>OZ020487.1:47253243-48626114 GCA_963971405.1 Psococerastis gibbosa
GTTGATGGCAATGGTGTAATACTATTTTTAAAAGGGTTAGTTGTACTTACATTGCCTGCTGTGTTAATAGTCCTCCCTTCCCCTGGCAATGGGCTCCACCCTAATTGTTCAATGACTAAGAGGCTCGTGCCTCTAATGCCTATTAACACACCAGGCAATGTAAGTCCAACTAACTCTTTGTTAAATAACATCTTACTTCAGCCAACGCCCTGCCTTGGCTGCTCATTCATTTGTGTCGCCTTGCCTCTCAGTACAAACGCGACTCGAAATATTGGTCATTATGGTTGGTTTCGTGTAGGGCAGGCCAGTGGGCCAAATAGTCTGCAGTGCCTTTAGCATCTTCTAAACACCTTCATCTCCTGCATTATAATATACTGTAGTGTATTTGGTAGGATGAGATCCTGTGTTTCTGGCAGCTTTTGACGGCCAATACTTGAATTTATGTTTTCTTCACAAAACTGGAGTGTACCCCCCCCCCCTCCCTCCCCATCGTCAAACCTAATGAGGTTGTTTTTTCGCACAAATCAATTTCTCATTCCGCCTCAATACCGGCCATGACTATCTTCAGGCCCACCTACACCGCATTGGCCTTGCCGCCGATGACACATGTCCACTATGTCACGGTGGAAGAATGGACGAAGACCACATGAGGGACTGCACAGCTCTCACCTACCACGACTTGGTGAACCGCTACTGGGAAGCTCGGCGACGAATGGTTGAGCTACCACGTTCGGGCGTTGGAAAAAGTAAAGTAAGTAAGTACAAATCAATTTCTAGATAATGTTTGGACATTATAGACATATTTTGGATATTATAGACTGGCACATAGTATCATGTATCAATAAAATATCGCTATATTGCTGCTAAGAGATATTTTTTAACAGCTCGATCGATATTAAAACGATATAATCGTATAAAAACAATGATTGGATCTTAGAAAAGACCCGTTTGTTTGCACCACGACGCTGCTAAGCATTAAAAATGGCTGAAAATACTATTTTCCATAATGCGGATTAATTTGAAAACAAGTGAGGGTGAACACCCCCCGGGCTGTGGGGTCGCACACCCTCGGCAAGAAAACAAAAAATAAAAAGTATGTGAGACATCCACCCCCTACGTCGCTATGGTGACGCCCGCTCATGCGCACTCCCGCCAATGCTTTCCCATGATGGCTGATTTTCTATATATCCGTGAATTTTTGGGTTCAGCTGCAGGGGTGGCCATTTTATACATGACGTCAGCAATTTCAGTTTATGTTAGCATTATTAAATTAGCCCAGTTGGTAGTTTTTCTAGTGTAACGGTTTTGCTTATTTTGGGATACGTTTTTGGGTATGCACTGACGTCTTGGGGGCCCAACCTGAGTGTTACTACTACTTCATCCTCCTGTGGGCTTCGGCCTTCTGCTGGTCTCCCTTTTTTTAGCTAAGGTAGCTAAACAGTGAACTATATTCTATTTTGCTTCACTATGTTCATGCCATACCTACCATATATAGCATACGGCATCACGTAATCCCGTCAGATCAGAAACTGTATACTTACTGATAGGTTTAGGAGTTTTATAAAGCTTACAGTTTTCCTTTTTGTCCTTTTCCTTGGAGTCGTACGCTGCAGAAAATTTTTGCGCTGAATGCGTTGCGTTGCGTATAGATGTGTTTTTAGGAGCTGCGTACTCCAGTCAGTTACGCGGTGATGACAGGCTTTAGCCTTCGAAAACAAAAGCTCTGTTCCTTTCTGAGGAAAAAATGCATCATCGTCAATGAAGCAGAAGAAAGAAAATTGTATCAAATTTAAATCTTCGGTATATATTACGCTATTATATTTACTTTTACTGCGCCTTATCCTCATGAAGGTTTGGCGGGACGTCACGACAGCAGCGTTTCCACACAGTCCTGTTGTGCGGGTCCTCGGTGGAGAGCCCCAAACTTGTCATATCTCCGGCGATCTTTCTTCCCAGTGTGACTTTGGGCCTCCCTGGTGGTCTTCTTCCTTGTATCGCCCGGTTCATTACTCTTTTGACTAGGTGGTTTGCGTCTTTAGGTAGTACGTGTCCCCACCACTTCAGCCTCTTTTCTCTAAGTTTCTCTTGTACGTCATGGGTTCTCATCTCGTGCCTTATATCTTGGTCTCTCAGTGTTATACCACAGGATATTCTTAGCATTCGCATTTCTGCTGTGTGAAACATATTTTCCTCACATTTTCACTTACTTTATTACACAATTATTATTTTAATATTATATTACAATTTTATTGAAGCCGTTAGTCACAGTAGGAATTTGGTGTACACCGTTCAAATTACTCCTAGGTTCCTGCATGTCGATATTCCCATCAAAAACCGCTTTGTTTCCGCAACCTATGCCAATGGATAAACGGTGTAAGGGAAAGTTCAGTAAGTGCAGTGTTTATAAAACACCATTAAAAAACAATAAAAGGTACTAAGCAGTTTAAACTTATCATCCATTCCAAACCTTTGTAACCCCTGAATATTCAATTTAATAAAGTAAATTCGCCTCTTTTTGACGGGCTGTCTCACCATTGTCAAATCTTCTTACTCAAAGAAATTGATATTTCATCGATATTTAATTAGTTTAATACACGTAGTATCTAGGAATTTTCTCAAAGAAAGTTCTTAATATTAGGCCATGCAGAGTAGTGCTGCGGACTTTGAGCACTCGATTGGTTGGTGTTTCAATTCAATTCTATTCAATTCTATTCCATTCTATTACAATTACAAACACATACAATATCATTAATTTCATAAAATTATTATCGCTAAGCTTTAAATAAGCCTTTAGTCCCAATATTGCTACACTTTCCGGCCATGCTTCGGGGGACATGTAAAGCAGGCAGTACCGTACCTTTCTAGTTGAGTGCAAGAGAGGACTTTAAAGTCCTTTTTCCACTAGGTTGGCTTAGTAATAGTTCAAAAAGTCATTATTTATTAATTTTATTTGTTTTATGTGGACCGTAGAAATTCGACACAGCAAAATTTGGCTATTTTCATTTCTTTACATAATTTGCAATGTTATTTAATTAAAATTCAGTATATTCAAGTTGTATTACCCGGTCACGATAGGTTGGCACTTGGTACACTTTGTTTATTTCGAAAACTTGGATAAGCGGAACACCGAGTTCATTCGATTTTTATTACTGTTCCAAGTGCCACCCTATTGTGGTCGGGTAGTAATACAATATATGACTATTTTAAGTACATAATATCATTAAGGGTGTTTAAATTTTGGTGCTATAATTATTTTGTCAAAATTAGGTACTGGGAACTGAAATTTAACTCAATTTAGAATTAATGAAAACATTCAACGAAATGAAATGAAATGAAAACCGACTTTATTGCAAATAAATAAAAGGCGAACAATAAGACTAGAAAGTCTTGTTTTCATGCTAACCCTAAAAAACTTAAACATTGTATTATTGATGAATGGTTAAAATTAAATAGAGAAGAAGAAAAAAGAGCTAAAAATGAAAAAATACCTCATCATTCAATATTATGAAATAGTCCGCTATAACTTGAATGGACTAAATCAATCAGGGTTTATACAGTTTCGAAACCCGAATGGTTGCTGGTTTGAGTCCCATACTTGCTACATTTTCTGGCCAGAAGGCATATAAAGCACATGGTTCCAGGCCTGCCTAATTGAGTGGAATTGAGGGCTTTATAACCCTCAGTCTAGTATAGGTTGGCATAGTAATACAATAGAACAAAAAGTCATTACTTATTTTATGAGGCAGTTTAATCCGGAATGATAGGCCGTGGTCGATACCTTCAAACGTTTCGTCAACATCTGTAGTCGGCATCTTCAGTGGCACTGTGTAGGCTTCTGAGATTGTATCTTGGAGGTTATGTAGCAAATTATCACATAACTCCGGCCGTAAAAGTATTTGTAATTATATCATCACTTAATTATTTATTTAAAATTACGAATATGCTGAATCACTGCTGGCAGTCTAGCGCAACAAACCTTATAAGAATAATTGCTCAAATTTTCCACTTTTAAGTTTAATCTGAGTAGTAATAAACGCAACTATTGCTTCATGACTAAATCCAGGATTCTGTGCTGAAAAAATGGGTACGGGCGTTTTGTGTGTTCGGCCAATTTACTTGTCTTAGAGTATTGCAGTAAGATCTGGTCAAGAAATACACAGAGTTGAAACAAATTCAAATAGTACAGCACACTTTCTCGGTCCAACCAAAGCTAAATAAAGCGCTATTGAAATTTTACTCGCTTAGTAAATAAAGCAAATTCGTGTCGGGGTGGTACTACCCGTGGTACAGGAGTTTTCAGGTTGCATCAACAGCCTCCTGTTTAACCTATCAACAGTCAGGGGAGACTGCCGGGACCGCCGGCTTTACATGCCCTCCGAAGCATGGTAGTCAGAAGATAAATAATTGTACCACTAGAAAATTTTGGCATTCGGGTGGGACTCAAACCAGTCACCTTCTGGATGATAGTCGGAGTCGTTACTCGCTTAGTATACAGGTACCTCGGCTATAATGAACTTTTTGTGATTTTCTGGTAAAATTGACCCAAAATTGAGAGAATTTGATTTTTAAACTTGTAATTATTAATATTGTAACTAATAATTTGAATAAATGTATAATTAAAATATAAATAATAAATTCTTACTGTCTCTTAAGTGCATGCAGACAAAATGTCCCAGAATTTAGAAAATTAAACTATTATAGCAGAGATCCACTCAGCAGGGAATCTGGGAGTTATAGAACGGGAAACCGACGGAAAGGGGAAAGTGGAAACAATATTTTGGAGCCCCTAGCCTCTAATTAATGGTTTAATCACTTTTCTCTCGGCAGCACTTTCTCCCTGTGACCCACTTTCACTTTCACTGTCTCCCCTTTGTCGGGGGGCGTCATTAACCCCTCCAAGGTTGCGGCAGGTTCAACACTTTGTACATCATGTCGTCAACCCTTTACACCCCTCCGTGCTTACTGTATGTTTTTAATCAACCTGCTCCTTCCTTTGTTTTGTTTTTTAATGTGTCTTTGGATTTTTAAATTGGAGGGAATTTTGTGACAGCTTTGATTTTTAGCTATATTTTAAAGAGCCTTGAAAAATCCACTTTGGGTTCGACTGAGACGCTGTACTGTAGTGTGAAACGTAACATTATCATTTTACAATGTTACTGCCTAGGCAGACGTTGTTTATTTAACACATTCTGTGTGTAGCTTATGAAGGGGCTTTCGCTTTATAGTATAAAAAAAACAAGAGGGCAGAAATTGCACAAAAATTTAGCAAAGAAAATGAGGTATATTTGCATAGTTCAAGGTGCCTATTTGTCGAAACAATTAGGTAACTTATAATTCTATAATTTCTACAGCTGATAAATGATGCCATTCTCCACGTTTCTCATAGGGCTAGATACTTTTACAGCATCAGAAAATAACCACAAAATATATATTTTGTACAATATTTAATTACTAAAATAATATCTATAAGATTTCAATCCCGTAAGAATAGCCATTTCAAAGCATTTTATTCTCACAATTATTCTAATTTTCAGCTTATTAAAAAATGGAAAATGCGAAAAGGTTAACAAACAACGAAAGGTCAGAGGCCTGAAGGCTTTTAACCCGTTCCTTTGTCACTTTTTGAACAACTTTCAGTGGAAAAATATGTTTACGATATCTTTGAAAAATAACACTCTTGTTGATTACAATCGAAAGTATCAAAGAACTTTAGATGCTTTGCGAGAAAATCATTGCTGTTCTCTTTTCAGTACATAAAATACCTGGGGAAATACTTGCAATCAGTCACTTCTACTATTAAGAGCCGTTTCCATCATCCTTGGAAATGATTTCATATATGAAATAAGATAAGGGAAGATGTCAAGACAGTTTGTAACATATGAAAACCTACATAAAAAATCGGTACGAGTGAGCCCGTATATGCCTTTTCTATTTATTAAGTAGTATAGGAAGGAACCGAGATAGCTAATATGAATAGTTCCATGATAAACAATTATTGTCTTAGTGTTAAATTTCAGTTGTCTGGACTTGCCCTCCCCCAAAGCACAGAATTGATTAATAGAATAGACTAAAACGGGCATACCAATATATTACAACACAGCAATAATGGCAGGGTATGTAGTCTTGGGGAATGAATTATCCATAGTTTTTTCAAAAAATAATTTTTTATTCAAAACCAAAATTTTTGCTTGGGAAAGCAACCTGTTCGGTTTCGTTACTCTATTTAACACCCAAAACATACCTGAGATAGAAAGGCACCCTATTCGTTTTATAACTTTTATTACTTTTTTTAAATTTTGTTTGCTTCAATTTGTTACTGTCAGTTGGATTTGAATGACAGTAAGCAAGTTCTTAACATATTCTGGATTTTAATAAGGTATTATATATTTATGCGATCCGGTCAAATGTAGATGACAAAATCATGAAATGTTGACGATTATTTAATCTGGTCAAATTAAGTAGCCCACATCATGAAATGCGACCATTCCATGAAATTCTCGAGCATTTCATGAAATGGTGAAATCTACGATTTTTTAGGGGTTGCTCTGTCTTTACTCTTCTCTTCTATTGATAGTAAAGTTGGGGGGCTAAAGCATCTGGGCACCATTTCTGCACTGATCATTCAGTTAAAGTAAAAGTATTGTATATTTTCAGTGCATATGAGTATATAAGTAAATAAGGGGAAAGTAGGGAAAAACTCTAAAGACAAGAGGAATCTAAAAGATGTAATACATCAATTCAATCAGTGGGCCTACTCGTATAGTATTGCGGCCCGATCATGGCGATTATAATACCGGGGTTAATATAATACCCAGGTATTAAAAAAAATTTAAACAAGATAATATTACAATGGAAAGTGCTATTCAAAATGTGTTTGTTTACAGTTTTAACCCCAGGAGTAAATTAAGGCGGGGATTCCACCAACGTCAATAGTGATAGTAAATGTTTTTGACGTGGCAGCAGACATTTTTAGACAGTCTAAAAATGTCTGCTACCACGCCAAAAAACATTTACAATCACCATTGACGTTGGTGGAATCCCCGCCTAATACCAATCGCCATAATCGGGCCACAGGGCTATTATTATTAATCATAAACTGAGATTAAAAATGTACACAGATAATGTTTACAATGGAAAGTGCTATTCAAAATTATTTTATTTCCCTTTTTAACCCCAAGAATAATGTAATACTAATCGCCATAGTATGCCGGCTGTTTAAATTATTTATTGTACCTATGTTCTAGGTTATCTAAGTTTTGCCAAATTATCAAAGAAAAAGCGAGTGAAGGCGTCCCTATTGTTGCACGCAAGATTTTTGCTTATTTATGTATAAAAAAGGTAGATGGAAAAAGAATTGGCAGTTCGAAGATGGGGATGCTGGAAGTTGGAAATGGAGGGAGGTTGCGGGGAGGGGGCAGACTTATTATTGTATGTAGATCTGCGGATGGTGCGCTTATAGCGTTTTTCTTATCACATCCGGTCCCCAGAGTTTTTTCAGCACTGCCTGGGGGGTTTCCTCTAGACGCTTTCAATACTTGAGGCCCTTATTCTTGAGAGGGGAGTCGTATATATACGGGGAGATATTAAATCCTAAAAATGCCTTTCTTTTTCCTCTCCCTCATCTCTCTGTCTCTGTCCCTCTTTGCATCTTAATATGTTCCCTCAATAATTTTTCCTTTTCTGATATTTCATTTCATCTTCCAATTAAAGCGTTCCTTCGGGGTGTTGACGTAACGCATTTTCACCGTTTAGATGTAATGAGTTAATGGTTATTAGGTTTTCTTCCATTCGGTCACCTTTTTGTTGGTTTTTATTATTATTTTTTTTTAAATTCTATTCATTATCTTTCTTCCATTTTTATTTTAGTTTTAATGAAATATTGTCAAAAATGAAAGAATAAGAGTTTTGAGTAAGGAGCTTGTCTCAAGTTCTGCCACTATACCTCACCGTATTATGCAGTTTTACCTCGATATAAGTTGGGGGGCACCTAAGAGCTTATGAAGAAGAAGTTTGAAGAATAACGGCGATTGGGTACATAAAACGAACATTAACGTCGCAGCGAGCATAATCGAATCATATCAAGAGGAGCATAACCCAGGATTTGGAGATTGTAGCACTTGACGGGGCTTGTGGTCCAGCGGTTAAGACGACAACCCGGTTAGGCGTAGATCACGGGTTTGAATCCCGCCAAGTCCAGTTTTTTCCGAATCCTCTCATTTCGGTTTTAGTGACACTTTCCTTTAACACCAGTTATATAACCGCAAAATTTAAAACAATATAAAATATTACAAAATAATGTATCAATTCTGTTGTTTAATGTTTTTGTTTCTAACATGTACATGGATTCTAATAGCCTAGGTTATATATCTAAATCTGGTTACTTCTAAATTTGGCTCAGCTGCTAAAAAGGCTGCCGACCCCTTAACTAGTCTACCTATACTCTGCACAACCTGACATTATTGAATATTAAACCCTTCCAGCCGGAAAATCTTTCCATCCACTCCAATGGGAATTGTTTGTCTGGGCACAGTTACATTAAATTGAATTAAATTAGTTGTAGCTGCCATGATATACCTATTTATGGCCGCCATCTTGGAGCACGCATCGCTGCCCGTCAATGGTTTTCCGTACGTTAATTGCCGTATAACGAGTGCTTTGTTCCCCCGGGCTGGCCGCACCGCCTTCTAAATGAGAAAGTAATGGAGTCATTTGACTGTCAAATCGCTCCACCTACTTCCCCACACAGCCTTACAATAACTAGGGAGGCTACTTGGAGTGACTCCGACAACTACAGGGTAGTTGAATCCGACGGATTCATTTGCCCACTGCTGGAGCCCAACATCGCTAGATATGTATCTGCAAATAATACTTGCCGGTGCCACTGTCTACCAATGTATGGCGGTGCCGCGCAGCATCCCATACCGCGAGACTTTTCAAGAGAAAGCGGGACGCGGCGTCAGTAATCGTATGTAAAATATGCACTTAATTACTTTAAAGGTAATATCTAGTTAGCTCTTTTTCAGAAACGACGCCCCCTCAAAATGTCAACAACAACACAAACAAAACAATAAAAACACTTCAGACGCCAGAAGCTTCAGCCTTTATTAGGTCTTCGGATTCACCTACCTTCTCTGGTGGTCACTGATCACAATCGAAAATTTTGGCCATCACAAAGCTTTCCTTGTACTAATAGGCTATAAATAGAAAAGAAAAAATGTGCCTAATTGACAACTCGCCCCCCCCCCCTGAAAAAAATTGACGCCCTTGGGTTGGCTGACTCTAATTCTAGAAAGTGTTTCTTATTATATCGAGTCTCCGGCCTCTCCTTTCCGAATGATAGTCTTTTTAAGCCAGTGCCCTCTGGCGAAGTAATAATAATACGCAGTCTATCAATTCCATAGCTATGATATCAGCAACCCGGCTCCACCTACCTCCATTTACCAGGCTTATTACGTTTCAAGATTCATTCAAAATTAAAAAATGATTTGACTTTAAACGTCTTTGTTGGGTCTTTAATAGCGGATCTTCATTAAATTATAATGTTGTTCTGATAGCAATAATTGTATGTTTCGTTACAATGTTGCATGTGTTATGAGAGGATGTGAGTGTTCACTGAATTGTACACGGGAAGGCCTTCCCGTTGAATTGCACAATTTATGGCTAATTGTGGTTAAATGACTATGGTGCCAATTACGCATCCAGCAAAATAGACTGCGGAGTTCAGTACTTGTAAATATATTAGTGTCAGTAGAGGAAAGACTGGAGAACAAGCAACTACAACGGTCTAAAGCAGTGGTTCCTGCAGTGACATAAGAGTTGCTATTAATTAACAAAAGCATTAAGCCGAGAATACACAAACTTGTAAAAAACATGCGTGCTAAAGTTTCACATTAACTTTGCCGTACATTAAAACCATACTATAAGCTAAATATAGTGGTATCATTAAAAGCCTTCTAATTCTTAATTCTTCTTCTTCTTTCTTTTCCTTGTCCAGTATTCCCTGGACAAGGAGCATATATTACAAAAATACAATACATAATAATACCATCCCGCATTCCCAAGCTAGCGCCTATTTGGGACAAAAGACTCATACAGTGCTGCTAAACAAGGCTTAAATCATTTATTTTTGTTATTTATTTATAATGTTTATTTTATTTTTATTTAATAATAATAATAATAATAATAATAATAATAGATATTGTAAGGGATGGTCCGCAGCGACACATTGTCGGCCAAAGTGGTCAGCAGGCCGTCACTCGTTGGGAACCATTGATCTAAAGAATGACTGTAGAAAGGAACAACCATCGGCAGACCGAAGACAACTCTTGAAAAAAGAATAGAACAAAAGGCCGAGGAAAGGAAGGAAAACGATGGTTGAGTCCAAGGCGATGACAACCGACTGGGAGGGGTTCTAGCAATAGGCCAAAGGCGACGAGCACTAAGAAAAAGAAGGGAAATAGAAGGAGAAGATGGATAAATATATTATTACATTGTAATATTATATGGTATATATAACACTGACATTAAATTAACTTTGGTTGAAGAGGTAACCTCCTCGTTATAACCGAAATTAGAGGATATGGAAAAAACTGGCCTTGGCAGGATTCGAACCCACGATCTACGCCTAACCGGGGCGTCGTTTTAACCGCTGGACCACAAGCCCCGACAAGTCCAGTAAATGCCAAATCCTCTACTTCTGCTCTAATTATAACGAGGAGGTTACCTCTTCAACCAATGTTAATTTAACTTTCAGTGTTATATATACCATATAATACTACAATGTAATGAATAAAGCATTGCCTTTATGCAATAAAGTCAGCTCACAGACCTGTTCGGTTAGATAGTTGTGTAGTTGTGCTAACCTGTCTAGCAACACGAATCATGTCAATTAGAGCATAAGTAGAGGATTTGGCATTTACTGGACTTGTCGGGGCTTGTGGTCCAGCGGTTAAGACGACGCCCCGGTTAGGCGTAGATCGTGGGTTCGAATCCCGCCAAGCCCAGTTTTTTCCATATCCTCTAATTTTGGGATAAATATATTCACTATAATATTTGAGACAAAGAAATCGTTGGAGCCGCTTTTGAGAAATAATTTTTTTTTAGACGATTTTTTGGAGTTTTTTGAGAATTAAACTCCCCAAAATTGAGTTAGCCAAAATTAAAAATTAAAATCCCGTGGTATGATTTATATGAGTCTATGATCAAAATTTCATCAAAATCCACAGAGTGGTTTGGCTACAAATCGATGAACAGACAGAGAGATATAGCCATTTCGTAAAAAACACTTTTTTTGGTTCCTGGTACCTCAAAACGTGTAACTTTACTTTACATTAACAGCGCCTTATCCCTCCCAGGGGGTCGGCGGCACGGATGTAAATCCGTTGAAATCTCGGAATCGAAAATGTTGACTACGTACAAATTGGAAAGCAATAACAAGTGACATATTGAAAATATGGTAGTTAGCCAGTGGTATTTATAAACTGTGCGAGGCAGGCTGACATCAGCAACTTCCTTATAGAAAATTGGCAATAGGCTCAGTGGCAGATATGGATTTCAGGTCTAATACAACCAGGGCTTACCCAATTTTCTCTTAAAAAATATTTACTCTAACCCCCTCTTCACCATAAGCCCTAGCTACAGCTAAATTATCTACCTGAAAAAGAGAAAGAAACTAGGCTATGGCTGGGAATGGAATCAATTTCTAAATCTCAATGGCACAGGTATGATAAGCACTATTTAACAACGGGTTAGTTGCCTCTAATGACTATAAACACAGCAGGTAATGTAAGTCCAACTAACCCTTTGTTAAACTGGGAATGGAAAATAAAAACCAACTATCATAGTGAAAGATCTCGGCTCTATTAATATCAGTTTTGCACAGAATCAACAAAAGCTGAAATCCATGCTTAGTAGTAGACCAAAACGCAATAAAAACATATTTTCCCAACAAAAGTTAAACCAATTCTATTATCAATATCTAATAGCGAAACCCATTATATTGCAATAACTAGAATACCCCACGCATTAAACCCAGTAAAGTCATCATCATCAGCATTTGCTAGTATAATCTATAATTTAACAAAGAACTTCAATTTGGGGGCGTGGGAACCTGGCATGTGCGTACTCGCCTCCCTCATAAACCCGCCCTCCCTCCCCAATCTTTTTCTATAGTCTCCCTCCTCCCCAATATATCTTAAGCTGTTCATCCTTTGTTAGTGGAATCATAAAATTCCCCACCGCCTTCAGAGCCTTAAGTTTATTAACGAAGGAAATTCGATTTTCGGTCGAGAGTTTTAGCTCAAAAGATGCGGGAATAACTGATGATGATTCGTGGGATGCAACGTTGCAAAATTACCGGGGAAATTTAAAGAATTGAGTACCTAAAAGCTAGGAGGGGGGGTTCTGAATGTTCGGAAACTTGTTGTTTTGAAATGAACTTGGAATATTTTTGGTATGGTAAAAGGTGTTTTTATATATGAATATTTTAGCTGAGTTATTAATGGCAAGAGCTACTATGAGAAACTGAAAAGTCAAGCTTCAAGGAGACATTTACCGCCGGGCATATAAGTGGGGGATTTATAAGGCACTGCACTTGTCGGGCTTGTGGTCGAGCGGTTAAGACGACGCAACGCCTCGGATAGGTGTACTAGATCGTGGGTTCATATCCCACTAAGTCCAGTTCTCTATACCCTCTAATTTCGGCTAAGCTATACTAGGCGTACCTAATTGGGTAAATCCTACTACTTCTAGTAGAGTGAAGACTCATAGTTTCCAAATCCAGAGTGGTGGCAGTGAGGCAGAGTGCCAAAAATAAATAAACAATACTTCTTCTTCTACTTCTTCTTCTCATCTAGGTTTTGTAAAACGCTTCACCATCTACGGACTCGCAATTCGCAAAGTTCAGTTTCTAGCTCATCCTTCCAGCGTTTTCCCGCCAGTCGTCTTCCTGTCATAAAAACGCGAAGAATTAAATGGTCCAAGATGGAGTTCCACATATTCTACCTCCATGGCGTATACGACATAACACAATGGACAAGTTCATTAGGGGTGATATAGGTACATTAATTGCTCCGAATTATATACCTAGTCCAAGCTCTTACACATATACGGTATATTAATTTGGTCTCGCATTGAGTGTTCAAATAACGTATTACCAAGGCAGCTGCATTTGTTGGTGGATATTTGTCTGATATCTTTATCTTACGGCTGATAAATTAAGTTTAATTAACACATGCAGTCATACAGTCATGTTGTGTTAGTCATTTGTTTTTTATGATAATTAAACGGTAGGCTAGGTAATGTGGCAGCTGAGCTCTTAAGGGCTTGCACCTAAATGGCCTACACGTGTTAGGTAGGCAACTTAAGTGTATGTTTAATTTCACTATAAAAATTTACGTTTTTTTTTTTTAAAAAAAAGACAATTGGAGGGGGTAAAACCTTATTAGTGGAAAAATCAAATTCCACATGGAATGTCAATTGTAGAGCTGTCTAAGAAAATTGTGATGATGGAAGACAACCAAAAGACAGCAGGCATAGCACAAGAGAAAAATTAAAACGTATAGTCAGTGGCGGATTAAACAATAGGCAGCTGAGGCAAGTGTCTACATCCGGACACTCCGCGCGCGCGTAAAATGACGATTTTTTCTGTGCATATTATGTAAAAAAAAAAAAAAAAAAATAATGATTAGATAAAAAGGAATAATTTTCCAAATATGGCGCCTAGTTCTGTTCAGTTGGTACTGCATGTAAACAATGGACCTCTGAAGTGAACCCCCCCCCCCCCCCCCCACTATACATACAAGAATTATTAGAGTAAATTAGGCTAAAGCCCGCCTGAAAATAAAGACGATATTCATTTCATTTCATTTCAATATGCTATATGCTATGTGGGTAGCTGCCCCCCCCCCCAATTTAGTAAATCTATTGTAAGTTAATTTATTACGCTTTTATTTAATCGATAATACATACTGTATTATGTTTCTTCCCTTTTGAACCCCCAACTACCACCAAAAAAAAAAAAAAAAAATGGCTGGATCCGTCGCTGATGTGCCTATTTGAAATTATAAAATAAATTCAACCTCCTAATGGCCACAACTTGGGAGTATGAACAAAACTCCTTAAAAAGGTCATGTTCTAAAATATTAATTTCTCACCAATTAAATATTAAGTAACCGACCCAGAGGTACAAAAACCTGCTACTATATTATATCCTAAGTCTTTTGTAGTCAAGAGAGCAACTTGGAACGAAGGAAACCCTTAGCGTTCAGACCCCAATTATGTTGCTTCTGAGATGAAAAAGCTCTGAGAGTTGGGGACATTATGAAATACGCATAAAAAAGGGAATATTGTGATTATTCTACCTTTACTTACAATTACTTACAATTTCGAAAGAGTTTCAAAGTGGAGAAACCTGCCTTTATAACTGCGAACCTACCGTAATTAGATCATTAGCTTAGGATATCATTTGCGGATTGCTTTTGAATTCAAATGGTCCGAAATTGAGAAATGGTGGATTTTATGACATTTATGATAGTGATGTACAAATATGTAAGAATTAAGATGATATGGAACGTTAACATTGGTCAGCCAAAAATCACGCAAAAATCAACTAGTTTTTAATTATTTAACTATTATTATTTACTAATTATAAACTAAGGGCTACCCATATTACTAAAGATTTAGTCTATTTAGAGTATTATTCCACACAACAAATCGTAGGGTATTTTTGATTTCCTACACATACATAGGTAGTACAATTATTATTGTAATATAAGGAATGATTTGGTTGGCTGGTTTTTACGAAATATCTGTCTGTCTGTTCATCGATTTGTGGGCAAACTACTCTGTTAATTCTTGGTGTAGAATTTTCTTCATAATTTTGGCAATGCGTGAATAAGTTAAAATTTTAGGAGTGCCGATTTTCAACAACCCATGTCTATAGTATTGCCTTGTGGAAGCATACACGAAAGAGTTACTACGAGTATACAAGCCATTTGCCTACCTTCACATGAGTGGGGAAACACTCCACTGCGAGGCATATTGCTGACCATAAATCCAAAAAGGGCAAGTTCTCAGGTCTAAAAACTCAATGAGTCGTCTTTTCGCAGCTTCTTTTTCTGCCCTAGGCTCGAAGAAGTCAATGATAAGGCCATCCAGGCCGCTAAATTTTGGAGCATCGTGTCCGGACACCCTAATGATAAGTAAGTAAGTAGCTTTTTTTTTTCTTTTTAGCTTAGTTTTTGCCCATGCCAAGGTTTTCTTATTAACTTAACTCACTATCATCCCTAAAACACTCATGATCAATCCAAAAAATATTGGTCCACATGAAAAATTGGAAAGTGTAATACCTGAATTGAGATCCAAATCGTATACTTCAACATAAACATTCCAAATATTTCTTATTAGGTCGAATAAATATTGAGTCGAATAAATATTCGAATGTATAATCGGAGTTAATGCAAAGCAAAATTCAGTTGGAAATTTGGTGCTATATTTTTTAACCACCGAAAACAAAACAAGACGAATATCCAAAATAAAACAACCTGAAAGCTACAACCGGGATGAAAAACAAACGTGGGTCTCATACAAGGCAGCAGAGTTCAATATAAATATAAGAGCCCCTTAAATACCTTTCTTTCATTTCTCAGCTCTCATCTCAGAACCCTCCACCCAATTTAAATAAAAAAAAATAAAAAAAATTTCCTCAGCTAAAAAATATGTTGAACCCCCACAAATGACTCCCCTTGCGCCGTGTTTCACCAAAAATCCCCCCCCCCCTCTGGTGGGTTAGTCTCGGGGGGCCTCATTACCCGAGGCTCGGTCACATGGAAACACTCTTCCTGCCCCCCTCCTATGTTCCCCCTGCGCGCCAATCAATCACAATCTCATTGTAACCCCACTTCATTATTGGTTGTTGACTGAAAATACCACAAAACAGGTACAGGAATGTAATTAGCGAGTTAATTTTAGTTTTTTTTTTATGCTTGAGGTAGAACTGTGAAGGTACAGTAGATAAAGTCTGGGGTGGTTTGTAAGGTATCAGGAAGGAATACTGGCAATGCACTGTGGTGAAGTATTCCTAATTGAGACTTTACAAGCGACTGTAGGACCCGCCATTAAGTAGATATTTGTGCAAAGGGTTTGATTTTATAACCAAGCTATTGGCCGTGTAATGACGTGTTTAGATAGAAATTGAAATAAAAAATATGTGTTTATATTATATATATATTATATTTATATATTAAAAATATGTTCCCGCTTTTTTATCGCCGATCCTGATATTTTATGAACCCACCTTAATTATAAATTAGCAATTTCTTTAATAACAGTTTTAACAGTTAGATTATCACATTGTTGTCAATATTGTGTGTTATTTTATAACATACAATAACATTAGAGACACCGAGCACCTTTTTCACTTTTTAAAAAGCCTTTACAGACAGGAGAATTTTTAGAGTAAGTATAACGTATGAAAATAAATTGTAGTATTATATGGTATATACTAGTATAACACTCACATTAAATTAACTTTGGTTGAAGACGCCCCGGTTAGGGCCTAACCGTTAGGCGTAGAACGTGGGTTCGAATCCCGCCAAGTTCAGTTTTTTCCATATCCTCTAATTTTGGTTAGGTGCCCATTCCACCGACCGGCTAGGGCTATTTACAAAAACAGTGACGTGGTAGCAGACATTCGAGACTTAGGCGGGGTTTCCACCGACCTCGCATTGCAGAATTGACGGAAATGTTTATTTTCCTCTATGCTATAATTAAAATTGATCAATGATCATACAGTAAAATCACAAACAAACAAACTAAAGTTACAAAATGGCGTCATGGGATATGTTAAGTACAAACATTTTAATGATTTATATAAAAAGCAAAATTCTAATTTCCGTCAATGTCATTTGCATTCTGCAATGCGAGGTCGATGGAAACGCCACCTAAGTCTTGAATGTCTGCTACCGCGTCACCGTTTTTGTAAATAGCCCTAGCCGGTCGGTGGAATGGGCGCCTTATGCGTGTAAGGTATGAAAAAATAGATGGAAACGGGATTCAAACCCAAGCATATTACGATACAATATTGAAATAGTTATGTTGGAAAATGTATTATATTTATTTATTATTAATTATTATTATTATCATCCATAAAGCGTGGTATCACGGCTACATGTTCAAATTCATGGTTAAATTCTGGTTGTCAATAGTTAGAGAATTGATGGGGAGACTTATCTGTAGGTGCATCGTGACGGATTACGATCGCACGGTGAGTCGGGAATCATATACAAGTACAAGTACCCTACCACCATGCAACCGAAGCCGATTGCAATAGTACCTACCGTAAGTCTACTAAATGGCCAATATCGTGCGTGACTTTTCCCCCCAAAAAACTCCGTTAAGAAGATAATTTCCCTCTTTAAATGCAGTATCCACGATTGTGTACAAAAGTACCAAACCATATAAAAAATCTAATCTATAGTAACAAAGCCACTAAACTGCCAATATTACTACTTTCCCAATTCAAAATTTTTAATCTATTCCTTTAAGAAGGAAGTTTCCCTCGTTAAATACAACTTAAAAATGGCTGCCATTCCTTTCTTAATAAATTCCATTGTGAAAGATCTTTGTATACCACTTGACAGTGGCTGTGAAACTCATATTACTCTTGTATTGTAATAAAACGAGACTTGCTGGCAAGTCACCCAAAACAATTACTATGTAAGATATTAAAAAATGTAAACATAATCATAATGGGAGGGGAGAGAGAGAGAGATATGAAAAATGAAAGTTAGAATTAAATTCCTTGTCTCCAGTCAGGTGGGCGTTACGTCTTCCTTTTTATGTTATTTCTTGTCAGAATTTTAATATAACACGTTACGTATAAACTCTAATGGTTTTGTTTATAAAGAGGAGCATTTAGCCTATTTTTATTTTTTCAGACATTTTTTTTTAGGAATGAAACCATAGAATAAATAATTGGTAACTATGAAATGCTGACTAAAATAGGCCATGCTATAGGGATGAACAATGCCATAGCCAGGGGGGTCCATCTGACGTCACCGGAGGTGAGGTAACCTCAATATATTTAAAACTTCATTCTATCTACAGGTAGTGTACGCTGCAAATATTTCAGGAGGGGGGGGGGGAGGTCCGGACACCCAAGACCCTCTTGCTACGGCCTTGGGGATGGGTAGGGTTCTATATAGGAGAGATAGGACATTCGAGCCCGTCAAAAATACAGTCTTTCCAATGGCTGGTAATAGGGTACATGGCTGGTGGTACTTGAAATTAAAAATAATATATTTCAGGAAAGGGGGGGGGGGGGGTCCGGACACCCAAGACCCTCTTGCTACGGCCTTGGGGATGAGTAGGGTTCTTTATGGGAGAGATAGGACATTCGAACCCGTCAAAAATACAGTCTTTCCAATGGCTGGTAATAGGGGACATGGCTGGTGGTACTTGAAATTAAAAATAATATATTTCAGGAAAGGGGGGGGGGGTCTGGACACCCTAAACCCCCTCTTGCTACGGCCTTGGGGATGGGTAGGGTTCTATATAGGAGAGATAGGACATTCGAGCCCGTCAAAAATACAGTCTTTCCAATGGCTGGTAATAGGGTACATGGCTGGTGGTACTTGAAATTAAAAATAATATTTCAAGAAAGGGGGGGGGGTCCGGACACCCTAAACCCCCTCTTGCTACGGCCTTGGGGATGGGTAGGGTTCTATATAGGAGAGATAGGACATTCGAGCCCGTCAAAAATACAGTCTTTCCAATGGCTGGTAATAGGGGGGGGGGGGCATGGCTGGTGGTACTTGAAATTAAAAATTATATTTCAAGAAAGGGGGGGGGGGTCCGGACACCCTAAACCCCCTCTTGCTACGGCCTTGGGGATGGGTAGGGTTCTATATAGGAGAGATAGGACATTCGAGCCCGTCAAAAATACAGTCTTTCCAATGGCTGGTAATAGGGTACATGGCTGGTGGTACTTGAAATTAAAAATAATATTTCAAGAAAGGGGGGGGGTCCGGACACCCTAAACCCCCTCTTGCTACGGCCTTGGGGATGGGTAGGGTTCTATATAGGAGAGATAGGACATTCGAGCCCGTCAAAAATGCAGTCTTTCCAATGGCTGGTAATAGGGTACATGGCTGGTGGTACTTGAAATTAAAAATAATATTTCAAGAAAGGGGGGGGGGGTCCGGACACCCTAAACCCCCTCTTGCTACGGCCTTGGGGATGGGTAGGGTTCTATATAGGAGAGATAGGACATTCGAGCCCGTCAAAAATACAGTCTTTCCAATGGCTGGTAATAGGGGACATGGCTGGTGGTACTTGAAATTAAAAATAATATTTTAGGCGGGGAATCCTCTTATAAAACGGGCAGATCAATCATCCCAAACTAAGATGTGCAGAGCCGTTGAGAGAAACAGTGAGCCATTTGGAGAAATCATGTGATTGAAGCGGCCAAAGCTCATTACAGACTGTACAGGATGAAAACTACCAAAAGACCTGAAATTTGTATTATATAGTGGGTTGACTTGATTTAGGTTTTAAGAATAGCTACGACTAGATAAATTAGGGTGGTAAGGTGTGGAACCTGATGGCAGCAGGTGACTGTCCCCAGATATCTGATAATGTCCGCGACGGGCGACCATTTCTTCGCTAAGTCCATTTTAATGGTCTTTGGACCCACCTGCGCCCCCTATGTCACCATCATCAAACCTGTACCTACGCAGGGTCGTACAAAGGTCACACGCTCGTCGCATTAGGACCGGTCTATCTGCTAGCAATCTATTGGTAAAGGATAATGGCAATGGTGCAATACTATTTAACAAAGGGATATTTGGACTTACATTGTCGGCTGTGTTAATAGTTATTAGAAGCATGGGCCTCATAGTCATCGAACAATTAGAGGGGAGCCCATTACCAGGGGATGGGAGTGATATTTTTATGCCTCTAATGACTATTAACACAGCTGGCAATGTAAGTGCAACTAACCCTTGGTTAAAAATCTGCTAGTAGTTTGGTTCTTGACTTGGAGAACATTACATTGTAGTATTATATGGTATATGTAACACTGACATTAAATTAACTTTGGTTGAAGAGGTAACCTCCTCGTTATAACCGAAATTAGAGGATATGGAAAAAACTGGGCTTGGCGGGATTCGAACCTACGATCTACGCCTAACCGGGGCGTCGTCTTAACCGCTGGACCACAAGCCCCGACAAGTCCAGTAAATGCCAAATCCTCTACTTATGCTCTAATTGACATGATTCGTGTTGCTAGACAGTCATGCATGACAGTCATGAACACGAATCATGTCAATTAGAGCATAAGTAGAGGATTTGGCATTTACTGGACTTGTCGGGGCTTGTGGTCCAGCGGTTAAGACGACGCCCCGGTTAGGCGTAGATCGTAGGTTCGAATCCCGCCAAGCCCAGTTTTTTCCATATCCTCTAATTTCGGTTGGAGAACACAGAGTTGAAATGATGTTAGACTGACAACATGCGACAAGAACTACTTCCTAACGACTACAGCACAAAAAGAGATCAGACACAATCAAAATTAATTAAAAATGCAACGGTAACACATTTACAATTCCTCCTCGGGAGAAACTAAACTAGCCCTTCTTCAGTCTCCATTATACCAAAGACATGCAAATGACTATATAGTCTTTCAAAATCGGACCGTTCCCACCAGAACAAAGCCTTCATTTGGGGCAGGGTGCCTTCCAGCATCCTCCCCGAGACAAGGAACAAATGCCTCCTTGTTTTTACCACCCCTAATTTGCATAAGACGTCGTAATTAGAGTTAACCCCTTATGCAAAATACTCTGTTGTCTGGGAACAAAACTCAAGAAGAATGCATCTTTGTCTTTTTTATGGGACAGTTTTTTTCCTGTTAATTCTTTTTTGGGAAGTTGCCCCTTCTTTCAGCGTCGTTGATGGTATCCTCCTTCTTGGCAGGGGTGTTCGGCTCAGTATGATACAGTTGAGGTGAAGTTGTTAGGTAGTATTGGTGTTTACATTATACGAACGTCGAACCAGGCTGTGTCCAGAACATTTTTGAGCGGTAGACGGTTCAAAAGAGAAGTGTCACAGTTTTTCGTTGAATTATTTCTACTTCTACTTTTGCAAAGCAAAGCAGGCGGCCCCGAGTCTTCCTAGTTGAGTGTAAGAGAGGGCTTCATAGCCCTAACTCTGCTAGGTTGGTTTAGTAATAGAACAAAAAAGTCAATATTTATTTATTTATTTATTTGAACCACTGCAGCTGCTTGTTCTCCACCATTATTTCATTTTATTCTGCCATTATTTCACCCCGTGTAAAACAATTTCATTTTCAGTTGGTTACAGTACTGTTTGTGAACTGTTTTTGTTTGAACTCAGTTTGCTTCTATAGCACTCAATTATAAAATAAATAGGAATTTGAAATTTCCCTTACAATAACATCACTATGAGATATTAATATACATTAAAATAATAACCGTCTTCCCATTTATTGTGCCTATATCTTTGGTTCAACTATTATTGTAATAATAGTGCGCTCAAAATACATAAGTCTACATGGTATTGAGCCAATATATTGCGTAAAATCCTCATGAGTCCAAAAAATAAAATTATTTCAGGTTGCCACAACAGCTTTAACTGTTCAAAAAAGTCTAAGCTGTAAGCCACGATATCAACACCAATTAAAAATCCTAATCTTCTACTTAAACAGGAAAAAAGTAATCGCAAACAAAAGACATTATAAATAATACGATATGCTCGCCTTAATTTCGCTTTAACGACTATTTTTACAACAACGGTAATCCGCCATGACATGACAAATGGCCGATTACCACAGACGAAAAAAGAAAGCCCAAGATCGGAATAGTTAATCATGGGGGTAGCGCGGGAAAGCAAGATGAATGGGGAAACATCGGGAAATGTCTCCACCCCCCCCCCTCCCCACGCGCGGCGGGCCCCATATTTACCCAAAATGCTAACGGCATCTACGTATTCAGCTGTCGGCGGCCATCTTTTATTTTTCCCGTCGCTATATTATTCCTTTTCTGTTTCTTCCTATTTATTAATTAAATAGAACAGGAAATATCAATTTAAGACCCACAGACGTTCTACGGGAGCAAATGGGGTGGTGATAGACAGTGGCGTAAACATGGCCATGCCCAGGGGGTGGTCCATGGGGTCCGGACCCCCCCCTAAATAAATTTTTGTATGTAAACCTGTATGGATTGAAGAATTTATCCATTAATTCAGTAATAAATTACGTTAAAAAAAAATTCCCCCCCCCCCCCGAAATCAAAACCTGGGCACGGCCTTGGGCGTAAATAACCTCCTCTCAAGACCTTTGGTGCGCCCTACCTTGTCTCATTATATCATCTTTTTTATGAGTGATAGTGAATAGTGATATTAGCCTATAGTCAACATGATTAACAAATTGAAATTGAATATCTTTAATATTAATTAATATATAAATATAATAATAATATATTAATATAAAATATAATAATAATAATAATATAAAATAATATATATTATTATATTATTAATATAATTAATTTATAAATTATTAATCTCGTAGATTTCTAAATTATTCCATTATTTTTTAGAAGCAGAAGTGAGCCCCCAGCAATTACCGACGTCTTTTCCATTATAGGCGTCGGTTTAGCAGAAGATTTCTTGTCAATTTCTCGATTTCGGACGCACAAAAGTGCACGAGTTTCCCCTAGACAAGCCAGATTATAGAAATCGTCTGAATTAGACTCTATGATTTTGCGCCAACCATTCCCCAATAGAAGCCCTATTCTATGGCTAAATTGTAAGAGTGGGCCGAAAAGCCCAAAATTCGGCAAATAAAGATAATTTTCTTTTTTTTCCTTCTTATCCCTACAATGGAAAAAAATAGGCAATTTGCGACTGGGAAAATCGTCCGTGTGTACCGAGTAATAAGTTTGATGCTAATGACATCCACGTATTCAGCAGTCGGCCGCCATCTTTTATTTTTTCCTCATCAATTTTTTGTATTTATGTAATAATTAAACTTCCCAGGGAATATCGCTTGTAAATGTGATGTTAATATGTAGAGGAAATGTATCCTGATCAATGGCGGTTCCACAGGGGGGTCAGGGGGGTCATGACCCCCCCCCCCAAACGAGTAAATTCATAAGATACCCAGTAAATTTTTGTTGTTGAGTAAAACAGAACATTTCAACAAAAAAATTACCCTTTTAAACTTTAAAAAAAACTTGTGACCCCCCTAAATTTTCGGCTGGATCCGCCCTTGATCCTGATGTAGTACTACCCGACCAAGATAGGATGGCACTTGGAACACTTATTAATTGAATAAACTATGTGTTCGGCTTATTCACGCTTTCGAATAAACAATGTGTTCCAAGTGACATCCTATCGTGGTCGGGTAGTAGAGTAGCCAGTGGCGGCGCTAGAAATTTTAAGGCGGGGGGCCATGGGGGGGGCATCACTTCTATTTGGGGGGCCAGTAGAAAAACAAAAAAATTTCACTGGGAGTAGGTATAATGAAAGTAAGTAACTTGTAATCTTGTAACCAGTTTTAATTCTGACGTTTTTGAATTACAAAAATTCTGCTACCTATTATAACATGTAAAATATCTCAAAAGTGGGGGCGGGGGGGTGGGAGGGCCGGAGAATCTTTCGGGGGGGGGGGCAGGCCCCTCCGGACACCCCCGTAGCGCCGCCACTGGGTAGTACAATACATTATGTGGTCGTCAGCAATAATACCTATCGGCAACAGTTATTGAACTTAATTTTTAAGAAACAACGGGCACTAAGAATGTCAGGTGGAAGAAGTACCGAGACTGTAGCCAATTGGTGTTAGTGACGGTGCCATACTCTATCATCAAAATGTACAGGAACATTTTTTGTACTTTATAGATATAAAGTTCAAATATCGATATTGGACACTATGTTGGTTAAGATATTGAGACGAACGCTCATGCATCTCATGTTGAAAAAGAGACTGGCAGCGCATCAAAATAGGTAGACTAGCAATTTCTCCAAGCAACAGAGCTCTAAAGCACTCTACCTCCTTGGTGAGAACATTTTAGTATTGGATAATATGTTTGGTAAGATATTGAGCCAAACTCATACACCGGATATTGAAAAAGAGACTGGCAGCCCTCCAAAGGAAGACCCCACTAACCCCCCCCCCCCCCCTCTGCAGCCCCACACCCCCTGCCATTATTCTTTGATCCCTAATTTCTGTAAAGTTTTGGCATTTTACATCCCCTCCCTTTCTTATATATTCAACTATTTCTTCTTATTGATTTCCCGGAGCTAATCATGAGAAAAAAACATGTGGAAAGTGGAAACTTTTTATGGGGATGTTTCCAGACGATGTACAAACGAAACTCATTAACTAAAACACTGCAGACCTGTACCCAAGGGGGAGGCTCCCAGCCAAAATTTTGTTTAAAAAAAAATTAATAATAATGTACAAACAATATAGCAATAAAAGAACCGGTCCGAGTTTACTCGAACATGCTTTCCAATTTATCAATTAGTAGATAGAGATAATGAGTTTCTAAAATTAAATAATTAAATAATAAAATAATTTCCCTATGGTTAAATTTCAGATCCCGCGGGGAGTGGGGAAGGGGTCCATCTGTCGTCACCGGAGGTGAGCTAACATCTCCAAATATAAAAATCCTTAAAACTCCATTCTATCCAGTGTACGGGACGCAATGTATTGGAGCGTGAATTTTCTATAATTTCTTCAAAAAATAATTTTTTACCCAAAACCAAATACTTTTTTGGGAAAGCAACCTGTTCGATTTTGTTACTCTATTTAACAGTTAAAACATACCTGAAGGTAGAAGTAATCGATAGGAAGGTTCCGCAGAAAAATTATTTTTTAGTCATTTTTCATGAAAATTGACTTTTTTTACCCCAGAAGCAAACTATCAAGGAGCAAGCGCCTCACTGTATTTTGTTTACATTAATAACGACTACTAATTTAAAAGAAATCGTTGGAGCCGTTTTTAAGAAATAATTTTTTATACGATTTTTTGAAGTTTTTTGAGAATAAAACCCCCTCAAATTGAGTTGCACCAAAAAAAAAAATCGGTTCCGAGGTATGATTTTTGTGAACCTACATGCTAAATTTCATCCAATTCCACCGAGTAGTTTGCCCGGAAATCGATGAACAGACTGACAGACAGAGCGACAGACAGAGCGACAGCCAGAGAGTGACAGACAGAGCCACAGACAGACATTTCGTAAAAACCGTTTTTTGGGTTCCTGGGACCTCAAAACGTGTAAATCCGTTGAAATCTCGGAACCGACAATTTTGACCATCACAAAGCTTTCCTTATACTACGTATAAATTGGAAAGCAATAAACTTGCCATATGTTGCACTGCAAAGTGTAGTGTCATGGTGTACTGTAATTGTAGGCTGTATTGTAAATTCGCCATTAAACTGAAGCTGCATATTCCTAATGGTCTTAAATAAATAAATAAATAAATATAATGTACTTATTTCCTTCATCCATACATAACAAAATAAAATTGAAGTACAATAGTATAAATAATAGTGCAAAAGTAGTAGAAGTATATAGCTAGTATATAGTATATAGAGTACAGAGGAAGGTAGGGACCCTGTAGATAAATCTGTGATGGACCCCAATTTAATACTGTTTGATACATTGAATAATGCGAATTTTTATTTTATCTGATACATACAGTACTGCATGTAATAAAGTGAGATAACATATAGTATGTGGACTAAAGTTAACAAAAAATTTTAAATAACAAAATTTACATAACTTATTATTCTACAGTATTGGTTTTATATTCTTAGCATACTCTTAGATCCCAGGATTCCCAGGTAGGCAATACATAGACACTTACTGTATATAACTTAGACAGCAGAGCTATCTAGTCAGTTAACTCAATATCGCTATTGTTTTCAACTGTTCATTTCATACTGCTTCTGTTCTGAGTGAGTGGTTTCCAATTTCGGGTACAATGGCGAAGAGAGCTCACGAAGACATCAGATAATTTTTCTTCTCTTCAAAAAAATTGTCATTAAGCTGTAAACATCTCTAACCAAATCCATGGAACCGAGCCCACCCACTTCTCCTCCCCACAAAATGTGGCTTTAATCGTGAGGCATAATATGTTATTACAAGTTCTTTCTTCGAATTCAATCATGAAGGTAAAAAAAAAAATGAAAGGAAACATCGCATGTAGAGAAAAAAATGAATAGGTAGATTTCCACCTATTAAGGGCCTTAAAACTTTTCATTTTTTCGCGATTCAACCTCAAAATTCGATTCAACTAAAAGAGTGGTACGAAACGTCGCGGGCCCGTCACCACAAGGAAAATTATGGGAGGAGTTAGAAGAAGTTGGTAAAAACCAATTTTAGAAATGAAATTTGTTGAAAAGAGTAAAGGGGTTATGTTCTTGATGGGTTACAACATCTTATCATCCTGAAAAGTTAACCAATTTCAATTTGGACTCGGTTTTCCACTGCCACGATCACTTTTGCCCTTAGTGAGTTTTGCCTTCCAATTTCCACATCCGGTTGAGAAAGGCACCCAACAGTTTCCGGCAAATTATTATTAGCTAATTTTTTTTTTTTATTGGTGGATTATTGGCTTTCTTCTTCTTCTTCTTTACAAGCCTCTTCTATCGAAGATGATCATGGCTATTTGTACCTTGGAGACTTTATAGCTCTGAAAAGGGAAGTCGTGCGTTTTTCAACCCACATTAAGATCTTGTGCGCACCAAACTACTCAAATGAGGTATTTACACATTCCTGAGATCGCAGGAATACACAAAACCAACATATTCATGTGATATTCAAATGCTACATTCAGATTTTTTTTAATGTTAATCGCGTAAAAACAATTTAATGAACAATTAACCTCTTCAATCGCCTCACTAAGTAACCTAATGGTACTTGTGACGAGTTACGACACTTCTCCGATAGCAAGGTGTGTAGAGACTTGCAGAAGTACAAGTACGCTACCACCTTGCCACCGCAGTTTAATTAAATAGTTTTAAAACATATCCTTCGTGCGCAGAGACGTTGCTAAATACCTTCCTTTTTCGTTGTCATGGTAATTTGTTTTACTGACTAGTAGTGTATTTTTCTGGAAGTTTAACTTAAATGAACAAAACTGCTGCAGTGGAAATACAGTGTATACAGTCTAATCGCACGGAGAACGAATAGTAAGTAAGTGTCATTACTTTCTTAAAACTTATCCTATGAAAAATTCTGCAGATGTAAGTAACTTCAAAGGCTTTCCTGGAGCCGGAGTCAGATGAAGAAACCATAGAATCCGGGCTGGTGGGACGTGGTCAATCTGAAAGTGCTTACTTACTACTTACTACGGAGCCGCCGTGGTACAACTTTCGAAGGCTACGCAGTGCTACTGAAGATGTCGACCGCAGCTGTTGACGAAACGTTTGGAAGTTCACTTTCAGATTTACGACGACCCATCAGCCAAAATTCTACTGTTTCTTCATCATTCTGGAAATGTTCGCTCGAGCCCACTGTAAAAAAAAATTAAACACAGTACTTACAGTACAGAAATTGAAAAGCTTGCTCAAGTCAGTCCTTTTACTTCAATTTTCATGAAGTAATAATCTTTTCAAATCTTTTGAAGTGTGCGGCTGTTTGAACGGGGGCAACTAGAGGTCTTTATCCCCCCCCCCCTCCAGCTGAAGAGGGTAGGTACAAGCAGGTCTCGTGAGGCCCAATTATGCAGAGCTCGTAGCAGCAAACTTGCAAAACAGGAAATCAACAACTTTTATCTTGTCAAATGAAATCTGAAATATTTATGGAGAAATATAAAAGGAAAATGATGTTGCTACAACTCTTGACTCTCAGCTCAGTTTCAATGCGTCAACGCGCGCGCTTTAAAGAAAAAAATAATTTCCACTTTTGAATTTTTAATTGGTGTAGTTATTCAACTTGGTAATGCAGGGATTTTGTGCTGTACTTCGGTGTAAACGAGTATAAGGTTTACAGTAAATGCTGCACTTTTAAATTGAGATTCATTTAGTGGAAGTATTTTTATTTTTCCTAACAGAGGGATGATAGTAGGCAGTGGCGGATCAAGCTTGTCAAGGGATCATGGCCGAAATTGGCGCCCATTGCTAACAAAATTAGACCAGTTTGCGGTATCTTATTTTTATTACCTATTTTTTTCTAAATTACATAATATTTATTTCTGCTAAATTCGTCTCATTTTGGCACCCTTCAGGGCACCTGTAGCCTGTAGGAGATCATTACCCCGTGACCCCCTTCGTGGATCCGCCACTGATAGTAGGTAAATGAATATGAGTTTAATTTAACTAAAATTATTCTAATTATATATATTTTATAATTATATATACATAAATAATATTCTAAATAATTATGTAGATACCAAAGAAATAAAATATAGAATCATATCAATATCAGAATCAATATGTTTGTAATTTTATATAATTTTACATAGAAGCAGCCTAGAGACCCCTTCCATAGAGTTTGGAGTGGTGTCTTTACAATTAGGCCCACTACGATTATACATAGGATATAGGGGCGCAACGTACCACGCGGGGTTGTTTTTCCAGAAATTATAAGAAAATAAAAATTTTAATATTAAGTACCAGGGGACTGAACATTGGTTGGTATAGCTCCCTGATTGGTTAGAACCACAAGTGGTAACTTATTTCTTGAACTCCCTAATATAGGCCATTGGCGTAGTCTACACTGATTGGCTTAGAATAGAAACACAATAAAATAGAATAATAACAAATAAATGTAATAATGCTTATTATTATTATTATTATTATTATTATTATTATTATTATAAATAAATAATAATAGAACCAAAAGTTAATATTTATTTATTTTATTAGCAATTTTACAACATAAAGGTAGTTTTTAAAACATGATATTCCAACATTTCGTTTTACTCAGGTATAATCGCAATTTTTTTATTTATTTTAAAATTGTTGCTATATTATTAGTGCAAAACAAAAACTCGGAGTCGAAAATTTTGAGCATCACAAAACTTTCCTTATAAATAGTTAAATGGTGAAGATTGGCAGATTTGTTTTTGTTGTTATCTTCCCTTCAATCGTACAACAAACAAATTAAGTCCCCTATTTTCCTTTAAATCCCATTTTTCACAACTAGTATTTTGCACAAATGCAGTACATATTTTCCCCAGGATGCCGGGCCAGAGGCGAACGCAGCGACCGCCACTGCAGGCAATTGCCCCCCTCCCCCTTTGGAAGGGAGTTATATTCTTTGCCTCTAAAATACAAGTGTTAACTGCACTCAAAATTCGTAAAACCCCACTATTTCTGCCCTATTTTTAAACAATTTCTCTCGGGGGAGACCCCCGAGCCCCCCTTTTGCACAATTTTATCAATTCCCGGTAATATAGGACCCTTTTTGCTTGGAAAATGCGTGAAACTCAAATATTTTAGCCCTGTTTTTCTAAAATTTTCTGCCGGGGGGGGGGGGAAGACCCCCGAGCCCCCCATTTTATTTAATTCCCCGTAATATAGAAACCTTTTTGCTCTGAAAATGCGTAAAACCCTAATATTTCAGCCCAATTTTTCAAAACATTTTCTCCCGGGGGAGACCTCCGAGCCCCCCTTGTACACTATTTTATTAATTCCCTGTAATATAGAACCCTTGTTGCTCTGAAAATGCGTAAAACCCCAATGTTTCAGCCCTATATTCCCAAAAAAATTAAAAAGTGTCTCCCCATTTTATGAGGTCTGGGACCGCCTCTGTGCCGTGCCTTACATGAGTCCCGATTATATTGTAATTCTATACGCACAT
The DNA here is from genome assembly GCA_963971405.1 of Psococerastis gibbosa. Classification (NCBI taxonomy): domain Eukaryota; kingdom Metazoa; phylum Arthropoda; class Insecta; order Psocodea; family Psocidae; genus Psococerastis; species Psococerastis gibbosa. Next base: position 47,283,070 of record OZ020487.1, read on the forward strand.
TAGAATTAGAATGTATTAGAAATTTTAAGTTATACAAAATATGTATTACTTAATTATATTATATGATTAAATTATTTTATTATTGGATTATATAATCTGCCAGTTGTATCTGTGGTACAACCGTATTAGGCGTAAATTTTTAATAAATTTCATTCTATACTCTTCGTTAAGCCATTGAATATTATTCATACATTCAATAATATTCAATGGCGTGGCAAACAGTAGTAACTAGCGACTTCGATGGCAAGGTGGTAATGTGCTTGTACTTGTGTGAGTCTTTACACACCTTGCGATAGGAGACGTGTCGACACAAGTGCCTATTAGGTCACTTAGTGAGGCGATTGTAGAGGTTAATTGGATACATTCGTTAAATTCTTTGTATGCGATTAACCTTTTTTGAATGAAAGGAAAGAAAGGATTAGAAACACCTTGGCACTGACTGTCACGAACAGCCAGTCAAAAGCCCCAACTACTATGAACAAAGCTACAAAAGCAGCTCCTTTCAAAATGTATCTCAAATAATCAAACCTGTCTTGCAGTCATCAGCGAAAAAATTTATAAAAAAAAATTTCCGCGTGAAACGGGTGATTTTGAAATTCTAGCAACTTGACATTTTCCAGATATGATGGAGGGAAAAAGGACTCGCTGTTGCGGAAAAATCAGAAAAGAGTCAGTTTGGGCTGACGTAAGATGACATAATGAACTCAGGGGAGGTGGAGAGAAGGGGAGGGGGTGGAGCCAAGCCTGCCAATCAGCTGATAACAACCATTTCCCATTTCTTTTGAAAGATGGAGAAAGGAAATTCGGAAAATTCGCATACTGAAAAGGCTTCAGGCCCGTTCCGTGCGTGCTTTTAATGGTTACGGAAAGGTGGGGGTGCAAAAAAATGGAAGAAATTGTATGCAGCGTTATCTTACATGTTTTATCGTTTAATCATCTTTTCTTTTTTTGCCTTTAAGTACCTTTCTGGAAATTTTGTACAACATTCGATGGAGAAATGTTCCATATAGTTCATATGAGATATGTAGTTACCTATAATTTTATAATATTGTATTTTTCGGGTATTCAATATTTGGACTTTATAACGGGGGAATTTGGCCTGTCTTGTATTAGGACCTGCAGATGGTATTGGCCAAATTCTTTCCTTCTTTCTTCTTTTCCTTGTCCAGTATTCCCTGGACAAGGTACATATATTACAAAAATACAATACATAGTAATACCATCCCGCATCCCCAAGCTAGCGCTTATTTGGGACAAAAGACTCATACAGTGCTGCTAAACAAGGCTTAATCATTTATTTTTGTTATTTATTTATAATGTTTATTTTATTTTATTTTTATTTTAATTTTATTTTAACTTTTTATTTTAATGTCAGTTTTTATTATTATTATTAACTCCCATTGACCAGCCATCTTTTTATACCCGCTTTTAACTCACCCATCTGTTTAAATAATAATTTTTTTTCTTCTTTTCCCTGTCCAGTATCCCCTGGACAAGGAGCATATATTTACAAAATACAATAACTTACATAATAATACCATAATATTAATATTATAATAATAAGTTACATAATAATAACATCCCGCATCCCCAAGCTAGCGCTTATTTGGGACATAAGACTCATACAGTGCTGCTAAACAAGGCTTAATAATTTATTTTTGTTACTTATTTATAATGTTTATATATACTGTATATATATATATTTTTTTTTTACTTGTTATTTTAATGTTAATATAGCCTAGTCAGTTTTTTTTTATATATTAATAATAATAATAATAACAATCAGATCATATTTGTACCATCAACAGATTTAAGTCCAAATTCGATAGCACTTTCAGTAAAGTAAAGTACAGTATTATATATCTTTATAAAATAAAACAAAATGCAAAGGAAGGTGCAAGACCGTTTACAGTTTCTTAAAACGGCTGGTTGTAACAGGAGTACGAGATATACCGCGCATGTATTCAGAGGCGGATACAGAGTTTTTTAAGGGGGGGGGGGGGGGGTCACGGTCGAACTTGCCCCCCCCCCCCATTGTATTGTCGCTAGTGCTCTTTGATGTGGACCATTGGCATCCTACTATATACGACTACATGTAGCTATTTATGTCGTTACCTACTAGACAATAGAAAAAACTATTAAAAAATTGATACAGCTGTAGGTTGAAAAATTTCTTTGCTTCCTTAAGTAGAGTTACACATCCAAATCATTTAAAGGTTAACCACAATGTAACAAATGATAATAATTATTAATTGATTAATTGTATACAATACAAAATGAAATGTAATTATGAAAGAAAGATTCTATTTTATGTCTATTTCCGCCTACAAAACAAAATCGACCCTTCGATGTTTTCATTTAAAATTGGCAAAACGTGTTATCATTGAATAGGTTTTTTTTAAATTTAAATGTTAATAAATATTTTTCATCGTCATGACACCCCTGACCCCCCCCCCCCCCCCCCCCCTCTGTAGCCACCACTGCATGTATTACGAGGAACGATTCAAGCAATAAGACGTTTTAAGTTTCCCTAACAAGGACATATGTACATTGTCAATGAGTGCATAATTTCTCCAAAATATACAATGCTATGAGGTTCTGTAGGGACAGTTTTGGTCACTAGTTTCGCTGACGACAAACCGATATCCATATTATTCAAAATGGCCGCCGTTTGCGTGTGAAAGCGCAGCTCTTAGCATCTAATTAATTCTTTTAATATTTTTTTTAATATTTTTACTATGCCTGGACCTTATTTCACTGTTTATAATTTAATATATATTTTTTCCATGATTTATAGAAAAATATCTCTTTAAAATAATACATAAATAAAATAATTTTAAAATAGTAGGCCTATTGAGGCTTATGGAAAAATCAACGCTTTGATATCAGTGCAACTGATGCTGCCATCTACAAAATGACGTCACAAATGAACCTCATTAGGAGGTAGCCGAGTTGAATCAACCAGAACAGAATATGTTCCAAACTGCGGCAAACTTGGTAGTGTCGGCAGAGGAATATGGTGGGACATGACAACCTGCTGAGAATATACTAGCTAGTCTGAGTGCGTGTCGGGTCCTAGTTACCTCCAAATTAAATTTAAAATATATCATACTTAATGTCAAAGGCCATTTATTAATCATTATTAATTATAAGTTATAATGATATTAATTATAAGTTAATGCCGATGAGATATCATGGGGAAGGGTTTGATCGGCCACTGGATCTGCATCAAACGACCTTAAAAAATAATTATTATTATTTATTATTAAGGTGCAATGTGTAAAGAATGAAGCATTGCTTATAACTGATAGAAACAGTAGCATAGTACCTCTGGGTCGAGCCGGCCGCCATACCAAGTTGAATCCAGCGGACCAGAGCAGGTTCAAAGCTGCAGATAACTTGGTCGTGTGCACAGTGCCGGTAGGGAAACATGGTAGGACTTGTCCTGGTCACCTCCGAACTAATCGTGTGACTTCACTGTGTTTTCCAAGTGGTTCGGAATCCACTATAATCAGGAGGTCCACTGGAGTCCTATGGGCCCACACCGTGGTCTGGGACTGTGTCAAACCATACTACTACCTCTGGGTCGTGTTTTTCATGTCCAAACTGGTGGCATTATTTCAAAATTGTGAAAAGCTTAGCTATCTCAATTTTATTGCCAAGGTGGTATATTTAAGTATCGTAAAAGCCTAGCTGTCATATTTTTCATACGAACCATTCTCTAGTCCTGGACGGATGAGTTGGAAAATGACCTTCCTGAGTTGGGAATCCGTAGATGGTGGAGGGTTGTACAAAACCGAAATGACTGGAGGGGTGTTGTCGAGCCGGTGAAAGCTCATCAAGGGCTGTACAGCCAGAAGAAGAAGAAAGAAGATTCTCTCCTCCTAACTAACTCCCATCACGATTCATAACTATCTCAATATCATAGCAGACAGTAGAAAATAAAGGTATAATGAAGGCACAATAAAATGCACAAGTAGGTAGGTGGAACCTAAAAAACCTAGACAGTTTTTGCGCCTACTTCATTAAGTCAACGCGTCGGCGGTAACCCTCATCATACCTCAAATTTACAGCCTGCCCCGCAAAAAATACGTCGAGTTAAATCATGCTATAGAGTCAAAAAGGGCGCAAAAAAGGGCTTTTAATCATATCCGGGCGACAAAAAAGCTGATGTCTTCCGCTGCCTTGCAAAGCAATGGACAGCGGCAGTAGCGGCTGGTAGCTATGATGTTCTTATAAATATGGGTTTAAAAGCACTCCTGACGCGTTTTGTGTTTTATTGAGGCTCTGAAAAGGTCGAAAAATGGGAGAAAGTAGGTGCTAATGTAAATACAATGCAAGACAATACCAATATTAGAGTCCTTGACAGGCCTGAGCCGGATCGACCATGTCACAATTGCAAATTGGAATTTTTGGCAATGTTGCCCTCAATGGTACCTTCTATTGTGGTGCTAAAGTGTCCCTCATTCCGAACAGGTGCCCCATCCACTTGGCTTTCCTGATGGACCTTGTGGTAATTTCAGACCTCCCTCCATTTATCCATCGGAACATCCCTTCCTCTTCCTTTGTTATGACGTGATCTGTCAATGGTATTTTGTAGCATTCTTCTATAACACCACATTCTTATACTGTTTGGCTTAAATACATACCTAAACACGTATACATTGACACGTATCTGTACTTGGTTAAGTCATGCTTTTACCAGTTACACTGCGCCAATAAGCTAGTCACAGTTTGTTCATTATCGCTAGTAGCCGGTGTAGGTTGACATCAAGGACGTATACAAATGGCCCAGAATTCTAACGGAAACAATGCAAATAATGTCCGAAATTCATGGGGTCGTTGGCATTGGCCAAGGGACCAATAAGTATAAGCCTGAGTTCATAAAAACGTCCATCAGGACATTAATATTTATTGTTATTATAATTATTATTAGCTATACATGGAGGAGTCGCCACTGGTGAATGGCTGATGACCTGCCAGCTGTTTTGGGGTATTGTGTGCCTGTAGGTACGTCAACGACCTGAGTGAGCATGTGTCTTGATTGATATTCAAATCTTCATCCGCCAGTTAAGTACCGGGTACCTTATATGCTGATTAGTGGGAGGTTACTTACTGCCATGGCATAATTTCGGAGCATCGGACCGTCAAACTTGCTCGGCTTCGAGGCAAAAATGATTTATAGGGGTGCTCATCTATGGGAAAGTGAAAAAATCCGGGAAATTAAAATAACCAAAATAAATAAACGAAATTTCCAATGACTTGATTTTTTTTTTATTGTTATTTGCCCTGACTGCTTACTTTTTACTTTTTCCTCGCTTTTATCCCCAGGTGGGGTCAGCGATACGATAGATTCTCTTCCCATCTGTGCTTTTTTGAACTTGATATATTGGGGGGGGGGGGGGTTGTCCACTTGTTCAGACGGCTGGCTGGCCTGGCCTGGCGCTTCTTCTGGGCGATTGCCTTCCGAGGCTAACGGGCTCGCCTAGACGCCTACTGTTGCCATTTTTATTTTTATTTATTTTATATTTTATATTTGTACAGGTACAGGTTATTAAAAAGAAACGTTACACCTATACAAAAAAATAGCAACAAAAAACACTTTGTCTCAGACCGTTGTACTTTTTTTTTTAACCATAGAAACATTGGCCGACTACATCCCCCCCCCCCCCCTCAAAGCCTTGCCTCCAGCTATCACTAGAACCTCCGCGTACCTGACAATAGGTACCTCTCCCTAAATAGGATAAGACTAACTCGAAACGCTCACTTCTTTATCAAGCAATAACGATATGCAATTACAATTAACAAGCTTATTCACAATCATAATACTGAATACCAAAATGTACGTATAGGACTGGTACTAGGCTAGGTACATCCGTTTTCAGTCTACAACGCGAAATTACTCATGTGACGTAAAACGAACTACATACTAATTTTACTGTAACCCATGGCCGTGCCCAGGGGGGTGGTCCATGGGGTCCAGACCTCCCCCCCCCCCCGAAATAAATTTTTGTATGTAAACCTGTATGGTTTGAAGAATTTATCCATTAAATCATTAATAAATTACGTAAAAAAAGTTTTGGACCCCCCCCCCCCGAAATCAAAACCTTGGCACGGCCTTGCCTTGTAACCGATTTTATCTTATCTATGGGCTATATGGGATTACGCTCATCGCCGTCATTGATGTATTGTCAGAAATGTATTTATTTTCTCTTAAATGTAGTTTTCAATTTTCTGGTCAATACACAATTATTATTATTATGCCTTAACAACGACTTTCGGTCTACTTAACTACACACAGTAGGCACTTATGTATAATTTGAATTTTTGTTTTTTTCCATATATATCCTGTAACATGTGCATGAAAACTGTTGTACTGTATTATATGACAAGGGCAATTGTCTACTTATTTTTACATGTTCATGTATGCATTGATGGTGTGCCACCCTCACTCGCTTTGGGTTGAGGGGGCACAGCCTTGTAAATCGCGTTAATTTTTTTTATAAATACGTGCAAGGCCGTAGCCAAGGGGGGGTTCATGGGGGTTCAAGCCCCCCCCCCCCACCCCGACATGAAATGGCTTGATACTAGATAGAACCGGATTTTGAGAGGAACAATAAAAACTACTATGTAATATCCAATGAAATTTCTAACCCCCCCCCCCCCTCCGAAAAAAATCCTGGCTATGGCCTTGAATACGTGGGTTCTGTGTCTACATCTATCTATTTAGTTATTGTACTTCCTTCAATTCAATGTATGCATTGTTGGTGTGCCACCCTCACTCGCTTTGGGTTGAGGGGGCACAGCCTTGTAAATCGCGTTAATTTTTTTTATAAATACGTGCAAGGCCGTAGCCAAGGGGGGGTTCATGGGGGTTCAAGCCCCCCCCCCCCCCCCACCCCGACATGAAATGGCTTGATACTAGATAGATTCGGATTTTGAGAGGAACAATAAAAACTACCATGTAATATCCAATGAAATTTCTAACCCCCCCCCCCTCCGAAAAAAATCCTGGCTATGGCCTTGAATACGTGGATTCTGTGTCTACATCTATTTAGATATTGTACTTCCTTCAATTTTTAATTTATGCTATAAAAGTGCACATACGCTAGTAAAGTTGCCTACCAATATTTTTGCAGTAGTTTAGCGCACTTGATACTATCATAGTACCGCTCAATATTCCAATATCAAACTGGTATTATCCTGAGGGCTGAGATCAAAGTCAGGAATAGTCCAGTTAGTAGGGAACTGGTCTATGAAATTAAGGATAGAGGTTCGAGACTCCACATAAAATGAAAAATGTTGGGTATACCCTAATGAGTACCCTGCCTTAATTCGTAGGGGGGGGGGGGGGGCGCGGCTGCCGGGCATGTTGTTGCTGACCAAAACATTCCAATAGAGCCGTGGTCAAGGGCAAGCATCCTCTCGGAGAAAGATAGTAAACGTAGGTGTATTCAATTGAATTACAAAGATTTTCACGGCCGGAGTTACTTGTTGAAGCAATGCAATCACAGATGGTTAGCTGCGGTCGATTGAGAAGCGTACTTCTAAACGTTTCGTTAACATCTGTAGTTGACATCTTCAGCGGCACAGCGTAGACTTGTAAGATTGTATCCCAGATACTCAGCAGCAACTCCGCTGCCAGCTTATAGAGTGAACTCGATTAAAGTTGAATATAGCTATATAAGCCTATTGCCATGCCAGCTATGGTGCTCTAAATACAAAGGCCGGGGGCTAGCCTAATTTATGTAGGTTACTATAGACGATGTAATTACAAAGGCTTACACAGCCGGTGTTATGTGACGAATAAGTATAATCTGGGGGGTAGGCAGGGTAGGTCGTTCTGAAAGCGTACTTCCAAACGTTTTGATGGGCAGTTGCTGCTGAGCCTCCTAGGAGTCTACGCAGTTCCACTGGAGATGTCGACCGCAGATGTAGACGAAACGTTTGGAAGTACGCTTTCAAAACGACCATCATCCCCGATTCTACTGCTTCGTCACGTAGCTCGGCCTTCCGTGTCACTATAAAGTGCTCTACCTACTGAACCATCGTGACCATATCAAAAAAAATTTGCATTTATAAATGAATGAATAATTATATTGAAACGCACAGTACAATGCAATACAATACAATTATAACTAAACTAAAAACACTGAGCCGGTGGCAATCTCACATCACAGCAGCTGAGAAGTGGGTTCCATTTTGGAAACTGCCACGGGAGGCCGCTCTGTCAGCAAATTGTAGTTGTAGTTGTTCCCGTTAGATGGTGCGAGCAATTCAGCATTTACAATGCTAAAATTTATGTTGTTTTTCTTTCAAATTTATTAGGGGTACTCACGTATCATAATGTTTCGAACTTTGTTTTTACATGTTGATTTATTTAGTGCTGCTCGTGTTTCTTTAGCCTGTTCAAACCCGGCCGCATAATTTGACTTTTAATAATACTTGACAACGTGGAGTACCTATTTAATTTGTTTATTTTACTATGACAAAGTAGTTATTACTAAGTGAAAATGAAAAATATTACTGAAATAGGTACGTAACCACATAACCTATACCCTTAGGTAGGTACAGTGGAAAAATATGAACCAAGAAAAAAATTAGATAGTTAAGAGCTGTGCCGGGTTTGGTTATGGGGCCAGAAGGACCATGGCCCCAGGGCCCGCACAAAAAAGGGGCCTCCACAAAAAGCCGCAAGATACAAAGTAGCAATAGATTTAACAAACCAAAACAACAAACGATAGCAAATAAATACACTACTTGTCGAAATATTTGGCGGGAAATGGGAACGTGCTGTGGCATTAATAATAAATTCTATCTGGCACCCTGTGTCTCTACTTTATAAAATTTATAAATCATTTAATGATAGTGGAATATTCGTGTGAGGGGGTGCAGACCCAGGGGTCCCCACAAGGCCACTGGTTAAGAGCGTACCTCTCGTAGGAAATAGGTACCAAAAAATCCGTTGTTTTAATGTTTTTACAGAATTCTTAAATTATATTTTATATATAAAACAAGATAATAAAGATTTGGCTCATTTAAGTTCTAGAAGACGGTACTTCGTGCATAATAAAATATGGTATTTTTAATTTATGGTGCCGTAGCTTTTTCATAAAAATGATTAGGCCTAAGGGCTAAAATTTCACGTAAAATAGATACCATGAAAAACTACAAAACCAAAATTAATAATACCCTATTATATGATGCATAAAGCATAATAATTTAATAAATGAACCAATATTTCAGTAACTTGCTTAGTTAATTAAATAAAAAATAAGAAGTATTAAATTTCGGGCTGCCAATTTCCTACGGGACGAATTCTCTAAAACAAAACCTCTATTCTACTGTATATTAAAGAAAGTCTCATTGGGACTGGGTATTTCAATGCTGTATAATCCCCCCCCCCCCTCCATAGCCAGATAGTATAAGTCGCACACGGGCCCTTGCCTTGCGATATGGACTTAAGAAAACGCTGTAACATGGCATTATTGCATTGAATTATTATATTATTATTATTATTATTAAAAAAAAATTATATAGTAGTAAATGGATACAGTGCGTACTAAATATTTACGATTATACTAAATATTTAATATTATAAATATGTTTAGTGATCGTTTATGTATTTACTTGTAGTCTATATTTATATTTATATATTCTTCTTCTTCTTCTTCTTCCCCCTTAGTGTCACGTGCGCAGCGTGGGGGGGGGGGGTGGCCCCGAACCCATTTCCTGGACTCACCTCGGTTGGACGTTAACGCCTTGAGCTCGACCATAGTTTTCCCTGCTTTCCATCAGGCATATCAGTACCTCCATGGATTATCCTATTTATACGTTACAAGAAAAACTTTGTGATGATGAAAATGTTCGATTCCGAGATTTCAGTGGATTTACATGTTTTAAAGGTACCAGGATCCAAAAAAAGTACATTTTACTGTATGTGTCCGTCTGTCTGCCTGTTCGTCAATTTTTCAGCAAGCATCTTGGTGGATTTTGATTTCAATTTGGCATTGGTCTGCCCATTTTAGACTATATAAACGACCCATCGATGAATTCAGTGCTTTGGGATAGGCAACCGAAATTTGACTAGAGGACTATTTCACTATTATTGACCATAGAACTACTCATAGCATCTATCTCGACACGGTACCTACACTAATTGATAAATAGGCAAACATGTACGGCTTCACTCGACCCAGTTCTATTTAACGCATCCTATGGTACCTAAACTACCTTAATTTTCTATTCGAATACGAGTCATCAAGTCGGCCTACCTAATTTTACTTGAGTTACATACTGGTACATCTTTCCAATTCATATCATGATTATGATGCAACTTAATTGTCTGAATCCAACGCCCACTCTTGGTGATACAACCGTCTGGTGCCGCCCCTGGTGTGGCTCTATGAAATATATAGGTATGCTGGTGCCAATGATCACCTATTGTAACTCCTTCAAAACATATTTACACTTTGAGATAGAAAGCTTAGGAGTAATCTGCTACCTCCACCAAGGACTCCGAATAACGCCACGCAATGTGAACTATACAATACTACAATATATGTGCATGAGCTTTAAAAATAACAAGGAAATCCTGCGACAACTTTAAATAAACGACGAACATATTCATGCACATGTACAATGTGTATTCTGCCGTAGTTTATAAACCTTTCTAAAAATGATACATGGTTGACTCTCGATCGATTTATCGTTCAAGCCGAAACTAAATTTATCGCGCGACATGGTGCTTGATCTTTACCTTTCAGACAGGAGGGTGGTGTTCACCTATAATACATGCTGCTGACGTTCATGTACTGTATTCTTGGCAACAGGCTTGCTTTGCAGCAAAGATCAATTATAAGAAGACTATGTCATGGGTAACCACGATGCGCTGTAGCGAATTCAATGTAGGCTACGGAAATAGTGCAAGAGGTTCTGGGATCGTTACTAGTGGATGGTTACTTACTGTCGTGTTTATCTTATAAATAATAAATAAATATTATAATCAACGGAAACAACACTCCAATTTTGACAAAGTTGCTACAAGTGGAAGAACCGGTCCGAGTTTACTCGAACATGGTTTCAAATTTATAAATTAGTAAATATTGACATGCGTAATTTCATAGGAAAAAATTTCCCTATGGTTAAAATTCAGAGCCCTCGAGGGGGGGGGGGGATCACCTCAATATACATTTAAAAAAAACCTTAAAACTCAATTGCATATTCTAGAATGAACAGGCCAATACATTGTAACAGTATTAACAATGGCACGTAATGTATTGAAGCGTGAATTTTCCATAATTTCTCAAAAAATAATTTTTTGCACAGAAGCTAATATTTTTTTAGGAATGCAACCTACCCGTTTTTGTTATCCTATTGAACACCTAAAACATACCTGAAGGTAGATATCATCGATAGAAAGGTTCTGCAGAAAATTTATTTTTTAGTCATTTTTCATGAAAACTGAGTTATTTTTATTTTTTTACCCCCAGAAGCAAACTATCAAGGGGCAAGCGACCCCCAGCATTTTGTTCACATTAATAACGACTACAATATATGTGAATGTAAAAGAAATCGTTAGAGCCGTTTTTGAGAAATAATTTTTTTAGAAGTTTTTTTGGGTTTTTTAGAATAACCCCCCCCCCCCAAATTGAGTTAGCCAAAATAAAACAAATGAGGTATGGTTTTTGTAAACCTACATGCAAAATTTCATCAAAATCGGCCGAGCAGTTTGCCCGGAAATCGATGAACAGACAGACATACAGACAGACAGAGCGACAGACAGACATTTCGTAAAAACCACTTTTTTAGGTTCCTGGGGCCTCAAAACGTGTAAATCCGTTGAAATCTCGGAATCGACAATTTCAACCATCACAAAGCTTTCTTATAGGCTAAAAAATAACAAAAAATTTAAGAGTTTTAGAAAAACTTGTTATAACAACCCGAATTAGTAAAACCCAAATAATCGTTAAGAAATTAACTTTGTCTAAGAAACCCACTTGTGTTAGTATAAAACCCTGAGCGCTTTCGGCAAGAATTGCCATCTACAGAGGGAAACCCACTTGCACAGTTACACCTTATCTGCGGTTTGAGACTTGCTCAACTCGAGGAGAAGATGCAAATGTTCCTCGAGTTGAGCAAGTCTCAAATCGCAGATAAGGTGTAACTGTGCTAGTGGGTTTCCCTCTGTAGATGGCAGTTCTTGCCGAAAGCGCTCATGGTTTTATACTAACACAAGTGGGTTTCTTAGACAAAGTTAATTTCTTAACGATTATTTGGGTTTTACTAATTCGGGTTGTTATAACAAGTTTTTCTAAAACTCTTAAATTTTTTGTAATTTTTTGTTTATTAAAATGAAATACCACGAAGTCACCAGTAATCTAATTATTTATGTTTCTTATAGGCTACTACGTATAAATTGGAAAGCAATAATAACGGTATATATGGTATTACTAGCATAACGCATTATTCCTCCTAATGCTATTTACTGATTCATGGAATATAATATCTGTGTTACACGTCTGGTTATTGCGGGGTTTCCCCATACGTCAATGGTCAATGGTAAATGTGGTATTGACGTTTTTGCAGACATTAAAGGCATACTAAAAATGTCTGCTACCACGTCAAAACCATATTTACCATTGACCATTGACGTATGTGGAAACCCCGCCTAAGAATATTGCGCCTAGTTAGCATTCTGTTGAGACCAAGTTCTTGTAGGTAGTTGGTTCTGTACAAATTCATATAAAACAGACTTGTGCCTAATTCAGAAGATTTCTATGATCTGGCGTGTCTAGGGGAAAACCATGCAGTTTTGTGGGGTCGGGTTCACGCCAACTGGCAAAAAGAAATCTTCTGCTAGACGTGTAGGCTACTTAATGCTGGCCTGACGAATAAAACATTGTGTGTCTATTTATGTCTTTTGTCCATTCTACGTCAACTTGTTTACAGTATACTACATAACTACATACATACATGGATCAAATACGAGATCAACTAGGTATTATTAGGTGCACAGTATATCTCACGCGAGCCTTCACGTCATGCAATTCAGCTGCGACATCCCCCGCCACTCTACCGCTACTTCTAAACCGGAAATGGGATTTTTCAAAAGAAAATAACGCACAATCTTTTTCACTGTAATTTAAAAGTTTCAGATTTCATGATTTTTTTATTGCCCCTGATCGGACCATAGTTGGCTTATGGTTAACGGTATATGAATATTATTGCTCCTGCCATTCCAGTTAATTTATTTCTATGGCTGGCATAGAGTATATACACTTTCATGATGTGACTATTGGAATAAACAGTGTTTTATTATTTTATTATATACTCTCGAATATTGTTCCAATTTTTGATCCAATAAATTTGCATTATATTGCAGTATTATATGGTACAAGACGTTGAAGAGGTAAACCTCCTCGTTAAAACGGAAAATTTGGGAATATACAAAAACTGGCCTTGGAGGATTCGACCTCACGATCAACGCCTGACGCGCTGCACTGGGCCACGTGATGGTGGGTTCGAATCCCGCCAATCTCAGTTTTTCAATGTATCCTCCATTAAATACGGTTCTAAGAAAAATTGGAAAGTGTAATACCTAAATTCAGATACAAACCGTATACTTTAACATAAATGTGCCAAATATTTCTTCGAACGAATAAATATTAGAGTGTGTAATCAAGGCATCATTTTCTTTCTTGTCATTTTTTTTTTTTTAAATTTTTGGAATTTTTAATTTGGAGTTGGCTGTGAAGGCAACTATTGTTTGGGTGTAAAGATTATGTCATTGCTGTGTAGACTCTGGCTCAAATCCTGTTGGCTTGCAATTTTTCACACCTCCTCTTCGGTATCTTCTCTAGTAGATTCTTACAGCTGACCATCTTGTCAGAGTCAGCAAGACATTGCTGACGTTCCTGTCATGGAATGCTCACATTTCAGTTTCCCAATGTTTTCGTCAGCTAACCTCTTCATCTTTCGGGGTACTTAGATTCCATGACTTCTGCATGAGCAAAGGTGGGTACTTCTTGACGATATTGTGACATGTTATTAAGTCACCTTTTTGGGAACCCTGGAACAAAGAGAAAAAAATTATAAATAAATGCGGTACTGTCTTCTTCTTCTGGATTTACAGCCCTTGATGGGCTTTGGCCAGCTCGACAACACTCCTCCAGTCATCTCGGTTTTGTACAACGCTCCACCATCTATGGACTCCCAACTCGTGAAGGTCAGTTTTCAACTCAAAATGCGGTACTGTATACAGTTACGAATGCTTTATCTGTCGGAGTCAGATGTTAGGACAAAGAATAGGCCACATATTATAGTACTTCGTTACAGTCCGATGTGACATAGACTTTGCCCATATGAGGAAGACTAAAATCGTCGATAAGGTGTAACTGTGCTTGTGGTTTTTCTTCTGTAGATGGCAGTTCTTCCCTCGCGCTCGGGGTTTTATACTAGTGGGTTAGACAGAAAAGACTTTCTAGTCGTAACTCGTAGGTCTCGCCCCGTAAATATAAAACGTTTATTAATATTAATATAATTATTATTAACACTTCAAACTTTGGATAGCATCATGAATGCCAGAATGCCCCTATTATTTCAAATCATGATTTAAATATGCTTGATACTGATAAAAAACAAAAAATCATCAATAAAAACTCTAGCAGTGAGATGCAGCCTACATGTACATGGACCGTTTTTGATATTCAAATTAATTTCAAAAAGGTCTGGTTTTTACGGGGTTAATGAATGGCAAGCCTCCCCTACGGCGTGTAAGACGACAGCAGGTAAAAAGGTCGCCTAGTTTTAATCAAATTCTTTCTTTGTTATTTAAAATTTCCGAGCCCATTTGAATACGATTCATTAGAATATATTGTTGATTCTAAGGGTTGCAGGGCTAACGAGAAAAAGGGTTCCTGTTTCCGGGGCCGTTGGTTTTCGAGAGCTGACTTGGGCTTTCAGTGAATTGGCGGGATTTATTTTTTTATTCAGGTGTGTTCTCAGGATTTTCACAATTAAGGGTGAGTCTCATCATAGCTGGAAAAGTCTCGGTAAGCAATACCGGACCCGGCACTGCCACTTGCAATGGTTGTTCCCGCCAAACAGTGCCGGATTATCCCTGGTGGGGCCCCCCTACCTACAATTTTTCATAAAAAAGAGAAAACCGTAGTTGGCTGAATAAACGTATTGGTTATTTGACTATCCGAACAGCTTTCTTTTGGAGATTTGATTTTTTTTTGGCCAACAGAACAGCACAAAAACATAAAATTAGTGCCAAATTTCAAAAGTACTTATACTTTTAATTTAATTGTTTTTTTTAGACATTTTCGATGAAAATGATTTTTTTGCTTGCCCCTGATGTAGGTTGTGTGTGGTTTCTAACGGTTTTTATGTGGGGGCCCTGTAGAGACGGATCCAGCCCATGTTCTTTTTTTTTGGAGGGGGGGGGTAGTTGTGGGTCAAAATAGGAAAAACATACATAACATGTATGTTTTTCCGTATTGTGTAAGATCGGTTGAATCAGAGCGTAAAAAATTAATTTACAATAGATTTGCCAATTTTGGGGGGAGGTAGCTACCCCCCCCCCTGTATCCGTCCTTGAGGCCCTGAGCCTCGTGGTAAATGCAGTACTGCCGCCAAGTAAGAGTAATTGATAATTTTAGTAGAAGCTACCTACAGATAAGCTTGGGCGTTTTTTTTTTCCTTCGTGGGGTCTACTCGTTTGAGTTCCTATAAGCGTCGACCTAGAAGGTCTTTTGCTTCCACGTTTGCCGTCTACGCCCATCTTATAACACCAGTCTTTTTGATAAATTCTAGTGTTTTTGTGATGGGATTAGATCGGATGGTTTCCTCTTCAGACCTAGGGTGGCCAAGAGTTTGGTATCGAGTTTGTTCCAGCGCTTCACATTCAAAGAGAATGTGTTCAGCTGTTTCTTCTTCAACTTCACACAGTCTGCATCTACTGTCGTTTTTCACGCCAACCCTATGCATGTGTTTGTTGAAGTGGCCGTGGCCCGTAAGCGTGCCAACCACCCTTCTAGCTTACTCTCTACTTAAAGAGAGAAGCTGATCGGTGAGCTTTTTACTAGGACCCGGAATAACCTTCTTAGCAAATCTGCTTTCCGGGACTTTCTTCCATTCCTCTGCAGTTTTTCTCTGCACCCATTTTTGTACAGAAGTACGGGCCTGGCAATAAGCCATCCCGTAGTTAGGTTCTGCACCAATGAATGGCGTTTCTGCACCTTTTCGAGCCAGCTCGTCGGCTCTTTCATTCCCATCAAAGTTCGAGTGCGCCGGGACCCAAATCAGCGAGACTGAGTTTTCCCGACACACTTTTATTAGGAGGTTGATGCAGTGCCACACCATTTTTGATGTGATCTTTATAGCCTCCACAGCCTTAATCGCTGCCTGCGAGTCTGTATAGATAATAATGGTTTTGCCCTTGCATTCCATTTCCATACACTCCTCTAGGCATTTTATAATGGCCCCTACCCTACCCCCTAGCTTGGGTGTTACCTTGGGTGTTAGTCTGACATGTAGAGTAGTGGTACAGACTCCGACTTTCACCCGAATAGTTGTTGGTTCGAGTCCAACATTTTCTGGGAGTGCTACAGAGGGCAAGTAAAGCAGGCGGTCCCGGGCTTTCCTAGTTGAGTGTAAGAGAGGGCTTATAGCCCTAACTCCGCTAGGTTGGCTTAGTAATAGAACAAAAAAGTCCATATTTATTTATTTATTATTTAGTCTGGCGCCAGTCCGTCACTTATCTTATGGTATCGCAACAGCTGGCACGAAAGAGGCTTCTAACAGTCCTTAGGCCCTGACCAGGGTCTATTGGTAAAGGTAATGACAATGATGTAATACTATACTATAACAAAGGGTTAGTTGGACTTACATTGTTAGCCCTGTTAATAGTCACTAGAGACAGGCGCCTCACGGTCATCGAACAATTAGGGGATCCCATTGTGTGGGGTTGGGGCGACGTTTCGTTCGAGGATGCTACTCTCGTCATCAGGCTAAGAAGGACTGATGATTGACTCATTACCCTGAGTAAATCCGATCCCCTTGAGGGTTCCAACTACCATTCTGAAATACAAGCTCTCTAACCACTCGACCACGACCCATGCCAGACCAGGCTGCCAGGGTTGCTTTAAGCTAAATGCTGAAAGTAATAATTTATAATCAGGTTAGACTAAATTACCAAATAAATTGCCAGCATGAATTTTAAAAATGTCTTTTCAAAAGCCTTGCGCGCTCTAGACATTAAATTTCCATGGTTTACATAGCATGTCGTTAAATACTGTATATCTGTACTACGTACTAATGAGGAAGTGGCGGTATGACCAGGAATCTTGTCTTTTCAAATTCAGACACAAAAAGGGATTTTCCCTTTCATTAAATTTTAAATTACATGTTGCCCAGCATTACTTTAAAATGTCAAGCTATTCATTTAGGTAGGCCTACTACTAATTATTTTTTTTATTTTTATTTTTTCATATTTTACAGGAGAAATGATTGTACTTATTAATACACGCTTATAGCCTACTAGAATTACGCTCTGACTCCCTTCTGAGGTCTATAATAACAGCTAATTTTACGTGTATTATTCGGTAATACAATAGTTTGTGTGTTATAATACGATATGTTATAATTTTTTGAGGGTGAGGCAAGATTAGAAAGCGCCCCCCCCCCCTTCGTCACCCCTATTATAGGTGCTAGGCGTATAGTAGTCTAGTGCCTATAGCAACCCCAGCCGTTTATGGTTTTTAAAGATACTCAATAGAATGTACAAGAAAAAGCTACCTTTTTCCGAACAAGGCATTCATACAGATTATATGCAAATTCATCCTACTATAGAAGGACAAAAATTATACCTGAACAATTAAACATTCATTGCTATTTATACGCAGTATAAGGAAAGCTGTGTGGTGGTCAAAATAATTTATTTCGAGATTCGGATTTACACGTTTTGAGGTTGCAGGAACCCAAAAAATGTGGTTTTTATGTAATATCTGCCTGCCTGATGGTGCGACGCTCTGTCTGCTTGTTTGTCCGTAACTCGATTTGAGACCAAATTACCTATTCGATATAATTTGATGAAATTCAGTATCTAGGTTCACAAACATTCACAACATATTACCCAAGGTATTTTCATTTTTTGGATAACTTTATTGTGGGGGTTTACAAAATAAATAAATGGACACATTATATTGTAGCCATGTCCAGACATATTTTGAAATCCGTTACGAGTTATTAATGTTACAAACACCGGCTAGGTCGCATTCCTCCCGTTTGGTTCGGGGCTTAAAATATTAAAACAAAAGCAAAAAGCTCAATTTTCATGAAAAATTAATAATTCTATCGATGCTTTCTGACTTCAGGTATGTTTTGGGTACTCAATAGCTAGTGACAATATAGATTAGGGTGCTGACCAAAGCAGGGTTCTGGTGTTGACGAAAAAATATGTTTTGAAGATGGATTTTCCCAGTCCCAATGCATTGCATACCGTGCCATTATTATTGTTCAGCATTATATTATTTCCCATTCTATACCATGCAATTGTCCCATCGATCAATCAATGCTTCGGAATAAGAAAAATTAATAAGCAGCCAACATTTAACCACAGGACAATAATTTACCATGGAACCATAATTGTACCTATACTAATTGATAAATAGGATAGCATTATACGGGCCCACTCCTACCGGTTCTCTTTGCTTATTGTCTATTGTGGTCTATCTAATATGAAAAAGACGGCAATTAATGTATTGGAGAAGCTAGTGGTCAATATACTGTATATAATAATCAAATGATGGAATGCAATATTCAAATCAGTACGGTAGGTACTAGAAATGAATATTGAATACTCTTATAATGAATACTGAATAGCACTCAATATCAACTGCTTTGAATGTTCCGTCGGCAACTGAAACATCCAACCCAAAACTCTGCCCTCCCCCCTTAACCCCCACCATATTTGCAAATAAAGTTACAAAAGACTTACAAAACAATGAGAACAGCTCTCTAAAAAACCATTCACAAAAGCCTGAATACCTAACAGAACAAAAGAAATCGTTAGCAAACACTTGCCGCTATTAGAAATGGCGACGAAATCAATAATACGCCGAAACAAAACTTCGAGAAACGCCGAAAAATTCTCCGCCGCTTTCACCGAAACAAAAGCGAACCGGCTCAATTAACAACAGAAAGTCCACTAACCTTGTTTTAACTCAAGTGTCTAATTATCACACAACGATTAAGGGCCGACGGAGATTACTTGCATACTAGCCAATCCAAAAACATCCAAAAAGGCTTACCCACACTTTTCTCGAATTTCCCACCGGATTTTCCAATCAATTTTTCATCGGTAACCATCCTTTCTACGCCGAGCAAATTTTTGAAAATCTGCAACAACAAAACACGTCATTTTTATGTATTTATTGCAAGTTTCAGAACTATTAACAGAGGTTATGTTTTTGGAAGGGGTAGTAGTAGCAGTTTTCAAGGGACACCAAAGCCGTTTACGATCAGATACTGCCGCCATCTTGGATTCTGCGCAAAATGTACGTAGGGAGAGACTTTCCCCCGGTATGAGTTAGACAGAGATAGTAAGCAGTAAGAAAATTACATCCTATCTCTCTCCCCGAAGCTCAACTTGTATAAGTGTTTCCACCATTGTGCTTAGCTTACTAAAATTTAAGAAATTACCAATCAAATTAGGGTGCACGTGTTAAAGTCTACGAATTAAATTACTTAATAAATTAGTGGCTAGTCGTTGGAAATCTTCCGGCTATTAAAGGACAGTTAAAAATTTTCCAACTTTAGGACAGTTCTCTGCTACCTTTCCGTCGGTCCTTATTTTCTTTTTTCTTTTTTAAGAAAAATTCGACACGAGTTTTCTTTTTATTGCACGTATGCTTACTTTATGATGTTGACTGACTTGTTTCCTTGAGCACGGTAGTTTTTCCTTCGAGGGTACTTCTTCTGTTAAGTTCACTTCTTCACGTAACGCCGACAGGAACAGTAATATCTCGTCTTGTAGAGTTTAACCTTTCTTTTACTTATGACTTGGTGGTTAGCCGGTAATCTCGGTTGAAGATTGCAGAGTCGTTGCGTGTTTTCTTTTCTTCTTATTGTCAGTATAGGCTTGTTGGCGTTTCTAAATTTTCCCGCGCAATTTGAGAGCTGACTGGTAAGTTTTTTGTCTTTTTTTCGAACTTTTGCTCGAACTTATAGTGACTCAAACTAAGTATGGACTTAGTTGCTTTCAATGTTTTACTTCAATTGCATACTTACGATTCTTACTTAGGGCTACTACTGATACAAAAAGTTCCATACTGCTTACCGGAAAAAATTATTATTGAATGAAAAGCTATGCCTATTTGAATAGGTAGTGTTTCACTTTTTATAACGGCGGTTTGTATCAGTAGCTTATAAAGATGTTAGTGTGAAATTTCAGTGCCTATTTGATTATTTTCAACAGAATTATTGAATATTTTTGTTACAATGACTGGTCATGTATTTACAACGTACATTAAGGAAACTTGATGATGTAGGGTTAATTTTTAAAATTGTCCCTTACTCTATTACAGTTACGGCCTAACTTACCTTCCATTGCCTGTAAGGCAAATTAATATTTTATGAGCTGAGTAAAGTTGTACGGTCTTATATATACTATATATAAGATTATATATGTTATATATATAAAATGTCGTATGTTGCTATTTTATTAAAGTCTTTATATTATTAGCGATATTACGTACAGTACGTTGCTACTACAAAACACAACACAACTACAAAATACTGTTTTTAGACATACTATTCAATATTTAGGTACTGTATACTGTGTATGGCAAGGCAAGCACACCTTATTATTTGAATAGCTTTTAATGCCAACGACCCCATGGGTTATCGGATAATGCAGGCGTTTGCGCCCATAGGCAAACTGGTTCACATCCTCGATGTGAACCTACACTGGGAACAAGAGATAATGGATAAGCTGAGACAAGCTTTCCATTGCCACAATGGAACAGGCGTAAGCATGATTTCTGGACTGATAGGCCGTGGTCGACAGTGAAAGCGTAATTGGAAACTTTTCTTCAACATCGACGACATCTTCAGAGGCGCTGCGTTGGCTTCTAAGATTGTATTTCGGAGGCTCAGTAGACTGGATTCTATCGGCTTTTATAGGTACATTCCGTTAGAAATATTCCGTTGCCATGGTATATAGCAGTAATTCGAAAAATTGTATAAATACTGTATCTAGGTACACTGTTTTCATCCCATGATGGCTCTCTAGCCTCCGACTTACTTCTAAGACATCTACTTAACTTGTCCAGTTGTCTAGGGGGACACGCATTTAAAGGGTTGTCAAAAATTGACGGCTTTGTTGCTTGCTTCATGCAGGTCATTTTGAAGGACATCTACCTACATCTGATTGGTCATGACGAAAGGGATGTCCAAGTAGGGGAAACACTGGAATTGTTTTTACTTTTTACAAATTACGAGAATTCAAAGTTTAATGCGATGCTAATAGAATATAGATTTATTGTAAGAGTAAAGGTCCGAAATTCGCCAATATGAAAAATACAAACCATTTTCTCTCTTTCTTATAACTTCAACTTACAAGACTCAATACCGCCAATTAAACAAAACCAAAGTCATCCTAAAAGAATTATTTAATAGAGAAAACTATATTTTTTTTGGCTCTTGACACCCGTACCTATTTCTTATAAAGGTTTACTTTTAATTTAACCTATTCCATTTCCACCCTCATTGAGCAGAGAAATATATATCACATCGTATAAACCTTTACGAAACTAAACTGCAGATTGATTGAGAAAAACACAACTTCATTTAAGTAATTTAACTGACACAGCTGCTGAGAAGACGCTATGTTGGACGGCATGACCTTGAACGCTTCAAGGCTACCAAGCTATTAGCTATGAACCTTTAATTAAAAACAGACAAAGTAATTATAAACTTTATACAGGTACCTTTTTCTTACCAATAAGTTAGGTCCCGCTCAGCTTCCCGCGAAATAATCGTAAATCAGGCTTAGCGAGTAATTTCGTATGACAGCGTGTGCAATATGCAAATGAGAGGAATGGCGGGGGGCAAATCAGCTGGTGAAAATCAATAGAGAGTATGAGTGTTTCGCCCTAATTGTGCCAGCCTCTTCCCTCTCTCTCATTACGTCTCTCTTCCCGCCATTTTCTTCCCGCCAAAACCTTCGTGATTCAAATTAATTTGGGATGAAACTGAACGTAGACGTAAACAATCATTCGATTTTATGTTTATTTTTATTTAATTTTATCATTGTTATTTAATTGTGAAGATATTATTAAGTTGTTGCATCGTAATATAAGATAAGATATTTATTTTTATTTTGGCCCATTAATTTCTCAGACAGAAATGGGACAGCCCTTCGAAAACTCCCGAATGAACTGAGAGCGGCTAGAAATGATACTAACTTCCCTAAATTGCATAGAGAAATCTTTTAGAGAAAGCTTTCTACACTGTCACTGAGGCACCAGCACAATGACAATGGCAGAACTACCTGATTTTGATGATATTTTGACGATTTTAGCCTACTTTTACAACCGGAAGGTTGTTGGTTTGAGTCCCACACTGGCTACATTTTCTGGCCATGCTACGGAGGGCAAGTAAAGCAGGCGGCCCCGGGCCTTCCTAGTTGAGTGTAAGAGAGGGCTTTATAGCCCTAACTCCGCTAGGTTGACTTAATAATAGAAACAATAAAAAGTCCTTATTTATTTATTTATGTATTTATTTATACTTTCTTGTTCATTAGGTACTTGTTATAAGTCTTGCTGATTATATTGCATAATCTAACAGTATAATTAATTAATTTATTTATTTATTTATCTATATAAGAATTGTAGAGATCATAAAAAATTTGTTCATTCAGTTGAATAAAATATACAGTAGCTGATTTTATTTTTAGTACCCAAGAGCAACAAAAGCACTTCCCATTCTCCCTGCAGTGGTGTAGTCAAGGGGGGGGGGGGAGTCCGCCATTTTCATCGTTGAAACCGATTAAGTCAAATTTAAGAATCTTGATGGAAAATGAGCAACTGGCTGTCTGAAGTAGTAGCAAACCTATTTTGTAACATTTTTATTAGGTAGTGTGACAGGTTATTTTAAGATTCCTCGAATTGCCTTTCACTCCTGGCACAACGTATTTATATTTATACGGACAATTCGTGTTGTCCGTGGTATACTCGTAAGTGGGCAAATTGTTGTACTTATTGAGGTTTTTACCCCCCCCCCCCCCCCCCAAAAAAAAAGTGATTTCTGACTAAGCCACGCACTGCCACCCTATGCTCGAAAACTTAATCTAGATAATTATTATGCAATTAATTTTAGCCGAAACACAACAGAGATGTGTAATCCATCATAGAAAACTGCATTAACGTTCAAAGTAGCAGTTCCTATGAATTTTTAACATACCTTTCCAAGAACTAACGAGCTTCAAAAGGGTAGGATAGAAAAAGCCATGCTTCAATGTGGTTAGGTTTTGTAAAACATGAGGTGACGGAAAGTTAGCTAAAGAACTTTTTCACCTCATTGACATCAGTTTTCAATGCTGTTTCCCTTTTCATTTTAACCTGATTAAGTAAATTGCCAGAATAATAATTCTTTGGGAAAATTCTATAGACATAAAAGACAAAACAGTATAGAGATTACTTCATCAGCAATAATGTGACTTCCGCGAAAATTATGTTTTTTATGAAAAAAAAAAATAACGTAACAGGAACACTTATTGGTAACCTATGCATATGATGCTCCCCAGTTAGGTAGTTAGGGTGTCTATTATTATTAGAATTATTATGGTAAAGAATTACAGACAAAATCGGATGTACTAATGCACAAAACCTTCGTCACAACCCTGTAGTACGCAAAGTACATCAAAGTTCGGTATTTTCGAATCATATAACTAACTAAAATATATATAATCATATAAGCATTCCTCATCTGCCTCTAGAATAGGCGTCCCAGTAAAAATCACAAGCAGCATAGAAAAAACTTATGAGAATTATTTTATTTATTACAAGAAAGGACCCAAACCACAACCCTGTTGTATTTTGCAGTAAAATTATTTTCTCTCAGCCTCTATGCATCCTTCTTCTACTTCGAGGATATGAATTTATATATAATAATTTATACAAAAATATATTTTGAATTTACTATCTACGAAAAGGCAATTTCTACGAAACTTGTATGTGACAGAAAATAAGATAGGACCTACAAGTCCCTGTGGTACGTTAACCTCTCTGCATTCTTTATTTGCTTGTTACGATTTGGGGCATTGCTGACCGTCAGAGATAGGAGGTTGAGTCTTGAATATGGCATGTACATTGGTAATTATTGCCGGTTATTATTTGAAAATTGCTGAAAACTTCAAATACAGCCTGTTTGTAAGAGAGGACCTACAACACTACCCTGTGGCACGCCGCAGTTTTGTCATTTCTCAACCTGTCAGACTTCTTCCTCTGGTTGATGACGCGTGTTACGACTTGGAGCATTACTGACTGTCAGAGATAGGAGGCTGGATGTGAAAATGGCATGCACATCGGCAAATGTTGCCGGTTACTATTTGAAAATACTGGAAAATTGGGATTCAGTCTGTTAATAAGAGACGACCTACAACACTACCCTGTGGTACACCGCAGTTTTGTCATTTCTCAACCTGTCAGACTTCTTCCTCTGGTTGATGACTACGCTTCTTTCGATATGGGAGGAGTGCTGACTGCCAGCGATAGGGGGTGGGCTTGGAGCGGCAACAATGACATTCCATAAATCAGGGGGTTTGACGAGTTTGGAAATCGATAGGAAGGGTCGGCAGGGGTCGCGACGGTTTTCAACGCCCTCGCGACGCCATTGCTGCTGCGCTTTTTCTTTGCTGCATATAAGTTTTGTGCTTTCAAAATTTGTATTTTGGATAGTTTATTTCACATTTTTACATTACATTGTACTCAAAATGGGTATAAGGTCCCGAAATTTTCCAGTTCGGATTATTGTAATTTTTCTTGTAAATAAATTTACTGACGCCATTGCGTCATGCTAAGCTTTTTTTCTTTCAGTATTTTAGTTTGAAATGCGTATTTCAATGTTATGTTACACATATTACATATATTAGACATAATCTACGTAATGTATTGCTAATATTGAAGACTATAGTACGCATCACAAAATTAATCATAGCCTAGTGTTGAACGGTATATTATCGTGATGGAAATAATATACTGTGCGTATGCCGTATACGTATAAAATTATGCGATATAAGTATACGTATACAATAAAATTGAAGTTAAATTTGAGTCTATCACGATTTAACTAATAACAAATAAATTTAGCATTTAATAAATTTGTAATTGGTATTGTACGTACTTAGTGGTACAAAATAATGCTTGTATTGTTTTCAATGCATGTAGCACAGTTTGCAACTTTAACATAACCCCATACTTTGATTTGAGGAATTATCGGGGTAGGCAGTAATTATTGGGCGCTCAATATTTAGTATAAAAATTACTCCAATCTTAAATTCTGAGAGAAAATACTCCCGCAACTCGTAGAAAACCCAATTGCGCGACAAATTCCTCAATGACAACTTAAAATCTATAGGTGATTCAATTTCAAAAGTGGAAAATACAATAAGTAATTTGAAAAATATATTGAGGGAAGATATATACATTTCGATTAACACAATGTTTTTCTTTTTTTTTGGTTGTAAAAAGTGATAAATTTTGAGAACATTAATTTCGTTAAAAGGGTTTGCCAATACATGTAAAGATTGAAATGAAATTCTACACTGTATACGCTGCCAAAGAAAGTTTCAAGGCAGTATACAAGTTGATTGCACTTTGAGCTTTCAAGCGATTTTTCGTTTAATGAAATTTGTTTAACAATGATGCGGAACTCTGCGCAAGGACCACTTAACAAAAATTAATTTTCTTGTTGTTGTAATATACTACGCATTACCAGGAGGTGGAGCATAAAGAAAGAATTTTTTTATTATTATTATTTTTTTTTTTTCTGGCGTCGGCGATGGGGAGCCATTCAGCCACTAATGTGCGACATTAATCAATTCTTAAATATTGTTTATTGTTTTTTAAAAAATTATGTAACGCAAAATATAAAGTAGGGCTGCATGTTTCTAGGATTGAAAGGAGATCGAAAGGCCTGACTATGGAATTTGGGAGGCAAGTTAGGAGGACTGTTCGCTGTGCTGAGTATGATGGGCATTCTAATATGATATGTTGTAGGGTTTCAGTTGACCCCGGACAAGTGTCGCACATGCCACTGGGGTCCCTACCTATCTTCCACAAGTACCTCTTCGTGACCCCGTGGCCACTTCTCAGTCTTGTAATAGTCGTGTAAACATTTTTATTTTTAGTGAGTGGTGACGGGTAACCTTTAAACCATGGAGACAACGAAACTTTAGGGAATATCTCCTTATACTGGACCCCAGCTGGGTAGATGGAGAATAGTCCCTGCCACTTCGCCAACAGTGACTGTCTTATGTGTAAGCCCAAGTCGGACGGGGGACATACCGGGTCCTGCATGTCAATGCACCTATGCCGGGTAGCTTCCTTGGCCAAAGTGCCTGCCATCTCGTTTCCTACGATCCCAATATGTGCCTTAAAGAAAGAACATCCTGTTTTTTTTTTTTTCATGAGTGAATTCTGGGTTTTCGGCTGACTCTACTGCCCAGTATACCTGTACACATGGACTTCAACGCTGGCATTGTCATTGGAGCAAATACATTGGTCAATGGTTTGGTGCAAAATCACCACAGAATGTACATCAGAAGATTTATAAATAAATAAATAATAACTATTCGTAAGTGTAGGTGTCCCAGTTTTGTTTAAGTGTCCCCCACACCTCAGGCTTTAAGGGATGTAAAATGCATCTAAATATGTACAGACTTGGGGCTGTCATGATTTTTAATGATTTGATTATAATTAAAGCTTACTTGCCTTATAGACCTAGTCTTTATATCTTCGCCTGTATCGCGTAGTTAAGGAAAACAGCTTTATAAGACCATGGTGCAAAGGCCTAAGATTATGGTCCTTTTTTAAACAATTTTACAAATTTTTTTTAAAAGCAATGAAAGTGAAAGTTTCCGATTGCCTCTGTAGGTTAGTATACCCGTGTTATGTTACAACACGTGTGGAGACTCGTACAAGTACAAGCACGCTACCAACTTGCCATCGAAGTCGATTACTGATGTAGTCTTTTGTTCCACTTTGCTTAATGTATCAAATCCAACATTTTGATTCTGTACTTGATACCAAATTACCAGAATCGGGCTTCCCTACTCGTATTTGGCTCTTAGATCAATATATTTGTAACCAAGGTACGGTATGCAAAGATACAAAGTGGTAAGATGAAAAATTAATAAAAATGAAAGCTTTCTCTAAATGCTGTTTAATGCACTTAATCGATTATTTCTGAAGTAATAAAATTACAGATAGGAAATGTAAATTTCCGCGATAAGTTGTATGTTTTTTATGAATTTTTGATTTCTCCGCTTTCATAACTGGGCGGCTGTGGAACGAGAAATTAATTAATTTAGTCAAAATACAGACACGAAGAATTCTAATTTAAAAGAATATTTTTCAGTCTTCCTCGTAATTACCTCAACTCTTTTACTTAAAATATTAAACTAATAATTATCACTCACCTGTAAAAAAATAATTGTAGCCTACTGTCATTTTCCGCTAAATTATAAATGATACAGAAACTTTTACTAAATAAGACTTTTTTCCCACAACCAAGCCACAAATTGACAACATGCGTTAAAACACGTTGTAGACACTGTTTTGAACCTTAACACACAGTGATAATGTGTTAAACAACTGGGTCATAGCAACCCCCTCCACATATGAAAGGGTTAAAATTATTAATAGGCCCGGCAACCATATCATATTTAATATAACCCCTATTCATTTTACGGGGCCGGGTGTCTGATTTTAAGGGTTGACGATTTTTTATAGGCAGGTAATTACTGTCCTTTTAATCTACCCATCTTTCTTCAATACTTGAGATTGGCCTAATGTATATTGGCCCATTTGCTGAGTTTAAGGGTTAAGAGTACCTTAAAATAGTAGTGTCGTTTTCATCAATTTTTTTCAATGCTTAAAATTACTTATTATATGGGTTAAGTGGAATAAGTGGGCTTAATAATTTCAAATATAAACACTTACTTGCTTGAAGAACTAGTAGAATGGGCCGCGGTCGATATGGAAGCTCACTACTGGTTCTTCATATGACTCCGGCTTTGGAAGCCTTTGCAGTTACTTTCTTACTTACTAGCCATTACATAGCAGTTAGTCATTTGGTAACGCGCTGACCAGTATCTCTTTGCTGTCTCCGGGAAGATGGCGACCAATTTGTCTTCCCCGTCTTCTACCTGGGCTGAGCTCTCGGGTGAATATTAACACAGGGGTGGCTTTATAAATAGGCTCAAAAAGCTGGAGCCTACAGCAGCAAATGCTTGGGGGTGGCAAATTTCCGAAAGTAATGTCCAAATTTTTAGTCAAGGGTTAAAGAAACTACTTTTTTTCTTAAACAAAGATAATAACGTACCGGTAGTTATCAGATTGTACTTGTACTAGTACATTACTTGTACATTTCTTCAGCCTAGTGCCAAAAAATCACTAAAGCCGCCACTGTATAAACAGTTATTCCTTTTACTTGTATCACGGAGTAATTCTTTTTCTTCTTCAAATACCTCTTTCTACGCCTTCGGGGCCCAGATAGATAGGCTCCCGGCAGGTGAAGAACATCCTGGTTGAAAACCCTGAGGCAGAGGTTTGGCAAGAGCACGACTTGACCTTTTTAGGGCAGCAGTCTCAAAGGTCCAAATTGCCCGCCAATCTTTGATTGAAGAGGCATTTAATGAAGAAGAAGAATATATTCAGGAGAATCCCAGTTGGTACAGAACTAGACTGTTAAACGGAAAGTTGAGGCACGACATTATAAAAGTAAAAATGTTTCTCTTGGCCAGGGTCCACCCAGCTCTAGTGGCTACCTTCTTACCATCTTTTTTAATGGCTTCCGGTGACAGCCAGGGTTTGCCAGGGTATATGTGGTCACCCAGTCATAGTTGTAGCCCTGCATCCTGCACAGGTAGGGAAAAACCACGGCTGAACGCAGCATCTTAAATAGAGCAATATTTGGCCAAGGGAGAGGATACTCTATCAGTCCTCAGGCCTAGACTCTCATTGCGATGTCGAGCCATATTTTTACATTTACATACGGTGGAACAGCTATTAAAAAATATAATCACAGCACTGCATGAGCAAACCCATCAAAAATAACCGCACTCTTGAGCCAATTTCAAACATGTTAAACAGACGACAACAAAAAACAGCAAACATTAGCATAAGTGTATACATAAGTTACAACACAAAAACCTCCCCTTTTGAATTCGTTTCAATAAAGCTCGCGAAATCCCAACCGAGCATGAATTATTTGCATACATTTTTGGCAATAAATTAGAAGATGTCCCGCAAGCTAAGCAGGGCGCTTTGTATTGAAAAGGATGCAACCCTTTATCATCCCTTGCACCGGTTCTACCAAAAAACTGTCTTTTCAAACTAACCCTGTAATCTACATACGAGTGCAAGCGTTTGTTATATAGCACGTACTGAATGCTCACAGCTACTGGTCTATGAAATTTCGAGCACCTTGTTTACGCATTAAGGGATCATTCTTCGTCTTCTTCCTCTTCGAATGCCTCTTCTATCGAAGATTGGTAATCATCATGACAATCGTAAGCCAAGTAAGTAGTCTAAGAGTCTAAGTAGAGTATCGAATGTGCTTAGTCATGAAGACTGTACTATAGGGTATTGTAATGCACAGGTTTCCCGTTGTCTTCTGCATCCTTATGCCATTGATTCTTTATTGAGTTCCTCCACCTTCGGGCGCAACCTCAGGACAAAAGAGTACCCTAATGCAATACATTCATAAATAAATAAATAAATAAAATACAATCCGTCATAGTCAATGCAGTTAGTTTAAATTACATAATTCACCCTCCAGCCAGAGCACAATTTCGGGTTTATACGCCTGTTTTGTTTTTGCAGGTGCATTGCTGATGTCGATGTGTTTATTAGTGTAATTTTATTGTGTTAAGTTGCTTGGTAGAGTAGTGAGCGCCGCGAGTTCGCCTTGTTCCATTTAGGGAGTGGCAGGCAACAAATAGGTTTTGTACATATAGTATACACACTGACAGTATGTAGCCTACATTACACTTAGAAATGCAGTAAATAATGGAATTTAATGCAAGCGCAATATGTACAATGTACCTAGTGCAGTATTTCTAAAGAAACCCACCTGAAACCCCCCAATTTTCTTGGCTACCCTGCTAGATATCATCCGCTGAAATAATGTAATTATGCTACCCAGTCCTTTCCCCTGTTCGAAACTAAATAAAAAAAGATTCTCAACAGGTTTCCAAAGCTCTAATAACAGTATAGAAATATTCAAGCCCCAATTTCCGAAATAGGGCCCCATAAAATGAAACATGTCAAATTTGTATGAATCCATGAAATATGATTTTCTTCATTACGACCTTTTATTAATGACAACCAAATTTCGAGCTGGGAACCCTTTCGTGGGCCCACAATGGGCTGCAGGTAAGATTGGCTCTGTAAAGGGTTGAGTCGATGCATATTCAGAATATAAAATATTAAATTGCACATCTTAAGACCTTTCAGTTCTTCCCACAGTTTGGTTTTAC
The DNA here is from genome assembly GCA_963971405.1 of Psococerastis gibbosa. Taxonomy (NCBI): domain Eukaryota; kingdom Metazoa; phylum Arthropoda; class Insecta; order Psocodea; family Psocidae; genus Psococerastis; species Psococerastis gibbosa. Next base: position 47,313,839 of record OZ020487.1, read on the forward strand.
TGTTTGGACCTTTTTGGTGTTCCATTTGAAATGTGGGTATTGTATATACTGTATGTATATGCATATATATATTGTGGGTATACATTGCTCATCTGCAGCAAGTAAAAGAGGATGTAGGGGCCAATACATACGCGGCAGTGAAGAGGGTGTGCCAGGATCGAAGGGAGTGTAGGCATCGATGTCACATGTTGCTGCCAACCAGCCAGCCGGCTCTAACTTGAAGAAGAAGCTGCTCATATCCTGAAGAGATCGTGTCCCTAACTGAGGTCCCGAGGTGAATGTCTACAGAAGCCAAGTTGCTGCTGACGGTTAAGAAACGGAAACTGACCCACTTCGGCCAAGTGATGAGGTTGCCTGTGGGTTTGATTCAGTTGCTCGTTAGCTTCTGCCACTGTTATGCTGAGTGTTGACCAAAGCGCGTGTAGAATGGAAATACATACTTCGGCCTTGTGATGAGGAACAAAAGTATCGCCTTCTCCATGAAATATTCCAATAGAAGATAGAAGGACACAGAGCTCCCGGTAAAGAGAAACATCCTAGTTCAACAAAAAATTACCCTTTAAACTTACAAACAACTTGTGACCCCCCCCCCCCTAAACTTACCACTGGATCCGCCCTCGCCTAGTTGAAGAACTTGGCAAGAGTGGCAAGAGCACGACTTCCCTTTTCAGAACAGCAGTCTCCAGGGTCGAAATTGCCATGGCAATCGCCAATTTTCGATAAAAGATACATTTGAATTGAAGACGATAGATATCTAATAAGAAAAAAAATTAACTTTGAATGTCATCTAACCCCCACCTGAAAAAATGTAAAACCCTGCTGCTATCAACATGTTCCCGCCAAAATTAAAAAAAAAGAAACAACAAAAAAGTCGGTTATGAGTGCTGCAGTAGCAGGCCATATGGAAATCAGATATTTTTTTTATCTGTTAAAGGGTTCGAAAATGAATAGGCTTCTATACACACAAAAACCCATCGTTGAAGGACAAAAATTATATGCATATGCGCCGCCAGCTTTTAGTCTGCCCCAGGAAATCTCAATGCCAAGTTTTATATTTATTTTTCATCTTTTTTTCTAAATCATTAGACCATGGTTTATTTATGAGGATCATTATGTACTGAATGAACATGCGGTGATGGGTCCGCCATTGTTTTCTGCAACCCTTTTGTATTGTGAAGGGTTATTTGGTCGTTTGCATGCGATTTTCGCAAAATCCCGTGAAATGCTTGAATATGCGTTTAATATTTTGATTTTTATGCATTGGATTATGTAATATTTACTATTTTACTGTGTTAACTTCACGTTATCTGTAATTTGTTGATAAACAAATTTTATAAGAATTATTAATTTTGGAGGCCTCAATCCACATTGCTACACACACTTATGAACAAACGTATTAATATAATTTTAGGTATATATAGGTACTGCCCGACCACGATAGGATAGCACTGGGAACACATTGTTTAAGCGGAACACTGAGTTTATTCAATTTTTATAAGTGGTCGAGTAGAATATAGTGATATTACTGGAATCGTCGCATTGACTGCTACAAAAAATGCAATAAAAAGTCTAATGCTATTCCTTAGTACAATATAAATATTAAGGAATATCAATTGCTTTCCAATTTATACGTAGTATATGGAAAGCTTTGTGATGGGCGAAATTTTATATTCCGAGATTTCAACGGATTACACGTTTTGAGGTACCAGGAACCCAAAAAAGTGGTTTTTACGTAATGTCTGTCTGTCTTTCTGTCTGTCTTTCTGTCTGTCGCTCTGTCTGTCGCTCTGTCTGTCGCTCTGTCTGTCGCTCTGTCTGTTTATCGATTTCCGGGCAAACTATTCTGTCCATTTTGATGACATTTAGCATGTAGGTTTACAAAAATCATACCACGACAACATTTTTTTTTATTTGGGGCTAACTTAATTTGGGGGGTTGTATTCTCAAAAAACTCCAAAAAAACGTCAAAAAAATTATTTCTCCAAAACGGCTACAATGATTTCTTTTAAATTTACATGTATTGTAGCCCTTATAAATGTTAATAAAATGCGAGGGGTCGCTCGTCACATGATGGTTTGTTTGCTTCTGGGGGTAATAAAATTAAAATAACTAAATTTTAAGGAAAAATTATAGAAAAAATAATAAATTTTCTGCAAAACCTTTCTACCAATCATTTCTAGCCTACCTTCAGGCATGTTTTAGGTGTTAAATTGAGTAACGAAACCGGACAGGTTGCTTTCCCAAAAAAGTATTTGGTTTCGTGCAAAAAATTATTTTTTGAAAAAATGGTAGAAAATTCACGCTCATGTGCATTGGGTGCCCTGCCATTATGACTATGTGGTAATGTATTGGTCTGACCTATCTAGAATTTACCTCACCTCCAGTGACTTCAGGTGGACACCCCCCCCCCCCCCCCCACCCCCCGAGATATTCGAAATTTAACCATAGGAAAATTATTTACCATGAATTATTTACTCATTTTCTCTATCTATTGTACTAATTGATAAATTGGAAAGCATGTTCAAGTAAACTCGGACCGGTTCTTTTAAAATATTACATCCCATAATGTAGAAGCCTTCTGATTTTAATTACAATGTGAAGTGACAAATTGCCTTTTGCATACATGCGCTCCTCAGTTATAGCAAGCAACACCGTTCGCCGTTAGTTAAGAGTTAAGAGACTGTCGAAATATTAATTTACAGATAAATAATAGTAAATAACAAATACTAAGTACATAGATTGTATAGCTGTCTATAGCTTATCAAAATGTTGAGGAGCATGTCTGTACCAACGATATTTCCTGTGGAAATTATATTGTGTGTACAGATAATGGTTGACTATAATATTTCCCGTGAAGTTTGGTATTGTCGAAAAATAGATGATATTTCCCTTCACTTAACTAAAACTAATATTTGTTTACAATTTATTTACCTTATAATATACTAGTATAATATATTTTCCTATTTTTTATATAATATAATTATGATGATTGTTCAATTAATTGATTTAAATAATTATTATAATTTACTTATTTACCTTATAATATGCCTATTTATTTATTTATTAGCTTGAAACCCGTAACAAACGGGAAACAAAAATAGTTATGACATGTATTTATTTGAGCCTAGGGCCTCATTGGATGTTGCATCCGGAGGTACCTGCGCCGATATACACTTTGTTCAATTTTATTTTTTTCAATATATTTCCCTCACTTGGTGGAGAAACCAGTGAGGAAAAACAGAACAAAAACATCAAAAAAACAATTAAATAAAAAATAAAAAATAATTTATTTTGTTCTATTAATAAGCCAAACTAGCGGAGATATGTCTAAGAAACTCTCTCTTACACTTAAATTGGAACCGCCTGCTTTACACACCCTCCCGGATAATATAACAAGTGTGGTGCTTGAACGTTAACAGCAACCTTTCAGCAGCCCTATCATGGCGATTCGGGTTTAACGTAACACCAGGGTTTATTCAATTCAAAAAACAAATGAGTGCAAAATGCGCGGGAAATTCAAATTGATAAATTGATCCTCGGCTATGTTTTTGTGAGTTTTCAATTTTTCTCCCTTAGATGTAGACAGATTAATTAAAATTTTCATTATATTTCAAAATTCTGATTGTACATTTTAATGTTTATTAGTATTTCCTTCTGTTATAAAATAGTACTAACATTCTCATATATTCCAATAATATAAATGTGTTTTTATTTATTTATTTCATATTCTTTTGCATATGCGGACATTATATCTTATCTTATCTTTCTTTAAAAGGTTAATCGCATACAAACAATATAATGAAAGCATCCGACCTCTTCGGCCGCTTCTGTAGGTTAGTATTAATATGTATTTCTAGTGCATATTTTAACGCCGTCACGTGACACCTTACTAATACGGTAAAAAATAAATAAACTCCAGTATTATATAAACTAATATGCAGGCGAAAGTCAGAGTTTGCACCACTGCTCTACCAGTCCCACCTTTTCTTAGGGTGCTTTTAATTACCCTATAAATTCATATTGTTGTAGACCTACTCCGGGCAGACAGACCGTAGACTGGGGTAAGAATGGGGGGCAAAAGAGGAGCAGTTAATTCAACGACCTTGAGGCGACGTTGTTGTAATAAGTTGAGACGAAACTTCGTTAACTCGACGAAATGAACTTTCTCTCCCCCACTCTCCCTTACTATGGCCTACTATTACTTCATTCACGGCTCCCCCTCCCCCCCCCCCCCATATCTCCCATTACCCCCACTCCATCTGCTTTACCCCGTTCCTGAGCTACCTCACTTGTTCTCCAGATTACTCCGTCTTGTCCTCTTCTTGTAATGCCGATGAAAGACCGGCGATCATCATGGCAATTTTACACATGATGACTATTCTAAGGAATTGTAATGCAGTGGTTTCCCGTTGCCTTCTGTATCCTTATGCCGTTGACTCTTCATTGAGTTCCTCCTCCTTCGAGGCCAGTTTCCCAACCCCGGGACAAAAGAGTGCCCTGCACAGTAAAGACTGTGTTTTTCTCCCTTCGATGTAGATACATTAATTAAAATTCTTATTATATTATAAAAGTCTACCTATACATTTTAATGTTTATTAGTACTATATTACCTTTAATTATTTGACAATTACTTTACAAAACATTATGTAACCGCATATATTTTAACACCGTGACACCATCATGTGACGCCTTAATACTGCGGCATTAAAAAATAAACCCCAGTAAATTAATAGTCCCAAATGGCTGCAGGACAATAATTTACTCCAATGGCCCAAGGGGCGGTTTCAGCTATTAGTTGTTAAATCTGCCGTAGCGCGCTTAGGTTTAGGACAAATATATTAAGTTACGTGACACTTAGTCGTGTTGATTTCGTTCAATTTCAGAACACGTATGCTTAAATCAGGTTAGCAATCAGCAGTCCCGTCCTATTGACTCCCCATTCGTACGTTTGCTGTACGTGACGTGGTGCCGTCTCCTCCGACAATACTTCGCCCTCCAATATTTTCCAAGAGCTTTTTTAAGGAACTGTTGCTTGAATTTCAATGAGACGTATGATACCACTGGTTTTAGTGTAGATTTTACAATATTGAAGGCATCAGCAGCCGGTTTGCCATTACTGCTGACTCGAACTTTGGGATTCGCTTTCCTCGTGTAACCTAACCGTAGACTGTTTTACAAGACATTAAAATATAATTTTTCCTTAGATTTACAGTTTTCCATGTGTAGACTCGTAGCTGTACTTGGTTAAGTCATGCTCTCGCCTTTTTCATTCCGTCAATGGTCACTGGTCTCAGCTTGTCCATTATCGCTTGCAGCTGGTGTAGGTTGACATCGAGAACATACTCCAGTTTGCCAATAACCAAAAATTCATACGGAAACAATACAAATAACGTCCGAAATCCTAGCAGTCGTTAGCATTGGACAAGTGACCTATGGACCACTATAAGTAGGCCTGGGTCCATAAGAAGTCCTTCAAAAATTAAATTAAATTAATTAAAATTCCATTTGTAACATAAGCGAAGACTGTATACAAATACGACACTAAAATATCGTTTTTCCTTAGATGTACAATTAGCCAGGCATCAAATATGGAATACTGTACTGTGGACGACGACTGTAGGAGTTCTCATAAGAGCGAAATGTATAGTACCCCACTAGGCGTTTTTCGTAAAAGGTCGATTTTCACGGGGACAGTTCGATCGTAGAGCTGTACAAAATATCTCCTAGATTAACAAAAATGCTCCTCGACATTTCAATACATGGCATGTGGCCTTCACTGACACCAATTGTCCATCACAGCTCTTTAAGTCCTTCCTCAGGACAACCACACCTATAGTTGTTTGTATCAAATAAAATAAAATGAAAATCAAAAATTGTGGCCAATCTGTGTTGGGGTGAGGTACATTTTTGACAACTCTACGAATGATATTTCATAAGATATTTGTTTTTTTACACTTATAAGGTTTTTCTCCCTCCCATTGGCTCTTGAAAGACTAATAATATATGTTCTCCCATTGGCTCTTGAAAACTATTATAACTTCTCCCATATTTAGCTTATGCCATAGTCAGCGAGGGTACCAGGCAGGTTGATATACAAATTTAAGATACAAAAATACAGTTGAAATATTTTAAAAATGAATGTTAAAATTTGGAAGAATTGATCAGGATGGAAAATGGGACAATTAAAAGCATGCAAGAAACTCTCTTAGTGTCGAAATTAAAATAAATCTCAAATGAAGTCAAAGAGTACATTAACGCTTACCGACGAATTAATCAAAAACACCTCAGGGTAGTCTCACGCAATTTTACCCAGGGTTGTTATCCACCTAATTGATTCTATGTTGTTCCCATTTGCATATGATAATTTGCATATGGGGTGTCGGGGTTTCGGTAAGCTACAGGGGCACACCTCTTCTGTGCAAAACCATTTTTCATGTTTATCTCATTTAATACATGGAGACGTGCAAACCACTCTCTAATGACAACAAAATGACGGCACTAGTACTAAAAAAAGTATTATTGTATAGGTCTACTTATACATTGGTGATTTCTTTGAGAAGCTTTTTAATGAGGGAATATTAACTAACTAATATTATTTTTCTTCATTATAACGCATAACAAATATGGCAGAAGACTTAATGAATCAGTTTTTCCAGAGATATCTAACAAATTGCCATTTAAACTAAAAGAATTGAATGAAATAGGGGAAACAAAAAAATAAATACAACATATGGCATTTTAGGCCTAATTATATTATCTTTAAAATTCACTTGCCCGGAGGCTAGATTGGGTATTAAATAATAGTTTATTATATTTTATTATTAATTTAATTATATAAATTAAAAAATGTTATTAAAATATAATAAATATAGATATTAAAATATTTTGCAGTGATACTGCTCTAAGATGGTTCGATAAGCGGAAACCTGAACCTGATAATTCGTTATGAATTAAATTGCTTTCCAATATAATAATTGCACCTTCTCCGGGGTTACTGAAAAAAGTGAAGTAAAAGTGAATTATTATTATTATTATGGAGAGTTAAGGCTGACATAGGTCTTGTGACCTTGAACAACATGATTCTTCCAGCCCCCTGGTTTGGCCATCTTAGTTAGAGGGGCCCATTATGGGAAAATCCTAGCGATGCCCATCTGAATCACTAATTTAAAAATTTTATACTTTTTCATGGAATAAAGATTTACTTTACTTTACTTTAGGTGGGCTCAGAACGGACCATGTCCAGTTTAATAAGGGGATAAACTTTGGGCATCACCCTATATCACCGCTAAATCCCATAATTTCGGTTACCCCTAAACCTGCCAATTTAAAAAAAAAAAAAAAAAAACAATTTTACTGCAGAAATTACCATTTGTTGATAAGACAACAACAACAAGGTGGCTACAAAAGTCATGGGAGTAAGTTTATTTTTTTCTTGCGGGTCAACCGTCTGTGCGTCTGTGAGGGGGGGGGGGGGTTATACTTGACTTGATTCTACAACTATGTGGCCACCATATTTCAAATTCAATGTACTTTTCAGCTAAATAGAACTTTCCACTTCTTTAGTTCTGTTTCTGCAGTTATGTAATTTTATTATGCTAAAGATTTAGGATTTCTTTTATTCAAATGCTTCTGGAGTCAAAAGCTTCTTCTCCTAACGATTCCAAATATGAGACCATTTCTAGGAGTTTACTGAAAAGATGTACTTAGGCTACAAATGCACATGTATTATGATCCCCACAGAAAACTAAGAATTGCTGAAATAGTCATAAAAACCTTTTAAAAAAAACTTCCAATATACACAGAACTACCACACCCAACTCGGCAGCAGCAGCAGGATGCGAATACATATGGAAACAAAATTTGAAACCCAGCACCGGCAAGAATGAAATTTGAAATTTTCCCAAAGAAAAATATCAAATAAAATATTTCTATTCGTGGAAATGTGACGTTTGCTTCAGAGCAGAGCTCTCTCGAGGGGGTTCATATGTAGTCTACCCGTACGTATATATGTGATCCAGGGGCTAGAAGGGGTGGGGGGGGGGAAGGCACGGGGTGGAATTGTTCCCTTCCCATCACACTTGATGTGTTCCCCCGCGTCTTTGGAAGGGAGAGCAGGGGGGGGGGGGGTTTTAGGGGCGCAGCCTAGAAGATATTTTCGTATATCTACAATTTCTAGTACAGCACTCTTTTCACATCCTCTTTTTCCTCCAATTTTTTTTATTTCTTCTAGAAAATCATCAATTCTTGTTTTTTACTACTCTTCTTTCTGTCTGCTGTCTCTTTCTCGTATGTTATATGTGCTGCTGTTGGAAATGATGTATCTCTGCTGTTATTGAGTCGTATTATGTACGTAGGAGGGAGGGGGTGCGGAGGCCTCCATACAGTCGAGTCTTCGCGGCGGCTTGGCGTTTCAAGGGTTTTTCTGCTAGTATCTTTTCTTTCTCCTAGTCAGGGTGCTGTGGATTTTTAGAAGTTACTAGAATTTCAGGCATCAATTCAAATTGGGGGTTTACTGTAGCTACCCTACTGTTTTTATATATACAGTATACCCAAGATAAAAATATTAATAGCATAGGTACAAGTAAATGTATCCGAATAACCTCATCAGTCGCCCCTGTACGGCAGGTCTCCTACAAAAATCGACTTTGCGTTAATAAAATACGTAGTGGGACTGCTCCTATTTACTCTCAAGTAACCTACAAGAGGAAGATTCAGGACCGAGTAAACTGGTGGACGATATGCAGGGAGTTGCTGCCAACCAATCGCTAAGATTGTAACCTTAAGAAGAGAACCTACAAGTAAGGAAGTAAGAACACTATAAAACTCCTACAACTACTATATAGGTTACTTTACTTTACTTTTTCGTGTCCAAGCGCGTCCAAAACTGGGCGAAATTCATAGCCACCACATTGGCCTCCCACAGGTCTTCAGGTGTGCAGCGGAGGGGGCAAAGGCTGCACAGGAACAGATGTTCTAAATCTTGGCGCTGGCCGCATGCGCAGAGGGTGTCATTTTCATCGAGCTGACCCCATCTAGCCCTGTTGGTCTTCGTACGGGCCGCACCAGAGCGTATTTGGTTTAGGGTCGCCCATGTCCGCCAGTCGAGATTGGTACCTGTCGTTTGAGGCGGCCGTAGAGGGTACCAGGCTGGAGGCTCCAGAGGGACATTGCTAAGGAAACCTCTCCTGGACTGGAGACGAAGCTCTTCCTAAGGCACGGCCTCCTGTTCAAACATCACGTGCCTCTCGTCAAACGATTGTTTGAATTCTTCATCGCACTCGACTGATTTTCTGCGGAGATTTGGTCTGTCGATTCCCGCGCACCGGTATAAATTGTCCAGGGGGGTTGCTTTAACACAACCCGTTGCGATGCGGCAGGTCTCGTTGAGTGCTACGTCTACTTTTTTGGCATGGACAGATCGACTCCAAACAGGGCACGCATATTCTCCAGTCGAAAAGCACAAAGGCTTCGAACGAAGGTGGAAAGCGCAGACTTGGGTCTTTGACGGGTTAGGTACTGATCCCTTATGCACCTTACGGAATAAAATTTTCATTTTTTCATTGTTCCCATTATTTTAGGTTGGGTCCGATCATCTTCCCCATCTTTAAATGCCTCTTCTATCGACGATTGGCAATCACCATGGCAATTTGGACCTTAGAGACTGCTGCTCTGAAAAGGGAAGTAGTGCTCTTGCCAAGAAACTGCCTCAGGTTTTTCAACCAGGATGTTCTTCTTCTGCCGAGAACCATCTGTCTTATTTTTTCCCTTGGTTTATTACATGCAGAAGGCGATACTTTTCATTTCTCATCACATGACCGAAGTATGTCAGTTTTAGTTTCTTAACCGTCAGCAGCAACTCGTCGAAATGGTACCATCATATCGCTCATAAAGTCACTTTAAAGAATATACCCAATTCGTGGCGCTGCCATGCAGACATTTTCAAGTGATAGTGGGATACGGCTGTAAAACAACTATCACATATCACATACACCAATATATACTGAGTGTGGGCCTAAAAATGGAAAAACCGTGGTACGGCTACCCATTGAGAAAGTTTAGCGGACTGACTGAGAATTTTCTATGTTGACCACTGCTCTATTGGGAATTTTATGGTCAGCAACATTCTAGACAGTCATGTTTTCCCTTTACCAGTACAGGTATCAGAAATTAAAGAATTAGAGGGCAAGGCGGGACACCACATTCCTGCCTTGTGAAGGTAACACTTGATCCTAGCTGTATATATGTGATGTGATGCTCTTCGACAAAATCTAATAAGGGATGAAACGGCGAAGTGAAATGTAGGTACCTTGGTATAGTCCACGCAAAATGAGAAAAGTGTGGACATGGAATGTTTTGATCCTGTGCCACACTATAAAAATATTATTTGCATCATTTCGTGTTACCTTGCTGCATTGGATGCAAGGCATAACAAAAATTGTGCAAAGAATATTTTTACAGTGTTGCACAGGATCAAAACATTCCATGTCCATACTTTTCTCATTTTGCGTGGGCTAATGCCTATAGGCATATTTCCTTTTATACGCCATTTTATACTACGTCGTGAAAAGTGAAAAATTCATATCCTTATGTTTAGAAGGGAAAATCCATTATAAAGTTAATGACTTGATAAATTAGGTAAGCTCACTGTACAAAACGATGACTGGAACAGTAATAAAAGCTTCTCACGAAGAAGACTACGAAAAATAAATGTTAACTTTCATTGAATGAAGGTACAATAAAGAATTAGCAAGTGAAAATACACAAAAAAGTGAATGAACTTGAAATAAAATTACGAATGAAATCGATGATCACAAGGGTAATGAAAACTTCACCTATTAACCTAAAAAAGTCTCAAGAAAAAATAAAGAAATGAAAATAAGATGTGAGGGAAATAAAAGTTAATTTTCACTTGTTTTTCAGTGAGGGAGAATAAGATGGAAATTTAATGAGAGCAAGAGAGATGGCGAATTTAATCCAGTGTCTCATATATGAAAATTCGAAATTTTTCCTTTTGCCCTTTTAACGGTGTGCATCTTAGTTTATGTGATATGAGAACCTCTCTCTGCCTTTTCTGATATGTTTGATTTCAATTCTCTCTCATTTTCTTTTTTTTAAATATTTATGAGTGAAAATAATTTTATTTCCCGTTTGAATTGTTTTGCGCTATAAGAATATGTCCGTTTTGTTGTCATTAGCTTTTTACAGTAACCCTAAAAATGGTGATAATTCAGAATTACCATTCAGGGAGTGTATTAAGGGAGTGCATGCCAATATTAGCTATAACAAAGACAGCATGTTATATTGTATGTATAAATAGATATTTGGTTTTTAAATAAATGAATAAATAAATAGTATTTGTATAAATGCGAAATAAATACGAAGACCACCTGAGAAACTGCATGGCTCTCACCTACCCGAACGATGACTTGGTGAACCGCTATTGGGAAGCTCGGCGACGAATGGTTGAACTACCACATTCGGGCGTTGGATATAGTAAAGTAAAGTATAAATATTCACCATAAAATTCGTGACAGCAAGGTTGTGCAAATCTCGGTTTCGTTATCTACTAACCACTACAAGTATATATATATATACAGGTATGCTTCTGCTATACGTTTTTGTTACGTTTGTAATGGAAGAACATAACAAAAAATAATCGCACTTCCATTCTCATGGTTTCTTTGATATTTTGTTATGTTTTTGCATAAATGTAACTGGTACAATATATATATATATATATATATATATATATATATATATATAATTTATGGGTTCAAGTCCCACCGAGTCCTGTTTTTTCGTGATTACCATTTTCAAATTCATTGGATAAGGTAGACGCATATATTTATTTATTTCCTTACGCACTTGATCATCGAGCCTATATATTATAATTGAAAAGGAGGAGAAAAAAAACAAAATCTTATCGATCTGTCGAACTACCTAAAATACCTAGCATACAATACAACACAAGTGTGTACGAGTAGCCATAGTTCCTTTGTTTGTCACAACATCTCCATTCACTTAAATTCACTTAGGCTTAGCGCAAATGGATCCAGTTTTGACACTTCAATACGTTTCAAATAGCACCTGTGCATCTCTATAAGTTGGAACGTATAGGTAGGTTTTATCCCAAGTACCTACTCCAGCCAAATCTTCATTTTTAAAGAGTAAAAAAAGAAATTTCTAGCAATTTAAAACTAGACAGGATGAAAAACGCATATAGTTCCCCCCTTTACAGCGTCAAGCATTTGTCAGCACGAGATCGTAAAGAGGCGTCAGTTGCTGAGTAAAGCATGGAACCTATTGTAAAACGCCACTAAACTTGATCTTAAATGCGCCTTTAAATGTCTGTATACTATACGACCTTATGTGACTTGTGACATTATTCTTTTATTTACTATGCGTCTCATTCGATGTCAGACGGCAGTTTCTGGAGTGTTTTGGCGTCTCAGAATTGTTTATATTATCGTCAGCAACATCATCATCATAAACATTAGACTGCTCCTGCCACCTTCTCCACTTCTGACCACTCAGTACTTCCTCCAGTTCAAATCACTACTCAGCTGAGATCGTTTTCAATATCGTTTCCTTGCGTTGGTTCCTCTTCTTCGTATTCACTACCTCCCCAACAGTCTGACTATTTTCCATTATCTTCAAGTTTCAGAAATAATGCTGATGTAGCGTTCTCTCTATTTACTCCAGTTACAAACTTGAATGAGATATGCTTTGTTACGTTGAAGCAACAATTGCTTTCAGCAATTGCTCTCGTTCGATGTCAGACAGCAGTTTCTAAAGTGTTTTGGTGGCTCAGAATTGTTTACATTCGTCAGCAACATCATGATCATCAACATTAGTCAGCTCTTGTCACCTTCTCCTAACTGTCCCTCCACTTTTGACTACTCAGTACTTCCTCCAGTTCAACTCACGACTCACCTGAGATCGTTTTCATTATCATTTCCTTAGGTGCCTCTTCTTCGTGTTCACTACCTCCCCAACAGTCTGACTATTTGCCATTATCTTCAAGTTTCAGAACTAATGCTGATGTAACGTTTTCTCCATTTACAAATTTTAATAAGGTACGCTTTGTGCCTTGATGGTGAAGGTAAGGAAATTGACGGAATTCTGATCTAAAGTTTTTGTTATTTTATTGATCCTTACGGTACTTATTACTACCTACCTTCTGTATGAGATGTTAATGTGTCATTATTGTCTGATTGTAGTGAAAGGGTTGCTCGGTTGCACCTGAAATTATCTTTGAAATTGCTGAAACCTAAGATACGTATCCTGATCGGGCCAAAAATCAAAGAACATTCTCTGATAGCAGGAAAATTAAGTGTGTTGCGTAATAGAACTACTAGTACTATTCAATATTCTACAGAACTTACTAGTTCTTGAACTATTCATATTATAAATAGGGGCCTGCACTTTAATCAAATGGAATATGATACTCTAGATTCTAGAACGTGCTTTGCTCAACTCCTAAAGAATCAAACAATGTAGAATTCGTCTTTCCTTTCACCAGCAAAACCAAAACAGCATGGTAAAGTGCTTGGAAAGCGGTCTTGAAACTGAAGTTGAGACTCGAGTGGTTTCGAAGAATTTGTCCTTTCTTTCTGAGATCTGTAACGCGAGATAACAAAATGGAGGAGTAGGCCGTTGAGAGTTTTAAAATGTATAACTCGATGTTTTTCGTAGGACCAATTTCGGGCGGGACAGGGCATAAACCAACTGTGAGTGGCAGGTAATAATTCGTGTTGTGCGGGAAAGGCCTGTTGGGGGTAGAGCTGTGTAACGGTGTGGTGAACACTCATGTTTCGCCGTCGTTGTCTTGGTCGGCCGAATTTTTTGCCTACGCTATAGATTTACAAGTTGAAACACCAACGTTGAAGGTAATTTTATTTTACCTTTATCAAGTCTACTTATTGTTTTGTCCATAGTTGGGAAGATCTAAGGTAAACCAAAATGACATTATTAACAATTGAAAAAAAAAATACTGTACTACTACACGGCAATAATTAAAATCAAATGAAACCAAAATATATTTTTGAAGAAAAAACAAGATAAAGGGATGAGAACCATAACTCCGGTCGGGTTGTTAATGCAAAAATAAAGCCATTATTTATATATTTATTTATTTGTATGTTTCTTTATTTATTTTATATTTATTTATTTATTTATTATCCTAGTTACCACACATCGTGAGTGGACCTCTGGGTGCGTTGTTTTTTTAGCTTCACAAACATAAGCAATTATGGTGTAGGCTGACATGCCAATTTAACAGTTTAACTCGCTTTAACCAAGTCTGAAGTGCGTTTAACAAACTACTCGAGTGTCAACTTAACTTGATTTAACACACTCAACTAGGGAAAACCTTTTAACCCCAATATTTCGAATACCCTAACTGCGTATATTGCTGTATTATATGGTATATATCGCCTTTTCCGAGTCAAAGGGAAGTAACTCAAAAAAATAAAAAAATGAGTGTTTGGTATCAAAAAAAGCATAAAAAAATTCTCCGTCGAATGAAACAGAAGTAAGTCAGAGAAAAAAAATGTGGACTCAAATTAAATGAGTTAATTCTCTTTCTGAGCAACAAAATCGGCACATGTTACGCTACTTGGTATAGAAGTAACTCCACTTCCTTCGCTACGGCCCGATTTATATGGCTACAGCAGCCTGCTCCAAGCGGAAGCAACTCGAGCTCATTTATTCATTTTATTTGAAAACAATCAAAAAAAAAAAACACCTAACTGCAATTTACTCAAAACTAAAAATTTTGAGTTACTTCCCTTTGACTCGGAAAAGGCGATATAACCTCCTCATTTTAACCGAAATTAGAGGATATGGAAAAACTGGACTGGTAAATATAGCACTGAGCATTTATGCAGAGGATTTAGAGGTGACTGCACTTGCCAGGCTTGTGGTCCAACAGTTAAGACGGCATCCCGGAAAGGCGTAGATCGTGGGTTCGAATCCAGCCAAGTCCAGTTTTTTTATAACCTCTAATTTCGGTTTCCCTGATAATTTACCTTTATTCCACAATTATTTCATAAATGATGAAATAATATGTTAGGCACCAGCTGTCATATTATCACTAGGTGTGCTCGAGACCGTAATGTCTAATATCCAACACTCCTAATGTATTCAAAAACGAATTCCACTAAATATTTCACTATTGACAAAAAGAAAAATTTGGAGGAGGCGGGCGGGTGGTAAAAATCAACGAATGCGTGCATTCTCCCAAATCTATTTTAGTTTTTTTCAGAGGGGGGGGGGGCCGAAGATTGTAAAAGCGAATTTGAGAAAGTAGGCTACGTGTGGCACAGAGGGAATTTCAAATGTGAACCAATCCAATTTCAGAATCCAGGCATCAAGATATTTTACCTCTCTGCCTGGAGCTGCTCCGCCCTAACAAGCTTTCCGATCCTATCACCCGAAAGCTCTGCGTTCTTTTTCCCCTCCCTGAAAGAAACGGGTTCGAGTCCATGTACGGATAATTTTTTTTCTTATAGACTGTATTTATATATAGTAAAGTAAAAGTAAAAAATAAATTTATTTCCTTCAAAAAAGTTTCACAATAGTTTTAGAGATAGGTACTCGTATATCAGAAGGACGGGAACCGTTTAGGACGAGCCTGTGCTTACTAAAACTGTGTTACTACTGTTACTAAAACTAAGACTATAACTATAACCATAACTATACTATAACTATACCATAACTATAACTAAAACTAATACTAAAACTAATACTAAAACTAATACTAAAACTAACACTAAAACTAAAACTAATACTAAAACTAAAACTGAAAACTACATAAAAACTAAAATATTTTAGGTATGTTGATGCTTGATGGTTAACATGATTCTCATTTCTTCATCTTTTACTTAACTACTTTTTTGCTCGAACACACGAAGCAAGCAATATCATATTCTCGTGTGACAAACTCCAATAAAGTATAAAGTATTAACTATGTGCAATTTTTTTACCGTAATAAAAGAATTCTCACAGTGGAGAATTTATTAAATATATTGGATCGCCTCTAGCTATCAAGTTCTTGCCGAGGTCCGAGCCGACGTTGAATTCTACTAACCCAACCGTTTACTGCTCAGTGTTGAACTGAACATCAATTATATCTGGCAAATTATGCATTAAACAACTCACATTAGTTAATTTCCCCTTACATTCTCCGCTTATACATACGCCACTGAATTCCCAGACAAGGCGTATAAGAACGGAGAAACTCTATGAAAGTATAGGAATTAGAAATAAAATATTAACTATTAAGGAAGTTCATTTGCCCGGTATGTCAGCCGGCAAAACTTTTAAGCAAGCTGCGTATTAGGTCACCTTATTATGAGCTGTGTTCCACCAGAATGCTGTAGGGAAGCACCTGTCTAGATGACGTGGACGTGCAAGAGTCGAGCACCCGCAGATGGAAGGACCAATGGATTACTCTTGAAGGACAGGCCAAGTTTCGCGTTTTTACGGGGACCATTGCCGTTCCGTATCAGAGAATGAAGCTAAAAAATGTCTTAAACTTCTTTATGTTTGCTAAGAACTAGCGTCTTGCAATGCCCCGATAAATCCTGAACAGACGTTACATCATTTATTGACCAGCCCGAGCTCAATTATATTATAGACTAATCAAGCCTGTTTGCGGTTTCAAAGCTGAAAAACATCCTATGAAGCCATCAACATAAAATTTTCAATTTTTACAAAATATCAACATTTTATTTCCAAACAGAAAACGCATGAACCTTTTCAAATCATCATCAGTGGAAAGGGGAGACAACAGAAGGTTGCTTTGTATCTGGGAAAGCCATCGAGTTTTGATAAGAAAGTACGCTATATTGAAATCCCAAACTGGCAATATTGTACTGTAATATCTAGGGATACGGCATTAGCCAGGGAGGGATTAGTTCCTTCAATATCTAGCCATGACAAAAGCAGACGTGGGGGGGAAGGGGGCAGCGGGTTACTTTGCAAGCCCCCCCCCCCCTTCCCTATAATTTGTTGGGAAATGTAGCTTTTCATTTTTGGAGATCTTTGAACGTAAATTTTTTCAATTTTGTGTTTTCGTTTTATTTTATCTTATGTATTTCATTCATCATCAGACGCTGATTGGTCCGCCCGCTATAATTATTGTCTGCACGTCATAGTAATCATATAAATCAGCTTCAGTCGCCCGGGTGTGATTTTGCCAGCCTCTTCTTCTGATTATAATCAGAATTAATTAGAATCAATAATAAATAGACAATTATGTTGATACAAGTCCGACCTTCTAAAATCAAACTAGATTGTGTGTCTTTTCCTCCCCCATCATTCGCTTTACTTATCCGCCACGGCCTACCGGGTCCACAGTATTTTTTGTCTCTCAAATGTACATAGTATGATTGTATTATATTGATTGATTGATTCTGTTGTCTGTACCTACATGAGGAAAATGTTAATTCAACAAGAACTCATGTTTCTCAACATGTGGTGGTGGAATCATTCGAAGCCTACGACGTATCACTGAAGATTTCCGCCGCAGCTGTAGGCGAAACATTGGGGAGCTCGCTTTTAAATCAACCACGGCCCATTATCAGTTCATTATCTGCTATAAATGAAATTGAATTAAATATTGACTTTTTTCTATTACTAAGCCAACCTAGCGGAGTTAGGGCTGTAAAGCCCTCTCTCACAATCAACTAGGAATGCCCGAGACCGCCTGCCTTACATGCCCTCCGAAGCATAGCCAGAAATTGTAGCAAGTGTGGGACTTGAACCTACAGCCTTTCGGGTGATTGTCGGAGTCTGTACGGTACCACATGTTCTGACTGTAGGTCCTCCTACTGAAACCAATACATTACTAAGTTATTCATACCTGTATTCGGCCCTGGCTTGACTCCACCTGTTCAACCTTAAATTCAAGGTGTTTATAACCCAGAGTGACTTGAATGACGACCACATAAGACGGCGGCTTTACCGCCAGGCGGGGGCGCGACCTAGTTCCACCATTGATACCTGCGGGCACCTGCCTGTCAGGGTGTCAGGTGGTCGACACCCTACAACCTGAATTGTACATCGACCCAAACAAACCTGTCGATGAGTGTCAGCGCTCGTCTTCCCCCTGTCTCCACCAGTAAAGGTCGACATGCAGGTTTACCTTTGGGACAGCTTCGACCATGTGGTCGAAATCCTACGGACTGTATTTTCCTATAGATTGGTTAGGCGGGGTTTCCACATACGTCAATGGTCAATGGTAAATATGGTTTTGACGTGGTAGCAGACATTTTTAGTATGTCTTTAATGTCAGATTAAACGTCAATACCACATTTACCATTGACCATTGGCGTATGTGGAAACCCCGCCTAAAGCGTAGCCTAAGACCGACTCAACTACCCAGCTGTTGGTTGAGGGTCCTATGAATCGATTTGGATTATATCATAACCTAGAGTTTAAATAGGAGAGATGGGACATTCGTTACAACCAAGAAATTTTCGAAGCCCTTTTGAAAATCACAGATTCGGCCAATTTACAAGTCTTCTTTTGTTGGATTTGCTGTTGTTTCGGAGCGTCCAAGGCGTGCTCTGATTTATAACGTGTCAATTGGTCAAGCAATTCAATAACTCTTTGGCAGGAACAGCTTCAATTAACACGTCTTCTTCAAACCAAATCTGAGCACACCTTGCAGCCACGGTGGGATTTGTTGTTGATTCGAAGCGCCCAAGGCTTTCTCTGTTTAGTCTAAAGGAGACGTGTCAGTTGGCCGAAGTGATTCATTAATTCTTTAGCAGGAGCAATCTCACCTATTTGGAGCTCTACATGAACCTGGAGTCCATGATTCCGTTGTCGGGCCCCTGTTTCTTGGCGTACCTTCATTCATTGTTTAATAGGCAACCTTTAATAATAGAATATTCACATCCCAAGAGAGTGGGTTTTAACCTGCTACTGTCATTTTTGCTGAATTCGGGGTTTAGCTCCAGGGCACAGAAATTCAGCTTATTGCAGTGCTAAAAATATTCCACTTTTTCGTAGATACCTACCTACTAGTGAAAACCGTGATTTTTGGTTTTGAACCAAAATACAAACACCGTTCAAGTCTACATTATTGTACAATTTCGAGATAGCTCACTAGTCTGTGGTGTCCAATCCCTAGATACGTTCCTCACTCAATGAAGGTATAGTACAGGAAATTAACAGGAAGTATAATACAATAATTTAATACAATAAATTTACATTTCCATTAAAAGTGAAGTTACAATAATTGTAATATGCTGCAGGGCTCAGCCCGTGTGCAGCTATGTTTCCATATGGTTTCAGGAATATTTATACATACAAAATATATGAGGGGATACATAGGTATTGTGTTTCAATTTCTGGTAGGATAGTAAGATGTCCCATATAGCCACAAAATTGTCTGTACCCAAAACACCCATAAACAACCCTGCGTTATTGGATTGCTGACAGTTCAAATTTGCTGTAAAAAAAAAAAAAAAAAAAAAAAACTGTAAAAGCACCGTGCGTGAAATAGTTCGATATAAATTCAAAACGAACCATTTGACCTGAAAATTACCTACCATGGGATGAAATATCGAAAGATAATCGATCATGCAAGGGTTCATGTATATGATGCCTCCCCCCCCCCCATTCAACTTTTGTACCACAACGAAATTGGATTCACTTTTAACACCCCCTCTATGAAATGAGCTTTTCTCATAAATAGGATGGGTTCACAGGGAAAGTGGTTATATAGGGGTGCTACGTCAATTTCTACTATACACACAAATACAGTAGATGTCGGGTCAACACGTACCTATAACATACAATAAGGGTATTCATAATGTTAGTATTAAAAGATCATCCCTAGGACTTCGATGGCATAGTGGTAGCTTGTTCGTACTTGCGCGAGTCTCTACACATCATGCGGTCGGAAACTTGTCGTAACTCAACAAAGGTATTTATTACCTACAGAGGCGACTGAAGAGGTTATTCAGATACATTCATTAAATTGTTTGTATGCGAATAATTTTTATTTTAAAAAAAGTAGAAAAATAGTTAAGTGTCTTAAGCTGGCCATTCACGAGGGCTCCAAATGGACTCGCGCAGAGCCAAATGGCGCGTCCTGTTCCATTTGGCGTTAGCGCCATTTTGAGGGGTCATCAGGAATACGCTGAACCAGTCGCTCCAAATCTTTCAAATTGTACAGTGTAAAGGTGCCTCTTCCATATCGTCACACTGTACAATTTGAAAGATTTGGAGCGACTGGTTCAACGTATTCCTGATGACCCCTCAAAATGGCGCTAACGCCAAATGGAACAGGACGCGCCATTTGGCTTGGCGCGAGTCCGTTTGGAGCCCTCGTGAATGGCCAGCTTTAAACTGCGTTAAGCGTTACGTTATTTTATTTATTTATTTATAAAGATGTCATTGGCAGCTTCACAAAGGAAGACCGAGAGGGAGAGAGAGCAAAAGCTCACTCTGAGCTTTAGCTGCTAGGAGAAGAAGAAGAAGAAGAAGAAGAAGAAAAAAATGTCCACCCACAATTTTCAAAAGTATAGAGAACTGGAGAAGATTCGAGTGGAATTGCAAGAAGGAATATGGGGGGGGCATGGGAGATGGGGGGGGGGGGAATTTTTTATCTATCCCAAGTTTCGGTTGACTGGGGCTCAAGAGAAAGGAGATAGTTTTTCGTTTACAGAACTCTGTATCAGAGATGAATTACGCTAATAAATCATCTCCAGCCCAACTCCTTTCACCAGACGACACTCTATGCCTTTACTTTTTCTTTGCTTTTACTTATTTTTAGCTTTATCGAATAAAACCAGTCCTGTGTAGGCCATGTAGGGCAAATATCTGGCGGATGATGAATTAATAACCATTTTTTTTCTCTTAAGAATTTTGAATGTTTTCATTGAGACCGAATGCTAAGCAAAAAATGTAAAAATAGGAACTAGGTAAATTAACTTTAAAGAGGAAAACAAAATTAGCACCCCAAAATTTGTTGTTTTTATTGACTTTTTATTTTTTTATTAATCAACAAAGCAAGTAATAATTAATGATTGGGTCATGTAAATTGTAGAAGATTACTTCATGCATCATGTAATAGGAAATATTAAATTTTTGGTACCTTAGTTCTTTCATAAAAACCAGAGGGGACTAAAATTTCGCGTAATCTGGGATTTTTGGAAAAACTACAAACCCGAAATTTAAAAATACCCGATTATACTCGTATGATGCACGAAGTAGTATTCTATGCAACTTAAATAAGCCAAATTTTTAATAACTTGCTGATGAAATAAAAATGAAAAGTATTTAATTTTTGTGTGGCAATTTTCTACTTAGCATATCCTCTTAAGTGAGTTTGGAAATTCGCTGCCGCACAGAACAAGCTCAAAATGTCTCCATCAGAAAGCAAAAAGTACTTTGGTGTGTTGTCGGCTTATGCAAATAGTCACTTTATAAGTTGACCCCTCACTAGAAGGTGCTTCCAAACACACGATCATCCTTATTGGGGCCATGGTGGAACTTCTTACAATATTTCATTAAGTATGGGAATAGCGTATTCTCCTCTACTCTCCATGTGTATCCAACAAGGGCATTTACATTGCTTGAAATGTAATAAATGCGAAAATCGACTTTATGAATATATACAACATAGTAAAATCAGCAATATTTCAGGTTGATTTTGAAAATACAAATCAAATCAGCAAGTCAAGTTGTTGAATTTGAATAGGCAAAGATTCCGATTGGAAATCCTATGGGGACTGCTTCCAAACTTGTCAATAGTTTATTTTTAAACCCTCAGGTTTCTTATTTCCCGTCAGCGAATTGAAATGTGATTTTCAACCGGCAGCACATATTCCCATGTATGCTACGTCTTGAATTACTAAAAACTCGCTGTATGTGAAGTATGAGGAAATAGAGGCAGCTCAATCTTGGTAGTCGACAAATTCTGATTGTTGTCGATGCTATTGAACATTTTCTCTAGATTTCAATGAAATAGAATAGAGTCGTGCGTCCAACGTTTAGCTTATGAAGTGCAAAGTTTTATTGCTTTTGACGTCCAACCTCTAACGTAGATGTCGTTAACAATAAATTTAGAACTCTGCTTGCGAAAGAGACAATATACAATATGCAATATTGTTTCTTCTTCTGAGGCGACAATATCAGCAATTGGTTGGCAGCAACTCCCTGCATATCATCCTACACCTCTCTCAGGCCTGCGCCTTCCTCTTCAGCTCTTGGTACGATCGAGCTCCTGCGTCCTCCTTCAGGGGCGTCGTTTGGAGCTCTGGGGGGGGGTCAATTGCCCCCCTAAGGGCTTGGAAAAAGTCTGACATTAACACTGACTAATGAGGAAATCACTTCAACCTTGTTTAAAAATGTACCTAATTCTCATTGAATTGAATTAAAATATCACCCTTAGTACCTGCCAATTGCGAGTATTGCGACTCGTATCTGTACTTGGTTAAGTCATGGTTTCACCGGTTTGATTACGTCAACGGTAAGTTTGTCTCGGCTTGTCCATTATCGCTTGTAGCCGGTGTAGGTTGACATCGATAACGTATACCAGTTTTCCGAAAACTTGAACCAGACGGCAGTCCTTATGGAGAAGAAAGTCAAATTATAAAAAAAGGTCTTCGAGAAAATAAATGAGATCAGTTCCATTTGAGAAACAACCCCTTCTTTTACCAGTCCAAAGACTTTCTTCCTGTATTGGATGGAGACAATCCCACCCCCACCACCCCAACCAATCCAATAAATAAACCAGATTCCCCCAGAAGATAGATTCCTCCGTGAATAACTCTATGCAGCTTTTAGTTGCGAAAGTTTGATTGAAACCCAATCGACCGATACAAATATCTCTCTCAAGGCAGCACAGCATGTACAAGGAATGGAAAAGTATAATGGTATGCTTGACGAATCTCTGGGATATTCGGTAAAGGAGATGGGGGGGGGGCTCCCCCAGAATATATTACACACATTCGGCAATCCCCAAAAGCCTCTCTTTTTGCTTCTCCTGAACCGATCTTTCACTATGTTCGCTTTCACGAATTGTAAAATATAATAGGTATGGGCGTACAAGTTTTAAAAAACAAGCCAGTGATGATATAATTACAAAGGCAAGTTAGGTGACGAGGCAGTAGGAATAGGATGATAGGCCGTTGTTTGTTGCTGGTGAGCCTCCGAGATACAATCTTAAAAGTCTAAGCAGTTCCACTGAAGATGTCGACCGCAGATGTTGACGTTGATGTAAACGTTGGGAGATACGTTTTCAGAACGGCCACGGTCTATCAACCCAGATTCTACTGCCTCGTCAAGCCTGTGATGTCACGCATTATTGATATGTACATCATTGTAATTATTACAATACAATACAATATATATTTCCTTTAAGTTAGACAATACATGTAAAGTATAAGATAAAATCGTCAGAATATCGTCAAAATCAGGTAGTTCTGGCATTGTCATTGTGCTAGTGCCTCAGTGACAGTGTAGAACGCTGTCTGTAAGTGATGGTTTCTAAGCAATTTAGGGAAGTTAGAAGCATTTCTCGATGCTCTCAGTTCAATCGGGAGTTTTCTATTGATATGTATATCAATAATACGTGACATGGGTGTATACACCCATGCATAGCCGAGTCAACGGTGGACTTAAATGCCGGATTCTCACATTAATCCCAGAAAGCCATGGATCCACGGAGCGCCCCTATCCACTGGCTACTGGCAAAAGTGATATAAATATAAGGTACAGTAGTAGTAGTAGTATGGTTTGATACAGTCCCAGGCCACGGTGTGGGCCCATAGGACTCCAGTGGACCTCCTGATTATAGTGGATTCCGAACCACTTGGGAAACACAGTGAAGTGACACGATTAGTTCGGAGGTGACCAGGACAAGTCCTACCATGTTTCCTTACCGGCACGTGCACACGACCAATTTATCTGCAGCTTTGAACCTGCTCTGGTCCGCTGGATTCAACTTGATATGTAAGGTACAGTACATTAGTTTAAAATTCATTGATATAAAGATGAATTTGTGGTGCTGTTTTATGCGCTCAAATATTCGAAAATTTTCTGAACACTGTTTCCTGAAGTACGCCTATGAACCCCTAACTTTTGGATCGAAATTAATTTTGAAATGATATTTTTAAAAGTTTTCCCGTTGGGACCCCCGGTCACCCCTTGATGGGGCTCTGCCTCTAAATGCTGGAACCATCCATGTACTGTGTGCAAGAGTAATGCTGAAGTTGGAGAAGAACAATGGAGCAATTCAGACATACATAGCACAGTTACAATTTTCTTTGGATTTTAGAAGGGGCCTCCAAAGCTTAGCAACTGGGGCCCGATCATGGCGATTATAATACCGGGGTCTCTTCTCTTCTGGTGAACAACCCTCATGGGTTGGCTTGCAGCATTTTGCTCCAGCTCTTCCACTCCGATCTTTCCTCTGCCAGCCTCTTCAGTAGTCCTGGGGTAAATAATTATAATGCTCTGGTATTAAAAATGTAAACAAGATAATTTTACAATGGAAAGTGCAATTCATAATTTGTTTGTTTACAGTTTTAATCCCAGGAGTAAGTTAATACCGATCGTCATAATCGGCCCACAAAAGTGTAATTTTTTATTTGTTCAACATTAATTAGCTGACATTATACCCGTTGAGCAGCTTATTGACAACAGTCAATTGCGTTTGTTATTACATCAAAAAAAGTTACTAAAATAGGAACTACGCGTAAGTATTTTTATACAATCATACAACATTTACCTTTGAAATTATAAGAAATATAGCATTTAGCTTACAGCAGACCTATATTAGTTACAATAGTAACAGCGATATTTGGCAAAAAAGAAACGCTTGTAAGGGTCGTGAAGAAATATCGCTGAAAAGCGCGTCATTAAAAAATACCAAATGACACAAAATTGCAAAGATGTCTTTTTGGGGGCTGACTACCATCAGCGTCGATATACGAATAAAAGACATACTTTACCTCGCTCTCTCGACGCTCTATAAATTTGAAAAATTTCATATCTTAAAGCTAATATGACAGTTTGTAAAAAAAAATAATAAAATTTCAATATCGTCAACACGGCGAGCATTGTAGTCAATATAAATGTGAGCGGCAGCAACCTCAACGCTTTATTCACATTCATCATTTTTGGAATATTTTGGACGAATTCTTGGAACATTTGCTGAATTAAGTGGAAATATTTTGGGTACCAGGTACGTGGTAAGTGAAAATTGGTAAGCATATGGACTTTTTTTATTCCATGTATTTTACAATACAGTAAATCTCAATCACTTTTGGACCAATATTTAGAAGTATTTTCAAGTTCCACGAAGTCACTTTGGAGGTAATCACTATGAGGCAGTACCTGGATTAGTTTTATAATGAAAGACTATCTAGTGACAGGTTGGTTCAGTATGAAAACAAATATCCTGGCCGGTACTCGGAAGAAACGTAGTTGCTCAAAATTTCATGACGCTTTCACTGGCTCGGCAAAATTTGCCATAGAAATAAAATTCGAAAGTATTGTTGAAAAGTGTATAAGACGCAGCCTCCCCAAAAGTATTTCCCACGTGTGTGTGGGTGAATTTATCCCCCTGTATGATCGATTCTTCACTGTAGGGGTGCTCGTCTTGCAGTTCATATGCAGGGTGTCGCAGCCCCCGGTCTTTTGCAGATCTAGAATGTGACCCCCCCCCCTCCCCCCTATAGTGTAAGCTGTCTTACATCTAAATCCCCATAGTCCCATAAGTCAAACAGATAAAAATGAGCCCACCTTCAATGGACTCTGATGGGCTAAGACAAATTTTATCCGCACAGTGTACGTACATGTAAGTTAAACTAAAGAAAAAATGTGTGTATTTTATTTGAGAAAAGATGATATGGAAATTCTAACCCGAATCTCCACTAGTCTACACATATAAAGAAAGAACTCTGCTGAAGCATCTAAAGAAAGAAAGAAATTCCAAAACCCTTCAGCTCCCCCTTCCCCCAGAAAAAGGCAATTTTTCGAGCGAATCCCTCACATGGAAACTATCATAAATCATAGAAAAGACGTCAGCAACGCGTAAGCAAAGAAGATAGCCCGGCTAAAGCGACCTACTAGGGGGCAAAATAGGGGATCGAGGGGGGAGGGGTGCAGCTGATAAGAGAGAGTATGTGCCCTTCTGTTAGCGGGATAACAGGCAGTCAGGAGGTAGATAACCACACATAACATTTCGTAAAGGGCTTTTCGATAACAGACGCTCGCCGGGATATTGCTTACATTATGTAGCACAGAGATACAAGGATTTTCGCAACGCCCCGCTCGGCTAATGTGGATGAGCCAAGTTTCATCTGCCATGCTTAACCATGCAGGTAAATAAATAACAAAAGAACCGGTCCGAGTTCACTCGAACATGCTTTCCAATTTATCAAAATTATTAGATAGAGAAAATTAGTAATTTTATGGCAAATATTTTTCCTATGGTTAAATTTCCGATATCTCGGGGGGGGGGGGGCGGTTGTCCACCTGACGTCACTGGAAGTGAGGTAAATTCTCGATAGGTCAAACAAACACATTAATTACCACACAGCAATAATGGCAGGGCATGCAATGCATTTGAGCGCGAATTTTCTATCATTTTTTTCAAAAAATAATTTTTTGGGCAAAACCAAATATTTTTTTGGGAAAGCAACCTATCCGGTTTCGTTACTCAATTTAACACCTAAAACATGCTTGAAGGTAGAAATCATCGATAGAAAGGTTTCGCATTTTTTAGTCATTTTTTCATTAAAATTTAGTTATTTTTATTTTTTTACCCCCAGAAGCAAACTATCAAGGGGCAAGCGACCCCCCGCATTTTGTCAACATTAATAACGACTACAATCTACGAGAATTTAAAAGAAATCGTTGGAGCCGTTTTTGAGAAATAATTTTTTTAGACGTTTTTTTGGAATTTTTTGAAAATAAAACCCCCCCAAATTGAGTTAGCAGAAAAAAAAAATGGTCCCGAGGTATGATTTTTGTGAACCTACATGCCAAATTTCACTCAAGTCTACCGAGTAGTTTGCCCGGAAATCGACGAACAGACAGATCGACCGACAGACCGACAGACCGACCGACAGACAGACATTTTGTAAAAACCACTTTTTTGGGTTCCTGGGACCTCAAAACGTGTAAATCCGTTGAAATCTCGGAATCGAAAATTTCGACCATCACAAAGCTTTCCTTATACTACGTATAAATTGGAAAGCAATAATGACTGTCTGTTTTATTACTAAAAGTGAGGGACTATTCGGTGGAGGGCACCTCACCACTAGGGCGATCAAAGATGTCCGTAGAAAACTGATGGAGTACCTTAGGACCCTGAGTTTGTCGCCAGAAGGTGCCGGAACCCCTGGAAATGGAAGAGCCGTGGGAGGGGCAACGTAACGTACTAAGCCAACCTAGCGAACGTTGGGGCTATGTAAACATGTAATGCATCTACATTCTTCTTCTGAGGTCGCAATCTCAGAGATTGGTTGGCAGCAACTCCCTGCATATCATCCTACAGCTCTCTCAGGCCTGCGCCTTCCTCTTCAGCTCTTCATACGTTCTAGCTCCTGCGTCCTCCTTCAGCTGATCCATGAATACATACACTATACTGTATACCTACATACAGTAGATATACTGTATATCAATATATATATATTATGCAAAAAATTTAAGTAAAACATTCCTTAGGATGACCTGGCGTCAGATGAAAGCAGAAAGAAAGCAAGAAGAAAGAAACTTGTCTTTGGGCTTGTCCACTTTTACATTGTTAAAAACGTCATATCCAGGCTCAACTTCATTTGGCCGGTACTATTTCTTCGTATTTGATATCTAACGTAGACATCAAACATCTTCTGTACTGTACATTTACGTTTAGTAATTGTAAACAGGGTTTTAAATCAGCACCCTATGGATATAAAAATAAAAATTAGAAAAGGCCCTGTGGATGCACCCGGCGACCCCGGCAGTTAATACGTAAACAGTGAATCCCTTCTTACAAATAGGGCTTAAGTTGCATGTGTGCTGATACTCCTTGCGAACTTCTTACATTTAATCAGTGCCGGGTTTGGCTATGGGGCACTGTGGGCCCGGGCCCCAGGGCCCCCACAAAAATGGGGCCCCCACAAAACGAAAAAATACAAATAAAAAATTGAAAAAATTAAAAAAAATCAAAACAGATAACTTTTTAAATTTTCGCGGGAAATTCGAACGCATCGTGGCATTAATGACTCATTTTTGATAAAAATTTAACAAAAAATGAAGTATGTCCACTCCTGCTCTGAAACCACGATTGTTTTGCTTCATTAAATACAAATTGAAAATTTGAAATCAAATTTCTAAATTGAAACTACTTTTATCAGCACTTTCTGGTTGGTATATTGTTAAGGTAAGTAGCATAAGTTAATTCTTATATTAGAGGCGGAAGTACCTAATAGTTGTTCTTTATAAGATAAGGTCCTTATTTTTCGTATTCTGCGCCCATTTACCACAATTCACAGAACGCATCAAAACTTTGTAAGCCTATTAATTTTAATACGAAATGTGCCCAGCCACGTGGTCGCCACAAAATCGAGCACGTTATAAATATAAAATTCATTGGTCTAAAATGTTATATGTCATAAAATGTTATATTATAAGACGCATGATTCGGAATTTTGAGATGTTTTATACAAAAGGGGATAAAAAATAAAATGTATTCGATTTTGTGGTGACCACGTGGCTGCACATTTCATCTTAAGTAGGGCAATAGGAACAAGTGGACTAGATAATTAGGCTCTGGCTAGTGAGTTCTGAAAAAACTAATTTATTACAATTTTTATTTTTGATTCCGTAGTGAAATAATGGATCGTCACAAGGGAAAACGCGAATATGCAAGCGGCAGTGAAAAGCGGAAAATCGCAGCAGATAAAGAAAACAAAATTCAAGATGTTTTATCTAAAACGCGCCGTATAACGGATTTTGTAACAAAAATAGAGACGGGTCCATCTACTCCTAGTTCTACTTCTAATTTTGTTGAAATGATGAGTGGTGATTCTGATTTTCCTGCATCTTCTCAAGTTATTGCTAGCCCTACCCAAGAGGTAAGAGTTTGACTTTAATTACTTAATTAAGGTGACCGCAATCAAAAATTACCGACCCCACTCACCCCAGTAATTCTTATGGAATTAAAAATGGGGGACTCCTGTTAATTTACTGTATGAATTAAACCTACCTAAACTTGAGTCGGCCATGCCGAAAGGATTGTTTACAAAATTAATTACAACTGTAATTGTTTTACTTGTAGGCAGTAATTGATAACAATGACGAATCCGAAAATACTGCTGATGATGGATTTTGCAAAGAAAATGACGTGGGATTGTGGCCAGCAGTTCTTAGTCAACAACACATCGACTATTGGATCAAGAAAGGAAATTTGGAAACTCAGCATTGTAATGAAGATATTTTGAAAGAAAAAAGCTTGGGACAAGTAGATGCAGTGAAAAGAAGAAAATGCCATGCAAGTTTATTCCTTCGTCAAACTCAGGCAGGCAAGTCTATAAGCCGCTCTTGGTTATGTTTTTCACCTAGTACGGGGAAGCTATACTGCTTTTATTGTAAATTGCTCTGCAAATCAGCAAATCAGTTTTCAACTGAAGGGTTTGCTGACTGGAAGCATGCGTCTGAGCGTTTGAAAAGACATGAAACTACCGTAACGCATTTGCAAATAGTTTGCCAATTTAAGCATCTCTCAAACGAGGCAATGCGTATTGATCGTGAGTTGGCCACACAAGTGAAGGAGAGCATTGCTTATTGGCGAAACGTTCTAAACAGATTGATTTCCGTCATAATATTTCTTTCTGGACGAGGACTTGCCTTTCGAGGGGACAACGAAATTTTGGGATCAACCAAAAATGGCAATTATTTGGGAGTCCTTGAGCTAATTGCACAATATGATCCGTTTTTAGTAGGCCACTTAGAGAAGCATGGAAATCGTGGCAGTGGTAGTGGCGGCGTTAACTACCTATCTGCCCACATTTGCGAAGAATTAATTGCGCTGATGTCCACCAAAGTTAGCGATGAAATAATTAAACGCTTAAAAGCCTGCAAATATTATTCGGTTTCGGTAGATTCAACAACTGACGAAGGCCATATAGATCAAATGACTGTGATTGTCAGGTATCTAGAAGAAAGCACACCAAAGGAAAGATTTCTTAGTTTTATGCCAAACCAAGGCCATAAAGCTAAAGAATTATTTGATGGCCTCAACAAAGTTTTAAAAAAGTTCGGCCTGGATTTGAAAGATATTCGTGGGCAGTCGTATGACAATGCTTCCGCTATGAGTGGAGAATATAGTGGTCTACGCACTTTGGTGCTAAATGAGAATCCTTTGGCTTTATGGGTTCCATGTTTCAATCATTCCCTCAACTTAGTGGGCACAAAAGCGATGGACTCCTGCTCCCAATCGAAATTATTTTTTAGCTTTCTTGAGCAAATTTATGTATTTTTTACAAGTTCCACAGCTCGGTTCAACGTCCTTTCAAATGTTCTAAAAAGTGCTGCGAAGAAGTATGGCCACAACATACCAGTGCCCAAAAGAATCAGTTTAACCCGGTGGTCCTCAAGAGCGGAAGCTACTAATAGCCTAGTTTTGGGCTATAACGAAATACGAGAAGTCCTTAAAGATCTCTCCGAAGAAGATGTCCAAGCAAGTGGACTCTATTTGCAAATTACCACGTTGGAGATAGCAATTTACGCTGTTCTTTGGAACGATATACTGGCAAGGGTGAATGCAGTAAACATCAATCTCCAGAATCCAAGAATCGACATTAATACTTCGATCAGTGTGATGGAGTCCCTTAAGATCTTCATTGGGGAATTTAGGGATTCTTTCCAAGAATATGAGAAAAAGGGTGTTGAATTGTGTGGGCACAATTCTTATAAATCGGAAACTTTGCGGAAGCGGATCCGAAATGTGAGGCTAAATCCTTTGGATTATGGGAAAACTGAGGAAGCTGAATTCAGTCATAGCGAGAAATTCCGAATCGAAAGTTTCATTCCCATAATTGACCAGTTTATGCAATCATTGGATCGGAGAATTTCAGCATATGAAGACATAAATAGGAAATTTGGATTTTTACAATATTTAGAAAAAATAAGCCCTGATGATTTGAAAACTAGGGCAGAGAACCTGGTGAGTTGTTACACAGGTGACTTGGACGGTAACTTGTACTTCGAGCTAGTACAGTTTCGTGAGTTTGTGAAATTATTTGTGATAGATGATGCACAAAAAAACAATATAATCGAAGAAAAACGTATCAGTTTTGAACGGTTCATGTACAATTTGATTTTAGAAAGAGGAGTAGCTGATAGCTTTCCCAATGTAGAAGTACTTTTGAAGATGTACTTAGTTATAATGAGTGGCAACATAAGCAGCGAGCGATCTTTTTCCGTACTAAAACACATAAAAAATCCTCGTCGCACCAGTTCTTCTGAAGCTCGGCTTAGCCATCTTTCAATGCTGAATATAAATCACGACATAGTGGCAGCGTTAAATTATGACGATATAATTGACAGTTTTGCTGTAATAAAGAGTCGAAGAGTGCATCTTTAAATAAATTAAAATTTTGTGTTTATAATTAGGTACCTATTAATTTATTCCTTTTAAAAATACACCGCAGTGTCTACAGCTTTAGTTGAGTAGCCCTTAGGCTTGTATTGTACTATTGACTTGACTTTATATTACTAAGAATCGCTTTTCTTTTTTATAATGATTTTGCAACCTGTGTCACCATTTTATAATTTATTGTGGGATATTCGTCTAAGGGGATTAGAAATTTCTCCCCGAGAAAGGGCCCCCACATAATTCGGGCCCACGGGCCCCCACAAGCCCAAACCCGGCACTGCATTTAATGCTCAATATACTTTTCGAATTGGTAAAATGAGTTGGCCGGGCCCCCTAACAGTAAGTAAATAAATAAATATGTATTTCTCATCGCGTGTCTGTAGACCGTTATCAATATGGTGGCTAGTGTAGCCTGCACAAGATAAGTACGCAATTTCGCTGGATAAATAGCCTACACAAGCTAAGTACAGAGTTTTGACCGGGTCCAGGTATCCGTTCTGCTATGCTGCAATGTGTAAGAGTTCGATATTTTTTACGTTGGTACTTATCTCTGTTAGTTAGCTTATGGTTAACGGGTGCCCCATGCGGGGTATTATGGCCCCCGCCGTTCCAGTTAATATATTTCTATAGTATTTCCATTAAATTATACAATCAAGTAATCAAGAAGTACAACAAGTAATCTAGGCATACTAGAAAGTATAAAGTAAAATCGCCAAAATATCATCCAAATCAGGTAATTCTGTCATTGTCATAGTGCTAGTGCCTCAGTGACAGGGTAGAAAGCTTTCTCTAGGTCTAGGAGATGGTCTCTAAGCAATTTAGAGAAGTTTGTAGCATTTCTCGCCGCTCTCGGTTCACTTGGGAGTTTTCTAACTTTCTACATAGCTAGGTCTTACCCTGTCCCTAGTATATCGAAAAAGAGTACTTATAGCAGAAGAAACAGAAACCCTACTACAAAAATCTCATCTCCCGTACAAATTGAAAAATATCTCAACCAAAGTAAATGTCTGCAAAATTGGAAAATAGCTGAACAAAAAAATAAGAAGTAATGCACTCTCAGGGACTTGTGCTGCAAAAAAATCAACATTTTCAAGAAAAACAAGCTGAATATAAGGTACATAAAATGCCTAAATCCATTACACCCTCAGACGCAGCTATTTAAATAATAAAAATAATTCAGCATATCAAAAACCACGTCAGTATTTAAGAAAAGAAATATTTAATGCTCGCTGAAGGGGGTGTTTTATTATAATTTGACTTGAAGTATATAATAGCTCCATTACTTTGCTAAGGATGCGTTTACGACGCCAAAATACAGAAACCCACCCCCACATCTCACCCCCGCTGCCATATCTTAGCACTCTTTTTCATTTCTTTCACTCCTAAGAAGACTACCCGCAGAGTGTTTGATGAACATATGAGCGTGTTTAACATAGAATATTTTATAAATATTTAAGAAAATTCTGTGTTCATTTTCACCCGTCCTAGATTCATTTTCCACATGGAAAACCCTTCCCGCGAAATCATAACAAGTAAAACGGGAAAATGTTGACTTATTTATCATGTTGTATATTACTTTTTTGGTTGTTCTGCACTTGGCAAAATGCGTCATTTTTCGATATTTCTTTTTTTTTACGTATTAAAAGTGAATTGTGTGGATTATATAATGTGCTACAGTTGTAATGGGGTTCAATTTTATGTGAAATAGCGTTTGAATTTGTTTTCACGATTAGAGTTTATGAACTCTTTTAAAATGCACCGATGTAAAGGCAATTTTTAGGTAACTAGGTATATTTGTATTGTTCAGTGGCGGAGCGAGGGGTAACTGCGAGTGTAATGCTTGCAAATATTTATTTAAGTTTAAGAAAAGGAAAGCAAGCATCATTTAATATAGCATGTTCTATCTTTTTTTAAAGTAAGCATTTGAAAACAAAAAAGAAAACATTTTAATTCTAAAGTCACGTGATTTTTAATTTTCTTAGACTGCGTTGATAACATTATGCTCATACAGTCAATCTTACTTACTCGCGGCTTCCTATAGATTTCAACGAAGCTCTTAATGCATTCTAAGGATTTGTTGAGTGTAATACGGCATTGCCCGCCTTACATGCAAGCTCCGCCACCGATATTGTTAGGTAACTAGCAATATTTTCTCTGCCACTCTTTTTCAGTTTCAATCTTCAAGAAGTCAACCTTGAACCTTGACTCCCGGGTCTTCCTAGTTGAATGTAAGAGAAGGTTTTGTGGCCGTAACTCCGCTAGGTTAGCTTAGTGAGAGAAGAAAAAGTCATTATTTAAAAAATAATGAGAGTGCTATTATTTCCTGCTATGGCGGCTATTCCACTTGTCAATATTCCGTCATTTGTGCATCAATAAGATTAGATTTTTGTATTAAGGAGACTATTATGTAGATACTTAGCTTATCTTACTTATCTATTATAAATTAAGTTAAAATATGGTAAAGACTTATTATTGATGCATAAATGATGGAATATTGACAAGTGGAATAACCGCCTATGCTCTTCTATTCCAAGCCAACAAAAAACAATCAAAAATACAATTTTACCTACAAGGACTGACACTATAGAAGCAGAAGTGTTTTGTTTCCTTCAACAACAAAAAATAATAATATTGTAATAACAGCTCGAAACTCCCAAAACCTATACCCAGTTTTCCGTAAAGGTTTCAATAAAAGGCAACGTATTCGTCATGCACATATCCCCCAACCCCCATTTTGGTTTGTTCAAGGCAAAGCCTCCCCCACCCACCCCTATTTCCCAATTTCACCTCGCATTTCTTATTTGTTTTCCAATATCGCATCTACTTATCTTTCCTGATCTATTCGCTTCTCCTCTATCGATCGGGTACATGGAGAGAGAACGGTAAGTTGGGGTGAACTCGGCAGGTTATCACTTCAGAACTCTGTTGGCCGTGCTTACTTCAAAATTTTCCCTCCCCCACGTTTTGTGGGGTTTGCCGCATCGGTGCATGATGTCTTTACGGTGCAGTCAAAGGTTTTTTTTTTAGACTGGGGGTTTTGGTGCATGGTTGAAAAGAGGTGGGACATTTTTTTAGAGTTTAATGCAGAAATATGATTCTAGTATAATTCTAGTCATTTCATAAAATATATCATATATATATATATATGATAATATAAGCGCAATAAGCATATTGTACATAAACGGGAGATGGGAGAGCGGTATTGAAGAACATACGTTCCAAATAAAAAGGGTGACTGCAACATCTAAGTTGACACAACATGGTGCTGAAGACGTCTAAGACAATATTCCAAAAAAGCTGCCTGGTTTTTGAACCTATGGTCATCAACTTGCTGAACTGTGACACTAGTGACACTACAGGAGTACTTACAAACAGGCATAGTACCAATGGAGTGGAATAACTAGCCGGGAATGTTTGTAAATTACTTACTTTTACTGTGCCTTATCCTCACGGAAGGTCAGCGGCACGACAGCAGCGTTTCCACACAGTCCTCTTCAGCGCGTTCTCGGCTGAGAGCCTCAAACTTCCCATCATATCTCATTATCCTAAATAAACAGCATTGAATGTAGTAAATAATTTACTTGTGGAGGGAATTGAAACCAAATGGGGCACCCGCACCTACAACACAAGGCAACGGTGAGACCTTGTAAGGCCAGCACCACGCACAACCAAGTGTGAGCGACTGGATCCTATACTACAAGGTTTCGAATACCTTAGAAAACTCCCGATTGAACTGAGAGCGGCTAGAAATGCTACTAACTCACCTAAATTGCTTAGAGACCATCTCTTAGACAATGACAAAGACAGAATTACCTGATTTTGATGATTTTACTTAATATTTTCTAGAAGATTACTTGTTGTACTTGTTTCTTACGTCTTGATTGTATTTTTTAACAGAATAATATACTTATTTATTTCTTATGGGAAAACCGGAAAAGTCTTTCTTTCTTAATTCCATTCTTAGAAGGCTAGAAGAGATAGGAATGGGTAGCTATACACGACTGTATATTTTTAATGGAAATGTCAAGTATGATTTGCTGTTCGTTCACATCCACATGCAAACAGCATTTTCAGACTTAAGATATTTTTGGCACTTTACTCTTATTAGCTGAATCTAAAATTATAGCTGATTAGAAAATACTGGATATTTCTTGGTGGCATCTCTTCTCATTTCAGAACCCACTAGTTTGAACTACAAAAGTGTCTAGATAGATTGAAATACAGAGAGCGGTGGGTCGCAATGTAGCTGAGTAGTTTCCATTTTGGCTGGCGGCGTATGGCAGACGATGGCGTTTTGAATTTACCTTCCAACTTTCCTTTGAGAAAATTTGAAGACGAAAATTTTCTTCCCTCAGCTCCTTTGTAAGAGATTCCATTCATAGAGAAAATAACTATGAAAGGTTGTATTTTCATATTTCCAACCCCTCCACTTATGTAAAATTTGACGTCTTCAACTTTCTATAGTTTGTGTGATAAATTGAAAATTGCGTGTAGCTTTTAGGGTTGTAATACAATGATGGTGGGCCCGGGCAAGCATTCCCAAAATTGGAGCTGGTGGGGTGCCTACCAAGTTGTGAACATTTAAACTCCAGACTTTGGCTCAAAAAAACTAAACCTATTTTGTAATCAGGGGTGGATTTACCATTGTGCCCCCTAGGCTTGGGCCTGACTGATGTGCGAGTGTGAGTGTATGAGGGCCTACTTTTTTTGTCTTTCCTTCGTTATGTTTTTGTTTGCCTATGTATTTTTTGCAGGAAATCTTGTAATGTATTACTTTATATTTTATTGTACATAAAAATATAGGATAGGTAGCTGTAAGAGTAGCCAGGAGGCTCATATAAATTATAGTCTTCTTCTTCTTTAGCCAGCGCCCATTCTTGGCTGAGTATAGCTGGTTTTGGTTTTTTACCCCTATGCTATTGCAGCTGAATAGATGATCAGCCTCCTATGACCTGCAAGAACAGACCTGACTGCATGGACACTGCATGGACGGCTACAGGGGGGCAGGGGGGTAGCACATATGTCTTTCCCATTTCGACCCACAACTACCCCCCCCCCCCCCAAAAAAATGGGCTGGATCCGTCCCTGCCTGACTGATACCATGACCGGTGAAAGGGGGCACCAAGCTTCCCTGAACCCAGGGGCTTGAGGCGCCCGAAAGCATAATCCGCCCTGTACATGCTGATCTTTAACCACGGCACCTCAAGAATTTATTATTCAAAGTTCAATAATATTAACGTGGAGAAAATTACTTGTAATAAATCCAGGTAGGTAGGTGCGCCTCCTCTGATAGCTGACTCAGCATCGCGCGGCAATAAATAATTGGGAGACAGCTTACTATCGAAAACCAATAAGAATCTGCCGATGTAATTGCATCGTTACGATTGGAAATGGGGCCCCCATACATCGTCGTACGGTGACTAGAGACTGAGCTCAATTACTTACATAGACTTTTGGCTGATCGTACAGTGTGTGTAATTCTCATTTACCAATACTGAGGCTGACAACTGAGCCAAACGCCTATACAAGTATATCCGCGCGCGCGTACATTAAAGATTTTGTATTACACAGTTCGCTGAGGTCAAAGCAAGAAAAAAAAACATTAGTTAAGGATAAGAAAGTAGGTTTATTTTGATTATAAACATTTTTTTTATATATTTATTTATATATTATACTAGATAGGATTATATATCTATTGTACTTTGTGGCTAGTTGCATATCATAACGATTGTAAATTAGAGGCTGGACCCCTATACATCCCAAACGGTGAATATACAATAAAGAATTTCTTGTATGTTATCTGCTAATCGTGAACTTCACAGTGTATGTTATACTAAAAAGGATTATATATACGTTTATATCCATTGTTCTTGGTGGCTAGTTGCATGATAGCGATTGGAAATTGAAGACTGGACCCCATATATCCAATAAGGCGCCCATTCCACCGACCGGCTAGGGCTATTTACAAAAACAGTGACGTGGTAGCAGACATTCAAGACTTAGGCGGGGTTTCCACCGACCTCGCATTGCAGAATTGACGGAAATGTTTAATTTCCTCTATGCCAAAGTTAAAATTGATCAATGATCATACAGTAAAATCACAAACAAACAAACTAACATTAAAAAATGGCGTCATGGGATATGTTAAGTACAAACATTTAAATAGATTTCTACAAAAAGAAAAATTCTAATTTCCGTCAATGTCATTTGAATTCTGCAATGCGAGGTCGGTGGAAACGCCACCTAAGTCTTGAATGTCTGCTACCACGCTCCGTTTTTGTAAATAGCCCTATCCGGTCGGTGGAATGGGCGCCTACGGTGAATATAGACTATGCAGACTTCCTTGTATACTTTTCGGGAGTGGGCTGCTACTCCTATTATCAAGCTAAGTCCTACGAAGGACTGAAGGTTTATTCCTGAGGAGGACTGATGGTTTCTGGACGGCTGTCCCATTGCTCTTGTATTCATTTCTGGCGACTGGCGAATTGGTAATCCCCGTCGATGTCAACCTACACCGGCCATAAGCGATAATGTAAAAGTTGAGACAAGCTTACCATTGACACAATGTAACCGGGTTAAGCATGACTTCATACGAGTCGTGAATTCCTAAGGCGGGGTTTCCACCGACCGGCTAGGGCTAAATACAAAAACGGTGACGTGGCAGCAGACATTCAAGACTTAGGCGGGGTTTCCACCGACCTCGCATTGCAGAATGCAAGTGGCATTGACGGAAATGTTTGTTTTACTCTATGCCATAGTTAAAATTGATCAATGATCATAGAGTAAAATCACAAACAAACTAACTAAAATTAAAAAATGGCGCCATGGGATATGTTAATTACAAACATTTTAATAGATTGCTATAAAAAGAAAAACAACATTTCCGTCAATGTCATTTGCATTCTGCAATGCGAGGTCGGTGGAAACACCGCCTAAGTGTTACGTTTGGCAAAACACTTGTAAGTTGATTGGATTACTTAATTACGTGCTAATTTAATTGAAATTTAATATTAATGTTAGTAAGTGTAAGAACTTAGTTACATAATCAGCATATCAAAATAATCACCTTATATCGAGCAATTATGTAAATTCATCTTCTTATTCTTCTTCTTTTTTTCTTCTTATTCTTCTTCTCCTTCTGGCTCTACAGCCCTTGCTGAGCTTTGCCCTGCTCGATAACACTCCCCCAGTCACTTTGGTTTTGTACAACGCTCAACGGACTCAAAACTCGCGAAGGTTAGTTTTCAACTCATCCTCCCAGCGTTATCAAACAATAATGTACCTACCCAATAAACCTAATCCAAAAATTAAACTCAAATTCAATAAACAAGAGTAATTCCATACCAAGGTCAGTATACAAACTCTTTAAAAACACCTTGAAACTTTCTAATAAGTCAAGGCCAAACTTAACTCATTACCTTGAGGAGGGGGGCGAGTCCTGACCTACCCCGACAAGAGTAAGAAATTAGAACAAGAAGTAACCAACGGCAGTCTAAAAAGCCAGCGCCATCTGATGACGAGCAAATGAGAAGCGAGGTTTTTATAATTTATCCAGGAGACGGAATGATGAGGGTTCTAAGTAAGAAGGGTGAAGGTTGTGTTTTATTGAAATGAGGGCGGAGGGGGCTAAGAATTAGCGACGTCTTCTTTTTATGAATGAACCCCCCCCCCCCTCTGCGCCTTACTCCATTTACTACGAACCCCCCCCCCCCTTCTACCCGGCTCTGCCGTTTTACACATAAACCCAGTTTTTATTAATTTAAACGGTTTGTGAGACGGTTTTCCGTATTCAGCACATGTCCCCGTGTTTGGAACTTTCTTTTTGGTTTTCCAGTGAAAGTTTGTTTTTCTAGAATTCGTGCATGTGTTCAGTTTAATATTATTTAATATTAATGTCGTAAGAAATGCATTTTGTACTGGTAGCTCCCACTATCGTCGGTAAAACTATGGAAATTACCTAAGCTTCTGAGTAATGCCTTATGGGCGAAGACGCGAAACGGTGACAGAACAGATAGGGGACCGAGTTTGAACTTTATCCTCGTGTTGGAAAACTGGGTCCCGAAGGCAGAGGAACTTAATGAAGAGTCAACGGCATAAGGATGCAGAAGGCAACGGGACACCACTGCATTACAATTCCCTAGTGTAGTCATCATGACTAAAATTGCCACGATGATTGAAGAGGCATGAGAAGAAGAAGAAGAAGACTTGTAGCAATGCAACAGACGTACAAGCATGACTTCATCTTCTAGCAATGGTGAGCTTGTCTGAGCTTGTTCATTATAGATTGTAGCCGTTGTAGGTTGACATCAAGATCAAGACAGATTGCCAACGACTAAAAATTCATACGGAAACAATATCAATACTGTCCGAAAATTCATGGGGCCATTGGCAGTGTCTGGTTTGATGGGCCACTAACGTCCGTCTGTCCATAAAAATTCATGGAAGAAAAACAATAACTCCAAATTAGCAAATGACGTCGAACTTCTATTTTAATTATTTATTTATTTATTTTCTATTTAGACCCGGAGCTCTTTCAAATATGTGTGCCCACTGCTCTCTGTATATACTGTATGTATAGCCCGTTCATCTTTTTTGTGGTCGCAGGATGCGCTCGGCTGTTGAGCTCGTAATCGACTCATTATGGTAGGTATTTCACGCGCCTATAGTTGTGAGCACCTAGTTAGAGCTCTTTATAGTATTATACGAGTAGTATATACTGAACTTAAGAGTACTTAGGCTTTTTCATAAAAATGATTTAGGGCTAAAATTTCATGCAAATTAAATACCATGAAAAAACTACAAAACCAAAAATTAATAATACCCAATTATAAGATGCATAAATTAGCATTCTATAACTTAAATAAATCCATTTTAATACTTGCTTAGTTAATTAAATAGAATATTATATATAAATAATTATTATTAAATTTCGGGCTGCCAATTTCCTACGGGACGTACACTCTTGTAGCGGAATATTATAATCCTGAACTCCCCACGACCCTCTCAAAGGTAAGCTC
This sequence comes from Psococerastis gibbosa, assembly GCA_963971405.1. Classification (NCBI taxonomy): domain Eukaryota; kingdom Metazoa; phylum Arthropoda; class Insecta; order Psocodea; family Psocidae; genus Psococerastis; species Psococerastis gibbosa. Next base: position 47,354,465 of record OZ020487.1, read on the forward strand.
ATTTACGTCAGCGACTCGCCCTCCTATACAACAATTAAAAATTTTAAAACGAATACTCACTCAGCAATCAGTATTTTCCTTTTTCCCTATTGAAACCAATTCTACCGGGAAAAATTCGAACATGACTGAACCACAAACCGCTACTACAAAAAAAAAATTCCTTTCAGCAACAGACTAAAAAGTTTGCAAAGCAGCTTCGTTATCTTCCGCCAAATCAGTTTGCTGAAAAAAACCAGACAAGCGACAGCATGAAAGAATGTCGAGGCAACTCGCAACAGCAAAAGCTCGTTGCTTTTGTCAACGACTTTTCGTAGAAAGGCGCCCAGGATCGTTAGCGGGTATAGAGGAAAAGTATAACGGCGCCGTTCCACTGTTGGAGAGGGAAGCAACCCCCCCCCCCTGAATCGGGTTGCCCCCTACTACCACGAATATGTGTACGTTAACGAGGTCCTTATCCAGTACATGGGTTCCATACGAGTTGAGTTTCTATACACAAAATATTGAGGAAAAACTTTTTTTGTAATGTAAAGCATTGAGAAAAATAAGTGCCTATGTGCAGTTTGTGTCGGGACGCGCTAGCGACAACACCTAACCTATTAGTTGTTGAGCAAGTGAAAACCGGTGTGCGGTGTGTTTATTGGGTTTGTGCGGTTGGACCCTGCTTTTTTTTTTGCGTTTTTTCTCAACCTTTCACGTTCCTAGTGCCTAATAAGTGAGAGGGTATGAGTGTCACAAGTGGGGGGAAATTCCCCCCCTTTTTTGAGGATACGCATGAGCATCAGGATGAGGATAAATCGGAGTCAGGGGGAGGGGGACTGCCCAGTCCTCCTCAGCAGATGGAAACAACACTAGGCATAGGCATTAGCTCTATCGCCGATCAGGTAGCAAATAGCAAGAAGGGTTTGGGTACCGATAAAAGCGTGAGTAACATACAGCATACGTATTGTTTATCTGACAGCAGTCCCTATTCTGTAGTTGTTGAGAGCTGGGACAGTGAATCCCGTGGAGTGGGGCGCCTTCACCCCATGACAGTAGGTAAGCTTCTTAATAATTTAGACCTTCCAGTTGCACCTGGGGTGATTGGTATTCAGAAAACCGGAAGGAATAGGGTTATAGTTACCCTGGTTAACTTAACCAATGCTAACAATTTAATTAACAGTACTAAATTAATTGCTTGCAAATTTCGTGCATACATCCCTATACATTTAACTCGAAGGAAAGGAGTTATTAGAGGGGTAGATCCGTCCCTCACAAAAGAGGAAATTATGGAAAATATGGAATGTATAGGAATGTATGGTAAACCCGAAATACTACAGTTAGATAGAATGACTCGACGTGAAGTACAGAAGGATGGGACAGTTAGCCGAGTCCCAACAACCTCAGTTATGTTTACTATAAGGGGGCAACACCTACCTGACAAAGTTCGTATTATGTACGTGGTGTGCAAAGTGCAACCCTTCATCCAGAATACCGTCCAATGTAGGGGCTGTTTCCGTTTTGGGCATATAATAAGCAATTGCAAAGGGAAGCAAATCTGTGAGCGGTGTTCGGGGGCTTTGAATGAAGATCATGATAAGGGTAAATGTGACTCTGAGCCACCCCATTGTATTAATTGTAAACAAGCTCACAAACCAAATGATAAGACACTTTGCAAGAAGTTTGATAGTGAAAAAAAAAATTAAAGAATTGATGGCGCAATCAAACGTCAGTTATTGGGAAGCCAAACAGGCCATTGGGGCACAGTCTTACGCGCAAAAAGTAGTAAATTTTTCGTCAAACACTAACAGTGCCAATATCACTCAGTTTCCGCCCCTGACAAGAGCTAACCCCAGCTATTTAAGGACTCCCTCAGCCCAAGCTAGAATGAGACCTCAGGGCCAACCTGAACCGTCGCCTAGGCCTAATAGGGATATTAGGCCAAAGAAAAGGAAGCCTACCTCCCCAATTTCACCTGGCATGAAGATTCCCCAAGAGGTTTTTTATAACTATAAAGAACGCCAGGTCCCTGGTGGCTACATAAATTTAAGCAACTCAGCTAATCACGCTGAAAGGGAGGGGATTACTAGAGGCGCTGAGAATACTCTCAGCCAGTCTGGGACTGACAAAGAAAAAATTTGCGAATTCGCCATGAAAGTCATTAATTTTATAGAAAAATTGGATATGGCTTGTGAATTAAATGATGAGACAATACGTGCAGCCGTCGCTGATAGTATCAGCAATGGCTCTCTCAGGTTTGGTAATTAGAATCTGTTTGTACCATACGTACTGCTATTTTAAATAAATTACGTTAACTGCGTATAATTACTACATATATACATTTATGCCCTTTGCATATCCTTGTATGTATGCGGCATGCATGTGTATGCATGTGCCTGTGCATGTGCATATATGGGTGTCTGTTTGTGTGCATATAGGCCTATGCACGTATGTGTACGTGTGCCTGGTAACAGTCAGGAGGTATTTTTGGTATTTTTAACTAATTCTTATGACTAAATTCCCACTGACTTGCCTGCAATTTAATGCACGTTCCCTATGGAACAGAAAGGATGAAGTTGAGCAAGTTTTGCTGGACCAGCACATTGACATAGCGTTTATCAGTGAGACTTGGCTTAGCCCAAAACGTAATATCTCTTATAGACAATATGACATCCTGCGGGATGACAGGGCAGACGGCTTTGGAGGATCGGCCCTGATTATTCGCAAAACCATACCATACATGAACATAACACATTCTATCCATAAACCTGCCAACAGTCAAGTGGTGGGTGCTCAAATATCGCTGCCTGGTACTAGTACAACGCTAAATCTTGTTTGTATATATAATTGTGATAGGAATAATGTAAGCAGACAAGAGTGGGAGAAATTCTTCTCCTCAGTACCCGCAGGACCAGTCATTCATGCTGGGGATTACAATTTACATCATGCGTGTTTTGGTTCAACTGTGACCACAAGTAAAGGAGTTAACTTTGTTCATGCCCTAGATAAAAATAATTTAGCCTTTCTGAACAACGGTAGCCCAACATTAGTTAATCGTCGAAATTCCACTTCGTTTTCGGCCATTGACCTGACATTAATTTCTGCAGAACTTGCTCCATTATTTTCCTGGCAAGTGCTAGATGAGAGTCTCGGGTCAGATCATTTCCTTATTAAATTTACATCAAATTACATTCAATATGAACCCTACACCATCTACCCATCCCGCCGATGGAAAACAGATGCTGCTAACTGGCAAAGCTTTCAGCAACACCTGTTGGAGAATAATCTGGTGCAAGCCTCTGACTCTTATCAGGCATTTCTACAAAAAATCACTGACTCTTGCGATGCGACTTTCCCTATCTCAAAACCCTTTTCTCCGAATCCAAAAAGTACAGTGTGGTGGAACTCTTGTTGTGAACGGGCGTTTCTGTTACGGAAACAGGCCTTCAAAAAATATAGACTTGTACCCAATCAGGAATACTATAATCTATACCACAAACGAAATGATGAGTTCCGTCGCATTGTTAAGGACGCAAAGGCTCTGTCTTGGAAAAATTACTGTGCGAAGCTTAATAGGTCCACGCCTGTCCGTGATATTTGGAATAGATTAAAACGCATAAATAAAAATATGAATGACCCAAACCCCGTTGTTGTACCTGGAGACTGGGTTGAGGATTTTTTAGATAATTATGCCTCTCCATCCGTTTCTTATTCAACAGAGTTCTTACTGTCGGGTGGGCCACCCCCAAATATAGGCTATGATTCATTGAGTAGACCCTTTACTCAAGCCGAGTTCAATAGTGTTCTACGGAATAAAGGGGGGTCTGCCCCCGGCCCCGACCTCATCACATACCCTATTCTATTTCACCTGCCACTCATTTTTAAGCTACATCTCCTAAAACTTTTTAACACATTTTGGAATAATGCTGACTATCCAGTTGAATGGTCTAGGGTCACGGTAATACCCATCTTAAAACCTGGGAAAAAAAGCAATATTGCGTCCTCTTACAGACCCATCTCATTAACATCCTGCGTTCTCAAGACCTTTGAGCGCCTAATAAAAAACCGAATGCAATGGTGGATAGAACACAATAACATCCTACCTGATTCCCAATGTGGCTTCCGCTCAGGTCGGTCTGTTTATGATAACATGGGCAAACTAGTGTGCGGTATTCACCGTACCCTAGAACGGCGTAAAATCACGTTAGCATTATTTCTTGATTTTAAGGGTGCCTATGATGAGGTCCCTTGGACTATGCTGATCCAGCGATTACGTACCGTGGGTTTCCCTGAACCATTTATTAGTAGACTAGTACCACTCCTTTATCGACAAGTCTCTGTGCGAGTAGGTCAACAAATGTTTGGTCCAAGACCCATGTGGAAGGGTTTGGCCCAGGGAGGAATTTTAAGCCCTAGCCTGTACGCCATCTATGTAGCAAATTTAAGCGAACTTGCCCCCGGAAACGTCCGGATTATAGAATACGCCGACGACGTGTGCGCGTATGTAGAAACTAACAGCCTAGATGAATGTGTGACAGCCCTTAGTCAGTTTGTAGCGGATCTCAAAATTTGGCTCATAACCATGGGTCTTGCGCTGTCCCTGGAGAAATCATTTGTTGTCCCCTTCACCCGGAAGAGAAACCAAAACATAGGAGACAGTGTATCGATATCTGGCTTGACTTTTTCCGTTAAAAGTGATGCAAAGTTCTTGGGTCTCACCTTAGATAAGACGCTGACGTGGAAGAAGCATATTGACTTAGTTCTTTCAAAAAGCGAAAAATATTACAATATACTTAAAATGATAACTAGTTGTCGTTGGGGCGCTCACCCCTCAACATGTCTAATGTATTACAGGCTCACTATACGGGCAATCATTGATTACGCTGGTTTTTTCTATGGCCAGGCGAGTGAAGTACATTTAGTCAAAGTTGACCGGTTGCATAACCGGTGCCTCCGTGCATGTCTCGGTCTGTTACAATCAACCCCTATTGTAGCCCTACTGTCTGAAGCCGGAGAACTACCCCTCCGATACCGCAGAGCTATTATGTCTGACAAGTTCCTTCTGAAACAAAGAGCGCGACAAAGCAGCTTGCTGCCCGAATTGGCAGAATTAACCGGTTTTGTACTAACCTCTCCCACCGGGCGAAACAGCCCCATGTTGGTTGACAGCTTTACAATGGAACATGTCGATTGGAAGTTGCTGTGGACCCACAGAAATCTTCCCCAATACTCCTTGCCGTATGATGAGTATGCAATGGAGGTGTCGGTAACCTATTTTCGGCGACAAGATAACATATCTGATAGGGAATACTGTAAAACATTTACCGAATGGTCCCAAACTAATTATAACAATTACCTGCATGTTTACACAGATGGCTCAAAAGGACAAAATACTCACCCCCACACTCTTTCCGCCACAGGCTGCGCCTTTTATGTGGCCACGACAAATTACAGTAAAGCCTTTAAGCTTCCACCTCATTGTAGCAGCTTCGCTGCTGAGGTAGAAGCGATATATAGAGCACTGGTACATTGCAAAGAAACCATGATAATTTCAGACTGTAGGAATGTCGCTATTTTCTCAGACTCTATGAGCTGCTTGCAGCTTCTCGAAAGTATGGAAAATAGAGCAAAAAACCCATTCATCGTAAAAATTCTTGTGCTTCTAGCTGATTTACGATCAAGAGGCATCAATGTTCGTTTTGTGTGGGTGAAGGCCCACGTCGGACTTAAGGGAAATGAACAGGTAGATGCACTGGCTAAAGAAGGAGCAAATACTGGCGAGTACAGTGCTATTTTGCTCCCGAAAGAGGAATTTTACAAGACCATAAAACAACACTATTTCCAGTTCTGGGTAAATGACTTCAATTCCAATACTTCTGGCTCCTTCTATAGGTCTATTTTACCTCGACCGCTTAAAAACGAATGGTCTGCTAATGTGTCTGGCCCAACTCACCGCATGTATTTATCTACCATCTCACGTCTGAGGACAAACCATGGACTCTCTGAGGCATATATCTATCATACCCTGCGGGGCTCATACTCTCCTCTCTGTAGCCATTGCCTGGAAAGTGAAGGCACAATGCAGCATGTTATATTGGAATGCCCTGAATTCACCATAGCTAGAAACAAATTACTAGACCGCATCTTCCCCTTAATGACAGTCCTCCCTTTTAATTATGCCCACATGATCTCTAAAAGTGACTCCTACCAGGCTATATATGACTTTCTAAGGGAAGTCCACGTTGAATTTTAACCCCACCTACCCACCATGGCTGTATGTGAACCCACAATGCCAAAAAAAAAAAAAAAAAAAAAAAAAAAAAAAAAAAAAGTGCCTATGTGAGATGGGAGCAAACTAGGCAGGATAGGGGTAGGAGGGAGGGTATGTTGAGCTGGCAAGGGTATAGGGTTATATGCTCGGTTCGATGCATAATTCCAATTTTTCTTGGACTTTTTTTTCCTGAAAAAAAAACGCCCACAATAGGGGTTTTAGAAAATCCGAGTTTTATCGAATATGACAAACAAGAATTTTTCCGATCTCAAGTTTTCATTCCGAGCGCTTTACTTGAGTTGTATTGGAGATATTTCAGGTATGGGATTTGTAAGGTATAATAATGTGTATTGATCGGGTATGAGTTGTAAAGATTGGGTGGAAACAGGGACGAATTAGGTTTTAGCCATTTTTATTTTTAAAATAGAAACAGAGAATATCTGTATTTATTTGATAGGATATAGTATGATAAAAATAACTTGTATTTTTCTTCATGTGTACAAATTACAATATAATTACATTTGGAATATGATATAATAGGCGCTTTAATAACTTACAAATAGCTTACAACTAATGTAATGTGCTTACTTACTAGCCAACGCCCACCCTTGGCATTTCTGCCATCAGGCGCCGCGCTGACCAGTATAGATGTGCCGTGTGATCATCTCCGGTAAGTCGATCGTTTCTTTCATCATCAAGCATCGGGCAGTCCATGAGGTGGCTGGCGACCATAGGGGTACTCTCGCACAGGACGCAGTCGGGGGACCTCAATATTCCAATTCGGTGGAGGTGGGATGCCAAAAGATCGTGCCCGGTTGTTGTTCTGAAGACTGCTACTGAAGTGGGCCGTGGTAGGTTCTTCTTTGCGGGTTTGTTCAACAGTGTGCTCCATTGTTTTCCACTTGAGACTAGTCGCAGTCTGTCCTGGTTTGTCCTCCGTACTGAGATGTCTATGAAGTTTCTCACAGCCGTGAGGGGTGTTGCTTTGCTAGGCTGAGGTAGTTTTGTGCCCATCTTTGCCAAGAAGTCCTAATGTAATATACAATAAAAGATAAATGATTATTCACAGCTAGGAGCTAGTGGCGCATAATAGGATAATAGGGGGCTCTCAGCCCCCTCCCCCCATCCCCGAGGAACGGAAATTTGCGAGTCAAAATTAACTAATGTGAGTTGTTGCAATTGGAAAATGACCTTGTTGCTCAAAACCGAGATGACTGGAGGAGTGTTGTCGAGCAGGCCAAAGCTCAGCAAGGGCTGTAGAGCCAGAAGAAGAAGACGAAGAGTTGCTGCAATGAACAATTTGTCAAATTGGAAGTTGGTAGCTGTAGAGGTAATCTGGTGTTGGTCCCCCAAAAAATATTATACAATACATATTCTACCGACTGCGCCATATCAGAATCAGAATCAGAATCAGTATAATCCGTTTAAGTGCCAGGACATAGCTGGATTCACATCGTCAAAAATTGAAGTACAAAAAATATGTAATATAATATGTAAAAATATGTATAACCCATCTTAGGTTAGAACAACAACCAACAAACTATATTGACAAAGAAAACATGCAGTGTCCATAACATACGCCACTGCGAGAGGCATTACAAGAATATCAGAAATCAGAAACCGTTGCTTACAGAACTAGTGATAACGTCCTGAAGGACTTTTTATGGACCTAGGCCCCTTGTCCAATGCCAACGACCCTATTGATTTTGGGGATTATTGCTTTCCAATTTATACGTAGTACAAGGAAAGCTTTGTGATGGTCGAAATTTTCGATTCCGAGATTTCAACGGATTTACACGTTTTGAGGTCCCAGGAACCCAAAAAAGTGGTTTTTACAAAATGTCTGTCCGTCGGTCGGTCTGTCGGTCTGTCGGTCTGTCTGTTCGTCGATTTCCGGGCAAACTACTCGGTGGATTTGAGTGAAATATGGCATGTAGGTTCACAAAATTCATACCTCGGGACTATTTTTTTTTTTTTTGGGGGCTAACTCAATTTGGTGGGGTTTTATTTGCAAAAAACTCCAAAAAAATGTCTAAAAAAATTATTTCTCAAAAACGGCTCCAACGTTTTCTTTTAAATTCTCGTAGATTGTAGTCGTTATTAATGTTGACAAAATGCGGGGGGTCGCTTGCCCCTTGATAGTTTAGTTTGCTTCTGGGGGTAAAAAAATAAAAATAACTAAATTTTAATGAAAAAATGACTAAAAAATGCGAAACCTTTCTATCGATGATTTCTACCTTCAAGCATGTTTTAGGTGTTAAATTGAGTAACGAAACCGGATAGGTTGCTTTCCCAAAAAATATTTGGTTTTGCCCAAAAAATTATTTTTTGAAAAAAATGATAGAAAATTCGCGCTCAAATGCATTGCATGCCCTGCCATTATTGCTGTGTGGTAATTAATGTGTTTGTTTGACCTATCGAGAATTTACCTCACTTCCAGTGACGTCAGGTGGACAACCGCCCCACCCCCCCCCCCCCCCCCCGAGATATCGGAAATTTAACAATAGGAAAAATATTTGCCATAAAATTACTAATTTTCTCTATCTAATAATTTTGATAAATTGGTTGTTCGAGTGAACTCGGACCGGTTCTTTATATTGTTTCCGTAAGAATTTTGGGCCATTGGCAAATTGGTATGCGTCCTTGATATCAACCTACACCGGCTACAAGCGATAATGGGCAAGCTGTGACAAGCTTACCATTAGCGCAGTCTAACATGACTTAATCAAGTACAGATAAGAGTCTGCAATTTAATTAAGTATATTTACTAACCATTTCGTTTGCCGTATAAGTCAATATACATCCATTGGAAAAATAAAATTCGTCTCCTTTTTAACTTTTTAATATTTAGAATACATTTCGCTACTTCGGAAGAAAAAGGACACAACTCTAAATCTATCAATTTGCGGAAATTGAAGTTTTTTTATAATGAATTACCCTGACAGTTTCGCCAAATAAAACTACAACAAAATATACACTACATTAACGTTTTTCTAGCAAGATACAGATTTTTTTTACAAACACTTTAGCGTTATTATAAGTCGAAATCAACAATTCTTGAGTTGTGTCTTTTTTCTTCCGAATTATAACGTTGTCAATATTACATAAAATGATCTTTTATATCATTTTGACATTGGAATTTATTAATGATAATTTGCAGTTCTTTTTGGATAAGCTCTTCTTCTTTATTGGTGCCAAGCCGACAGTTTCAGCCACAGGGAGGGACGTCTACCATGCGTTTCAACCTGGTATATAATTCGATTTTTCAAATTCAAAAAGCTAGTACCCTATGTATAGCATCCAATAGTACTATGCTTTTCACATGTGACAAACAGAATAAAGAAATAAAAATGCTATTAGTCAAACCCTGCTTTCCCGGGGTAGAAAAAAAGACAACCCCTCATAGCAACTCCACGGTTTCCCTTAGAGTCCTTTCCCAGAAAAGTCGTAACACTAATGAAGTTTGCCGGCACCTCCCCCATGTTTAACCTACCATCCGCTCCATCTTCTTGCACTAAATTTCTTGCGTTGCCATGACAACATGGAGAAACTCTAATATCTTTGTAGCGTTTCAACTGTTTTCTAGGCTACATTTGCAACCAACTTCATCTTATCCTAACATATTTCGATGTCTCTCTCTCTATAAGTTTGTTTCTTTATGATTTTTATTTTGTTGGAATTATTCAGTCTTTCCTGTGTATATACTGTATATATGTATTTTTCTTCTATTTCTTTGAAATTTCAAGCAACTCGAGTCCTCTCACCCGTTCTTCGCTCAATAGATAGATCTGTACAAACTACAAATACAAAAACATTCAGAGCTTACAGCAGCTATTATATTGTGTTCTAAAAATTTACAAGCTGTCGAATGAAATTGATTGGATTTTTCCTTTATACGTTACAGCAGAGGTTCTTCTTCGTCTGCCAGTTATACACTAGATAGAATATTGAATTGAATGACAATTAAGTCATGTATTTTTTAAAGATTGGCGGGAACCAAAGATATTAAATAGAATAGATCGCTAGACCAATGCCCGCCCCCCTTGCTCCTATTTCTGCGTACGCCCATGGACTGGCTATTTTTTAGAAAGGAAATCGAAGTAAAAATTGCAATGTAGAATTTAGGGGGTTGGGATGCAATTTTATATCATTTAGGGGTCCGCGACGAAAAAAGTTTGAGAACCTCTGCTTTACAGGAACAGCCCAGTCGGAAGAGCACTAGCCAGTGTGAAGGAAGACCGAGGTTTAAGACTCAACATACTGTATAAGAAACTATTTTCCGTCCTGTCCACCAGGGGAAATACGCGGCTGCCTGGCATGTTACCGACCACAAAATCCTTAATAGAGCAGTGGTCAAGTCTTATCAGTCTGACTTCCATTGGGTTGTCGTGTCACGGGTTCTTTTTATACCTTACTTACTTAAGAAGAAGAAGGGCTCGCAACATCGGGCATCTACTACGACATGAGATCTTTATCAGTTGCATCATAGAAGGGACCTTAGAAGAACGAAAATTCTCGGGCAGGAAAGTCTCATACTCTTACAAGAATATTCTACTGTCATAGACTCTGGAACAAAATACTCGTAGAATAGAATAGAGTAAGGCGATTAATCCTTATTAATGCCACGACAGGTTTCAATTTCCCGCCAAATATTTCGACAAGTTTATTTTTTTGCTTTAGTTTGTTGTTGTTTTTTTTTTGTTGTTTTTTTTTAATATTGCGATTTTGTATTTCGCGGCTTTTAGGCCCTGGCCCCATAGCCAAACCCGGCACTGGTGGAGTGAAAGAGGGCATGTCGGAAACGCGAAGATTGGAGAGCTGTAAAAGGTTGCTTCCAAGCAGCCGCCACCCGATTGTTACTTGAAGGGGACTCTGTCCGCCCATTTTATACCTATTAAAGTGTATAGGAGCATTTCTTCTATCTACTGAATTCTCAATTATATCTCACTATGATTTCCTGTAAAAATTTGGCTTTGTACCAAAAACAGATATATATAGTAGTTCTTTTTTCTTTTTGTGTCCGAGGGAGAGATTCCATAGAAACCATGTTCCAGTTCCGCTAATAGTCGGTGCACATCCAAAGGTCGTGCAAGTCTTTGGCCTCTTATAAATAAATAAATAAATACATTTTGACTTTTTGTTCTATTACTAAGCCTACCTATCGGAGTTAGGACTGTAAAGCCCTCTCTTACACTAAACTATGAAGGCCCGTGTCCGCCTGCTTTACATGCCCTCCGAAGCATGGCCAGAAAATGTAGCAAGTGTAGGACTAGAACCAACAACCTTTCGGGTGAAAGTCGGAGTCTGTACCAGTACTCTGTATGTCCTCACAATGGTGAAAGGATTAGCCGCTAGATGTTGCCACGGGGTACGCCCAATAGTATCCAATAGTCTGTTAATGGGAATGTAAAAAAAAATACAAAGTACGAAACTCAATATCCCAGAATATACCAAGCTGACTAAGCAAATTTTGGTAAAAGGGTGGGGTAGAGACAGAAGGATGATTTTGAGCCCCTCCCTGTGACGTTGGCTGTCAATAAATACGAATTTGCAGCAAATCCAAGTCAGCGACGTGCATATGCTAAGTATTGGGATTACGGGGCAGAAGTAATGCGTAGTTATTTGACAAGTAAGCAATGAGGTAGTTACATCGGAGACCTCATTTCCGGTTGGTCTCCCAGGGTGCATTTGGATCAAAATAAACCAGGTATTGTCTTTGGGAACAACCCCCCTCCCCACTTTACTGATCCGTATTTCCCAATTACACTCGTGTGGGAATTTCTATTCAGTCTCATTGCCCTTTGCATTTTTTTTAGTTGAATTATAAATGTTAAACCGTTATAACGGGTGAATAGGTAGGTACAAAAGTTTCCTGTTAGATTTTCAAAAATACAGTTTGGATAGAGGCGAAGTTAATAGACTAGTAATTACAAAGGCAAAGGTCGGAGATACGTGGAACTGGGAACTGGAAGTACGCTTTCAGAACAACCACGGCCTATCATCCCGGATTCTACTGATTCATCAAAGAGTTGAAATTAAAATGAAGGAAACTAAAACGAAATTAAAACAAAGGAACAATATTTTCTGGCTATTAAAATTGGTCTCAAATCTGACAGGGAAGATTCGTATCCAATATAGGGTATAGGGGGTTCGTCCCAATGCACCCTTGCGTCCCTATTCATCCGTTTTTACGGTACGTCTGCAAGACTATAGTTATGCAACGTTAGAGGTCAGGTTAAGTTAGGTAAGGTTAAGTTAGGCAAGTTTAGGTTATGTAATGTTATGTAAGGTTAGGTCTTCAGGACTAGACCCCCCCCCCCTTCGATTGTCGTAACTGCCGCTTTTCCTCATAAATGCAGTGAGGGGTCCCAGCCATTATCTATCGATTCCTATTTTCTTCCACACTTCCCATCCAAGAGCGGTTCCAGTGGAAAATTTATGGGGAAGGTCACAAGTTTTATGTACGTTTAAAAAGTTTGTTGAAAAGTTGAGTTCTATTTATTTATTAATTAACTTATTAAAAGGAGGCCATGAACCCCGTGGATCCGCCATTATTCCATTCACACTCTCAATTTTACTGATTTAAACGACTAGCACACCCGATGGATGATGACATCCAGTAAAACACGCGCGCTCTTTTTAAATTTGTTTTTGCCGGCTACGAAAAAATACCAGGTGTGACACCCTGCCGGGACAAAAAACACGCCGAGGTAATGACAGGCATTGAAGACGACGTTGCCAGGTTGCACGCGGCTGAGTTTACCCTCCGACCAAATTATTCTCTAATAAAAAGAAACAAAAACGTCCGCCAACCCTTTCAATTACTATTCACCATATGCAGATGCCGGCAGAGGACGTTTCGTAGCAGCCGCTACTTTCGCACTGAACCGACTATCATCGCTTGGCCGCTTATTTATCATAAAATACCAGCTTGACTCCCTTAACTAGATTCTTTGTGCATGTTGTTGTTATTTTTTGCTTTCTAATTTTTTTTTCATTTCCAATTTATACTATACGTAGTATAAAGAAAGCTTTGTGGTTGTCAAAAAGGATGTACACGTTTTGAGATCCCAGGAACCCAAAAAAGTGGTTTGTACGAAATGTCTGTCTGTCACTTTGTCTGTCTGTCTGCTCATCGATTTCCGGGCAAACTACTCGGTCGATTTTGATGAAATTTGGCATGTAGGTTCACAAAAATCATATCTCGCAACAACTTTTTTTTATTTTGGGCTAACTCAATTTGAGGGGGTTTTATTCTCAAAAAACTTCAAGAAAACGTGTAAAAAAATTATTTCTTAAAAACGGCCCCAACGATTTCTTTTAAATGTACATAGGCTTATATTGTAGTCGTTATTAATGTTAATAAAATGCGCCCCTTGATAGTTTGCTTCTGGGGTAAACAAATAAAAATAACTAAATTGTAATGAAAAATGACTAAATAATCATTTTTCTGCGAAACCTTTCTATCGATTATTTCTACCTTCATGCATGTTTTTGGTGTTAAATTGAGTAACGAAACCGGACAGGTTGCTTTCCCAAAAAACTTATTTGGTTTTGTGCAAAAAAAATTTTTTTGAAAAAGTGATTGAAAATGCATTGCGTGCCCTGCCATTGTTACTGTGTGGTAATGTGTTGGTCTGATCTATCTAGAATTTACCTCACCTCCAGTGACGTCAGGTGGACAACCCCCCTACCATCAAAGTAGGTACTCATTTTCTCCATCTACTAATTGATAAATTGGAATGCATGTTCGAGTAAACTCGGACCGGTTCTTTATATATACGTAGGGCATTGGGTGTTTCCCCACGCGCCCTCATGGGCATGGGAATGCCCTGGTTATGGAGAAAAAAATTGTATAAATTCAGAAAAATAAACAAATCATTATTATTATTATATTTTGATCTGTTAAGTTGCCACTGGCCATATCTTCTGGAAACACATTACTTTTCATCAGTATTGGATATGCAGTCCAACCAATCTGTAAACCCTATGCATATGATGAAACAGCAGAATGAGGGCTGTTGGGCTGTGGACAATCTTGAAGTGTACTTCCAAACGATTCATCAACATGTTTGGTAATGCGCAGACTACTAAGATAGTAAATAGTAAAACATGCATAAAATAATATACGTACAGTATGACATAATGGACAATGGAGAAGAGAATTAACAGACTTTTGCACTGAACAGGTCTCTCTTTCCTCCTTGCTCGTACACTGAATGGTTCCAACTCGTTGACAGTCGTTGGAATTACGTATAGGCCCAAGGGCAGTGGCAAGGTGTTATGCCTTAAGGCGCAGAGGTCAGAGGTAACCCCGTGTACCTTTTTCAACCCCTGTTGAGAACCAATTTCCGCCCCCTTTCTTCTTTTCACACAACTCACTCAAATCAGGGTCAATTGGCTTTCTTTTGTCATTTCGACTTCTTCACCTAATTGTCTGGACGCAAGGCTTGGTAGATTGAGGGCCACAGTAGTGGTGTATCTATCATCAGTGGCGCATATATGGAGGGAGGGCCCAGGGTTCCCACCTCCTCCCCAAAATTCGAGAGGTAAGACGAAATTAACTAATGTTCTAATGCATAACTTGCCATGTTTAATAAATGTTCGGGTCAACTATAAGGGGTAATCGGGTTGGTTGGTAGAATTCATCGTCGTCTCGGGCCAATATAGCTTCCCTCCTCCCCCTCCCCAAGGGAAAATTTAGGGGGGGGGGGTCACAAGCTTTTTGTAAGTATTAAAAGGTCATTTTTATGTTGAAAATTTGATTTATTTTGTATTACGTATCTTATGAATTTACTTTGAATTTACTTTACCCCCCCCCCCCCCGTGGATCCGCCATTGCGGCCCTCCCCCACCCCCCGCCCAAACAAAAAGCAACTATGTATCGATATTTTCCGTTTATCAACTTTATGTGACTACTCCATGTCAAAAATATTTTATATAGCCTATACTCGGATCTGAGATATTCGCGAGAGTCTATAGGCCACTGGGGTTATGAGAAATTAGTGGCCTAGGAATCACCTGTACTAACTTGGACTTGAACTCAGTTCTCCCGGATGGATGGTACGTGATCTTACTGGACTAATAGGTTCAAGAGAGCCTGTGGTTTTTTGTTAGGAACGTTGGTGCCTCGGCTGCCTGGAACAGACTGACATAGCAACAAATGGATTCCAGTGAATTAATATACCAAAGAAAATAATGAAATGTAATCTGCATAGATATATGTAGGTCACTACACAGCATAGCACATAGGTCAGTATTTTAAGAGCGACAGCTATACATGCCATACAGGGGTTGGCGGCTCTGATTAGCATATGTCATTCACAGGGGTGGGCCCCGCTCAAAATGGCCGCCTTTTGCTGAATTCCTAATGAGCTCTGCTTAGCTTACGGCCGCCTGGTAAATGATTGTTGCATGACACCTGGATTATGTTTATGCTAATTATGGAGACTTGTATGCAACGATATTTAAATTAGCAATGTGCGCAGGAATATTATGAAGGTGTGAGTGCATAATCGCCATATGCAATCTAACTGACAAGGTTTTCTTATTAGATCTGATTTTACATAGATATCTATTTTTTTTTAACATAAACACAAACATATAGGTACATTATCGAGCTTTTGAAATGGGTGGTATAAAGGTTCCCAGTGCATGGCGGTTCAGCGCTGATGAAGGCCTTCAAAATCTGTGGCCCACGTGAATTATGTATTAAATTGTAGAGGAGCTTTTCTTCTGATTCGTATACAACTCATTTATAAAATATGATCTATGATCGACACTTTATGATAAATATTAGTTTGTAAATAGTGGGCTGTCAGATTGTTTCTTACGACAGAGATTTTAAAATATTTTGTAAGCAAAGAATGGGCTAGTCAATTTGACTAAATTAATTAATTCCACTTTCCCCAGCCATGAATATATGAAAATTGTGAGATAATTCATAAAATAGACTTAGGTCCAATGAGCTTTGCATTGCCAACGACCCATGTGGAAAATAAAGACAATCGTTTTTCTTTCGTTCATTGAACTTTTCGGACATGACTGGCCATTTCACATGAATTTTGGCTGCTGACAAACTGGTACGGTATGCCAACCCGCTAGGTTACATAAGACAATTGACAAGCTGAGACATGCTTTTAACGTACCCTTGACAAGTTTAGGTATGAGTCGAGAATGTCCTGAAGAATGTCTTTAATACGTTTTCCAAATAGTTTTTATTTGTTTTGTTTCATTCAGTATTTCTGCTTTAGGCAACCCTGTCAGCCCTGCGTGAGGAGTGAGTCTGTTTATTAACTTGAGGCACCCCTGGACAGACTCCTTCACCTCGGGGAGAAGGGGAGTTGACTAACAGGGTGGATCTCCTGATTATAGTGGATCCCGAACCACTTGGGGAACATGGTAAAGTCACACAATTAATTCGCAAGTGACCAGAACTCGACAAGCACTCACTGCCACTCAGACTGGCTGGTAGTCTCAGCGCGTTGTCATGTCCGACCATGTTCCCCTGCCAATGGTCTGCACACTACCAAGTTTGCTGCAGTATGGAACAGGCTCTGTTCTGGTGGTTTCACCTTGGTTTTCTAAATAGTGTTTAAAATCTGTATACGTCCCCGATGTCAACCTACAGTCTACACAGGCTTCAAGTAACAATGGACAAGCTGAGACAAGCTTACCATTGTCCATTGACACAATGTAGCAAGTGGAAGCGTGACATTACCAAGTTCGGGCACGAGTCGCTCTTCAGCTGACAAGCCAACTCGAAGGTTTGGTTCCCATGGGTAGAAGCGTATAGGCCGTGCATTTTTGACTTGGTAATGAGGCAATGTGCAATCAATGGGTTTGACAAATTGCAATGCGCATGAGAATGTTGCATTGCAAAAGTACGTGATCTGCATAGTTAACAGTGTTATCTGCCAGTATTTGTACAATGCTAATTGTCCAGCACTCATTTTATAATCATTTCATGTTTCTACCTTGTCTGGGTACCGTGGTCTACAGTAGCTGTAGACCTTTTGTAATGTTCTCAGAATACTTAACAGGAAATTGGAACACAAGGATGTCCACAGGAAGGGGCAAGATGTAGAAATCCCCCCCCCCCCGCCCTCTCTAGGAAACGAGAAGCATCTCATTAAAAAGAAACTTGGAGCACAATGTAATGCTAGAAAAGGAAGTATCGGCAAAAAGACCGACCTTTCATAGACGAGGGCCATTATATTGCAGCATTATATGGTATCTTGTATAATACAGCAATGTATTGAGTGAAGCATTGCCTATAAGAAATAAATTAACTTGTTGGGTTAGATAGTTGTGGTTCTGTGCTGACCTGGCCAATAAATACGAAATCCTGTCGAAAAGCATATACGTAGGTCGTAGAGAGTTTAGCGAACAAATCATGTCCGAAATCCATGGGGTCGTTGGCATAGGACAAGGGACAGTCCCACAATATAGGTAGACCTGGGTCCATAAAAAGTTCTTCTATAAAATAATAGGTAATAACTCGTACCTTCTAAATCATTAGTGGCATAAGGTGGCACATTTTAACTAATGTATTTGTTTGGTAACCTCTAACTGAGGGGCATTGAAGTATAAAGTCAACTTTCATTTATTTTCCTGATAGCCTAGACTAATAAGTGCTTATTAAACCAACCGCTTAATGAGGTTTACAATGTTCTGTACTGCAGACCTAATGATGAAATTATGCGCCAATCGTGTGAGAAATGCGCGTAAAACTGTCCATTAAGTATGAATTATGGTTGTTTCAGGTATACCACAGCCGGATAACGCCTAGCAGTCTAGTGGTAAGTAATTTATGGAATTTTTCAAGGGATATATTTCGCAATTAAAAAAATATTAATTTACATAGTGGGTACTTTTTGTAACAGCCTATAGAGAATATTGGCATGCCCAAAAAGTGGCTAGTTGCCTAATAATATGAAAATAAGGCTTCTAGTGCAGATAGATGCAAAACTAAATTTAAGCCTATAGTGTAGACAGGTAGAGGACATTAAAATTTTACAACCCTAAAGGGCCAAAAACTGTAAGACGGTTTTTATCCATTGTCATAAGACTACTATGTAAGTATTTCAAAAAAAATAAAAAACGCACAAGTATATCTAGGCCTACATTTATATCTACGTTTATATTATACATGGTCTAACTTTTCAGAACATCAGAAGTGCCTATTGTTTGTAAAACTAATCATATATACAAAGTGTTACTCCAATTGTTGCACAGTAATCTGTTTTCTTTGCGTTAGTTTCACATTAGAAAATTTCTATTTTCTACATTTAATGTAGAACTGGTTCAGGAATAGCCGAGTAGGTAGAGAACTAGACTATGAAATCAAAGGTCCTGGGTCGAGACTCATCATGCAATGAAACCCAACCTATACATGGATTACCTTCATCGGTCATAGTATAAATAATTAGATTACTCGTGACTTCGTGGTATTTCATTTTAATAAACAAAAAATAACAAAAACTAAGAGTTTTAGAAAAACTTGTTATAACAACCCGAATTAGTAAAACCCAAATAATCGTTAAGAAATTAACTTTTTCTAAGAAACCCACTTGTGTTGGTATAAAACCCTGAGCACTTTCAGCAAGAACTGCCATCTACAGAGGGAAACCCACTAGCACAGTTACACCTTATCTGCGACTTGAGACTTGGTCAACTCGAGGAGAAGATGCGAATGTGACTAGGGAGAGGAAACCTTGCTTTATATAGGACTGGGAGGAGGGGGTGGGAGGGGGCGTGGCTGGTTACCTATTCCTAACCTACTAGCTAGATCTATTAGAGGGGATGATTGTGTGAATGTTATGTCATTTGTTAATTTTTCCCTATTGTGTAAAGCTCTTTTGATTTCAACATTTTCAAAAAAATTTAAAGTGTAACCTTTCTTTATTTTGTGTAGGGCTGTCCAATTGTGAGGATCGAATGTGTGATTTTCCGAGTTAAGGTGTTTCGCGAATGTGCTAGTGGGTTTCCCTCTGTAGATGGCAGTTCTTGCCGAAACCGCTCAGGGTTTTATACTAAACACAAGTGGGTTTCTTAGACAAAGTTAATTTCTTAACGATTATTTGGGTTTTACTAATTCGGGTTGTTATAACAAGTTTTTCTAAAACTCTTAGGTTTTTGTTATTTTTTGTTTATCGGTCATAGTGACAAACGCGATTTTATTTATTTTTA
The DNA here is from genome assembly GCA_963971405.1 of Psococerastis gibbosa. NCBI lineage: Eukaryota > Metazoa > Arthropoda > Insecta > Psocodea > Psocidae > Psococerastis > Psococerastis gibbosa. The sequence continues at coordinate 47,373,903 of OZ020487.1, forward strand.
TTGGTGTTAGTGCCAGCGCCATATTATCATGATTGTACGAAAAATTAGAGAAACATTATCTTCTTCTACGTCATTATGATGTCTCTTTGATGCAACGATACGATACGATAATCAATTCGGATTTTGTTCAAAACACGCAACAGTTTAAGGTAATAAGTCCAACCAAAACAGCCCAAATTGTGCAATGGTCAGGAGTGAAGATCCTCTACCAGATCTCAGGCCAATGGACCATTTTGACCATAGGGCATTACATTGGGTTAAAGAGATTTTCTGTTGTTCTTGACTTGTCTCGCCCCTGGTATGTCTTGCAAGGTTTTGGTTGAGATTTTTATTCGGTGATCAGTTCGAAAAGCTAATGGCTAATGGAGTTAAAATATTTTAAAAAGGAACAGTCTAATGGAGTTAAAATATTTTAAAAAGGATCGTACGCCCATTAATTCTACTTGACTCGAGCTAGGTAATTAAGGTTTTGTGGATTTCTGAAAGTAACAACAGACAGTAAATAATTTTCTTCTTTTTTTTATTCGGTTTTTAATTGTAAAAACGTTTTCCGAAATTCACATTACAAATGGAATAAACGTATTTATTATCAATTAAATTATACTTACATTATTATGTATTATACATTGACCATACCATACATACTAAATTTTGGGAGGCTGGATTATGCAAATTTACTAACAGCCAAGTAAATATTATTGCATAACCATGAAATTGTAGGAGTCAGGGTCCCATGACAAGACATTATACATGGCAAGTGGAATATGTAACCAATGAAACAGTGGTATTATTGGGCGAAAATTAGTTTTCTTTTCGGCTTTTTGCGACGGTCAAGCACTGCAAAATCATTTTTACAGTATAGTTTGTTTGTTTTCCAACGCTACTTTAAGCAACCCTGTCAGTCTGGTGAGGGAGTGAGTCCGTTTCTCAACTTGAGGCACACTAAGGGCAAACTCCTTCATCACAGGGCTCAGGGAGCAGGCTGGTTGACTGACTGGGCGGACCTCCTGATTATAGTGGATTCAGAACCACTTAAGGAACATAGTGAAGTAACACGATTAATTCGGAGGTGTCCAGGACTCGACACCCACGTAGACTGAAAGAAAGTCTCAGTATCATGTCCCACCATGTTCCCCTACCAACGCTGTACACACTACCAAGTTTGCTGCAGTTTGAAGCCTCTGTTCTAGTGGATTCCACTTGGAATGGCCGTGGGCTTTTACAGTATAGTAGTGTAACTCAAAGAAATAATTTCTTCCACTGGAAAATTTTCCGGAAACTGTAAAATACTCCTTAGGTAGACCAAATTTTATGTTTAGTGAATTCCCCATGCCTTATAAAGTACCTACCGTTCCCATATTTAGTATTAACACGCATAACACCAGTTCAGTTTTAATTAGTTTTCTTTACAATAGTACCTTAGTGTTTATTTCTACCTTCCCGACTCCCACATAAGGCCAATATTATTTCTTTTGGTATGAAGTATCACCTTAGGTAGGTCCAGTGGCATAACGTTAGGGCTTCAAGGGGGCAGGGGGGTGACAACAGACCAAGGAGACCTCGCTTCCCCCCCCCCCCCCCCCGGACCCCCATTTTCCATTTTCCCCATTGGGATTCCGTACCAATTGATCAGGGATTCGCCTAGCAGCAGTACCCTTCTGATTAACTTCGAAATTAGCAATCAAACTATTTTTATTAATATAAATTTTTTTTTATCATTTAAGAAAATACACTTTTTAACAGGGGTCCGTAGAGATGTTTAACCCTTTCAGAGATCTTGTGTCACTCATGAACCTACAGACTCAAACGACAGTAGAAGGACATGCTCGTCAGGTTTAAATTTTAACACCCAATGTTTTGGTGACCATTTTCTTGAAAAGTCTATCGCCATGTTTTTTTATTAATAAACAATTAAATGTATAGACCTCAAAGGGTTAAATTGTCAAAATGGTTCGTGGCTGAATAAAAATTAAGAAACCCTGATCTACGGACTCCCAGCTGACGGAGGTCGGTTTCTAATTCGTGCTTCCAGCGGTTTCAAGTTATATTGAAAGTTCTGCCTTTCTGGGTTGAAATTTAAAATTCTAAAGTAGCCTTCTCCAAGCCTACACAAAAAGTATCATTTTTTTAAATCAGGATATTTAAACTTCATATCCGCCAGACATGCATGAAGAAAACTTAGACATAATCGGAAAGGAAATAGCTAGCATTTGGTCCCAGCCTTGACGTCGCCAACACAGCCCCCCCCCCCTTCGCCAATAGTAACTGCCTTCGACAATCATCCCCCCCCCCCGGAACTCTCCCACCCTCTCAGAGTTCACGTTCTGTATTATTTTCTTTTGTTTTCACTCGATTAGCTAAAGAAACTTTCAAATTTGGATGATTGAATCGACAAGCTTTTTAACGAAAAAAAATTAAAGAGTTGTGCTTCTTTCCAAGTTCCATCTTTTTTTTTTTTTTTTTTTTGTTCTTATGATTTCTCTGCGAAATTTGTCGTATTGTACGGTATTTCAATAAAACCTTTGCATAACGGGTCACAAACAATGAGTAACCGAGACCAAGACTTCAAAGTCTTATTGTTTGTTTATTTTTCAATAAAGTCGTTTTTCATTCATTTAATTTAATTCATTTAGTTTCATTCATTCATTCATTCACCGTCACTTATCGGTGTATAAATATAATTCATAAAAAGAAGCATAGGTACGCTTATTCTTGTACTTCACATGCTTGTGTTTATACATAAAAATTTTGAGCAAGCGCATTTGCTTCAGGCGAAACAGTTTTTCATCATGTGGAAAATGCCAGGCTGTATTCATAATATCAACCCTTTCCTTCCACCACGAACATGGGCACCCATATGGAAATTTTTAGGGGGGGGGGGGCTGGAGAAGCTGAAGAAATTTCAAAAATAGACAGCGGAACTGAACTTCTGCTCTAGCGACTGTTTCTATATAAATAGAATATTTTTCATTCCCTTCGCCCCCCCCCCTGCCCTAGGATATGGATATGGGCGCCCATGACAAAGTTGCCTACGTTTCACAAGCTTTTGCTCGTTGCCCTGTGGCAAATGCTAAAAAGTAAAAGTAGGTAATTTGTTATGAATATGAAAAACATCATTTGCTCATCGTACATTATACTATATTACATCGTAGGCTACCTAGCCTACTAGAATAGCTTTACTTTCAATTGAACACACTATTAATTAACAGTACCTGCTGCAATTTAAAGGTCTCCCATTGACAACAATATTCATATTGATGCACGTCAATTGTCAATTATTAAAGAAGGCTGAATATGATTTGAATAGGGTGAAGAATAATGGGTTACAAAGTACACACACCCCCCCATCTAGCGGAGGAGCTCCCAACTAAAATCTCGAGTGGAAATTTGTTTGCTTTCCACTTCACAATTTTTTTTTGTATTTTCTAACCTGTTGGATTTTGTATGGCCATCCACCCTTCTTCTTCGCATGTTCCGTAGGTTCAGCGCTAAAAGGCTTAAAAGTATTTTCAACGATAAAAAAAAATCCACGGCCGAGTCTCGAATCTAGGTCCGTCGGGTTGTGGCAATATCACTACCATTGAAGTAATCGGTCAGTCAAGCGTGCGGCTGGCTACCTCAACGCGTTAAAAACGGCGCCATTTGGGGAGTTGCCGCCCCCCCCCCTCCCCCCAGGAAACTCATGTTCTTAAATAAAATAAACCAGGGAAACTAGGGTTTTCTACGAAAATAATACCTACCTAATCTAATCGTTTAAAAAACTAGGTAACAATAAAATAAAATTAAACTATAAACTTTGCATGTCAGAGTGGCAATGTTTTTATAATTTGACTCTTTGTTGTATAAATGGCGGCAATTTTCCTTCCATTAAAAAAGAAATTGGAAATTAATTTTTCTTAATTTCTTGTAAAGAGTGGATTCTAAAATAAGTTGCCCCCCCCCCCCCCACAATATAAAGCAGAAATGACGCCGCTGGTTGCTAGGGACCTAGCTGCTTCAGTTCCCGTGCGGACAAAGAGTCAGACAGACGGGTGGTCAATCTAAACAAGTATTTTGGGATGCCCAATTGACTCTTTAATAGGCCTAACAGTAAATAAATAATTTGTGTATGTTGCATCACATGGGTTATTTACAGTGGCGTATACCTAATGGGGGGGGGGGGGCAAGAGCATAACGCCTTTAGCTACTCGTAACATCTTTTTGCCGCGGGTAGAAGCCTGAGACGGCATTGAACTCTACCAACCAAATCGCATGCCGCTCACTGTTGATTGTCTATTTAATTGTCTATTTAATGCGGCAAATTAAGCGTTACAACAACTCACATTAGTTAATTTCGTGTAGGCCCTTATATCAGGGACGGATCCTTGGGGGGCGGTCGCCCCCCCCCCCCCCCGAGAAAAATAGCTTTATACTAGATAGAATGGACTTTTGAAGGAAATGAAGAGAAATTGTTACTCAAGTAAGGGAAACGCGACATTTTTCAGGTCACCGAACCCCCCCCCCCGAAAACTTTTTCTGAAACCGTCCCTGCCTTATATATACACAACTGGTTGTGTAGCCATGTTTTTAATACCATGCGACTTCGGTGGTAAGGTGGCTTGCACTTGTGTGAGTCTCTACACACCTTGCGGTCGGAGACGTGTCGTAACTATGCACAAGTTCCCATTAGGTTACTTAGTGAGGCGATTGAAGAGGTTATAACTTACAGTCACAATTTAAATATTGGCGCCTAACTTATTATTCGTTACTGTGAGTCGTGCGCCACCCATGTATAATCACTTTCAAGTTAACACTCTTCATATCTGCAACCAACTGACAGTGCGTTTTATAATCTTTAAATAAGTTCTATCTAAAATACCAAGCTTTTCTACCATCTGTAATAAACTACTATACCACTACTATATATCCAACATCTTAGCCTACTCAAGAAAGGAAATTTCCTAACCGAGCTCGGGAAAGGCTGAACCATCAAGTAAGACAATAATTAAACCATCTGTAAGTACAAAATCATCTTTCACCAACCCTAACTATATTAAAACTAACTAGGTTAATCGGATACATTCATTAAATTGTTTGTAAGCGATTTAACCTTTCAAATACAATACATTAATGCAATTCAATAAGTATCTTGTCAGGGACTGTTTTGTTCATGAAGGAGAACTCATGAAAAAATAGGTGAATTGCTCGGAATAAGACAATGTAGTGCAACAGAATCATCATACTCCTGCAGATGCCAGACTATGCAACTGTGACATTTAACCTAGTATATAGGCACATGCGAAGGCGTCCATTCCACATACGTCAATCGTCAATGAAAAATTGAAAAATGACGTTTTAGCAGACATTAAAGACATACTAAAAATTCTACCGCCACGTCAATTTACGTCATTTTGACGTCATTTTTCAATTTTTCATTGACGATTGACGTATGTGGAATGGGCGCCGAAGCAGATGAAACCAGAATTGGTAAGTTTGCAGTTAGCCTAGTAACTAGGCCTTAGTTGATTGATTTCTTGTACTTGTGGCTAATGATTCCTTTCAAGATGGAAATGGGTTTAAAGTATGGAGAAATAAACTCGACAGTCAATCTATAATATTCCAGGCAAAACCATGAAAAGTAAGTAAGTTGTTAATAGAAACGCTCCCATTTTCTATTGCTGTCATTAGGGGTTCTGGGGGGCTCAGCCACCCCCACAGGTAAATGTCAAGCCCCCCCTCTCAGGAATTAAAAGAAATTGATTGAAAAAACTTAGTAAATGAACGAATATTGAAAATACGAAAATGTTTTTCGCAGAGCAAATAACAATAATTTTTTTAAAAATTTTGGCTCAAAAATTGGACTATTTTAATGTATATTATGTGTTCACAATTTAGGACTTTTTTTTTGGTCAATATTTGCGTTTGAATCTGCATTGCAATCATGGATATTAATATCTTAAAGTTTTTGGGGTCCTAAGCCTATACCCACCTTCCCTCCCCCCTCGTTTCTTGACAAATGGGACAAGTTTAACATAAATAATTAGATTACTCGTGACTTCGTGGTATTTCATTTTAATAAACAAAAAATAACAAAAACTTAGAGTTTTAGAAAAACTTGTTATAACAACCCGAATTAGTAAAACCCAAATAATCGTTAAGAAATTAACTTTGTCTAAGGAACCCACTTGTGTTAGTATAAAAAAAGGGTTTTGCGGGGGGGGGGGGGGCGCAGCAAAAATTATTTACGCTACTGAGTGTTGGCCTGTTAAATAATATAAATACATATAATGCCGTATTATATTGTAAAGTAAGTAACGCTGACATCTTCGTCTTCCCCTCGTAGACCGTTGACCTATTACAACTCTAGTCTCTATGCCACTGACGCGGGACGCCTGACGGGCATTACACCCCCCCCCCCCCCCCTCTAAACCAGCCCCGTTTCCACGTGCCCAACTTCACCCTAAAGCCCACCGGGGGCAGCACCAGCCACACAACACCTTCCCTCTTGCGGAAAACTCTGAACTTTCACCACAACCAAGGAGGAGTCAACTCCACTCGCTTACCCCTAGTTTTCCAAAAAAAAGAGGGGAAACTCACCCCTTACATGTAGGGAAAGCTGGGCCATACCTCTGGCAGCACGGGGGAAAGTTGCTGCGCGGGTGGTGCCACACTTTAAGTTGACCCTCTATTGCATGACTGTCCCGTATATTATCCAGTCAACGCAGTGGTCTGGAAACTGGTAGGGGAAGTCGGGGAAATAATGGCAGTCCATCAGTCGCTGGGCGAACGGTCTCATACGCGGGTCATACAAATAAGTATTGTATAACGTTAAAATATCTAATGAAAGGGTCAGTGTCCTGTTTAGTGGTGTCTATAAGCTAAAGAACCACAAGAAAAAATGTTCAAATAGTGGCGCCGAAGTTCGCCTTCTCAAGTGCTATGTGCTATCAGTGTTTCACGTCTTGAAGAAGAAAAAATATTCACTGGAGAATACGACGCATGTGTGTAGACCATAGAAAAGACCTTTTATCCTGTGCATACCTTATGGCAGCTGGTGGCTATTTATGATGGGATTTTTTCAATTTTTTTTAAGACGTGCATCGGCATCTTGCATTGAAGTCAAGCGACGCCACGTTTTCTTAAGATGGCGCGCCCCCCACTACTCTGCGTTTGGTTGAGAATGTGCTCATTCCGTGGCTGACTGTGTGACCGTACACGCTGTGGGGAGCTCACCGGGCCCCCACATTTTTTCCAACCACAATTGGTGTGCTTTTTTTACACCTTCCGTTTTCTCTTCCCCTTATATAGTGCCAGTGAATTATTTTCTTAAATGTAAGTGGTTATTTGCCCCCCCCCCCCCACAAAAAAAAAATTTTCTACTTTAAAATAAAAAAATAGTATGCATTTTTTTAATGCCGGCGTTACAAAAAAAAAAAATAACCGCGAAGGTTGCAGCACAATGATTTTTTGCAAATTTGGCGCGGTTTCCCGCGGTAGCCATATTTTCGGTTAGGGAGCCGGAAAATGTCGGTCTTTGTGATTTGGCGCGAAGTGGCATTAGCTGGGCGTCGGGTGTGGCCGTAGCTGGTGCCACGGTGTACTCATCGCTGGGGAGTCGGGCATGGAGGTTGCTTCGGTACAACTTGAGCATATCTATTACGTAAGTCCCTCATTAAGCATTTTCTCTAGTTTTCTGTAGCCTATTTGTAACATTGTAGCTTTTACTAATACGAGTAATTATTAACGATTGTTAAAAAGAGGTCTGTCGAAAAGATTACTTTACCGGCACATGGTCATGTAGGTAACATAGGCCTATATAGGCCATAGGCTAATAGCATAGCCCGAACTTTGAAAGTCTTTTAAAGAGTTAAATTAAAATAAATGGCTAATTACTACTGGGTATAATAATATTCAGCACTGCTTATGTTTTAAACAATTTTTGCCGGTTATAAAAAAAAACCGCGGGGTGCCACGTGGATGGCTGCTAAGCTCGCCACGTTATTAGGCCTACACAGCCTTATTTAAAAAAAAAAAAAATTATACCTACTGAGTAGCCTAGGGTATTGCGTTAAATCTAGGCTACATTAAAAAAGTTTTTTTAATAATTCAAATTTTTGGTTCATTTTGATTACAACAATGAAAAATTTTCCCGCGTTTATGTAAACTTATCTAGGCTGTATAAAATTATGATTAGTCTTATTCCACTGAACTTGTGTATTTTGTTTCTTTGCCTCAAGCATCTGTGTAACTTTATAATTTAATTTTCGTCATTCTATATTGTGGAATTTACTTAGCCGTTAGTTCTAATACTTAGCCTACATTTGCCCGTTCCCGCCAAAATGCGTCGGCTATTTATTTGAAGGACAGTAACAACTCAGATTCAGTTTGTTGTTTGTTTGCCACTAATAACTTATAATTATTATAAATTATGTAACAATTAATTAACATTATTATTATTATTATTAATTACCCAACTAGGTTGTCTGCTTTACACGCCCTATGATAATTGAATGATTACTTTGTTAATTGGTAATATTAGCCTAGTTCTGTTCCCAAAATCATTGCAGCAAAAACTGCAAAATATCTGAAGCTAGTCTACTTGATACTACAGCCCTATATGCATTACAAGCATAGTTAAGCAACTTATTTATTATTATTTATTTATTCTGGGTATATCGCATATCGCAGCTTTGATCATCAGAAATTATAGGTTTCACGATCCTTCAGAGAAAATGATTGCATTTACATTTAATTGACAATAATTTTACTACTTACCAATAAATGAAATTAAAGGATCTAGAAAAAGAAGTCCAGATTTTTCCATATTGACACTATATGGTTTAATTGTAAGAGTGGCCCGAAAGGCCCAAAATTCGCCCATATAGGTTATAAATCTTCAATCTGAGTTAGGTCAATGTCAGTGCTCTGTATTATATAATTCTACAATATATTAACAATAAATATTTAAAAAGTGCACAAAGTTAATTTTTTTGGCATGTGTGTGTGCATTTATTGCGAATATACTCGTAGTTCCGGCAAGTTCGCGCCAAAAAAAAAATAAGCCCATCGTATGTCACCTTCAAAGAACAGGCTAGACCTATATAGAATCACTACTAGGTCTGGTTCTTTAATACAAAATAAATTATTAATATTTTTGAAGCAGTAAAAAATCCAATTGTTTAGAAGTATTCAATGCAAATAAATACAATTTGTGGGCTACTATATTACTGTATTTTAGTATACTGTACTAGTTTTAGACCTAGATTAGAGTAAAAATACTGAAAAGCCCACGTCTTCCATCAAGCCTGTAACCAGGTGGGGGCTAGGACCTTAGGGAGCTGCAGCCCCCTCCGAAATTTTTTGACTTTACACTGGATAGAATTGATATAAAATCCTGGTTACAGGCCTGCCTCTCATAACCGGGCAATGCTTAGAGTTTGGTTTGTTACAATTCGAAGCCATACCAAGGTTTGGGTTCATCACTACCTGAGACCACAAGAATGGCCAGTGGAATAAAGAATAGGACCCTAAGTCCGTAAATTGTATAATAATTCACTAGAACGGTCGAGAGGGATGCACAAAAGGTTCCGTAGAGATGGTATTGGGGCGGTGATACCCCGTGAATTTCGGTTGAGAACATGACAAGGTTCGGCCGGGATTTTTTTGTGGACTCCCAAGACCCTCGCTCCAGCTCCCTAGTCCCTACTTGCTTGTTTAGTCTGGAATCTGGTCGGGCCATGTGTGTTAGGCCACTCCAGTTCCCTCAATTTATGCATCCACCTTTGTGCTATAAAATTGGGATACACGTTGGAAAGGGTTCGTGAACTTGCGTACCTTGTTAAGAGGACATTCTACGTAGAAAATGAGCACCCCAAAATTTGTTGTTTTTGTTGAATTTTTTTGCTTTATTAAATTAACAAAGCATGCCATTATAGATTTGGCTCATGGAAGTTGTTGGAGACTACTTCATCATCACATAATAGGAAATATTAAATTTTTGGTACCTTAGTTCTTTTATAAATACCAGACAGGACTAAAATTTCGCGTATTCTGGGATTTTTGAAAAACTACTAAACCGAAAAATAAAAATACCCGATTATATGATCCACGAAGTAGTCTTCTAAAACTGAAATGAGCCAAATTTTTTAATAACTTGCTGAGTTAATTAAATAAAAAATGAAAATCATTTAGGGTGCCAATTTTCTACGTAGCATATGGCTCTTAATTTATTGAGGATCCTATTAAAATGTTAAGGAAGGCAGATATGATTTTATTCACCAATAACTACAGAAAGGTAGACGTGGAGAAAAGGACGGAAACTGGATCCGAACCAGAGTTATCGCCTTGCCGGGGTGGTATGTTGACCACTGCACCATATCCGCCACCACCTAAGTCCCCACGTCTTCCTTTCAGGGGCGTTAAGTTGGGGGGTACGGTCCAACTTGCCCCCCCCCCCCCCCCGCCTCGAGCATTGTAAGACGTGGTTCATACTTCGTGGAGACCCCTAGTCCCCTTTGCAGCAATATGATTATAAGCATTCCTTTGTTAGCTTTGTAAAATCTACAGCTATACTTTACTACTATTAAAATGCGTAAAACAGTACTATTTTGCTCTTATATTTTCAATTTTTCCTTATCCTGCCTGATGACGTCATAGTTCTGCCCCCGCCATCATTCTAAAATTTTACGCCTCTGCTTCCTTTACTTAGATGCTCTACTGACAACGAATGCATGCATTATCTTATATAAATTTAATTTTATACTTCAGTCATTAGTGGTACAATTTATCATGTTATGTGTACTTGTATTGTTGAACAATTGGAATAAATATGTATTTGATTTGATTTGATAATGGTAAAGGTATAGTGCCATACAATTGTATCTATGATATTAATAGCCTTGCATGCCGGGGATCTACTTAAACGGATACCACGCTTTATGGGTGTATCAATATTGTATATTATCATACTTGCGTTCGAATCCCGCGTTTCCGTCAATTTTTTCATGTCTTCCTTTGCCTAACTCTCCTGCCTGTTGAGGCTATCTACAAAGTGTTACTTTTACTTTTTCTGCGCCTTATCCCCTACGAGGCAATGCGGCATTGGCGCCTCCACAGCCCTTTATTTATGGCGTCCTGGTTTGTGAGTGTGAGTTGTTGCATATCTTTTAGGATCTTTCTCGACAGCTTCATCTTTGATCTTACTCTTCTCCTTCTTCCTGGGATTACAATCTCCTCAAACCTTTTCTGTAGATGGTCCTCACCTCGCCTTGTAGTAGTAGTAGTAGCGATGTAGTCAGAATGGCGTAGAGGTAACGACTCGGACTATCATCCAGAAGGTGACTGGTTCGAGTCCCACCCGAGTGCCAAAATTTTTTAGTGGTACAATTATTTATCTTCTGACTACCATGCTTCGGAGGGCATGTAAAGCCGGCGGTCCCGGCAGTCTTCCCTGACTGTCGATAGGTTAAACAGGAGGCTGTTGATGCAACCTGAAAACTCCTGTACCACGGGTAGTACCACCCCGACACGAATTTACTTTTTTTTTACCTCGCCTTTGGACATGCCCATACATAACAGGCGTTTTTCGCTTGAGAATTATTTCGGCAGATTTCAACTTTTCTACCAAGTTAAATAAGTACCTCTAATTGTTGCTATATGATAACATACTAAATTAGCGTGTCTCGTGAGTAGTAATGGATTCTAAGTGGATTCTGAACGAACCGAACGAAGGCATTGAAAATAATAGAAATCGGTGGGACCGAGCCGAAAAATCAGTGGACCGGGCTTCAAAAATTAGACTTAGAAAAAGGTTTTTCATTGTATTTAGTTTTCAAGTATTCATAGAAAGTTGTCGATCCAACCAGATCAGCCGCAGGGATTTGTAATTTTTCCGTCGGCGGCGGCACCAAATCCATATTAGATCCATATAGGATACACAGACTACAATTTCAGCTACAATTTATCTCGTTTTGGACACATTCCACTTTGTTAATTTATTGTTATAGCGCCCATTCCATAAGTCTATTTACAAAAACAGTGACGTGGTAGCAGACATTCAAGACTTAGGCGGGGTTTCCACCGACCTCGCATTGCAGAATTGACGGAAATGTTTATTTTCCTCTATGCCATAGCTAAAATTGATCAATGATCATACAGTAAAATCACAAACAAACTAAAATTAAAAAATGGCGTCATGGGATATGTTAAGTACAAACATTTTAATAGATTTCTATAAAAAAAAAAAATTCTAATTTCCGTCAATGTCATTTGCATTCTGCAATGCGAGGTCGGTGGAAACGCCACCTCAGTCTTGAATGTCTGCTACCACGTCACCGTTTTTGTAAATAGCCCTAGCCGGTCGGTGGAATGGGCGCCTAAATAGTGTGTCGCAATGCCCGGACCAAAAATTCCTATCCCAATAAATATTAATTCGTTTAACGCATAATAACCAATCAATTAAACGCAAATAGGTATCTAATCAGTTCTGATTTGGGAAAGGTATGATGAGAATCAGCTACTATATAACTGAGTTATTAGTAAGTAGTAATTGATTCCCAGACTGGGAATTCAATTCAATTGAATTCATTTATATTAATGCCTACAACAAAATTACACCTTATGACAATTAATTGACATACCACAAGGCATTGGTTTGCGGTTTGACGTTTGTTAGGTACCTATCTAAACAAAAACAAAAATCAAAATATTAGAAAGAAAAAAGGAAATTGTCTTTATTTGCCATATGGGCGAATTTTGGGTCTTTACTCTCACAGTTATTAATGTTACAACAATAATGTTACAATCGCTACCAGTCTCATTGAATGGGGGGGGGGGGGGCACTAGCTGTATTTTCCATATTCTTGAAGGGGTAACAGACTTATACAAAAGTTAAGTGTGCGATTGAGTTCTCACACCACATGTTGTGCTGATAAAAGTATAACAGTCAATCTTATGTAGCGCTGTTGCGCTGTACATTTGTAACATAGATAAGTCCCACAAATACAACCGCTATCGGTCAGATTGGAGTTCGCTGCAGGAGACAAACAGCGATAACACAAGCTGTTGGCTCCTTCAACGGCTTACACTGTACTTTAACCTTCAACACTTCAAAAGGGCGACAAGTTTAACGTTTCAGGGACCAGACAGAGTTCTCTGTAGGAGAGATGGGACATTCGTTGACGCCAAAATATTTTTTATTTTATTTTAGGTGCCACCTGCCACGTTTCCTGTGACTAGCTAATGAAAAGACGTGGCAGGAGACGAAGGACAAAGGAGTCAAAAATATTTTTGGGTGGGAGTGTTGTGTTTTGTCTCGCAGTATCTCACCTACTTCTTTCAGATAGAGTTCCCTATATAGGAGAAATGGGACCTGGGTCGTGCGTCAATGGATAAGCTTACATCAGCTTGCCCATTATCTCTTGTAGCTGGTGTAGGTTGACATCGACGACATGTACCAGTTTGCCAATGGCCAATAATTCATAAATATCAATGTAATGTAAAAATGTCCATAGGACCGTTAGCATGGGGCAAAGAACGAATGAGGACTATAATATACAAAAAGAAACCGTTCAAAACCTTGTTTAAACCTTTAATAAGTAATAACCTACGTCAGGAAAACGGGGTGCGAGTCCAGTGGCGGCGCTAGAAATTTTAAGGTGGGGGGGCCATGGAGGGGCATGACTTCTATCTGTGGGGGCCAATGAAAAAACAAAACACTTTTCATTGGGAGTAGGTATACCGTTCAATAATTCTGAAATTTAACAAGATGTAAAATATCTCACAACTGGGGGGGGGGCCGGAGAAACCTTTGGGGGGGCCAGGCCCCCTCGTGCACCCCCGCAGCGCCACCACTGGGTGCGACTTTATTTTATTTTATGTTGTTTAATATTTACAAATATTTGAATTAAACTGTCTTTGATGTATACATTTGGTGTTAGGCTCCAATTTTTCAATAAAGACGTTATTATTATTATTACGTTAATTCTTCTTGAGTTGCAAGCTTAGGATTGGTTTGCAGCGAATGTTGTATTTTCTCCTCCACTCTTGTCTGTTTTGTGTGGTCCTTTTCAGTTCTTTTTAGGTGTCGCACCCTATGTCCTTCGTGACATCTTCTAGGTACTCCTTCCTCTGTCGTCCTCTTGAGTTGGTGCCTTCAACCATACCCTCAATTATGTTCTTGAGGAGCCCTTCGTGTCTCAGAATATGCCCCATCCATTTGCCTCTTCTTGTTGAAATGGTTGCCATAATAGCTCTTTTTTCGTTTATTCTATGGAGCACTTCTTCGTTGGTTATGTGGTCTCTCCATGGGATTTTCATGATTCTTCTGTAGCACCACAACTTAAAGGCTTCCAGTTTTTTTTTTTGTCATGTTCGTAAATGCACCATGTCTCACTTCCGTACAAGAGCACACTCCACACTAGAGTTTTGAGAAGTCTTTTCCTTATTTCCAAGTGGATGTTGTTAGATTCGAATATCATTGACTTTTATGTTAAAAGCTAGTCTGGCTAAGTGTATTCGACTGGATATTTCCTGGGATGACTTTCCTTCTTGCGTTATTTTGCTGCCTAGGTATGGAAAGCATTTTACACTATTTATTGCAGCACCGTCGATAGTTACGTTTGCTTACGTTGATAGCAATGTTTAAATTTTTATTTAATTTAGTAAAATGCGAAGCTTGTTGGCTTGTTTTAAAATCCCTTAATTTCGCGTGCGGTAGTTGTCTCCGATATTGCCAGATAGTGAATATTTTTGTGTAACCTAGTACGGGGATGATCCAAATTAAATATGCGCATAGCATTATGCTGTTGAAAGGGCTAAAGGTAAAACAAACGCTTCGAATTTTGATAAACGACACTGATTTACATTGCTGGCAGCTGTTGTTCAAGGGGCTGCAGGCGCGGAACTAGCCCATTAATTCTCGATTAAGCCGCTTTGAAGCTGAAGACTGTAATTAAGAGAATCGCCATGTTGAATAAGATGGAAAACTGTCAGGGGAATTGTTCCAAATTCTTTTAAAAGAACATGATGGTGGAATCAGGAAATCAGTAATTTCTCTTTCCACTATCCCAATATAATATACCTCTAGAAGTAGGGCTGCACCCATAAAATAGCCTTCAAAGTTAAAAATTAACTCACCGAAAACTTTTGCATCTGCCCCCCCCCCTCCCCTGGTATCAATTATAGCTACGCCCATGAATAATAACCTTTTCTGTTACTTCTGTTAGTGAACCTATAGTGGAATTAGGGTTATGAAGTTCTCTCTTACAATTACAGTGGTCCCGGGACGGCCTCATATACATTTCCTCAGAAGCAAGTGTGGGACATACCTAAACGTTTGTTATCGATGGCCCTAGGCCGCATTCTTCACTAATAACCCGATAACTCAGTCGCGCCACGGCCCTACCCCGAGCATTGGCTCGGTCATTATAGCCGCCATCTTGGATTGTGTCGCCTTGAACTTTCCCGCTAAGCTTTTTTTAAACTTTGTTTGCGATTGATATTTGAAAGGTTCTCTAATCAGCTCAAGCGTCCAGTGGTTTTCACGGCTACAGATAATGTAATGTACCTTGCCGTTAAGTAAACTGACCACTCCTTCCTGCAGCGGCGTCATTTGGGGGGGCCATTGCCACAATGAATTTTATTTGTACAAAAAACTATTGTTTTGATAGTCTCGAGGAAGAAGCTCGTGAACTGTCAATTGGTGAAGGCCACATTTGACGGCTCTACGATCGATATTTCCTGGGATAATCTTATTACAAAAAACTCCGATCTACTCTTAACAATAATAACTATATTTTAATAATAAATTATAAACCACTGACTTGTGTATGATTTAAGAGCGCGCCCTCGAGACAGCAAAGGTGCGTTAATGGCTTTTAATAATTGCACCGGGCTCCACATGATAATATAACACACGATCGAAATAAATCCAAAGAATCGATTGTCAGACCCTTCTCATCATTGGGGCACAGGTGTCTTGCAAAAAACTGTTCAGTGTGTGGCCCATTGTACGTAGAGTAGGGTGTCCCCACCTGACGAGTATTCGCAACTGATTTCGCATTGTTCGAGGTTTACCCAAAACGCAGTGTTTTTCTAGCGCTCGCCCCTTGTAAAAGAGATGTTTTGAAGTGTATTGTCGTATGTGACAGATGTGGGGTTTTGCGTGTGGCTTGTAAGCAATAAGAGCCACCGTTGACTTTTGAGCCAATGTCAATAGCGCTGGTTATTGTTTCTTTTTGTGCTTTATTTATTTATTTTTAACTGGGATTTGTAGTGCTGTCGGTTAGATCATTAGTGGGTTAGATTAGAGATCAATGCAGGAGAGTTGGGACATTTAAACCCAACAAAAAATTCTGACGTAACCTGCCTTTTCATTGGCTGGTCCTAGATAGATGTGGCAGGTGGCCTAAAATTCAAAATTGGCGGGAAGTGAATGTCCCATCTCTCCTATATGGAACTCTAGGTCAAATTATTAATTTTGTAGCTGCATGGGGGATGTTTTCACTAGTAGATATATTTCTCTCTTATTAATAGGAATTATATATATATTTTTTTTGTATTTTTCTGAATGTTTTACATCATTTTCCATAATCAGCGCATCCTCAAGCCTAAGGGCGAATGAGGAAACATCCAATGCCGTACAT
This sequence comes from Psococerastis gibbosa, assembly GCA_963971405.1. Classification (NCBI taxonomy): domain Eukaryota; kingdom Metazoa; phylum Arthropoda; class Insecta; order Psocodea; family Psocidae; genus Psococerastis; species Psococerastis gibbosa. Next base: position 47,390,525 of record OZ020487.1, read on the forward strand.
AATTTTCCTCTTGTAGAAAAAAAACCGACACTAAAAAAGAATCTATTTATGTGAGTCTAGCTGGAATTTGCGTGCAACTCGGACATTTTTATAGCCGAAGAATGCGTACATTGAAGATACAAACCTTAAACGATCAGGCTTGCACTTATTTCTCTACGTACCGTAGTCTAGATGCGCTATTACTGAGGTAATTTATTTATTTATTTCTTATTTGCCTGTTACAGGTGCAAAATGCAGTACTTAATGCGACATCTTTATCTACAAGTAATAGGTAAGTGTCCAACGAATTATCAAATAAATAATTTAGAAATAGGTACCACCGAAATGAAAGAATCTAGAAAATCTGGACTTGGCAGGGTTCGAATCTCGCTAGATTTCTAGAGCCTCTACTTTCGGTTATATTAATTAATAAATGCATTTATGTCCTTCGTCCATACAAAACAAATAATATAACGAGACGTTTGCCTCCGTTTTTTGAACAAATTATGTTCTATAAAGGTAAGCGATCCGTGTTAGGGACACACTACGCTGTATAATATATAAACAATGCATGGGAACATTTCTTCTGAGGGAAGTGACAACTGATATGTCCTTGAAAATTCGAAATGGCATGCACCTAAAAGGTTCGTCCGATTGTCTCTTCACGAATAACAGCCTAATTTTAATCGCCTTGTAGGCCTAGTAGCTAATTAAATTAACAATTAACTAATTAGCATAATTATTGTAAATTCGTCTCTATCTACAAAATACAAGCCAATTTTCACCTTCTATGGGCAGACATTGCTGACTCAGCGAATAGGAAACAACTCAGCCTTGAGTAAGGCAATACTGCTTTATGCTGACGTTTAGTATAGGCATGCATGTAAAGCCATAACAACTGCAGAAATACTGCTGTCCCTGTTGATTGCTGAAGTCAGCAAAGCAATAATGAACTTACATAGCTAAATGACAAATTTAATGTAGGCAAAGACGTTAAATTAGGGCGTGGTGCTGCTGTCGAGTTGTCTGTAGAATTGTAAGCTATCTGGCAGCCTTCAAGGTGCAAACCCAAACATTCCATACTAGCTATATTCTCGGGCATGTAAAGCAGGCGGTTCCGGGACTTCTTAGTTATGTGTTGTTAAGAAAGGCCTTATATAGCTTAAGAAATCTTCTGAATTGTACTCTGTGGTTTTCCCATTTGCAACAATGACGAATTTTCCAGCTAGTCACCAGTGTGCTAATCGGCCCTAAGTACCTGGCCTAACTAAATCTGTGAGTCTGTCAGCTATCTAAATGGCAAAAACCTTTATTTATAAATCAATTTTTATCATGATTCATATTCAAATGGATACATTTCATGATTCATGAAATAGACCCTCGTAATCGCACTAAGCAGCATCTGCAAAGCCATAATCTGTTATTAGGCCATTAATTTATGTAATATTATTATAGTATTTTGGCTTATGTAAATTTTTTATAATATTTATTTATCTAAATTCAAAAATACAATTTGCCACCCTTCTCCTCCAAGTAAGCACTTCCACTTATTATATTCAGCAAGCAGGTCCTGTTGACTCAAGAGTCCCCCATAGTTGACAGAACACCCCCCCCCCCTCTTTCAGAACTGTCACACGCCTCAACAAACCCCCCTTGAAGCCCCTCCCCTGCCCCCACCCCTACATATTCTTGCTTATTATAATAAAAAACATGTTTTCCTCTCTGTCTGCTTGCAGGATTTTTATTTTTTATTTAATAACTCCGCGAAGCCTCGTACGCCACCTCCCCCCACCCCCCTGTCAGCTTGCAGGCAATAAGCCATCGACGTCTCCCACCCTTTTGGAGTTACCCGCCCTTTTTCAAAATCAGATTAATATCAGTCATGTCAAGCTACTAAGGCGTTTTGGATGCCTTTGGGGTTATGCCCATAAATGTATTTAACGAGAGACTCATCGTTTCAACAGTCTTTCTCATTTTATTTTACGGCTCTGCAAATTTCAAATTTATTGTTTTACTTGGTTTGGGTGAAGGTATTTTGAAGGGCGGTTTGTTAGGGGTGCCTCTGATTTATGGAATGTTTCCTTGCTGGTCACAATCTGACAAAGTGTATTTATTTTTTTGTGATGATTGATTGATTTTAAAATTGTGTATTGCAGTGTTAGTAGACTAATAATTTTGAATGTAGAATCTTTGTGCTGAAGGTTGAAGGCTTAAAAATGATGAAATATTTGCGATTTCTCCCTTATGCAACAGTGTTAGTAGACTAATAATTTTGAATGTAGAATCTTTTTGTTGAAGTTTAAAGGCTTAAAAATGTATTTGACATTTCGCCCTTACATTGATAAACGGCAGTCAGACCGTGCTTCTTTCTGAAAAACAAGCCAGTAACTTTATGCCTACTGATAGTTTTTCCTGAAATGGTCGCAATGGCCTTGACTGTTGATGTATTTTACGGCTCATTTAAAATATCTTGGATGTTAACGTCATTCTAGTCGGGGAAATATCGCACCATTAAAACTATGTCGGCCTCACAATATTGTCTTGATATGCTATAAATAGGGCCTATTTGCGCTATAACCAAGCATCCATTATTGTTGTTGTTTTGTTTGTTTCTCCAACGCCTGCTTCCAGCATTTCTGCTTTGAGTCTGTTTATTAACTTGAGGCACCCTAGGGGCAGACTTCTTCACCTCAGGTGTAGGTGGGGAGTTGACTGACAAGGTGTACCTCCTCATTATAGTGGATTCCGAACAACTTGGGGAACATGGTAAAGTCGAACGATTAATTCGGAGGTGACCAGGACTAGACACACACTTAGACTGACTGGTAGTCTCAAAGAGTCACGTGGGATTGGTGTGTGACGCCATTCATTTTCATTTTACCCATTCTGTTGGCGTTTGGTCTCTTGTAATCCTCGCGTAGAGACTCAACGAAGTACAAGCACGCTACCACCTTGCCATCGAAGCCGGTACTATAAATCATGCACAGAAATGTAGGGGAACATTTCTTCTAATGCATGTTATAATATTGCGGGTGCTTTGTTAACAGTATTTCATGAGAAATTTGATTTGATACAAAAACGGATAGTGTGGTTTAGTTATTCGATTTGTATTCCTCGAGAAATTTAAAATTCCGAGCCATACCTTTAGTGAACCCCTTTACTATAGCATTGAATGGTCTGCCGCTGGAGTCTGGAGACTGGAAGACATAATGAAGCCCGGATGGGTCTGTGGGCGTCCTTGAGAACGGAGGGTAGCGGCATTTGCATAGAAGGATAATAGGGTGCTCCCCGGAGAGGGTGCAGCCTCCAGACCAGGGCTGCTCAAAATGGACCAGCTTCCTGTTTAAATAATCGTTCTTTGTTGCTGGTGGCCCTCTGCTTTTATTCAAATCAGTCAAATCAGGGCTGTACAAAGTTGCCAGTTGCTTTTTTTTTTCTTTTATGTTGCAGCCCGCATTTAGGGGTACGCCTTTAGTTCCTTAGGTTACTTCGCCGTCTTCTTAGCTCATAATAGTGATGTAGCCCTACAGACCAGGGCTGCTCAAAACGGACCAGCTTCCTACTTGAATCTTTCTCGGATACTGGCGGTCCTCTCTGGTTTTATTCAAATTTCTCAAATCAGGGATGTGCAAAATGGGAAAGTTTTTATGCTGATGGCCTAAACTCTCATTTTAAAATTATTAGCTCTTAGAGCGGCACACACAGACTTTCCTTTGATGCCTAACTGAACGCACCTTTCAGTCGTTTTCTATAATGGGAAACTGTATACATCTGTAGAGTAGTGGTACGGACTCTGGCTCTCACCCAATGGGTTGTTGGTTCGAGTCCTAAATTCCTAAATTTTCTGTCCATGCTTCGGAGGGCATGTAAAACAAGCGGTCCCTGGCCTTCCTAGTTGAGTGGAAGATGTTACGTGGTCCATTCCTGGAAATGTACTCCGTCTCTTTATCGTCAAATGTAGTTTTTTTTTTTATAAAAAGATAAATCGCATACAAACAATTTAATGAATGTATCCGATTGACCTTTTCAGTCGCCTCTGTAAGTTATTACCCGTGATGAGTACGACACGTCTCCGATTGCATGGCGTGTAAAGACTCGCACAAGTGCAAGCACGTTACCACCTGGCCATCGAAGTCGATTTATACTCTATATTTGTATCCAGAGAAAATAAGATAAGAATAATTCGTCTATGAACTATCTAAGAACTAATTTGGCGCGAGTAGTCCAGGATAGTTGCGTGTATTGAAATTATAGTTGTGATGACATGTATGTACTTAGCTTGTGACCTGTATTTGGCATTACTCTTCCCAATTGCGCATGCTCGTATCTGAAAGTTGATGAGTTTAAGTGATGTTTATTGGCCTGACATTCGATGAGAATCCTTTCACCTGACGTTTTAAAGCTAAATTCATTAATTGTGTTACTGTGATACTCCCACCTTGTGGTAAGTCTTTGCCTGTTGAACTAGTCTCTTGATAAACTTACTTGAGTAGCTATTTGGTAAAGAAGATATGCTTCTTTCAAATCCTATTAACGCTTCATATATTTTCTTAAATAATTCCACCAAAACTAATAAAATAATTTAACACTATATTGTATTAATAATAATAGGATGAAATTCGGTATTTTCTTAAATCAATATAAATGAGTAATGTCTGTACGAGTCTTGGGCCTATTACATGTTGTATTAAGCTTCTGTATTTTCAATAGATATGATTTTCTTTTAGGGTTTAAGTGCCGACTTTAAGTTGTCGAGTTCAAGTTTCTGATTCCGAATTCTACGTGCCAAGTGGCATAAAAGTGATTGCGTTTTCTCGATTGTTCCTGAATTATGACCGTTAGGATTATGACGGTTGGTCACTCCGTGTCAATGCCTGCCAACATGTACTAAGGCCGGCACATTTGGCTGTGATGATGCGATTCATTTTCCAGGGATGGATAACGTAAGATAACTCCTCCACAAACTGTAAGTGACCATCTAATTATGTTCTGTTTTAAACATTACAATAAATAGGCTATCTTCTGAATCTTCTGATTTCTTTATATGGACTTGCAATTAATGATAAATGACATTTTAACATTGTAATTTGATCTAATTTAATAATTTTTATGATGTTTCTTTTCTGCATTTTTTTTTACCATTTAATTAATCTAGTTTGTCCGTTGAGCATCATATAAAATGTAGTGGCGCCCATTAAAAGTTTTAATAATGCTTATCATGCGCTTAAGAGAAGTTAATAGTAGGCTAGTCTTGTGTAGTAAGTTTCAGATTTGAACATTACGCTATCAGGAAATTTGTCTTTCATGTATCTCTGGGTGACTGACTGATTTTCCTGTTTTCACAAATTTGTTTAAAAATGTAACGGTCCACAATTGTTTTTTAGTACTACCCCTGATCTACATGACATTCTGTGCAAATATTTTTTTAACAACGATGCATTCTATCATTTTATTTTATAAGCAGGTTGACTATTTTTACTAATACTTAAATAGATATGAACAATAAATGTGAGCTTTAAATACAGTACATTTTTTATTTAATTGTAAATTCATAATACATTTTATAACCACCTCTGATTAGAGCTAGCCAGCGGTGTGAGTTTGTCTGTTCTCATATAATAAAAAACCTATTCTCGATATATCATACCTTACTTTGTCTCATGATTTGGCACTCTTTCATATAAACCATAGGCCTGGACGGCATTATATTTGATGTCCATTGAAATGAAACTGAAGTAAGGTCACAAAGAGAGGGCTTTATAGCCCTAACTCCGCTTTATAGCCCTAACTCCGCTAGGTTGCGCTCAGTAATAGAACAAAAAGTAATTATTTATCGCTATATAGGGCGCCCTGAAATTCTTAAGTGCCCTCAACGTAAGTCCTTTGTATTTGATGTCGTTGGTGAAACTAACGACGCTTCTGCTACAACATAATTAGTGGATTCAATGCAGCCCAAGAAATCACTTGGTTCAAAGGTAAATAATGAAAATGGTGTACAACGTAAATATATACTCTTACCTTCCAAGCAGCTGTAGGTTTGGGTATTTGATGTCGTTTGGGAAGCTTGCGAACGACGGAGATTGTGTTATACCTGTATTGGGAGTCCCTTGCCATCGTGAGGGGGCAGCTAAGGCAGAAGGTGAAGTTTTCTGTACAACGTCTAGAAGACGGCACGTTGTCCTAAGGTCAAAACTGGCAATCATGTATGAGTCTAGTAACCTTCAACTAAAACCCAAGCCGATCTAGGTACTTGATGTTGTGGGTAAAGCTAGCTACGCTCCTGGTATACATCGCATTATCAATGCAGCCCAACGTCTAGAAGACGCCACGTGGTCCAAAGGTCAGCTGATAATGCTATACAGCCTACTCCATATTACCAAATGCATTGAATTGGTATGATGTATTTAACGCCCCGATTCCGTTGCGCCAAGAAGTTATTGCCAATGGGTAACGCTTGGCGCAATGGGTAACGCTTTTGGCATAGACGGAAGTCTACAGATCGAGTTTCTGTTGCGGATAATACAGAAATCATTGAGACACCATATAGATTACAAAGGCCTTCACGGCCGGAATGACGTGGCGAATCAGTTGGTATAATCCGGGACAATAGGCCGTGGTCATTCTGAAAGCGTACTTCCAAACGTTTCGTCATAACAATCTTAGAAGTCTACGCAGTTCCACTGATTATGTCGACCACGCAGATGTTTACGAAACGTTTGAAAGTACGCTTTCAGAACAACCACGGCCTATCATCCCGGATTCTACTCATTTGTCACGCCATAGATTACCTAAGACAGCACTGAACTGTGCTCCACGTGGAACCACCCTATACATCTGTAAGATCGAATTTACACAGCTGGTTCACAGTTTCTTCATTGTTACGCTTGGCGCCTTTGGTAAAATTAAGAATTGTTAGTTCTCATTTGTAAATACAGTAAGCATGGCGGTTTATAAGCTAAACTTTGGAAACATTATATTTGGGGTAATCTCTAAATACTTGTTTACTACCGGTACCACTGAAGGTATACGTTATATCGAAATACGGTACAAGTGCAGACGAGGCTAACTCTGTTACAGCTTCGAGATATTGACAAAAATACGTTTATATGTCCATCAGAGCAAAAACTTGTTCATTTGTAAATTCACGATTGTACAGATTAGCCGAGGCCGGAATAAAAGAAGCTAATGCGCACGTTGACGCAGGTTTTCTTCAGCTGTTTATTTACCTTTATCTGATTGGAAATTTTAGATATTCTTGATAAAAGTTAATTAAATTAGGACTGCACCTGTCTCTGTCCACATTTTTGTACCTTTTCAACATTTCAAGAAATGGTCCCGACGCTAATTCTGTTTTACATAATCTTTTTGCTATGTTCTTGTCGTTTTTATGTGTCTTGTTTGCAATTTAGTGGTTGCCAATATACTACCGTTGCTTAGACATAATTTTATTAAAAATTCTGTGCATATAAGTAGCGTAGGATCTTACTACTCAGTTTTACCCCACCATTTTGTTATCATACAATATGTTAGACTACTCTCGTCTGCTCTCTTTTACCCAAACCATGGCTATCTTGGTACCCTACGAAGATATTTGGATCAGCAAAAGAAGCATTGTGACGCTGGATCAGCCATTTTATACTTTCGTTCCCTCTGTATTGTGACTGCTGCTAAATCCTTTCCTAGTATAACAATTCCGTCAGCAACAATTTTAGCCTTAGGATATTTGGTCTATACCATTTCAAGAAGTTCCCATAGGTCACCAATTCACACAACCCTATATAGCGTGGTTGCATTTGGAAGTTTCTATCTTTACAGACGAGTTTTGCAGCCAAAAATATGGGAGCTCCAACCTCAAGTCCTCAACCCACATAACCTGCTTCTCAAAAACGATTTCCAACAACAAAAAAACCATGATCCAACTATAATATAATTTTGTAGACCCCATCGACCTTTCTGAGACCAAATTCAATGGGTACCCTGCTATCGTCCTCAACTCCCATTAAACCCCGGTACCTGTTTTGTCAGATTTAGGGCCTGATTCAAGTTTTTTTTTGTCGAATCACTCCGGCAGGTTTTAACCCTTTCAGATGGGCCATTTCTTTCAGTTGGTCGTCACATTTTTTTCCCAGTCTTATTCTTTCCTCGAACTTTTATGGCGTTCTTTGGTCTCAGGTGTATAGAGCAGGTTGCTACTTTATGACCCAGACTTTTATGGGCCGTTTTTGTTTCAAATTACGGTTTGTATAGGCTTGTTAGCCTAATCAAATAAAATCTTGATTTGGTCCGTAGCCAGGTGCCTGTTGGCTTTATTTTTTTTTTTATGTACTGTATGCACCGTACGTGTTTAGCAGACTAATGTGACTAATGTATGTTTTTTCTATACATTTGATTTTATGTACTTTTTCATGTCTCATTATACAATGACATGGTTACGCTATCCTTTTATTCTTCAAATTAATGTTATCCCTTCTATTACACACTCGAATATTAGAACAATTCTTGCTTCTCAAAAATAACCCAATCAATATGGGTCCAAGAAAAATTCGAGAGTGTAATAAATACCGAAATTCAGATTGAAATCGTGTACCTACGTGAACATACACATTCCAAATATTTTTTCGATCGAATAAATATTGGTTTCAATCAATATTCGAGTGTGTTCGAGTAAACTTTTCTTTTTTTGCTAGTCAATAAAAAGGAAACAAACCTGTAATCGGCATATATGCTGGATTTCTAAACAGTATAGTATGCTTTACACAAAGGTAGAATTATCTTCTTTTCACGTGAATGAGGAGCGAAAGGTTACGAATTTAACGCCAAACCTAGTATACACCAAGCTCTTTCATTACTTCACCTGTAACAAATAAGAAAGGTTTGTTGCCAGGTCTAGCATCAGCACCAATCAGCGCGTCGGCCTCTTTCATTACTTCACCTACAACAAATAAAAAAGGTTTGTTGACAAGTTCAGTTTATTCACAAGAAGGCAAACACTGAATTTGTAAACAGTGTAAGCCACCCTTATCCCCTGTGCTGTTCAACCGTCTTGCTCTAATCCGCTGCCTACGTTTAAAGAGAAGGGGGGGGGAGAACTCCTCTAAATCCCCCCCTTTGAAACTAAACAGCACATATTTGTTTTCCTTTATCTGGAAATAATCCCGCCGCGATGGGGAGCCCAAACCAGTTAGCATGGTAAACGTCATATAAAATATTGCTACTAAAATTAGACTTGAGCCCCCCACTTATGTGTTCGGGGCCCCCCACTGCCACCAAATCCCCCGTTTCAAACAGGCAATTATTATTCTCTTGTCTGTAATATCCACATGTGGCAACGTTTTTGTCTTTACCGCCACTTGTTTGTTGGTATAGTATGGTATTTGAAGGGTGAAATTTTTGAAGGCATACATATTGGCTGGGGTTTCCTCAGTCTCCTTATACTCTACTTCTATTCAGGCTTCAAGCCACTTTTCCGCGCATGGACTGTTATCAATTTTTTTTTTCTTTACGAATTTTGAATGCTGGGAAATTGCTGCATGTCCGTGTTAACCTATACCAGCTATAAGCGAAAATTGACATACTGAGAACATTAACACATTTTAGCAGGCGTCAGCCCGAATTAACCAAGTTCTTGAAAGAGTCTTCTGTTTCATTACGTTGATCTTCCACGCCTTCGTTACTTCTCCTTGACTTGATGTCAACCTACACCGGCACAAGTGGACAAGCTGAGACATGTTTACCATTTACTCAATTTCGTAGGCGTGAGCCAACCATATCAAGTTCCTTAAGAGGTCTTTTGTTCCTTTTCCTTGGTCTTCCGCACTCCTTTTGATCCTTCATTCCTCTTGCACCTGCTGCTATCCCTTCTCGTTTTGTGATAGAACCATTGCAGTGCAGTCTACTTAACAGAAGCAGAGGATTTGGCATTTACTGGACTTGTCGGGGCTTGTGGTCCAGCGGTTAGGCGTAGATCGTGGGTTCGAATCCCGCCAAGCCCAGTTTTTTCCATATCCTCTAATTTCGGTCAGTCTACTTGATAATCTCTTCACCATTTATTCTATACAACCCCCGACCTCAACGCATAAATTTTATCTAAAACAGCATAAAGTAACGATAACCTTTCCACCCATTATCGACTCATTCCCATATGCGCAACATGAAATCATATAACCCCCTGCCATCTTGAAACTATATGTTACTGCAAAAACTGTCTAAGCACTATGTACGCTCAGCTCTGTTGGGGTCTAATAGCTTCGCAATAAAAGTGGATCCATTCAAAAATAAATACCCTTTATCTCTGGTTATAGCAGGGAGTGGTACCCATAAATTTGTATAGAACAGCTTCATTAGCCCGCGTGTATTTATTTATTTATCGTGTACATTTGTTAATACCTCTATAGGTGTGGCCCTCTCAGGTACTTTTACGGCCCAGTCCAGTGACCGTTCCATTCATTAGGATGAGTCTGCAAGTTGGCCCTTATATGGCCCCATACTGTGGCTGTTGGTAAAGTGAAGGGTTCACTATTGGTCGGCGTGGAAGTCGTATTAGATAGTCTTTTGATGGTTGGTTAAGCACCAATAATGGGTAGCTGTGAGCCTAGATGTGGTTTTTTAATATACCTATTTTAGTAGGCTACCTACGCAATTTATTATTCTTAATTTGCGTATGCGTATAAACCTTTAGATTTATTTAGCGGTTTCCCATTTCCATTCCTATGTTAATGTTATAACTTTTGGCAATGTATGATAGGCACAGTCCAATTGTTAAGGAACTGGTCTATCAACCAGAAGATTGAGACATTGACAGCCCAATCCAAGGACGGATACAGGAGTAGCTGCGCCCCCCCCCCCCCCCAGTCAATTCTTCTTCTTCTTCAAATGCCCCTTCTATCTAAGATTGGCCAGCACCATGGCAATTATAATCATGGACACTTAGATTTGAAAAGAAAATAAGGACTTTATTTAGTGCGTGTCAAATGCCAAGTTTTGAAATAGTTTGACAGTTATATACTCGTAAATGTGTCATCGTATCCGCTACATGGATGACACATAAATTTTATTTTATTTCCTCCTTTTGAAACGGCTTTAAAAAAAATGAATATTTCAGATCAATCAATTGGAATGCTCAATCAGGGATATGTCGGAAATGTCAGTGATATACTCTTCTAATGGGATTTGCCAGTGCTTTGGGATATGGCAAATCATGGGAGCAGGTAATCCTTTTTTAAGGGGTCCAATCTTTTTATACCGTTTCCGTTCGAAACCTTGCTATATCAGAGTCGTGGCTGGACTCGATGACTTGGTGCTCTAGACCTCGTTGATGTGACGCATCTGGGGTACCTTACATTAAGCGCTTGACAACGGTGGAGCCGGTTGAGACAAACTTAGTCCAGAAAATTTAAGATGATCACTCAAATAACCCAAAATTGTGCAAACCAGCTGCTACTCGTGCCATTCGTAATTTAAAAGGGGTCGACGATGACTTTTTTACGGTGCTAAATTCACTTGCCCACTGTCAGGGTCGGATTGGGTAAAAAAAAAAATCAGGTGTCTTTGGCCAAAAACAACTTTTTCTTTCTTTATATTATTTCCCTAACTCCTCCAGCTACCCCACCTCAAAGCTACGTTAGTAGGGGCGTCATCTACAATATAATAAATAAATACTGCAATTTTTCTGACATTTTTGCTTTGGCCTAATTAATTATTCTCTACCTATTCTCTATTAACCACCTTTTTATAACTTTTTAACTTTTTCCAAATAATAATGTTAATAGTGTTGGTAGATGGTAACAAGACAAGACATGGATCGTGTGTCCGTGTCTTGCTCAGTTCAGATTTTTCTGTCTACCCTTTTCAGGATATTAATTCCTGAGGGTGCCTTCCAAACTTGACAATTTATTTGGTAGTGTATTTCCTATGACCTATACCACATAACACTTCAATAAAATTTGGCAACAGATGTCTTCCCAATAAGATGCTGACGTGTGTCATGAAGACAAGTGTCTGGAAACTATATATAAGACATGTAGAGTAGTGGTACCGACCCCGACTTTCACCCGGAAGGTTGTTGGTTCGAAGCCCACACTCGCTATCTTTTCTGGCTAAGCTTCGGAGGGGATGTGAAGCCTTCCTAGTGGAGTGTAAGAGAGGACTTTATAACCCTAACTCCGCTAGGTTGACTTAGTAATGGAAGGAAGAGTCAATATGTATTTATTTACTTATATCCATTCCTACCCTGTTTCAGAACACCTACGATACCTTCCATTAATTTAATTTACCCGAAATTACCTATAGACTTCGGATTAATGCCCTTTTTTCGTACCCGACTTAAAAGGGTTAGCTGCAGGTATTCCGATAATCAATAATGTATCCAATTCGATTATCATTCGATATACGATAATATACGATCGTAATATACGCTTCCGCCGCTCTGACATCCGGTTATAATTTATATCACCGCCACGGGGTGGCAGGTCGATCGATTTCTGGCCGGGTGTCCTGCCGCGCCATTATTCTACACTCTCCATCTGCTTCTTTCACACCGGAATTTCTCGGAATACGTTATTGTTGACGATAGGTATTGTATGATTTCAATTATTTTGAGATTGGCGGGCTTTCTTGGGGGGGCCACGGACATGATCGCTATTGTGTCGTAATTGAGCTGTCGAGTCGTCCTATTGTTGTACCGTAGGTTGTCTCACCGTGGGAGATTTGGCGGGAATTAAATTTAGTACTGATAGATCGGTTTTTTGCGCGTTTTGTGCTCGGAATTACTTTTTTCTTATTTCCATGGTGGTGCTGGTAGTATCAAAGGTTTTAATGCAAGTAAAGTAGATGTCGGGTACCCATTAAGGTATATTCCTTTTTACCGATTACTATCGTTGACATGTACAGTTAGATGTATGAGAGGACCACAGGTCCTAATCTCGCTGTATGCACATTATTATTTTTTCAATAAAGCCATTACTATTATTATTATTATTACACAGAAATAAGTGCTACAAAATGTAAGAGCTTACGAGAAACTTTGTCAAGTAATGTTGAAGTATATCCAGCTACCTGTCATTGTATGTACATCTTTAAGATGGGACTAATTAATTGACATATCCCAAACGCACCCTTAGCCTGAAATAAAAATTCCCTGCTACAAATCCTATTGCAATATTAAACTCCTGCAATATACATATTTCATACTAATCATAATTTTCTTTTTTGCAGATAAACCGAAAACTCTTTGTGACATCAACAAGATCAGAGGATAAAATTCAATTAGGTAAGTTAATTAATTAATTTGTTACATTATTAGCATACGAACATGATAATGCAGTTGAACCCATGATGATAGGCCGTGGTCGTTCTGAAAGCTTACTGCCAATCGTTTCGTCAACATCTGCGGTTGACATCTTCAGTGCTCCGACCGTGAAAGTAATTTTATTTGTAATTATATCGCATACGAACAATTCAATGAATGTATCCGAGTGTTCAGTATTCAGTCGCCTTTTTCGGTAATATCTGTGTTTCGATATTTCTCCGATCACCCTTATTCGAGGATTCTACTACTTCATCAACTTACTCAGGCTGTGAAAGCCTTTGTAATTAATTATGTAATCCTCCACATCTGTTTTAACACAATCAATTTAAATGTCCACTTATTATTCCTAAAACAAAGCGCATTATGAACACCATACCATTACCATTTACAACTAAAAAAGTGTGTTTGTCCACACGTTTTATGTGTATTTTACCCATTATAAAGCCCCGTCCTTCAATGAACACCTACGCAGTCTCTCCTCATCCCATGTTGCCCGCCTACCTACTTCACGCCGTCATACATAACCTCTATTGTTCACATTTACCTTCCCTATTTACTACACATGACTCGCCAACAATCTCTTTGTATTCTGGACAAAAAATAGTTACTTAGATATTCCTGTGACGCTACAATAAATCGGGTTTGAATGAGAAGACCGGAGACTCCTTTTCTAATAATAATATTAGTAATAATGCGTGTATTGATATTTAAAAAAAAAATACAATTTTTACTAAAACCGGTGCCAAAAGGGCGCGTTGGGATCTCCAATATCTATAGTCACTAAGGATTTTCAAAGACGTACAAAGCAAGCATGACTGGAAGACGACTGGCGGGACGTCCTCGAAAACGCTGGAAGGATGAGTTAGAAATTGACCTTTCTCGAGTTGGGAGTCCGTAGATGGTGGAGCGTTGTACAAAACCGAGTTGATTGGAGGAGTGTTTTCGAGCAGGCCAAAGCTTATCAAGGGCTGTAGAGCCAGAAGAGGATTTTCAATCGATAATGGGACCGGTCCTTAATATAGTAGCTTTAAAAAAAAACTGATAACACGAGGAAAAGAAATGTCTTAACCTTTTTGACCCCTGTATAGCTGATATCTCATAAATTTGTCAAAAAAACTGACACATCATCTTCTCCATTGACTCTACATAAAGGGCAACAAGAAAGGTCAACAACCTCTAATTCTTATCATTGGTCCATTGCTTTATCTGAGACTTCAATCGTCTGTCTTTAATTTTCAAGACGCATTTTGTTGCTTTTGTACACTACCAAAACAGCTGTCGTCTATTGAAAATATGCGTTCCTGGGAATTCTTTAAAGGTGTAGTTATTAAATTTTAATTCAAGAAATTTGGCCGATTGTCCCTGATTGGCGCTTTATCAACTCAACAACTGCAATCTTGACCCCTTTTGCCTTAATCGCGATAATTTACAATAATAATAATCAATTTTAAATTGCTGTTAACTAATACCTGAATTTTTGTTACACTTTCTGTTTTGGACATTTTTGTACGAACGTTGTCCGTGGTCTACATAAATAAACGCCTATTATTATTAATATATTTCGTTTTAAGTTTGATTTTTTACACCCGCTATGTTTAAATGCTCCCTTTGTCCCTTGACAATGAACCCCTGTTAATCGAGCATTGGCCCTTGTTCCGTTGCCTGCTACTAGGCTTTTATTACCCGTATTTTTCATGAAAGAATTTAAACCGCTCCACTACTATTAAATCCACTAACAATTATTTCTCGTATATCATTAGGTACATGCCACTTACTCATCCCGAAAATTATAACTCTGTTAATACAGGTACAGGCATTTCAACTGGTACTTGTAACTCAAGTATAGCTGTGCCTTGAACTCTCGTCATAAATAATGTATGATGTATTTTTTACGATGACGCTTGACGAGAAGAATTCGAGTCTTTGTGAGCGGGTACGGCAGGTTCAGAGTGTCTGAGACTGGAGAGACGACTTCAACTAAATTATAAGAATATTGTAATTAGTTACTTACTTACTTGGGTGTATCCACATGCTTCGTCCCTGACATGGATGGAACAACTTCTTTAATTTAATTTGAAAAAGAATTTGCCTTAACCTACCGGTTAGATCGTGGGTTCTAATCTCTCCAAGTCCAGTTTTTCTATATCCTCCAATTTCGGTTATAGGGTGGCCTGCACGAAAAAAATTAGCTTTGTTTGTTACAGTTCCTTTCATAATTTCGTAATGCCTTCTGAGTTCCCCTTCTTCTTCTTCAAGTTACAGCCGTCAGTAACATGCGGCATCGATGCCTCCACTTCCCTCGATCGTGGCACGGCCTCTTCAGCTCCACATATGTATTGGCCCCTACATTCTCCATCACTTGCTGCAGGTATTCTTTTCTCGGGTTGACTTATGAGAGAGAAAAAATCCGAGCCTTCCCCTGTCCTTTCTCTTAACAGTCTTAACCTTTCATCGTCCTCTATACAACACCCAGCCATAAACCCAACGTCTGCAATCAAGTTTACGGCATCATTGTCTGGCTATCTTTGTAATTGCCTTGGCCATGTTAATGTTCAATGCGAGAAGGAATGCGGAGTCCAACTAAGGTTATCTACAAGATTTTTACTGCGTGGCACCAGACAAGAAAGAGTTGCAGAAATCCACAATGTTGATTTCTATCTGGTGCCACTAATTCTGCACAACTTAAATTACCTTGTTGTCGATGCGATGACTTTTTTTTTCTTCTTTTTACTGGTTTGCTGTTTTTATTTTTATTATGGCTGGTTTGGAGTTTGTGTGTTTTTTATGCACTATAGTGAGCTGATACGAATCAGGTTTTTAATTTTGAGCTTGTTTTTGTCCAATTAACAATTTTGTGGAGATTGGAAAATCTTGTAGTCGTAAGATTACCTACCATTTACCAATCTACAGGTTTTCATTTATACTTCTTACTTTCCCTTTTTATTGTAATCTTATGAGACTTCGGGTGATCGGGACAGCACCGCCTTGTTCCAATGCATTGGGGTGCCGTGCAGAAGTCCTTACCAAGGCATTACTAAGGGTGGTACGAGCAAGTGCCATGAGCCACAGGACCGCTCCAAGCGTGTGTCGGTAAACTTCCCGAAAGTAGATTTCGTCCGGATACAGTAGAGGGGTATTCCAAATCGGTAAGAAGACTAGGCTTTTGTTGTCCCTCGTTACAGAAGTGTTCTTCTTCTGTAAATTCTTCGCTTTGCCACTAAGTTGAACTCTACTTTCATGGCAAGGAACAACCGAAGTTTAGTCTACAGACTGATTTGTAAGCAAAGTACGTCATATCCAATAAGTACAAGTTATACCTTCTCCCTGACTCTTCTCACTTCACAACTTCTTCTGAGGTCACAATCTCAACGATTGGTTGGCAGCAACTCTCCTCCAGCTCTCCCGGTCCTGCTCCTTCAGTTCTTGGTACGTCTAGTAGAAGTCTCCAAGGTCCAAAACCAAATTTGATGATGCCAATTTTTGATGGAAGAGGCATATAGCGATGAAGAAAAATTCTTTGCATAGTTATTAAATGTTATTATGAACTTGCGATATTCATTACCCAGATATTTCGAAACACGTCTTGTCTAGCACAGTTCAACATTAATTTTGTTTGCTATAGTGTTCCTGTCCACTGCGTATTTCTGTTCGGTTCAGTTATTCGCCAGTTCCTGGCTCTACAAACAGTTTGTCTGGCAGAGGTTCGTTGGTTTTGTCCTTATACTGTAGTAAACAGGTTATTTTTCTTATTGCTTTCCAATTTATACGTAGTATAAGGAAAGCTTTGTGACGGTCAAAATTTTCGATTCCGAGATTTCAACTGATTTACACGTTTTAAGGTGTAACCAAAAAGGTGGAACCCAAAAAAGTGGTTTTTACGAAATGTCTGTCTGTCTGTTCGTCGATTTCCGGGCAAACTACTCGGTCGATTTTGATGAAATTCGGCATGTAGGTTCACAAAAATCATACCTCGGGACCATTTTTTTTATTTTGGGCTAACTCAATTTGGGGGGTTTTTATTTTCAAAAAACTTCAAAAAAACGTCTAAAAAAATTATTTCCCCAAAACGGCTCCAACGATTTCTTTTAAATTCACTTGTAGTTTTTGTTAAAGTTGATAAAATGCGGGGGGTCGCTTGCCCCTTGATAGTTTGCTTCTGGGGGTAAAAAAATAAAAATGACTCAATTTTAATGAAAAATGACTAAAAAATAATTTTTCTGCGACACCTTTCTATCGATGATTTCTTCCTTCAGGTATGTTTTAGGTGTTAAATTGAGTAACGAAACCGGACAGGTTGCTTTCCCAAAAAAGTATTTAGTTTTGTACAAAAAAATGGTTTTTTTTTAATGATAAAATTCACGCTCAAATGCATTGCGTGCCCTGCCAGTATTGCTGTGTGGTAATATGTTGGTCTGACCTATCTAGAATTTACCTCACCACCAGTGACGAGTGACGTCAGGTGGACAACCCCCCCCCCCCCCCCCCCGAGATATCGTAAATTTAACCATATAGGAAAATTATTTACCATGAAATTACTCATTTTCTCTATCTACTAATTTTGATAAATTGGAAAGCATGTTCGAGTAAACTCGGACCGGTTCTTTTGGGATATGTTTTTGTTTATGCTCCTAAGCCTTGTGGCGTACTGTGCCCCCACATTAGTGCTACTACTGTAGTACTTATTGCTCTTTTGTTTCCTCGATACCTTTTTTTCTTGGGGTCGTTTTTATAACCGCTTGAAAGATCTCGACTAATAATAATGCGCGGCGCAGCTATGAACAGGTAGAAGGAGGTACCGTGCAGTATTCCTGGCAGATACTTTAACGGTGTTCGGTGGTCGGACCGAGCCTCAATGAAGGGCTGGGAACTTGCGGAAATTATATTCTTTTAAGGTTACACTTTTCTTAGCTCAGGTAGAGAAGAATTTTTTTAGTAATAATAATGAAAACTTATACCTATGCCGAGTACACACCTAGGTATGACCCTACATTTTGTATTTCTGTATAATTTTTTTATAAACATTTAGTGTTACATTATTCATTAATCTTTATCAAAACTTTGGTGGTCCATGGCTCTTTATCCACCCCGACCACCCCCCTTTTCATATCCTGGAGATCAGTCTATTAGCCTTTTTGAAACCTTTCTCCGGATACCTTCGAGATAATTATATATATATATAATATAATATCCAATTAATCCGTACATACTACATATGAAAAGCTTTGCATTGCGACTTTGAGTCAATGCATAGTGTGAACGCTGCTTTAGGCCTGCTGCGTGCACCCGCAGATTTGGCGGTTTTTTTTTTTTTTTGTAAATGACATTGCCCTCCCTTATCGAAACCTTATGGCCTTATCTTAGGCCGATAAGCAGCAAGCTGTTCAGTGTGTTATATACAACTGGCCAACTTCTTGATAGCGATATTATTTGTATTACATTACTATACAATGTGACCCTTGTCATGTCAACGACACACCCGGGGGGGGGGGGGGGTATGTTTGACGATAGACTAAAATAATGGAAATGGAGCAGTAATACATTAATGCCGCCGAGTAAGGGGGTTTTCGTAACCCCTAACCAGTTATCAACTTTTGAGTGACGTCACGTGTCAAGTAAGCCTGACACGACAGCCCCCTCCCCCGATTCACCCCTAGGCACCTACCCCCCCCCCCCTAAATACAACCAGAAATTCCATTTCTCATACCAACCCCCGATTGCTTTTCTGGTAAAATAACTCAATAATTCAGCTGTGTTCCTTTTCCTCAGACAAAAGTTCATTGCCATTCCTTTTTTTTTTTTTTTTGTCCATGATGTTCTGCAATTTAGTTACAGCGCGTTCGCGATGCATCTGACAATGTTATCTCTAAAGTAATGGAAGTGACAACAATTATTTGGTTGATACATTGCAATAATTTCAAGCCAAATCAAATCTTTTTGCTTTTTGTTTGGTTAGAACAAATACTTGTAAGAATAGAAAATCTCTGTATTGATTTATGCTGAATACAATAGGATATTTTGGTTATAAATAAACGCAGTAGGAAGAAGTGATCCCTCCCTCTATTGTTACCCTAACGTGCTGTTTTGTAAATATTGCAAGACCCTGCGTGCACCAAACAACACATGTGAGGAGCTTGGTTACAAACGTGGCCAACTCCATTTTTTTACAAAATGGGGTTTTGATTCGACCTATAGGGTTAGTTATAAACTTAATGCAATTTTCAACAGAAAATCCAGTCTCCTGAAAAATTCTACAACTTGGAGTTGGCCATGCTTGTAAACAGCCTCCTCATATGGTGTGTCTATTCCTTCCCCCAGAAACATACACAATGTCTTATTTAAATGCTTCCGATTTAATTAAATACTCTATTTATTGTATCCAAAACAACAAAAACCTCAGTGAATGCTCGCATTCGTATGCAGGGGCGGATCCAGCCCATTTTTTTGGGGGGGTAGTTGTGGGTCAGAATAGGAAAAACATATATAGGATAGATTAAATCAGATCTATTTACAATAGATTTACCAAATTTTGGGGGGGGGGGGCAGCTACCCCCCTACCCCTCCCCTGTATCCGTCCTTGTTCGTATGTCGTAATCCATTGAAATATAAATTGTACAGCTTTAGGCGGGAAATTTTTACAAATGGCGTATCTCCCACTCCCAGACCTCCAGATGATAAGGTTAGCCTTGCGGTTGCTACTTGCTGCTATCAGTCAACGCAGTAACAGCCAAGGAGTTTGTGCGTTTTTAGATGGGCTATTTCTACCGGTGTGCCATCAAGGAACCACAGCACAACCGGCTCTTTATGTCTCTGTTGAACAGGGTGAGTTACACCTTCTAGGCAGTTTCAAAAATTTCAATTTTCAAAAACCAGGCTGTATCCACCATAATTTTTCTCACTTACAAGTTACAGCCGGCTCGGCGGTCCACTTTTCAAATTTTCTTATGTCTTCTATCGTTTGTCGTGATATTTTTGACAACTCTACTATTGATATTTCATAATATATTTAATTTTTCCGCTAGTATGATTTCCCCCCCTCCATCTATTGAGACGTGCAACACAAGAATTGTACACACACTGTGTCATATAGTTTATTAGAAATGTAAATGTAACACTGTAACAGTCTGTAAGTACACCTATAATAGCTATATAATACAATAGCATTCTAGGACATGCAGCATATAACTTATGATTGTTCTATGAAATGTAGCCTAGTTTTTGTTACATAGGAGATAGGACATTTTAGCCCGATAAAAATATAATTTGAATCCTGAGGCCACGTGGTACTTTTTTTTCAATGGCTGGTCATAAGTATTTGAGTATTTTTATTTTTTTGGACCCAGGCCTAATTATTGAGGTCCGTAGGTCCCTTGTCCCCAATCCAACAACCTCGTGGATTTCGGACACTATTTGCATTGT
The DNA here is from genome assembly GCA_963971405.1 of Psococerastis gibbosa. Classification (NCBI taxonomy): domain Eukaryota; kingdom Metazoa; phylum Arthropoda; class Insecta; order Psocodea; family Psocidae; genus Psococerastis; species Psococerastis gibbosa. The sequence goes on from OZ020487.1 coordinate 47,411,226, forward strand.
TTCTGTATTAATTTTTGGCCATTGGCAAACTAGTATTCATTCTCAATGTACAACCTACAAGCGATAATGGACAAGCTGAGACAAGCTTACCATTGACGTAATGAAACAGGCGAAAGCATGACTTACACAAGTTCAGATACGAGTCATGGCATCAGGGGGTCCTTGGTTTAAAAAACATGTTTTTGGCCAGCTGGTGAATGTCCCCTCTCTCCTATATACTAGTAGAACTGTAATATAGCCTACATCTAATAACAGGTCATGTACCTAGCTGTGGTATACCTAATATCCATAAGTGTATATAGTTTGCCACACACGCTAGTCATGTGACTCGTACGGCTGCGTCACGGCCAAGTCAATAACGTAGTGTACGATGGTTGCATACTGAAGGAGGTTACGTGGCTTGTAGAGGTCTACAGAACACAGTCACTGTGTCGCTTGGCTTTGGCGAAAGTTCAGTCTGTGCGCTATTCTGTAAAATGTGTGCTTTAGTATTGCTCGTGAATGTGTGATACATAGTTTGTTAAGCTCTTGGATTTTAGTATGAACGTAAAATGGTCAGAGAATATACTGTGTAACGAGCAAAATTAACGGTCTGCCAGTCTCAGTGTAAAATGTTTTCCTTGTACAATTAAGGAGTCCTTCTAACCCTGTTTTTCAAGCCAAGGTTTCAACGCCCTGCGTAGAGAAATACGCAAAATACCTTAAGCCTGTATGTAGTACAATATTATACAGTATATGACCAGGGCCGTTACCATAAATTTAGAAACTGGGAGGGGGTTCAGTCAATAATAATAAAGTGTGGTAAAAAAAAAGTGTTGATACAGCAGGATTAGGGTCTAACTGTACATATCGTATCAATAGTACAATACTATTATGAAATGTGTTTAAATTATAGCCCACCATCTGGACATAGTTATTAGTTATCCTCTGAGTAAAATTATCCGATGCATACCGAATGTCCAAACTTAGTGACATTTCTTCATACCCATCTTTGACATTAAATTTCGCTTTTAGTTCTTCTTCGGACACTGGTTTCGTTCACTCATCCTGTGCCTATATTTCTTCCATATTGTATAGGCCGTAAACAAAATCACAAGTTGAGTGTTCATATATACACTGTTTTGCATAACAGTTAGGTTCATTTGAGTTCGTTAAATATAATTTTTCTTCCCTCTCCCAAAATTAAACACCATAAACTCCAAACGCAGCATCCTTCTATGCTCTCAGTACGTCAATATTAATGTATGAAACATACAAAAGGGTGAATACAAAATTGACTCTGCCGTGGGAACAACAAATACACACACTGTTACCTGATACTGTACCCTGCAGATACTCAAAAAATATGTAAATACCCGCTAACTGGCGAATAACGCAAAGGAGAAGGTCATATGATTAGCATACAGAATTTAACCCTTTACTGTATATATATCATCCTAAGGACATACTGTCAGCCTCAAACTTATAAATCATAGTAGAGTTGCCGCGAGAGACAATTGGTCTGGTAAAAGAATGTTAATGTACTTGGAGGAAGAAGAAGAAAGGGGGTAACGCCTTGGAAACAATTAGGGATTGTTGAGATGAGAGATAAATTCTCTGAGACATATGATCACCGATATTTTGTTCTTTTATCTGTATTACAATCTATGGGTAATAAATTTAGTTTAGTATGGAATTTAGGAGGGGGTTTCTATTGTTATAAACTTTTCTAACTATTCAAGGATTCCCATTTGAGGGTTTTATTATTATTATTACTCGTATATTTTAAATAATAATAATAATACTTGGACCTTGTAAGGTCGTTGCCTACAATCAGATTCAGTTGCCTTCTTCACTCCATAATGCCCCTCTGCTTACGATTCCTCGGCACTTGCCCAGTTTCATTCTCACTCTGCTGCAATGGTTCTCAATTTGCTTCCTGCACACATTCTCCGCTCCTTCGTATGCCCACAAGCACCGCTGACAGCCACTGACTTCTTTGCCCGTTCTCTTTATGTACCCAAACCATTGCTGTAACTTATACCACGTCCCGGGTTTCTTAACCCCGAACTATTGTATCTTCTAACCACTTCATTCGTTACCATCAAGTTTTTTAATGGACTGGTCTATTAAAATATAAATCTGCAACTTTCAATCCCCTGTTCGTGTGAAGTCAAAATTCTCAATTTTCTTCTCAGGTAACTTCTCAGCAATCAGAAATTAACCATTAGTCTGTAACAACTAATAAGTATTATTCGTGGTAAAAGGTCCCTTTCAAAATCCGGAAGTTAAAGATAAGTTTAAAGGTCTAGATAAAGAACTTGTAAAGGTATAAGATAAGGTAGGCTAAGGTGTAGATAGCCAACTTGAGGTAATTAGAGTCATTGTAATGAGAGGGGAACTCCCCTGTTATTACAGCTAACACCACCTCGTGGCAATTATCAGAACCAATTTATATGCGACCTGATTAGGGCTGCCTAAAATTTTTATTTTCACATTAAGGCCCGGTACACACGAACCTACCAGAGACGCTGAGAAATTTATCATGGGAGCATGGTATGAATACCTATCTAGTATCTTTAACAAACTGTGGCCCTTCGGTGTGAGTGACATAATGTACATCAACATTTAGAGCAACACTTCTTCTGCTCTACGACATCTCATTTTTGGCTCTACAGTAAATATTTTCAAAGAAATTTGCTTTTCCTAAATTGTCCCTAAAATGCATAACTGCTGCAACAGTACACGTATCCGAATTTTCTTTATCGTCTTATGTTTACGGAGTGAGACTTCAGACTAGGAAGTCTTATACTCTTATACTGTCGAACAACCCACTTCCAGAAATCAGTACAATTTCCAAAATGCAGTACATAGTCAACGTAGCAAAAAGCATTGTTAACCCAAATTTAGTTACCACTGCTCCATTTTTACATTAAAATCATTTATATTTGTGTATAACTCCACAATAAAGGGCATTTAAACAGTTAATAAAGTGCCTAGTATTCAAAATGTCTCCATAATTTGCCATATGTTGTCAAATTTACAATTTGGCCCTATAGACTGGTTAGCTTCTATGTGACAAACAACATGTGTGTTGTCCCAACAAATTATCACTGAATTCAAACTTGGTATTTCGAATTTGGGCACTAATATTCCCACTTCATGACTCGTGTTCTACAAAATAAAATTACTTCACCAAAGTTTTTGAAATTCCTTGTAATTTAATGCAAGAAACTTACAACTTATATTATTAGATGAATTACATTTTGATGACTTCAGCAGTAGACGATGTTATATTAATAAATATAAACTGAAAAAATGTTAAACTCGTCTGTCCCTTTTCCTTAAAAGAAGTCATGGAGACTTAGTTGGACAGCCTTTAGGGTCATTCAATTTTGTTTTTTGACTGATTTATTTATTTATTCATTTTGTGACGAATTAATTAACTTAATTCATTATTTTGCATGGTAGATAGATACTGCAACATGCTTCATGACGAATTTCAGCGGCATGGATGCTGGCAAAATAACACAAATATACGATTTATCGACTTATCACACATGATTGGATTTGAATAAAATAAATTTTTTTAACATTTTCTCATCTGATAAAAGCAGCAATAACTGTTTTAAACACGTAAGGATTTCCTTCTCCTACGGTTACCTCTTATGTGTGTTATATTATACCATAAACAACAAACCTTTGAACCTTTCAAGGTTTCTGTCGGAGGTCCTCTTTCGTAGCACCAGCTCTATGTGAGATGTTGCGGTCAGAAACATGCCTGCCATCCGTGCTTTTTTTTTTTTTTACTTTAAAAACTTCAGGATCTTATTTAACACAAAAATAGCCCAACTTCATACGTTTAAGCCGGCTACCTGATTCCTTATAGGGCCTATAATTACCGTTTAATTTCTATAATTTTCCTAACCAGCGTTTAATTCTGTTTCAGGTATGTGAAAGAACAGGTTTGGGAATGATTACGGCGTAATCATGGTCATTTTTTTCATCTTCCACATTGGTAAGTGTTTTTCAATGTTTTTATAGATATAATGAGTTCTCGGTAATCTGTATAAGCTGTGAGGTCTTCTTGGATCAACAACTGGAAAGTTGAAGAACTAGTATAATAATGCAAATGTATAGTATAGTTGTCTAAGGGCGCTGACTTTCACTTGAAAGGTTCTTGGTTCGAGTCCCATACTTGTTACATTTTATTATCATTCTCCAGGGAGTATGTCACGGACTACCCTAGTTCAGTGTAACCAAAGTTTTTACTGCCCCAACTCCTGTGGTTTGATGTTGCACCTAATGACGGAACAGTACTCCGAAACCGCTTGTGTTTTTTTTATTACATTACCGTAGTAAATTAGCTTTAATTCGTTTTAAGTAATGACCGGGTGGTAAAGCCAACCGAAGTTAGATGATTTAGAAAAACTGGACTTGGCGGGATTCGAACCCACAATCTACGCCTATCCGGGCATCGTTTTGACCGCTGGGCCACCAGCCTGACAAGTACAGTGCCTGTTAAATCCTCTACTTCGTATTTTTTATTAATTAATGAATGTATTTATTATTTGATTAAAGATTATTCGCATTCAAACAATTCAATGAGTGCATCCGAATAACCACTTCAGCCGCCTTTGTAGGTAATACCTGTGTTGAGTTACGACGGGTTTCCGATCGCATGATGTGTAGAGACTCGCACAAGTACGAACAAGCTACCACTATGCCATCGAAGGCCATTTAGCACAGCTACACAATTATCTAACCGTTGCGAGTTCACTTTATAGCATAAAGTTCTTGCCTTTATTCAATATATTGTAGTATTGTATTATATGGTATATAACACTGACATTAAACTATAGAATAGCCAAGTTGAGTTAATAGCGTTAAAATGTAAACAAAATATTTTTAGCATGCAGAGTTCTAAAGTTGTTTGGCTTACATTTTCAAGCATGATTATAAGTTGGTATCTTGAGCTGCTGATTACGGTTGAAACCATAAATTATACTAAAATACATGTGCTGTGATCGAAACAAGAAATTGTCTAACCACATTGTAGCAATCTAGTAACCACAAGGGCCACATTAGTGGCACAGTCGATATTGATGTCTCACTGCATCAAAGGCTGTTGAGAGGTCCTTAAATATACGAGTCCATTAGATTAAATTGCCTTTAACAAGTCTGGGGTGAAGTCAATTGAACTCTATGGCAATAGAACAACTAATAAAGCATGGAACAACCGTTAGTCAATGCAAATGAAACGCCCAGAAGCCTCGGATATTGCCAAAACCACCCTATCCTGGCTGTGGCGAAAACGTACCCCCTAGCAATGAGCAACAGTGTAAATAGACGGAGAGCCCGCCTTGCAATTTGATAATGGCAGTTGCGAATGTCAACGGGGACGGTGACCAATGAGTTGTAAGGGTTGGGGGTGGTGGCCACCCCTCGGCATGGTAAATGGTCGTCTCCCTTACCCTTTCGAATTTCAACTATTGAGCGCTCGCTATTTCCCGTTATTCTTGCAGCACAAATTTGTCAGGGATGGACAAAGTTTATGAGTTATAGCTTATTTAGTTGTTATTTTGTAAATACGATACCTATGTAAACTGAGGGGTTCAGATTAGGTAAGCGGAAAGGCTACGTTACCTTCACATATTAATTTTATCTGGAGGTGTCGCCCCTAAATTGTATTGTACGATTTCTTGCACAATTAAACGTCACTAAACTAAAAATTTAAATTCCTTCAACGATAAGCAATAAATTCACAAAGTCGAGAACTTGGGAGAAATTATTAAATCTTCAAAAAGTACTTCCTACTTTCTTTTTTTTTTTACAAAAAAATTACCCCATAATAAGTGGGTGGTGGAAAGCGCGACTTATCGTATATGTCATGTGGTTCGCATGGGTGCCTCAGGTCGCAGCCAAGCTCCCCTAAAAAGACTGCAACCCCCGCATGCTAAACATCTGTACTGGGAGATGAAAGTCAGAGGAAAATTGAGAATTCAATTATGGTACAAAATAAAATATGAAATTTTCGGATCATTATTAAATTTTTAAGATTTTATAACCCGGAACAGAAGAGGGGGTTGGTATGCTATGCGTCTGAGATGTCCCATGTGGCAGAGAGGGGTGCGGTACTTATCTCAAGATTTTATCATGTCCGTTTTTTTTTTTCTTTTAGGAGAAGGGGAGGGTTTTTATCCTCGACATCTCGAAATAATCAGTAATGTTTGGGGCCCCTTTTTTAAAAGAGCAAATTTTGTGTTTTTGAATAAAAATGAGTGTTTTTATTGATGCGGCTGCTATACCAGAACAAGACACGACAGCTCTGTTTGGGATTTTGTGGTCAGTTACATACCATTTGGCCGTATTTTTTCCTATCGGTCAAGGTGAGACACCCTTCAGGGTTGGGTGGAAAGTCTCCTTCTATGCTGAGTCTCAAGCCCCCACCGTCCAAATTTTAAATCGCGAAAGGGAAAGACAGAAATTCTCAAATTATTTTTCTTTTCTCGCATTCTTACATATTTTTGCGCCTACTGTCCACGTCAGCAGCATATGAATAAAAAAGAAATCTTCCATATTCAGTATTGATCTCAAGAACTTTTGAATAGCTAGGACTTTGACAGAATTGCTAGTACCACTTTGGACTGGGTTCACGATTAAGACTAACAAAAAGCCGAAAATTCTAACAAACTTTTTAATTATTATTATTGTTATTTTTTTAAATTATAAAAACGTTAATCCCATACAAACAATTCAATGTATGTATCCGATTGACCTCTTCAGTCGCCTCACTAAGTTACCTAATAGGTACTTGTGTCGAGTAACGACACGTCTCCGATCGCAGGGCGCGTAGAGACTCGCACATGTACAAGCACGCTACCACCTGGCCATCGAAGTCGATAAAACTAACGACATTTTCTTGAAGTTTCCATAACAACAAACTCGGAGGCCGCTCTTCATCTACAGTTAAGCTTAAAGAATCTTCCACATTGAGAATCATTCCCACACCTTCCTCCTACCAACCCATACAAACCATGGAAAGCTGAAAAATTCTCATATTCTAACGACACTTTCTTGTAATTTCCGTGTCGTTGCTCGATGCGGCAATGCGCTTTTTTCCAAAAGTCACGTCTGAGAGAGTCATGGCCATAAGAAGAAGCCCAGTAGCCGCTCTTCCCCTGTCTTTTACATTGGAACCGAAAAAAGTGGCGTCCACATTGAGAATAACGCGTGTAAAGCACGAAAAGCCGAAAATTCTGACATTGTAACGACATTTTGTTGTTTCCGTGTCGGTATTCGGCACGGCAATGCCCTGTTCCAAGAAGTCTCGTCCGAGGGAGTCACGGGCCTACCAACGTAATGCCTATAATCCGTCGTAATGTTTCCTCTCTGTGCCGATACCAATCATTAGTACGTTGGCGGCCCTGCCTCTCTTATTTGTTTTGTCCCCCGTGGTCGGCCCTAATTACCTATTTTAATGTGAATAACCCTTTAGCCGTGTCTCCGGGGCCTTCAATCACGTGACCACTCGGCTGTGCACGCCAGAGAGGTTGAATTATTAGACTGATCAAAGATTCTGAAATCTATAAGAAATACACATGTTGTATTGTAGTATGATACGTTACGCCGATGACATTGCACTTGCCGCTGATGACGAAGAAGAATTACAGCGGGCCTTGATAATCATAAAAGATATATTAGCAATGGGGTATGATGAAGTAATAAAAACGTCACTAAAGTTATGGAGGTCACGAATATAGAAGACCTGAACCAAGTACACACAGTCTTCGACGGAGTAGTCCTCAGCAGTGTCAAGTGTGATTTAATTAAAGTGCCTGGGCAGCACAGTAGCTGAAGATAATAGCTTAGCAGATGAAATCAATAACCGTATTCAATAAGAGAAAGCAACCAAAAAATGTAAAATCCTGTAATCTGTTAACATAAGAAGCAGGAAGCAGTTCCTAAAAACGTGCGTATGGAGTGTTTTATTATACATATGTGAAACCTGGACACTAGTAACTTAGATAAGGAACTGATGGGGCTTGAAGCGTTTAAAATGTGGTGTTCAGAAGGATGCTTCGGATCATCTGGGGGGACACGTGACAAGTGAAAGAGAGCTGGAGGCTATTGAAGAGGAGAGACATATAATAAGTAGAAGAGAGAATTTTGCAGGACACAGTGGAAGGAACCAATAGAAGAGGTTGGCTGAAGAAGGAAGATGCAGGCTATTTTGTTGGTTATCCACAGTGCATGGAATGAAGAATGTAAAGTCCAGCTGTTCTAAGTCTTTGGTGAATACCTTAATACCTCTGGTTTGATTCATGACGCGTTCTATTTTAGGATGTCAACTGCTGCGCTCTTTTTCGGGGAAAGAGCAATTTTGGGTAATGATGCGTTCAAAATGGGTTTTGTTGGTGTTTGAATAGTTTTGGTTGATGTAATTTGGGTGGAAAGGGACTGGAATTGTGTTATTTTGTCACTACTCACTGATTTTGGTGTATTCACAGCGTTCTGGTCTGCATGGCACGGGATATGCTGAGGATTTAATGCATAATTTATCAGACTCAATCTCTGTATGTTAATTCCCTTAATCCGTATTTATTTTGTAATTAATTGAAAAACCCTCGCTTGGCCACTTTTTGGCTGTATTTCTGCCCCGGCAACCACTGCATTTGGGGCGAATTCTACTATGCTCCCTTACTTATTTTTTCGTTGGTTTTTGGGCCCAGTGTTCTGCCACCTGACTTGCTTTACTTTTTCGTGTCCGTGGTAGACTACTAGTTTCTGGGTCCAGTATTCTACCAACCTGTCGTCATAGTCGCTGCACACCCAAAGGTCGGTAAAGGGATTAGCCGCTAGATGTTTCCACGTAGCGTTGCCCGGGGTAAGCCCGATAGGTTTCTTGTCCACGTATTTAAAAAGCGATCTTCGAAGAGGCTCCTTTCCTGCCACCTTGGCGCTATTGTCTGTGCACTCCCAAAGATCGTCTGAAGTGCAGGTAGTGCATTGAAGCAGATGATTGTCACCTTGGGTCGCACCATATTCGCACTTGGTGTCGTCCGAGGCTAGTTATATGGCCCTACCTATGACGAATTGGATTGAGATTGTTCTGTTGACATACAGTTGCAATTAAGAACAAAAAATGAAATATTCCTTTATTAAGACACAAGGAGAGACGTAAGACTGGAAAGTCTTTTACTGTCTAACCCACGTCCAAAAAAACAATTAGTGTTCACCCGGTACCGGGACTCAATACCGGTCCCGGTCCCGGGCGAATACAATCTCCAAAATACATACCTAGTCAACAAAACAAAAAACGCTTAATTCAACAATCTTATTCTAAACGTGTTTATAAAAAGACATAAATCGTTTTCTAAAACTTTATTAATGTTATTAACTAGTTTTTGGAATTAGTTTCACCATCATATGTACGATACTAATGTACGAGTACTCAGTACATTATGTAATGTTTTAACGAAACCCTCTTGGTGATAACCTTAAAACCTTTACTATTTGTTACAGTGTTTGTATTTTTTATTTTTTACTTTTAAGTTTTGTTGATGTGAATCCAGCTATATGTTTAAACGGAAAATTATTATACTGATGCTCGGTCCAAACTCGGAAGACAAGGGACAATCCTATAGAAAAGATGCTCGGGTATAAATAAAAAAAACTTGGTATAATTTGGTGTTTTGGAAGGGCAGGTGGCGACGATGTGTGAACTCAACCCCTGCATTTGTTAATGCCCACCCTTTCTCGTATTTCTCAACTCATTTCCACCCCTTATGCATAACAATAGAAATCCTTGAGCTGATGAAATGCAGCGTCTCAAGAAAACCGGCCGAGGGTCCGGCAAGGTTTCAGAGATTGCTAGTTTTTGTAGCAGCAAATTTTACATAGTGTCTTTGTATTGTTTGCAAAAGATGCACGAACAATATTAATAATGGAACTATGCTACTTCAGTGGCAAGGTGGTCGCGTGCTTGTGTTTGTGCGAGTCTCTACACACCTTGCGGTCGGAGACGTGTCGTAACTGGACACAAGTACCTACTAGCTTATTTTGTGAGGCGATTGAAGAGTTTAATCGGATACATGCATTGTATTGTTTGTACGCGATTAACCTTTTATTTAAAAAAAGAAAAAAAGACAGTTTAAAGAAGTTAATGTTATTGGCAATATGTAATATGTTTTTTTTTTTTTAATTTCTTGCGCCACTCGCCATGTCTTTAAAAAAAACGTACCAGGTGGCCCCATGATTCAAAATATATTTTTGGCGCTCTCGAATATCCCATCTCTCCTATACAGAGTTCTAGTATTACATTGTTGAGCAGTGACATCTTTGGAGAGGGCTCGTAACCCTTCTAAATAAATGCTGTAGCCAATTACATAAACAGTTGTAAAATCCCCTTGCAGCTCCGGCATACATAGTTTCAAACATCTGCATACGATATTCTGGTTTTTTGTTGGCTGTTTTTTCAGTCTAGCCTAATTAGATGTTCTTGTTCCAGCCAGTTCTTCTTTTCTTAGAACACAAATGTTTTTTAACTATGTATATTATAGTTTGCTACATGGGCTAGCATAACAGCCGGCTCCTACACTCCTACCCGAACTTGATAAGACATAGCGCCTGTGTCAATGGGATCTTGAGTGTTGAAATTCTACTGGGCAGCCTACAGTTAGATGCTGGCACCAGCTTATCCTGCAAAATTGGATTCTACTTAGCCTATTGTACAGTATTATTTTTACATGAAACTTCCTGTATTAATATTATTGTTCACATTTTGTAAGTTTCCTTTACAAACTGTAACTATTGTAGAAAATAACCTAATGTAAATGTAGTACGAACCTACTGAAATCACGTCTAAAATGTACTGTTACTTACACTCCTGGGATTCCTTTCGCTGCGCTACAGCCACAACATTCTGCCAAACTCGTCTTTGCTCGAACCTCCTTTCACCCTCAGTCACGGCGAGTAGTTTTCAATCTTCTGGATTTCATTTGGATCTTCCGCCATCAGTTTGTGGATTCTTCCGGTTTTTGGTTGGACTCAGTAGCGAGGTATAGAGTTCCTACGTATTTTTACCCGCAGGAACTTCATACCGTGCTCTTGAACCTTCCATATTCTACATACAGCAAGAACTTCATGACTTCACGCCGCGCTCCTCAGCCTACCGTGTTCTCCAAACAGCATGAACTTCATAACTTCACGCCGCGCTCTTTAATCTATCGCGATCATCAAGAACTTCACGCCGCGCTCCTCAGTCAACAGCAAGAACTTTTCTCAGGGCTACTGAATCTTGTACCTCAAAATCTACGAGTCGCCGTTGTATTCTCAATGTGAGTCATAACATCAATTGTTAAGTGATTTAAATCATAAATGGACCTACAGTAGGTAATTCTTATACTTCCGTGACTTTCTCAGATTTCTAAATAGAATGCACCTTTCCATGTGGTTGAAATATTATTGTAGAAGGTAAATTTCCATAGTGCATAAATACGAGAAGTGTTTTCACATTTTCATCCGAAAGGGAAACACTTTTAAATGTTTTACTGTGCAATGTTTGATTATATTAACAATATTGAGGGGGAAAGATACACTATTACTAGTACTCTATTATTGGGTTTTGATGAACATTTAGCAGAAGTTAGAGGAAATAACGAAGAGGTTACCTCTTCAACCAAAGTTAATTTAGAGTCAGTGTTATATATATATCATGTAATACTGCAATATAACATACAGCAATTTTAATGTTTTTCAGCCGCTCATGAACTCTCAATTGTAAGAGAAAATCGGATTACCCCCACTACGCGCTTTTTGTCCTAAGTCGATTTTTACAGGAAATATCGACCGCAGAGCCTTTAAATAAGAAGAAATACTCCTCTACATTTCGATATATGACATGAGGTCTTCACTTACACCAGTTGGCCACCTGAACCCCTTTTTCGGGACTGCCAATCAATTATAATTATTAGAAATCCAATTCAATAATAGTGGCCATTCTGTGTTAGAAAGAGGTACTCATCATATATCAAAGTCTTCAGAAAAGCGTCTACTGTTTGTCCTGACATTATTGGCAACTTTATGGCATGAGATATTGACTCGTATCTGTACTTTGTTAAGTCATGCTTCCACCTGTTACACTGCACCAATGGTAAGCTTGTCACAGCTAGTCCATTATCGCTTGTAACCGGGGTGTAGGTTGACATCGAGGGCGTATGCCAGCTTGCCATTGGCCCAAAATTCTTACGGAAACATTATAATGTCTGAAATCCATGGGGTCGTTGGCATTGGACAAGTAAGTAGGCCTAGATTCATAAGAACATCCTTCAGGACATTATTAATAATTGATGAGAAATATGATTTTCACACTTATGGATAAATAAATAAATATTGACTTTTTGTTCTATTACTAAGCCAACCTAGCGGAGTTAGGGCTATAAAGCTTTCTCTTACACTCAACTAGGAAAGCCAGGGACCGCCTGCTTTACATGCCCTCCGAAGCATGGCCTCCGATTGTCTCCGAAGTTTTCAAATATAGGCTATTTAGTTTGTGACTCTGAAAAGCCCTTTAAACCCGAGTACCCTTCAATTTAATTTGAGTACGCGGGGTATCTTTCTTTAAGAATATAACAACCATCATCAAGTTTACTCATATAATCAATATATTTAAATTACAATGATTAGAAGAAATATCGGTAAAATTAAACTCATAATAAGCAAACAAATTTTTCATCGAAACACTCCTTCGTGGTGAAGCACGCAAACCTGTCTATAAGTAGTTAGGAGCGACCCCTCGAGGGGTTATTTTAATGAAAAAAGGAAATTAGGGCTAATTATGCGCGTAAGTAATTGGTGTCTGGCGATAATACCTGAATAATAGCCAGGTACGAGGGGCACCAATTCGACATGTGCAACGGATTTGCCCTACCTTAATTTTCTTTATGCCATTTGTGCTGAAGAATCAAATTTGGGGATGCTCGGATCTTTAGCTAACCTGCTGCTGGTGTTTCGTGAAATGTACTGTAGTATCTAACATTTATTTAAATATACCTAGTAGATAATACTCTATAAAGGAATCCATCGGAAGCAAATTTTAACGAAAATTTTAATTGTTTGGAATAAAAGTTGCATCGTAAGAAAATGGGAAACGTCATATTGCTTAACGTCTGGCTTTAACCAATGAGCCGACAGTACCTCAGTACTCAAAAGAGTTTAATGTCCCTAAATTTATTATGCCAAGTTATGTACTTCCTTACTTATCCAAGTCAGCGACCTATTACTGCTGATGGTGACTTTATTGCGAGTTAACTACAATGACATCATATTAACATCGATTTTCACACAATATCTAACTTACACTCAACTTAAATTGAAAATTACTTACGAATATACTGCCAACTGTTTAGCTTGCTAAATGTTTAGTCCTTTATCAACTCAATTAAAATTATAAGGAGTCCTACCAAACAATACTACAACCTTATAAATTATTGTTATGCTATTTTCAAATTGTTACCGTTTTAAACGTTATTTTGCCTTTTCAACTATTATGTAACTCAGTGGCTATTTACTATTAGCATTAGTAGTATATAATACTCAGTATTAAATACTGACATTAAACTAACTTAGGTTGAAGAGGCACCAACGATCAATGCCTTAGCAAGGTTCGAATCTCGGCACTACCACATTTTTCTAAAACCTCTAATTTCGGTTAACTCATATATTTTATATGCAATACTTTGAGGGGGGGGGGGGCAACTATCAACTACTTTCCGGAGACGACGTTGAATTTTACTAATCAAAAAGTGTTTTTAGCTGTATCTTTATTATATATTTTATTTTAGTATAAAAATTTTTAATGTTGTAATAACATTTTATTAGGACTAAAATTTTGTTATATTGGCTTACCGCTATCTGTTGACTTGAACCATAGAAAAAGATAACGAACATCTGTTAGATCTGGCAAATTATATATTGCAAAAACTCAAATTAGTTAATTTCATCTTAATTTTCCCCGATTGGGGGAGGGGTTTCCGTATATAATTACGCCACTGATGTAACTGTTTTGAATTTTAATTTGCATTTTATTTAGTTTTTTGACTGTATAGGACATAGGTAAATACAGTAATAATGTACCTACTGTTGGACCAGCCATTAAATAATGTAATATATAATATTTTATTCATATTATATATTATAATATTTTATTCATATTATATATTATACTTGTCGTGTCTTTATGAGGAATATACTAGATATTAAATAAAGACAATACGCGGAACCAGTTGACGCTCTGTATTTTTATCCACTGCCCACTCGATATTGCATAGAAGAGGTCTTCTTCTTCAAGTTACAGCCGGCTGGCTGGTTGGCAGCAACATACCTATGTTACGGCATCGATGCCTCCACTCCCCTTGATCCTGGCACGCCCTGTTCAGCCGAGGTAAGAGAGGGCTTTATAGCCCTAACTCCGCTAGGTTGGCTTAGTAATAGAACAAAAGTCAATATTTATTTATAGTTTTTTGTATATTCCTATACTATTCCTACTTTTATTACTTTCTTAGTTTTAGCAGCAGGTTTTACGTGAATCCGAACAAACTCTCATGCGCCGGAAACAAGTTAGATTTGTTTTCCTAAGTTATCCAATGAAAATTATGTGTGGAAGAAATAAAAGTTTGTAAAATAAATTTTAACACAAATTTTATTTGGACTGTAAAAGATAATTCTTGTGAAAAATCATGTTTGCTATTCTGGCTATATTTTTTTTCCACTTCTTTCTTTTTTTATTTGTTGAGTCCTGGTCACCTCCGAATTACTCATGTGACTTTACCATGCTCCCCAAGTGGTTCGGAATCCACTATAATCAGGAGGTCTACCCTGCCAGTCAACTCCGTTCCCCCCTGAGGTGAAGGAGACGGAGGGGGAAATTTAAAGTTCACAGGAAATTTCTATCGAAGAGCAATAGATAGATAGAATAGTGTCATAAAGTAGCAGAACTTTTGTTCTTTATTTTTGTGTACATTATATGCCCATCACTGATCAGCCACTGTTAATGAATGTGGCTTGTAAAAGATTTCGGACATTGAGAATGTCGATTTGAAGGAGTTCCAAAACTGTGGCCAACTGGCTTTAGTGACGGCTACTTACTATGTATAAAAATGATGAGAAACATTTCTTCTGCTTTATGACACATAAAGTTTGGCTCTACGAACGATGTTTTTCGTGAAATTGGAATTGATTGAAAAGTCAGGTTTGTCTCGAAGGGGTGGGTGTCTTCAAATTTTTGGAAAACAACATGGCGTGAGGTTAATTAAATTCTCGTTCCACATTGGCTATATTGGCAAAATCGCTTTTTGATCACCTCCTAAAATATATAAACTTTATAATATAGTAGATTTATTAATATACAATGCACTTGTTTATGTATAATATAATAATAACAATAGTCAGTGCCATGTTACAATGTAGTTTTTTTTTTCAGTCTATATTGCAAGGCAGGGCCCGTGTGCGACTTCTACTACCTGACGCTTGTACATTTACTTATTTAACCATATAATAAACTCATAATTCAATCTTGAATTTGTCAACATTTATAGTATGGATAAAATGAAATAAATAAATAATGCATTCAAACTTGAATTTGATGTAAACTATTGTAATATATGAAATAATGTAAATGATGGAAGCAGACGGCATATTCCAGAAATAGAGCTTTCTTTAGAGATTTTATAAATTAACAATAGCTCCCAAGACAAACTGTCTTGCGCATTATCACAGTTTATATTATATTTTATGAAGTGTTTAAAGGGCATTTCGCTCTGTATCAGCGGGCTTACTATGACGATTACTTTTAATCTAAGCCTGGAATTAAGCCTGAAGAATAAGTTAATACTAAATAAATTGGAAAGCAATGAACAAATTACTAAGTAAATAAGAAATACCTTAATTAACTCTCGTCCCATATTATTTTTTTAAAAATTGGAAAGATTTCCCTTATGTTGACTGTTTATTTTATGACTCAATTTCTCTTAAAAGTATCATTGAATGCGATATATACGTTTATATATTCAGTGCAATTATTAACATATTGTTATTATTGTGGGTTATGGGTGAAATAAACAATTGTTTACCATTTATTCTTACTATCATAGCCTTGTGCCGACGGCCAATGATTCTTTTATATAGTGGTATTCTTTTTTTTTTTAATGTATGCCTGTCATAATTTGCTCTAAATGATTTTTTTAACCAGTAACAGTTCACGCAAAATGAGAAAAGTATGGACATGGAATGTTTTGATCCTGTGCAACACTGTAAAAATATTCTTTGCACAATTTTGGTTATGCCTTGCATCCAATGCAACAAGTTAACACAAAGTGGTGCAAGGAATATTGTTACAGTGTTGCACAGGATCAAAACATTCCATGCCCAAACTTTTCTCATTTTGCGTGGACTATACCGATTTGTTATATTGACTCCATTTTCCTTACATAATAAGTTCCACTGCATTCTTCATTCTATTTAGATATTTAGATAATTATTTATTTCCTTCAATACAATACATTTATACATTGTTACTTTTTTTTTCTTAAGACTTAACATTGTAATGAAGAATCTTCTATAACCTTAGTTTTCCATTTTATCTTTCAATGAACCTCTTTCGTTTAGAAATCCTATTAATGCCGGCTATACTTTATACATGCAGCCTTAGACGAATAATGTCAAAACCCAATTTTTTTTCATTTTTTTTTAGGCGAAATTGGTCCATTATTTGCTGGCATTTGTTAAATTCGGCAGTAGTTGTCGATAAACTAATAAAGAAATAACGTATCTGCATAAATTGACAATCTACATACATTACAATGTTTATTTGTTATTTAAAGATTATTGCACTACCGTATATTATGAAATATGTCGCCTATTTGCTACCTGTGTGTGATATGTTATAAAAATATTGACGCGCAGCTATGTTTTGAATAAACGTATTATTTGTTGTTTTAACGTATTTTTAACGTACTACAACAGGAGGCCTAGTAGTTGTACTAGTAGTATTGTATATTTTCATCAATTTTTAATGCGACCCATATACTCGTAAATTCACGGCACAATTTTTATAAAATTTAATCCATCACAGAATTGTAGTTTCCAACTGCTTTATTTTAATTATTGGTGATGAATTTTTCAGAACAATATTAGTTTATAATGTATTAAAATACAGTAGGCTAATTGAAAATTAATTTTTAAAAAGTAATCCTTGTGAGTTTGAAAGTTTTATGATAAAACAGCGTCCATCGTACAGTACGATTCGTACTATTGTAGCATTACTGTTGGATCAGGTATTGAAACTAACAAAACACTTTGTTTAATCCAATATGGCGGGGATTCCACCAACGTCAATAGTGATATTAAATGTTTTTTGACGTGGTAGCAGACAGTTTTAGACTGTCTAAAACTGTCTGCTACCACGTCAAAAAACATTTAATATCACTATTGACGTTGGTGGAATCCCCGCCTATCCAAAATGGATACTTTAATAAAATCTAATAAACTCGGTGTTTCGTTCGTTTCAATGCGAGCGGGCCTGCTATGCCGTTTAGTATTAACTTATTCTTGGATTGAAAATGTAAACAAACCATTTTTAATAGCACTTTCTATTCTCAAATTATCTTGACCGTGTTTACATTTTGAATCCCAGGTTAAGATTAAAAACAATCGCCATAGTAGACCCGCCGGTCCAACTGCCTCGTAATGGTTTTAGCTTGATTTGTCTGATAAAATTCGTTCCTACCAAAATATTCCATAATCCTTCATTCGTCGGATCGCATAACTCCTTAGAGAAGACGCTTAGCCTCACAGTTGTCTCCAGGTAATTTTTAAGACCTGAAAAGTCGTTCTCGAGAGCCTGCTCCTAAAAGGTCATCGACCTGCTAAGTTGGCTTTCCACATATATGAAAACCAGTACACTTAGTACACGATAAATTAATTATTTTCACCAAAAATACACAGCCCATCCTTGTATACAAATAATTTTGAAATCTGTCCATTAAATATTTTTTTTACTGGCATCTCCGATTGAGACAACAGTAAAATTAGTTGCCGTCAGGTTATTTTGAAGACTGGACAAGCCGTTCTCCAGGGCCCACTCTAGAAAGGTCGACGACCTGGAAAGTAGGCTCTCCACATGAAAACCAGGTATACTTAACATTATCTCCCATGGTGAGGTGTACAAATGACAGTCGACTGGCAATTACTGCCATTATTTATTGACGCATTATGAATGTTTATGAACCAGACACCGATTTGTTGGTATAACCGTTGCCATACCATAGAATGTACCTGGACCGCAATAAAGGACCCAAGCAGTGGCGTAAATATTGGGGGGCACCCCCTCAGAAATGGGCGAATGTAAGACGAAATTAACTAATATGAGGGGATGGAAAGGATAATTTGCCAGATCTAATAGATGTTCGGGTCAGAAGTATGTGGTTTGGTTGGTAAAATTCTTAGGCGTGTGCCTGAAATAAGAGGTTTATCGAATAAATAAATAAATGTTGACTTTTTGTTCTATTACTAAGCCAACCTAGCGGAGTTAGGGCTATAAAGCCCTCTCTTGCACTCAACTAGGAAGGACCGGGACCGCCTGCTTTACATTCCCTCCGGAGCATGGCCACAAAATGTAGTAAGTGTAGGACTCGAACCAACAACCTTTCGGGTGAATATCGGTGTCTGTACCACTACTCTACATGTCCTGACTGATAGTTGGAACTTTGAGGCGACCTGGTCTCAGCCCCTCCCGAAATATTTTAAACATTCGCCACTGGAACTAATTAACTACGGGTCTTTCCCCTAGGCCAGGGGGGCAAAATCTTATTCATCTTAATAATGTTTATCAAAATCTTCGTTTATCAATTGACATGGTATTATATTATATTAAACCCGGTATTATAGTACAATCGCCATGATGCTGGTGGCCTTTTCGCTATCCGCCACCTACGACCCTGCAGCTCAGCCCTAGAAATTATCTTAATTAAATAAAAATGTGTCGTATTAAGCTTTAAATACAGACCTGTACGGTACCTTAACTAATTTTGCACAGTGTTTTTCTTTTTAGCTGTGTTATTGTATTGCATTTGTTATAGCCGGCCGCCATACCAAGTTGAATCCAGCGGACCAGAGCAGGTTCAAAACTGCAGATAACTTGGTCGTGTGCGCAGTGCCGGTAGGGAAACATGGTAGGACTTGTCCTGATCACCTCCGAACTAATCGTGTGACTTCACTGTGTTTCCCAAGTGGTTCGGAATCCACTATAATCAGGAGGTCCGCTGTCCTATGGGCTGGCATAGGACAGTCAAGTCGGAGTCGCTCTATGGGCCCAAATATGAGGCCAAAGTCGTTATTAACCCGACGAACACTACTACTACTACTATAGTAGGATACCATATTTGACTGAATTTAAAATGTTTAGGTACTGTAAGCGCTACCATTATGGACAAATGTATATTTGTTAATGACACTAATAAAATATCTTTTTATTATCAGTATTATTAAATTTGCTAATACGATTCGAGGCCCACACCATTTGTTTATCTCACTCCAATGGCTTGTTCTTTTAATTTAGTATAATTTCATTCCTGGGGGTCATTTGAAAACAATAATAAATTTCCTTGGCAATATTTCTGGGTGGGCTGCTCGTGCAGAGGCTATGTACCCATACCTGGACCTTTAGGCACTTTTTTGCGTGATGTAACTTGCTGTCATAGTTATTAATGACTGCGCATGCGCTTAGTCCCCAATGATTATAGTTTTGCTTTCCAGTTGTGTCTGACACTGCACCTACAGTACTGTATATACACCTTACCCGCACATTATCATTAGCCAATGATGTCATCATTTGCTGTTAGGTGTGAATTGGACACACTCAGTTCTCATTTTTCCTACAAGGTCGAATTTCTCAGGAAATATTCAATTATTCATAGCAGGGCTACCAACAATGTCACATCCCTAAGATGAAATACTTCCCTACATTTTGATACAAGATATTAATAAATAAATAAATATTGACTTTTGTGTTCTATTACTAATTAGTAATTGCCATTACTATTTAAGGACTTCGATCGTCTTAGTGGTAGTAGTATTAGTGTTCGTCGGGTTAATAACGACTTAGGCCTCAAATTTGGGCCCATAGAGCGACCCCGACTTGACTGTCCTACGCTAGCCCTATAAGACAGTGGACCTCCTGATTATAGTGGATTCCGAACCACTTGGGAAACACAGTGAAGTCACACGATTAGTTCGGGGGTGACCAGGACAAATCCTACCATGTTTCCCTACCGGCACTGTGCACACGACCAAGTTATCTGCAGCTTTGAACCTGCTCTGGTCCGCTGGATTCAACTCAACACAGGTATTACCTAAAGAGGCGACTGAAGAGGTTATTCGGATACATTCATTGAATTGTTTGTATGCGAAAAATCAATAAAATAAAATAAAAAGGCAACTTATTACTAAGATATGTGGTTGTCACTAACATTGGCCACAGTTTCGGAACTCCCTCCTCCGGAGTCCGGGCGCACTCCCCAATCGTTTTTTGTACAAGTTCTATAATAGTGGCCAATCTATGTTACAGACAGCCACGTATCATGTATAAAAATGCATATGAGTATTTCTGCTAAAGGATGGGATATCGATCAGTTCTCCTTCTTCTTCTCCTAAGCGTCAGAGGCATCGCCTCTTCCAGTGGCGTAGCGAGGCCATTTTCTAGGGGGGCGGATGACGCTTTCGGCGCCCTCCTCTAACGATATGATTGACGATCAGCAAATTGTGGTCATGATAACTATGCTACGGAATTGTAATGCAGTGGTTTCCCGTTGCCTTCTGCATCTTTATGCCGTTGACTCTTCATTGAGTTCCCAACCCCCAGGACAAAAGAGTGTCCTGCACAGTTAAAGACTGTTTTTCGCTTAGCCCAGCTCAAACTCGGTGCCCTGTCTCTTCAGTCGCCATTTCGCACTTCCATCTTCACTATAAGCAAGGACGGATACAGGGGGGGGGGGGGGGTAGCTGCCCCCCCCCCCTCAAAATTTGGTAAATCTATTGTAAATTAAGTTATTACGCTCTAATTTAGTCAATCCTACATAAGTTTTTCCTATTTTGACCCTCAGCTACCCCCCCCCCCCAAAATAATGGGCTGGATCCGTCCCTGACTATAAGGGGGTGCAGATAAGGGATTTTTGAGGCTTCGCATCTGAGACCATATAAGGCGTTACTCAGAAGCTCAGTTTCTTTGAAGCTGGACGGCACCGCCATGCGTTGGAACATGAATTGCTGTCCTGTATTCCTTATCCCGACACTTCCAAGCGCGGAAGCCTTCATTTTTAAATATCTCTTCTATCGTAGATTGGCGATCATCATGGCAATTTGCTGCTCTGAAAGTCATGCTGTCGCCAAGCTACTACCTCAGGCTTTTCAAGCAGGGTGTTCATCTGCCGGGAGCCTTCTATCGATAGCGTGGAAGTACCGGCCCTTAATCCCTGACCTTTGAAAACCCTTCTACCATCAGGGCACTATGCGTGTTATGCGAACACAAAAGTTTCTTGAGTGACCAGTCGAGGCAACAAAGGGTAAGTCATTTTACCGACGGACAATTACCTAGAAGGGGTTCCTGAGCTCATTTCAGGTGCATCGAACCTAACCTAGGAACGAACATATCCCCGGAAACCACCTGACTAGGCACATGGCCTTTAGTTTGACTTGGAACTTACACCCTATCTTAGCACCATCTGCTATATCAAAATACAATAATAATGTCTGGAAATGTATTTACTGATGTGCTCAACGAGTTACTCTTCTTTACCCTCTTTCTACCTTATTTATCTTCTTCATTTTCTTCTGAATCTGACTGGGTAGTCTTTAATGGGCTTTCTTCTTTCTTCTATCGAAGATTGACGGTCAAAATGGCAATTGTAGTAATGATGATTGTACTATTGAATTGTAATACAGTGGTTTCCAGTTGCCTTCTGCATCCTTATGCCGTTGACTCTCCATTGAGTTCTTTCGGGGCTAGTTTTCCAACCCCAGGACAAAAAAGTGCCCTGCACAAAAAAGACTCTGTTTTTCACTTATCCCCTCGGTCCCCTATCTGTTCAGTCACCATTGGCGCTTCCATCTTCACCACGAGGAGTTACAGATAGATTAGGGATTTGAACACTGCACCATCTATGGACACGTTGCCTATTTCCTAAAGTCAAATCCAAATGAACTGAATGAGCGGCGAAAAAAAGAGAGACCATCTCATTTGTTTAATTATTTAACTAGTCGAGGTCAGTCTCTACTCTATCCTTCCATCCAAGGCAGTGCCCAGGTTTTGATCTAGGGGGGGGGGGAGTCCAATTTTTTTTTAACGTAATTTATTAATGAATTAATGCTGGATAAATTCTTCAAATCATACAAGTTTACATATAAAAATTTATTTCGGGGGGGGGGGGGGGGTCCCCATCGATTTCTAAATCTGTAAGCATAAAGTAGTTTTCTACAACTTAAATTAACTAATATTTTAATTTGCTTAGTTAATTAAATAAAAAATAAGAAGTATTAAATTGCGGGCTGCCAATTTCCTCTTATACACTCTTAAGCGGTTAAAATAATTAATTAATTAGAAGTCTATAAGTTATCCTTTTCTACTACGGTTGCATTTGAAGACGCGCGCGCCATGACGATGCCCTGATCATGACAAAAATGTGAACATGTTCGGTAAAACAAAGAAATTATTAATATTATTATTACACGAACAATTGAATCAGTAGTGGTATTTACGTTGAAGCTTCACTTACAGAAGTTAATAAACACTTCTTGAAATAGTAACCCCGGCAGCTCGGCCCCTCTTAAGCCACCTGCCACTGGCCAGGTCTAATCGCCTTGGTAATGGGAGTTTCGTCGCAGGCTTCCATTAAAGCCTAATGTCCCTCAACATTGTAATTGAGGCTTGATATAATTTTTGGTAATTTCAGGCATAAAAGGTGCCATTTCCGCGCTTCGAGATTGTTTTGAATTTTGTAAGATAGCCTAACTTACCATGGCTGTACCCAGTAATTCTGAAAGGATCTGGACATGTAGAGTAGTGGTACTGGCTTCAACTTTCACCTGAAAGGTTATTGGTCCTACACTAGCTACATTTTCTGGCCATGCTTCAAAAGGCATGTAAAGCAGGCGGTCCCGGGCCTTCCTAGTTGGGTGTAAGAGAGGGCTTTATAGCCCCAACTCCGCCAGGTTGGCTTAGTAATAGAACAAGAAAAGTCAGCATTTATTTATTTATTTATTTAAAGGGGGTGTCAGTCGATTGTTCAATACGCATATGAAATGTAGTAAAATTATAGACGATACATATATTTAATTTATTCAACGTCCAAGACGCATAAGTAACTTATAGGTATAGTATATATGCTATACACCCTGCAAGTAGGGGGCGCCGCGGGGTCTATTGATAAAATAGGCGCGAAATAGTTGGGTTTTCTCTCCACGAATTAACCATCATCCTAGATAGAGGGCTGTGCGGAGGCACAAATGACGTACCGTCCACCCCCATAGGGGTACATTCTCGCGGACTGCCATGTGATCTGGCGCCAGAGACTCGAACATCTCGGGTGCACTGTTACCACTGGGGCCTGGGCTCAAGTAGTCCAACCCGCGGCCAAGGCGAGATTCGCAGAAGCAGTGGGGCTCGACTAGAGCGACTGGGGGACCTATGTTATAAGAATAACAAACACAACAACAAAAAAATAGTGAAACCGGTCGGTTCACGCGTGATGCCGTGACAAAGGGAAATAGGGATTAATTTTTATATAGAGAGATGGCCGGGTACTCCACAATAATCGTTCAAACGTTCGAAACGAATCGTTTTGACTGGTCTTATACCAGTGGGCAAAAATCATCAATTACGAGTTACGACCTCAACGACAGTTCTTCACAGCGAAAACGGAATACAGCACTGGTTCCAATCAGAGACGGTCTGCGAACCACTCAAGCCGTCAATCTGTCGCTGCGGACCACCCCTTACATCTACTATTATTAATTTTTTTAAAAGAATTAAACGGGTTTCAAGGATATCACTATATTTAGCTTACAGTATGATTTTAATGCACGACAAAGTTGGAAATTTGGGTACCCAAGATGTTTTTTACTAGTTGTTGTATTCTCGGCTTAATGTTCATGTTAATAGCAACTCTTCAGTCACTGCAGGCGATTTCGCGGACCATTTGCCAGGGTCTCGTGGACCACCGGTTGGGAACCACTCATATAAGGACGCTATAATCAATTTAACGTTCATCGTTGGGTTGCAATATATAAGTAATTAGTAAAGTAGTAAAGTAAAGTAAAAATAAATTTATTTCCTTCAAAACAGTTTTGCAGTAATTTTTTATTGGTATATCAGTAGGAGGGGACCCTTTTGGACGAGCCTGTGTTGGGCCCCCTTTTGGACGAGCCTGTGTTGGGCCCCCTTTTACTATAGCTAATAGCCATATAATTAATATATACAGTATATATATTGAACTTGTCCCAGCGAAAATGTACCTTTTTATACAGCGTGTCAGCGAGAGTGCTTATTTAGTTTTAAGGAAATTTCAATTCTAATTTAAATGGTATCGTAAATTTTACTACTGTTTTTATTGCTGACCCCTAGTTGAGTGTTACAATGAGAGGGCCTTATGGCCCTAACTCCGCTAGGGTGGTCTCAGCTAAAAATAAAGTCATTATTATTTTTTTTTATACAGCTAAAGAATCCATCGGATGAGTAAGCTATGCATTTCTTGTAGTAATAGGTATTTTGTGGCAGTATATAACTGAGTCAGACAAGGCGCGTCCATCTCGTTGGAGATGAGTGGCTGACGTTTATGTCGCCCATAAAATTTAATGGCGTACAATTATACAGTGCCTTGCTTTATGATGATGGTACCACAGGTATGGACCATTACACTTTATCTCAGCTTTCCTTTTAAGCCACAGTTTCGAATTGTGCCGTAATATCTTCAAATGAATGAGTCAGGTACCATGTGATGATTTGCAATATTTGCATTAAAAGTAACTTCATAATAGCATACTGTTTTCCAGGCGCTCTATACCTATCGTATAATATTTTCATGACTTTTTCTGGACTTATCTAGTAGTACCAATGCCGAGACTCGTAACTGTACTTGGTTAAGTCATGCTTTCACCTGTTTCATTGCACTAATGGTATGCTTGTCTGAGCTTGGCCATTATCGCTTTGACATCGAGAACGCATACCAGTTTGCCAATGGCCATTTTAAACCAATTTAAATAATGTCCGAAATCCATGGGGTCGTTGGCATTGGACAAGGGACCTATGAGCCACTATAAGTAGGTCTGGGTCCATAAAAAGCTCTTAAAATAAATATCGGGATCCCGTAAACCCGGGTCATTGTTTTCTCTCGGTAATTCCGGGATTTCGTTAATTGGTTAATAGGCCTGTAGCAAAATAGTAAGATTTGTTTATTTTACTGTTCCCTCTTCTTCTTCCTCTTCCATTTCAGTGCCGCGTGCGCAGCGTGAGGGGGTCGCCCGGACCCATTCCTTGTACTCGACCCTTGCTTTTCCTCTTGCTGCGGCGAGTTGCTGGGACTCTCTCTTCAAGGGTTATCCTCGGTCTGCTGATGAGTCTTCTACCTTGTGGCCTCCTCCAACCCGCCGGGTGGTCCTATTCTCATCTTTGGACGTGGCCAAACCATTGCAGTTGCTTGTTGTCCATATTTTTATAAATTTACGGCTCGATAGCTTTTCTCACCAGTAGCATGCGTTGCACACAAGAGCGGTTACAGTAAGTAACTCTATTAACTCATATTTCTAAGAAATTGAAGTAGAAAGAGGAGTATAGCAGGTCATTAAGCGCCCATAAGACCTCGATGTCCAGTACTGACATAGAAATTGCCTAATAATAAACAAAAACTAACAAGTACACATTAATACACCACAAACAACTCATCAACACAAAACACACACTCACCACTACACTCACAAAATATACACTGTGACGAATGCCATTGCGGGATTGTTAAAATTATTTTAGAAATATAAAGTAAATATATAAATAAATAAATAAAAGTAAATATATAGTATATCCACCCTAGAACGGGCCTAGCCCATAGGGAAATGTTTTTAATTGTATAACTGTATACTGTATTGGGATATATTAAATGTTGATTTGATTTTTGATTTGAGTGCGCTCCTGATATACAAGCCCAAACTTGCAGTCCCTCTTAAAATAATTGTTAGAAAATAAAGTAAACATCGTAGTTGCATTAAGGACTGTTTGCGCCCTCACTGACACAAATTGCGTTATTCCTTTGTCTTTAATTAAGCCTATGTCCTTTTTTCAATCATGTATAGGCGTACTGAAGTAAATGAAAGAACCGGTATGAGTGACTTGCTCCACTATTTCTCAATTACGATAGGTACTGTACTAGTAAATAAAAGTAATAAAAAAAAAGTTCCTTGGTAAATTGGTAATTATCCCAGGATTATATTTCGGTTTAGGTTTAAATTTCGAGTTTCCCTATCCCAAAGCATTGAATTGATCGTCGGGATGCATTGTCATGAATGGGTAGACTTATTATTATATAATAAAATACAAAACAGTAATAATAGTGGCAGTAATAATACACGACGAGGCATTGGGGCATGAATTATCTTATAATTTTTATAATTTTTTTCTAAACCAAATCTTTGTTTGGGAAAGCAACTTGTTCGGTTTTGTTCCTCGCTTTAACAGCTAAAACATACCTGAAGTCAGAAAGCATGGATTGAAATAATAATAGTTACTTTATTGTATACTAGGCTCCCCTAGCGGAGTTTGGGCCTTCGGGCCCTTTCTTACACTCAACTAGAGGGCTAGCTAAATAGTGTTACAAAGGAACAATATTATTACTAATATAACACTAAAGTGCAGAGACATTCACACATTCATTCACACATGAATAGAAAGATTCTGCAGAAAAAATGTTTTTTAGTTTTTTTTGTTTTTTTTTTCATGAAAATTGAGACATTTTTATTTTTTTCCCCCAAAACCAAACTATCAAGGGGCAAGTGATCTATTGGGTTTCTTTGAAATTAAAAATTAATATGGAAAAATAGACGGAAACGGGATTTGACCCCGAATCTTCACCTCTTGCCCATGTGGAGAGCATTTATTTCTAATCTTTATTTAATTTAATTAATTAATACACATGCATAAATTTTATAGTTATGTATCTATTATAAATATATAAAATAATATATAGCCTACCACCTCCGCAAGATGAAAACTCGGGTTCGATCATATCTTTCTTTCTCTAATTCTACAGTACATAATTGATAGCACTTGCGGTTAGTCGTCATGATAACGGGCGAAAATTGGAGCAACAGCGGGCGGCAGTCCCTCGTGAACTTTAAACAGTTTCAATTATTTCTAATGGGAGTTAATGCGTTTTTAATTCCTCTAATTATCGTCCTGTCCAAGGGGCAACATCGTTTTATGCAATTTGGATGCTTTCCAGACATACGACATTCATGTATAAATTGAGTGGTTAGAGACTGCCGTTTTTTTTTTTATCTTCAAATGACCGCGCAAGCGTTTGCAAGCTCCTGCTACCCTTTTGAAAATTTACAGATCACCACACAACCCGTATAATATTTAAAATGAAATTTAGAAATCAACCCCCTAAATCATATTACAATAGAAGTTAAGAAACATACTATAGGTAGTTTTTCGACAAAATTATATATTTCCAGATGTTTTATATTTAATTTAATTTGTTTACCCCCAGAATCAAACCATCAAGGGTGATGTGGCATATAGGGTTTTGTTTAACCCAGTGCTTCTCAACAGGGACGTTGCTGCGACCCAAAACTCTGCTGCTCATCGTGGGTGCGCGGCCCGCCACTGTTGTATCTTTAAAATTTTAATAATATAATATCGTCGAATTTTGCAGAATCCTTACTATCCAAAAACATCAGCTGTTGCCGCATTTCATACACTTTTGTCAGCATATTATCTTTTGATAACCAGCGCACCTCTGTGTAAAAGAGCAATGTACTCATATCATGCTGTGTTCCACGCCACCACATAGTTTATTTTATATAACCTGGTGTTAAGTGCACTTGAAAAAAAAAGTGATTTTTGATTCTAGGTACTTTACATAATTTGCCTTCGTGTCTTCGCGACCCTAGAGAATCAGCTCGCGACCCTACACTTGTAAACCACTGGTTTAAATGACTAGCGACTACAATATAGCCCATATGATTTTTTTTATTCGTTGGAGCTGTTGTTGAGAAAACATATTGTAGACGTATTTTGAGGTTTTTTTGTTAGGTGAGCCCAAAATTGAGTTAGCCCATTATATTCTCGAGATATAATTTTTGTGAAACTACCTAACAAATGTCATCAAAATCCATATAGGAATCAATGAACATACGGACATGCGAAAACAATGGCTTTTCGTAAAAACTATTTTTTTTGGAAACTTGGGACCTCAAAACATAAGTAAATCCGTTGAAATTTTGTTCATCACAAAGCTATTCTCAAACAAAAGTTTCTGGCGAGCAAGTTTGGAAGTACACTTTCAGAACGACCATCATCCCAGATTCTACTGCTTCGACATGTAACTCCGGCCGTGAGAGCCTCTGTAATTAAATTGGGAATACTGCGAACGGCCATACCAAGTTGAATCCACTAGGACAGAGCCTGTTCCAAACTGCGGCAAACTTGGTAGTGTGCACAGCATTGGCAGGGGAACATGGTGGGACATGATAACGAGCTGAGACTATACCAGTCAGTCTATGTGCGCGTCGAGTCCTGGTCACCTCTGAATTAACCGTGTGACTTTACTAAGTTCCCCAAGTGGTTCGGAATCCGCTATAATCAGGAGGTCCACCCTATCAGTCAACTTCCCTTCTCCCCGAGGCGAAGAAGACTGCCCTTAGGGTGCCTCAAGTTAACAAACAGACTCACTCCCCCGCCAGGCTGACAGGGTTGCATAAAGCAGAAATACTGAAAGCAGTCGTTGCGGAAAACAACATATTGTGAATACCCTCAGCGTAGCCTCGGCAAGGTTCGAAAATACCTGATATAAACTTGGTACGGCCCTGGGATTGGTATTAGACAAGTTTTCTGGACCGGACAGCTTTATTTTAACATGTTTCATATAAAAATTCTCCGAGCCGTCCAACTGGTTCTGCTAAACATATATATTCCCCATTCATCGCACTTGACGGTAATACCAGCCTCGGCCCAACTCCTATTACCTCCACATTATTAATAATCGGGATACAAAATTTTAAAATTCTCCAGCCGAATAGGCCTAATTGAGCTCAGTTCTACAGGAAGGGGTCATCCAACCTTAAAAATTCATTTTTGAAATGGTTTACATCCAGTGGCTGTGCGGGGGGCGCAGCATTGCTGGGGGGCGCACTTCAAAAATAATAAAATAATTTATATTCAATTTCAATTTGTTATGCATGCACTACAATTCCACTATTGACTATCACTCATAGAAAATGATGGGCGTATAAAAGCAAGATACAACTTGCAAACGCCCTTAAAAAAAACTATTAAAAAAACCTCATAGTAGAAGATGAAATAATGAGACAGGTTAGTGCGCACAAAAGGTCTTGCGAGAGAGGGGGGGGGGGCGCAGCAGAATTTATTTACGCCAATGTTTACATCCCATATCGAGTCTATCTATATTTTCGGCGTACTGTAAATATACTAGTACAAAAGTGGCTGCGTTTTTTGTGTCCTTTATGCATTCCAAAAGTACTGAACAGATTCTGATGAAACCCTGGTAGCACATTTGGATTTCTCATAAGGACAACCAACCTAGGTCATACCAGGGTCGGATCCAGCCCATTTTGAGGGGGGAGGGTAGTTGTGGGACAAAATAGAAGAAACCTATGTAGTAGCCATTAAATTAGAGCGTAATAAATTAACTAACAATAGGTTTTCTAAAAAAAATTGGGGGGGGCGGCAACTACCCGGCTACCCCCCTGCCCCTCAGAATTTTAATTTCAATTTTAATTTTAAGAAATAATGTACTGAGCGTGAGCGTACTGTGGATAATGTACTGGTACGAGTATTTTTATTGTACAAAAACAGTAAAATAAAAAAGTTCGTATAGTTTACAATAATATATAATACTATTTATTAATAATTTGACAGTTAGTCAATTAGTTTATTAAAATTTTAACATTCACTACAAGGCTACAAGCCACTGAGTACTAGACCTTTCCTTTGTTTGCTAATTTAGGCTCAAAATTACCCACTAGCGTAATAAAGTGAAAAAGTTTTATAAGCCTGTGGGAGATATTTATTTATTTATAGAAAACATTCAATATCGTCTGCTTTGAAGTGGGTTAGTTTAATTCCCGGATTTAAATTGTTTAAAGAATTGCCTGGTTAGTTTATTCTAATTCGTAAGTACTACGCCTGCAGGGGTACATTGTGAGTACGAGTTTACAATGTAAATGGCGCATTTAGCCCTATTATGTACCATTTACATGTTTCAAAAATTAATAACTGAAGGAAAATTAAAATAGAATTTGTGGGTTGGTTCCTTTTTATACTGTAGAAATCGGCCTAATTTGAGTTGAGTTGCTACAATGTTAGCATATCAGATGAATCTGGCCATGTCCTGAAATTCGATAGCCAACGGAATGTTTACGGTCGGCGGCATGCATTTGTGTTGCTATGTCCGAATTTTGGTATTGTTTTTTGAAACAATTTAGCATAACGAGTTGGTATACTGTTAATATTTTTTGGGGCTTATTATCCTTGTGCGTTGAATTTGGATCTCAGATTGAGGGTTAGATAAAATAGTGTTTTGAAAACTAACTGCCTTCGAAATATGTAACATTATGTAACAATATGCAACTATTAACTGTAGTAAAATACAATAATAACATCATTATTTTACAGCATTACAACAGTATATATTACAATAATAATTATTGGGTCGTTGTAAGAGCGGGCCAAAATTCGCCCATACGGAAAATAAAGACAATATTCTTTCTTTCTTTCTAATTGATGGTAGGCCAGGTAGGGGTCCCCAAAGGACTAGTAGTAGTATGGTTGGACACAGTCCCAGGCCACGGTGTGGGCCCATAGGACAGTGGACCTCCTGATTATAGTGGATTCCGAACCACTTGGGAAACACAGTGAAGTCACACGATTAGTTCGGAGGTGACCAGGACAAGTCCTACCATGTTTCCCTACCGGCACTGTGCCCACGACCAAGTTACGAGTATCTGCATCTTTGAACCTGCTCTGGTCCGCTGGATTCAACCTGGTATGGCGGCCGGCTAAAAAACCCCCAAAGGACTAACCCCTATTAATTTATTACAGTGAAGATTGTTAGAATAATACGATACATAAAAATGTTAGTAAAAATAGTAGAGAGAGAGAAAACACAATAAACGTGAGAAAGAAAAGAAACACAATGCAGAACGATATACATTTATGTATAATATATATTTGCGAAGTAAGTTATAGAGAGACGAATGCTTGCGGATTTTATTTTAAGAATGGAGTTTTTGTTTAAAAAATGACGCAATACATGGATACCTTTTATTTCTTCCGGCAGATTATTGTCAATTGAGATGGATCGGTAAATATGGGAACATTGAAAAATTTGTATGGTGCTTAGGGATGTGAAGATTGCGGCCGGTTGTGAATTAATGGAAATTTTGTTTCTAGTTTTTTTTATATAGATTTCAGTTATGACTTATGCCTGACATTACCCACTTTGCCACGGGTACGTTAGTAACATAGTCACTCTTTAGACCTCACTAGGTTAAAGAAAAAAGACTGAAAATCCCGCGCCTTCCATAACATCCAAATCCGCGTTAGCTATGCTACAAATCAAAATGTAGGGAACACTTCTTCTCCGCCACACGACCGCAATGATATACTTCGCCCATGTAAATTGTTCCGCATATTAACAAAATTGATTGCGGTTTTTTGATTTTACATGCTATGGCTTTGCCAATTAGGTATGCTAGTAAATAGGTGTGAGACGTCTCGGTACTTGAGTCAAGTTAAAGTGCAGGGGAACTCTTCTTCCCTAACCCACACGACCACAATAATATACTACGCCGTTTCTCAAAGTATTGTATATTCACAGCGTGAAATGATTTTTTTTACACCTTTTTTGGGGCTTAAGCGTTGTAGTGCAATACTGTGGTTTTGATTGGGGTTGGTGTGTTGTGCACTAGTGTCGTTCGGCAAACTGGTACAAAGCCCGCTTGACAACGAGATGCCCAGGTACCGTCGACAACAGTTTGTCTTTGTCTATTGTACGATGAAATTAAAATTATTGATTGAGTTTAGGGTTTTAGAGAGCTTAGGGTTTGGCCAATTAGGCATGCTGGTGAATAGGTATGAGACATCGGTACTTCAGTCAAGTTAGAATGTAGAGGGACACATCTTCTAACCCACACGACTTCAATAATATACTACTCATATATCTCAAAGTATTGTATATTCACAGCGTGAAATGAAAATTATTGATTAGGTATTGGGTTTTACAGAGCTTAGGGTTTGGCCAATTAGGCATGCTGGTGAATAGGTGTGAGACGTCGGTACTTGAGGTACTTGAGTCCAGGCAGGTACGGCTACGTCCGCCCGTATACCTACATAATTCACCGCGTGTCCGAACTCTACCTCGGGAATCACTAATATTCCCCATGCCTTTATCTTTGGAATCACCAATCATGCGGGGCTGCTATAGCTCTACCTGTAGAATCACTAATAGTTTCAGGCCCCGGTTTTTTTATTAACTGGAAACCTATGGCTCAGAATATCGAACGACCCTTATTAAGCCCATGTCCAGGATTTATTTCGCGGTAATACTTTCGCCAACAGTCATACCAAGTTAAATCAACCAGATTCCAGAACAGAGCCTGTTCGAAACTGCGGCAAACTTGGTAGTGGACAGCGTTGGCAGGGGAACATGGTGGGACATGATAACGTGCTGAGACTATACCAGTCAGTCTACGTGCGTGTCGAGTCCTAGTCACCTCCGAATTAATCGTGTGACTTTCCTATATTCTCCTAATGGTTCGGAATCCACTATAATCAGGGGGTCTACCCTTTTAGTCAACTCCCATTCTCCCTGAGGTGAAGGAGTCGGCCCTTATAGGGTGCCTCAAGTTATTAAACAGCCTCACTCCCCCGGCCAGGCTGACAGGGTTGCTTAAAAGCTGAAATGCTGAAAGTAGGCGTTGGAAAACAAACAAACAAATGTCAAATGGAGTGTATCTGAGGAGCATGTATGCAAAAGGCGATTGGTCACAGAAAAAATTACTTTTGAGTGCTAGTGGTACGGTATCATTGGAATCGTCGTATTGACTGCTACAAAAAAATGTGATGAAATGTCAATGCGATTCCTATAGGCTATTTTCAAAGAATATTAATTAAAATATTACATCCCATAATGTAGAAGCATTTAGGTTTTAAAAGTTTTTTCAGGTTTTTGTCTATCCTGCTGCATATACGGTTTCAAGTGGCTAATCGCCTTTTACATGTACAATACATGTTCCTCATCTCGTATATCCTAAGGTACTTTTTTTTAATAATTTTGCCCATAGCAGACGATGCCCATGAGTAAGCTACGGAAAAACCTTAGCAAATCGGTATCGGTTTCGGTGGCATGGTGGTAGGCTTCCTCTCTCTCCACCCTCTCTTTTCCACACCTTGCCATCACTTCATTTCTAAGACGCTCCCTGATGGTTTGAATCATATTGCTGGAATTAAAAACAGTTGTGAAAACTTCTTTTTGAGCTGTTAGGGTGGAAAGGAATACATGCCACGCATTAGTAAATGGCACTTGGCAGTGCCTTCCAGTATTTGTTACCGATACTTTTCAAGCTGTACAATGGTGGGACCCGCCCAATGAAGGTCATACGCGAAGGCTGTTTTATAGCTATGGGGTCATTAATTGAAAATGCATGTAAGAGGCCAATATACGCGTGTTTGTTTACATCCTAGTAGTTAAATACAGTAAGCAGTTAAATGAGCTAATCGTAATAGTAGTACAAACACTGGACCATCAGACGTAATTGAATGGTGCCGTGTAAGCTAAATGTGCTGATATTTTTACCTGTCAGCAGCTAACGGTACACGCCTACGCCCACACTCTACTTACCTTTACAGCGCTCTAAACCAAGAGATGTGTCATTTTCCCCACCAAGCCATACACAAATCGCACCTTGCTTTGCCAACTGTTTTAACTGCAAAAATCAATTTTTTTATGTAATCAAAATATTTCATTTCTCCCCCCTCTTTTTTACGTCCAATCGTCGTATCTGGAAGCCTGTAAAAAAATTGAAAATTTCTTCGCTGAAGTGTAGGAGTGTAGTGTAGATTAAAACCACCAGAAAAAACTTTGGAACGCTTTCCTGAAAAGTTAGCATTTTGTAGTTAGAACAGGTGCTTGTATTTTCTTGTGTTCAGAAGGTAACCTGTAACCCGTTCATTAGATACTAGCCTAATTATTTTGGTCCATGTCTATTGTGCAGGAGAGACGGGATATTCGCTCCTCAATGAAGTTTTTTTTAATTTCCGATTCCACCTGCTGTTTCCTTGTCAACAATTGCGAGTTTTGGCTAATTGACATGTCTTCTTTTGATCAATTAGAATAACTTGCCGCCGTGGCGGGATTTGTTATGGCTTTGAAATATTCAAGGCTCACCAATTATTTGCAGTAAGTTCAAACGCCATCCCGCCTTTTTACTTCGTGAGATATGAGAATTCCTATGCGCCCACCATTTACAAATCTCATGGTAGTTTTGGATATAAG
Source organism: Psococerastis gibbosa (assembly GCA_963971405.1). Lineage (NCBI taxonomy): Eukaryota > Metazoa > Arthropoda > Insecta > Psocodea > Psocidae > Psococerastis > Psococerastis gibbosa. The sequence goes on from OZ020487.1 coordinate 47,446,040, forward strand.
CCGTCGCAGGGACGGAATAATGCAGTCTGTATACAATTGGAGTATGAAACGGAAGGTTGAGCTTCGAGACTCGGAATAAAAGGAAAACAATTTCCGCTGGCCCATGGGAACCTTACTTTCAACTTTAGGGGCATGTTGCTGACTACAGTGGCTTACTGGCTTACATACAAAATATTTTTTGACCAGATGGCCAACTTCTTGCTGTGGACAGAGATCCGAGACAGCGTTGAATTCAACCAACCAAATCGCATGCAGCTCACTGTTGACCCGAGCTCTTCTGGCAAATTATGCATTACAATTCTGTTATTAATTAATTTAGTCTTACCTTTTCACCTTTCGAGAGCCCCCCCCCTCCATATATTCGCCACTGGTTGACTACAACATCCCAAATATAGCAGCGGTCTAGGTCAAGGCCGCAGCCAGGGGGGTCATGGGGGCTTGACACTAGATGGAATCGGATTTTGGGAGGAAAAATAAAAACTACTATGTAATATCCAATGAAATTTCTGAACCTCCCCCCCCCCCCCCCCCGCCCGAAAGAAAATCCTAGCTACGGCCTTGGTCTAGGTGTCGTCAAGCCTCAACCCCTATCGCATAAACCGTCGCGTCTCCATTCTACAGACCCCTACTCACCTGCAGTAAGCTAAAAACCCCAAACTCGCCCTTTCCCTCCAAAAACTCATTTTCTAATGCCACTACAACAGTCATCGGACCACGCTGCGCTTTCTTCACTCTATTTTCTTCGTGTCATTGGCTCATATCCGGTACTACTAAAGGTTTCCAGTCAGCAATTCTTTTTAAGCAATCCATAGCGGGGTGTTGGAGGAAACGGTAATTTTTATTTGTTTTCTCCACGCGCGTTTGTTAATGTTTAGTCTTTTGCATCCCTATTCAAAATGTATATTATATAAAGTAATACTGTATATGTAGCCATAATTGCCAGGACATGTAGAGTAGTGGTATGGACTCCAACTTTCACCCTAAAGGTTGTTGGTTTGAGACCCACACTTACTCCATTTTCTGGCCATACTTCGGAGGGCGTGTAAAGCAGGCGGTTCCGGGCCTTCCTAGTTGAGTGTAAGAGCTAGATTGGCTTCAGCCGGCCGCCATACCAAGTTGAATCCAGCGGACCAGAGCAGGTTCAAAGCTGCAGATAACTTGGGCGTGTGCACAGTGCCGGTAGGGAAACATGGTAGGACTTGTCCTGGTCACCTCCGAACTCATCGTGTGACTTCACTGTGTTTCCCAAGTGGTCCCGAATCCACTATAATCAGGAGGTCCACTGTCTTATGGGCTGGCGTAGGACAGTCTGTGGGCCCAAATATGAGGCCTAAGTCGTTATTAACCCGACGAACACTACTACTACTAGGTTGGCTTAGGAAAAGAACAAAAAAAGTCAATGTTTATCCATTTATTTATTTTTATTGAGTTGTCATTAGGTAGAAGCAATGTGACCCTACAATTTGATGTACATATATATTATCCGTCGTTTCACTTGTCTATGATACAGCAGGGCTTAATAGATAAAGAGATCAATAATTCAACCGAAAAACGACAGAATGGATTTTCCAGCACTGCCAATAATATCGTTGAATTGACGATAAGTCCCGGATACGTCATCGACCAGCAAAGAAGACAGTCCCCGTCGATCACCCTTGGGCCTGCAGAAAGGAGCACGATTCATACAGTTATTGAATTTCACTTGCATAAAATAACGGGGGCTATCAATTCCAAGGAGTTCTAAAACTGTGGCCATTGGATGTTAGTGATGGCCCCGTAAGTGTAGATGGACATTTTTACTACTTTATGACTACTTATGACTCTACGATCGAAAGCTTCTATAAAATTGAATTTTGTTGAGTCAACGGACTGTAGGGCTGTCCCATTTAATTTTGAGGAGGTCACGACCCACCAGGACTCTCTGGATCCAGTCGTAGTGGCTGGGGCCCATCCCATGTATTAAAACACGATATATCCTGTTTGTAAAGATTGATTACCTCCTAGGTACCACGTCGGGGAGAAATTAAATTAATTCCAGCGTATAGCCTCATTTAAATTTAAATTCAAACCCAAGTTCCCGGGCCAGAATTACGGCCGTATCTTTTATATCGCAGTATTAAAGTTTCAAGTTGCTCTTAAAGAGAGCTACAAGTAGTTAATCGCCTTATTACAGTGGGATAGGCCGCATTCCTGTGTAGAGTGTAAAGTTAAGTAGCTCATTTGCTCCAGGCAAACACGTACTGTACAATGATCGGGATATTCATGATAATTTCTATGATATTTTCAATGATCTAATATTTTATAATAATAGATTCATGAATTGTGCGATCATTTCAATGTGTGATAAATGTCGCGTACACATGGAGAATTGAGAGGGAATATGACTTGGACTTTTTATGGTCCCAGGCCTACTTATAGTGGCCCATAGGTCCCTTGTCCAATACCAACGGCCCCATGGATTTCGGACATTATCTGTAGTGTATGAATTTTAGGCCATTGGCAAACTGGTATACGTCCTCGATGTCAACCTACACCGGCTACAAACGATAATGGACAAGCCGAGACAATCATGCCGCTGACGCAATGAAACAGCCAAAAACATGGCTTAAACAAATACAGATTCGAGTTAGTTTATAAGGTAAATATAGTAGTAATGCAGTTATAAATATAGTAGATTATGAAACTTGATAAATATATTCCATCGAATCGGTAGCCTGTGGGAAAAAAATGTTATAGTGTCGAAACAAGTATTTATCAAAATTAAAATTCCATCTTACACCTTCCAAAAACATGTATATAGAAACATTTGCATACCAAGGGCGAAATCCCCCTCAAGGGGATACTGCGAGAAAGGAGGCAAATTATGCAGCCTCTCACGAATTAAGATTTGGTTAAATTCTTATTTAAATTTCCGAAATCCATCATTATTAGATGTGGGCCCAAATTCTCACGGGTTCGATCATGCATCAGATGCAAATCGCGGTACATTTGCATATACTTGACTGGGCTAAAATTGGCCCACTTGTCATGGGAAACGGGGCGAAAATGCCATTCCGATAGGAGCTACCCTTTCTATTTCTCAAATATCTGTTTTGAAAATTGGGACCAGTGTCGGATTTTATTATGGGGAAAAGGGGCGTCCACCCGGGTCCCCGCGAGGGAAAATTTGAAATGAACTGTATGGTAAATTTCAATAAGTTTTTGACTGTAAATTGTGAAATTTACTGCTATCAAAATGCGTAAACCCCCACTATTTCACTCCTATTTTAATTTTTTCAAAAAATTCCCTCAACATGGGGGGTGTGCCCCTTGATGGCAGTTAATAGTTTAAAACCGCGTTTGTAAATAACTCTAAACTTGACTGTCATCAAACTATAAGCCCGCTTCAGGCCATCAGTGCACCCCTGCTAGGTAAATAATTTATTGTACAAATTCTTGACATAAATATAGAAAATTAACTTGCTACCACCCAATCACGATAGGGTGGAATTTGGAACACTTATAAAAAGCGAATAAACTTAGTGTTCCGCTTATGCAAATTTCCGAGCAAACAAAGTTTTCCATGTGCCATCCTATCTTGGCTGGGGGTCGTTCTGAAAGAAAACAAACGTTTCGTCGACATATGCGGTCGACATCTTCGGTGGAACTGCGTAGACTTCTAAGGCGCCGCTTCCACCGACCTGTTAGTGCTAAATACAAATACGGTGACGTGGTAACAGACATTCAAGACTTAGGTGGGGTTTCCACCAACCTCGCATTGCAGAATGCCAATGACATTGACGGAAATGTTTGTTCTACTCTATGCCATAGTTAAAATTGATCAATGATCACAGAGTAAAATCACAAACAAACAAACTAAAATTAAAAAATGGCTTCATGGGATATGTTAATTACAAACATTTTAATAGATTTCTATAAAAAGAAAAATTCTAATTTCCGTCAATGTCATTTTCATTCTGCAATGCGAGATCGGTGGAAACGCCGCCTAAGTCTTGAATGTCTGTTACCACGTCACCGTATTTGTATTTAGCACTAGCAGGTCGGTGGAAACCGCGCCCAAGTAACAGCTGCTGCTGAGCCTCCAAGATACAATCTTAGAAGTCTACACAGTTCCACTGAAGATGTCGACCGCAGATGTTGGCGAAACATTTTTACGGTTTCAGAATGACCCCAGGCTATCATCCCGGATTTGACAGCACGTACAACAGAAAGTACACTTTCACAACGAGTCCCGGAGTCTTCTGCTTCGTCACGTAACTCCGGCCGTGAAAGCATTTGTAATTGTAAAGACTATTATTATTATTAACTCCGCTCGGCTGGTAATTGTTTGAGTAATAAGATATAATAATAATTGTTTCTTTTCTTTCCCTGCCCAATGTTTTTGTCTTGATTTGGTTAGAAGTCGGCGTTTTATTAAAAAAATCTTGGTTTTGACCATCACGACTCGTATATATCTCGTTGTCATACTGATTAAGAAGAATATGTACGAGTACGATTCAATGGACCAAGAACCGATCAAGTGTAGATAATGATGTTGTAGGTAATTAACAGGGTAATTAATGCAGTCACCTGTCAATTAAAATTGATAACTTACAATTAACCTTAAGATTAAAAATATTTTTTTTTAGATATATTGGAATATTTATTATGTAGCTACTATTTTTTGTTATGAATGGGGTGTGGGTACTTTTTTGGCAAATATAATATTGTTATCTGACCAGAAAAAAAAAAGAAAAAAAAAACAGCATTGTGTATGCCCGTAAATGAACATTTTTCCTTACATGTCGCGTTCGAGTTTTGACCTTCAACGTTCTGCCACTGAGGTTCAAAGTCCAGCACTCTACCAACTGGAATATTCTCACAGATCCCCTCTGTAATATTCCGCTAGACTCGTATTGGGTAAGTTATGCTTTCACCTGTATCATTGCGCCAATGGTAAACTTGTCTCAGCTTGTCCATCATCGCTTGCAGCCGGTGTATGGTTGAGTTCGAGGGCACATGAATCGATTATTTAGGCGCCCATTCCACATACGTACAACGTCAATGAAAATTATGAAATTGAAGGACATTTCAATTTCTCATTGATGGGGGCCATTCCATATGTTTTTCAAAAATTGACAATTTTCAATTGAAGCGTATGCGCCAAATTTTTGAAATTTGTTTCTTGAAATTGTATTTGTTTTCTTCGTCGCCTTATTATTTAATCCTTATTATAATTTTTATACAGAAATGCTTTCTTTTTATAGAAATCAATTAAAATAGTTGTACTTGTCATATCTCATGACGCCATTTTTTAATTTTAGATTGTTTGTTTCATTGTTTGTGATTTTACTCTATTATCAATTGTTCAATGATCAATTTTAACAATGGCATAGAGTAAAATTGAAATGCCCTTCAATTTCATAATTTTCATTGACGTTGTACGTATGTGGAATGGGCACCTAATGAAACCAATCATGTCCTCAAACACAAATTTTTCAGGAGAGATGAAAAACCGTTCAGTTTCTTTAGTACGGTTATGATGTTTTTCCCTTTAGACTCACCTAGTTTCTCTTCATGAGCTGCATATATTGAGCTATTTAGCATCGTTAATGATAGTTTTTTCTAACCTAGGGAGAGCTTTAAAGTTGGTGGACTTGACAGTTTACCAATGGCCAAAAGTGCATACGGAAACAATACAAATAATGGGGTTGTTGGCATTGGACGATTTAAGTAAGTAGATAATATATTGCAAAACAATGTATTACAAAATTTTCATGCGCAGTTTACATTGTCCACCCCAGCACTAAGTATTAAGAGACTTGTATCGCTGGGTAAATTTCGATTTAACAGTATTATCATGCATAGACAACTTTAAGTTACGTACAGTTAGTTTAAATATTTAGAATATTAGTTAAATATAAAAATAATGGTAGGCCTATAGGTCTATAAAAAGTCCTTCAGGAAATATAGTCCGCTAATGCCGCTGGGTAGTTTTGTGTCGAAAATAAAGTCCTGCGCTCACCAAACTACACATATGGGGTATCTACACTTTCCTTAGAACATACTCCTATGTCCTATCTAGTAGTAGTAAATTTGGCAAAGTCCCAGACCACGGTGCGGGCCCACAGAACATATAAATAAATAAGTAAGTAGATAATGTATAGCCTATTATTACAATTTGTATATTATACATTTATAATGTCAACCCCTGCACTAAGTACTCTATATGGAGAGTTGTATCGCAGAGGTAAAGATTGTAGATGCTTTAGATTTAATTAAATCGTTTTAAGACTTATCCTGTGCAAAGGCCTTGTCCAATTCTGCCAATGTTCGCTCTAGTTAAGGTGAATCCAGAGATTATTGTCATTTTTTTATAACTGTATTTTTTTTTAACTTTTGCTGTTTTTTTTTGCAGTTCAGTCAATTCCTTCAATTATTGATGGTTTATTATTATTATATATGGATTATGCGAAGTGTTATGGCAGTAAATAGTATGCTTTATATTACATATTATAGGGCCTGTAGGCCACATCCTCATATAATAAATAATAAATAAATAAGGACTTTTTATTGTTTCTATTACTAAGCCAACCTAGCGGAGTTACGGCCATAAAGCCCTCTCTTACACTCAACTAGGAAGGCCAGGGACCGCCTGCTTTACATGCCCTCCGAAGCATGGACAGAAAATGTAGCCAGTGCGGGACTCGAACCAACAACCTCTCGGGTGAAAGTCGGAGTCTGTACCACTAAGCTACATGTCCTGACATATATGCACTGCAGCATTTCGTGCAACGGACTCCCCTAAAAATAGTTCATACGGGATATAGAATGCAGATTCCATAGTCAATACTCATTAATCCAATTCATAGAAGATTAAAAAAAGTGCTCCTGACACGACTACAAAAAATCTTACAGCTCTTTTAAAAAAATCTGCAACGGCGGGCAAAAAAAATTAAAGAGGTTTTTAGGTGAAGAGAGGGAGTTTTTAATTTAAATCAACCCTCGCTAACTAACCCCATTTAAAAAAAAAAAATGAAATGCAGGTCGAAATCGATTAAAAGAGCTTCCCTCCCCTGCCACCCCCAACCCCTTACAGATATGGCTGCTGCAGAGGCTGAAGGGGCGGTGTTTGGCACCCTTGCTGACAGGGGATGCCCCTTTGTCAGCACGCCCGATTGATCGGTAAGCCAAGTATCGAATCCAATTCAAACGGGGGAAGCCCAGCAGAACAGAATTTATTTTTTAAATAAGGCTTTGTATTTACTGTATTTGTGAGGGTGTATGTTTTTTTGTGTCCCTTCCAACGTCCATGTTAGTGTTTTTTGTGCTGAGTTTTTTGTGCACCCATTTGGTGGAATCTCTTATGTTATTTTTTTCGGTAACGGTTTCAATAGTTTTTTAAATTAATTAAGTTATGTATTAATTCTGAAGCCAGCTGCTAAGTTGTATTTCTGCAATTCATTGTAGACGCTGAATTCACTGTCAAATTGTACATAAATAAATACAAATTCATTAACAAACTTATCCCGAACGTCCCTTCTAGTGGAGTGCCGTAAGTTTTATACCTCGGAATCCAGGGATAGTTCATGAATATTTATGAAAACTTTGAAAATGTGTTGTTAATAGTAGGTACATAGAAAATTGTTTAAAAAAATTTTTGCCCGCTCTCAATTTTTAACTACAGGGTGTGGCAGCATTACTACCTGTTTTGTAATGCGCGCCTTCGGTCGGTTTATGTCGTAACGGAGTGTTAGTGGTCTCGTTCGAGAGGCGGGTCTATAAAGTTTTGTCTCCCATGAATTCGAAGATCAAAACATTTAGATGACGTCCCCCAATCACGATAAATTGAGTTTTAGTGGAGCGCTGTAAGTAAAAAGAAAATGGCAATGCCTCGGAATTCGGGGCCAGTCAATGAATATTTATAAAAACTTTGAAAATGTGTTGTTAATAGTAGGCTATATGGAAATATGTTTAAAAAAATTTTTGCCCCCTCTCAATTTTTAACTTCAGGGTGCGGCAGCATAACTTACTGTTTTGTAATGCGCGCCAATGCATCGAGAATGGGAGACGTGATCAAAATATTTCGATCTTCAAAACTATTTAAGACAAAACTTTATGGTCCCATCTCTCGAACGAGACCACTAACACTCCGTTACAAGAAAGGAAAATATGCTGTCACAACCTGTAGTTAAAAATTGAGAGCAAGCAAACATTGTTTTTTAACATTTTTCTATATACTACACATTAACAACACATTTTCAAAGTTTTTATAAATATTCATGAACTGTCCCTGGATTCCGAGGTTTTACCATTTTTTTGTCTAATTGCGCTCCACTATTCATATAGTTCTTCATTGCAGGTACCCTAGGAATAATCGAGAATTCAATAGTCTAAACTAGGGAAGAAACATGCAATTGATTAACAAAAGTTGTATTTAATTTATAATGGATATTATATTGCTAGGGCTATATACTGTACATTGTACTGTAGATAAGTATTCATATGCGATATATCGTAACAAAGAAAACAATAGGTAATTAGGATAACAGTTTTATTTTTCTATTTGAACAGAACAACATGCCACCATGAAAAATTAGTAACAGTAACAAGGAGGTGGCAGACACGCTGGAGGAGGGGGTGGGAGGCAAAGGGGAGGAGGTGGTGGCAAGCATACGGGGGGTGGGGGAGGAAGGCACACTGGTGGTGGGGGTGGGAGGCAAAGGGGAGGAGGTGGTGGCAAGCATACGGGGGGTGGGGGAGGAAGGCACACTGGTGGTGGGGGTGGGAGACATACTGGTGGTGGAGGAGCCCAGTAAATTGGGGGTGGTGGTGGCAAGCATACTGGGGGTGGTGGTGGCAAGCATACTGGGGGTGGTGGTGGCAAGCATACTGGGGGTGGGGGAGGAAGGCACACTGGTGGTGGGGGTGGGAGGCATACTGGTGGTGGAGGAGCCCAGAAAATTGGGGGTGGGGGTGGCAAGCAGACTGGAGGTGGGGGTGGGAGACAGACTGGAGGTGGAGGTGGTAGGCACACTGGAGGTGGGGGTGGCAGGCAAATTGGAGGCGGTGGTGGTAAACACGCTGGAGCCGCAAGGGGTGGCAGGCATGCAGGAGCAGGTGCTGGACAGAAACTTATTGGTGGGAACGGTGGAGGGCAAGCGCACGGTGAGCAAGAGGTTGACGGCTGAAAAAAAGAGGGAAATTATAATTAATGACCAAGCCATTTTGTATAAAAATAAAATAATCCAATGCAAAAAAAATGGGTATGAATTATATATAGCCTACATAAGTAAATAAATATTCTATAGGTAAATATTTGAGACTTCCCCAAAACGCAAATTATGAAGGTACACTTTGCAATCAATACCACCCTTTTTCTTCTTCTCTTCTTCTTCTTCTTCTGGGTATACAGCCTCTGATGGGTATTGGCCTGCTCGACAACACTACTCCAGTCTAATTACAAAGACTTGCACGGCCGGAGTTACGTGACGAAGCAGTAGAATCAGTGATGATAGGCCGTGGTCGTTCTGAAAGCGTACTTCCAAACATCCCCTTGCCTAAACAGTTGCTGCTGAGCCTCCGAGATACAATCTTAGAAGTCTACTGAAGATGTCGACCGCAGATGTTGACGAAACGTTTGGAATCCCGGATTGTACTGCTTCGTCACTCCTCCGGTCATCTCGGTTTTGTACAACGCTTCACCATCTAAGGATTCCCAACTAGCGAAGGTCAGTTTCCAACTCATCCTTCCAACGTTTTGGAGGACACAGTCAATACCACTGCCTCGACAAATTACCAAGAGGTATCATTGAGCTCCTAACAGCCGCAAAGAGCCAACAGTGAATAGAGATGCGCCTCTCTTCAACGTAGAGTTCTAAATACTGTACAGGAGAGGTAGGCAACCCGGAAATTCTCTTCCCGCCAAGTGGTTTTTTTGAATCACTTGAGTCACAAGGTGTAATTTCCTTCACTTTATTATATCAACTACTATTACTCTACGCTTTACTTTACGTCGGTGGCCAGATGTAACTTTACGTAACTTTACACAAGTACCTATAAGGTTACTTAGTGAGGCGATTGAAGAGTTTAATCGGATATATTCATTAAGATGTTTGTATGCAATTAACCATTTTTAAAATAAAAATAAATTAAAATAAAACTGATTATGTCCAATTGCTTACTAATTAGAAACAACCTCGATTTTACCTTATAATTTAGCTATAAAAATATAATTTTTAGTTAGCACTTACCGCAATGAGGGAGCCCACTGCTAGGACAGTAGCTAGGAGAGTGGACAACGTGAAAGCCATGGTTGGCTGTATTTCTTACAATAACCAAATAATTGGTAAGTTGTGTTTGGTGCAAAACCAAACAGTTATTGATGCTTCTTTGCTGAGAATCCAGCCCATATATACCACAGCAGATCAGATGTTTATAATAATATTTACGTTTTGGTTTAGACAAAATCACTAGATAGCACGACACGTAAAGGTCGTTGTCAGCTGTGTATTCTATTGTATTCAGATGTGAACATGTATGTTTAAGTATTGGTTGGTATCATTCATAAAATTGATTTGTTTCAATAGGTAGCCTAGTCTTCTTCTTAAAATAAATAAATGAGGACTTTTTATTGTTTCTATTACTAAGCCAACCTAGCGGAGTTACGGCCATAAAGCCCTCTCTTACACTCAACTAGGAAGGCCAGGGACCGCCTGCTTTACATGCCCTCCGAAGCATGGACAGAAAATGTAGCCAGTGCGGGACTCGAACCAACAACCTCTCGGGTGAAAGTCGGAGTCTGTACCACTAAGCTACATGTCCTGACATATATGCACTGCAGCATTTCGTGCAACGGACTCCCCTAAAAATAGTTCATACGGGATATAGAATGCAGATTCCATAGTCAATACTCATTAATCCAATTCATAGAAGATTAAAAAAAGTGCTCCTGACACGACTACAAAAAATCTTACAGCTCTTTTAAAAAAATCTGCAACGGCGGGCAAAAAAAATTAAAGAGGTTTTTAGGTGAAGAGAGGGAGTTTTTAATTTAAATCAACCCTCGCTAACTAACCCCATTTAAAAAAAAAAAATGAAATGCAGGTCAGTTCGAAATCGATTAAAAGAGCTTCCCTCCCCTGCCACCCCCAACCCCTTACAGATATGGCTGCTGCAGAGGCTGAAGGGGCGGTGTTTGGCACCCTTGCTGACAGGGGATGCCCCTTTGTCAGCACGCCCGATTGATCGGTAAGCCAAGTATCGAATCCAATTCAAACGGGGGAAGCCCAGCAGAACAGAATTTATTTTTTAAATAAGGCTTTGTATTTACTGTATTTGTGAGGGTGTATGTTTTTTTGTGTCCCTTCCAACGTCCATGTTAGTGTTTTTTGTGCTGAGTTTTTTGTGCACCCATTTGGTGGAATCTCTTATGTTATTTTTTTCGGTAACGGTTTCAATAGTTTTTTAAATTAATTAAGTTATGTATTAATTCTGAAGCCAGCTGCTAAGTTGTATTTCTGCAATTCATTGTAGACGCTGAATTCACTGTCAAATTGTACATAAATAAATACAAATTCATTAACAAACTTATCCCGAACGTCCCTTCTAGTGGAGTGCCGTAAGTTTTATACCTCGGAATCCAGGGATAGTTCATGAATATTTATGAAAACTTTGAAAATGTGTTGTTAATAGTAGGTACATAGAAAATTGTTTAAAAAAATTTTTGCCCGCTCTCAATTTTTAACTACAGGGTGTGGCAGCATTACTACCTGTTTTGTAATGCGCGCCTTCGGTCGGTTTATGTCGTAACGGAGTGTTAGTGGTCTCGTTCGAGAGGCGGGTCTATAAAGTTTTGTCTCCCATGAATTCGAAGATCAAAACATTTAGATGACGTCCCCCAATCACGATAAATTGAGTTTTAGTGGAGCGCTGTAAGTAAAAAGAAAATGGCAATGCCTCGGAATTCGGGGCCAGTCAATGAATATTTATAAAAACTTTGAAAATGTGTTGTTAATAGTAGGCTATATGGAAATATGTTTAAAAAAATTTTTGCCCCCTCTCAATTTTTAACTTCAGGGTGCGGCAGCATAACTTACTGTTTTGTAATGCGCGCCAATGCATCGAGAATGGGAGACGTGATCAAAATATTTCGATCTTCAAAACTATTTAAGACAAAACTTTATGGTCCCATCTCTCGAACGAGACCACTAACACTCCGTTACAAGAAAGGAAAATATGCTGTCACAACCTGTAGTTAAAAATTGAGAGCAAGCAAACATTGTTTTTTAACATTTTTCTATATACTACACATTAACAACACATTTTCAAAGTTTTTATAAATATTCATGAACTGTCCCTGGATTCCGAGGTTTTACCATTTTTTTGTCTAATTGCGCTCCACTATTCATATAGTTCTTCATTGCAGGTACCCTAGGAATAATCGAGAATTCAATAGTCTAAACTAGGGAAGAAACATGCAATTGATTAACAAAAGTTGTATTTAATTTATAATGGATATTATATTGCTAGGGCTATATACTGTACATTGTACTGTAGATAAGTATTCATATGCGATATATCGTAACAAAGAAAACAATAGGTAATTAGGATAACAGTTTTATTTTTCTATTTGAACAGAACAACATGCCACCATGAAAAATTAGTAACAGTAACAAGGAGGTGGCAGACACGCTGGAGGAGGGGGTGGGAGGCAAAGGGGAGGAGGTGGTGGCAAGCATACGGGGGGTGGGGGAGGAAGGCACACTGGTGGTGGGGGTGGGAGGCAAAGGGGAGGAGGTGGTGGCAAGCATACGGGGGGTGGGGGAGGAAGGCACACTGGTGGTGGGGGTGGGAGACATACTGGTGGTGGAGGAGCCCAGTAAATTGGGGGTGGTGGTGGCAAGCATACTGGGGGTGGTGGTGGCAAGCATACTGGGGGTGGTGGTGGCAAGCATACTGGGGGTGGGGGAGGAAGGCACACTGGTGGTGGGGGTGGGAGGCATACTGGTGGTGGAGGAGCCCAGAAAATTGGGGGTGGGGGTGGCAAGCAGACTGGAGGTGGGGGTGGGAGACAGACTGGAGGTGGAGGTGGTAGGCACACTGGAGGTGGGGGTGGCAGGCAAATTGGAGGCGGTGGTGGTAAACACGCTGGAGCCGCAAGGGGTGGCAGGCATGCAGGAGCAGGTGCTGGACAGAAACTTATTGGTGGGAACGGTGGAGGGCAAGCGCACGGTGAGCAAGAGGTTGACGGCTGAAAAAAAGAGGGAAATTATAATTAATGACCAAGCCATTTTGTATAAAAATAAAATAATCCAATGCAAAAAAAATGGGTATGAATTATATATAGCCTACATAAGTAAATAAATATTCTATAGGTAAATATTTGAGACTTCCCCAAAACGCAAATTATGAAGGTACACTTTGCAATCAATACCACCCTTTTTCTTCTTCTCTTCTTCTTCTTCTTCTGGGTATACAGCCTCTGATGGGTATTGGCCTGCTCGACAACACTACTCCAGTCTAATTACAAAGACTTGCACGGCCGGAGTTACGTGACGAAGCAGTAGAATCAGTGATGATAGGCCGTGGTCGTTCTGAAAGCGTACTTCCAAACATCCCCTTGCCTAAACAGTTGCTGCTGAGCCTCCGAGATACAATCTTAGAAGTCTACTGAAGATGTCGACCGCAGATGTTGACGAAACGTTTGGAATCCCGGATTGTACTGCTTCGTCACTCCTCCGGTCATCTCGGTTTTGTACAACGCTTCACCATCTAAGGATTCCCAACTAGCGAAGGTCAGTTTCCAACTCATCCTTCCAACGTTTTGGAGGACACAGTCAATACCACTGCCTCGACAAATTACCAAGAGGTATCATTGAGCTCCTAACAGCCGCAAAGAGCCAACAGTGAATAGAGATGCGCCTCTCTTCAACGTAGAGTTCTAAATACTGTACAGGAGAGGTAGGCAACCCGGAAATTCTCTTCCCGCCAAGTGGTTTTTTTGAATCACTTGAGTCACAAGGTGTAATTTCCTTCACTTTATTATATCAACTACTATTACTCTACGCTTTACTTTACGTCGGTGGCCAGATGTAACTTTACGTAACTTTACACAAGTACCTATAAGGTTACTTAGTGAGGCGATTGAAGAGTTTAATCGGATATATTCATTAAGATGTTTGTATGCAATTAACCATTTTTAAAATAAAAATAAATTAAAATAAAACTGATTATGTCCAATTGCTTACTAATTAGAAACAACCTCGATTTTACCTTATAATTTAGCTATAAAAATATAATTTTTAGTTAGCACTTACCGCAATGAGGGAGCCCACTGCTAGGACAGTAGCTAGGAGAGTGGACAACGTGAAAGCCATGGTTGGCTGTATTTCTTACAATAACCAAATAATTGGTAAGTTGTGTTTGGTGCAAAACCAAACAGTTATTGATGCTTCTTTGCTGAGAATCCAGCCCATATATACCACAGCAGATCAGATGTTTATAATAATATTTACGTTTTGGTTTAGACAAAATCACTAGATAGCACGACACGTAAAGGTCGTTGTCAGCTGTGTATTCTATTGTATTCAGATGTGAACATGTATGTTTAAGTATTGGTTGGTATCATTCATAAAATTGATTTGTTTCAATAGGTAGCCTAGTCTTCTTCTTAAAATAAATAAATGAGGACTTTTTATTGTTTCTATTACTAAGCCAACCTAGCGGAGTTACGGCCATAAAGCCCTCTCTTACACTCAACTAGGAAGGCCAGGGACCGCCTGCTATACATGCCCTCCGAAGCATGGCCAGAAAATGTAGCCAGTCTTCTTCTTGTTCTTTTTCGTCTTCTTCTTCTTCATCTGGCTCTACAGCCCTTGATGATGCTCGACAACACTCCTCCAGTCATCTCGGATTTGTACAACGCTCCACCATCTACGGCCTCCCAACTCGCGAAGGTCAGTTTCCAACTCATCCTTCCAGCCTTTTCGAGGATGGATGTCCCGCCAGTCGTCTCCCTGTCATGCTTGCTTTGTACATCTTGTTCGACATGCGGTCTTCGGACATTCTTACGACGTGTTCCAGCCAACTTAGGGGTTGCAGGTAGCCTAGTCGTTTTTCGATAATATAGGTAATCAAAACTTTTAAAAAGACTTCCGTTGGACAGATTTCAAAATATTTTGATGACGAGGCATAGCCGTGTATTCTAAACGAAATTAATGTAATATTTCAGCTGCAAAGATTTGAAATTGGCCTGATAAAACATTCATAAAAAATTTCAAGCTTTCGTAAAAGCAGTCTATTTCCTTCACTGATTTACAAAAATTCTATAAAATCGGTTTAGCGTCCCTAATTGGGGTATTCTGAAATAATAATGTTTCAAATGGGAAAATTCCTTTGAAAGCTTGCATTTTTTATGAATTTTATATCTGACCACTTTTAAAACTTTGCGGCTGGGGAACGAGAAAATACTCGAAAATACTTTCTTTTTGTGAGAATCGAAATAAATCTCACCTGTTGTCAAAGGTAAGAAAAGGCGCCAAGTGAGATTTATTTATTTAGAGTCAGGCAAGAAGAAGGCGTTTTGATTGGTTCTAGGATTTTCCCGAACCTTCCTGACTCTTATTTTATTAATCTTGCCTTTGTCGGTTGAGAAAATAAAGTTCTGCAATGCTTAATCAAGGAGTTGAACTCACGTCGTAGGCTCCATTGCGTTTAAGCATAAATTAATAAAATTAATAATAATGAAAATAAAGTGCTCCCAGGAGAATTTTTTATGGAGTCCTGTGCTCCACCATAAGAAATTTTATCGCGCCCAAAAGACATAGCCCAATCTTAACTCAACAAGTCCACCTGTGCAACTGCAAAAGATATCGTTTACATGCCACGAAGTCGGCCCTCGAGTTTCGAATCGTAAATAAAGTATCGACTTTAATTATAGAGGCTTGCGAATCGATAATTAAACAGGTGACCCCCCTTATCGAGTTCTAACTACTATCTTCGCCATAAGTAGAACCTACCTAAACCTTGATTACAACTTGCGCGTCTCAAGGAGCCTTGGGAAATTGAAAACTTCACGGACCCGCTAGTCAAATGAGACCCGGTGTAGTCCAGTTGTTACGAAGCTGGACAACGATCAGGTAATTCGCGGTTCTAGGCTCGAAATAATGGGGAAATTGTGAGGCACGGGTTGTCATCGGGTCGGGTCCAGTCTGGAATTTCGGTCGGATCGAGGACAAAAGAGATTTGCAGCAGACCAATAACCGAACCGAGCACCAAACAAAATATTCGTACATTGAAAATTCTAAAATTTGGTGGGGTCAAACTCAATATATTATGTCGCCTTTCTTTTGCGGGGGCATAGCCGCATAGGGGCTAGCTCTTTTGAGGTCAGAATATCAACGATTGGTTGGCAGTAACTCCCTGCATATCCTCCAGCTCTCTCGATCCTACGCCTTCCTCCTCAGCTCTTGGTACGTTCGAGCTCCTGCCCCCTCCATGAATTCCTTTTTCGGCCACCCTCCTCTATAAGTTCCTTCCACTGTCGCCATGGCCGTAGCCAGGATTTTTTTCGGGGGGGGGGGGGTAGAAATTTCATTGGGTATTACGTAGTGGTTTATATTTTTCCACTCAAAATCCGATTCTATCTAGTATCAAGCCATTTCTTTTCAAGAACCCCCCCCCCCCTTGGCTACGGCCTTGCGGCCTTGACTGTGGCGTTAACAATGATGTGTACCAGACTTTCGTTTCTTCATAAACGCCCTACCCATTTCGCTCAACTTTTTTATATGACGATGGTTCATGATTCATCAGCCCATATCTCTACGTACTATAGGTCTACACAACAACTTTTCACTGTCTTTCACGCGTTCAGTCCGTTATTCTTACTTTACAGCCATGTCAAAGCGGAAGTACGGTATATAAATAAATAAATGAACAACACAATTGTGGGCGTAAGGTAGATATGGCTTCAGATGCCATAAACACATTCACATAATATGCCATAATAAATGTGGAAATACGGGCATGCTGGAATGCCGGGAGTGCATAGGTCGTACAGATGCTGTTAACACCTTTCCCTTCTTTCAAAGCCACCATAAAGAACTTAGATACGACAGGTACGTTTTCTTAGAAGCCTAAAGTCATGTGGGGAACCTGGAGATTAGTCCACTGCTTGCTGAGATTTGCTGCAAATTGCCTAGTCGGGTATAGAAATAAAAACACCATCGCACCACAGCCCATCGTGAGTTTAGGCCTTAGGGCAAAGGCAATACGAAAGGGGTCTCCCCCGGAGGAAAATTTCGAAAACAGTCAATTCTTAGACTTTTGGCTATTGGCACATATCACGTGTGGGCGTGGCCGTGCCTAGGGGGGTGGTCCAAGGGGTCCGGACCCCTCAAAATAAATATTGTATGTGAACCTGTATTATTTGAAGAATTCACCCATTAACAAATTACATAAAAAATTGTTTGGACCCCCCCCCCCTCCCAAATCAAAACCTGGGCACGGCCTTGGCTCACTAGTGAGAGCCCTAAGCCGGGCCTACCTGGGCTCATTGATGGGTAAATTCGGCACTGATCTCCCTTGTGGCTCTATAATCGAAGTTTCCAAAGAAAGAAAGAAGAAAGAAAATCGTCTTTATTGTCAATACTTACTTTTACTTTACTTTACTTTACTGCGCCTTATCCTCACGGAGGGTCGGCGGCACGACAGCAGCGTTTCCACACAGTCCTGTTGTGTGCGTCCTCGGTGAAGAGTCCCAAACTTGTCATATCTCCGGCAATCTTTCTTCTCAGTGTAACTTTTGGCCTCCCTGGTGGTCTTCTTCCTTGTATCTCCCGGTTCATTACTCCTTCGACTAGGTTGTTTTCGTCTCTACGTAGTACGTGTACCCACCATTTCAGCCTGTTTTCTCTCAGTATCTTCTATACAACATAGACGAATTTTGCTTCTGCCCACTCTTACAATTAACCCATATTTTATTTATATATATGTATATTTACTGTGAAATTAAATTTTTTACACCCTTAACGTTGCCCCCTGCGTTTGGATACTCCTCAATCAAAAATCAAAAAATTTAAATTGGTGATGATCGACGGCCCTAAATGATTCAAGTCTGTTTGAATTGTAGGAAAAATAGGAATGCTGTAAGTTGAAAAATATATAAGCGCTTCTGAGAAACAACCTGAATTCCCCCATTATAGACACGCTCTACATAACTACGCCGTTGGCTGGAACAGGTCATCATAAAATGACTAAATAAAGCACTTGATAAACCTAATGAATCACCTAAGTTATGAAGGTCCATGCAGTGAGAAGTGCAGCTAGCGTATACCTGATTATACCTCCACTGCAATTTTCCAGAACCTGGTAATTCAGGTAATTATACCAATAATGGAAGGGACAGGAAAACCTTCGCATGCCATGCAGTTAGCCTGTTTCCATGCATAATATTAGCTTACTTGGTAACGCACGGGCCAAGTTCCTTAACAACAAGAAATTTGTTCAATTTGTCCGTTGGATGAGACTTAGGGAAACTAATCCTGATCTATATTAGAACAAATATTAACCTAGTTATTTTTTATGTATTTCTCATGGAGAAAGTCCATATCTGAAATTCTATTAATTCTTGATTATTCTTCTTCTTTTAAGAAACTTTCTTTCCTTATGGCCATTTGTGCGTCTTTATATTAGGCGAGTTTCATCCTCGAAAGCTAACCTATTTTGGTTTACAAATCAGAATATATTAAATTTTTTTCCAGCAAAAAAAGACACGAGAAAAATAATAACTCATTGATTCACACCCACACATCACTCCCTGATGGCAGGCTGTTCTAAATCTCCCCAAATTATCCTAGCTGTGTCTTAACTTCTTCTGGCAAGGAATTGCAAAGCCTAGAGGTGTTCACTGCGAAGGAATGGTTACAGTAGTTTCTTCAGTGTCAAGGAATAGAAAGTTTATTAGAATATTTTTCATCTTCTTCTTCGGCCGGTACTCCCCTGCGCCGAAGGAATATATTTATAAATATAATCAATTATAATATTAAAAAAGTAATAATTAATGATAATAATTCGTGTATTTTCTTACATTTTTTTTTACATCAGTGAACAAAGGCTCAAGTGCCCCCTCATGCCAGTGGCGTGCGAGGGTAGCACTCAATACCTAACTGACACCAAAATTACTTCCTACTAACTACGAACTAATTTCTAGCCTAACTATACCTAAAACTTATTAAAAATATATATGTAAAATATGAAACTGGCACTACAAGCTACCATTTGGTATTCTAAAACTGTAAATCTAAATAATCATGAAAAATGCTAATGTAATTTGTGAAGTTTATCCTTTGTCCATAATCTTATGATTTGTATGTTGCTGTTTTTGTAATACTGTCAGTGTTGTCTAAGGAGGGAAGGTGTACTTGTTCATGTGGAAGTCCTTAATTGCTGGGTGCGTTGTACAGAGTCGTTGAGTTGACCAAATTAATATCGAGTGTTAAAAATAGTGTTAAATGATAAACATAAGAAGTATGTATTATTACATTGCCTGCTTGATGGTAGTCCCGCCCATTCCCGAAACAGCACCCCCTTCCCCTGACAATGGGCTCCACCCTAATTGTTCGATGACTATTAGGCCACTAATAACTATTAACAGAGGAGGCAATGTAAGTCCAACTAACCATTTGTTGGAAACAGGTATCTAGAGTCATGATTTGACTTTTAACACAGGTAATGAAAGTCCATAACGTCAAAAGCACGATCAAAATATCGAACAAATAAAAACCCACAAACGCAATGATGTGAAAAGTATTGTAAATTTAGCATTAAAATGCCTCTGTGTGGAATAAATGTGTGGCATTGCATTTTATAACCCTTCCATTTTTTTGGTTGAAATAAAAAACGCAAACTTCATCATCGTGGGAAGTGGGCGCGCGTATTCAAATGAACAGCTCGGCTGTTTTTGTGTTAAACTCAGCAGTTCGGTTATTTTTGTTGGCCCCTTTTAAGATGCGGAAGGTTTTACCCTGTGAGCTGCATACGCATTATACGTATATTATAGATATTTCGCGAATTTTCGTGTAAAATAACTACTAAAGAAAGAGCCGGTATGACTAAACCCAAGGGCGTTAGCAGAAATTTTTTCGGGGGGGGGGGTCCATCTGATGTCACAGGAGGTGAGGTATCCTTAATATGTTTAAAACTCCAGTCCATCTAGTGCATGCAGCAAATATTTCGGGTGGGGGGGGGTCCGGACCCCCTGGAGCTCTTCTCTGGCTAAGTGAACCTGTGCATGCTTTCCTATTTATCAACTAGGGTAGGTACTGTACTAGATCCTTGGTAAATAATTGTGGTAAGGATAAAATTTGGAGTTTCCCTATCCCAAAGAACTAGATTGATTGTTGTAATACATTATTGGCCGGATATACAACAATAGATATTCGGGTCAAGTCCCATCTCTCCCATATAGAACTCCAGCATAAGCCAACCTCTGGGCAATGTTTATGCACAGGAACCTTTACCAAAACTGGCTGGAAGTCGATGCCCCCGTGGTTATTTTTGCAAACTGTGACCATACCCAGTTGAATGCCTAAAGCATGACATAGATAACTTCTCTATTTGGGATATTGGGGTCAGCAACATGCCCAGCAGCCGCGTTTTCCCTCCTAACAATGAAGGTAAGGTACCCATTAGGGTTGGGTGGACTCAAATCTAGCGGAAAGGTTTTCTTTTATGGCGAGTTTAGAACCTCAATCTTCCGTTTCTTTGCCTAGCTCTCTACCAACTAGCTTATTCCGGATCTTCTGCTAGCCTGCTATGGCGAATAGAATTAACTTATTCTTGAGGTTCAAAATGTACAACAAACAATTTTGAATGGCACATTACATTCTACCATTGTCTTCTTTACATTTTTCATGCCAGATTAAGATGTAAAAGAACCAGTCCGAGTTTACTCGAACATGCTTTCCAATTTATCAATTAGTAGGCAGATAATATGAGCAATTTCATAGTAAATACTTTTCCTATGGTTAAATTCTCTCGATGGTTATGGCCTTGATATCCCCTATCCCAAAGCATTGAATTGATCGATGGTATTCCGAATCCTAGAAGGGGCACATCAATACATTTTAACATATGAATAGTAATAATGGCGGGGAATGCAATGTATTGGAGCGTGGATTTTCCATAATTTCTTTAAAAACTATTTTTTTGCACAAAAGCTAATATTTTTTTTGGGAATGGAACTTATTATATATATATATATAATATATAATTATTCATAATTTATTAATTATATATATAATTATTGTATATATATATATATATAAATTAAACTCAGTTTTGTTACTTTATTTAACACCTACAACATACCTGAAGGTAGAAATCATCGATGGAAAGGTTCCACAGAAAAATTATTTTTAGTCACTTTTCATGAAAATTGAGTTATTTCTATTTTTAAACCCCCAGATCAAGGGGCAAGCGACCCACCGCATTTTTTAAACATAAATAACGACTAAAATATACAGTATATGAATTTAAAAGAAATCGTTGAAGCCGTTTTTGAGAAATAATTTTTTAGATGGTTATTTTGTAGTTTTTTGAGAATAAAACCCCCAAATTGTGGTAGCAAAAAAATAAAAATTAATCCCGAGGTATGATTTTTGTGAACCTGCATGCCAAATTTAATTAAAATCGACTGAGTAGTTTGCCCGGAAATCGATGAACAGACAGACAGACAGAGCGACAGACAGACAGACATTTCGTAAAAAACACTTTTTTGGGTTCCTTGGACCTCAAAACGACGTGTACATCAGTTGAAATCTCGGAATCGAAAATTTTGACCATCACAAAGCTACTACGTATAAACTGGAAAGCAATAATCGTAGAAGGCCCGCTACATGATAAACCCGGCCACGATAGGATGACATTTGGTTTATTCGGAAACTTGCATAAGCGGAACACCGAGTTTATACGATATGTCATCCTATGGTGGTCCTGTAGTACATAGATTAATTTGAAAAAAAAATAATAATTTAAAAATTCACAATTCGGAACTTTTGAATTTTCGTTTCGATGTACGAAATTTCATGCATCCAACTTGTAGGCCTAAACATTTTCTTCCAATGCCTCCCATATTTTTTTTTCATGACTACCAAATTTAATATCCTTAATTCAAAATATGATAATTCAACCCAACAGAAGGCACACACAAATCACAAAAACTAGGTGTCAATTAGGGGGTGTTCTGCCTTGTCCCCATTTTGAAAGGGCGCCAAAAAAAACTCCGTCAATTGTCTGCTTTTTTTCCAGCCTATACAGCTGCTAGCTCACACTTCATATACAACAGACAATATCATAGAAAATATTGAAATGAATTTTTTTTTAAATAGTACGCACGAAAAAAAATTAATAAAAAACGTTGGATGAAAGGGTTGAAACAAAACCACCCCTGTGGCGTCTGCCGCAGTTTTTAATTCGTTTGACGAATGACCCTTCATAATATATCCAAGCAGGATACCATTTAGCGGCTCACGCAATGCATCCTGCCATTTTTGAATTGCCTTTTTTTATTTTTCATCTACTGAGACTACGCTGGTATGTGTCCATTGATAGCTCGAATTCTTGTAGGGGTTGCTATCTTCTACCTTTGTCGGAAATCTAGCGACTACTAGCATATTAGCAGATGGGCTGGATGTGCCAGATTTAAGAAGGCGGCAAAAAGCTAAATTTTTTTATTATTTTGAAAAGTTCACAGTTTGACAAACTTTGGCCATACAACTTAAGGAATTTCACAGCCCCTTCCAGTTCCCCTTCGTAGTGCCTAAGACGGCAAATCAGACACCTAATGAAAACAGCAGATTAGATACCTACCTAATTAAACATGCATATAAGGCCCACACTTAGTTACCCTGACGAAAAAACAAACTAATCAATCAAAATTTAAAGCCAACCGGTTTTGCGTGAGTTCTCACTGTTGAATTAATTCTCGGTACATAACGAGTACACATTGGCGATACTATTACTTGGGGCCCATGTGCAAGGATTGGAAATTACCTCTGAATTTTTAGATTCCAAATTAAGTAGGCTAGTGAGACCTATAATGACTGTGCAAAATAGTGATGTTTTAAAAAGTAAAGATTTTACAAGCGAAGACTTTCTCATAAGCATACAAACAGGGGGGTCCGGGGGTCTCCCCCGTTGATAAAGTTCAGTAGGTTAAATGGTGGGTTTCTTTCTTAATACACAATGCTAGGCCAAGTGCGAGTGCTGAAGTACTTGAAAGTAAACTGAAAGCTTCTTTTTAATTAGCCTACTTTCAATGTAGGCCCGGTACCCACTGACGATCCAGTCGCTCATTCCCAACGTGTTTTCCATTGTAGGGATAGGCTTGGTTAATGGTCGGTGCAAGATACAGAGTATAATTCAGAAGATTTCTATGATCTGGCGTGTTTTGGGGGAAACCCGCGGACTTTTGTGCGGTCGGCTTCACGCCAGCTTCAGAAATCGTCGGCTACAATGGAAAAAAAAGCCGGCAAATCGGGACGGACAGAACCGTCCGTGTGCTTCGGGCCTTAAGGTTTTGGTCCTTTGTTCATGGCAATAACATTTATTTTAAATAAAAGAACCG
Organism: Psococerastis gibbosa; assembly: GCA_963971405.1. Lineage (NCBI taxonomy): Eukaryota > Metazoa > Arthropoda > Insecta > Psocodea > Psocidae > Psococerastis > Psococerastis gibbosa. Next base: position 47,469,645 of record OZ020487.1, read on the forward strand.
GTCCGAGTTTACTCGAACATGCTTTCCAATTTATCAAAATTAGTAGATATAGAGAAAATGAGTAATTTCATGGTAAATAAATTTCCTATGGTTAAATTTCCGATATCTCGGGGGGGGGGGGGGGGGGGTTGTCCACCTGACGTCACTGGAGGTGAGGTAAAATCAAGATAGGTCAGACCAACACAATACCACACAGCAATACTGGCAGGGCACGTAATGCATTTGAGCGTAAATTTTCTATCATTTAAAAAAAATACATTTTTTGTATAAAACAAAAATACTTTTCTGGGAAAGCAACCTGTCCGGCTTCGTTCCTCAATTTAACACCTAAAACATACCTGATAGTAGAAATCATCGACAGAAAGGTTTAGCAGAAAAATTATTTTTTAGTCATTTTTCAAGAAAATGTAGTTATTTTTATTTTTTTATCCCCAGAAGCAAACTATCAATGGGCAAGCTACCCCCCGCATTTTATCAACATTAATAACAACTACAATATATGCGAATTTAAAAGAAATAGTTGGAGCCGTTTTTGGGAAATAATTTTTTTAGACGTTTTTTTTGGAGTTTTTTGAGAATAAAACCCCCCAAATTGAGTTAGCCCCAAATAAAAAAAAATGATCTCGAGGTATGATTTTCGTAAACCTACGTGCCAAATTTCATCAAGATCGACCGAGCCGTTTGCCCGGAAATCGACGCACAGACAGACAGAACGACAGTCCGATAGACATTTCGTAAAAGCCACTTTTTTGGGTTCCTGGGACCTCAAAATGTGTAAATCTGTTGAAATCTCGGAATCGAAAATTTCGACCGTCACAAAGCTTTCCTTATACTACGTATAAATTGGAAAGCAAAAATATCAGACACTTTCGCCACTGCGAGTATATATAGTACTTGTACATCTAAAGACCCCCATTTACGGATACTTCAATCCAACATCCGAATTAACTGTTGTAAATTCATTGAAGTACTGAATCAAAAACCTATTCACTGCTTTTTTTAAAAAACTTTTTTACTTTTTTTATTCTGTTAAATTTGTATATTTTATATATTGTATTTATAACGTTGCATAATTTATTATGGGTTAATTGAAAGAGTAGACCGAAAGGCCCAAAACGCACCCACATGGAGAACAAAGACAATTTTCTTTCTTTGCCTCTACTTACAGACCCACGGTCCACATTCCCTCGGTCCACAATCCAATATGGCTCGCTGGGCGGAACAGAACGTGAATATGGGCCTCAAAACGCATGGCCGCTTCCATTGTGAGTGCATACGGCACGATAGCGTGGGTATTGTCTCCAGTTAATGCATAATTTATGTACAACAGTAAAATTAGCTACGCTTGTGCTATGCTAGGCAGAAAAAACTGCTGAACCAATCGTATTGCAGCTACAATGTAGCATGCGACGGAGCCATTTACGCGCCTAGGTACATACTACCTACCAGTATTCCTCTTCTGCTTTTAATCAATAAAATGAAATAACGGGCACTGATGATGTTTTAAGTATACTCTGGCTAATTAGTGTTAGTGACGGCCAGATACTGTGAATCCAAATGTAGAGGAACATTTCTTCAGCAGTATGAGATCTCATTTATGGCTCTATGATATACATTTTCTGTGAAATTGGATTGTACATCTCTTCTTCAAAGAGAATGAACGTGCTGTTATAACAAGACTTCCCCTCTATTCTCCATGTGCAAGCAAAAAGGTCATAACATCTACTTTGATGGTGGTAGTGTGCTGGTACTTGTGCGAGTCACTACACGCCGTGCGATCGGAAAAGTGCCGTAACTCAACACGTGTACTAGCCTACAGAGGCGATTGAAGTGGTCAATCGGACATTCATTAAATTGTTTGTATGCGATTAACCTTTCTAAAAAAATTAAAAAAAAAAGCAAAGTTGGATAAAACGACAGCGGAACAGGCTAACGCACTATAATTGCTGTTAATTTTACAGAATTAAAATGTCTTTCTATACCAATGCGATGGCGCATTAAACAGGTATTTAGTATACTGTACCTGACAGTGGTGGGCCAATCGTGGGCCGTAGCAACAATGTAGCGTGCGACAGAGCAATTTAAAACCTAGATACCTAGAAATTTTAACAATCAACAACCATGTTCCTCCTAGCTGGGCCATTATACAAAATAAATAATAACTAATGGATATCGGTATAGCTAAACATAGAATGATCGTTTAGGCAGGTTTTTCAATGCCAGCATGCCTGAGTCCTGCTCACGATTGCTAGTTATTACTTTAGGTATCTTGCTAGTGTCAACGGTTGCAACAAGTTGAAAGATGCGCGATAAATATACCAGTAATCATTAAACTTTAAAACAATAACCGTTAACCTATTGTATAAACCTTTAAACTATAAAGACTGAACATCCTGCAAAACAAATAAATTTAGTAATTATTTATTTACATTTTTTTATGATTATGGTCTTGGTTAACATACAGTCCTTGTTCGGAAAGGGGCCAAGGGCGTCGATTTCAAGTCAAGCCTGATGATGAAAAAAATCCAAAAAAAGAGCAATAGAATTTAACCCATTGATTGGCATCATTGGAGCTAGGCCCCCTTGAAACATCGGAGCGAAATATTGAATTATTAGGATAATATTTAATTATAAACTTCTTATAAATTTACGTGACAGACTTAAACGTAGTCTATTCTAAAACTAAGACCATGCAGTATATAGACCTATGTCAATTAATGAATTTCAATACGAAAAAGGTAGCCTATCATATAGCACATATCAGATATTTTCATGCATTTTCTAAAATTTAGAGTCTAAATTTTAGACGCACATTTAGGAAATTTTAAGCCAACATTTTTATCATTTTTACCATTAGCTGGGCTCCAACAGTGTGGGGGCACTTTAGACAGGGCTTACTTAGCTTATTGAGTAAATCCGGACCTGAGTATTTTGGTCGGCTAGACAAATCTATAGTCCTAGCTATTGTATAAAATAGGCATCATAGCTCACTGTCCGTAGACCATTAGTTATTGGTCTACTCTCAAGCACGTGCAGCCGGAATATGCTTTGTCATTGTCTAGTGTAGGATGCCCCATTCAAATAATTATCCGTTTCTTTTCCTTTGTTTGATTGTTATTATTGTATTATTGTTATTTGTTACTCTTGTTATCGCTATTGTACACTTCTTTAAGTTGTATGTAGACAAGTTTAAAATTTATAAGCCATTGTACTCTACAAGGAAAACTCGCGGATAAGGTTCTGTCCGTATTTAGTAGTTTCAGCATGGAATAAGAGACGGTATCAAACAATGCATGGCGGTGCCGAAATACCGAAACTGATGGGAGCTACCCTAACAAGAGGGAAGCGAACCAGTTACATATTTAGCCCCTTTCAACTAGAAAAGAACCGATGCGAATGAACCCGTACTTGATATCCTACTCATTGTTAAAATTTACTTCGTATAGTCTTACAATAAAATTAAATTAAAAACACAACCGGTTTCGGCTCACGCCATCGTCAAGTGCGATTGAAAAAAGGTAAACAAAAGGTATGCAAGCTAAAACAAAATAAAATAAAACTCATTGTCAGGATAATACACAGCATCGCATAAAGTAAATAATTAAAATTGAACAATTAAACCCGACACTCAGTCCGCCTTAGCCCAACATATAAACACCCACAACCATGCCTGTGATTTCGATAATTTTAAGATCTTACATGTAGCCAACAAGGGGAAACTTCTTGATAATTTAGAAACCATTGAGATTAGGGAAGCTATGGTTAAAAGCAAAACGTTACTTAATGACATAACCTTTTAAAGTAGTTCCCCCCCCCCCTTGTTGGCGCTTCCATTGGTTAATGTTTAATTGTTCAATTTAAATTATTTACTTTATGCGATGCTGTGTATTATCCTGACAATGAGTTTTATTTTATTTTGTTTTAGCTTGCATACCTTTTGTTTACCTTTTTTCAATCGCACTTGACGATGGCGTGAGCCGAAACCGGTTGTGTTTTTAATTTAATTTTATTGTAAGACTATACGAAGTAAATTTTAACAATGAGTGACAGCAAGTTTTACAAAGTTACTAAGGAGACTATTATGTTTATTGATATCCTACTTATCATTTAGTACATAACATAACTGAAATAAATAATATAAGCAGTTCCAACGTAAATAACTGTCCTAGGGTTAAAATTCAGTTGCCTCGACCTTCCCAAATTTACTATATTATAACACAGTAATAATGGCAGGGTGTGCAATGTAATGGGGTACGATTTACAATCCATAATATAACTTCAACATAATATTTTTGCTTTCCTATTCATACGGAAAGCTTTGTGATGGTCAAAATGTTCCTTTCCGAGATTTCAATGGATTTACATGTTTTGAGGTCCCAGGAACCCAAAGAAGACAAGTGGTTCTTACGAAATGACGGCAAACTACTCGTTGGATTTTGATGAAATATGGCATGTAGGTTGAGGAACCCGAAAATTAACCATAGGAAAATTATTTACAATGGAGTTACTCCTATAATCTAGGTACCTACTGATTGATAAGTAGGAAAGTATGTTCTTTTATTCAAAACTGAAACTTTGGTTGGGAAAGCGATCTGTTCGGTAGTGGTACGGACTCTGACGTTCACCTGAAAGGTTGTTGGTTCGTGTAATTTTCTGGCGATGCTTCGGAGAGCATGTAAAGCAGGCGGTCCCGGGCCTTCCTAGTTGAGTGTAAGAGAGGGCCGGCAGCAAAAATCGATTTAGTTAGTATAGTTAGTATGTCAGTATGCAATAGAAGAGATGAGAGAAGAACTGGAAGGTACAAGAGGTATAAGAATGCTTGGGAAAAAATAGATATGGTCAGGTATGCAGACGACATTGCTATGCTGGCAGAAAGCGAAGCAGCTCTAACAGAAGCTCTAAATGCCATGGAAGATGTACTACAAGCTTACAACATGAAAATTAACAAGGCAAAAACCAAAGTGATGGTAGTAAGTATTGACCCGAACAAGAGCGCAAATATACATTTAACTGGCACTCCCATTAACAACATCAGAACATTCACATACCTAGGAAGCAAAATTACCTCTGATGGTCGGTCCAACCAAGAGATAGAGTGTAGAGTGCACCAAGCGAAAGTGGCTTTCAACAAAAAATCTAAAATTTTTGAGTCGAACAACATAAGCCTTGGACTAAGAAAACGAATGGTGAAGGCCCTGGTTTGGAGCGTTGCTCTGTACGGATGTGAAACGTGGTGCATAAGTGAGAAACAAATAAAGAAACTCGAAGCATTTGAGATGTGGTGCTATCGTCGCATGCTACGGATACCTTGGCAAGCCCATGTTACAAATGAGGACGTTCTAACCAGAGTAAGCGAAACAAAAACTCTCGTTGCATCGATAAGGAAAAGAAGAGCTCTCTGGATTGGCCATTTGCTTAGATACGGAAACTTAGTAAGCTGCATCATAGAGGGAACAATAGAAGGAGTCAACCGACCTGGGCGCCCAAGAAACGATTATCTGCAGCAAGTTATGGAGGATGTAGGGGCCAAGACATACGTGGAGCTGAAGAGAGCGTGCCGGGATCGAGGGGAGTGGAGGCATCAAAGTCACATATTGCTGCCAACCAGACAGCCGGCTGTAACTTGAAGAAGAAGAAGTTAGTTTTCGAGTTCTGTTGTTCTAATGGCAAGAAAAAATTATCATACTCAGGCGTGTATTGGATTTCATTAGCCCTATGGACTTTTCGTATTCGCTATTCGGGGGGGGGGGGGGGGACTTGGAACACCCAACAGACTCCCCCCTGGCTGCGGCCTTGACACAAGGCATGCCATCATCGATTTTCCTGTCCATGTAGAATATATACAGTACCTGTATTTTTTATTATTATGACTACAAGAACCCCACATACCTAGTACTATGACGGATGACTTTAAAGTAACTATCTCATTATGCAGTTGCATCATGCATCAATTTTATGCAATGAGACAATCGTTAAATCGTAACCAATATTTCATCTATTATGCATTCACCCGATGCAACGTGAAGGTGACTGAAATTAATCATAGACCTGTTCAATGCCTACAGCCCGTTCTTTGTCTACGACCCTAGGATAGAGTTCTTGTACCTGTATGTTCTGCCCAACAGATACGACATTTTTTACGCTTAGGGTGTGTTCGAAGTCTATATGGAGTGTATGATACAAATAGGTGTAATTCTTATTCTTCCCTATTAATGCCGCGTGGGGGGGGGGGGGGGTTGACCCGAGCTTATTTCCTGAACTCGCCCCGGCCGGAGGCGGCTAACGCCTTGAGCTCGGCCATTGTTTTCTCTCTTGTTCCGGCGAGTTGTTCAATCCTGGGTTTAATTCTAAAGGTACTAAATTCGGAATTAATTGAAGCCGGAATGGAGTACCTAGAATTCTATATGGGAGAGACGGGACATTCGAGCATGCCAAAAATATTGTTGAACCCTGGGGCCTCCCACATTCCCTATGACTAGCTAATGAAAAAAAAAAATAACGTAGCAGGTGTCTCCAGGATTCTGTCTTTATTTTTGGCGCAGTCGATTGTTCAATCGCTCCTATATAAAACTCAATGTGTATACCAACAAGATAGATAAAAAGAAGATGTCGAACCTTTCGTTTCCTACTCCAGCTCTCTACCAAATGGGTCCGCTGAATCTGGACCCCCAATAAAATTCTGGCTACGCCACTGACTGGACTATTCCGGCCAGGGGCGTAAAGTTGGCGGGGGGCACGGTCCAACTTGCCCCCCAGCTCGCCCCCCCCCCCACCCAGCCTCGAGCATTGTAAGACGTGGTTCATGGAGACCCCTTTTTCAGCAATACAAATATTAGCATTCCTTTATTAGCTATGTAAAATCTACAGCTACACTTTAATACTATTAAAATGCGTAAAACCCTACTATTTTGCTGTTATATTTAAAAAAAATTCCTTATCCTGCCTGATGACGTCATAAGGTCAACTTAGTTTTGCCCCGCCATCATTCTAAAACTTTACGCCTCTGATTCCAGCCCATTACATGCCTGTAAAAATCCTAATCACGAAACCCGCCATGCAGGGAAAATTTTACCCTAGCCTGTCTTTCTACAGGGTTAAATTAATCATAAGCTTACTATGAATAAACTATGTGTCGTGACTTTCCTGACACCAAAGTGACGCCTGTGTAAGCTGGGAAACATTAATAATGCATCTTTTTACCTCGTTTAACTTCCGGGCAAAAGTGCATGAAGTTGATATATCGAAAGGCTTGCGGCGTAGTGCTGCCAACTCATGCAATCTAAATGCAACGAGAATAATGCAATGACACCAACGTAATGTATGAGCAGTGCATAGAGAGAGAGGCTTGAATGGGTGCCAGGGCTGTGAGTGATCGAATGCACGCAGGAATGTCAACCTTATGACTCGAGAGAGTTCGCGAAGGCAAGCTAGATCATGGCCTCCGTTGAAGGAATGATAGAAAAATTGTATTATTAGTGAACATTTCCTTAGGCATGATAATTTGGTAATTAATTTTTGAAGGACTTTTATTTTTTTTTAATTTTTATTTTTTTTTAAGGGCCAGACCCGTGTGGGTAAACGCGCTTTCTGGTTTGTAGTTAGTTTGCCGGTGTTGTTGTCTGTATTGTGTGTGTATGGTATGAGTTGGTGGTGTGTGGCAAACTGCGATCAGGAGGACATTGGACAACGGGTTGCCCAGTGACCGTCTAAGGGCAGTTTGCCAATGCTTGTATTAAACCAGTGTGTTGTTTGCTAGATGAGGCTTGCCAGAGCTGCTATACTATACTATAAGGACTTTTATAAACCCAGGCCTACTTATAGTGGCCCATAGGTCTCTTGTCCAATGTCAACGACCCCATGGATTTCGGACATTATTTGTATTGGTTCTGTATGAATTTTTGGCTATTGGCAAACCGGTATACGTTCTCATGATGTCAACCTACACTGGCTACAAGCGATAATGGACAAGCTGAGACAAGCCTACCATTGGGGCAATGAAACAGGCGAAAGCATGACTTGACCAAGTACAGATACGAGTCTTCCTACGGCATACAAGATATCAGTCATACTCATGGCATGCATGTCACGGCTTGCGGAAACACAATGTTTTTTTGTAAATATTAACTTGCAGCAACCTGCAGTCCGAGCATTTGAATGTTGAACACTGTACACCCTAACCGAAATTATATTATATAGAAAAAACTGGACTAGGCAGGGTTCGAACCCACAATCTACGGGCAACATGCATGTGTGACCCGGTCAGGCATAGATCGTGGTTTCGAGTTCCTCCAAGTCCAATTTTTGTTTTATTCTATAATTTTTTTAATATCTATGTAAATTAAATTAATATCATTCATTGTTTTTTTTTAAATGAAGTTCCATAACTGTGGCCAATTAATTGGAGTTAGGAACGACCACATAATTTACACCGTAATGTAGTGTCCCTTATTACATTATATTATTAAAATTTGTCCTTCTTTCAAGAATCTCGGTCTGTATTCCTCTGTCCTCTTATGTCCCTTATTTAATGCCTCGGTCGGCACCATCACGAAATAGGCTGTCATGTGCCTGGCGTCCGCCGTTCGCGGAAAGTGTCAGCACTTTTGGGGCACGGACGAGACAGCCATCCATAAAGTCGCCACCGGGTCTTCCATAAGTACGAGTAAAACATAGTTAGCGAACTGGCTAATAGCGTCTGACAGTAGATGGACATTTTTTTCTACATTACGACACCAAATTTATGCCTCAACATCTACGATCGATCATTCTTGGGAAATTTAATTTTTTACACCTCCGTGAGCCCCCCCCCCCTCCAATTTTATTTTACACACATTAGTAAGCGGTTTCTCTCATTTATTTATGACTGTTCGGAACATTACAAAGCACAATTACAAATTATAGTAATGCGTAATTGATCATTATTGTATTAGGAACTGCATGGTTTCTGGTACTTGTTGGGCGGTGCGTGGGAGCAGCATATACCAACCTTTTGTAGTTCCTACACAAGGCCATATTTTATTTTATTTTTTCTTCATGTTTATAGTTGACGCAGCAAATCACCGGCTGAGTTACGACCAGTTTTCTACCAGACCTTGATTTATGAATCGTGTTACATTTCTCAATTAGACGAAGACAGCCTATGCACGAGTTAGATACTGTGGCTAGGCATCGATCATGCGTTGGAGGTGACTGCGGAAGGTAGAGAATTAATGGTTATGCAGGTAAATGTAAAAGGGTGTAAGAAAACTAGGCCTGTCGTCAGTGCCGGGTTTGGGCTTGTGGGGGCCCGTGGGCCCGAATTATGTGGGGGCCCTTTCTCGGGGAGAAATTTCTAATCCCCTTAGACGAATATCCCACAATAAATTATAAAATGGTGACACAGGTTGCAAAATCATTATAAAAAAGAAAAGCGATTCTTAGTAATATAAAGTCAAGTCAATAGTACAATACAAGCCTAAGGGCTACTCAACTAAAGCTGTAGACACTGCGGTGTATTTTTAAAAGGAATAAATTAATAGGTACCTAATTATAAACACAAAATTTTAATTTATTTAAAGATGCACTCTTCGACTCTTTATTACAGCAAAACTGTCAATTATATCGTCATAATTTAACGCTGCCACTATGTCGTGATTTATATTCAGCATTGAAAGATGGCTAAGCCGAGCTTCAGAAGAACTGGTGCGACGAGGATTTTTTATGTGTTTTAGTACGGAAAAAGATCGCTCGCTGCTTATGTTGCCACTCATTATAACTAAGTACATCTTCAAAAGTACTTCTACATTGGGAAAGCTATCAGCTACTCCTCTTTCTAAAATCAAATTGTACATGAACCGTTCAAAACTGATACGTTTTTCTTCGATTATATTGTTTTTTTGTGCATCATCTATCACAAATAATTTCACAAACTCACGAAACTGTACTAGCTCGAAGTACAAGTTACCGTCCAAGTCACCTGTGTAACAACTCACCAGGTTCTCTGCCCTAGTTTTCAAATCATCAGGGCTTATTTTTTCTAAATATTGTAAAAATCCAAATTTCCTATTTATGTCTTCATATGCTGAAATTCTCCGATCCAATGATTGCATAAACTGGTCAATTATGGGAATGAAACTTTCGATTCGGAATTTCTCGCTATGACTGAATTCAGCTTCCTCAGTTTTCCCATAATCCAAAGGATTTAGCCTCACATTTCGGATCCGCTTCCGCAAAGTTTCCGATTTATAAGAATTGTGCCCACACAATTCAACACCCTTTTTCTCATATTCTTGGAAAGAATCCCTAAATTCCCCAATGAAGATCTTAAGGGACTCCATCACACTGATCGAAGTATTAATGTCGATTCTTGGATTCTGGAGATTGATGTTTACTGCATTCACCCTTGCCAGTATATCGTTCCAAAGAACAGCGTAAATTGCTATCTCCAACGTGGTAATTTGCAAATAGAGTCCACTTGCTTGGACATCTTCTTCGGAGAGATCTTTAAGGACTTCTCGTATTTCGTTATAGCCCAAAACTAGGCTATTAGTAGCTTCCGCTCTTGAGGACCACCGGGTTAAACTGATTCTTTTGGGCACTGGTATGTTGTGGCCATACTTCTTCGCAGCACTTTTTAGAACATTTGAAAGGACGTTGAACCGAGCTGTGGAACTTGTAAAAAATACATAAATTTGCTCAAGAAAGCTAAAAAATAATTTCGATTGGGAGCAGGAGTCCATCGCTTTTGTGCCCACTAAGTTGAGGGAATGATTGAAACATGGAACCCATAAAGCCAAAGGATTCTCATTTAGCACCAAAGTGCGTAGACCACTATATTCTCCACTCATAGCGGAAGCATTGTCATACGACTGCCCACGAATATCTTTCAAATCCAGGCCGAACTTTTTTAAAACTTTGTTGAGGCCATCAAATAATTCTTTAGCTTTATGGCCTTGGTTTGGCATAAAACTAAGAAATCTTTCCTTTGGTGTGCTTTCTTCTAGATACCTGACAATCACAGTCATTTGATCTATATGGCCTTCGTCAGTTGTTGAATCTACCGAAACCGAATAATATTTGCAGGCTTTTAAGCGTTTAATTATTTCATCGCTAACTTTGGTGGACATCAGCGCAATTAATTCTTCGCAAATGTGGGCAGATAGGTAGTTAACGCCGCCACTACCACTGCCACGATTTCCATGCTTCTCTAAGTGGCCTACTAAAAACGGATCATATTGTGCAATTAGCTCAAGGACTCCCAAATAATTGCCATTTTTGGTTGATCCCAAAATTTCGTTGTCCCCTCGAAAGGCAAGTCCTCGTCCAGAAAGAAATATTATGACGGAAATCAATCTGTTTAGAACGTTTCGCCAATAAGCAATGCTCTCCTTCACTTGTGTGGCCAACTCACGATCAATACGCATTGCCTCGTTTGAGAGATGCTTAAATTGGCAAACTATTTGCAAATGCGTTACGGTAGTTTCATGTCTTTTCAAACGCTCAGACGCATGCTTCCAGTCAGCAAACCCTTCAGTTGAAAACTGATTTGCTGATTTGCAGAGCAATTTACAATAAAAGCAGTATAGCTTCCCCGTACTAGGTGAAAAACATAACCAAGAGCGGCTTATAGACTTGCCTGCCTGAGTTTGACGAAGGAATAAACTTGCATGGCATTTTCTTCTTTTCACTGCATCTACTTGTCCCAAGCTTTTTTCTTTCAAAATATCTTCATTACAATGCTGAGTTTCCAAATTTCCTTTCTTGATCCAATAGTCGATGTGTTGTTGACTAAGAACTGCTGGCCACAATCCCACGTCATTTTCTTTGCAAAATCCATCATCAGCAGTATTTTCGGATTCGTCATTGTTATCAATTACTGCCTACAAGTAAAACAATTACAGTTGTAATTAATTTTGTAAACAATCCTTTCGGCATGGCCGACTCAAGTTTAGGTAGGTTTAATTCATACAGTAAATTAACAGGAGTCCCCCATTTTTAATTCCATAAGAATTACTGGGGTGAGTGGGGTCGGTAATTTTTGATTGCGGTCACCTTAATTAAGTAATTAAAGTCAAACTCTTACCTCTTGGGTAGGGCTAGCAATAACTTGAGAAGATGCAGGAAAATCAGAATCACCACTCATCATTTCAACAAAATTAGAAGTAGAACTAGGAGTAGATGGACCCGTCTCTATTTTTGTTACAAAATCCGTTATACGGCGCGTTTTAGATAAAACATCTTGAATTTTGTTTTCTTTATCTGCTGCGATTTTCCGCTTTTCACTGCCGCTTGCATATTCGCGTTTTCCCTTGTGACGATCCATTATTTCACTACGGAATCAAAAATAAAAATTGTAATAAATTAGTTTTTTCAGAACTCACTAGCCAGAGCCTAATTATCTAGTCCACTTGTTCCTATTGCCCTACTTAAGATGAAATGTGCAGCCACGTGGTCACCACAAAATCGAATACATTTTATTTTTTATCCCCTTTTGTATAAAACATCTCAAAATTCCGAATCATGCGTCTTATAATATAACATTTTATGACATATAACATTTTAGACCAATGAATTTTATATTTATAACGTGCTCGATTTTGTGGCGACCACGTGGCTGGGCACATTTCGTATTAAAATTAATAGGCTTACAAAGTTTTGATGCGTTCTGTGAATTGTGGTAAATGGGCGCAGAATACGAAAAATAAGGACCTTATCTTATAAAGAACAACTATTAGGTACTTCCGCCTCTAATATAAGAATTAACTTATGCTACTTACCTTAACAATATACCAACCAGAAAGTGCTGATAAAAGTAGTTTCAATTTAGAAATTTGATTTCAAATTTTCAATTTGTATTTAATGAAGCAAAACAATCGTGGTTTCAGAGCAGGAGTGGACATACTTCATTTTTTGTTAAATTTTTATCAAAAATGAGTCATTAATGCCACGATGCGTTCGAATTTCCCGCGAAAATTTAAAAAGTTATCTGTTTTGATTTTTTTTAATTTTTTCAATTTTTTATTTGTATTTTTTCGTTTTGTGGGGGCCCCATTTTTGTGGGGGCCCTGGGGCCCGGGCCCACAGTGCCCCATAGCCAAACCCGGCACTGCCTGTCGTGTAGTCGATTTGGTGCGTATTCTGTGGTCATTTCAGGCTGTGAAAATTCCTGGAGAATAGAGGGGAATACGCTTTTTCATACTTATTGCATGTATTGTAAGAAGATCCAGCCTGACTCTAAAGGACCCCCTCGTACCTGACTTGTAAGAGAACCTGAGAAAGACTGAGCAATTGAAAGCCCCATCTAGTATTGAAGGGTCATGTTGTAATGTGTCTTATTTTTCAAACTTTGTTCATGAGTCCGTTTGGTGCGTGAATTCAGAGAACATAATTATAATAATAAAAATACTTTTTGTTCTATTACTAAGCCAACCTAGCGGAGTTATGGCTGTAAAGCCCTCTCTTACTTTCAACTACTAGGAAAGCCCGGGAACGCCTGCCTTACATGGCCACAAAATGTAGGACACGAACCAACAACCTTTCTTAAATCACTATTAAATGAATAAATCGGTATACCGAAGTAAAAAATTAATAAGTACTAAATTACTATATAAGTAAGTATGTAAAATAACTTATTGTGATGTGATCCAAAGGCCTGGTCCCCCCACGTGCACATGTATTGCATATATACATATACGTGGTGTGGAATGTGTTTTTTTGACAATTTGTATTCTTACTGGTTTAATATAATTTATTTTACTTTAATTTTACTTTACTTTTTTCTGGTGAAAGTTGGAGTCTGTACCACTACTATACACGAGGTTAGGAAACTGGCCCCGAAGGCAGAGGAACTCAATGAAGAGTCAACGACATAAGGATGCAGAAGGCAACGGTACACCACTGAATTACAATTCCCTGGTATATCATGACTACAATTGCCATGATGATTGCCAATCATAGATAGAAGAGGCAATAGAAGACAGAAGAAAACGAAGAAGACGAAGAAAGCCCATTAACGACTACACAGTCATATTCAGAAGAGTCATTTGATGAAGAAGACGAAGGGTATACATTCTTCGCATCAAAATGTAGAGGAACATTTTTCCTATCCCATAAAATTTTAATAATAGCTCTACTAACAAAATTTAAATGTGTCAAACATAACATAGGTGAGTGGATTTGTTTCTGTTGGTTCCATTCAGAGGAAGTATCCGGATTACCGTTGAAATTGGCCACCCCTGTGTCATCCAAAAATAAGTTGGTTTTTATTTTTATTTAACTAATTCTTAAGTAATAAAGAAGTTCTTCGTTCATTTGGTAGAAGACTATTTCATACGCCGTAATAGGTTAATATTATAAGAGTTGGCAGAGAGACCCAAAATTCGCCCATATGGATAATAAAGACAATTTTCTTTCTTTCTTCCTTTTCATAATACATAACTTAGGATGAAATATTCCTCTGCTAATTGAACAGACAAAATCGTTGTAACTAAGTATTACATTTAAAAAAGACTATTAACCAAACTATTTTGGGGTTTTCCAGGGGTGGCCAATGTCATAGGTCAGTTTCATCATAAAACATAAATAAATAAATGTAAGTAAATAAATAATAAATTTGTATTTTTCTTCAAGTATGAAGTTGGTATAGAATTACAATGTAATTTCATTAGGAAGGGGAGCCCAAAGGACAAGTCCCGAGCTGCCCCCCCCCCTTTTTACATACTGTATATCTTTCTAATTTTGTGATTAAGAGAAGGTCACACCTGATATCACCTTGCCTTGAAGAAGTTGCATAGCTCTAAGGCTTCTTCAGGTTTATATTTCTCTTCCTAACCGAAAATATCAATATCACCTGGTTTCTGTGGCTTGACTTTATTCTTGTCTTGCTCGTTCTGAATCAATGAGCAATTTTTCAAAAAAGACATCGTCCACAGTATTGGAATTGGAACACAAATAAAATAGCCGAGTTTAGGGGCAACTAAAAGGATGAGGTGGGCCAAATTTTTGTCAAAAATGAAGGGGCCGCAGTAGTTTTCTATAAAATTATGTAAATTATAACTACCATGCCTTCAATGGTAGGGGGAAACGCGAGTGCCGGGCCCGTTTCTGACAACAGCATCTCAAATAGAGCAGTGGTCAAAAGAGATAATGCAGGATCCTCTAATTTTGGTTATAAACCGAAAAGTTAATTTAATGTCAGTGTTATATATAGTCAACCTAAAGTCAGAAAGGCGTAACCAAAATTTTTGGGGAAATTGAGTTATGGTCAGATTTAGTGACCTTGTCGTAAGTTCTACCTTTGCATGGGAAAAATAAGGTGGAAATTTTCGATTAGGAAGGCGTATCTGACTGATAGTTATGAGCAAAAGCATCTTTGTACGCAATTATGTCGAAATTTTGTTTTTGATGGTAAGCCCTTCTGACTTTAGAGTGACGATATATACCATATCATACTGCAATGGATGTCTCTTCTCTTATTCCCCTGACTGTAAAAGTTTTATACAAAGTTAAGTTGGTACTTCTTCTTCTTCTAATGCCTTTTCTATCGAAGATTGGCAACAATCATGGCAATTGTAGTACCACAGCTTAGTACCTCTAATTGATGTTTAGTGATATACGATATAAAAAACCTACACGCTCATAAGCCCCACCGGGCTCCTATCTCAATCAAACATAAAAACGAAAATAACGTGAGTATGCAATTGTACATTCATGATGGCTGAAGGATTGTAAAACAGGTACATAATGTAGGTATACAAGGGGATTATTGCTCACAATACAGCTACAATAAATCTTGTCTGCTACATTCTGGCAAATCCGAGACATGGTGGGCGGAATATGAGATTAACTCAGGCACCAAACGGGTATAAGCTCTGTGTGTATGACGTGTAGACAGAAATCCACTATACGGATGCAAAACTTTAGGCTTGTGCCACATTGTCTAGGTACATTTTGTATTATAAAAAAAAAAAAAAAACGCCGTGGCACGACAACAATGAGAACCAGCAGAAGCCCGATCACGGCGATTTCGGATTTTTATAATATCGGGGTTTATATAAAACCGGGGTTTAATTTTTAATACCGCAGTAGTATAATGTGTCACGTGACGGTGTTAAAAAAATGAGCGGGAAATTCAAATTATTAAATTATTAGCATACGAGAGAACGGTTGCATTGTTTAATTGAAGGAAATACCAATAGAGATTAAAATGTACAGGTAGAATTTTGAAATATAATAAGAATTTAAATTAATGTGTCTACACCTAAAGGAGAAAAAATGTAAAACTCGACAAAAATATTAATTTATCAATTTGAATTTCCCGCGCATTTTGCACTCAGTTGTTTAAAACAATTGAATTAACTCCGGTATCATAATAATCCCAAATCACCATGATCGGGCTGTTGTAGAAGATCCTCTCTCTTGACCACTGCTCTGTTTCGAATGTTCTGGTCAGCAATATGCCCGTCAGCCGCTTTTCTCCAACCGGTGAAGGCATTAACATTGGACTAAACACTTCAACACTTGTTTTCAGCGAGTTAGTTTTAATACTGTATTTAAATTGTTAAAATATTTTTCCGGGCAAGCATATGCATATATAACACAAGCATATGCCACAATCAGTGCCGGATTAACCCATGGGCACTTGGGGCACAGGCCCACGGCCCCCACAAAAATTCCGGCACCCAAAAACGGGATTTATTTTTTAAAAAAAATTGAAAACTATCTGCAAACAAAGTTTTGAAATTGGCGGGAAATTTAACGTTTTTTGCTGCAATATTGGTAGATAGAGTTTGCACCCACGGCCCCCACAGGGGTAAATCCGGCACTGGCTGCAATTATGTTAAGTGCCTATGTAAGCTTTTGTTCCTTTTTATATTTTTTTGGCATGCAGGGACGAGAGACTTGCTTAACTTTGACAGAAAGTGACAGACATTACCCGTATTAACCATGTACCTATGTATGCGAGTTTATGGAAACTTTATGTACATAAGTTATGTTTAGAACAATACGTGCAAAAAGATGCAATGGCCTAATAAAGAGGTCGACTATAGGCCTGGTTGCTTTTACTGTTGCCTTTTAAGTTGTTATCATTGTCGCAGACTGACATCATCTGCGATTCAACGGGGAAAAAGAAAAAGTTGCCAAGTTCTTCCCTATTAGGGCAGCGTGATTTACAGTGCAGGTCTGGTGTGCAGTGTACTCGACTTCGCTCTGCTTGAACCTTGTAAGAATACTAAAGAGGAAATAAACTTTGGTAACCCCTGCAGGCACAGTACAAAAATCTATTAATAATAATACACACCATCACTGAGGGCACAGAGGAAGGAACCAATAGAAGAGGGCGGCCGAAGAAGGAATTCATGGATCAACTGAAGGAGGACACAGGAGCTGGAACGTGCCAAGAGCTGAAGAGGCAGGCGCAGGACCAAGAGAGCTGGAGGATGATGAGCTGGGAGTTGCTGCCAGCCAATCGCTGAATTTGTGACCTCCCAAGAAGTATAAGGTGTTGAAACTATGATCGCTTATAAATGAAGCAGATGACATTCTACTATTCCCTCGTTCTCCCCCCCCCCCAATAGTTCACCTATATATACATACATATATATCAGCAATTAATCTCTGTGAACAAGCAATTTGTCATTTTTCTTATCCGCATTAATTCCAGTAAGACAAATTGCAATAATTGTTTATTTCTTTAATGATACCTAATTTAATCTTATTCATGGGTAAGCTATTCTCTTATTTATTAATAAAATGTACTTAGTGAGGTTATAAATAGATATCTAGGCCTAGTTAATGCATAGCACCATGAAGAAATTTTTATTTTTGGGATGATACGCACTGAAATATTTCGGCAACAGTACTTTACAATTTGAGTCCTTTGGTACTATGAAAAATTAGTGGCTCCATCATATTAACGTCCCTACGATGTTTTCTATACCACGATATAGCGAGTTATATTGAGTTAATACAGAGTTAATATATAAAGTATTAATTTTGAGTAAATTTTAATTATCTTCATACTATAACTCTGGAATAAATAAAAAAACTGTGCAGGATTCACCGTTTCAGCGTGAAAATTCTATAATTATATCCTCTTTAATTAAAAAAATATTATACTAATCAAACTTTTAAATGTAAAATAAATTATAAATCTCTAAATGTTTAATTCACAGAATCTGTCTATGTATCGTACTTGTTGTCACCCCTTAGAATTCTAAAACTTTCAAAAGTTTTATAAATTTCTGTCATACTAATTCCATGACTTTTTTACAATAACATAAAATATTTTGACATATCCACGTGATGAGTACGTATATAAATGAGGGGGTTTACTCATATTTTCCGCGTCTTAGCACTGAATAGAAAATGATTTCTCAGAAAACAATCCGTCAATCATACATAGAACCCCCACGCCACCCCCTGGAAAATCGGATTAGGTGACATCTTATTTCTAATAAAAATCCTCTTTCAGTCCCCCCTCCCCCCGACCCTCGTATTTGCCCCTCTGGCTTTTCCTGTTTCACTCCCTTCACTTCATTTCTATATACTGTAGAGGTCATATCATACTTTCTAAAAAAAAAATATATCACCTTTTATATGCAAGTGTGATGTTTCATAAGCCGGCTATTCCACTTGTCAATTTTTCTTCAATAATTGATGAGATTTTTTCTTTACTCTATGCCATTGTCCATTTTAACTTCCGGATGTTAAAATTGATCAATAATCATAGAGTAAAATCACGCTTTGCAATCAATAACAAACTAAAATAAAACAATGGCGTCGTCTGGAGAGGCTATATGATAAATAATTGTAATTTATTTATTGAGCACAAACTAATTATTTCATAATTTAAATCATAAAATTTCTTGTAGGCAGGCAAACTTACAAAATTGGAAAAAATTGAAAACAAAAATCGTCAATTATTGAAGACAAGTGGAATGAAGTGTAAAAATATAAATGCAACATTGATGATTTTCCGTCAATGACATTATCAAAATTGACAAGCAGAATAATAGCCTAAGCGCCTCTTGGCATAGTCTGGCTGATTGAGAACTATAGGATAGAGGATCAGGACTCAAGATACAGAAAGTGTTAGTAGTTACGTTAGTTATGCATGTATTAATGTATTATATATTATATTTTTATATTTTATATACTATATATGTGTACAGTTAGGGAATACGTATTTTGAATTTAATCCGTTGATTGTGCCATTATACCACTTATTTAGTTAATTCTTATTTATTTACATTAACTTCTCATAAACCACCTGCCAAATTCGTTGAATACTACACAATCTTACCCAAACATCACAGGATCACACCATTCTCCGCCAACACCTGACATGCATGAAGGTTTCCCAATATAAATTTATTGTTATAAAAAATTCTAGGGATAACCCATTCGATTAAATGATCACCTCTTGAATGCGGCCCCACCTATCCAGGTATATACCTGAACATCGCGGCTGGAGATATCATAAAAATCCAATGGAATCTTCGCATTTCTGATTTAAGCCTATCAGGTCTTTATGTACCGTATACACTCCATGTCGAATCTTGGAAGATGTACGGGGAACCCAGGGGAAATTTGTTTCGGTTTGGGGATTAATCTTTTGAATTATACAAGTCTGCGTTTGTTATAGGTTCATCGCTGTTTTTTGACACATAGGGCGGCTCCAAACTAGTGTAGGAAAACCTTTGCTAACTCGAATCCGTTCTATTGGTTTTATATGCATTTGTTTGTGTTTTTCTGGCAGGTAAGGTAAATAAGGAAGCGGCAAAAAGTTGTGACGGAGATTAAGCTTGGAGGTTCTCGCCATAAGCTAATCACAGTCATAATCAAGATATTTTGATTGCGAGGCAAGTGCGCAGTAACTTACTGTTGGCAAGACTACCTGCTGGATTGTACTTGTTCTTCATTGGCCGCAATTTCCTTTTTTTATGTTGGAACCCAACAAACTCAGTCATAGGTACTCCTTTGACAGCCTTTACCATTTCATTTGACATTTCCCCAAATTTCACAGTGCGTTTCACCACTATCGGCTTTACTTAGCTTATGGTTAGACGCCACCCATTATAGTTTATATATTTGGTATTTTTCCTTGAAAGAATGAAGTATTTTCGAATTATTTCAATTATTATTATTACTGTAATTAAACCCAGTATCAAATGAGTGCCCTACACAGAAAATACTGCGTTTTTGCTTATCCCGGCTAAAACCTGGTCCTCTGTCTCTTCAGTAGCCATTACGCGCTTCCGTCTTTACCATGAGGAGGCATTTTTGCGTCTTCGTCTCTGAGGACATAAGACATTACTCAGATGTTCAGCTACCTTAAACCATAACGATGGAAAACCCCAACCATACTGGGTTCTGCTACAAATACAAAGGTACTCATTTAACTATGAGAAAGCGGAAGAAGATAGGAAATACTTAAATTACAATAAAAAAAGGTTTATTAAGAACAAATTCTTTTGATTAAGCAGTAGAATCCAAGCTGATGGGGAGTGTTCGATCTGAAAGCGTACTTCTAAAACTTTCGTTAACGTCCAATTGATTGGCTCATTGCTAACTTAACACATGGGCCAGGAATCAAGTTGAATTGACAGCGAACCAATTAGGGACAAGGATGCTTTCGCCTCCCACCCTTTTTCATTGTATTAGTGTACAAGCCTCCAAAATACAAACTTAGAATTCTACGCAGTTCCACTGAAGTTGTCAGCCGCAGATGCTGACGAAACGTTTGGAAATTCTCTTACAGTTTGACCACAGCCTATCAGCCTAGATTTTTATAATTGTAAAAGCCTTTGTAATTATAAAAATTCCATTGTACTCGTATTTCAAGAAGATTATCACTTAAATACGATCCAAGTGACATGGCCAATGTCCTGAAAACGGCACCAAGTGGCAGTGGCAAAATTGTAGTTGCAGTTGGTAAATAGATGGCAAGTGTGTCATCCTTGTGAGAGTTTCCTTGGTGACTTCGTGGAACTTGGAGAACATCATGAGTAGAGGAAGAAGAACGCAATGATCCACAGTAAAATACTTTAATAGTGACCGGTTTCGGATAAAATCCATCTTCAGACTAACAACACATGAAAAAACGTCAGCTTATATACTACGGGATGGGAGTATATAAGCTGGTGTTTTTTCATGTGTTGTTAGTCTGATGATGGATTTTATCCGAAACCGGTCACTATTAAAGTATTTTACTGTCGATCATTGCGTTCTTCTTCCTCTACTCATGAAGTGTGTCATATTATCATGTCATGCATTATGGCATAAAAAAACATACTCAAAATAATGATTTTGGTGGTTAACCCGGTTTTTATTTCCGCACGCTTGAAGTGTTCCAAGTGTCATCCTATCGTGGTCGGCTAGTAAGTACATCTTACAAAAAGGATGATTCTTTTCCCTTTGGTGGGACTGGCTGTAATTCCTAACTGTACTGAGCGTTATACAAGTAGGCCTACCGAGGGAATGGGGGTCAAAGCCCTCAATTTGATTACTGGCAGGCTGTACCTAAACCTGGATCGCCGCCGGGGTCCATGTATTCCGTCGCCCATAAATCAGGTACTTATCTGCAATCGAATTAATTGAGGAGACTAGGTCCCTCTTAGCGGGGATACTTGGCCTCACTTTTCTTCACTATTTCTGGCAACTTCCATTATGGTAACTGTCAACTGTCAGCTAGGCGTAAACTTCATTATGGATTAGTTTGTCGCTAAGGGTGTCTCCCACCATCACTGATAAAGATATGTTTTTACCTATTCCAATGCATCCTTTGTATCCAACAAATAAATAAATAACTGTATTAGAAGTAGACTGCAAGTAATCATCAAGAAAGTATAAGTCAAATCGTCAAAATCCGGTAGTTCTGTCATTGTCATTGTGCTAGTGCCCAGCTAGTGGAAGTTCTGGTGCAATCGCAATATGTATTCGCTAAGATTTTTGATGAATGATGAAATTTGTAGAGCAAAAGAAATTATTTATTAATTAATTTTCTTTAAGACTTTGCAAACAAAAGAAGGCTTTACCATACAACAAAACAAAAAAAACTTTCCTCAACCTATCACGTGCGCTCATCATTCTACAATACCATACCACACATTCATAAATGGGAAATTCAAGCATGCATGCAAGTTTATTTTAGTATAGTAAGTAAGTAAATAATATATTACAGTTTTTTTCATATACAGTTTTCAATGTGAACCACAGTACTAAATGTAAAGCAGGCGGTCCCGGGCCTTCCTAGTTGAGTGTAAGAGAGGGCTTTTAGACGTACTGTAAGTATGCACAATTATACTGTAATAAAATAATAATTACTTTCAAACTTCAATCTATTTACTGTAGGATGCAAATTTGGGGGTGTCCGGACCCCTCTGGCAACGGCCTTGATTGACGTCTCGTGCGCACTTTGTGCTTGGTTGGCCCCTGGTATTGGTGCCCTCAATGGAGTCTTCGATTTAAGGTGTTAAAGAGTCATTCATGTCTGACAAGGTGATGTTCTCTCTCTCCCCTCTCTCTGTCTTCTCTCTCTTCTCTCTCTTCCTCTTATCTCTCTCTTCTCTCTCCTCTCTCTTCCTCTTATCCCTCTCTCTTCTCTCTTCCTCGTATCTCTCTCTTCTCTCTTCCTTCACGGATTCATTTACTTTACTTTAATTCCTGTTTCTCCGGACTTCGTTCACTTCACCACAAGTAATCACCTCTGTATGCAAAAGCAAGTTTTTTGAGTCCCTATTATAGTAGTTTATAGACCAAGTCACCCCGCCGCCCGGTTTAATAGGCCCAAAAAAATGGTTAGAAGAAAAAGCGTTGCCCATCTGTGTCCACACTATACGAAACAACAATAAATCCCCCATTATTATTAACTCAATAAACTCAAAAGTTGAGTCGCTTCGAATCACAAAGTCTTGTCCAGCGAGAGGAGAAGAAAAAAAAGACAAAAGTTGGGACAAACAAGTCGAGAGAGTGGCCAGGACGTTCGACAAGTGGGAAAAAACCGAAATGAAAGCTATGATTATAACCGAGTCCTTTTTAGGAGACTGGTCCCGACCACAAGTGAATCCCCATGTGTGCCTAGAAAATCCATACGACTGGAACCATGCTGCGTGCTCATCCCTGGACCTGTGAGATCATTGACCGTCGCTGGAACAGGCTCTGCCCTGTCGAGTAAAAAAATGCGGCTATTATCCAATTTTGATAGGTCTCTCAGGTTTAAATACAACCTGGCTTGGATGACGCAGGCCTCTTCTGATTGGCTACATTCATTCGATCTAATTAATGTAGGTACTGTCTGCTGCAAGCTAATGAAGTGGAGTGCTATTATACGGTACTTGAAGTCGTCGGTATTGAGGACTGTCCGAAGAACCTATTTGTTGACTACTGCTCTGTTGAAGATGGAGCAAAAGACGTTAGAAGCTATGGAGAACAGAATTAGTACAGTTGAAATGTGGCTATACAGACCAATGCTGCGCCGGCTGTGCGTATCTTGGACTTGTAGAGATCGTGTCACTAATGCCGAGATCCAGAGGCAAATGGATACAGATGCGGCTAATTGTTAAGAAACAGATTATTATTATTTAGAGTGTTGAGCTGACATAGATCTGAGGACCCTTTGAACAGCATAATTATTAGGATCACATCAGTGTACCACAATCATTTATATTATGACCATTGCCAACTAATAACAGTCGAAAAACAGCAGCTTAACCTTGTTAGCGAAGACAACCATGTCCTTCAACGGCAAGTCGATCAGTAGCCTGATCGAGGCGATTATAATACCGGGGTTAAATAAAAACCCTAGGATTATAACTGTAAACAAACAAATTTTGAATAGCACTTTCCATTATAAAATTATCTTGTTTACATTTTTATTACCAGGGGATTAAATAAATACCGGTATTATAATCGCCTCGATCAGGCTGCAGATCGACCTGGTCGATGTAGGCAGCCCCAAAACAGTCCACAGGGGTGGAAAGTGGCCAACCAAGTGTTCCGTGGTTTCTTCGGACTCATTGCAGTGCCGGCAGACTGTAGGACCCCCATAATCCAATTTGGCCATGTAGGCTGGTAAGAAACAGATACTAATATACTTTGGCTGTGTGATGAGGAACAATTATACAATTCCAATGGAAGCTAGAAAGACAGAGGGCTCCCAGCATCCTGGCTGGAAAAACTGCGGCAGTGGTTTGCCCTTTTCAAAGCAGCAGTCTCCAAGGTACAAATTGCAATGATGATCGCAAATTTTCACTAGAGGAGGCATAAGTATAAAGTTAAAAGTTTTGGATGATCTGCAACATGATCAGCCTACCGTGGAAAACCCATTGCGGCACGTAATAAACAATTTGCCGGGCACGGACAATAAGCTAAAAAACGGGACTGTCCCGTTAAAAACGAGTGGTAGCCTTAATTGCGGGTGCTTGGATAAATAAAATTAATAAAATCATCTCCTTTTTTTTAACTTTGTAAAATAATATAAAACTTATACTTGTATAAGCTTACACTATGCCGTCGAAGGCCTTAAATTAATACAGGTATAATGCCTGTGAGTTAATGAAGTTAAGTGCTATGAGGACCATTGTGGTTAACAATAAACACTTTTGTGTATATTTCACTTCATCACTTTATGTACCATTTTAATAGGCTATTCACAAGATAATTTGTGGTGGGTCGTAATTTTTAATAAAAGACTCATAAAAACGTTGCAGAATGGCTAGCCCACTATTTTTATTCTCGAGTGTGGGGGTAAGGGGCTTATTCCACCGACCTCTAAGTGCAAAATACACATACGGTGACGTGGTATAGCTGATATCATTAATAAAGGCGGGGTTTCCACCGACCTCTCATTGCAGAATGCAAATGACATTGACGGAAATTTTTGTTTTACTCTATGCCATAGTTAAAATCGGCTCTACAATGCCCTCGGCGTCATTGACGATCTTAGAGCAAAAAGCCTACAATGGATAGTCATGTGCACCGGATGCCGGACCACAGACCCCCAAAGCAATCCCCCGCGGAAGAAGACCAAGAGGAAGACCAAGGCGAAGATGGGCGGACCAGTTCCAGGAGGACCTCCTTCGAGTTGGCGTCGAGGCAGCAGATTGGACAGCGGCTGCTGAGGATCGGCAAAGATGGTGGGAAATCGTCAGAGCGGCCAAAAGTCCCCCTGGGCTGATCGCGCCTAATTAAGTTAAGTCATAGTTAAAATTGATCAATGATCATAGAGTAAAATCACAAACAAACAAACTAAAATTAAAAAATGGCTTCATGGGATATGTTAAGTACAAACATTTTAATAGATTTCTATAAAAAGAAAAATTCAAATTTCCGTCACTGTCTTTTGCATTCGGCAATGAGAGGTCGGTGGAACCCCGCCTTTATTAATGATATCTGCTACCACATCATCGTATGTGTATTTTGCACTTAGAGGTCGGTGGAATAAGCGCCTAAGGAAAATATTAAATCGTTACTGGAGTCAAAGTAGATAATATATATATTCTAGAATACAATTCCAATAATCGAAACATTTGTATCACGTGTTTAGCTTATGCATCGCAAGGCTATGACCAACTTTCGCAGCAGAAGTAGCAAACAAGAAATTTCGAAACTGGAAACCGTATATTCAAGCAATCAATGGTTCAGGGGGCCTACACCAAGAAAATAAAATGTTTAAACTTATTAATAATACACTTATTATTTATTATTATTATATGCACAATGTAGCTGATGCTATCATATCATTGGTTGTCGATTTGTATAAATTGAAATAATACTCCAATGTCCAATGTACAAGTACTATAAGCCACTGTTACGTTTTTATTCAAATGCCTCTTCTATCTATATCGAAGATTGGCGATCATCATGGTAATTGTAGTCATGTAGTTTTGAACAAGCTCTGTTCTGGTGGATTCAACTTGGTAAGGTCGTTGGCAAACTAACCAATATTTCTATGTCTTATAAACACGTGCCCCCCCCCCCCTACTAAGAGGTTTCCTTTGTACCGCACGTTTTTTTCATCAGGATTTATATTACATACCAATAACAAGACTCGCGCATTCTTCTAATTACAAACAAACTACCGCAATTACATAAACACAGGCGTGTGGTAGGCTAATAAATATACCTGAGACCTGTGCCTGGGACTGTGCAATTAGATAAATAAACGACAATGTATATGGGAGAGACGTGGGGACGTCTCTCGGGCTCCACACTGTGGTCGCGGGGTCACCTGGGGGTCAACCAAGTTGTCTGGTGGGTAGCCAATATGGCAGGGTCATCACATAATAGAATAGAAGCTAATCGGCTGATGGGCCGTGGTCGATTTGTCACCGTTTCCAAGACACGCTACAAGACCGTGAATTCGGTAAATCTCGGCTGCAACGATTTTAACTTTTCTAAAATTCTAAAGGCTAAAGCATTGGATCCATTGATGTAACTATTGCGTAGTCAAGAATGAACAAACCAATGTACAATGCAATTACCTAATTCTTATTTTTTTTTTATTTGTTTAGACACTAATTTTACTTTTACATTTATATTTGTGCACGTGACTTGCCCTTTGGGTCCCCTTCCATTTTTAATATTGTAAGTTTTGTAAATGTTGTTTTAAATTAATAGATTTGATTTGATTATACTGTATAATAATGGCAAGGTAAGCAATAAATAGGGATATGAATTTTTATCCTTAAGCAAATATTTTTTCTACCAAAACCATAATCTGCGTAAGAAAACAATCTGTTGGTGTTGTTACTCCAAATTTCACCTTAATCATATATACCTGAAGTAAGGTAGCACCGATGGGAAAGGCTTATTGATAAAGTTTTTTGTTTGTAATTTTTCATGTAATTTAAGCTACTTTTTATTTTATCCCCGTAATAACTATTTAACAAAGGGTTAGTTGGACTTACATTGCCTGCTGTGTTAGTAGTCATTAGAGGCATGGTTCTCATAGTCATCGAACAATTAGGGCGGAACTCATTGTCACGGGAAGGGGGCGACGTTTAGGGAGTGAGTGCTAGAAAAGAATAGAATAGAAATAGAATAGAATAGAGAATTTTTTATTACATCACACAGCCGTAGCCCTTATGTGTATAAATATTACATAATGTAAAGCGAAAAAACAACAACAACAAAAATTCCTACTGTTTATAGCCTATTGTAACTTCTTATTAAATAATTTGAATTTATAAAAAAAACCTACCTAACTACCAAAGAACAGCGTAATATATAAATGTATCCTAACTACCATTCTTACAATAAAATTTGGTTACAAGTTCCTCTGAGTAATTCCAAGCTTTGCATAAATGGATCTAAGGTGTCATGATCATTTAGTAAACGAGTGAGCCTGTTTATTGGAGAATTTATGGCTACGTCAATCCTGTTTTGCGGCTGGTAAAATAAGTTAAAATTTCTTGTTGGAAACTGGGGTACAATAAAATTTAGTTTGCTCCCATCATCAGGTTAAGTCCTGAGAAGACCAGTACACTCGTAATTACTCATAGAAAAACAATGACTCCTCAGTGAAGAAAATTTAAGAATTTCTTGCTAGTTGCTCCCCGTATGGAGGAGACTTCTGTGCTTAATAGTCTCTATCACTATTGCTTGGGGCACTTCCCACTATGTGTCAGATAGTGTACTCAGACAGATTCTACATCATCCCCATTCCAATCAATAGTGGCAGACTGTCAAACTGCACAGGGAGTGGCCCCTAACGTACCACCCAGACTGCAAATATTACTGCAAGAAAAAAAAACCTTGGAAACCTGAAATTGAAAATGAACTGCTAACTGTTGCCTGTGGGGCCTGATAATTTACAATTTGTGTGTCTGCAGTGCCTACATACTTATTTATCGCAGAACGGGTCTTCGAGTCCCGCATACAAAACACTTCATTTACAACGCAAGGCCAACAAATTAAAAACCCTGCTGTAATGAATATGAGGCTGCGTGGTAGCGTACTAGCCAAGTACCCATTGAACAGTCTAAACGTATAATTATTAATCGACGAACTGGTCTCCGAGCCCCGCATACAAATCACTTCATTTTTTCTTTCTTTAATTTACGGAGCTAGCCAGAACTCTTGGCCAGTTAAGTTACGCTATCAAGGTAGGATCAGTGTGGAGTTGGCCTCATGTATTAGAGAAAGGGTTGAGAAGAATGTGTCGTTTTATTCTGGAGGTGAAGGAGTCTGCCCTTAGGGCGCCTCAAGTTAATAAACAGACTCACTCCCCCCGCCAGACTGATAGGGTTGCTTAAATCAGAAATGCTGAAAGCAAGAATAAAAAACTTAACAGGATAAATTGTGGAATCCATCCTCAGCTTTTCTTTTCTGTTGTACTTGCGTAGAATAAGAAACCTTATAAATTAAACAATCAGTTTAGCGGTGTATGATAATGGAATTAATGTACCATGGCCCATAAGTGATGAAATCCTTCCATTTATCGGAATGGATTTTGGGAAGACCACAATAATGATAGCCTAGTACGGCCAGTAATGAAGTGAGCCTGAATTCATGATTATGGCTTCAAACCGTGAAGGGCTCAGTGAAGCCATATCAGGCTTATTGGATATACCTTGCCGCTTCATTGGACCGTCGATAGTCCGACTGGTAGGAAACTGATCTATGAACCGGTAGCCCTTGGTTCGAAGCCCACTACGGCCATTATTAAAGTGAACCTTAATTCATGATTATGGCTTCAAACCGTGAAGGGCTCAGTGAAGCAAAATCGGGCTTAGACCGTCTATAGTCCAACTGGTAGGGAGCTGGTCTGAGAACCAGTAACCCTTGGTTCGAGGCCCACTACAGCCAGTACTAAAGTGAACCTTCAAACCGTTGAGGTGAGCTATGAGCCGGTTGCCCTAAGTTTGTAGCCCATACTTTAGCTAGTTATGAAGTCGACCAGGATCAATGATATTCGCTTCGAGACCGCAACTGATTCTCATTTTTCGTTTCTTTTTCATATTGTGTAATAAGAATAAATTTCGACCGAGTGAATATTTTGCATATAGCCACGTTTTTTTTTGCCTACCCAAAAGCCCACGAAATCTGTAGAATTGTGTGCTAGAACAGGGCGAACATTCGCTAAATGTTATAGAGCCTGTGCGCTGGAAGTTAAAGTTTAAAATTAATGTAATTAAATGCTGTCCCCCGTTCCATTTAAATAGGAAATGAGTATGACGTATTATTCCTGGGTTTTATGGAAAGTGTAGAAACCCCACATGTGTAGTTTGGTGCATGCAGGTCCTCAAGCACGTAGCCAGGATTTTATTTCTTAGGGGGCTGACTACCAAGGGGTATTGAATACTCCCAGTAAAACGGCGGGTCCGCCCCCCCCTCCCGGAAATTTTTAAGAATTTACATGCAAAAACACACACTTTTAGTGTCTTTAGAGGGAGAAAAAAATTACAGGTGAAACATCAAACTGAACAATGCAATGTTTTTTTACATTTCGGGGGGGGGGGCTTCAGCCCCCAAAGCCCCCTCCCTGGCTACGTGCCTGCAGGTCCTCATTTTCAGTTCAAAGCCGCCCAGCAGCCCCAGCGGAATAATAATCCTATATGGGGGATGGGTACGATATAAGGTCTAGTTCAGTGGCGGCTCTGGAACCGCATGTGGCTCTTTTGCTTTGGTGTAATAAAAGTGTACTAAACAAACAGATTGGGCTCCCATTTTTTTAATTATTGAAATGTTCATATTGGGCTCTGGCTAAAACGTTTGCCGACCACTGGTCTAGTTTAACAAATAGAAACCACCCTACTGTATAAGGTATGGAAATACCGAATGTAATTAATAAGTTAAGTCTCTGATGATTTAATTACTTTTAATTCTTTCTTTCGGTTAAGACAAAGCAGGGGTAGCACGAATGCATTCAAGTGATAGCTGCAGGCAATATTCTTTCAATTAACGTTAAACTGAGGTGGCAACTAGTGATTATCGTCTACGAACGTACAGAATTCAGTAAGTTGCGTGATGCACCTGGTCAATGATACAAATTGAAATCTACTGAATTAAAGTTCTCGGTGTATTTCATGAAATTTGAATAGACAAGGCGCTTATCGGAGGGGTGTATTCAATTCAAAATCGCCTTAGGTACGAGAATGTTTTATGTTGTCAGAGATCAATAATAACCGGGTAGTATGCAGATGAATGCAAAAGGGTAGTAAAAAGCAGGCTTAAAGCCTACAAGAATGAATAATGTGCAACTTATTAATGAAGAGTAAAATTCAGTTCTCTATAAGCACAGAATAAACAGGTAACATGCCGCTTTCGCAATAAATGAAAAACAAAACGTGTATTGTGCAGGTAAAAATAAAGTGCCAAGTTGGTAAATGAGAATCAATTTATATTATATTTATATATTATTTAGAATTTTTTTTTTTATTTGAAATGGCAAAAACTGCCTGAAGTCTGGTTTAGAGTTTTAGACGCTGTTCATGGAATAATTATAAATTTCCCAATTCGAGGTAACACAAGCAATAATATTTCACACAAAAACATAATTAAGCTACATTGTCAACACGCCTAACTTCTCAATTTTAGGTGAGAATTTCCCCGAAAAATAACGTGATGAGAATATCATCAATGAAAACAATGGCTGCCGGTAAAAAAAAAATTGTGGACAATCTGGTGGAAAACCTAAGAAATCAAGAATTCCAATGGTCGCATGAAAAGGAAAAAAACAAAAAATGCGCGGCAAAGTGACATTAACGCGCTTTCAAGTTTTTTTTTTGCCAAGGTGACAACTTGCAAAAAGACTTTCTACGTAACAAAATAATTGGCAACCTGTGCGCAGCCGCGATACTCATCTTTAGGTGTACCGTCCGACGTCGGCTGCATATAATAATGGATAAAAAGTGTTTTTCTTATTTCAAAAGACGCCGACAAAATTTCAAGTATGCAGGTGTTTGCCATAAGTTAAGCATGGGTTTGGGGGAGCCGGAGGCTAATATGTGCTGAGACTTCACATTTTTCAACGGGCTTATTGTTTTGAAAAAAAGAAGTAGAAGGTAATAAAGATAACTTGCCTAATCGGGTATGATGGGATTTTATTTGGTAAGGTACCCACGGCATTCAACTGTAACTTGTAGGCTTTGGGGTGGTTCCCATCGCCGCTTGAAAAGTTTCTGTAAATAATACTGCGCGGTACCACCATGCGTAGGAAGATGGCGGATGCAATTGTCCTATCAAACCAAACTGTGCTTTAGGATGAGGAATATCGATAGGTGGCCGATATTTAACCACGGGACAATTATTTACCGACTTTTCTTCTTCTTCTTCAAGTTACAGCCGGTTGTCTGGTTGGCAGCAACATGTGACATGTCATCTATGCCTCCTCTCCCCTCGATCCCGGCACGCCCACTTCAGCTCCATGTATGTACTGGCCCCTACATCCTCCATCACTAGCTGCAGATATTCTTTTCTTGGGCGTCCAGGTCGTTTATGGTTCTATGGTTCCTTCTATGATACAGCTGACGAAGTTCTCGCTTCTTAATCGGGGTTTCCACATACGTCAATGGTCAATGGTAAATATGGTATTGACGTTTCAGCAGACATTAAAGACATACTAAAAATGTCTGCTACCACGTCAAAACCATATTTACCATTGACCATTGACGTATGTGGAAACCCCGCCTTAGCAAATGTCCAATCCAGCGAGCTCTTCTTGGACATACCATGCAACCAGAGTTTCGCTCTTGCTTATTCTGGTTAGAACCTCCTCATTGGTAACATGGGCTTGCCAAGGTATTCGTAGCATGTGAAGATAGCACTACAACCCAATTAATTCTTGATTTTTTAGTTATTTTCTTACTTATACACCATATTTTACATCCGTACAATGCAATGCTCCAAACCAGGGACTTCAGCACTAGTTTCCTTAGTCCAAAGCTTTTATGCTGTTCGACTCAAAAATTTTAGATTTTTTGTTTAAAGCCACTTTCGCTGGGTGCACTCAGTGGCGGACTGGGACACTGGAAATCGGCTCTGGCATTTTCGGATACCACGGCCCCTTCCTCAGGTCAAAAAAGGCGGACGAGCGCTTGCATTTGAAATTTAAAATGCTGTTATAATACTTGTTATTAACATATATATTTTATTTTATTTTATTTTGAAATTGAAATGTTACGATTCTTTTCTTTTGTATGTCCGACCCCAAAAAACTATTTTTGTTCCGGCCCACTGGGCAAATGCTCATCTGACCGTCAGTCTGCCACTGGGAGCAGTCTATTCTCAATCTCTTGGTTTGAAACTGTTGCAGTACCTATTCTAGTGGACGAATATGAAGACATGTACGGGTTCACTCGTACCGGTCCTAATTTGTGTAACCCCTGGCTTATCATAACATCCAGGTGTGGCCAAAATATGCAAATGCCAGTAATGAGCTTGCCTGTCACTGCTCCGCCTACCTAAACCTCCAATATCTGGCATCTCTTCCACCCCGCTTCACATTTTATATGAACCAGTTTTATTACTTTTATTACCGGCCGCCATTTTGGCGAGCGATCAAGTCTTATCGCGGACAAGACTACATGACATTTCAAAATTACCCTGTATATACAATATGTACATTTTCGGTCACGTGTTTTATTCGTTTTTATTATGCTGGGATCCCACAGAAAAATGCATTTTGTATGTTTCTTTCGGGCATTAAATTCGAGTTTTACAAGTTTCTCTTAGTTAAAGTAGGGCCCGTGTGAAAGAAGTGTCTGGTGAGCTATCTGACAGGTTCAGGGCGGGCTATGATGGCTCGGCGCCCGACTTGTGTGTGCTCCACTGTACAGATTCTGCGGCCCGGTCCCTCACCACCCATAGAAAGTTGGAAATGTTTGAAACTGGAGAGTTTATGACGGCGCAGGGTCCATCCAAGATCGATAACTACGATCTAACTAAGATGTGGTCACTAGCAGCAAGGGCATTGAAAGGGCAAGGAAAATGAAAAGTTTTGGCCAGGCCAGGGTCCATCCGAGATCTAACTAAGATCTAACTAAGATCTAACTAAGAAGTGGACACTAGCAGCAAGGGCATTGAAAGGGCAAGGACAACGAAAAGTTTTGGGCGGGCCAGGGTCCATCCGAGATCTAACTACGATCTAACTAAGAAGTGGACTCTAGCAGCAAGGGCATTGAAAGGGCAAGGAAAATGAAAAGTTTTGGCCAGGCCAGGGTCCATCCGAGATCTAACTAAGATCTAACTAAGAAGTGGACACTAGCAGCAAGGGCATTGAAAGGACAAGGAAAATGAAAAGTTTTGGCCAGGCCAGGGTCCATCCGAGATCTAACTAAGATCTAACAAAGATCTAACTAAGAAGTGGACATTAGCAGCAAGGGCATTGAAAGGGCAAGGAAAATGAAAAGTTTTGGCCGGGCCAGGGTCCATCTGAGATCTAACTAAGAAGTGGACACTAGCAGCAAGAGCATTGAAAGGAAAATGAAAAGTTTTGGCCAGGCCAGGGTCCATCCGAGATCGAAGTAATATCTAACCAAGATCTTACAAAGATCTAACTAAGATGTGGACACTAGCAGCAAGGGCATTGAAAGGACAAGGAAAATGATAAGTTTCGGCTGGGAAAGCTTTGTGATGGTCGAAATAGAATGTTCTGGGTGTTAAATAGATTACAACCGAATTACCAAGTTACGGGTTTGAATAAAAATTTGTTAACAAAGAAATTAGGATAATTATGCTCCAATGCATTGCATACCCTGTCATTATTACTGTGTTGTAATATATTGGTCTACCCGCTCTAGACTATGCTGTCGAGGCAACCGAAATTCAACCCTAGGACTATTATTTATCATGGAACTACTCGTATTATCAATCTCGGTACCTGCACTAATTGATAAATAGGAAAGCATGTATATGTTCACTCTTACCGGATCTTTTTGTATTTTTTTTGGAAAAAGCCTGGTGCGGTAGGCTTTTTAGAACGCTTTATTGCTGTGTAAAAAAGGAGCATTTCGGTAATTCACCGCTGTGTGTGCCCAGGATATGTTAGCTTATCGTCAACCTACACAAGAACTTACTAGTTAATAATTAACATAAACCATGTCCATCTGGCCAGCCGTACATCTTGTTGCCATGTTTACAGAAATCTAGGGCTCTATATTAGACAGGTATTGTCATCCGCCATTTTTTATCCACTATAAGTCTGGTGCATAAGCCAAGCATTGGGCGTTTACCTATTTATTATTAGAAATTTATCGTTTTTTATTTATTTTTTATATAAAAAACGTTCTACCAATTAGGGAAGTGTTTCATAAAAAAATACTAAAACTTGTTTTCGTTTTTTTCAATCTTTTACTTTTCTTAAAAATAATTACAATACTTAGCATATAGGAAATATAGGATAAAAAATGGCGGATGACAATACCCGGGTATATAGTGCCTTTACAGCAATCCTACTTAAAATATTAATAGCGCAATCATGTGCCCATTATGTGCCGGTCAATTCATATGCATAGTTAACGCTCATATATTACCTACGCCACGTTTTCCCTCCCATTTTCCCCATCTTGTTTACCTCAGGTAATATTCTATTAATGACTTCTCACGGACTGAGAATGGGGTGGGGAGAGTGTTGAGGTCAGAGACACAGTTTCCTCTTGATGATAGGATGAGGAATTTGGTTATTTGGATGGAAGTTAACTATTTACTATGAGAAGACAAAGCGACTTGATGAAATACTGTAAATTAAAATGGAGATTTGGACGAATGGGGAAATGAACAAGTTGCAGTTACAAATGATTGGTTGGATGAAGTTTTAGTTGCAATGACATGACGATGAAGGTGATACAGATGATGTAATTGCTGGTAATCTTGCTTGATCAGACAATATAGATACAGTTTCAGATAGAGATGAAGAATTAAATGAATTTGCTAATTTAGTAGCGAGTATACTCATGCTTAAATGGAATTGGAGAATTGGGCGATAGGAACAATACAGAAGTTGCTGTTACCGTTGCACATAATTGGTCAGACTCAGAAGAAGATCCAGTTTTAGTTGACAACGATGGTGTTTATGAATATATGGATGATGTAATTGCTATTAATCTTGCTTGATCAGATGCATTTTGAGATACAGATGAAGATGTAGATTAATTTTCTAATGTAGCAGCAGATGCTCATACTACTTTAATAAAACTGGAGAGTTGGGTGATTGGGACAATTCAGAAATTGTAGTTACCGTTGCACATGATTGGTCAGACTCAGAAGAAGATGCAGTGGTAGTTGATAATGAAGGTGTATATGAATGTACAAATAGTTTAGTTTCTGATACTCTTTCTTACCTAGAACTAGAAGATACGAATGTATTTGCAGATTCTGTAGAGATAACGGCAAAGTATTAGATGCTCGTGTTTAAGTTAAAGAAGCAGATGGAAATGCATTTTATTACGGTTAAACCAAAGTTAAAAAGGTAGAAGAATATTTCCTCATTCAGCACTGTTGCCCCTAGAGTGTACGCGTAACCGCGCAAAGGGTGGTATTTGCAAATAATAAGCCGAAAACTACAAAAACTGCACCTAATATTAGTATTTCTTTTAATATTTATGTCCCCGTTATGTACAATGCAGCCAATGTAGGTATGCAAGGGACCGACACTGAAACATTCAAACAATCTGTGCAATGCTCATTCGAGCAATATCTCTGTTTAGTATGCAAACTTTTTAATTTGTTTGAATAATTTATAGTGTTCAATTACATGTTCTGCTCATTCTCTGTCAATAGTTAGAGGGTTAGACTCTTTTAAACGAGGGCCACTCTAAGCAACTAGCAAGTGTAGGCAGGGACGCCACAACGGACTCTTTCCAGGGGGGGGGGGGGGGGGGGGCAAGAAACCACAAATTATACTATACTGTAGAATGTTTAAATAGGCTATATTAAGAAATTATATCACACTAACCCTTACCTAGATATTGCCGAAAACCGTGTGTCGGTACTCATTGGCACTAATGAATTCCGCTATCACTTTGTCTATGTCCAATTGACGCACACCTTTTTAATGCTATTTTAAAATTTAGGCTTTTTTATGGGGGGGGGGGGTGGGATGGCTATGATTTCCAGGGAGGGGGGCAATTGGTTTCCAGGGGGGGGCAATGTACCCACCGCCCCCCCCCCCCCCCCTGTTGTTGCATCCCTGAGTGTAGGTAACCCAATGGTATTTGACAAATTGGAATCCGAAAGATACTGTACTCAGTTGTATATAGCTTGTTGCTTTCCAATTTATACGTAGTATAAGGAAAGCTTTGTGATGGTCGAAATTTTCGATTCCGAGCTTTCAACGGATTTACACGTTTTCAGGTCCCAGGTTTTTACGAAATGTCTGTCTGTCTGTCTGTCTGTGCATCAATTTCCGGGCAAACTACTCGGTCGATTTTGATGAAATGTAGCATGTAGGTTTACAAAAATCATACCTCGGGAACATTTTTTCTATTTTGGGCCAATTCAATTTGGGGGGGTTTTATTCTCAAAAAACTCCAAAAAAAAACGTCTAAAAAATTATTTCTCAATAACGGCTCCAACAATTTCTTTTAAATTCTCATATAT
Organism: Psococerastis gibbosa; assembly: GCA_963971405.1. Taxonomy (NCBI): domain Eukaryota; kingdom Metazoa; phylum Arthropoda; class Insecta; order Psocodea; family Psocidae; genus Psococerastis; species Psococerastis gibbosa. The sequence goes on from OZ020487.1 coordinate 47,506,164, forward strand.
TTTAGTTGTTATCAATGTTGACAAATTACGGGGGGTCGCTTGCCCCTTGATAGTTTGCTTCTGGGTGAAAAAAAAAAAAAAAAACTAAATTTTAATGAAAAGTGACTAAAAAATAATTTTTCTGCGAAACCTTTCTGTCGATGATTTCTACCTTCATGCATGTTTTAGGTGTTAAATTGAGTAACTAAACCGGATAGGTTGCTTTCCCAAAAAAATATTTGGTTTTGCTCAAAAAATTATTTTTTGACAAAATGATAGAAAATTCGCTCTCAAATGCATTGCGTGTCCTGCCATTATTGCTGTGTGATAATTAATGTGTTGGTCTGACCTATCTAGAATTTATCTCACCTCCAGTGACGTCAGATGGACAACCCCCCCCCCCCCCCCCGAGACATCGGAAATTTAACCACTGGAAAATTATTTACCATGTAATTACTCATATTCTCTATCTACTAATGTTGATTAATTGGAAAGCATGTTCGAGTAAACTCGGACCGGTTCTTTATCATGTGTCACATTTGCCGTTGGCTTGAGTGTGTGGGACTGTGGGACTAGCAGCATTGGCCTTGGAGGCTGCAACGCCTTGCAAGGGAGTAGGGGGATGTTGTCACGATCTAGCTGAGGTGACTTAGCTTGTGCTGTAGCCCTGCCTGCTATTGGCTTAGCCGCCATACAATAAAATAATAATAATAATATAATAAAACTTAAAACAAGAACTTGGAACAGGTTTCCGGTTGTTTGATTGGCACTAAAAACAAGACAGTAATCAAGATGGAAAATGATGGGGGGGGGGGATTAATGTGAGGAAGGGGCGCAAATTGACGAGCTTGCCTCCCCCCCTCAAAAGATCTTAGATCCGGGGCTGAAAGGAATACGATATACGTACTATACGCTATACTATACGTGTTCCTTATCGATACTTTTTAAGCGATATTCGGACCGAGCCTAGCCTGGCACAAGTCATAACATTTACCATCGCCTTGTTTATGGATAAAACATACTGTAGGCCCGGTACCCAGGTACCATGTTATTGAAATAAGTAGCAAATAAGACTTTAGTTCTGCACCTTGTAATGATTGCAACAACAACACCATCACATGCATTTTTAATATCGATGGTAGGCTCTAGATCTATCGGAGATAAAATTGTAATTACTGTATAATGCAGCTGAAGATTGCGTCAGTCAGTCAGATTGACCGGCACCGGTAAATTTTAATTACAAGGCTTGCTACAAAGCGTAATCTTGATTTATTTTTAAATAATATTTTGCCCATATTAGTTCTACACATGCTATACCTATTTACGCTTTAACATTATCGTAAGCAAACTTACATTAACGAACATAACCTACCGTACCTAACCATATAACATACCTGGGCGTGTGTGGCACAGATGGCATTGCGCCAAAAAAAAAAAAAAAAAAAAAAAAAACAATATCGTGCAAGGAAAGTATTGCGCTAGTATAAACATTAGTCTGAATATGATTTTTCATTTCTTCGGAAAAAATTTCCTAAGAACATTTCTGTTTCGCCATCTATAGGCAGCCCAGTGACACAGGCTGAAGAGAGACTGTTGAAGGACCCTCAGCTGCATTATAAAAATAAAAGTGCAGAAGAACATTCTTCTACTTTATGGCATCTCATTTATGGCTTTACAGTGCATTTTAAATGTAGATATACAGACGAATGTTGTGAAGCATATCATGGAGAGATCGTGTCCCTAATGCTGAGGAACTGGAGCCAATGGATACAGAAGCCGAGTTGCTGCTGACGACTATGAAGCAGATACCAACATACTTCGGTCATGCGATGAGGAACGAAAAATGCATTCTGCATGTTATAATCCAAAGAGAAATAGAGGGACGGTGGGCTCCCGCCAGAAAAAGAACATCCTTGTTGAAAAACCTGAGGCAGTGCCGCAGTGGTTAGGGAAGGGCTCGACTTCCCTTTTCAGAGCAACAGTCTCCAACATCCAAATTGCCATGATGATTGCGAACCTTCGCTAGGAGAGGTATATATAGCAGAAGAATAGACATTTTCTGTGAATATTGCATTTATACACCCGTAGGGGTGTTCCGTCGCCATTTAATTTTCTAAACACGGTGCCAGCGGATTTCACGCGCTCCTTACCAGCGATTTAGTAATTTCCCGTGCCACCTTCATTAATAAGCGAGCAATGTTGCACAACGACACAAAGTATATATCTTATTGACATCTTTATTGCTAAATTATGGCGTATAATAGCAAAGCGTGGGCTTATAATGGTTATAGGCTAAGAAACCACTATAGATATGTGACATTTGACATTGGAAAGTTACCTCAAGGACTTAACGTAAGCCTAGACAACGTCAAGGTCACTTCCTTGTTCACGTTGTTGCCAGCAGAGGAAAAAAACATAATCTTGTTTAGTTGCACTTTATTGCGTAAAGTAATAGTTGCAGTTTTCAAAGCACTTAAAATAATGCACTCCACTTGCATCCAGATACAGTGGAGAAACAATGTGTCTAATGCTGCTTTTATATGGATACCTTAGTAAGTAATAATGTCCTGAAGAACTTTTTATGGACCTTGTCCTGCTTATAGTGGCTCTTCACTCTCTTGTCCAATGCCAACGACCAATGAATTTCGGACATTATTACTTAGAATCTTAGGTAATCACACAATAGGATATACTATTATAACTAACTAGTGTCACACATACCATAAATATAGGAATATACACATACAAGGATATCGACGATATTTAGTACGTAACTATGGAATATTACAATGTTCGCAAAAACTCCTAAAAGCCCCTCACTTCATATTTTTTTTTTCAAGATATTGTTCGACGCTTGGCACAATCCCAAAGACTTCTGTTGATTGTAGAGCAATGAGTACAACACCTGAGCTCCAAACTACTAAGTACAGAGTATGCAGCGGGAGAATGGAGGGCAGAAAGCGGCTACGGAAACGAAGGAGAGATGAGGTGGAAAATGACAGTGGGCCCAGATGTCTGGAGAGAAGTAGTGTCGGAGAATCAAAAAACTCCAGAAATAACTCAAAGAAAACCTCAGGTAGGTGGCCAAACTGCTTTTGTTCAAGCAAAAAACCACAATGCACAACCAGACCAGCCCATCTTTTGCATCGTCGGGCGCGGGGATGCAAGTTGAGAATGGGGTTGATTGTGGTGCACCCCTGCAGGTAGAAAAGGAAAGGTCTCAAAGAAGGCTTTGTCGTGGACGAGCCTGTCTAGCCGCTGTCTAGACGGGTGGACGTGGACCACCCCGCCGCCTCAGTACCTGGAACAACCCCTACTGAACCTGCGTCAAATTCCAAGCAACAATACCTCACGCCACCTACCTACTTTAGTATTTCTAGATTTTAAAGATTTACTGTCGTCATTTTTGAAAGCTCGAGTAGTAGCCTTTTATCGTAAATTTAGCCGATTTGAAGGTTTTGTTGGATATGTTCGTTAGGCGCCCATTGACCGGCTAGGGCTATTTCCAAAAACAGTGACGTGGTAGCAGACATTCAAGACTTAGGTGACGATTCCACCGACCTCGCATTGCAGAATGCAAATGACATTGACGGAAATTAGAATTTTTTTTTTTATAGAAATCTATTAAAATGTTTATACTTAACATATACCATGACGCCATTTTTTAATTATAGTTTGTTTGTGATTTTACTGTATGATCATTGATCAATTTTAACTATGGCAAAGAGGAAAATAAACATTTCCGTCAATTCTGCAATGCGAGGTCGGTGGAAACCCCGCCTAAGTCTTGAATGTCTGCTACCACGTCACCCGAAAGGTTGTTGGTTCGAGTCCTACACTTGCTACATTTTCTGGCCATGCTTCGGAGGGCATGTAAAGCAGGCGGTCCCGGGCCTTCCTAGTTGAGTGTAAGAGAGGGCTTTATAGCCCTAACTCCGCTAGGTTGGCTTAGTAATATAACAAAAAGTCCTTATTTATTTATTTATTTATTTTTGTAAATAGCCCTAGCCGGTCGGTGGAATGGGCGCCATAATAGGCATAGAGGAAAATAAACATTTCCGTCAATTCTGCCATGCGAAGTCGGTGGAAACGCCACCTAAGTCTTGAATGTCTGCTACCACGTCACCGTTTTTGGAAATAGTCCTAGCCGGTCAATGGAATGGGCACCTTATCGATGTAGTGATACAGTGACACTCTAAAGTCTAAACTAAACCTTTCCTAGCCAATGATTCCATTAAATTTTTGGATATTATACTGTATTGGTCGGGACTCAGGAACAGTCCAGTTGGTAGAGATATAGACTATGAATCTTTCCGTCGAGTTCCGAGAAGAGAAGGGAAACGAAAAGTTTTCCTGGTCCATATCCGAAAGGGTAACTAACTTTCTTTTAACAGTAACAAGCGGGGCTTGAGACCGCTTCGCGGCCCCGCCCGCCTTGCTCCTGCGGCGGGCGGCAGCTCGCCCCTTCGGGGCCTCGCATTGGGCATTACGCAGCTCGCCCCTTCGGGGCTCGCTTGACTCAACTTCAATTTCCAGTATTTTCTAATTTTCCGCGCAATTTTTTAAATTTCTTTCTTTCATAAGAACCTTCTCCTGACAATACCAAACACAAAAAAACAAAAACATTGTGAAATCGGTGACTTAGGGATATAGGGATTCATTTTTATATATCTTCTTAAATTGGGGAAATATGTTAAGAGGATATGCTACGTAGAAAATGAGCACACCAAAATTTGTTGTTTTTATTGACTTTTAATTTTTTATTTAATTAACAACGCAAGTCATTAAAGATTTGGCTCATGGAAGTTGTAGAAGACTATTTTGTGCATCATATAATCGGGTATTTTTACTTTTCGGTTTTGTAGTTCTTCCAAAAATCCCAGAATACGCATAATTTTAGTCCGTTCTGGTATTTATGAAAGAACTAAGGTACCAAAAATTTAATATTTCCTATTACATGATGCCTGAAGCAGTCTTCTACAACTTCCATGAGCCAAATTTTTAATGCCCTGCTTTGTTAATTAAATAAAAAATAAAAAGTCAATAAAAACAACAAAATTTGGGGTGCTCATTTTCTACGTAGCATGTCCTCTTAATAGTGTACGATAGTTACATTAAACCGGTACAGTAGTATAATGTGCGATAATTTTTATCCATATAAAATACATATTATAGAAATCGGAAGCAAAACATAGACCATTTTTAACGTGAAACTTGAAGATATCCACACTGTAGCCGAAATGTTAGGCCGAAATTGGATGATTTGCTGATAATTTGTTTACATTAGTAAACAACATGCCCCGCAAATTTACGAAACAGTGTGGCCCCGAAAAAGTAGATAGATTTTTCGAACTTATAGAAAACGGGAATATTTTCGAGAATATCTACTGAAATTTCCTGTTTGACCCGATTTTAAAGGGGGAGGGGGAAGGATGGAACTTTTTGTATACTCGCTTGAAACCCCCATTCATACTGCCTTCAACGATATATTAACTTATCATGTCAGTCAAAAATTGCAGGCTGTGGAATTTTTTAAACTTTATGCATGCACCGCTGAGAGTACCCTATTCCCGCATGTAAGCGACTTTCACGTCCCCCTTATGTACCTAGCTGTGTTGAAACCGCTAGTCGAGAAGTAAAACCGGTTATACAGTTGTAAAGAACAAGAATAGTGGAAAGTAGCAAAGTGGTTTTAAATTTTTCTTATCTATTTTTTCCCCGCGAAAATCGCCCCCGAAAAACGCGCTTTTTTCGTGGAAAATTGATATTTTCTCGAGTTGCTGCACGTTTTTTACTTTTTGAGTTATCCAGAAGCAGTCAGTTATGGCATATATGGGAGACTTGGGGGGAAAGTTGGCCAAAGGTTCACCAAATAGCGCTACGAAGCCATTTTGGCCGTAGTGGTTCTGGATTTTTTTTTATCAGGTCTTCCGCAGTATAGGAAAACCAATGTATAAGGGTCGAAAATGGGAAAATTAGGCTCTGATTTCGGGAAAAGGCCATTTTTAAATTTTTTCTTTCATAAGAACCTTCTGGCAATAGCAAATACAACAAAAAAAAAATTGTGAAATCGGTCCAGCCTTTCACGCGTGTTGCCGTGACAAAGGGAAATAGGGATTCATTTATATATATATATATATATATATATAAGTTGGAAAATGCGGCTGCTGGCCATGTTGCTGACCACAATATCCCAATAGTGTATTGTAGTGTAGTGTAGTGTAGTGTAGTGTAGTCCACAGGCCTATTAGATTGTGGAGCCGAGTTCGATTGATCGGCAATTGTATTGTTTCCGATTATATTGGTCGTTTGCAGACTGGTTCACGCCCTCGAAGTCAACCCACACCGGCTACAAACAACAATTATTGACAAGCTCAGACATCCTTAACATTGACACATTGTAACAAACCTAGATACTAGTGGGCCCGAGCGAACATTCGCAGAGTTTTACATTATTATTGTATTATACTTCTTCTTCAAGTTACAGCCGGCTGGCTGGTTGACAGCAACATGTGGCTTCGATGCCTCCACTTCCCTCGATCCTAGCACGCCCTCTTCAGCTCCACGTATGTATTGGCCCCTGCATCCTCCATAACTTGCTGCAGATACTCTTTTCGCCTCTTGACACCTTCTATTGCTCCCTCTATGATGCAGCTTACGAAGTTCTCGTGCAAAGCAAAGGTCCAATCCAGTGAGCTCTTCTTTTACTAATCGATGCAACCAGAGTTTTCTGTTTCGCTTACTCTGTATTATACTAGTCTGCCCGTTCTAGACTAGACACAATCATCCCATCGATCAATTCAGTGCTTTGGGTTAGGGAAACTCGAGGCAACCGAAATTTAACCCTATAACAATTATTTACCATGTACGTAGGGCAGTACCTATCTTTATTGATAAATAAGAAAGCATGTAAGGGATCACTCGTATCGGTTCTTTTCGGTATAAAACCACCCAGCTGCCCTAGAAGAATGATGAAGTGGGGATAGTTTCTTACTGCAAGGCGGGGCTTGATGATTGCAGAAAATATGCGAGATTCATTAGCTCATATAGCAAAGCCGCGTACCTAAATGTAAGCCTGCCTACCTGAGTACCGGCCCTGTCACAATGACGGATGAACAGCTCCCAAGAATGTGGGAGCGTGGGCAATCCAGGATTAAGTCTACACAACTAAAGGGTTCTACATAGGTACTTGTAATATACAACCGTAAGGCATATAAGATTAAACTTATGAAGAAAGGGTTTAAGCCATGTACACACTTGAAGATATACTGCCCTAAGGCGTATCCATCCAGTAGCCATATTTTGACACCTCAAATTTACAGCTCTCGTAAAATAGTCAAGTCCCGGGCTAATGCTTGCCTACCTTGGCACCCGGGCATGCATATATGCGATGCCTTGCGGCCCAGCCGCCCAATAATATGTAATACGTTATAGAGGGCCGCACCTACTGTATATCGGCCCATGACGGTTTAACGTTATTTATGAACCTTGCCGAATTAAATAGTCTGGTGTCCGTGGCTGGATGGTTCACAAAATGTACAGGACCCGTTATCGCATGCCGAGCAAGATTTATAAAGCAAGCAGGACAGGAAGACGATTGGCGGGACGTCCTGGAAAACGCTGGAAGGATGAGTTGAAAACTGAGCATCGCGAGTTGGGAGTCCGTAGATGGTGGAGCGTTGTATAAAATCGAGATGGCTGGAGGAGTGCTGTCGAGCAGGCCTTAGTCCAACAAGGGCTGTAGAGCCAGAAGAAGAAGAAAAAGAAGAAGAAGAAGAAGTTATCAAGAGGAAGCTGGCCGACGTTACGGACTTACGGGTCGCCCCTAAATCACTGGGCGCAAAGCCTTTGACATTTAAAAAATATTTAATTTAAATTTATAAGCTTTTAATTCTAATAACTTGACGTTTAGTTAAGACACGGCAATGGAAAAACCAGAAAATCTGTCGGGTTTTATTTTTTATTTAATTCACTAAGTAGGTTATCAAATATTAATCTATCCAAGTTGTAAAAGAAGTAAAAGAACTACAGTTCCTCCCCCTTCGGGGCCAATTTCTTAACCCCAGGACAAAAGAGTGCACTGGGTAGAAAAGACAGTTTTTCGCTTATCCCGGCTCATACTTTGTCACTTTATATCTGTTTAGTCACCACTACGCGCTTCCATCTTCTCCACGAGAAAGTACAAATGAGGGATTTTCGCGTTTTCGTCTCTGAGACCATAAGGCATTACAAAGAAGCTCAGCTAGTTTGAAGACAATTATTGTGTATAAAGGGGTATATGGCCCCGAATTGAAGTACTTACTTACTTACTTAGGTTGGCGCGTCCAGCCCGGGGGGACTTTTGGCCGCTGCCACTACATCACGCCATCTCTGGCGATCTTCCGCCGCTCGCTTCCAATCTCAGGTGCCGGTGGCGTGCACATCTTCGAGTACTTGGTCTCTCTATCTTAGTCTTGGCCAACCGGGACGCCTAGGGTGGTTGAAAGTGTCTTTGAAAACTAGCTTCGGCGACCTCTCTGAATTGAAGTAACATACACAATTAAAAATCCCTTTCGGCTCTGGCCGATCAGCAGCCTGATCGAGGTGATTAAATAAATACCCTAGGATTATAACTGTAAACAAACAAATTTTGAATAGCACTTTGCATTATAAAATTATCTTGTTTACATTTTTATTACCAGGGGATTAAATAAATATTATAATCGCCTCGATCAGGCTGCAGGAGTAGGGAGATTCAGCAGACCCTGTTTTTCCTCTACGCTACCTACGCTATGTATGTAATAACAAATAAAAAATACTTCATTATTTTCCCGACCACAACATCAACACACAAAACACTCTTGTGTTCCAAACCACAATACCGACTATGAACTTTTATTTATCAAATTATTTTCACTTTGACTGGATGCCATCTTAAAATGGTTGATTTTTCGTAAAAAGGGGAGATTACCATTATCGTAGATAATAATACGGACTTTCAGTCAGATTTTAATTCATTCCTGTGCGACCAATATTAACTGAGATATGAATTATTCAAGGTTTCAAGCAGCCGCCATCTTGTAACTAAATAGTGGATCTAGCTGGTTAACGAACTCGATCAAAACATTTGTATGATCAATTTTCGTGCCAAGTTTCATTAAAATCGGATAATATTTACGGAAATTAGAGTGTTTCCTAAAATCAATATACAGTACATACGTATACATATAACATTTTGAACGGAGGGTGGTTTTAGGCTCAGGGGGTCATGAAATGAAAAGTTGTGAGGAAATTTTCCGAAAGTCGAACATTGGTCGCCATCTCAATAGGTAGATGAATCTCCCTAAAACCACACCCCAAGTATGTTCTCGTGGCTCAGACGAGTTGTTCAATTTGTTGAAAAATTTCAGAAACATGCCTAGCCTATGTAACCGCCCCACTACTCGCGTTACACCAACGATCAACCTTAAAAATTAAATTTCTCATCGAAATAAAAATAAATAACAAGATCCCCGCGCTTCCATCACATTGTAGACAGTTTAGTTATAGCTTCGCCGTCGTATAAGAAATTTTTGTTGAAAATAGTCATAAAGTTTGAATGACAAGACTCACATAAGACACGCCCCTTTCGGATAGTGACGCTTGAAAATGATGCCTACTGACACACCCCTTTCATACCTCTGCTTTTTTCTTCTAGTTCTTCTTCTTTGATCACGTTTTAAATCATAATTGCAATTTACAAGTTCCAGCTGGATAGTCCAAGAGATAATCTCGCGAGAACTTGTTTTTATAATATGTAAAATAGGGTTAATAAATCATTTTTGGACTGATCTGATGGGCCCCTTTGGGCTCCAACTAGCATTTGAATTTCAAACGGGTATTTTTGCTTTCTTAAGAGGGCTTGTAGTTTGCAGTTTTTTCTAAATCCTCTAATTTCGGTTCTTTAGTGGAAACTGACTCTAGTGATTGGCCAATCCTGTATCACCCCAAAATGTATTATTTTACTTTTATTTAAGCCGTAAGTTAGTAGGATTCATTCTATTGAAGTTGCGATTAGCTTTGCTAAAGAGGCAGAGGCCGTATCTGGTATTTGGGATTTACAAATATGGTTGATATAGTTACAAATAGGTTTATAATAAAATAAATAAATAGCCGTGTATTTTTCCTAAAATAATTTTTAACCAAATCCAAAATACAGTTGAAGTGCCCCCCCCCCCCCCACCCATGCCAGCGGCGTGCGAGGGTAGCACTCATTTATAGTTTAAGAAAGTCGAATTTTTTATTGTTCTTTTTTGTTATGTTTTTTTGCACGTTTGTAATGGAAGAGCATAAGTTAGCAGGAAGTAACCACACATCCATCCATTTCATGTTTTCTTTGGTTATTTTGTTATTTTTTTTATATAGGTGTAACTAGTGGAAAATGTATCCGTACAAATATAAATATATTTCTTCTACTTTATGGCATTTAGGTCTCTGCGATATTAAAAAAAAAAAACAGGTAGTGGGGGTGTCTGATTTGTTCTTAACTACATCAAAGTCTTTGTGTAGCCTAGCCAAACCACAGAGTGGTAACCTGAAGCGTTAAGCCAGAGCTCCCACGTATCGCCCTCTCGTATACCTAGGACACCTGCAGACGAATCAAGGCAATCTTCTATAGGCTGCCACCTCTTACTTAAGGTATAATTATATGCACTTTACAGCAGTGGCACTAGACAAAGGCGCTGCCAACGAAGTAGAATAGTTATAACACATAATATAAGTAAACCAACACTATGTACCGTCATCTGTGCACGAATAAAGGTAACCTTCTAAAGCCTATACCACCTCTCTTACATACCTACTTAAGCTATAATTATATGCGTTTTACAGCAAAGGTACTGCCAATGACTTAGAATGCCTATAACGCTTAATTAAACCTACAGCGTCACTCGATCAATGACACTAGCAGACCAATCAACTAATATAAAATAAATAAATAAATATTGATTTTTTAAAATCTTTTTCTAAGTCAACCTAGCGGAGTTACGGCTATAAAGCCCTCTCTTACACTCAACTAGGAAGACCCGGGACCGCTTGCTTTATATGCCCTCCGAAGCATAGCAAGAGAATGTAACAAGTGTGGAACTCGAACCAACAACCTTTCAAGTGAAAGTCGGAGACAGTATCACTACTCTACATGTCCTGACTGTTGTAGTGAATATTCTACGTACTTAAGCTGTAATTATATTTACTTTACAGCAAAGGTACTTGTGAAAGATACTGCCAATGAGGCCAAATATTTATAACGCTTAAGCATGATCTATGAAGGGGCAGAAGGAATCAAATTGAGCAGCCGGGGAAATAGACTGCTTTTTGAGGAAGTTTAAATATAGCCTAGTCTAGTTTTTCATCTGACCACAATCATATCTGTGCGATTGTGTAACCAGAAATTATTAATTTCGTCAAAAATGCCTTTTCAACAAAATAGTTTGAAATCTGTTCCTTAAGTGTACCCGAATTATTTCTTCGTGTGCCACCGACGCGTGCCAATGGTTTGCCACCCCTGTACTATTGCACTGATCAGCTTCATTTCCAAGCAATCTAAGCATTCAACAGTACTGCTGTATTGCCTTCCGTACTGCCCACTGTGTCAAGGCTAAGTACATTAAGATGTTCTTCTTGCAGACTTTTCTACTAATGGCAGATAAATCTTGTAATGTCATGGGTGTACAATGTCCAGTTTCAAGTCTGGACGGGAAAGTTTTCTTTAAAAAAAAAGGAAATTTATCCATGAAAGTGGATAATTATTGGCCCTCAATGGCGGATCCACAGAGGGGTCATGCCCCCCCCCTAAATGAGTACATTCATAAGATAATAAAGAATTTTAAAAATAAAACTCAGCTTTTCAACAAACAAATTACCTTTCAAACTTACATACAGCCCCTCTCCCCTTAAATTTTCCACTAGATCCGCCCTTGTTAGGCCTACTAATATTTATTGTACGTTATAGATCTACGTACGATGGGCAACTGTTTGAGGCTCAATATACGAAAAAGGGAAATCTTTCCAGCAGCGGTCCTATACTATGGCGTTTAGTATTAACTTATTTCAGGGGTTAAAAATGTAAACAAAACAATTTTGAATTACATATTCCATTGTAAAATTATCTTGCTTACATTTTCAGTATCTGGTTAAGATTAAAATTAATCGCCATGATAGGCTCTCTGGTCTGAGTCAACCCAGGGACGGATTTTTTTGGTGGTGGGGTAGTTTGTATGTCAAAATAGGAAAAACCTATGTAGGATCGATTAAATCAGAGCGTAATAAATTAACTTACAATAGATTTACTAAATCTGGGGGGGGGGGGGGCTACTCCCTGCCCCCTGTGTCCGTCCTTGAGCCAACCAAGGTTGTTACCTTACCTTCAGCAGAGGAACAATTCGCTTGGGGCATATGACTGACCACATCTTAAACACTAGAGCAGTGGTGCAGATAGGGGATTATGAATATACCATAGGCAGTGGAGTACACACATAGAAAAACTTAAAAACATTGGGGGGGGGGGTGACCAGATCGTAGCTACCTATCACCTTCTTGCTTGCCAAGGGGATAGTCCCGAGACGACGCTGAATTCTACCAACCAAACCACCGACCGCTCACTTTTTCCCCGAACCTCTGACAAATTATGCACAACAATAACACAGTAACTCATATTAGTTAATTTCGTCTTAAATTTTCCCATTGGAGGGAGGGGGGGGGGTTGGAACTTATGGTAGGAACCGCTGTACTGATTAGACTTTGTCCCAAGCCAAAATATCCCCTTATGTAAGGCATTTTGCATTTTGGCCGTTTGTGCATGCACTTTCTGAACGTTTCATATCCTGACGGACTTTTTTTAGGCACCGCTGTTATTCCTTCAATACTTCTTCTTCTTCTTCTTCTTCACGTTACAGCTGGCTCGCTGGTTGGAAGCAACATGTGACATAGATGCCTCTACTCCCCTCGATCCTGGCACGCCCTCTTCAGCTCCACGTATCAATTGGCCACCAGATACTCTTTTCTCGGGCGCCCAGGTCAGTTGACGCCTTCTATGCTTCCCTCTAAGATGCAGCTTACGAAGTTCTCGTATCAAAGCAAATGTCTAATTCCGTGAGCTCTTCTTGTGCTTATAGATGCAATCAATATCGATGCTTCAATACAATGGTGCTGATTTTGAAAGTTTCCTGTTTCATCATACTAACTGATGCATACCTACCCACGAGTCAACAAGCAGAGCTTAGGTCGATTGATTGCAGGTACAATGAGCGGAAATAGCTATCTCACCAATCACGGTCACATTTTGCATTTCCGGTCAAAGATCAGGCTCTGCATATTTAATAGAGAACCTCACATTTTGAATGAAGCTACCAAAGGTTTAATAAACAACATGGTTGATAGAGCCTACGATTTGGTACTCAATTTGGTACCCCATGAATCGCTACGTTTACTCACTCACAGAATGTGTCATGACTAAACCTATGCGGAAATTTAAAGATATAGGAAATATCGAGCCCCACCAAGTCCAGGTTATTCTATATCCTCTAATTTCGGTCATCAACGAGGAAGTTAATTTAATGTCAGTGTTATTTGTATATACCATATAATACTGCCGTGTACCCTACCTATATTTAACCTAAGCTGAGTTATTAATTTTTATTTGCAGCATTATAGTATAGACCCCATGAATTTCGGACATTATTTATATTGTTTCCGTATGTAATGACATTGAAAAACTGGTAAAGGTCCTCATTGTCACCCTACACCGGCTTCAAGCGATAATGGACAAGCTGAGATAAGCTTACCATTTAGGCAATGTAACAGGCGAAACCGTGACTTAACTAAGCACAGATACAAGTCGGTTTGAACCTTAGCCATCAGGTTGATTGTCCAGTCCTCTACCAAGAACCGGTCCGAGTTTACTCGAACATGCTTTCCAATTTACCAAAATTAGTAGATAGAGAAAATGAATAAGGTAAATATGGTAACTAATTTTCCTATGGATAAATTTCCGATATCTCGGGAGGGGGGGGGGGTTGTCCACCTGACGTCGCTCGTCACTAGTGGTGAGGTAAATTCTAGATAGGTCAGACCAACACATTACCACACAGCAATACTGGCAGGGCACGCATTTGCATTTGAGCGTGAATTTTCTATCATTTAAAAAAAAAAAAACATTTTTTTGTACAAAACCAAATACTTTTTTGGGAAAGTAACCTATCCGGTTTCGTTACTAAATTTAACACCTAAAACATACCTGAAGGTATAAATCATCGATAGAAAGGTGTCACAGAAAATTTATTTTTTAGTCATTTTTCATTAAAATTTAGTCTTTTTATTTTTTTACCCCCAGAAGCAAACTATCGAGGGGCAAGTGACCCCCCGCATTTTATCAACATTAACAACAACTACAAGATACGTGAATTTAAAAGAAATCGTTGGAGACGTTTTTGGGAAATAATTTTTTTAGACGTATTTTTTTAGTTTTTTGAGAATAAAACCCCCCCAAATTGAGTTAGCCCAAAATGAAAAAAAATGGTCCCCAGGTATGATTTTTGTGAACCTACATACAATTTCATCAAAATCGACGGAGTAGTTTGCCCGGAAATCGACGAACAGACAGACAGACAGACAGACGTTTCGTAAAAACCACTTTTTTGGGTTCCTGGGACCTTAAAACGTGTAAATCCGTTGAAATCTCGGAATCGAAAATTTCGACCGTCACAAAGCTTTCCTTATACTACGTATAAATTGGAAAGCAACTAGACTATGTCTTGTTACTTAGTCCGTTATTAATTTGAACCGTTGAATTACCATCAAAGCGCATGCTGATGCGACAAATGGCAGACCGAATGATAGATGATGCCCAATTACCATACCTGAATATATTCTATCAACCTGTTCTCGGAGAACAGAACTACTAATCCCCAGTGATGCATGTTCTCATTTGTGAAAACTACTTGAAATTTACGTTAATAGGAGACATTTGTTTGGCTGTGTCCGGCGGCGACGGACCCGATTGCCACATCCGTTGGCCCAGCCATTTTCAGGCATTTCAAAAGTTAATAGCAACTCATTGGATTATGCATAAAACTATACCACAGGGCTGCATAAATTTGGAGAAGCTAATTAGAGGCGTCCAAATGCCCAAAGTCAATTTTTGGCCTTTGCTCCTGTCCCTATGAAATGGTGGAGGTTTGAAGATATCACGGCATATAATGTATGAGTTTGCCGCAGGGTTTGAGTCCACACAGGCCTAGAGGGTTATTTAATTGGAAGTCGAAAAAACCTGGCTGACACACAAGTCATGTCCGTGACCAAAGTCCACAGATGCACACTTTTTGTTTTGGTTGTTTGTTTGTTTTCCAGCGCCTGCTTTCAGCATTTCTCCTTTAAGCTACCATGTCATCCTGGCGAGGAGGTGTGAGTCTATTTCCTGACTTGAGACTCCCTAATGGCAGACTCCTTCAGCTCAGGGAGATGGGGAGTTGACTGACAGGGTGGACCTCCTGAGTATAGTGGATTCCGAACCACTTGTGGAACATTGTAAAATCACATGATTCAGTCGGAGTAGACCAGGACTCGACACGTACTTAGATTGACAGGGTGGACTCTGGGGGAATTTATAGAAAGAAAGAAACGAAAGAAAGAAAATCGTCTTTATTTCTCGTAAGAGCGAATTTTAGGCCTTTAGGCTCACTCTTGTAAGTAACCCACACCGTACCCACCGCACATAACCATATAGTTTGTTGTTGCCATGGTGCTTCTATTCTTGAGATAAAATAATTTCATTTTTCGTCAGTATGACACTGCAGACCAAGGACGGATACAGGGGGGGGGGGGGGTAGGGGGGGGGGGTAGCTATATATATATATATATTTTAAAGTTATTCCCATACAAACAATTTAATGAATTCGTCCGATTGACCTCTTCAGTCGCCTCAATGAGTAAATTAATAAATGTGCTGAGTTTCGACACGTCTCCGATCACATGGCGCGTAGAGAATCGCAAGTACTAGTACGCTACACCTTGCCATTATAAATACCTTATTGTTAATTATTTTTGCTTTCCAATTTATACGTAGTATAAGGAAAGCTTTGTGATGGTCGAAATTTTCGATTCCGAGATTTCAACGGATTTACACGTTTTGAGGTCCCAGGAACCCAAAAAAGTGGTTTTTACAAAATGTCTGTCTGTCGGTCGGTCTGTCGGTCTGTCGGTCTGTCGGTCAGTCTGTCTGTTCGTCGATTTCCGGGCAAACTACTCAGTGGATTTGAGTGAAATTTGGCATGTAGGTTCACAAAAATCATACCTCGGGACCATTTTTTTTTTTGGGCTAACTCAATTTGGGGGGGGTTTTATTTTCAAAAAACTCCAAAAAAACGTCTAAAAAATTATTTCTCAAAAACGGCTCCAACGATTTCTTTTAAATTCTCGTAGATTGTAGTCGTTATTAATGTTGACAAAATGCGGGGGGTCGCTTGCCCCTTGATAGTTTGCTTCTGGGGGTAAAAAAATAAAAATAACTAAATTTTAATGAAAAAATGACTAAAAAATGCGAAACCTTTCCATCGATGATTTCTACCTTCAAGCATGTTTTAGGTGTTAAATTGAGTAACGAAACCGGATAGGTTGCTTTCCCAAAAAAATATTTGGGTTTGCCCAAAAAATTATTTTTTGAAAAAAATGATAGAAAATTCGCGCTCAAATGCATTGCATGCCCTGCCATTATTGCTGTGCGGTAATTAATGTGTTTGTTTGACCTATCGAGAATTTACTTCACTTCCAGTGACGTCAGGTGGACAACCCCCCCCCCCCCCCCCCCGAGATATCGGAAATTTAACCATAGGAAAAATATTTGCCATAAAATTACTAATTTTCTCTATCTAATAATTTTGATAAATTGGAAAGCATGTTCGAGTGAACTCGGACCGGTTCTATTTATTTGTTTCTCACCTTATTCAGCCACTAATAAATTATTATTTTCTACAAATCTTAACGGTATTGGAACCTTATATGTTCATAACTTCAGCCCCCCTCACAAATACCCTACATCCGCCCCTGGAAGTACAAACCAATTGATTTTAGGCCTAAGAACTAGATGATCGTCGTTTCTGACCAGTGCTCAACTTGGGATGTTCTGTTCTGCAACATGCCCGGCGGCCGCGATTCTCCCCACAGCCGAAATATTATCTTGGTAAATGTCGAGCCCCTGTCAAGTCATAGTCCTGTGCTCCACCAAATAAACTGCAAACAGGCTGGAAATAGACTGGCACAGGGGTTCCCAAACTGTGGTCCACAGACATAATATATCAGGTGGTCCACGGACCAAAGTATGAAATAAGAAAATAAATCAGCTGAGATATTAGAAATTTGAAATAAAATACAGTAAGTCTGGCACTGAACTATCCAACCGATACCCGTACTAAACATTTACTCAAATATTGCAGGCACAAATCAACCTAGAATTTGTCGATGTGGTGGTCCACGGAAAATCATACAATTATTTAGTGGTCCAGTAACCAAAAGGGTTGGGAATCTCTGGACTAGTCTAATAAATGTGCTATATGTTAAACAGAACCAGTATTTAATTTCCGTAGCATTCGTCATAGAATTTCAGGGAAAAGGTGCGGAGACAGTGACTGGACCCGCAGATGAGCGTATCGCGTGTGACGCGCCTACATATCAATTTGTGTATCATTGTTTACTAGCTATTTCCATAATGGCTAGCTGACTCAGCGCATCATCACCCGCTCTTTCAGCCTCTATATATACAACTCTAGTCTAGTTATTACTTACGTACCGGGCACCGGCACAGTCCAGTTGCTAGAGAGCTGGGCTGCTGAACGGGAAGCTCGAAGTTCGGAATTCAAAATAAACTCAAACCAAATGGTACTACACGTATTATTATTATTATTCTCACTGTATCAACATTTTTTTCATCAATGAAGACTTTATTATCATTATTGCTTTCCAATTTATTATTTATTATTTGGGGGGCATTTTTTGGACGTAGGCCTATCGAATCTTGCCCTGCCAGTGAACCTATGGATTTTCGGTATTGGTATTGTTCCGCAAGAGTTTTTGGCGGACGGGAACTGGTAATACGTCCTCGATGTCAACCTACACAAGCTACAAGTGATTATAGATAAACTGAGACAAACTTTGCAATGACACCAATAACCCATACCTCACCATGGTATAGGTCTAAAGCTATTCCAGAATGTTCAATAAAATGTTACAATTACAATAATTATTTACGGCAACTGCCTGTACCCGTGCGCTGTTATATCACATTGTTACATTGTATTGCATATTATTACTTTCTCGAATTGGTTGTAGGCAGGGAAGGATCCAGCCCGTTGAGGGAGGTGGGAGGGGTAGTTTGGAATAGAATTAACTTATATAATATCGATTGAATTATAACGTAATAAATTAACTTACAACATACTTACAATGCATGTAGACTACCCATTATGCAAATCCGTTCTTGGCTATATGGGTATAGGGCCAATACTAAAACAGTTTGAATGAAATCAGTGTCTTAGGCGCCCATTCCACCGACCGGCTAGGGCTATTTACAAAAACGGTGACGTGGTAGCAGACATTCAAGACTTAGGTGACGATTCCATCGACCTCGCATTGCAGAATGCAAATGACATTGACGGAAATTAGAATTTTTCTTTTTATAGAAATCTATTAAAATGTTAGTACTTAACATATCCCATGACGCCATTTTTTAATTTTAGTTTGTTTGTTTGTGATTTTACTGTATGATCATTGATCAATTTTAACTATGGCATAGAGGAAAATAAACATTTCCGTCAATTCTGCAATGCGAGGTCGGTGGAAACCCCGCCTAAGTCTTGAATGTCTGCTACCACGTCACCCGAAAGGTTGTTGGTTCGAGTCCTACACTTGCTACATTTTCTGGCCATGCTTCGGAGGGCATGTAAAGCAGGCGGTCCCGGGCCTTCCTAGTTGAGTGTAAGAGAGGGCTTTATAGCCCTAACTCCGCTAGGTTGGCTTAGTAATATAACAAAAAGTCCTTATTTATTTATTTATTTTTGTAAATAGCCCTAGCCGGTCGGTGGAATGGGCGCCATAATAATTATGTTACTGGCCCCCGATGTAACATTGTAATACAGTAGGTTGTTTCTAACTACAGTCAAATACTTTCAAAGCAGTCGATTTAACATTAGGGGCGGATCCAGCGGTAAATTTAGGGGGGGGGGTCACAAGTTTTTTGTACGTTTAAAAGGTAATTTTTTTGTTGAAAAGTTGAGTTTTCTCTATTTTTTTTTTGTTTACTAGGTATCTTATGAATTTTTCTATGAATTTACTCATTTAGGGGGGTCATGACCCCCCTGACTCCCCCTGTGGATCCGCCACTGTTTAACATAAGGATTCTCAATACAAGTAATGAATTCCCTTCACATTATTGGAAAGGGAAGTCTTTGCTATTCCTCGAATTATTATATGTTAACAAATACGATTCAATAAACTGGTTTTAGCTGGTTGCCCATAGGCGGAGACAGGGGGGTAGGAGGATAGCTGCGCCCCCTCCCCCCCCCCCCATATGTAGAAAAACTAATTTTTTAATTTAATTAATTTAATCATTTAATCGACCCTAAATAATATGTTTTTCCTATTTTGACCCACAACTACCCCCCCCCCCCAATGGGGCTGGATCCGTCCCTGTGGTAGCCTATAATAGAAAAAATCTATAATAAAGATAATAAAGAAAAAAAAAATGGTTTCCACCCAGGTGGTCTTCTAAGGACAAACGATACCCCTCTATAAGACTGCACTTAGAAATTGAAGACTTGTTGTAATTTTGGGTTCGGGATTAACGTGTCACGTGATCCATGTAATTCTATCTGCCGCCACGTATTAATCCCCTTTATCCACCTATCCCCCATCTATTGACACGTTCCGCAATGAAGCTTATATAGCAGACCACACTGACCAGCCAAACAATACACAGCAACTCAAGTATTGGACCCGGAAAGCTCACAAAATGATTACCTTATCCTGCCAAGTGCTGTTGTGCTTTAGCAGGAACTATAGAAGGGCTGGCGACAGCTTGTGTCTCACAGTCCGGAAGCAACCTTGTAAGAGAAAGAAGTTAAAAAAGAAAATAGTTCGGTGATATTATAATCGATACTTAGTTTAGGTGCCCATTCCATTGACCGGCTAAGGCTATTTCCAAAAACGGTGACGTGGTAGCAGACATTCAAGACTTAGGTGACGTTTCCACCGACCTCGCATTGCAGAATTGACGGAAATGTTTATTTTTCTCTATGCCATAGTTAAAATTGATCAATGATCATACAGTAAAATCACAAACAAACAAAATTAAAAAATGGCGTCATGGGATATGTTAAGTACAAACATTTTAATAGATTTCTATAAAAAGAAAAATTCTAATTTCCGTCAATGTCATTTGCATTCTGCAATGCAAGATCGGTGGAAACGCAACCTAAGTCTTGAATGTCTGCTACCACGTCACTGTTTTTGGAAAAAGCCCTAGCCGGTCAATGGAATGGGCGCCTAAACACCGTGGGGAGAGCCGGGCCCAGCCCTTTTTTAGAGGGGGGGGGGCAGTTACCCCCTTACCCCGCCAGAAAACTTTCAGATTGCAAACTTTCAAAAGGTAAACTTACCATCTGCTATTGGCACAATTGATATCAACTCATCAAGAACTTTCAAGAAGGTAATTGTGTTTACTGCCTCTCTATCTCTGGGGGTCGCATTTGTTGTGTATTTAATTTAATGGAATATCCTAGGTAGTTAATGCACTCAAGATTGTGATATTACTTATTAGGATGTATTTTACAACAATTACAAATAAGATGGCGGCCTCACTGTTTACACTGTACGTGGTAATTGAGAGTCTACGCAAGGCCGTAGCAGGATTTTTTTCGGGGGGGGGGGGGGGGGGAGGGGCTTGGAACATTATAAGTACATTATAAACTGTGCGAGTCGACTGAAGACGTCTACATTTCTTTACATATTGTATGGTAGGTACAAGCTAACTGCATTAGATTGTGTTACGTTAGACCTATGTTCGGGCTTCCGTCTACAAGACTCTAGTCTTTCCTTGTACGTATGTTATCGGAAATCTTGTAAAGTTTGCCGTATGAGTCGGTCTCTTTGCCGCCATTGTGTTCTCGAGTACAAGTAATTTTTTATATCGAGTGTGGGCAGTTGATGATGGAAGTGTTGATGTTGCAAGACACAAGCCGGGTCGTGTTATCCATCCGGCTGCAGCCGAGAGCGGCAGATTCAGAGGTGGCGGTAAAATTCCCCAATGTTTTCATCGGAAATATTAGCTAAAAATACGTAAAATGTGCCAATAAAAAAATCCCCGGGCCACCCTAAACACAACGTATATGTCTTGGCGACATAACGTAACTTCGTTTGCTGAACCACTGCCGCACATTATTCAGAAATGTGAAAAATCTATAATTTCGTATTTATATTTTTCCAGTGATTCACCCGGGAAAGGCCCCGAACCCCGGGACGGAGCCAGCCCATTTGGGGGGGGGGGGAGTTGTGTGTGAAAGTAGAATAACATATATGTAGTATCTATTAAATCAGAGCGTAATAAATTAACTTACAACTAACAACCCAATTTTGGGGGAGGGGATGCTAGCCTCCCTGCCCCCCTCTGTATCTGTCCATGCCCGAACCCCCTCTACAGAATTGGTCTCGTCGACAATAATATTTAAGCTTCGTTTTATACATGAACCACAACATGTGTGTGTGTTTTTTTTGTAGGGTAAATTAGGTAGGACATTGGGTGTTTCCTTAAGCGCCCTTAGGTTTGGGGAATTAGGATTATGGAAACTTGTGTATAAATTCATGAAAATAAAGAATTTATTATTTACATAATATTATTATTATTACATACATTAATAAATGTGCAGAAAAATTGAATTTCCTGACAGAACGTTTTCCTTTGAGGGAGATCCCCAGTTTGCAGTGCTTTCAAATGTGTGGTGTTCATCCAAGGAAGGAAAGGGGGGAGCAAATCAACTCTAGTCTTGGGTGGCATATTCTTAAATCCGACCCTGGGCATAAGTCAGCAAGTGCATTGTTCTAGAGGCATATGGATTGTCGGTTTGCGGCGTAAGCATAGCTAAAGTTATTTTTGGATTCAAATTTGCTGAGCTTCTGAGTAATGCCTTGTAGTCTCAGAGGCGAAGACGCCTCCTCGTGGTGAAGATGGAAGGGCGTAGTGGTGACTGGACAGATAGAGAACCGAGTTTGAGCCGGGATAAGCGAAAAACACAGTATTTTCAGCGCAGGGCACTCTTTTGTCCTGGGCTTGGAAAACTGGCCCCGAAGGCGGAGGAACTCGATGTAGAGCCAACGGCATAAGGATGCAGAAGGCAACGAGAAACCACTGTAATACAATTACCTAGCAAAATGATCATGACATCACTGTTTAAGATTGCCATAAAGTTCGCTAATCTGCCTGTCTTTTCCTGCTGTAACCATACCATTGGTCATGGCTTCATGGACATGGCAAAATCAAACCACATGAGAATTTTTCTCTGAATAATCCAAATTATGGCTACATTCAGAAGCCCGTATTCTCTAACATGATGCTTTACAGGGGCTATGTAATCCTGTCCCACTGCAGCAATGGAGATAGTACTGGACTTCCCACCCCTCCATGTTGCAGTGGAAACTTCATCAGAAATGGCATTACTAGGAGTGGAAGGGCAATTAAGAGAGACTCAGCCTCTCTGACTACGTCTGACCACTGCTTGGATATGCCAAGCGATAGAATCCATCCAAAATACTGTTTTAGGAGGGAATTCGAAACTATATTAGGGACAATGAAAGAATGCTGCGAATCAGCAGGAATTCTCAATAGTCACACAATCAAGTGGTATACTGATGGCTCTAGGCTAGGAAGTACCAAACCAAGAACAGGCCTTGGCGTCTTTGGTCCTGGGGTTAAATATCTGGAGTCTCTTAGGGAGACAACTATAGTCTTGCAGATTCTGCAATGAAGGTGCGGAGGACCTGCGATGCGATGCGATGCAATCGCACGAAGAAGAGCAGCATGCTCGGATAGCTTGCAGTTACATGTAAAAGACCTACCACTTCTGAATCCCCTCAAGATCCTGGCTCTCGTGAGGGAGATAGGCCTCGAGAAAGTGATGTAGAAGTGATGTAGATACTTTGTTGTAGGGGGCACAATAGGCCAATAGGCTTAAGTGCACACAGGTAACACCTGTACCCCAATTTATATAAAAATAAAAAATAAAAATAAAATAGCTGAGCTGAACAAAGGGCCGACAAGGAATAAGAATAAAATATAAAATACAGCGGTATTTAACCCAAAAATATCAATAAATATAATAATATCGATTAAGATGAGACGGATAAAAAGGAATTTGAGTCTCAGATTACCTGATCCCTGCACGTGCATGCCTACAGGGCCCGAGTCTCGATTCCACGTTTGCACGTGTGGGCCCGCCAGCTTTATTAATTTTCACAAGTACATGGTCTGGGCAGAACGCCCTTTAGACCTGTTTCTATAATTGTCTATGTTGTGTTGTTGTTGCTTTTCTTGGTTGACACGTGGACCTGTTAATGATGTCGAGTGGTGTTTATTAGCCTAGAGGCTGACATTTTGTTCTGATGATTTTCGGGGGGGGGGGGGGTGTATCATTTTCAAAAAAAAATAATAGAAAAAAGGGAAAGTCTCATGACTCACATGTAAGTCTCATGTACGGGTAGCTTTTAAATTAGTGGATAAATTAGTGTTGTTTTTTTTAAGTAGGGGAGTTTTACTCATTTTGATAGCAGTCGCGATTAGATGTTTCAGATGAGAGAATATATCTGCCAACAAGGGGGTCCCGGAGCTCTCCCTCGGGGGAATGTTTTCGAAAAAACAGGCTTGAAATCGTGGGGACCGTCCATTCCCCCGTCGTTACGCCACTGCCTGCTGATTAGTGCATAATCTGGCTCCACCCAACACTACAGGTTCACGCCTTCCAAAACTGTGGCCAGGTGGCAGAACACATACCAAAATGTACAGGAACATTTCATCTACTTTGTGACATCATTAATGAGGATTTTATCTTTGTACAAAAAAGCGTCTAGTGGGGTATCTGGTTGTCTTTCTGAGTCTTAGCAACTTCTTCAGGAATATTCAGAAGATCTTCTAACAATTTTGTCTAATTTCTCATTTATTGTTCACTGAGGCGTTCATTGTCACGTGGGTATCTTATAATGATCTTGTACGCCATGAAATTTATTACCCAATGCAGCTTATCTTAAAAGGAAGTCCATGGCTAAACATATTTTCTTTTAAAGATGCATACAATGGGCATGCAGAGGTCCATGTTATCGCAGACTATTACCGTAAGAAAGATTTATGGATAAGTTTCTATAGTATACCGTAGGCTATTCTTTGTAAAGGCCTTAGTTTGTAGTAATGGAAGGAATGCAAGAAGATCATGTTGGCGGTAAGCAATAGCATTGAATATACACTATATAAACACTACATATGACACTAGTGTTATATATTCAATGGCAATAGACAGTGAAGCGTGTGCAATTTAATTAAAAAATTAAAACATTTACATCGATATGTATCGTAGGGGTTAATCCTTTGGGGCCCCCTACCACCAACCATTGTAATAATGACCAGTTGTAACATGCTTAAAAATTCATTAAATATTCCATATTAATTATTTATATCTGAATCATTATAGTTCTTATAACTTACCCATTGTGAGCACAGGCTTTGTAAAATTCGGCGAATTTTGGCAAGGACCCACTACGAAATTAATATTTAGCTCAGTCATCCAAGGGACTGACAAAAAATAGATATTAGGTTGTGAATTAACAATATAATAAAAATGTATTACCAAGTAAGGTACGGCAGAAGTTAAAATTATTGGACGACAAATAAAACGTTAAGCGTATTTTCAGTCTGATCTGGATCCAGACGGAGCATAATAAATTATCTTGTGACAATTCACTAAGTAAAAGGTCGGATTTATCCATCGATAAAATATGTGCCTTAAACCTGATTTATAAGGTTTTCAAGTCCTGTTTCCACAACATATACATAGCTTGATTACCAGTTACAAATTTGTCATTTCATTTGCAAAACAGATGACTGGAACCTGTCCCCAAATAAAAGTTATAGCTCCACTTTTGGCTGTTGTTGGTTGTTAAGAGGACATGCTACGTAGAAAAATAGCACCCCAAAATTTGTTGTTTTTATTGACATTTTATTTTTTATTGCTTTCCAATTTATACGTAGTATAAGGAAAGCTTTGTGATGGTCGAAATTTTCGATTCCGAGATTTCAACGCATTTACACGTTTTGAGGTCCCAGGAACCCAAAAAAGTGATTTTTACGAAATGTCTGTCTGTCTGTCTGTCTGTGCATCGATTTCCGGGCAAACTACTCGGTCGATTTGGATGAAATTTAGCATGTAGGTTTAAAAAAATCATACCTCGGGACCATTTTTTAAATTAACAAAGCAAGTAATCAAAAATTTGGCTCATGGAAGTTGTAGAAGACTGCTTCATGCATCATGTTATAGGAAATATTAAATTTTTGGTACCTTTGTTCTTTCATAAATACCAGAACGGACTAAAATTATGCGTATTCTGGGATTTTTGGAAGAACTACTAAACCGAAAAGTTAAACTACCCGATTATATGTTGCACGAAGTAGTCTTCTACAACTTCCATGAGCCAAATCTTTAATGACTTGCTTTGTTAATTAAATAAAAAATAAAAAGTCGATAAAAACATCAAATTTTGGGGTGCTCATTTTATACGTAGCATGTCCTCTTAATGCAGGTACACAGGTACAGGTATGGAGGAGTGGAATTAATAGGAGGAGGGAGTTTCCCCGTAAAGGCTTTAGCTAGGTTGGTTCAGATGTCCTGGCGGCTGCCCCTAGAGTAGGCTATCCTCAGCAGTGCCTTGTGGGGGCCCCTGGGCCACAATTGCGTGGGGGCCCTTTCTTGGGCCGGAAAGTCTTGCCCCCTTACACGAATATTCTACTATCATTTATAAAATAGGGACACAGGATGCAAAATATAATCTAATAATAATAATAATAATAATATATGTGTATTGAAAAAAAATTTACATTACACAGATCAGCAGTAGCCACAACAGCTACATAGCTGAAAGACAGTATGACTAAAAAAAAGAAATAGAAATAAATAAAACACAGCATTACATATCAGCTGTTTTAAATGTTGTCTTTATCTGCTTAGCTTTATGACTCTCTTTTACGTAAATTATGACTATATAGAGAAAGCGATTAATCATTAATGCCACGGCACGTTCCAATTTCCCGCCAAATATTTCCACAAGTTTATTTATTAGCTTTAGTTTGTTGTTTTAGTTTTTTTAATCTATTGTGATTTTGTTTTTGTGGGGGCCCTGGCCCCATAGCCGAACCCGGCACTCATCCTCAGGCTGACCTTTTCCTTTAATCAGCATTCAGCAGTGATTTCAGTTAGGGATGACGTGTATCTCCGCACACTTCGACTTCGACTATCGACTTCGATGGCCAGGGGGTAGTGTGCTTGTACGTGGGCGAGTGTCAACACGTGTCGTGTCGTAACTCAACACGGGTACTATCCTACAAAGGCGACTGAAGAGGTCAATTGGATACATTCATTATTATTATTATTATTATTTTTTAAGTATGCTATTAACCTTTTTTTAAAAACAGATACAAAAAAACACTACCGTAGTTGTACAAGTTGTACAAGCAGTACTCCAACGGACTGACTGTTCTTCAAACTAAACTACCTACCTTAATCTGCCTATACTTTCAATGCACCCTCTGCCCCACTACCTGCACTTTAGACGATCTTTGGGAGTGCATGGGCAGTGGCGCCAAAGTGGGAAAACACTGGGTCCAAAACCTCAACCTCAGACACGAAAAAGTAAAGTAATTATACCTGTACAAGCCAATCCCGCCTTATCTCCCTCCGTTCAGGCTCTGAATTAATCAAGTTTGATCACCAGCAAATCACTACAACCATTCCTTCGCAGCTTCCTTGGAATTCCTTGCCAAAAGAAACGAGAACAGATATTAACTAGGACAGCCTGCCATCAGTTCCTTGGGAGTGAATGAATGAGTTATTATTTTCTATCTTTTCTTCTCCTATTATTTCTTCTCTTTTTTATTTTCTCTTCTTTTTTTCAAGAACATTTTAAGTTATGTATGATAATAATGTGGAAAATAAGATAGATTGTAAATTGTAATTGGTTAGCTGGAAGAGTAGCCCTTCAGGGCTAAAGTTCGCCTAATATAAAGCCGTTTTTCATTTCTTCATTTCTCTAACCAGGTATAGGTAACAATTGAATGGCTTGTATGTCTAAGAGCGCCCGTGGTCTGCCTACCGGTCGCACCATCGCAGCGTCCTTAGGCCGACCCTGAAGATCAACATTTCACAACTGGCCAAGCCCACCTTTTTTTCTCTGCGTACAGGCTCTCCTTGAGTCGAGTTTCCCACATGTTCAGTGCCCAGGTACTCATTTTTTAGCTCGCTTGGCGCTAATTTTTGCGTTATCGTGCTATCGAAACTCATATACGCGCGACGGCTCCATGATTTATTCTGGCTTTCCATCTGTTGGATTCTGCTTGGCTATTTTAATTTTTAATTTCAAGTCTTTGACTTTAACGCCCAAACGTTTATTAAAAAAACGAACCAATGTGATTTATTGCCTTTATTAATATTGCTAAAAATGTTTGTAGTTAGGTGTTGTTTGGATTATTTTTCAGCAGTCTGAAAGGATAAGAAGAGTTGTTAAAACGTACTCAAGGCCGTGCCCAGGGTTTTGTTTGGGGGGGGGGGGGGCACAATTTTTTTAAACGTATTTTATGAAAATTTAATGAAAGTCCATTCTATCCAGTGTAAAGCTCTTTTATTTCGGAGGGGGTCCGGACCCCTTGGACCACCCCCCTTGGCAAGGCCTTGAACTCACTTATAAACAAAGCCGGATGTCAATGGTTACTTTCATTTTAAGAGACACAACAATTGTTGCGCCTTTGTTTAGCAATCAGGATTTAATCCTAGTTGACAAACTTTTTTGTACTCTTATCACTTTCGGATTTAGAATAGAATGGAATAGAAAAACCGTGTATTTCTCAACAAAAATGAACATGTGAACGTGAAATAACAACCTGTGCCCCCTCAAGCCGAAGCTTGGGAGGGTGGCACTTTTTCATGGTCGCATGCCAATTTGTATTTGTTTAATTTAGAATAATTAAAAGTCATGCCTGGACAAGTTATACTTCCGCGTGGGTACTATGGCAACGTTTACGACAACGACCGCAGACATTGGACACCACTGTTTTATTTCAATTCATATTTATAATACAATTATTAATAGACAGGCACACTTAACAGAAAAATTAGTTTTCATTTATTTGCAATGAAAATTTATTTATTTATTTTGCCCCTAAAAAAACTATATCAAGTAGGAAGCGACCTATTGGGTTTTCCTAACACTGACTACAATATTATCTGAATTTAAAAGAACATAGTTGGAACAATTTTTGAGAAAAAAAAATTGTTTTTGCCGATTGTTTGGAGTTTGTAAAGAGTTTGGGTAAGAACCCCGCAAAATTGACTAAGCCCAAATTTTGAAAAATGGTCCCGAGATGATTTTTAATAACCTACATGCCGAATTTCATAAAATTCCAGTGAAGACTTTGCAAAGAAATTGACGACCAGACTTTTTGGGTACCTGAGAGTGAGACCTCAAAACATGTAAATCGACTGAAATCCCGAAATCGAGAATTTCGACAATTTTCAAAGCTTTCCTTATGTTACGTATTTAAATAGGAAAGCAAAACATTGTCCCGAGATTATTTTTAAGAACCTAGGTACATGCCAAATTTTGTAAAATTCCATTGAAGAGTTTCCCCAGAAATTGACGAATAGACAGTTAGACAGACAAACCGACAGACAGACCGACTGGCAGTTAGACAGACCAACCGACAGATAGACAGAAGGACAGGCAGAATAATATTTCGTAAAAACACTTTGGCACCTGAAAACATGTAAATCCGTTGAAATCTCGAAATAAAAAATGTCGACCGTCACAAAGCTTTCGTTATACAAACTAGCATACATAGAAACTCTAAACATTTTATAAAAAAAAAAAAAAAAAAACACTTCTTTGGGTACCTGGGAGTTGGGACCTGAAAACGTGTAAATCCGTTGAAATCTCGAAATAAAAAATATCAACCATCGCAAAACTTTCCTCATGCGTACCTAGGAAAGCAAAAAATTTAGAAAAAAAAACACTTCTTTGAGTTCCTGGGTTCCCCAAAACAAACAAATTATCAATAGGTCCAGCATCCAACGACCGGCGGCAGCTAGTCAATTAAATTAGCCATGTCATTTGTCACGGTGACACGGAAAATCACAATGGCGATTACCAATTTAAACCGTGAACCCACTGATACTTGACGGCTAATGCAATACAAATACGTTAAGTACAAAAGCGGCTTCGTTTTAATAGTGCAAACACGAAAAGCCACTCTCGGGAGTCGGGACATGCAGCTACCGCGCCACGGCTGGACCGTCGGAATGTTGGCCTGCGGGCTTGGCCCGGCCCACTCATGAATATAATGTATTGTATACGGACTCTAGCTCTGCAACTCAGTCACCTGGTGTCGTTGTTTTGTTATATATAATAAATCTCAAGGGTTAGGTGGAAGAAATACGAGTAATAGCAGTGGGAGATTATAAATTAAAATAATTAATTTGCATTGTAAAAATTTAGTGTGGGTTGGTTGAAACGTGTAAGGTGTTTCTCTGCAGTTTTTTATATTGTGTTTCAGGGGCGTCGTTTCAATATTTTTCAGGGGGGGGGCACGATGAAAATAAATTATATTTTTAAAACCAGGTTTTTCCTCGTTAGTCATGGTCATCTCGCGTGTTTTCCAATTCAAGGGGAACAATTGACCCCCCCCCCCTGGGATTTCAAATTACGTCCCTGTTTATGTATTTGGATTTGGAACTAGTGTTGCGGTCTTTGTGAGACTGCAAGTAACGTTATATACTAAATAATATATTCTCTTATTTCTCTTAGGGTGGGGATATTAGACAAAGTAAGATGTGGGGAAATGAGTCTTTGTAAAAAATTCAATTGAGGTTTAAGATAAGCAATGGCTGATCACTGATTTGCTAACCACGAAGTTGTCCCCATACAAATTACAACAACAATAATAATAATAATAAAAAGAAGATAAATATAGGCCATTTATAAATCCATAAATATTGAATTTTTTCTTGTTCTATTACTAAGCCTACCTTGTCGAGTTATGGCTATAAAGTCCTCTCTTACACTCAACGAGGTAGACCCGGGCCGCTTGCTTTACATGCCCTCCGAAGCATGGCCAGAAAGGGAAGCAAGTGTGGCACTCGAACCAAACAACCTTTCAGGAGAAAGTCGGAGTCTGTACCACTACTCTACACGTCCTGAAAACTAGAGGGCGCAATGTATACAGTAGGTATAGAGTGGAAATAGTTGAGAAAGCCAAAGAAAGGAGCAGGTTCTTCTTATTATGTCAAAGTTAAGTCAGACAGTTAGTGGTGCAAGAATGGATTGAATGAAGATAAAATCCAATCCTGATTCGAAATAAGTCCAAATTTGACTCGACTCGGATGATTGGAGTGCAGGCCATGTCCGTGGGACTGTCCGTTTATGGCGGTCCAGACGGGGTCCCATATACGGCCGAGCCTTGGGCATGGATATCACACTAATTAGATGGCTTCCTTCCTATAACATAAACTGTTATTTTCAAAATGAGTTATGAAGGTATTAACGGCAACACTATAGAAGCAAAATTATCATTAGATGCCTAGATGGTTAATAACTGGTAGTAAAATTCATAATTTATGTATTGCTACCAGTTTTGGCCAAGTGCTGCCTGCGGGCAATATAGTTCTGCACGGGCCAGCATACCAGGGTCATAGGTGCAGTTCTATGTAAGATGGACAGTCAAACTATGCTAGATATTTTTGCTTTCCAACTTATACGTAGTCTAAGGAAAGCTTTGTGACGGTCGAAATTTTCAATTCCGAGATTTCAACGGATTTACACGTTTTAATGTCCCAAGAACCCAAAAAAGTGATTTTTACGAAATGTCTGTCTGTCGCTCTGTATGTCTGTCTGTATGTCTGTCTGTCTGTGCGTAGATTTCCGGGCAAACTACTCGGTCGATTTTGATGAAATTCGGCATGTAGGTTCACAAAAATCATACCTCGGGACCATTTGTTTTATTTGGGGCTAACGCAATTTGCGGGGGGTTTATTCTCAAAAAACTAAAAAAAAAACGTCTAAAAAAATTATTTCCCAAAAACGGCTCCAACGATTTCATTTAAATTAGTATATAAAAAGTATATTGTAGTTGTTATTAATTTTGATAAAATGCGGGGAGTCGCTTGCCCCTTGATAGTTTGCTTCTGGGGGTAAAAAAATAAAAATAACTAAATTTTAATGAAATATGACTAAAAAATAATTTATCTGCGAAACCTTTCTATCGATGATTTCTACTTTCAGGTAAGTTTTAGCTGTTAAATGGAGTAACGAAATCGGACAGGTTGCTTTCCCAGAAAAGTATTTTTGTACAATTTTTTTTTTTTTTTTTTTTTTTTTTTTTTTTTTTTTAATGATTTAAATGATGAAATGAAAAATTCACACTAAAACGCATTGCGTGCCCTGCCAGTATTGCTGTGTGTTAATGTGTCGGTCTGACCTATCTAGAATTTACCTCACCTCTAGTGACGTCAGGTGGACAACCCCCCCCCCCTCCCCGAGATTTCTGAAATTTAAAACCATAGGAAAATTATTTACCATGAAATTAATCATTTCCTCTATCTACTAATTTTGATAAATTGGAAAGCACGTTCGAGTAAACTCGGACCGATTCGACTTCTTTTGTGTTCAATCGTAACTCGTAATCGTAATCGTACCTCTCTCACATGTGACATTGTTTCGTTCTCCATGTGTGAATGAATGTGTGAATGTCTCTGCACTTTAGTGTTATATTAGTAATAATATTGTAGCTATGTATCACTATTTAGCTAGCCAGTTGAGTGTAAGAAAGGGCCCGAAGGCTCTAACTCCACTAGGGGAGCTAAAGCTAAAGCTAGAGCTAAAAACTAAAAAAAAAAATAAAGAAACTATTATTATTATTATCTCTTGTATCAATCTCTTGTACATCTCGGTCACATGCAGTTTTTGATCTTCGGCCTTTCTTAAGGCTCTCGCCTCTCTGAGCCACATAACATACTAGCTATACTACATATTACTTACGACTATACGCTCTCAACAACATTTAAAAGTAAGGAGAACAGCAATGGTCACTAAACAAAAGGTTCGGCCGGGCACTTCAAAAGGGGGCGTAAAAGGCTTCTGACCCCTACCGAGCCAACCGGGTAACAATAAGTCAAAAGCTGTGCTAATGATTTCCAAAATCCCGACTGGTTTCGAAATAAGAAAACTCAGGCTGTACAACTAGGAGTTAAACCGGATTAATGCATTTATGCAACAGGCCAGACTGTACTAAGGGCAATTCTAACCCAAACGGCTTCGCATAATGATTAATGAATAAGCAAATTGATGACCAGTGTAGGGTTGAATTCATAAATATTGCAAATTAACCCTATAAATAAATAAATCTTGACTTTTTGTTGTTCTATTACTAAGCCAACCTAGTGGAGTTAGGGCTATAAAGCCCTCTCTTACACTCAACTAGGATGACCCGGGACCGCCTACTTTACATGCCCTCCGAAGCATGGCCAGAAAATGTAGCCAGTGTGGGACTCGAACAAACAACCTTTCGGGTGAAAGTCGGAGTCTGTACCACTACTCTACAGGTCCTATTTATTATAATCTAGGCTATATTATTATCTTAGGATATATTGTAGCATTATATGGTATAGTGTAATTATGGCATTAAACTAATTTATGTTGAAGAGGCAACCTCCTCGTTATAACCGATATTGAAGAAAAATCTGAATTGGGCGGGGTTTGGACCCACGCGGGGCATCGTCTTAGGGCTTGTTGTCTAGTGGTTAAGACGATTTCCCGACGTACTCAAGGCCGTAGCCAAGGGGGGGGGGAGGGTTCAACCCCCCCCCCCCCCCCCCGAAATGAAATGGCTTGATACTAGATAGAATCGGATTTTGAGAGGAAAAATAAAAACCACTATGTAATTTATTTTATTATTTTATTTTATTTATTTGTTATAGAAAGGTTAATCGCATACAGACAATTCAATGAATGTATCCGATTGACCTCTTCAGTCGCCTCACTAAGTTACCTAATAGGTACTTGTGTCGAGTTACGACACGTCTCTGATCGAATGGCGTGTAGAGACTCGCGCAAGTACAAGCACGCTACCACCTGGCCATCGAAGTCGATAATATCCAATGAGATTTCTAATCCCCCCCCCCCCGAAAAAAAATCCTGGCTACGCCCTTACGGCCTTGGACATACTGTAGATCATAGGTTCGAATTTCACCATGTCCAGATTTTTCTAAATCCTCAAATATCAGCCCGTAAGGCTAGTATAAATAAAAATGGTTACACACTTTAATATTTATTCGATCGAAGAAATATTTAGAAATTTATGTTCAAGTACTAGTGTATACCATTTAAATCTGAATTTGGGTATTCTTCGTCTGCTTCTTCTTCTGGCTGTGCAGCCCTTGATGAGTTTTCGCCTGCTCGACAATACTCCTCCAGTCATCTCGGTTTTGTACAATAAGAATCATAAGGTAACATTACGACTGTTACGGGATATGACCCTGCGAACCTTCCTAATTGTAAAACCGCAAGTTTGCTTCAGACATTGTCATCAAATTTGCACAGGGTCGGTGATGTAGATGAGCAATCTACGCAAGATCTAGACGCCAAAGGGCAAACTAGGGTAGGTTCTAACATTAAAGAGCTATGTGAAAGGTCTCCTAACGCAGAAATGCACATACTTTACATGATATTTTCTAGTCATAGCATCGCCAATAAAGCTAACCCACGAGCACAACGTAAACGGCAACTAGTTTACATATTGCAAACTGTCACAGCAGGGTCGTATATGTAAAGTAGAAATGCCAAAGGTCGTACAACGCTACCCTGAGGCACACCACGCTCTCACCACAACGAGCTCTATGCAAAAGGTCTCCACCCTAATGCAGATGATGGCATCCACGTTACTAGAAACCATTGTGCGACGGCGCATTCTTTCGTGTTCGTTCTGGGCGAAGCTTACACGAGCCCTGCCTACAACTAATGAGATAACCATAAATTAGTGGCTTATGGATGCATTGTAAGGTGACATTGAAGCCAGGCATTCTTGATGCCAAATTTGTTTTTATTTGCTGGAATGAAGGGCCGCACCTCCCATATATTTGCCTGTTTTGCATACATAACTTGTTTGGTGCTAGCACCCACGGTTATCTCCAGCCGTTAAATCTCAGAGTTAAGCACACCTGTTCTGGAGCGTTGCCATTGGTTGCCTCTTTCGCGCGCTGCATGTCGAACTTGACGCGGGTTTTAGAAGGATGGGGCAGTGCCGGAGCCAGGTGAAAGCCAGAACGAGAGATGTTCACGAAACTTCGCAGCTCTGTGCATTGCTTCTGGAAACACACTGAGCCGAATTCATACATTCAAACATGTATATTTCACATAATTGGAGCACATTATGCAGTGCTTAACTATTCTATTCAGTTTATCGTAACCAAGCCTTTCCAGCCGGCGTACTATGGCAATTGTTATTACCTTATCCTTGGGGTAAAAAATGTAAGCAAAACAATGCATACGTCGAACTGAAGAGGGCGTGGCAGGACCGAGGGGAGTGGAGGCATCGATGCCACGTCATGTTACTGCCAACCAGCCATCCGGCTGTAATTTGAAGAAGAAGAAGAACCTTAAGCTTATGCCTCAACCCAAATCAAATCAAATCACTTAACATACAGTAATCTAGACATCGTACAATATATAGTCCGTTCCATACAACATACAATGAATTAGTTATTACTACCGGTTTCGTGACCCAAGCCACTGCTAAAACTCTAAAAGTAATTAAACCGTCATTAGCAGATAGCAGCTGCGTACAGAGTATAATGCATTAGTGCAGGCCAAATGCGAAAATGCAATCTGCAAGACTTAATTAATGCACAACCCAGCATCAACAGCTTGACCTCTTAGCAGGTAAGTTAACAATGAATATCAGAGGTCAAGATATTGTGGTTGAGTAAATAAAAAGCCTATTTATTATTTTTAGTTTGCATGCATGCTGGAGAACGCGCAGTACAATGCAATTTCGTACGGCATAATAAAATCACTCTGCAGCTGTTGTTTCTTGTGAGTATTCTATAATTATTGATAGGTCGTAATTTTAATAGCACTGCAAACTACTGAGCTTAACGGAAATGTATGAGCGATTTAAGTACACATAGGCTTAAGCCTTAATGGGCATGGTTGTAATGTATTTTTACTTATTACGCTTCTATCGACTTCACAGTAAGTAACTGTGCTATATGAGGAGCAAACTTTCAAAAGGGCACAAATCCATTTTCGTAAAATGTTCAGGAAACTCGAAAAACATAATTATTTTGGCTTTATCATAATGGGAATATAAGATTCTTCAAAAGACTGGGTTAAATTTTTTTGATTTTAATTTGATTAGCAATCCTGATTCAACTCATCTTCAAGATGGAAAATCGATGATAAAATTAATTTTTAATTTTCATGGATTTGTGACGTTTTGAAAGTTTGCTCCTCATATGTCCAATAGTAAGGGATGTTTTCAGATACACAATAATTCTTCATTCTGAGGGCATAATCTCGGCGATTGGTTAGCAGCGACTATGTCTTTATGATCCTCCAGTTCTCTCGGTCCTGCGCCTTCCTCTTCAGCTCTTGGTACATTCGCGCTCCTGCGTCCTCCTTCAGTTGATCCATGAATTCCTTCTTCGGCCGCCCTCTTCTACTGGTGCCTTCCACTATCCCTCAATGATGGTGTGTACCAGATTTTCGTGTCTTAATAAATGCACTGCCCATTTTTCTCTTCTTCATTGTACATGAGGTACCAACTGTCCCTCTTCTTCAATAGCCTCTAGCACTCTTTCATTGGTCACGCGGTCCCTCCAGCCGACCCGAAGCATTCTTCTGTAATACCACATTTTAAACGCTTCGAGCCCCTTCAATGGTAGGAATGTAAAATTTAATAATTTTTTGCATCACTAATGCCGCTCCCACTATGTTTTTAAATATTATTTCCCAGGTCTACATCTAGGTACCCCGCACACCTGAGGTTAAGGGGGCCTACATAACCTGTAGACATGTTATAAATGTTAAAAATACACTAATTAAAATTAGTTGTTATGTGTTATATGTTGCTAAAACCAGTCCACAACATCACAGATTACAGATTTGTCGCCATGGAAGTGGATCCAGCACCACTCCCTCATCACAGTGTACTTTATTTATTTATTTATTTATTTTTATTTCTAGATTATATAGAGTATCGCTGCCCCTTAAAGCCGCAGCTTTTCTACAACTAAAACTCCAGATTTTGTCATACTTAAGAATAGCGCAAAAAACCGTAGTGGAAACGACGGTTACGATTTACGAAGCGATGTTAAAGGCAACGTTTTCCCAGAGCGCGGCTACGCGGCAACGCTGGCCGAGAGATAACCCAAGCTGTGTTTCAAGGCCGTGGACCAACCCAATGCTGCGAGCATCTTGCATATTCCTCTACTGCCCAACACCTAATATAATGGCAGAGTAGTGGGTAAAGCGTCGAATTCTACTATGAAAAGCCTAGATCTGGGCTCCCGTGCCTACATACTACTACTCCTTGGCGCTACGGCCCGTGTTGGGCCTTGGCGAGTTCTGCCACATCACTCCAGCCTGCGTGGCCCTGCGCTCTCCTTCGCCAGTCCCCAGATCCTCCTCAACGTCGTCCGGCCTTCTCATGCGTGGTCGCCCCACTCGTCTTCTCCCTTGGGACACCTAGTTTGAGGCAGTTCTTGTAGCCCGACTGTCTGGCATTCGTTGCACAGGCCCTAGCCACCTGATGTCACTGTCTCCAGTTCTTAGCATATCGCGTAGAGCTCATCATTTCTACGGATACGTCTCTCTCTCGTGCCTACAGATCACGTACCTTGTACTTGTCTCTACACACCATGCGACACGATACACACCAGGCTTCTCGTAACTCAACGCGGGTACTAGCCTATAGAGGCAACTGAACATTATCTTGTTTGTAGGCGGTTGACCTTAAAAAAAAAAAAAAACATTCTCCGGCTAAGAACCCGAGATCCAATTGTTCGCCTGGGGGAGTGCCCATCAACCCTCACCTTCTGCCGATGTAGCTAATGAAGACATAACTAAAAAAAAAACATTTTGGTCTAGATGTCCCTATGAAGTTTTTAGGGGCGGAATCAGTTCTCCATGTAAAGTTGCACTTTAAATTTTATCAAAAATATTAAAGCTTACTCCAAAGTAATATCGCTATATGTGCGTATGTGTGTGTGTGGGGGGAGGGGGGGGGCTGCAGCTGAACAGCACCACCGCGCACTGCTGCACATCGTCGGCAGCAAGTAGTCCTATCCTGGCTGCAGGCGCGGATCTACGGGGGGGGGGGGGGTATGGGGGCTATAGCTCCCCCCCATTAGGGTCCTCAAAATGCGTAAAACCCCACCATTTCAGTCCTATTTTGTACAAATTTTCTCCGGGGGGAGATCCCCGGCCCCCCTTGTGCTCGATTGTATTAATTACCTATAGTATAGAACCTTATTGCTCTAAAAATGCGTAAAACCCCAATATTCCAGTCCTCTTTTTCAACAAAACAAATAGAAATTTAATCTTAGCCCCCTCCTTGGTCTCCTTCTATATCCGCGCCTGCCTGGCAGCAATGGTCTTGGATAGCGCGGTTTCTGTCCGCAGAAGGTTCAAACTGCGCACACCAGAAAGAGGATACCGCCACGGGTTCCGCCATCAGTTTCTCCTCAGGAACTGCCAGCTGCGGGTGAAGACTGCTCCATGTCTGCAACAGGAACCTGAACTGTCCCCGCACTTGGTTTGTAAATCGAATTCACCGCAGCTTCAGCACACGGAAGCGTGTCAACGAGATTGGCAGATTGCTACAGCGTCAGTAAGGCAAAACAGGAATACACAATAGAACAAGTTGGGTTTCCTCTTCCTTGTTCGGTACAGACAATGCTTCGGTGGCCAGCCACATGGCTATACTCTCCAAAAGCCCACATGCACACTGTTCTACTCCTACTTACATACAATACTATAATGCTCAATTTATATCAAATGGGGCTCAATACTACTTGTACACGTCCAACCGTATCTGTCCAGACCCGTGCGGTAGATTTTCGTCCTCATGAAAGCGGTGGCCGGCCGACCGGGGCGAGTTCAGGAAATGGGTCCGGGCGACCCCCCCCCCTCGCCGCGCACGCGGCATCAAGGGGGAAGAAGAAGAAGAAAGCGGCGCCCCTTTCCGAACACAGCCAAAGGGGCAAAGAACCTATTACTCGAACACAATGCTAAGATACTTCTTCTACTACCTCTTCTATCGAAGATTAGTGATCATAATAGCAATTTTAGTCACTACTCTAGTATAGTACTCTACTCCATTGACCCCCCCCCCCTGAAACTCAAATTTCTAGTACGCTTATACTCAAATGCTTATGCTTATATTTAACAGGAAACTTTGACCCCGGCGGTTCCCATCATCGCTTGTAAAGTCTCTGTAAGGAATTCTAAATGGCAGTGGCGTCTAGTATTCTTTAGCGTAAATTTCCAAGCGATGGTGGGAGGCACCATAATACGCATTCATTTTTTTTACCAGACATCGAAAAATGCCTAGTACGAGTGGTTTGTGCTTTGCCTTGCACTCTAGCCCAGAATAAAAATGGTTACAGTTGAAAAAAGTAAGTGGAGAGAAACTCTCGATAATGTGTTCAATCGCGAAATTGAATTTTCTCGAGTCTAAATATATCAATTTTAAGTAAAGAAAGGAAAAATGTAGGCATACAATGTGCAAAGAGGGGGGGGGGAGGAAGTATTTGGAGGGGGCCGTATAACGAGATATGTCATTTAGATCAATAATACGTTTCTGCTTCTTCACTCTCGCTCTGTCGGTGGGAGGGGGGGGGGGGGGAGGTCGGACCCCCCTTCCTCAGGAACCTCCGTATCTCCCACCCATTTTTAAGGCTTCCTTTTAAGTCGAATGAGATGCTAATGGATTCTATGAAAAATTGTATGGCATAAACTCAAAGATAATGTGTATGTTTATATATTTGACATTTTCTTTTTGAGATGGTTAATGGTTATGAATAAATTAATGAATGATTGTGAATTATAGTGGTGCGGTTATGGCGATTATTTTTATCTTAACTTGGGATTAAAATTAATCACCATAGTAGGCTCGCTGCAGCAAGTTAAAATTGCAAATTGTTTGTCAACAGAGACTAATAATTGCTGTTCATTGTTGTTTAGGCATAACCAATGGCGTAACATATTTTTCAGGGTACTTATGGAAGAGAGGTTAGAGGTGATAATAAGATAAAAGTAATTTCAATGCCGAAATACAGAAAGTCAGCACATGCACATTAAAACTTTAAAAAATACATTTTTGAAACTTATTGGCTCGAGCAGAGTTTTTGCCAACGAAATTGTTAATTATTTCATAAACATCAAGGTATTTTGAAACTTCGTTTCCAATAGTAAGACAACTAAGTCCAATTATTAATCTCTCTTGGGGGAAAATTTTTTGATTACGTGCCATATTACCAAAGATGAAGACCATAAACTCATTTTAGGTAATACATGAGTTTATATCGAAGCTATAATAACCTACGTGAAGAAACACGCTCATAACAACAATTAATTAGAAAAAGAAGTCCTGAAGAACAAAATCCGTATATTTTAGAATTATTAAAAAAAAAATCCCACTCTTTTTTTTTCTTGTCGATTTCTTTTTAAATACTTTTTAATAATACAATAGTTTCTTTTTAGCACGAAAACAAGACTTTACAGTCTTATTCTTCGCCTTTTGTTATTGCAATAAACAATTTTAATTCAATTCAATAAAGATATGCAACTTGTACGTTTAGCTTGGAATTTCTTTGAGCCGTATCCGACGATACATACATGTGTATACGAAATCTGATATTATGCAAAATTGAGTTTTGGAATATATACACTTCCCTACTAAGCTAGATACTGTACTTCTAGTACTTTATCTTTGAACATAGCTCACAAACCAAAGCAGCTAGACTGCGATAAGGTTGCACCAAACCAAGGTTGCATCCCTACTACATTTACCGCAGAATACGTAAAGCAACTATCAGGAAACTAGTGAAAACTAGTCACAAGACATTAAATGCATTTGCGATGCCGATGGCTTAAAAAAGGAGAAGTTCTATTTTCTAGAATGAAAATTAGGCACATTATTTTACCGGGCTTAAATTAAACCAAATAATTAGCATAACAATCCTAATTTAATAACCTTAAAAAAAATACGCCCAGCAGTAAAATTTTATTACACCACTTGTTACTTGATTTTCCATTATTATTGCAATTCCCCAACGGCCCAACACAAGGAATAGAATTATAATTCCGTGACAGAATATGCAAAACTGGCTAAGAGTATCATTTAGAGTGAAAATTAAGCCAATTTTGACGAGCATGGAAATTCTTTTATAGTGTGCAATTTTTTGTGTGATTCCACGAATGCGATTGCATGTTGCAGTGAGTTACAATTAGCACCCTGCAAACTTCTATACTTGGTTCCCAACGGTTAAGCGCCAAGTGGTCCCAGACCCAGTCAGTTGAACATGATACATCTTACTACTGCTTTAGATTATAATGGAACTTCATACTAATATATTGTACTTACAGTGTGTATTCGGTATTTGTTTATTTGGCTTCAATATCATTTGTTATCATACTTATAACGTTCTCAACAACAACAAAAACAACAACAAATTCATCCCAAAATGGTATCATTGCATAAAACTGTCTACAACAATAATAATAATATAGTATGTATTTTTGATCGTGTGACAAAGTAAGTCGTTTTTCAGATTAATACATTAATAATATTAACATTAATAATACATTTTGAACCAACGACTAACGAACATTTTACAACAACACAAAATACTTTTTATCAATAAATAGAACAATAAATAAACTTGGAGGGTGTCTCCAAATTTAATACTCCCGCCTTATCGACCAGACCATATTTTGAGGATAAACCCCAAACCACAGAACAAACTTCTCACTCTTACTAAATAATGAATTGGCTCGATTTTTCCTCACTGAATCATATTAGAAAATAACTACAATATAAAAATTACAAAATGTAACTGTCTGTTTTCAAATTTCCAATGAATGCATTGGCACCGTGATACAGACATACAATATGCTACAACTAATGATATGTATATGAAACAAACTTAAAAGAATATAATTACCATAATAATTTCACGGCCGGAGTTACTTGATGAAGCTGTAGAATCCGGGATGTGGTCGATCTGAATGGCTTTCAGATCGGAAGTGAAAGCGCACTTCCCAAGAGTGGAAGCAAAACTTAAGTAACCGAAAGTACTTCCAAAGCCAAGTATTCTTTCAGATCGACCACGGTCAATCATCTCAAATTCTACTGCTTCATCAACTTAAAAGACTCCTCAAAATACAATATTAGGACAGACCAGAGGTGGACACAGCGACCGGCACTGAGGGCAATTGCCCCCCCCCCCCCTGGCCAGCAGTTATATTCTTTGCCTCTAAAATCTAGGTATTACTGCACTCAAAATGCGAAAAACCTCACTATTTCAGCCCTATTTTTCAAAACAAATCTCTGGGGGAGACCCCCGAGCCCCCCTTGTCCACAATTACATTGATTCTTTGTAATATATAAGCCGTATTGCTCTCAAAATGCGTAAAACCTCACCATTTCAGCCCTAATTTTTCAAAAACTTTCTCGCGGGGGAGACCCCTGGGCCCCCCGTGTCCATAATTATGTTGATTCTTTGTAATATATAGGCCTTATTGCTCTCAAAATGCGTAAAACCCCAATATTCCAGCCCTCTGGCTCCCGAGCAACGTTTATGAAAGTGGGTGGAGAGGCGCCAAATTATACACCCTTGAAAACCTATCGTTACGCCACTGAAAAGGGCCTCTCCCTTTTATGAGGTCTGGGACCGCCTCTGGGACAGACCCCTATGGTATAATACCTAGGTACATATTTTACAGTTTAATATCCAAACACCCCCAAATTTTTGACAAGTCAGCACAATGCACATTGAAGAATAAACTATAAGTAACGTTACAGGATGCATTTTAAAATGAGCCGGTGACAGCAACAATAAACTTTCTCATCAAGTCTGGAGTCATGGAACACCTATAGACAATAAGACAAACAAAGGCTAACCGTTCCAGACGGTACCGGAACAATAACCAAACAAGTAAACAACTCCGTATACATACACCGACCGGCGCAAATACTCAAGATGGTCCCGCGCTTAGTAATAATAAAAAATTAAAATCCGCCCTTAACTCACATAGAAAAGGGGCGTACCTGTAAAGATACGTTAGGTACCTGACGTGCCATCAATGTTCGGAGACTGCCCAAGGGGCTTCAGGAGTGAAGGTTCGTTTGGTTTTATAAGATAGCTTCTCCATCATTTTCGTTGTGAACATGGTCATCAATTTGCATACATTGGTAGGCCCATAATCAGGCTTTGCAACAACTGGACCTGTCCATATCAAATGGATTACAACCAACGGCGCAGCGAGAATAGTTAAAATTTAATTGATTCAAAAATGTTGTTGTAGTTTCTAACGCCTACTTTCAGCATTTCTGCTTCAAGCAGCCTGGCGGGGGGGGGGGGGGGGGGGGGAGTGAGGTGAGTCTGTTTGTTCACTTGAGGCACCCTAATATAGCCCTATAGCTTAATTCTAATTTTTTGGATCATTAGTTCACTCTCTTCTGATATTAAGTATATTTTTAATTTCGCCATAAATTTTGCCCTACTCGAAGCTTGCTGTTCATAAAGTAAACTATAACGTTCGACTTCTTCTTATGGTGAACATCCGCGAGGGGTTGGTTTTCAGCAACATGCTCCGGATCTTCCATTCCGTTCTGTCCTCGGCCAGCCTCTTCAGGTCGTGATAGAGAGTATATTATAATCCGTCTTAAAGATAGTGAGTTAAGCTTAAATTCAGAGCTCCTTTATGGATGGTAAGTTTAGAAGAGCCAACAACACCGAACTCCAGAGTGGGCAAAGAGAGGGACGATCCGCCCAGCAAGGCGACGCCTGGTTATTTCCTGAATTCGAAGAATGCACGGGAAGTTTTCTCACCGTCGACGACAGGCCAATACCCTGCTTGAATGTCCGTCTGCACATACCGTACTGCGAATAGCGTGCATTTCGCTCCAAAGACGCAGTTCGTACATTGCGTGCCTGGCTAGACCTGGAGGAACAGGTCAATGCCTGGAGTAGCTCACTTAGGTATGGGCTTGCTGCCTATAGGTATATTTATGGCTGTAGCCTCTTTGACAAGACACAGCTGTACTGGTGCTAAAAAATTTGCGTACCGTGAATGGTGCCAATGGTGGTGATGGTGGTGAATCGGGTCAAAATTTACATGTTGTAGTTGTTTGATTCTAAGCCCCAAACCCGTACCGGAATTACGTATAAGGGGGGGGGGGGGTTCAGTCTAAATTACTTTTAGTTAGTTTTAGAATTAGTGTTAGTTGTTGAGAGTTACCCTCGCACGCCGCAGTTTTGACCCGACTCACCATCAACATTCCCGGTACCTACTCAAGTGAGGCTTGCCAAAGAAGACTTCACTTCTGAGACCATATTTAAGGCATTTCTCAGAAGCTCAGCTACATTGAGGACTTGATGTGGCCGTCACTAATGCCAATTGCCTACAGTTTTGGAACTCATTTAACCTGACATCCTCTCTACAAAAATTCCAAAACTAAGCTGGATGTAGAGTTGTGGTACAGACTCCGACTTTCACCCGAAAGGTTGTTGGTTTGAGTCTCACATTTGCTAAATTTTCAGGCCATGCTTCGGAGGGTATGTAAAGCAGGCGGCCCCGGGCCTTCCTAGTTGGGTGGAATAGAGGACTTTATAGCCCGAACTCCGCTAGGGTAGTGTTAGAAGAGAAAGTCAATATTTATTTATTTATTAATTTAAAACTGTGGTTAATTTGAGTTAGTGACGGCCACATACTTTACACCGAAATGTAGTCTCAGCCACATGCAGCATACACGTCCTTCTATCTTCAAGTACCTACCTGTAGGTCTGTCTTCCTCTGTCCTCCTGACATTACTCAGCTACTTTGAATACTACTAAGCTGACTATACAGGTACAATATTCTTAATAGAAATTTCTTATAGTGGTGGTGATGGAGGTGGCGGAAATGGTGGCAGATGCGCGACAGGAAGCAGCGATTGTCACACTCTTTGAGAACCTTCTTATGCAAATTGATTCGGAATACGCGCA
This sequence comes from Psococerastis gibbosa, assembly GCA_963971405.1. NCBI lineage: Eukaryota > Metazoa > Arthropoda > Insecta > Psocodea > Psocidae > Psococerastis > Psococerastis gibbosa. Next base: position 47,550,710 of record OZ020487.1, read on the forward strand.
GCCCTATCGGCTGCTGATGCCACGTCTGATAAACGTGTCCGGTTGCTTTTTAATTAAAATTAGCCGCCCATCGGGTCATCTCCGTCCGCTGTCCATGTATGGCTATGTGGGCTATTTTATATAGGCAGATGCAGTATAGAATTTGTTAATTTAGATTATGCAAATTAATGATGCTAGGCAGCCAGTGCCGGACTTCCCTAAGGGTAAAAAGGGGGTCGCCCAGATTCCCGTGGCTTGGAGGAGTCTCGTGGGGAAAATTTTGGAATAAATTGTATGGTTATATAATTCATCATGTTTTGGTTTTTACCATCTAAACTTTATTAGTGTCAGGATGCGTGCACCTATTTGCAATTACGCTTAGAAGTCATTGATCTGAAAATTCTAAACGATACTGCGATCAAAATGCATAAACCCACACCTTTTCGGACCTCGTTTTTCAAAAAAACATTCCCTCGGGTTTAGCCCCCGGTTCCCCTGTTTGCGGTTAGGTATATAAATACCCTCACACCTGTTTAATCGGTTAGCTCTCATAAACACGACTAGGCCTGGTAAATTTTTAAATTGCTCGACATAAGACTAGCCTATATGGCGAAGGTTTTCTCGTCCAAACTACAAGGGAGTGGAATAAACACCCTTGTAGCATAAGGTCCCAGCCATCCCTTGCCACTTTCAAGAACCGGTCCGAGTTTACTCGAACATGCTTTCCAATTTATCAAAATTAGTAGATTTCCGATGTCTCGGGGGGAGGGGGGGGGGGGTTGTCTACCTGACCTCACTGGAGATGAAGTAAATTCTAGATAGGTCAGACCAACACATTACCTCACAGCAATACTGGCAGGGCACGCATTGCATTTAATCGTGAATTTTCTATCATTTTTTCAAAAAAACATTTTTTTTTTTTTACAGAACCAAATACTTTTCTGGGAAAGCAACCTGTCTGGATTCGTTACTCAATTTAACACCTAAAACATACCTGAAGGTAGAAATCATCGATAGAAAGGTTTCGCAGAAAAATTATTTTTTAGTCATTTTTCATTAAAATTTAGTTATTTTTATTTTTTTACCCCCAGAAGCAACCTATCAAGGGGCAAGCGACCCCCCGCATTTCGTTAACATTAATAACGACTACAATATATGTGAATTTAAAAGAAATCGTTGGAGCCGTTTTTGAGAAATAATTTTTTTAGACGTTTTTTTTGAGTTTTTTGAGAATAAAACCCCCCAAATTAAGTTAGCCCAAAATAAAACAAATGGTCCCGAGGTATGATTTTTGTGAACCTACATGCCGAATTTCATCAAAATCGACCGAGTAGTTTGCCCGGAAATCGACGCACAGACAGACAGACATACATTTCGTAAAAACCACTTTTTTTGGTTCCTGGGACCTTAAAACGTGTAAATACGTTGAAATCTCGGAATCGAAAATTTCGACCGTCACAAAGCTTTCCTTACACTACGTATAAATTGGAAAGCAATAAAAGCCTCAGGTCTCACCTGCTAGCCCGGCAAAGGTCGGTATCCCAGCATTAGGCCTTGACACAGTCCATGCGGTTTTGAGTTATTTTTGGGCAGTTAGGCCAGTACTTATTATTGTTTTCTCGTTTCTGTTATGTTTTTGTTTGTGTTTTTATTGAATTAGGGAAACTCTAGGACAATACTTACAACACTAGTCTTAAGAATCCTAATTATTGTAATACTAACCATTCCTTGCCTTACCTGGGTTAGCCCATAGAAGACATCCTAGTCTTATGGTTCGCCCAGGTAAAAATAAAGTAGTTTTTTATTTTTTTATTTATAAATCATCAGTACCGTATGTAAATTCTACAAGTTTCCTACTGCGACCAAAACGCGTATAATATCTTGTCCCTATTGCTGAGGTCTTGATGCGAATGGATAAAGAAGCCAAGTTGCAGCTGACGGTTAAGAAACGGAAAACAACATACTTTGGCCATGTTATGTGGAGCGAAAAGTATCTTCCGCATGTAATAAACCAAGGGAAGATAGAAGGAATGCGGGCTCCCGGCTGAAGAACATCTTGGTTGAAAAACCTAAGGCAGTGGTAGAAGAGGAAGAAGAAGGTCAGGACATGTAGAGTAGTGGTACAGACTCTGACTTTCACCCGAAAGGTTGTTGGTTCGAATCCCACGCTAGCTACGAGCATATTAAGCAGGCGGTCCCGGACCTTGCTATAGTTGAGTGTATGAGAGGGCTTTATAACCCTAACTTCGCTAGGTTGGCTTAGTAATAGAACAAAAAGTCATTATTTATTTTTTATTAATATATATTAAGAAGTATTTAGGCTTGCATTCGTATAGGCTAGAGTAATTATACAGCATCAATCAAATACCAAAGCAGAAACTATTATTAGTCTGCGAGCCCAGCTAAATTACAATATTAATTCCATTATATGGAATTGGCTACCGGAAAATCTAAGTTTCCTAATAGGGCAGCTTCTGAATTTAAACGATTATGACCAATTTAACTAGTTATGGTCGTAATTTATAGATTAATTAAAATGTAAATTACAGTTAAACTTGGAGATTCAATTTGAGTTAAACTTACCAAGGTACTAGAGGAGTCATCATCTACAGTAAATTGCCGCTATATTTCGTTGGTTATGGACAAGCAGGCTTGTAGCAATTAAAGTTTTTATGAGTTTATTATTTTATTGTTAATGCAATATATTATCTTTTACAATAGTAAGTATTTTTCTTGTTAACGAGGGTGTTCAAGATAATAATTTTTACTTATGAGGTGCCTTGGAGTAAAAACACTCCGTTGAATTGCTAGGTAGCGTTCACACTGCATAGTCCAGTTGGTAATGGTACTGGATTACAGGATTAGAAACAGTGGCGGATTTTTTTTTTTTTTTTTAGTAAAAAAAAAGATTAATCGCAAACCCATTATTAGGTTAAGTGGGCTGCAGACCAGGGTCTCATCGCTTCAAAGGCCCCCCGAAAGAAGAAAATAAAAAATTAACTACAAAAATAACTTTTATAAGCTGTTCGTAATTGAATTAATAACTTGTTTGGAACTTTACGTAAATTATAAAATTTGGCCCCAAAAATCGGTAGTAGGCCTACGTGACGGCAAATAATATTACATGGTTGGTACGACCGGGTCTCAATGTCCAATTTTGCATATAGGGCCCCGTTCGTAGTTAACCCAGCATTGATTAGGAACCGGGTGGTTTAGCTTCTAGACTTCAAATCAAAGAAAATAAAGAAATATATTTTAGCCAGGTCTAAGTCCACTTAACTGTAATGGGTGCATTTGTATTTATTTTCTGAGCGTATTGAAGCGTTGCACTTAAGGGAGAGATTCCAAAATATTTTGTTGACAAGAAGTAGTCGTGTATTTTGGACAAAATTAATTAATTTCTCGTTGCACAGCTGTAAAGGCAAGTTTATGAAAGTGGTCCAATGAAAGTATGAAACGTTATAAAAAACAAAATGGAGGCCGATGTCCGATGACTTTCCATAGTTGAATAACTGAATACACTTCTCTTAAACTATTAGCCAGTAGGCATTAAGTTTAAGAATAGATACTCGGTAGTGTCGGTACTACCTACTACCTAGTATCTTAACTACCTTTACTTCGACTTCGATGAGTTCGATGTTCGAAAAAAACCCGAGCTGGGAATGTTGGGATCAATTCTGACTGAGGTTGACCTAGCTACTTTGGTATTTTACTCTATTTTAATTTTTACTGGACTAATAGGCCTAGCCTAATCTCTGAGTAGCAACAATCGACTGGGGGCATTGTTTTACAGGCCATGACCAATAATTCTACAGTAATGGGTAGGCTATTTCTAAAAAAAACTACCTAATAACTGGTGTTATCTCATGTGAAATTTCAATCTAAATTATTTCAAAAATCCCTTTTTTACGCATTTAAAAACCCATTCTGTATGGAAAATACCCGTTAACGTCAACATTGTATGTAATTAAATCCGAATGAAAGCCCAATCAAGTTGTTCGGGGAGCAGAACATTCCACAGCGCTATCTGCCGTCAAATCTGGGAACTGAGTTTGGTTTTATGAGCCGTTTACTCTTTTCGACAAGCCTGGCTTTCTCATTATCCTCAAGTACATTTCCTGTTTTTGTAATTGCACTCTATACTACGCTATTTTACCGTAATTTCTCAAGTAATTAAGTTGCACTGTCGTTGTTTTACAAGGTTGTAATTATGTCATTTATTGCAGTTGGGTGTCATAGTACATTTGTATTTTATTTTTAGGCCTTAGACCAATTAAGCCCACCACCCTTAAAAATGACAAGGTAAGGAAAAGTGGACAGCACTGCCATCTTGTAATGCATAGTGGTGCCACCGAAATTCTGGGGGGGGGGGGGCATGGGCCAGGAGCAATTTATGGTCGCTTGAAGTACTCTGAAAATGTCATTGAAGTACCGATTGAAGTTAGGTATTTTTAACAATGTACAAAGCTACTTTGTAAATATGTATTGACACGTAGATTAGTGGTAAGGACTTTCACCCGAAAGGTTGCTGGTTCGAGTCCCACACTTCCTACATTTTCTGGCCATGCTTCGGAGGGCATGTAAAGCAGGCGGTCCCGGGCCTTCCTAGTTGAGTGTAAGAGAGGGCTTTATAGCCCTAACTCCGCTAGGTTGGTTTAGTAATTGAAACAATTAAAAAGTCCTTATTATTTATTTATTTATTTATTGGCTACTCATAAGTAAAATAGGTGATTTTTCTAAATAATATATAGAACAATCTGCACAGTTTCCTGAAATTGAAGGAAGCGGTTCAAAAGTTTCCGTGAGCGGTGGAGAATTGTTAAGAGACTTAAATATTAGGGGGGGGGGATAATGTGGGGGGCCAGTCTGGTAAGATGGGTATCTGCAGGTCATTCAATCTACGATTCAGGAGTTGTTCTTCATAGGACAGTGGACCTCCTGATTATAGTGGATTCCGAACCACTTGGGAAACACAGTGAAGTTCGGATTAGTTCGGAGGTGACCAGGACAAGTCCTACAATGTTTCCCTACCGGCACTGTGCACAGGACCAAGTTATCTGCATCTTTGAACCTGCTCTGGTCCGCTGCTCCGGCTGTGAAAGTCTTTGTAATATTATAAAGTGCTGACGTAGTCTTTCTTTCTCCCCTTGGAGTACCCTCTATGTTGGTTCATTCAGCACTTCGTCCGGTTCCAGCCAATATTGTATTGGATAGTATTGTAGCAATAACACGAAAATATGTAAACACTCATATGCAGGTTGCGCCTTCATTTTCATAATTATACTTTTAATGCACTACTAGTTCGATTGCCATGCATGCTTGACAACTTAAAAAAATTGGGTAAAGTTGTGTCCGCTCTTACACTCAGTAACTCAATTATGGTGGCACAGAACTGCCTGTTTTACATTGATATTATATATATTATATATATTGATAATTGAAAATGTAGCAAAAGTCAGAGGCGTTACCCCTACCCTACAAAAGGTATACGTCGTTTTGGTCTTCGTTGACATAGTTGGTAGCTTGCTGGTACCTGTGCAAGTTTCTAACCATCATTGTGATCAGAGACCTATCGTAACTCAACACCTACTAACTAAATAGGCTATTCCAGTGGCGGACTGGGCCGGTGGGCAGGACTGAAATTAATTGTATATGGGACTTCCAAAGGGTCTTAACCTATTTCAAAATAAAAATAATAAAATTTTTGCTAAATAACAAGCATTACAACAGCATTTTTTTGAATTTTAAATGTAAGCGCGCGTCCGCCTTTTTGAGGAAGGGGCCGCGGTATCCAAAAATGCCAGGGCGGAGTTCCAGCCCCAGTCCGCCACTGGGTTATTCGGATGCATTCATTGAATTTATTTACAAAAAAAACGTAAAAAAGAGCATCGAATGTAACATGTATAAAATAATTGGAAGACAGTGGAAGCATCAAACAAGGCGAAGGAGAATGGATGCAGTGAAGCAAAAAACCAGGCTCCCCTGCCCCCCTCCCCTACTCGCCTTGGGGGTCCTCGCTGAAGCGAATTGAAATTGGAGTACCATCTACAGATGGGTGGGCGTGGGGGGGGGGGGGGGGCAATACAAATGGGAAATCAAGAGTATGGAAACCATACTTCTTAACCGATGTCTTTTGTGCCTTCTCTTTTTCCCCCGTTTTCATCTTTGAAGGATATCTTATGTTCTGTCTTGCCTTTTTGTGGCAAAAAAATTGATGTCATTTTTGTTTGATTTGATGGCTGGACGGGCATATTGTCCACTAGATTAGTAAACTACGTTTTCATTTTTAGTTTGAGGTACGTTTTGACCAAGGGCGGATTTTAGAGAGGGGGGGGGGGGTCAGAGGGTCCGGATAATGTTTTTTAATGTTATTATCCACTGAACCTGCCCGCTGACCCCTCCTAAATTGGAGGCAAAATCCGCCCCTGGTTTTGGCGTATATACGTTAGCCATCTGCAGCCCGATTTGGGATTATTACAAAACCGGGGTTTATTTTTTAATACCGCAGTAGTAAAGTGTGACGTGACGGTGGTAAAATATGCGCGGGAAACTAAACTCCCCAGTATAAAGTGTGTAAAGGAAAGGAAAAGGTTGTTGGCTTGAGTCCCAAATTAAGTCGTAAAAATTTTTTAATTTAATCATTTATAGCATACCGCCTTAGGGTGAACGCTGAGATATTTATTTGTTTATCATTAAGAGAGTGCAGAAGGGCATCGGCAGGACACTCAATGAATTAATCATGTATTTCCAATCTCTACAGTACAAAAGAAAACAGTATTGCCCTATAGGCTAGGCCCGTTTTTGGGGGAAAAGTGATACTGAGTAGGTACTGACCCGATAAGTCGGAGAACCAAGCTCGAAACCAGTTCTGGTCAAATTTTTACTGCCTTCTTCACTAACGTATCAACTGTACATTACTTGCCATGACATTCCATCGGAATCTAATTTAATTGCTCTGTCCATGCCGAAGGCGGCCATCATGGCTTGGCAGAGGTCAAAGGTCGTCGGCCATTGCTGGTATCTCTGGGCTGTCCATTCGCACGAGACGCAGTGACAGACATTACGGTACGAGGGCGTTGCCGATATTGTATTGTAAAGGTTACCAGGTACCCTGGCTTGAACTGTTTGCGATGTTGTTGTATTGTTGACATGTGTCAGAAGCAGTTAGATATGTTAAAGACCGTGTTTAAATCAACAAACCTATATGGTACATAAATATATTTGTAGCCTACATTCGTGGGTGAGGAGAAGGCGTTATATGAAAGTTAGAGAAGCTATCCACAACTGGCGATGTTATTATAAATCAATTTACTTATTATTAATTGGTACCAACACAAAAGTAGGCAGCCGGACTCTGGTGGCTGGGTTATGTAGATAAAAATGAATTGAACTAGTTACTAGAGTGCTTACAAAGGTGACCGTAAGTTTGAAGATGGAATATCGAGGAATTATTATTATTATTATTATTTTATAAAGATTAATCGCATACAAAAAATTTAATGAATGTGTCCGATTGACCTCTTCAGTCGCCTCTGTAGGTTAGTACCCGTGTTGAGTTACGATACGTCTCCAATCGCATGGCGGGAAAAGACTCGCACAAGTGCATGCACGTTAACGCATCTGGCCGTCGAAGTCGATGTTGATTGTTTTGTTTTCCCTAACGCTTGCTTACAGCATTACCGCTTTAAGTGACCCTGTCCGCCTGGCGGGAGAGTGAGTCTTTGTATTAACTTGAGGCACCCTAATGGCAGGCTCTTTCACATAAGGGAGATGGGGAGTTGAGAAAATAGAAAGACAGAAGGCTTCCGGCAGAAAAAGAACATCCTAGTTGAAAAACCTGAGGCAGCGGTTTGGCAAGAGCACGGCTTCCCATTTCAGTGCAGCTGTCTCCAAGGTACAAATTGCCATGATGATCTCCAATTTTCGGTAGAATGAAAAGAAGAAGTCGGACCGAACTGGAAAAAAAACAGCGTTCATATCTACGGTCCTGCATGCTGCAATACTGTATACCTTACAAAAAAGAAAAAAGGGCTGATCCAAATTTGGGCCGACGCTCAACCCTCCCTTTTTCATCCTCATATGTCTCGATCCGCCCACATAAGGAACAACTGCCCCACCCCCTGTCTTCACCGAAGCGTGCTATCCGCTCCCTATTGGAAAATAAATGAAATTCCCAATTCCAAATTCTCGTTCGCTATGCTGTCACATTTCTTATTTCGGTCCCCGCCTTCTGACAGCGAGGTTTTATTATTTCCTACGATGTATATATGAAATTCTAGACCATTTTCAAGTGTAATTTACTCGGAGCCTTCCATATTCCCAACGCTCCCTTCCATTTTCTTCATCTTTCATTCCAATCTTGTTATTGCATGTCGTATCAAATTCATGGAGTTTTCTGATATCCCTTCATTTCCGTACATTTTCAGAGTCGTTTTGGAGTTATTTTATTGTATGGGTTTATTTTGACTAGTTCACGAGGCTGGTTAAGTCGGACTCACGCCTGTTATAAACTGTGTCACTAGTAAGCTGGTCTTAGCTTGTCCATCGTCGTATGCTGCGAGTGTGGGTTGACATCCATTCCATCCACATCCATATTGGGCCAGTGTGAAGACCAGCAACCCGCATCTTGGCCACAGTCTTTGTTCTTCGGCCTTTCTTAAGGCCCAGTACTGTGAGCTGTACAACAACTTGCTTGTAAATTCGCCCTTTTAGTTTTTAGCATTTCTCTGTCTGCTAGGATACCACTCGTGTCTTCAGCCAGCCTTTCGAGATAATTTGGGGAGATATAGGACAGCCTGCCATCAGTTTCTGGGGAGTGAAGTGTGAGAGTGAATGAATGAGTGCCTTGTTGCATTATTTTTTTTTTCTCATTTTCTTTTGTTGTTGTTTTTTGCAGGAAAATATGTTATGCATGTTAATTTGTATAATAATTTGTAAACCAAAATAGGTTAGCGGGTAGAGTAGCCCTTTGGGGCTAAAGCTCGCCTAATATAAATATGTTAATTATTCATTCATTCACAAGGCAGAAGTTCACCCTACCTGAAAGCTGTAAAAGTTCACAGATTTAGCAACTTCAAATTGGATTTTAAAAAAAAGTACCAATTGATACTCGCAATCGCTCCAAACTGTCATTCGAAACACAGAATAGCAACAAAAAAAGGCAAATTGTACTAAATAATAGAAAGCAAAGCCCTTAAATCAGACTCGCGAAACAAATGGGTCCCAATGTTTTATACTCTGAGCTTCGGTTAGCGCAATGGCAAATGCGCCCCCTCAGCCCCCCCCTGAGGGGGGTTAATGGTGCCTAAAATCAGGATACGAGTTTCAATCGAGCAGGCTACAGGAGGGGGGGGGGAGCGCTTCCTTGCATCTCATTATTGTATAACAAATGGGCAGGGGGTACGGGGTAATTCCTTCTCTTTTGTTTCTTCCAAATTGATCAGAAAATGTGTTGCTACCCCCCCCCCCCTTTACCCCCCACTGTAGCGCTCTGCCTGCCTGCTGAGCCTTGTTCTCTGTATTCATCCCCCCTTCCCCTCCCGTTTGCTTCTGGTTTTTTCTCCCCTTTTTTCCACCGTTTAAGTCTCCCAGGGTCTTGCCTTGGGCTTTGAATCAAGAATCTTTTTAGACCTATTGTAATGCATGCACCCGTGCAATATATCCTAGCAAGAACTACTGTACATTATGTGACTTATACTTTCTATTACTATTTTTATATTATTAATTCACTCAGTTTATCCGTCCTGCGCGGCGGTGCAATAATACATACGCCTGGCTATCTTTATGAATGGCTAAGATGAGATTGTCAAAAACATGTCAGAACGTTCAGATAAAGGCTGGCCTGAAATTAGTATACCGTTGGTATATGTTGATGACCTCCTTTTGGTCTGTGTTCCTTGCAGAACAAAAAACGCTGCCAGAGAAAGCTTTCCACACTGTCAATGAGGCACTAACACTTGCCATGCAATCAGAGACACGGAGACTCAGCACAATTATTAATTATTTGCTTATTGAGGCGACTGAAGAGGTCAATCTGATACTTTCATTAAATTTTTTGTTAAAGAAAAAAAAGAAGAATAATGGCAATGACAGAACTATCTACCTGATTTTGGCGATTTTAATTTATACTTTATGCTACTTGTTGATTACTTGTTCTGCTTTTTGATTACTTGATTGTGTGTGAAAGAATAATAAATTTATTTATTTATTGTATTTATTTAAAAAGGTAAATATGCGACGTATTCGAATATATGATATAATGACGTTTTTCATTCATTTTTTCATTCATATGACTATATTATACCTTACAGTAATACAATATATTTCAAAATTTATTGTACGTTATGGTAATAATTTGAAATAATTGAAATAATTTCATATTGTATTACAAAACAGTATTACAGTACATACAGTATATGAGAAACTCAACACTTAGAGGCTGTTGGACTAGAAAGAAAACTATTTTAACCCCTACGTATTCAGGAACATTAAACCCCATCATATTCCCACAACAATGAAACAGAAATAACAACTAACAGACCTACAATAAAACAAACAAAAAACCCACAACCAGCAAGAATTTCACCAAAACAACAACCCCAAGCAAAAAAAAATTAACATTACCCTTGAAAAGAAGAAAAAAAAAATTAAAAATTATCCCTCTTAAGAAAGAAAGTTTCAAAGTCAAAAAATATAAAATTCCGTTAATGAAACTTCCCTCTTTAATTTTCTTTCAAGTTTTTCTTGACTGAGTTTTTTTCTTTTCTCAGAGTAATTTAGAAAAAAGTGGGGCAGGGCAGTCGTTCGACCTTGGTTAATTCACTGAGTTTACACCCCTCCCCCCCTCTCTGCCTGTGGGGGTTCATTCACCCCCAAGATTCCTTACTTCCCCCTTCCCGTAATTAAATGTGTACGTCGGGGGATTGCTTTTGGTATTTATTCCTTGACTTTAATTGGCCTTCCCATCTCTAAGTGATTTTCTTTCGTTTTTTTCAGTTCTTTGCAAGTCCTGTTGAGTTTTGTTGTGATGTTGGCGGCTTTGGTTGTTTTGTAATTACTGCAGTTGATAATTCAAGATTTAATGTTGGCAATTTTTTTTGGTTTTGCCTGCGCATGAAGACTACAAAGGTTAATAAGTATTTATCACACATTTATAATTCTTGTAGGGCCGCTGGCCGGTTTTGAACCTGTAATAAGGTCCTGCGTGCACCAAACTACACATATGGGGTATATCTCTACACATTATGCGATTGGTGACCTGAAATAATTCAACACAGGTATTACCTACAGAGGCGACTGAAGAGGTTCTTCTTCTTAAGGTTACAATCTTAGCGATTGGTTGGCAGCAACTCCCTGCATATCGTCCTCCAGTTTACTCGGTCCTCGATCTTCCTCTTCAGTTCTTGATATGATATTGCTCCTGCGTCTTCTTTTACTTGATCCATGAATTCCTTCTTCGGCCGTCCTCTTCGGTTATTTCCCTCTACTGTGCCCTCGATAATGTGTACCAGATTTTAGTGCCTTAGCAAATGCCCCATCCATTTCGCTCTCCTGATTCGTATCTGGGCTACTAACTGTCTTTCTTCCCCGATAGCGTCTAGAGGTTATTCGGATACATTCATTGAATTGTTTGTAAGCAAATAATCATTTTCAAACAAGCAAAAAAAAGTATATATACGTCATACATATATAATATATACTTTCCTTAAAACCAAAGAAATACGCCAAACATACTCATTTCCTACATAAATGCTTCAAATTTAATCAAGTTGTTCTTATAAAGGCATGTGGTCCAGCGGTTAAGACGACACCCCGGTCTGGCGTATATTATGGGTTCGAATCCCGCCAAGTCCAGTTTTTTCTATATCCTCTAATTTCAGTTATAACGAGGTTACCTCTTCAATCAAAGTTAATTTAATGTCAGTGTTATATATATGTACAATATAATACTGAATAGACTACGACCCATGGCCATCTGATATATGCGGGCATGGACTGATACAGGGGGGGGGGGCAGGGGGTAGCCCCCCCCCCCCCCAATTTGGTGAACCTATTCTTAGTTAATTTATAACGCACTGATTTAATCGATACTACATATGTTTTTCCTATTTTGACCTACAACTAGTCCCGCCCCCCAAAACGGGTTGGATCCGTTCCGATGTGCAGGGAAACAGCTCTTCTATGTGGTCAATGCAACACCAATCTCAAAATTGTTAACATACACGCACCGCCCTGCACCGCCCTGCACTGCCCTGCGTTTAATCAATTCAGCCAAAACCTACCACCACCTCACACCCTAACACATCTTCTCGGCAATACTGTCGTCAACTCCACAATTAAATTTTTGCTTTCCAATTTATACGTAATTTAAGGAAAGCTTTGTGACGGTCCAAATTTTCGATTCCCAGATTTCGACGGATTAACACGTTTTGAGGTCCCAGGAACCCAAAAAAGTGGTTTTTACGAAATGTCTGTCTGTCGCTCTGTTGCTCTGTCGCTCTGTCTGTCTGTCTGATTTCCGGGCAAACTACTCGGTCCATTTAGATAAAATTTGGCATGTAGATTCACAAAAATCATACCTCGAATCATTTTTTTTGTTTGGGGCTAACTCAATTTTGGGGGGTTTTATTCTCAAAAAACTCCAAAAAAAAGTCTAAAAAAATTATTTCTCAAAAACGGCTCCAACGATTTCTTTTAAATTCACATATATTGTAGTCGTTATTAATGTTAATAAACTGCTGGAGGTCGCTTGCCCCTTGATAGTTCGCTTCTGGGGGTAAAAAATAAAAATAACTAAATTTGAATGAAAAACGACTAAAAAATAATTTTTCTGCAAAACCTTTCTATTGATGATTTCTACCTTCAGGCATGTTTTAGGTGTTAAATTGAGTAATGAAACCGGACAGGTTATTTTCCCAAAAAACTATTTGGTTTTGTGCAAAAAATTGTTTTTTTTTTTTAAATTGTTGAAAATTCACGCTCAAATGCATTGCGTGCTCTGCCATTATTGCTGTGTGGTAATGTGTTGGTCTGACCTATCTAGAATTTACCTCACCTCCAGTGACGTTAGATGGGCAACCCCCCCCCCCCCCGAAATATCGGAAATTTAACCATAGGAAAATTATTTACCATGAAATTACTCATTTTCTCTATCTACTAATTTTGATAAATTGGAAAGCATGTTCGAGTAAACTCGGACTGGTTCTTTACAGATACTAACCTTCATACACAACTTCATCCCTTCGTCCCAACGTTCAATTACCTCACCCACACTCTCAACTCAAACACAGACTGTAACTTACTGTCTCAGACGGTCCCTGGGCAGCCTCGTTGTCCAGGGTACTGGGCAGCCTCGTTGTCCAGGGTACTCCTAAAAACCACTTACCAAATCATCACCTCCATCTATCTGAGACTCTTCACCTAACAGCACAAATATCGGTAAAGATCCCGTGCCTTTAAATAAATAAATAAATATAATATATATACGATACCGCAATATGACAACCCCTCCTGTTACACACTAAATATTATTTCAATTGGTCGAAGATAAACTGGAAAGTGTAACACCTAAATTCAGATTGAACCCATATACTGTACCTACAATTACAACATTGAACGTACACATTCCAAATATTTCTTCGATCGAATAAATATTGGACCAAATAAATATTCGAGTGTATCAGGGCCGCCGCCTCAAAACTAATTCAAAATCAAAGCTTTGGATATAAGTTGAGACCTTTAGGGGCTGAATGCCTTGCAAGAAGAAAGCAGTGGGGGATGAAATGAAGGGGCTTAAAAGGGGAGGGATGCCCCCAGTTAACTAGAGTGCAATTATTTAGGTCAAGGTCTCTCATTTGCAACTCCCCTTTTCATCCCTCGAGCTTCTTCTTCTTCTTAATTGTGCCCCCTCAGGAGCTAACGACTTCCTAACTTACTTTCCCCCGCTCTTGTACTTATTTCGTATTCTACAGCTTACTTTTGTACGGGTTCAGCGTCTCAGTGATATTTAATTGCATTTTGAGAGTTTCCTCATTTTCTGGTTTCTACAATTTTAGATTGTTTTTGCATGGTAGGTCTAAAAAATTTGAGTTTTAGTTATGAATGTATGCTAACTCAATAATAATGTTCTGGAAGGCTTTTTATGGACCTAGACCCAATGCCAACGACCTCATGGATTTTTGGACATATTTGTGATGTTCCGATATAAATTTTTGGCCATTGGCCAACCGGTACAATTCTTAGATGTCAACCTACACTAGCCAATGAACAAGCTAAGACAGGCTTGCCATTAACAGAATGTAACAGGCGTAGGTATGACTTCACCAAATTCAGGTAAGAGTCACTGTGGCAAAGTGAGAAAAGAATGAATCTAAACAAATGAAAAATAATTTCAATTTTGAGTGAATGCATTTTTCTGCATTACCACGGGCACGTGAGTACCCCCCCCCCCTCCAATGCAAATTGAAATACGACATATAGGCCTGCAAGCTCAGATGGCTGGGTCATGTCGAGAGAATGGACTGAACGATATACGTTAAACAATGATTCTGTCGAGAGTTTCTGCAATAATGCAGTTGCTGCGGCCAAGGTTCATAAGGCGACTGTGGAGTCATTTCAGTAATTATATCTTTTTAGTTAAAGTAACAAAAGCAAACTCAGTGACAATGTACCTGTAGAGCGTATTGTTAGTCATATCTTACTTTGTGTATGCTACAGTACGGTACTGTACCTGTTCCATTGATTCATATAAGTGTTCCTTAGGGTATATTATATCGTAGGTATTATAGAGGTGTTGCTTTAAATAACTCAAATTTCTCAATTGAATAAAGGTATGTTTTGGCCTATAAAATTGCGTTCCTATTTGTTGACAGTTAGGGAAATAAAACAACAGACCTCATCGCAAACAGATATAAAGAGAGTATTTATACGGCTTCAAATAGTCTAAGAAACTGTTGGAAGGATGAAAAAGAGCGTCGTGCAAAACCGGAGATGGCTGGAGAAGTATAGAACAGGCCACAGTCTTTCAAGGGATGTACAGCCAGAAGAAGAAAAAGACAGCTACCACTCCTTAATACACTTAACTTTGAATATGAATATGGCGTCATTTGAATCCGTCAAGTCATCCGAAACCTGAATAAAAATAAACTCAAAAAAATCCAAAGGTGAGACCCTGGGTAAAGCTCAGATTATAAAAAAAAACGGAGAAAAAGAAACCTCCTGATCCGCGTATGAGATATATGACTACCCCCTCCCTCCCCCAAAATAATTTTGGGGGGAGTCTTGGAGCCTGGGCCCCCGGGAAAAATGCCACACCCAGAAATGTGAACACACGTGCCCCCAAACACCAATCCCAACGACTCTTTTCTTCTTTTTTTTTCTGTCTATTCCAAGACGTTGCCAGAGTGCGATATGTGGAAAGTATTGACAAAAAGAAGGGCGCATGCGATATGCCCCATCCGCCGTGACTATATGCATTTTCTCTCCTTCTCTCTCTCTAAACTTCTTTATCTTTTCCAATCTTCCACTTTTCTGAGCTATTTTTCATCTCTGTAATACGTCCTTCTTCTTTCAGGGCACACACGACCCCCCCTTTCCTCCCTCCGACCCCCCACCCTCAACCCCCTGAACCTGTGAGTTCTCGCAATTGTCTGCTCTTCTTTCTTCCGGCATCCTCTTTTTCACTCCCCTTTTTTTCCAATTTCGCAATTCTTGGAAGCGGCGGTAGTTCTTTCAGTTGTCCCCCCCCCTACCAGAGCTCAATACTCGCTGCTTCTCCTGGGTTTCAACAAAGGTTGACTTTTTCTTGTACTGCGACCTTCATTCTGCGATTACTTTTCTTTTTTCCATTTCGCATCTTATTGTATACCGATGTAAAGGGTAAATACGGCTGTTCTTTACCCCTCAACATTTTAACTGAAATGAAGTTTTTGTATTTGTCAGTAGGCTTAGTCACTGTCACTGGTTGATCAAGGCAAAGCTGCGTGTGAACGTGTGAGAAAATGAACGTAGATGGTAGCGAATTAAATTTTATACCTCTCGTAGTGTGACTGTTATCGTGAATGGACGGTATGACTGATATTCTGTATGAATGTAGTTTATAAAATTATATTTCAATCAAACTATATCGTTGTTATGTACAGTTAGGTGACTAGGTGTAAGAGAGGGCCATAGGCCCTAATCTCGCTGTATCTATATTTATTTATTTTTCAATAAAAACATTATTATTATTATTAGAGCCCATGTTAAAAGTTAGAAAACTATGGGTGATTCCTTTACTCTATATAAGATGTCCCTTCCTGATTTCATTTATAGCGTAATAGTGTTTAGCCGACGTGGCTGTATAGTTCTATATAGGAGAGATGGGTCATTCGTTCCAACTAAGGATATCTTCTGAATTTCTGGTGCCACGTGTATCAATACTGCCACATCAGAGCAAGCCTTGCAGCCACCATGGAAGTTGTTGTTGTTTAAAAGCGCCCAAATCGTGCTCTGAACAGTCAAAGACGTGGCAACAGAAATTAAAAACACTCTTGGCGGGAGAAATATTCCATCTCTCCTATATATGGTAGACATGACGTGCACAGGGTCAACTAACATTTCATGACTGTTAAAAAGCAAAAATTTGTGTAGGGAAACATAAAGTAAATTGTGTGCTCTAATGGAATAACTCTTGGAAACAGTTTGATGGCTTATGAAGGAGGTTTAGTCATGAAACGCGATAAGACCTGCAAGAGTCATGTGTGGCTGGCACGAACAGGAGAAAAAAAAGGAAAAAAATATCCTAGAGGTCAAGTTTAGCTGCAGTAAAAGAACTGTTGGTTACTACGGGCCCACCAACTTCCAGAAACCTTTCATGAGAGTAAATGTGATCCACTGTTGTTAAATAAATAAATAAATACATATTTCTCTTAAATTATACAATACAAGTAATCAACAAGTAATTGACAAGAAAGTACTATACAAAGTAAAATCGTCAAAATATCGTCAAAATCAGGCAGTTCTGTCATTGCCATTTATTTTATTTATTTATTTGTTGATTCGGGTCACATACTTGCTACATTTCCTGGCCATGCTTCGGAGGGCATGTACAGCAGGCGGTCCCGGGCCTTCCTAGTAGTTGAGTGAAGAGAGGGCTTTATAGCTCCGCTAGGTTGGCTCAGTAATAGAACAAAAAGTCAATATGTATTTATTTATTTATTTGTAAACACAATTTTACCTTCCTGACAATTCATTTCAATCCTACAGTGGTTGGTACGTTTCCTGGAAGTTTCTGGGAACGGCCCTTACCGCCCCGCCCTTATGGTGGTTCTGCTGTGCTGACATTTAATTGTCCTAAATAGCATAATAATGATTCACTCTGGACAGCTACAGGTCTAAAGGTAATACACGTGTTCAGCAGTGTATCTATGGCCTGCTGTCATTATTAGCCAATCAGAGCGCTAGTTACATGTCTTTTAGACTACTGATGGGTAGGCTCCCTGAAGTGGATATGACTTGGAACGCCGACTTAGAGGACAATCCCGAGGCGATTCCCAAAGGAGAAGATTTAGAAGAAGAGAGAGAAGAGCTGCAAGATATAGGATTAAGGTAAGTGTGTTGATATTGTATTCTATTGAATATGCTAGTATATTAACCATAATCCTTTTATTTGGTTCAGCCTCATACATGTCAAATGGATCATAACAGTTCACCCAGTCCCCGTTTGCAAACAGCCGAAAACAAATAATCCATGATCCAATCCGGCAATCCAGGAACCAATCCAATAATCCAAGTCCTTGACAAATTATACAAGACCTACTAAAGGTAGTTTACATTGTGCACCACCCAGCCAAGATAACACATACACCCTTAATTAATAAGCGATTAGAACTAAATTAAAAACTCCCATACAGAAGAGAAACCGTTCAAAGTCTACTTTATGCAAATTCGCCCACTTAAAGAGCCATTTATCATATAGGCGATTGCTTAGGGGGGTCGCAAACCAAGGCAGCTTCATTTACAAACGTAATTGCTCCGCCTATGAAATCTGCATGAATTACTCATTATACCCCGACACCTGTGGGGCCAAATAAAGTATCTAACACGACATCTCAGCATTTCTTGGCTGCCGTTAATGAGTGAATAAGTTAATTTGGTATGTAGACATTAATACATGAGCCTGTAATCAAAACCTTTGATATACGGTGTGGGAGTGGGTGTAATTAACGAATTTGTCAAAAGCTTGTGGAGTCAAAGGAAAGGCATGGTATCAAGTCATTAAAATCTGTTGTATATACAGTAGTATTTGCGAAGCGTTATCTACCGTGAATGGTAATTTCATAAAATAAATAGTAGCTTTGGAACGTTTATACTAATAGGAAGGCTGACAATCGCACAGCACGTGATCTTTTTCTAGGTTAGGCAGATAGATAGAAAGATAGGCCTAGATAGAAAAAAATACGTGAACATAAAATAACAAAGTTGTGCCCCCTCAAGCCGACGCTTGGAAGGCATCAACCTATATTATAGATACTAACAATTTCTATGTAACATGTAAAAAATAAGCATATTAGTATATAAGTTAAGCCGGCCGCCTTACCAAGTCGAATCCAGCGGACCAGGGCAGGTTCAAAGATGCAGATAACTTGGCCGTGTGCACAGTGCCGGTAGGGAAACATGGTAGGACTTGTCCTGGTCACCTCCGAACTAATCGTGTGACTTCACTGTGTTTCCCAAGTGGTTCGGAATCCACTATAATCAGGACGTCCACTGTCCTATGGGCTCACACCGTGGCCTGGGACTGTGTCCAACCATACTACTACTACATATAAGTTAAGCTGACAGTTTCGGCTTCTAATTATGGCCGTCATCTTGGAGTTCATGCATTTAAATTTGGAAATATATAATTTTTTTTTGAGTGCAATGAGTTTGTCATGCCCAAAAATCCCGAAATTGACGTCTTAAACGTTATTTAGAGCCAAAAAAATGAGAGAGATGTACTTACTAGCCAACGCCGATAAGAGAGAGGTGGAGTCCATACTAAGGTAAATAGCCGACCCTTTTTTGGCAAACGAACCAGTCACCCGTTGGACCCTAGCATGGCCGCAGCCAGAGGGGAGGTCCAGGCGGTCCGGACCCCTCCCGAAATATTTGCAGTGTACACTAGATAGAATGGAGTTTTAAATGTATTAAGGTTACCTCACCTAATGTGACGTCAGATGGACCCCTCCCGAAATATTTGTCGTGTACACTAGATAGAATGGAGTTTTAAATGTATTAAGGTTGCCTCACCTAATGTGACGTCAGATGGACCCCTCCCGAAATATTTGTCGTGTTCACTAGATAGAATAGAGTTTTAAATGTATTAAGGTTACCTCACCTAATGTGACGTCAGATGGACCCCTCCCGAAATATTTGCAGTGTTCACTAGATAGAATGGAGTTTTAAATGAATTAAGGTTACCTCACCTAATGTGACGTCAGATGGACCCCTCCCGAAATATTTGTCGTGTACACTAGATAGAATGGAGTTTTAAATGTATGAAGGTTACCTCACTTAATGTGACGTCAGATGGACCCCTCCCGAAAACAATTACTGACTACGGCCTTGACCCTAGGCAACTTGAGGGCCTTACAATATATTATAGAGGGGCGTATTTGTTGTAATCGTTTTAATTTTTTTGAAGGCCCTTTTGTGGACCCATGCCTGCTTATTATAGTGGCCCATAGGTCCCTTGTCCAATGACAACGACCCCATGGATTTCGGACATTAATTTTATTGTTTCCGTATGCATTTTTGCCCATTGGCAAACTGGTATTCGTTCTCGATATCAACCTACATCGGCTACAAGCGATAAGAGACAAGCTGAGACAATCTTACTTAGCAGGCAAAAGCATAACTTAACGAGTCCTTCAGAGGGGCGTAAGAGTTCTTACGCCTTAATCTCATAATATAGGGCCCTCGATTTTCTTTTACAAAAGAGGGTAAAAATTTTATTCTCAAAACGTGCCAATTTCACACGACGACTCTGACATTTCGTGCCCACTTGAGATGCAAACAGCCTTTTATAATAAGGTGCCTACGAAATAGGGGAGGGGGGGGGGGACTTTTATGGGAAGCGCAGAGCCAGGATATCCCCGGTAACGGGTGGAGGGGGCAAAGGGGGGGGGGGGAGGGGGTGGGGGGCGATCCTTCTCCTTGGCAAGCAATCCAATTTCGTGCTCAACCAATATCTCAGCCCAGCCTGACTTTCATATCAGCCAGGCCACGTGTTACGCCATTTTTTTTTTAAATTGGTAAATGGTAAAAAAAATTTTTTTTTTAGAGGCAGCCCCATCTTTTGTGCCACAACAGTCCATTATATAAGAATGTACAGCATAGGACATCATTATCTTACATTATATAATGAGGTGTATAGTATAGTGTAATGCCCCATAATATACAGCACCTACAAGCATGCAAAAGATGTTTTCATACATAAATTTTATATTAATTTTGAACGTTGATGCAGACGTTTAGTCCCGGTATAGATCACGAGTTCGAATCCCGTTCTGTCCGTTTGTTTTTGGACTCCCTCTTTCCGAAAAGACAATCTGTGGTGGTTACCTTTAAGCTCGTCCATTTTGGTTTATAGCTAGTGGATGTTGACACCTGGGACATGCACCTGTTTACCAAAAGAGAAAATGAAAATGAATATAAACCGGAAATATGGGAAGGTTCATTGGTCAGGTCACCAGGTAGGTATTCTATGGAAAGATAGCAGCGTGCTTATACGTTTGCGAGCTTTTAAACGCCATGCAATCGGAGACGTGTCGTAACTCAACACGGGTACTAACCTACAGTGGCGACTGAAGCGGTATGTCGGTTACATTCATTAAATTATTAGCATGCGATTAACCTTTTCTTTAAAAAAAAAAATCAACAGAAATGCTATACAAAATAAAAAAACACCGTCATAATTAATACAACTCACTGAAGTTATATTGACTTGTCGCACTAATTTTTTTATTGCAATTTTTCGAATGACATTTAATGGACCTAGGCCTACTTATGCGGTCGCGGATACTTTTGTCATGATTTCCGTATGAATTTTAGATCATTGGCAAAATGGTACCCTTCTTAAATGTCAACCTTCATTGGCAACAAGCGGCAATGGACAAGCTCAGGCAACACAATGTAACAGGGGTAAGCGCGATTTAGCCAAGCGCGGATACGACTCGACTTGTAGTACTATACCCACTGAGATATACCCCTGGGCATGCTGATGTTCATGGAAATGAGGATGCGGATAGACTCGCCAAAGAGGGAGCTGCTATGGATCAACCTGACAAACCCATGACTTTAAGTGACTGCAAGAGGCATACCAAAGAATTCTTTCAGGTTAAGTGCGGGACAGCTCACAGGACGCCGCTGGAAAAACATGGGAAAAACTTGTGCAGAAGAAAGACAGGCCGCCAAAGAACCTACCCAGATACCAGTCAGTTGCGGAATTTAGGTTAACTACGGGTCATGGCTACCTTCAGAAACATCTCCACCGTATAGTAGTAGCAGCGGTGTAGCAGCGGAGCCTTTCTGCCCTTTATGTGACACCCGGGAAGAGATGGACGGAGATTATCTTAAGACGTGCCAGGCTCTTGTCAGTAGCAGAGGTTCACCAGATTAAGTGTTGTATTGGGCTCCAAGAAAGCTGATGGCGGAAGCCTAGTGCTATGGTGTAATTAAAAAAAAAAACTAAGAAGTAAAAGGCGAGAACAGGTCCCAAAAAGTGACCCAATTTAGCCTATGTTGACCAACACAATTAATTTTTTCATAATACCTACAATCAAGCCTCTCTGACTAGCCTATACAAGCATATGGGCTGTCCAGTCAATATTAAATAATTACAGGTTGCATCATAAATTTGCATACACAAAATGCGCGGTTGTCCGCCCACGCATACTACAAAGAAACCCCCCAATATTAAATGCTGCATGTGTGAACCAATTACTTAAAACACCTGGTTAGCAACTTAAGCAGACGTAGCATGAACGGAAAGAACAGACATTTTAGATCCTACTTTTCATTTTAATATGGCTTTGATCAAATAAAAAATATAAAAATAAAATTGAATTTATGTGCGCCCACCCCTGTCCATAGCTGAGTACGCCCGTAAACGGGCATCGAGACCATTGGACGTATAAGAAATCGAGTGCACAGCGTTTAATCTTCTCGGACTGTTACAAGTCAATATTTCCAACAAGATAGCTAGGTGGTAGCGTACTTGTACTTGCGCGAGTCTCTACACGCCATGCGATGTGTCGCAAATCAACACGGGTACTAACCTACAGAGGCGACTGGTGACTGAAGAGGTCAATCCGATACATTCAGTTAATTGTTGGTATGCGATTTACCCTAAAAAAAACGATACACTGTGCTTCCATGGGCCATGACGGGGCACAGGAAAGGAGCCTCCCCCCGAAGATAGCTTTTTATACACGTGGTATAAAAACCGTGGATAAAAAACCGATCAGGCGTACCCTGGGCAACGCAAAGTGGAAACATCTAGCGGCTAATCCTTTCACCATTGAGACCAAAGACGACCTTTGTGAGTGCACTGACCATGGCGTCAGGTTAGAAAGAATACTGCGAACCAGCTGGAATTCTCAATAGTCACACAATCAAGTGGTTTACTGATGGCTCTAGGCTAGGACGTACAGGCCTTGGTGTGTTTGGTCCTGGGGTTAAATATCTGGAGTCTCTTGGGGAGACAACTACAGTATACCTCTCTGGGCTTTGCAACTAGAATGGACATCTGACTAACATAGGCGTCAGGGAGTCTAGAGCATGCAGATTCTGCAATGAAAGAACGGAGGACCCCGAGCACATCCTCCTTCACTGCGATGTAATCGCACGAAGAAGAGTGCTTGGGAAGCTCGCAGTTACATGTAAAAGACCTACCGCTTCTAAACCCCCTCAAGATCCTGACTCTCCTGAGGGCGATAGGCCTCGAGGAAGTGAACTGATGTTGATACTATGTTGTAGGGGAACAACAGGCCCAATAGGCTTAAGTGCACATAGTATATAAGTACCCCTTTAAAAAAAAGGGGCTAAGACAGTGGCTTTCTACTATATAATTTCAGAGGCTTTCACGGCCGGAGTAACGTAATGAGTCAGTAGAATCCGGGATGATAGTCGTGGTCGTTCTGAAAGCGTACTTCCAAACGTTTCGTCAACATCTGCGGTCGATCTACGCAATTCCACCGAAGATGTCGACCGCGGATGTTGACGAAACGTTTGGAAGTACGCTTTCAGAAAGACCACGGCCTATCATCCTGGATTCTACTGACTCATCAAGCTTTTTCTACTATTAGTCTCGTCTCTGCAAATTCTTCACACGGGGCCAATTTTTTGTACTGAAGAACAATCCGAAAATGAAATAAAATTTTTAACCTCTTAAAGGAACCCAACAATTAAGCCTCTTTTACTAGCAACAAACTGAGACTACTACAGTGGCCACTCAATTTCTGAATTGGCACTCATAAAAACCTCTGAATATAATGCATATACACGAACACCCTTAAACAGTCGACTAGGGGGTTAAAAATATAATTGCAGCTGTTCGTTAATTACAAAAGACGAGAACTCATTTTACCATTCGGTGGTCTAACCCTTTTCGCCTCTCGCTGCGTTTTTGTTTTTTTTTTCCTCGATTTGAATGTTATAATATAAAGAGCCAGTTTTTCAACTGAACTGACATGTTCCCTTTGCATATAATAGAATTTTAATTCATTGATGAAATTGAAACGGACGGTTGTCATTATTTTTTATAGGCTTTGTTTTTATCGTTTTACGCATTGAAGTGTTTGACTTCATTAACGTAACGTATCTAATGAGCGCCTAATATTAATTTTTATAATCAGAATGTAACTATCTACGGATCGGTATTTATTAAATATTTATTCATGTCAATGTAAGATCACCAAAATTGTAATAATTTCGTTCTAACTTTTATAGGATATGTCATACACGCCAGGCATGGGAGCCCTAATATTGTACATTTTGATATTGTTCTGGGTTATAATAAAGGTTTATTTATTTATTATATTGGACGATATTATTAATGACCTTTGAACTGGTTTCAGAACTGCAACAGAACATTTGAAGGCAAGTGATGGGCCACTTGGTTCGATTTAGGCCTGGTACCCACGGACGTTCCACGAAATTGGTCATGGAAGCAAAAGTTTTGGTGCAAACCCGCAGAGTCTTTTCAGTAGATTTCTGTCACTTGACGCTGCGTACATGAACGAGCACGGTTCTCCTCTCAACTCGCCAACGGAGAGAAATCTTCTGAAGTAAGTTCTGGTGATAGTGCTTAATTTGCACCAGCACAGTTACTCCCACGACAAACTTCACAACAGATCACTGGCATTCAAATATCCCTGCGTACCGGGCCTTAACTAATGTCAGATTTTGTGGCTATAAGTGCCCCGTGAGATTTAATAAGTGGGGCCACATATCGTATGGGCCACCTGCTGTGAACGGATAAAGGTGTTAGTGAGTGATGGTGTCCAGCAGTTAGTGGGTCACAGGAAGCCTAGAGCCTGAAACCTGGAGCCTCTGGAACGAGAAATTTGGAGAAAGTAGACCGACAAAAAAATTACTAAACTTTGGATGCAGATGTCTGAGGCAGGACGATGCTACCTATACTAAAATCCATTATTGCTTTCCAATTTATTGTGGTTAGGTGGTGCCGGGACTCGTATCTGTACTTGGTTAAGCCTGTTTCATTGCATCAATGGTAAGCTTGCGTCAACTTGTCCATTATCGCTTGTAGCCGGTGTAGGTTGAGATCAAGAACGTATACCAGTTTGCCAATGGCCAAAAATTCAAACAAATAATGTCTGAAATCCATGGGGTCGTTAGGCATTAGACAAGGAACCTATGAGTCACTGTAAGTAGACAAAGAACCTATGAGTCACTGTAAGTAGACCTGGGTCCATAAAAAGTCCTTCAAAAATTACTACTACTGCTAGGTGGTGCCGGATTAACTATAAATAAATAGGTCCCTGGTCTTCCTAGTTGCTATATAGCCCTAACTACGCTAGATTGGCTTAGTACCGTATTCAACCAAAACCCATTATTTATTGCTTTCCTATTTAGTTCAGGGAAAGAATTGTGATGGTCAAAATTTTCGAGTTGGAGATTTCAGTGGATATACTGATAGAGGTCCCATGAACCAAAAAAGTGATGTTTTTGTACGAAATGCCTATCTGTCGGTCTGTCTATTTGTTCATCGATTTGTCGGTGGATTTAGTTGAAATTTGGCATGTCGGTTCAAAAAATTCTTATCTTAAAACCCTTTCTTACACTCACCTAGCTTTACATGCCTTTCGAAGCATGGCTGGGACATGTAACATGTTTAGGACCTGAGCTACCGACCAGGGGGTGCAAGTCTGAGTCCGTTGTAGTACTCTACATGTCCCGACTACATGTTGGGTGGGCTTAGGTGGAAATTGCTGTTGGGACACCCTGTAGCCAGTCTGGCCAACCCTTGAGCACACTGTAAGTTATACACATCAAGGCTCTCATTACGGTTTCCGGTGTTGTATGGACATGTAAGGGAAACACCCCCTCATACATTAAAGTCACTTTTCAACCGCCCAGCTTTATCTCGCTCAAAATGGCTCCGACTTTTCCGAGGGAAATTGTCACAAATTTTCCACTGTTCCCCCCTTTAAGTCGGGCACTTCTATATTTAGCTTAGACGCGATATATGTAATGGGGAGGGGTTTCGTGCATGTCAAATTTGGCGTCTTAAACGCCATCTCTTATATCCCCTTCCGTATTTTCCACTTCCGGTTAGTTGCCATAGAGTATAGACCCTAATCTCGCTGTATGTACACTTATTTATTTTTTCAATAGAGACTTTATTATTATTATTATTATTATTTTTATTATTATTATTATTATTATTAAACTGAACAAATATCTTATAATAAAGAATAACTATTTTAAGTATTTAAGCAAAATTGTTGGAAACACACAGAATAAGAGGCAACTGAGAAATGAAGACACATTGAGACAAAATATTCCTATAACACATAATAAGTACGGCAGACGCCTCAATGAAACAGTTTTACCAGAGATATTTAACATATTGCCACTTAAACTAAAAGAATTGAACAAAATAGGGAAAATAAAAAAAGATAAAAAATACTTAATTTCAAATGCAGACTATTAGCCATTTTATTATACACATAATTTTATATATATATTTTTATATTATATAGGTATAAAAATATCATCCTTCAGAGATCAGAAGGATCTCATTCATTGCCAGAAGGCTAGAGTGAGTACTCTATAATGGTTTATTATTATTAATTATTATTAATTATATTTTATATCTTGCAGTGCCACTGCACTAAGATCCCTCGATAAGCGGAAGCTTGAGCGTGATATATTAATTAATAACAAATAAAATTGTTTTTTCTCAATATATGCACCTTGTCCGGGGTTAGTGGTCAAGGAAAAAAATTGAAGTGAAGTGATTATTGTTTATTTTTAATATCTGTTTCAATTTGATGGAGCTTTCATTATAAATATTAATTTAAAATATATTCACGGTATATTAGGGAGATTCATCTACCTATTGAGACCCCCTGAGCCTAAAGCCACCTTCCGTTCAAAATGTTATATATATAGTACAATTATATGTATGTATGCATGCATGTATAACGATTTTAGGAAACACTCTAAGCCCGTAGATAATATCCAATTTTGGTGAAACTCGGCACAGAAATTGATCCTACAAAATGTCTTGATCGAGTTTGTTAACCAGCTAGATCCATCATTTTGTTCCAAGATGGTGGCCGAATGAAACCTTATAAAATTCATATCTCAGTTAATATTAGTTGCAGACGAATAATATAAAATCTGAATGAAAGCCCGCATTATTGTCTACGATAATGGTATTCAACACTTTTTAGGGCAAATCAACGATTTCAAGATGGCGTCCATTCAAAGTGAAAATAATGTGATACTTAAGTAAAAGTTAATTAATATTCGTCATTGTGGTTCGAAATTTGGAACACAAGAGTGTTTTCTGTGTTGATGGTGTGGTCGGGAAAAGAATGAAGTTTTTTTTTTTTTAAATTACATATGCACAAAGGGTAGGTAGCATTGAGGAAAACCGGGGTCTACGCTTGCATGGAATCTTCCTACACATGATCGGCCAGAGCCGAAAGGGATTTTTTTAATAAGTATTCACATTTCACCGTATAGATCCGGTTACTGCAAAATCATAAAAGCAGCCCCTACAGTCTACATCGACAGTAAAAATGAATAACTAAATAATAATTTATTTGCAAACTGATGTAAAATTCCAATAAAATGTAAATATTTACGGTCCCTGGTATTTGCACCGGCATCGATGATAAGAGTAAAAATAGGCATTGAGCCCACTTTACATTTCCTGCTGTTTGTGTTTAACCTATAGGCTACTACAATGAAATGAAATCAAATCAAATGAAAAAAAACGACTTTATTGCAAACAAAAGGCGAACAATAAGACTATAAAGTTTTATTTTCATGCTAACCTATATATACACAATAAGAGTCTTCACAGTGTTGGTGTTATCGAGTTATCAAGTTAGATGTGCTATCCAAGTTAACACACAATTGTGAGTGTACCTCGGGAGTGAGTTATCATGCTATATTTAACAGGGTAAAGGGTAGTAGTCAGACGTTCGTGGCACGGTTTTAAAGAAAGTGGCTGAACTCTATTCTAATGCCAGTGTATATTTTTTGTTCATTTTGGTTACTATAATTTTAAGAATTTACGGTAATTGCTTGTGATAATAGATTATACAAATAAATTTAAATACTATAAAATTTTAAACGCGTTTCAAATTAATCAACAAAAACAAAGATGGCGGCGGTCAAACCTGAGCTATCGATCGCAGCGGAAGTTAAATAGCACACTTAACCAACTTGGAAGTGCGTTTAAGAAGTGTTAACTTAACTTGATATAATAAATATAAATAATAAATATTAACTCAATAGCACGAACATTGTGAAGACCCCTAATATACCAAAAGACGTCTCCAAACACATTTCTAATTTTTATTTGTACCTTTTTGTCTATGGTGGAGGCCCGGTACTGTCTCAGTAGAGTCTGCCTTTGTGCACCGGGCCTGCACTAGAGTTCTATATGGGAGAGATGGGACATTCACTTGCCGCCATTTTTTTTTTAATACGGCAACAGTTCGGACATTTTTGGTATTATTGGTATTTTGGCAAACTGGTACATGTCCGCGATACCAACCTACCCCGGGTACAAGTGATAATGGACAAGCTGAGACAAGCTTTGGCACAATGTATAACAAGCATAAGCGTGACTTCATGTGGTTAAAACATGCGCTAAAGACCTCTTCAAACCCAGTGAGAGAAATAACACATTTATACTGAATTTATTTGACAAGTTCTCCAAAATTCAATTCAGCTATACAGTCAGTAGTAGCACCAGCTGGATTAGCGACGACCCTTTGTCCTTGACGCCTTCTTATCGCCGTCGTAACCTTTTGATAAACCCTCATGAATACAACCTCTTGACATTTAAAAAGAACCGCGAGATTTATGGAAAAAACCTCGCCCAGGCCACCATCTTAAAATGTCAGCTGATGCATTTCGCTTAGTCCGTACATCATTTGAAAGCATTTTTTAAAATATAAGTAAACGAGATACTTGTTTGAAAAAAGCACTCGAGAACGAATAAATAACGGTGTATAAAAGGTTTATGTGTACAAAGAAACGATTACACGTAGGGAAGAGGCATTGTATCCTACAGTTCTCCAGCGTTTTGGAATGAGATGGGAGGGGGTTCGGGGGGTTCAGGGGGGGGGGGGGTGGGGTGGAATTCATTCTTTGTCACGCTCCGCTTTATAATTTCTCGTTTCCCGGAGTTGGTAATATTGCAATAGGTATGGTAAATGAGGAATTTTTGATAAAGATAAATATTTGGAAACAGTAAAGATAGATAAATAAATAATGAATAAATAAATATATATTAATACCATCAATGCCCATCAATGCATACAGTACGTATTCTTGTCTCGAATCCGTTATGTTATGCTTTAAAAGCAAATAAACATATTTATTTATTTATTTTATTATTTATTATTGTACTTCTTCTTCTTCGGCCGGTACTCCCCTGCGCCGAAGGAATATATTTATAAATTAACAATTATACCCTTATAATAAAAATAACCTGTGGGCCCCCAAGTTAATCAACTTGTCGGGGGCTCGCACAGTAAACGCTGTAGATGATGCAACATGTTTTCTATTTCACGTCTGTGTTAGCAAAAAAAACTTAGTTTTAATTTCAAATCAGTTTAATTCATACCATTTATTTTTATAGTAAGGTAAAATAATTAAAGTAAAAAGTAAATTAAGTTTTAATAATAATAATAATAATAATAATAACATGAAGGACTTTTTATGAGCTTAGGTGTAATTAAAGTGGCCCATTGCCAACGACCCCATGGGTTTCGAACATTATTTATATTGTTTCCATATGCAATTTCGGCCATTGGCAAACTACCTAGTATACGTATCTATTTCAACCTATACCGGCTACAAGCAATTATGGACAAGCTGAGACCAGCGTACCATTGACGCAATGAAACAGGCGAAAGCATGATTCAACCAAGTATAGATCCGAGTCTACACTTGGAAAATCGTAAATCTAAGGAAAAATGATATTGCAGTGTCTTGTAGAACAGTCAACGTGTAGGCTACGTGAGGAAAGCGAGGTTCGAGCCCCGATATTGGACAAGTTGAGACTAGCTTACCATTGGCGCAATGAAACATGCGAAAACATGACTGAACCAAGTACAGATAGGTTAGCTGGCAGACAAGTAGAGTAGCCCTTCGGTGCTAAAGCTGGCCTAATATAAACACGTTTTTCATTTCATTTCGTTTCATTTCAGATACGAGTTTTATTGTATGAATACCTGTGTTTATGACGATTTTATTTACCTCTTACAGCAATGTTGTATACATTGTAAATACATGATATTGATTGATTGATCGATCGATTGATACTTAAGTACGAAATACCACTTCAGGAAGCAGTAAAAAGGAACACAATGGTTTTTACGCCTCGCTGCTTACACGGATAGGGATGATACAGCGAATTTCCTCAGCAATTACAAGTCATAAAATTTGCTATGTCCACACTCAGTCAGCCATCAGTTTCATGACTATTCCCGGGAATAAAGGCACATATTGTATTGCAGGTACGACTGCGTTTAGTAATATAATTATACCTATCACCTATTATATTGTCTACCTCAACACTTTCAGTCTATTACAATATTATTCAGTAGTTATACGAGGATTTTTCGCTTTCCTATTTGAATACGTCAGGATAAGGAAAGCTTTCTGATGAGATTTTCGATTTCGAGATTACAGTGGATTTACCCTCTTTGAGGTCCCAGGAACCCATAAAGTGGTTTTTACGAAATACCTGTTTATCTGGTCGTCGATTTGTGGGCAAACCACTCGGTGGATTTTAATGAAATTCGGTGTGTAGAATCACAAAAATCATATTTCGGTCATTCTTTTTGTTTGGGCTAAATCAATTTCACGGGGGGGGGGGGGGGGATTCGCCCTCCAAACCCTAACCTAAAAAAGACTAAAAATTGTTTTTCTCAAAAACGGGTGCAACTGTTTTTTTAATGCACATATATTGTAGTCGTGATAAATGTAAACAAACCCCTATGGGGCAATTCTCATGAAAACCAAATTAACTAAATTATTTTTTGCAGAAATGATGGATAATTTATGCCCCAATATATTTCATACTCAGCATACATTTTTCCTGTGTTGTATTATATTCGTTCGAGACTATGCAATCGTCTCATCGATCAATTCAGTTCTACGGGATAGGAAAAGTCGAGGCAACCGATGTTTTACCTCCAGACAATTATTATTTACCTTTAAACTACTCAAATTATCTATCTCGGTACCTATACTAATTGATATATAGAAACGCATTGTCGGGTTCAGTAGTAACCGTTTCTTTGCATTGAACGGAACTGTGAATTAACCTCTTTCAGTTTTTACACAAATAAATATTGACTTTTACCTCTATTACTAAGCCAACCTAGCGGAGTTAGGGCTATAACGCCCTCTCTTACACTCTACACAACTAGGAAGGCCCGGAACTAGGAACTAAGGGCCACCTGCTTTAGGTCCGAAGCATGTAGCATGTGTGGGACTCGTAAGAAACAATCTTTCGAGTGAAAATCGGAGTCTGTACCACTACTCTACATGTCCTGACTTACATAAGTATACACGTGACAGCAAAATGATTGTTTTGAATCCTTT
This sequence comes from Psococerastis gibbosa, assembly GCA_963971405.1. Taxonomy (NCBI): domain Eukaryota; kingdom Metazoa; phylum Arthropoda; class Insecta; order Psocodea; family Psocidae; genus Psococerastis; species Psococerastis gibbosa. The sequence continues at coordinate 47,582,033 of OZ020487.1, forward strand.
TATGTCGACAGTCGACAGTTGACAGTCGAGTCTCTAACCTCAACTAGCCGTTTCATAACCTGAGTTCTCATTAAACTGGACTATTCCTAACTTTAACCAAATTCCTACGATAAAACACTGCAAGTCTGAAACCCCTGAAAAGCTGCGATTTCGAGCCCTCCCGCGATCAGCCCTTAAATTTTTCAAAATCTCAACTCATCATGCAGACAGGACTGACAGACAGCGCGCGGGGGCTGCTTCTGACGAGGAGGAAATACAAAACTTTGAGAGCTACAGTGGCAACAGCGACGTGCAAAGTTGGCAACTCTGAATAAATTGTTTTCCATCTCAGACAGGAATGCCAAAACTTGCAAGCAAAGTTCCCCCCCCCCCCCCAGCAACAGGGAACAATCATTATTCTCGTCGTCAAGCGGCAACTCTATAGCGCTTTTTCGTTTCTGACTTTTATAAATCGATATTTCGCGTATAGTACTAAAAACGTTTAATAATAATAATATTTTATTGAAAAAAAAGTTGACTTTTTGTTCTGTTACTAACCCAACCCAGCGGAGTTAGGGCTATAAAGCCCTCTCTTATACTCACCTAAGAAGGCCCGGGACCGCCTGATTTACATGCCCTCCGAAGCATGGCTAGCAAATGTAGTAAGTGTGGGACTCGAACCAACAACCTTTCGGGTGAAAGTCGGAGTCTGTATACTACTACTACTCTACTCCGACTTTGACTGTAAATGTAGATACAGCGAGATTAGGGCTTATGGCCCTCTCTTACACCTAACTGTATATTTGAACGATAGTTTAATTGAAATATAATTTTGTAAACTACAATCATACCGAATAGCAGTCACACTAATTCACATTAACTACCATCCATTTTATTCATACGCAGCCTTGCCATGATCTACCGGTGTCAGTGACAGGGACGGATCCAGCCCATTTTTTTTTGGGGGGGGGGGTAGCTGAGGGTCAAAATAGGAAAAACTTATGTAGGATCGACTAAATTAGAGCGTAATAACTTAATTTACAATAGATTTACCAAATTTGGGGGGGGGGGCAGCTACCCCCCCCCCCTGTATCCGTCCTTGGTCAGTGGTTTGCTGACTAGAACTGTAACTTTTCTACATACATAACTATGGAAGGGAAGGTTGAGGTTTCAGACTCCACATAAAACTAATAGGAAACATTTTCAGACAAACTGGTTCGGTCAATCCAAACGTGGAAACTGCTGCAGATAGAAGGTAGATAGTCAACAAAGGTTTTATTGCCCTGGATTTATGACTGGTTTCGAATACTGGTAGCCTATGCTTACAAATCGCGAAGCTATCTATATGTTTTAGGAAGATTGACTCTGATTTTAAATTACTTATGTATATTATACTTCTTCTTCAAGTTACAGTCGGCTGGCAGGTTGGCAGCAACATGTGGCATCAATACCTCCACCCCCCTCGATACTGGCCCGCCCTCCTCAGCTCCACGTATGTTCTGACATGTAGCTGGGGATACTTGAAAAAAGTCACTACTTGCCTAATGGTCATTTTATACAATACAATACCATACAATACAATATATATTTCCTTTAAATTATACAATACAGGTAAAGTATAAGATAAAATCGTCAGTGTCGTCAAAATCAGGTAGTTCTGTCATGGTCATTGTGCAAGTGCCTCAGTGACAGTGTAGAAAGCTTTCTCTACGAGATGGTTTCTAAGCATTTTAGGGAAGTTAGAAGCATTTCTCGCCGCTCTCAGTTCAATCAGGAGTTTTCTAAGGTAGGCGAAGCCTTGTAGTATAGGATCCAGTCGCTCACACTTGGCTGTGCGTGGCGCTGGCCTTACAAGGTCTCCCCGTTGCCTCGTGTTGTAGGTGTGAGTGTCCCCGTTTTGTTTAAATGTCCCCCACACAATAAATTATGACATTGGCGTGACTACTAACCCATGCCTAATGTCGTATCACATTTTATGGTAACTACAAGACTTCCAAATTGGCCGGATATGGTAACGACTCACGCTATTGGACGACTCCAATAGTAGGTTGGGTAACCCCCCCCCCCCCACCTTCAAATAATTATAATAATTTTTGTTTACCAAATGTGCCACGTCAGCATTATTTATTCGATAGAAGACATAGTTGGAATGTGTTGCTGAAGTATACGATTTGAATCTGAATTATTATTATGATATTTTTTATAATTATTATTTACCCATATTTATTGGAACAATGTTCCAGTGTGTAATTGAATGAACTATTTTCAATTTTTTAATCTTTAATAATAATTAATGTTCAGGTAGATGGGTAACGATAAATAAATGATCAACTGGATCCTACACTACAGGGATTCGCCTACCTTAGAAAACTCCCGAATGAACTGAGAATGGCGAGAAATGCTACTAACTTTCCTAAATTACTTAGAGACCATCTCTTAGAGGAAGCCTTGTACACTGTCACTGAGGCCCAGGCACAATGACATTGACAGAACTACCTGACTTTGGAGATTTTATTTTATACTTTCTTGTCGATTACTTGTAGATTACTTGATTGTTTAATTTAACAGATATATATACGGTATCATGGGCGCCGGTTCCATAAGGCTTGGTATGGCCCGGGCCATACCAATATTCAGATTCAGATTCAGAAAAAAAGATTTCCTCTGCCAATGTTGGGCCATACCAATAATTTTCACAACTCGGCGCCCATGTACGGTATTTAATTTAATTTAGTTATTTATTAGAGGTGTGCCGTTCCTGTTTTTTAGGAGCTTGCGTTAACAGTTCCAGTGATTCAAGAATAACGGTTCCTAATACGCGTTGTTTTAGGAACCAGTTCCTGGCTTAGGCTCAATCCCAATACTGGTGACTAGTAATCGTGCCCTGTCCAAACTCTGTTGAAACCAGTTTGCCAATCGTTAGCTTATGTAAAAATAAGTAAAGAAATATTATCATTAACACTAATTGTTTACTAATTTTCCGTGGAATAAGAACTTGTTAAGTAACGGACCGGAAATCCCCATTTAGAATTGCGTTCCTCTAGAACCTAATATATTTGTATCCGGGAGCCGTTGCAACTAGTTCCTAGCTCAAGAACCGCTCTTAGGAACGGCTCCAGTAAGAACGAACCACCTCTATTATTTATTAATTAATTTAAACCGCTTTGCGCTAGATGATGTAAATTACTACCTATAACATTTTGTGTCGGTAATGAGTAATTAAAATAATTGAATTGAAAATTCCCCACAAATGTCTACACTGTAAAAATCTTGCTATGAGCCTGACCCCCAATTTTGCACCACGTGCTGATGAAAACTCTGAATCTGCCCCTGCTCCACCATGGGCCATGCAATAAAACAAGTCAACCACGGAAAAAACCACATATCCCTCAGCCTCTGCGCAGCCTGCACTATTTATTACATGTAATTTCGGGTGTAACATCACCTGCTTTGCATCATCAGCTAAATACGTATAAAAATAATGACAATAATCAAATGGCTCGGGGTGCGTTAATGGCATTGGTGCCATTTCTCAGCCCGGACACTCCATTTTGTGTCAACCAGTGTCCGCCCCTCGCTCCAATATTATTAGGCTAACGAGCCGCGGATGGGCACGTCCTGGATTACCCCTTGACAATCAAGATGGTCGTTAGGGCTACCGGCTATTACTCTTCTGTTATTGCGGATAAATTAACATATCCCCGTGAATAACCAGACTTGCCGTTGGACGTTGTATGATGATTTGAGGCTCTTTTTATACAAGTAGGCTTATATGAAAACCCTACGGTATGTACTTGCTATGTAATCATTTTAAATATTTTTATAATTTTAAATTTTAAATCCTACCAATATATAGCACCAAAATTATTTAACGTACTAGATGTTTGACCTGGGTGATGAGACGGGAAGAGGTGGAATCTTTATTTGAAATAGTGGACTAGACTGTTATGTGTTTACGAGAGATTAGTTATTAACATGTAAGTTTAGCTTAACAGTTTGTGTATCTAATTGTATTTTTTTTTGCTTTCCAATTTATACGTAGTATAAGGAAAGCTTTGTGACGTTCGAAATTTTCGACTCCGAGATTTCAACGGATTGACACGTTTTAAGGTCCCAGGAACCCAAAAAAGTGGTTTTTACGAAATGTCTGTCTGTCTGTCGTTCTGTCTGTCTGTCGTTCTGTCTGTCTGTCGTTCTGTCTGTCTGTCGTTCTGTCTGTCTGTCTGTGCGTCGATTTCCGGGCAAACTACTCTGTCGATTTGGATGAAATTCGGCATGCAGGTTCACAAAAATCATACCTAGGAACAATTTATTTTATTTGGGGCTAACTTAAATTGGGGGGGGGGGGTTATTCTCAAAATACTCCAAAAAACGTCTAAAAAAATTATTTCTCAAAAACGGCTCCAACGATTTCTTTTAAATTCACATATATTGTATTCGTTATTAATGTTAACGAAATGCGGGGGGTCGCTTGCCCCTTGATAGTTTGCTTTTGGGGGTAAAAAAATAAAAATAATTAAATTTTAATGATAAATGACTAGAAAATAATTTTTCTGCGAAACCTTTCTATCGATGATTTCTACCTTCAGGTATGTTTTAGGTGTTAAATTGAGTATCGAAACCGGACAGGTTGCTTTCCCAGAAAAGTATTTGGTTTTGTAAAAAAAAAAATGTTTTTTTGAAGAAATGATAGAAAATTCACGCTTTTAAAAATGCATTGCGTGCCTGCAAGTATTGCTGTGTAGTAATGTGTTGGTCTGACCTATCTAGAATTTACCTCACCTCCAGTGACGTCAGGTGGACACCCCCCCCCCCTGCTTTCCCAACTCTAACGTTTAAAGAGAAAAGCAAAAAGTAAAACAATGTATGGTCTACTATAATAAACTCATGAGTTTATCTTCAAACACAGAAACACAGAGGAAGTTGCAAATAAGTCTATCGTCGTTGTTTTGCATGAAAACATAAAAGATGAATATGAATAATAAATGCCGTAGGTAACGTCTGGTTGAGCATAATAAAAGTTTTAAATATCGGTTATGGGATTTTCCGTTATTAAATTTCACCATCTCGCATATTTAATATGCAACTTTCTCATACATTATGCACCATATGGATCGCGTCTTTAACGATAAGTTGACTTGTACTCCACGTTATTGCTGTATACCAACACAAAATTAAAAAGAACCGGTCCGAGTTTACTCATGCTTTCCAATTTATAAAGTAGTAGATGGACATAATGGTTCAATTCATTGTTAATAATTTCCCTACGGTTAAATTTCGGATCCTTCAGGGGGGGGGGGTCCTCCTCAATATATTAAAAACCCCTTAAAACTCAATTGCATATTCTTGAATGAACAGACCAATATACTATTGTAACAGTAGTAACAATGACCGGACAGGCAATGTATTTCCCATAATTTCTTCAAAAATTTTTTTTTTGCCCAGAACCAATTATTTTTTTGGAAAAACAACCTGTTTGGTTTTGTTACTCTATTGAGCACCTAAAACATATCTGAAGGTAGAAATCATCGATAGAAAAGTTCCACAGAAAAATTATTTTTTAGTGACAATTTATGAAAATGTAGTTATTTTTATTTTTTTACCCCCAGAAGCAAACTATGAAGGGGCACGCGACCCGCTGCATTTTATTGATATTATGACGACTACAATATATGTGAATTTAAAAGAAATCGTTGGAGCCGTTTTTTAGAAATATTGTTTTTAGACGTTTTTTTTTTGTAGTTTTTTGAGAATAAAACCCCCCAAAATTGAGTTAGCCCCAAATAAAAAAAATGATTCGAGGCATGATTTTTGTGAATCTACATGCCAAATTTTATCTAAATCGATTGAGTAGTTTTCCCGGAAATCGACTCACAGACAGAGCGACAGAGTGACAGGCAGAGCGACAGACAGACATTTCGTAAAAGCCACTATTTTGTGTTCCTGGGACCTCAAAACGTGTAAATCCGTTGAAATCTACAACTGATTTATTGGGGATGTTGTTGTCAGCACGACTAGAGAAGAAGAAAGTACTTTCCGAGTTAAAAGCAACCAAAAACTAAAATTAAATTTTTTTATCGGTGCGGACCTTTTGCATTGGATGTACGTTTTTTTTTTACCAAGGTTATTGCCAGTGGGGGGGGGGGGAGGACTGCGGACTCCCTGTTAGAAATAATTTCAAGAGTGTAAAAATGTTAAGAACCCCTATTTCGGTGCTACGAGTATTTAAACAAAAATGTTCACCGTGTGACTCTCAGGCCCCCTGTTTATAGATTGATGAATGTTATCTCATCTTTATTGCTATCAAAATGTGAACCCCCCCCCCCACTATTTGCCTTGAATTTATCAGAATATTTCCCCGGGGAGACACCTCCACGATAGATATTTTATGTTATATATTTGATCTTCCACACTTCTAAAGCTTTATCTCTTCCAATTGGCCCGTCGATTCTAATGTATGAAGAATCATAACAATCCGTATAAAAATCAACAAAAACTTAACAATGTAAACCCTTTTGGCCAATAATAAATATACCTCTAATAAACCTCACGATTCATTTCCGACGATAAAATATAATTGTAGAGCAGTGGCGCCGAAACACGCTAACAATGTTTAATCGAAACAATGGACTACCAATTTATCAGACCTTAATTTAATTAATTAATTAGACAGGGTTAACCATTAAATCAACTATGGCCACCATCGTTTAGACGAAATTTGATTAAAATCTTCACGAAACACTAATGCGAGCAGTTATAATGACATCCTTTTGTGTTGCTTGAGGGAAGTTCGAACGGAGAAATTTGAATTTCTAAGATGGGGTTGGATACGGTAGCTTATAAGGTACTCGTTCGTACCTATAATTTGGTATAAGCACTACAGTAAACCATTTCCTCATGTAATTGATAGTTCATTCTTCTTCTTCTTCCACTTCTTCTGCTTCTCCCTCTTCTTTTTCATCTTCCTATCCTTCTTCTTCTTCCTCATCTTCTTTTTCTCCCTATCCTCTTCTTCTACTTCTTCATCTTCTTCTACTTCATCAGCTTCCACCCGGTCAGTTGCAATCACCTCGAGCTCAGCCATTGCTTTCCCCATTTACTCGGCCAGTTATCAAATTCTTTCTTGTAGTGTTTTCTTCGGCATTATCTCCCATTCATTGGATGCGGCCAAACCATTGTAGCTGCTCGGTTTCCCATCATTTCTCTAATAATTTCACTTTACGTATACCTTGCCGCATACACGATGCCTTAGTCGATCTTTAAAAATTGACCATGTTTCAGATTAGGTGCACTTGATTCAATCTGGACCCAGTCCAGTTGAATTCTACTTACATGCCCTTTGACTTATGTATATGCATATGAAGTACCAATATGGTAGCGCATGCGTGGGCCTACGCCTGTGGGTAGCACATAAATTTGAGACAGATGTTACGTATACCAGTCGTTATTTTCAGCATATGTGCATTTTTACTCATTATTGTTTGCAAGGCGGAAGCTAATGATAATTAAGTTAATATAGACGCTTTACTGCGAGGTCTAAATTAAAACGCATGACGTTTCAAAACGAGCTAAGGGCCTTTTTTTATTTAAGCTTGTAAGGCACTAAGGCGGCTATTCCACTTGTTAATATTCCTTCATTTGTGCATCAATAATTGATGAGATTTTTGTTTTAAGAATAAAATTATGTAAATACTTAACTTATCTATTATAAACGAAGTTATAGTATGGTAGACACTTATTATTGATGCATAAATGACGGAATATTGACAAGTGGAATAGCCGCCATAGGTAAAGATGTTATTTAGTAATTACATGTATGGTAGCCATTAACGTGTTTCAACGTGCACCATTGATCAATATAAGCGCTTTAGTAAGAGGTCCAGCCTTCCAGCTATCTGCAGGCCTAGCGTTAACGCAAACGCTTACTCGAGGGCTATTGACCACCCCTCAATCATACTAAAGCTAATCAGTTTTTTTTAGGGAGATTCATCTACCTATTGAGATGGCGACCAATGTTTGACTTTCGGAATATTTCTTCACAACTTTTCATTTCATGACCCCCTGAGCCTGAAACCACCCTCCATTCAAAATGTTATATATATAATATATATATATACGTACGTATGTATAACGATTTTAGGAAAGACTTCCGTAAAAATTATCGGATTTTGATGAAACTTTGCACAAAAATTGATCATACAAATTTCTTGATCGAGTTCGTTAACCAGCGAGATCCACTATGTAATTACAAGATGGCGGTCGATTAAAACCTCATATAATTCATATCTCAGTTAATATTGGTTGCAAAGGAATGAATTAAAATCTGACTGAAAGTCCGTATTATTATCTACGATAATGGTAATCACCACTTTTTACGACAAATCAACCATTTTAAGATGACATCCAGTCAAAGTGAAAATAATTTGATAAATAAATAGAAGTTCATAGTCGGCATTGTGGTTCGAAATTTGGAACACAAGAGTGTTTTGTGTGTTGATGTTGTGGTCGGGAAAATAATGAAGTATTTTTTATTTGTTATTACATACATAGCATAGGTAGCGTAGAGGAAAAGCAGCATCTGCGGAATCTCTCTACTCCTGATCGGCCAGAGCCGAAAGGGAGAAAGGATTTTTTTTAAATAATTAATAAGCAAATTTATTAAAATTTAGCCAATTCAAGTTATAGGCCTAAATAATTATTACACACATAAATTTAAGAATGTTTTCTTTATTCCACTATTCATTAAAATATAAGAAACTTCTATATTTTAAGTTTTAATTCTTGGTGTTCCAATTTTTCCAAGAATTTTAGATTGTTTTAATTTTTAATGAAATAATTATACAGCACCAAAATTAAAAATACCTTACGATATTTTGTATGAGCAGTCATCAACAACTTGAAGTGACTAAATTACGTAATAAATGTATAACAAAAAATAAAATTTGTCAAATTTTGTAGGGTCGTTTTTCTACGGTTTTTCACTATATCCTCCTAACAGTCTTAACACGGTGTATCCACATATCCGCAAGTTTAAAAACAAAACAAAAGATTTTCCGATTTTCTATTTATTTATCATGTGATTTCCGTCTGCCCGTTTACCCGTTTATCGCTTATCTTGTCTTATCCCTTTTATACTCTTGATAATTTACATTAATTGAGAAGTACTTAGGCCAATTTACACTTGTTCTCGGATAATTTATTTTTGGTACTACGGCTGATGAATAGGTTGGTTCGAGTGAGTTTCACACTAGCTAAACTTCCCGCCCGCCCCCCCCCCCCGTTCAGTATTTAGGGGTAGGTTTTGCAATTTGACCAGAATACATAATTTATTTACTGTTGTACAAGTACTACCTAAAATGCCAACCAATATGCTTCATACACATGCAACTATACAAATAAATAATTCACCAAAATAAATAATAAATCAGAAACAACCCCTAAAATGAAGGGGGTGTCACTTCCATTTCTGCAAACTCCCCCACAGTTAGGTGAAAAGTTTTTTGGGATATCATGACGATTTTTTATATTTTCAAAAATGTATTGTATAATTCTACCCCCTCAAGTACAAGGTGGTTGGTTTCCCACAGGCGAAAAATGGGAAAAGTGGGGAGAGGTGGGTTTTTCGGTGGAGGAGGGGGGGAGGGTGATTACGGCGACACGGGAGTCAAGTGGTGAAGGAGAAAAAGGGTGGATTTCGTGATGCGTGAAATATTCTCCTGGCTCTTTCTATTGATTTTTTTAACCCTTTTTTGGGGAGGTTTTGGGGAGGTCGGAAGAAGGTATATAAGACTTGTGTTTAATTTTCAGAGTCGGATTCAGGTAAATTATTTACGGTATTGTTGCTGTTTTTATTTTTGCTTTCCAATTTATACGTAGTATAAGGAAAGTTTTGTGATGGTCAAAATTTTCGATTCCGAGATTTCAACAGATTTACACGTTTTGAGGTCCCAGGAACCCAAAAAAGTGGTTTTTACGAAATGTCGGTCTGTCTGTTCGTCGATTTTTGGGCAAACTACACAGTGGATTTTTATGGAATTCGGCATGTTGGTTCATAAAAATCATACCTCGGGACCATTTTTTTTGGGCTAACTAAATTTGGGGGGGGGGGGGTTTATTCTCAAAAAACTCCAAAAAAACGTTGAAAAAAAATGATTTCTTAAAAATGGCTCCAACGATTTCTTTTAAATTCACATATATTGTAGCCCTTATTAACATTGATAAAATGCAAAGGGTCGCTTGCCCCTTGATAGTTTGCTTCGGGGGGTAAAAAAATAAAAATAACTAAATTTTAATGAAAAATTACTAAAAAATAATTTTTCTGCTTGACCTTTCTATCGATGATTACTACCTTCAGGCATGTTTTAGGTGTTAAAAAGAGTGACGAAACCGGACAGGTTGCTTTCCCAAAAAAGTATTCGGTTTTCGGCAAAAAATGTTTTTTTTAAAAAATGATAGAAAATTCACGCTCAAATGCATTGCGTGCCCTGCCATTATTATTGTGTGGTAATATGTTGGTCTGACCGGCCTAGAATATGCAATTCCATCGATCAATTCAGTGCTTTGGGATAGGTGATATCCTAGGCGATTGTAAGAGGGGGTCCTTGGGTTCCGGACCCCCCCCCCCCTTCCCAAATGGTTACAACGTACACTAGATAGAAGGGAGTTTTAAAGATTTTTAAATTTATTGAGGTTACCTCACCTCCAGTGACGTCAGGTGAACCCCCCCCCCCCACGAGATATCGGAAATTAAACCATATGAAAATTATTTACCATGAAATTACTTATTTTCTCTATTGGAAAGCATGTTCGAGTAAACTCGGACCGGTTCTTTCTAAATAATTTACACAATAATGACTCTTGGCAAGACATATTCGTCGTATTAGTAGACTATAATAAATCATTACTTAGTGGCAGCAACTTACAATGAACAATGTGAAATTAGGCCTACATTTCCTTTTTACTCAGTCAACTCAGTGCACTAAAAAGAACCAGTAAGACATATTTAATAATTAGTATAGGTAGACTCTACGTTAATATGAGTAGTTCCATGGTAAATGGGAGTACTTATCATGCATTAAAATTGTTGGGAAACATTTTTCTGTTCTAATATTTGGGACAACTCCATGATAGCATGAGGTATTTAATTTTTACACGTCTTATAAGGCTTTCACTATCACCCGAAAGGTTGTTGGTTCGAGTCCCACACTTGTTACACTTTCAGGCCATGCTTCGGAGGGCATGTAAAGCAGGCGGTCCCGGCTTTCCTAGTTAAGTGTGAGAGAGTGGTTTATAGCCCTAACTTTGGGTTGGCTTAGTAACAGAACAAAAAAGCCAATATTTATTTATACGGCTTTCTCACCTGCGATTATCTCTTAATTCGGTAAATCAGCTATCTGCTGAACCTGCATAGCCTTGCCTTGCTCCATGTCATTTGCTTTGGTAACACTCCAGTTAATATACCACCATTAGGCTACAAAAGGGCGTTTTGTATGGTGTAACTCTCATTTGTATTCACCAGAGCATAAAGCGAAACATGTTGCTATTGGTCAATAAGAAAATGAGTCCACTCCCTCGCAATTGCCTCTTAATTTGAACTATTTTCATGTGTTAGTGAAAGCTACAATATATTGTAGCCTATATAGACTATACATCATACTGTGTACATACAATACTCTACACAGAGGCGGACGCAGCGACCGACACTGCGGGCAATTGCCCCCCCCCCCCCTTGGAAGGCAGTTATATTCTTTGCCTCTAAAATCCAAGTGTTAACTGCACTCAAAATGCGTAAAACCCTACTATTTCAGCCCTATTTTTCAAAAATGTTCTCCCGGGGGAGACCCCCTTGTTCACAATTTTATTAACTCCCTGTAATATAGAAACCTTATTGCTCTGAAAATGCGTAACCCCCAATATTTCAGCCCTATTTTTCAAAAAATTTCCCCCGGGGGAGACCCCCGAGCCCCCCTTGTGCACAATTTTTTTTATTTCTCTGTAATACATATAGGAACCTTATTGTTCTCTTATGGCTCTCCCATCATATCCTCCGAAAGCTCTGGTCATGCGCAAAGGACACTAAGGTCATTCATGTAAAAGCTGCGTACGTCCAAGAGAACGGCTTTCCCCAATTTCTACACTTTTATGAAAATGGGCCGAGGGGCGCCAAATTACACACCGCCCCCTTCAAAAACCTATCGTTACGTTATCGTTACAAGTGCCTCCCCCTTTTATGAGGGCTGGGACCGCCGCTGACTCTACATTATACTCTTTATAGTACATTATATAGTGCATTGCGTAATCAAGGAACTGTGTTGTATTACATTGGTCTGCCCACTCTAGGCTACGCAATCGTCACCGATCAATTCAGTGCTTTGGGATGGGGAAAGTCATGGCACCCGAAATTGGACCCAAGACAATTATATACCATGGAATTGCTCATATTATCTATTTCGGTATACCTGTACTCATTCATAAATAGGAAACCATGTATGGGTTCCCTCGTACCGGTTATTTTATTGAGTATGGGAAAAAGAGTGTTCCTTTATCGTCAATCTCTATGTTGATGCCACACGGAACATAGTTTGACAAGACCGCAGAATAGATAACCCGACTATATCAGTCCCCTCTGCGATAATACTAGATAATTAAATGGTCAAACCTAAATATTATCTCTTTCGGCACCTATTATATTTGTACAATGCACCTACCAAACCATAAATTGCATTTGCCTTGCGGTTAGCCAACCACAATTGCTGCCCGTATTGTCTAGATACTTAGGTACCCATCCAATACCTATTTACTAGTACATATTTCCGTGAAATTGTTCTATGCATTTCTAGGGAAATTCCTCATTTAGCATGCTGTTTCAAAGGTACAGCCGGTGAATTTTGCCGGTTATTTTACCTGCATACTGTATAGGCTAGTTGCAACTGGCGCTTGCCGACCTGTTTTTTAAAAGTATAATAGCCTATATGATCATCTTTTCATCGGCGGCTCGCTGTTATATTTCAAATGGCGCATAGTAATTTCAAGCTCGTGTAATTGCATAATATGCATAAAAATATATAGCGAACCTATGTACTGCAGGTTTAGTACATGATCAAATTAATTTATTATGAGTGATGTGGAAGACTTTAGATGTTTCCTTTTTGAACATTACATTGTCTGAATTTCATTTCAGCCGCTTGTATTTTTTTTTTTTTTTTTTTTTAAAGCGCGGGTCCCTGTTGGGAATTTGCGCTAGGAAATTGGGAATGTTTACCGATTATTTAGTGGTAGAAAGTTATCCGTTCTTTTGAGTAAGTAGTGGGGAGGGGGGGGGGGGGTGGCTAAATGTTGAAGAAGAGACCGGTGGCTCTTAGGAATTGAATGATATTATTTGTGGCTGTTATTGTGTTTCCTACAGCATCGGAGAGGGAGGAGGGTGCTCGTAGGACGGAGGCTCATTTACTGTCTTATCTAGGCTTACAGGTACAGACTGCAATTTGTGAGGGGTGCGGGGGGTCATGGGCTAATTTTGTTTCTTAAAATTGTGTTAAAATGTTCAAGGTAATTACTCGTATATTCACTTAACTTCAAAGGTTCCTTCTATACAGTGCAAGCCCATTTAATGACTCCCTGTATCCGCTCCTGGTCTTGTCTGTTATCTCGAATAGTAGCCTACGGCTAGCAGGCGACAGTACTAAGTAAATAATGGAACAGACAGCAGCCACGTTATAAAAAAATCCCTTTCGGGTCAAGCCTATCAGGTGTAGGGAGATTCCATAAAAGCACCGAACCTGCTTCGCCGCATTAAATCAGGATCGACAGAATAAATATAGGCTAATTATGAATATCAAAGAATTGGGTTAATTGCTATAGCCGATGAAAAGCCATTAAAAAGAGCACGAACATAGTATAAAATTTGGATTTTGTTAGTAAACAACCTAGCATGAATATAAATAATACATCACTGAAAGTAAATAGTGGTGTTGAACTACAGTAGTAGCATCCCGTGGCTGGAGACTGTTATCAATGTGGCTGCTAGTGTAGCCTGCACAAGATAAGTACGCAATTTGGCGGGGAAAATAGCCTGCACAAGCTAAGTACAGAGTTTTTGACCGGGTCCGGGTATCCGTTCTGCTATGCTGCAATGTGTAAGACTTCGATATTTTTTCCGTTGGTACTTATCTCTGATAGTTGGCTTATAGTTAACGAGGCCCAAATATGAGGCCTAAGTCGTTATTAACCCGACGAACACTACTACTACTACTATAGTTAACGGGTGCCTCGTAAGGCATATTATGGCTCCCGCCGCTCCAGTTAATATATTTCTATGAGTGAACCCACTAATATGAGTACTACACCACTATGAGTAGAACCCACCATATATAACCGCATCACCGTACCGTATTGACAGTCTGAGGCTGAAGAAACCAGAGGAGTAAAGTTTTAGAATGATGGCGGGGGCAAAAAAAGTAGACCATATGACGTCATCAGACAGGATTTAAGGAAAAATTGAAAATATAAGAGCAAAATAGTAGGGTTTTACGCATTTTAATAGTTGTAAAGTTTAGCTGTAGATTTTACAACGCTAAAACTGGAATGCTAACATTAATATTGCTGCAAAGGGGACCATGAAGTATGAACTACCGTACGTCTTACAAGGCTCAAGGCTGGGGGAAGGGGGGGGGGCAAAGCTCCTATTGGGGGGGGGGCTTTGCCCCCCCCCCCAATAGGAGCTGGGGAGGGCAAGTTATACCGTGCCCCCCCCCCCCAAACTTTACGCCCCTGGAAGAAACCCTTTTTTCAGTAGATTTAATGTATTTTGGAACTGTTATGTTAATATGTCGACTTCCTCCTTTTTCAGAACTTTGTAGAAGGCTGAACTGATGTGCACGTGTTTTATCATTTTCACTTTGACTGGTCACCATCTTGGAATTATTGTTGATTTGTCGTAAAAAGTGTCAAGTATCTTTATCGTAGATAGAACTACAGGCTTTCAGTCAGATGTTATCTCATCCCTCTACGACCAATGTTAACTGAGATATGAATTTTTTAAGTTTTTGATCGGCCAGCATTTTGAAACAAAATAGCGGATCATGCTGGTTAACAAACTCGATCAAGACATTTGTGTGATCAATTTTTGTGCCAAGTTTAATCAAAATCAGATAATATCTACGGAAGTTATAGTGTTTCCTAAAATCGATATTCATATATAAGTTATATATATATGTATATCTTCAACGGAGGGCGGCTTTAGGCTCAGGGGGTTATGAAATGAAAAGTTGTGAAGAAATGTTTTGAAAGGCGCGGTGGTAACAGACATTCAAGACTTAGACGGGGTTTCCACCCACCTCGCATTGCAGAATTCAAATGACATTGACGGAAATGTTTGTTTTTCTTTTTATAGAAATCTATTAAAATGTTTGTAATTAACATATCCCATGACGCCATTTTTTAATTTTAGTTTGTTTGTTTGTGATTTTACTCTATGATCATTGATCAATTTTAACTATGGGCATAGAGTAAAACAAACATTTCCGTCAATGCCACTTGCATTCTGCAATGCGAGGTCGATGGAAACACCGCCTCAGTCTTGAATGTCTGTTACCACGTCACCGTATTTGTATTTAGCCCTAGCCGGTCGGTGGAAACCCCGCCAAAGTCGAACATTGGTCGCCGTCTCAATAGTGAATAGGTAGATGAATCTCCCTAAAACCTCCAATGATGAGTGGACATACTGTATAGGTATATATATATAAAACGTGTCTCTATAGCTACAGACGAAGTAATCCATCTGCCAGTCGTGTTGTGGCCTAGGCAGACTATTTAGAAGTCCACAGACCAAACACAGTAACTGCCCGGTATACTAACGAGTCCCTAGGCGTCATTGATGGCCCCAAAAAGTTGTAAGGACCAGCCAAATAGGTTTATATTTAATTGTATATAATTGTCACACGGCGATGAATAGATTACAGACCAGGCCCAACACACATTGTCTCCCCATGCAATTAAACCTCCTTCCTAGTTTGCATGTTGGCGACACTGTTTATTGACAGAGGGCTAACAAGGGCCGGCAGTCTGCACCTGACGCCAGGCACGGATGTGCGTCTATGACCTGGCCACAGGGGACAGGGACCATTTAATTATCAACATACAAAAAATTCATACTGGCTCCCCTATACAATTAAAACTTGCATAGTATGCTGTTGACTGTATATTGAAAGAGTGGACCAATTTTCAAAAGGTAGGAGGACGCAGGAGATCGAGAGCCGAGGAGGAAGGCGAAAAACAAAGACAGCTGGAGTATGATATGCAGAGAGTTTCAAGATTGTAACCTCAGAAGAAAGGTTTACATTGGACACCTAGCTCCCACCCGACAAATACGTATGTGACCGATCACCCTGATTCCTAGGCAGGGGCTGATCCAGCACTAGATTTCGAGGGGAGGGGGGAGGCAAGCCCACGGCTAGGCTAACTCTAAACTCTGTTGAGATATTGTGGTCAGGTCAGGTCCGTATGATTCCTTCTATGTCGAGCCCCTGACCTCGTCTTTCGGTTTCATATTCTCCCTATACCAACTGGACGATTCCTGACCATCAAGTCAACAGAATTCTGCTAACGGCCATACCAAGTTGAATCCACCAGAACAGGGCCTCTTTAAAACTGCCGCAAACTTCGTAGTGTTCACAGCCTTAGCAGGGGCAAGCACCTGGCGGGACTTGACAACGCGATGAGTCTACCATTAAGCGTGTATCGAGTCCTGGTCACCTCCGAATTAATCGTGTGACTTTACTATTTTCCCCAAGTGGTTCGGAATCTACTATAGTCAGGAGGTCCACCCTGTCAGTTAACTACCCTTCTCCCCGAGGTGAAGGAGTCTGCCCTCAGGGTCAGGCCCGTACCCAAGGGGGGGGGGGGGCATAGCCCCCCTAAATTTGATAACAAATAATAAATAATGTAAAAGTCTTAGCTAAAACTACTAAAATCACTACGGATGTAGGTACCTATCATTTATACAAATTTTTGTTCTTGCCCCCCCCCAAATTAAATTCTGGGTACGGGCCTGCTTATGGTGCCCCCCTGCAACAGGGTTGCTTAAAGCAACAATGCTGAAAGCAGGCGTTGGAAAAACCAAAACTAATTCTGGGACACCCTGTGTAATTAAGCAGCTCGTGTAGACGCATAGTTTTCATGTTGGCGACACTGTTTATCGACAGAGTGGACCAATATAGGGGCAATGGAGCAGCTGGCTCCCGCCCGACACATGGGCGATCGCCCTGATTCCTATCTTGACCGCTCCCCTCACTTCCACGGCCATGTGTACTGCGAGAAAAATATTGAGCGGGTAACAGGCCCGGATGGACGTTGAAATATGGGCCAAGGGCCTCGGGATAAGGCTTGCATTTCTAATTAACTAGGGTGGCCCAAGGACTAAGATTGAAAAGGGAACTCAAATGGAGTAATTGTGGTAAATTGGGTTTAAAATAAAAAAGGTCGCGGCAACCTCTTGAGGGCGAAGGACTCTGGACTCTTGACCACAATTTAATATAGTATTTTTAATTTACCCCTCGGTCTCTCCGCAACCAAGACCCCCGTACCGATACCGAAAGTACCGGTCATAGAAAAGAACCGGTTCGAGTTTACTCGAGCCTTTGTATTTGCGTTGAATTCGTCAGGTAAGACTATTGGGACTCACTTAAGACTTAACACTCACTTGCAAAACAATTAACACAAAACACTAAATTGATATCTTTATATTGTCTATGTAACTATGTTTAAGTAATTTTAAGCTTGTAAGGCTGTAGCCTACCACTTATTAGATTGGGCGGCTATTAGACTGAGGATTGTCAGTGTAATAGGCGCCCAAGATAATGCGTGACCCTCACACGCCTCACGGTACGAGGGAGTGCAACCATTATTAAAAAACTGTATAAACATTAGATCGAGGGAAATACACGTTTATTTTATTATATTTTATTTATTATTTTATTTAATTGAATTATGTTTGTCTGCATTCCAACGCCTGCTTTCAGCATTTATAATTTAAGCAACCGTGTCAGCCTGGTGGGGGAAGTGAGTCAAATTATTAACTTTAGGGCCAGACTCCTTCACCTCAATTCCACCATTTGCTTTTAAGGTCCAACCGCAGATTCAGACACCGAAGAACTTTCTGCATTTTGATGATGATAGTTCGAGCTTGTTCAATGCGGCTGCGAATTTCCTGACTAACTTCCCACTCACTGTATAATATACCCGCCCGAGCCCCTGGCAGTTAGCCCACCCCCGAAATAAAATCCTGGCTACCTGCTTGTGCCCACCGATACCTACAAATCTATTCACGATACCGGTACTACATAATATGTTCCCCCGACTACCCCCCCCCCCCAAATAACGGTTTTGGATCTAACCCTGTTGGTGAGCTTGTCTCAGCTTGTCCATTTTCGCTAGTAACTCGATGCAGGCTGACATCGGTGACGTGTATAAAAAAAACCTGCTAACCTAAAACTACGGAAACAATATCAATAAATGCCCACAAAATCGATGGGGTATTGAGCGGAGGACCTAGACCTAGATTGTCTTCGACGTAGCTGAGCTACTGAGTAATGCCTCATAGTCTCAGAGGCCCTAATCACTAATCTGTACCTCCTCGTAGTGAAGACGGAAGCGCGTAATGAAGACTGAACAGATGATGTTCGATCCGGAATAAACGAGAAACAGTCTTGTCTGTGCAGGGGTTGAGGAACTGGTCTCAAAGGTGAAGGAATGAACTCAATGAAGAGACAACCGCATAAGGATGCAGAAGGAAACAGGAAGCCACTGCATTACAATTCCCTAGTAAAGTCATCATGACTACAATTGCCATGATGATCGCCAAGCTTCGACAGAAGATGCATTTGAAGAAGAAGAGGCCTGGTTCCATAAATAGCCCTTCAGGACATCTTTTATCGAACAGGAGTCACCATAATGAATATTCTTCATAGTATAATGCGTTATCTTAATCAGTGAAAATCACTTGTAAGTCATCCATCTTTGCTCATAGTCGGCCTGCAATACCTATAATTATGCGTCAAGCCTACGTACCTAGAGCAAATATAATGGCGTTTTTTACAACCGCCGACAAGCCCTTATCCACTAGAGATTAATGACCAGGTGGGGTTAATTGCCGCAGTATACAGTTCAGTTATAAAAGTCTAAGCACTTATCATCGTCTATAAAAACCACAACAAGTAGACTTGCATAATAAAAGTTTTTAATTGCAGAAATAATCCCGCATGTGCAATGTGCAATGTCTCGAGAGTTAAGACTTCCGGTTTTTGCATACAGCGTTTCCGGTCGTAAATAAATGTATTTAATGGTGGATTTACTGGGGGGATAGGCAAATTTTGCTTTAATTATTATTAATTAATTAATGCAGCTTTGTTTAGCAGACCAGGCACCTTCTGCAGTTTGCAAATCCCATTGGTTATTTTTTTAAAGGACATTTTTATCCTGAAACTAGGCCTACTTATAGTGGCCCGATAGGTCCCTTGTCCAATGCCAACGACCCCATGGATTTCGGGCATTATTTGTATTGTTTTGTATGAATTTTTGGCCATTGGTATACGCTCTCGATGTCAACCTACACCGGCTGCAAGCGATAATGGACCAACTGCGACAAGCTTAGCATGAACAGGCGAAAGCATGGCTTAATCAAGTACAGATAAGAGTTTTGCATATCCCATACTGTAATACCGTGTCAATGGTATATACGTTTGTCTCAGCTTGTGCATTATCGTTTTGTAGCCGGTGTAGGTTGGAATCGGTGACATCTCCACAAGGTCGTACCCAGGTTTTGATTTCAGGGGGGGGGGGGCAAATTTTAAGGGTAGTAAAATTATGGGGATAAATAATCTATTATTAGCTTAGAGCAAAAAAAAACAAGTTTAACAAATAAATTTGAGTTATTAAAACGGCCGCTGCGTAAGCGGCAGTAACTTTACACAATCAGCTAATCGGCCATATTGGGGGAAATCTTATCAGAGAAATCGAGGAGGGCGCTGACCACCGGGGGGGGGGGGGGCAAAGTTCGCTACCAGAGGAAGCGGCAGATACTTAAATACGTCCCTGCCCTACCCTACCCCATGTTATCCCAAGCCCAAGGGATTGTGCTAGGGGAGGAAACACATACATACTAGGCCTACTTGTACTATAGTTACCATAATATGTTCGTCAACTACTGGTACCGTACTAATAATCGAAATATAAATAGAAACTAGAAACTAGAAAAATTGCTGCTTTGTATTGTGGTGAGTGTCGATTGGGTGGTAGCTAATACTTACTTACTCCTTGGCGCTACGGGCTGTGAAGGGGTCTGCCACATCCCGCCAGCTTGCACGGTGCTGCGCTCTCCTTCGCCAGTTATCGACGCCGAGGGTCGCCAGGTTCACCTCGACGTCGTTCAGCCATCGCATCCGTGGCCGTCCCACTCGTCTTGGGGCCCCCTGTTTAAGATTGCTCTTGTTGCCCTATGATCTAGCATTAGTTCCGTGTGCCCTAGCTACTTGATGTCTTGATTTGAATGATTACATTA
This sequence comes from Psococerastis gibbosa, assembly GCA_963971405.1. NCBI lineage: Eukaryota > Metazoa > Arthropoda > Insecta > Psocodea > Psocidae > Psococerastis > Psococerastis gibbosa. The sequence goes on from OZ020487.1 coordinate 47,602,566, forward strand.
TAACCTTAAAAATGTATAACCGGTTTCGCCTCACGCCATCGTCTAATGCACCTGAGTAGGCCCCTACATCTATAAAAAATAAATCCAACAAGACACTGTGCTTCCACAAGCTATCGGTGAAAATCAGATCATTAATGCCACCCGGTAGCACCTCCAACACTCCTGTTTTGCAATCTTCTTTTTACGAACCTTGCGTTGGGAGTAGGTGGGCTATTATACCTGGTATGAAGTACCCCATAATATCCGGGACTCCGCCCCTTATCCTGTATTACAGTGAGGGCGGCGGCCATACTGGTCTCAGTAGGCTGAGCACCCTCGCTCGAATGTACTAACGGTCATCCCCACCATCGCTTGAAAAGTAACCGTAAGGAGGACAGGACGGGACTGCCGTTCTAATAACAGTGCATGGGGGGGGGGGGCATGCAGTATTCCTTATGGATACTTTTCAAGCGATAGTGCTGAGTACTAAAGTACTTGCGTATATACAGTATATGTAGTAGTAGTATGGTCTGACACAGTCCCAGGCCACGGTGTGGGCCCATAGGACTCTACAGTATATGTGACAGCAGGAAGAGTCTCCATTCACTATCGGACCATCGGACTCCCTTTTTAGTATAGACTCCAATTTTACAGGAAATATAGATAGAAGAGCCGTAAATGAGGTGTCATGAAGTAGAAGAAATGTTCCTGTACATTGTGGTATGTAGGCCTATATAGTTTGAAGCCTTCACTAGTCTCATGTGGAACTCCATTGGCCTGTTTGCCTCAGTACCCGTTATGGGCTAATTTTATTTTGTTTTGTAAATTTTATTTTTATTGTTGTTAGTTAAGTTAAATGTTAGATTTTTTAGTTTATTTATAATTGTATTGTGTTCAATATAATTATTCACTCAATTTTTTTTTTTTACAAATCAGTTCAAGATCCGATACGAGTGAGATGCTTTCCTATTTATCGATTAGTGTAGGTATCGAGATTTCAAAATTTATTTTAAGACCTATCTATCCCCTCTTGAGGATTGAGGAAGGGGCTTAATATGGCACTAACTCCATCTACCACTAGGTTGGTCGTTGGTCTAATAATATATAAAAGAAATAATTACTAGGCCTATATTTTCCAAACAGAATGTACAAAGGAAGAGACGTCCATGACACCGCTGAAAAGACGAATTATTAGAAACCGACCTGTGCGAGTTAGGAGTTTGTATGCATGGTAGAGTCAGGAGTGTCGTGCAAAAAGGATATAACTGGAGGAGGGAGAGGCTAGACCCGGCCAAGGGCTGCTGTAGAGCAAGAAAGAAAATATTTAATTGCTATCCTATTTATACGTGCTATAGTATAAATGTATACACATGTAGGCTATATTGGTATGCCAGTTTCACCTGTAGACTACGCAATCGTCCTATCGATCTATTCAGTGGTTTTGGATAGGGAAAGTCGAGGCAACCGAAATTTAACCCTAAGACTGACGATGGTTTACTACAGAACTAGTTTATATTATCTATCTCGGTACCAATTCATAAACAGGAGAGCATGTACGGGTTCATTCATAACGGTTCTTTAATTTTGGAAACATCGCGGTTGCCCGACACTTTATTCAAAGCGTTGTTTGGTGATTAAAATAATGTGGACGGCGATTCAAATTTTAATTTGTTGTCTCTTCATTGCCTGATACTTCTACAATACATAGGCTACACCATAGTCAGGCCCGCAATGTTGCCAACGGCTTTTTCAAAAAAATCAAGCGCTATGATCTAGTCTAGATTAATTATTCAAGCGTGTAAATAACGTTGTTAATTCATATGTAGGTAGTTTATAGAAGTTGTTATCACCATAAAGCTTAATTAGCTTAGGTTTAGTTATGAGGCAAACCTAGTGGCATGTCCACATGGCAAGTGAACCCCATAGCTCTAACACGGGCTGCATTAAGTTTCTTGTTGGTTAATTGTACTTTATGGCCCATTAAATAGATACAAGAGAAGTTACTTTCGTCGGACAAAAAAGGTCCAACTCGTTACATAACAGGTACTGCTTGGTGACACAATGCTTTTACTCGAGGCATTTTAATTCTGATAGGGCTCTTCCTTTGAATACATTACATATCTCAAAGCCTGAGGTGTGGGGGAAATGTAAACAAAATGGGGACACCCTCACCTACAACACGAGGCAACGGGGAGATCTTGTAAGGCCAGCACCACGCACAGCCAAGTGTGAGCGACTGGATCCTATACAACAAGGTTTCGCCTACCTTAGAAAACTGCCGGTTGAACTGAGAGTGGCGAGAAATGCTACTAACTTTAAACTTCCCTAAATTGCTTAGAGACCATCTCTTAGAGGAAGCTTTCTACACTGTCACTGAGGCACTAGCACAATGACAATGACAGAACTACCTGATTTTGACGATTTTATTTTATACTTTCTTGTCGATTCAAAATTGTTGATTACTTGATTGTATAATTTAGCAGAAATAGCCTATATATTTATTTATTTAAAAAAATGTTTACCATCGACAACATATTGTATATTTAGGGCCGGAGACTCTTTCTCCCTAAGTAACGGACGCTTTTTCCAGCATCGACAGGACTTCTCCTGATGCTACATGGGACTGGTTTTTAGATTGGGTCGTCTGGGCGGCCTTGCGAAAAGGTTGAACACTCAGTCAAACCCCCAATACCCAAATCACACATGCAAATTGGCCATGGCAGTGTTGAAAGGGGGCTAGTAAAGGCACAGGTGCTTGGGTTGCAAGTTTCCCACTTCCGCAGAAACAAGAAAAAACAAAAAAAGGCCAGAAACATATCAAAACGACCTATCGTGATTTTTCTGGTGGGACGTATGGTTCAACTGAATGTACAAGGTATATGTACACAAGTATGTATATACATACCTTTATACCTTTTAAAACAGGTTACAAACAATTTAATGAATGTGTCCGATTAACCTCTTCAATCGTCTCACTAATTAAGTAACCTGATAGGTAGGTACTTGTGTCGAGTTACGACACGTCTCCGACCGCAAGGTGTGTAGAGACTCGCACAAGTACAAGCACGCTAGTATCTTGCCACCGAAGTCGCTTATGTGCAGTAGGCTATGTTTCGTATATAGGAATAAATAAATTCTTGTATACAGTATTGTAATTTTGTTACAATTTCCAGAGTGCGAAACCCTGAAGTTTCCACAGTTTGGAAAAACTCCACGTACAAACAACTAAAAAATAATAATAAATAACATTACAATAATGTAAACTGTAAACTCAAACAGCAAGTTACATACAGTAAGTACGTTACAATTTCTGCAATAAAACAAATTTTGCATGTGAAAATTTTCAAGTGGTATGGTACACCTATCCTATAATGCTGAACTATAAAACAATGTCCTGCATTCTGGCGCTGTCATCTTACGAAATGGAGACGTGCGTATCGGTGATATCTATTGTAACCGTATTAATCCATGTTCCCTTGCTTGCCGTGGTTTGGAAAGAAAGAAGAGAAGAGACTGTGGGTTGGTGGGTAGCAGACCCTGCAGCCGGAGATTTCGAAATTAGATTTATGAGAGAGGATGTTGAGAGCCCGGGGGTGCCCAGCGAGTGGGGGGACTGCTGAAATTCTGAAGAAAGCTCCCAAAGAACATGTTAAATTCGTAGCTGAAATATTAAAGCAAGTAGCCTACACACGTAGCCTATTAATTTTCTATTTTTCATTATATTCAGGGAGGTTACCAACAGCATTCTATACAAATGTTTGATACATGATAGTGACCGAATTTTAATTAAGTGAAAGCTTTACTGTTCAACAAATTAAAAATCAACACAAACGTATTTCAGGTAAGAAATGGAAAATTACAAAAAGAACTCAATTAGCATAGGTACCGTGATAGATACTAATATAAAATGAGTTAGTTCCATGGTAAATAATTGTACGAGGGATAAATTTCGATTGCCTCCACTTTCCGTATCCTAACTGAACTGATCGATGGAACGATTGCATATACTAGAAGGGGGTAGACCTACAGGTTTATGACATTTAACACAGTTATAACGACTGGGTAGGCTACGTATTGGGTTTATGAATGTATGATATAATTTCTGCAAAAATCAAAAATTAGTTTTTGATTGAAAACCAAAACTTTCCTTTGGAAAACAATCTCATCGGCCTTGTTACTCTATTTAACACCTAAAACACACCTAGAGTTTACAAGCATCGATAGAAAGGTTCCATAGAAAAATTATTTTTTAGTCATTTTTCATAAAAATTGAGTTTTTTTGTTTTGATTTGATTTTTGTAAACCTACATGCCAAGTTTCATTAAAGTTTGCCCACAAATCGACGACCAGACAGACATTTTGAAAAAAAAACACGTTTTTTTGTTTGTTCTGGGACCTCAAAACGTGTAATGTAATGCCTTCAGCTTTCTTGCAGCCCAATACAACTGGTGAACCTCTGCTACTGACGAGAGCCGGGCACGTCTTAAGTTGTTCTAAAAACTAAAAAATTGTGATAACTTAATATCATGAATGAAGATATTAATCATTCCTTTATATCCTTATTCCTCATATTAAAAAATATTGAAGTAAAAATCATGATTTACATTTTCGCCATTAAAATCCATCAGAAAAACGAAAAGTTCTGAAAAGCTGACATGAATGGCGCCATTCATTAATTCAAATATTGTGGTGACCTTGCGGAATAACTTGGAACTTAATTAGATTCAAGATTAACCGCTAGAATGCGCGTAAGTTCAGTTTTAAAAGTCATTCTCCATAGACCAAATACCGTAGCCTACCAGAATTACTGAAATCTGAACAGTGCCGGATTAACCCCTGGGGGGGGGGGGGGGGCACAAGATATGGGGGGGCCGTGGGTGCAAACCAGAGGCGGACGAGGGGGCCTCAGACAGAGGTGGTCCCAGACCTCGGGCCCGGGGGCCCGGGGTCGGCCCGGGGTCTCCGCCGGGAGAAAATTATTGAAAAATAGGGCTGAAATAGTGAGGTTTTGCGCATTTTGAGTGCTGTAACACTTACATTTTAGAGGCAAAGAATATAACTGCCTAGTGCCTTCCAAAGGGGGGAGGGGGGCGATAGCAGGTCGCTTCGTCAGCCTCTGGTGCAAGTTGCAACCTCTATAATTCATAAATCTACCTACCAGCATTGCAGGAAAAACAAAAATACTAATAACACTACTTAATTCCCGCCAATTTCAAAACTTTTAAATTCTAATTTTTTTATAGGGCCTATTTTAATCTTAAAATATCATATTCTGGGGGCGGGGGGCGCGGAATTTTAGGCATTTCTGGGGGGGGGGGGTGGCCTACTGGCCTGTGCCCCAAGTGCCCATGGGTTAATCCGGCTCTGAGTCTGAAAGTGATTTATCTTTTCTACTTTCTAGCCGGTTTCAAACGCTTTGTAACCCGTTGCTTCAATATAATTATTTATATTGTATTAAAATGGGGCTGGCTGGTTTGACTCCAAATTAGGTATGAGTGAGGCATGACATTGTGTCCCTCTGAGTCTGGTCACACCTTTGCTTGACTCAGCTTCTGATTTAAGTGATCCTACTTTGCTTCGCAATTAGCCCGGATGTGATTCCTCGTACCGTCAGTGCCGAGTATAGCTTTTAGCTATAGGGCCAGGAGGGCTATGACCTCCACAAAAAGCCGCAAAATGCAAAATCGCAATAGATAAAAAAAAAACTAAAGCAAATAAATAAGCTTGCCGCAATTTTTTGAGGGAAATTGTAACGTGCCACATGTGGCGATTATAATCATTAATGCTGCAGCATTAATGACGAATCGCCTTACTTTCTTCTTAAATAATGATAGTGGAATACTCGTGTAAGAATATAAGACTTTACTTTACCAAATCCCATCAGACTGGTTCATTCTGATAATATTAATAATGATAATAATAATGATAATAATAATGTAGGCTACCATCGAAATAGCAACAACAGGATGCTCAGTGCTCAGATTGTTCACTCTAACAAGTTGCTACAAGTCAGAGATTCCAACAAGAAGCGCTGTATTTCCACCAGCTATGCCGGTGTCTCAACAAATATACCCTACCCTCTGATGAATCAGAAGATTCCGGGATGTTGGGCCATAATCGATCTGAAAACGTACTTCCTAACGTTTCGTCAACATTTGCGGTTGACATCTTCAGTGGCACTGCCTAGACATCTAAGATTGTATCTCCCCGCGCTATGTGCTTTTTGATTGTAGTATGTAGCTCTGGCTTGCTAGCATGCTGTTTGCTTGTTTGCTTGGGGGGAGGCATGCTATGGTCGGACCTTGTCGTGGTGCGTGGGCTTAAGCTGGATGCTGGTGATCTATCACCAGGACCTGGCGAACTAAGAAAAAGCACAACTCTTTCCCTCCCCTATCCCATCCTCACCACCTCCTTACTCACCTTCCCAACCTCCACCTTGCTTCCCCATAGTTTGAGACATCTATAAAATGTCTCCGCCCATGGCTCTCCCCGCATGGGTGACACGGAGACCATGTCTGAAGGCTGTGCTGGTAGGTTGAGGGTCTTTACCCAACACGCCACTTTGCCTGTCGGAGGATATGGTGAACCGCGAACGGAGCTGGCAACTCCTGTTCAGGGGAAACACCTCTATTCTTCGGAATGAGGAGATAGCAGGTTCCAGACGTGCGAGTAGGTCTACTGAAGGTGAAAAACTCTAGATTTTGGAACGATCTAGAGTCAGACTGCTGGATGGACGATTGAAGCGTACGTCAGGGGCTACGGAGAGCCAGGTCGCGGGAGGACGAAGTAGTCTGGCCTGATGTGCCTCACCCGTGGTGAGAACGCTGCCTGGAACCCTAGAAGGGGCAAAAACCCTCTAATTTATAACATGGATACCTTAAATTCTGTTGAAATGGAGCATGATAGTATGGTGACTGCGGAAGCTCAAGCAATTGAGCAGGCTGTCAGTGGACCTACTATCATAGCGGAAGAGTCCCCAGGTACTTCCGGTAAAGAGACCGGAAAACAGACTGAGGGAACAGCCCTTGTAGTATTGCAAGGAAAATCTGTTGTTGGCACAACGGAAAAACTAAAACGACTTAGCCTGAACGCAAAACCAAAGCGAGACAGCAAGTGGTTTAAAGAAAGGAAAGAGAGGACGAAACAGAGGAAGATCCTAGAGGGAACGTGGACTGAAACGAAGCCCGGTAGGATTCCTCTGAGCCTCCCAAACCCTCCACAGACGGTCAGGTCGGTGGTAACGGAGACTTTAGCTGATACGACAAAACGGCGCAGGTCAGAGTTTAGTACTCCGTCGACTTCCGAAAGACCAGCAGTGAAGAGAGTTAGAGAGGAGGGACAGCCTAGGCTGTTACCTCTTAACTACTCCGAGGCTACCTCGGCTATAAAGATGGCTGTTTATCCAGACAGTTATCCTAAGTCGGGGTTTACTGAAAAGGTCTTCACGGAGCTGCAGGCTATGCTCCTGGCCAAGGTGAAGCCAATGGCTTCAGGCGAGCTCCCTCTATTTAGAGACTGCAGGCTCGAGTCAGGCTTGGCTGTGTTCACATGCGTGAACAATGAGACAAAGGCTTGGCTCGAGGGAGCAGTTCTCGAAGGGAGGGAATGGGGGGGTCATAGTCTGGAGTGCGGTGAAGCCAGAAAGGTACTCAACCTTACCAAGGTCTTGCTAAGACTGCCGGCTGTTCATAGCAGCAGCAGTGTTGGTGTGATCTTCACAAATCTTGGTTTATATAACAAGATAAATACAGAGGACTGGAGGATCTTGAACTGTAGCAAAAATGAAAGAGGGGTGACCATAGTTGCTACAGTTACCGAAAGAGACCTTGCAGTTCTCAAAGAAAAACAATTGAAACTGTACCTGGGCTTTGGACAGTATCAAGTTAAAGTACTGGGAAAGCGAACGGCTGACTTGAAGGGAGATGAAATTTCTTCAGATAAACCTCCAACATAAGAGGTTAGCCGTTGCGAATCTTATGAGGAAGCTACAAGCCAGTCACTACGATGTGGTTCTTATACAAGAACCATGGGTAGTGAGAGGCAGGGTAGCAGGCCTTAATACTAATGGAGGAAAGCTAATATACAGCACAAACTGTACGGTAGCAGAGCCTCCAAGAGCTTGTTTAATAATAAACAAAAACTTGAAATTTTTACTGTTGCAAGAATACTGTACCAGAGATCTTGTAGCAATTAAGGTCAAGACTTCGGATAGGGAAGTAACAATAGCTTCTGCCTATTTTCCGCACAACTCTGATGGCTTACCCCCTACGGAAGAAGCAAAGAGGCTAATCATCGCAACCAGAAGCAGAGGAGAACAGCTAATTCTTGGATGCGATGCCAATTCACATCACACAGTCTGGGGAAGTACAGACTGTAACAAGAGAGGTGAGTCATTACTTGAATTTATTTTATGTAATAACCTAGCTGTTATGAATGTAGGAAACAAACCAACATTTATAACGGCTGTAAGGCGTGAGGTACTAGATGTAACCCTGTGCACCATGCAGATTGCTTCTCTGGTGGAAGACTGGAGTGTGCTGGAGCAGCCATCTATGGCAGACCACCAGTACATTGGTTTTTCCATTGGAGAGGGGGGTGAGATGCATGAGAGTACATTTAGAGATCCAAACAAAACCAACTGGAATAGTTATCGAGATGATCTAAAGAACCAGTTGAAAGTAACTCCATTAGAGAGTCTAAACTCATATGAAGATCTTGATATAAGAGTGGAACTCTTACAGAATGCTATCATGAAATCATATGAGAAAAACTGCCTGCCAAAGACCGTTAAAACAAAGAGAGAGGTGAGATGGTGGAACGAGGAACTCAGTGGACTGAGGAAACAGGTGAGAAGGCAGTTTGTTATCGCAAGAAGAACAAACTGTTGGGCCAGTTATCACAGTCTATTGACAATCTATAATAAAAAGATTCGTGCGGCTAAAAGGACTTCGTGGAATAGGCACTGTGAAGCGGTAAACTCTACTGCAGAAGTAGCCAGATTACACAGAATCCTTAAAAGCAGCCACTGCAACCCTGTAGGTACAGTTCGGAGACCAGATGGGGGCCAGACAACATCTGGAGAAGAAACATTAAGTGTACTACTAGAATGTCATTTTCCAGAATCAAAAAATTTGAAAGACGCAAATCTGGCTGAATATGAGAGAGCTAGAAGGTGCGACTGGAACTATGCTAGGCGGGTTATAACTCAACATCATGTTAGATGGGCGATTAACTCGTTTCAGCCAATGAAAGCCCCGGGACTGGATGGTATATTTCCTAGACTTCTTCAAGAGGGAAGAGAAATAATTATTCCAGTCCTGACGGACATATACATATCAAGTCTAGCACTAGGATATGTCCCCAAGGCATGGATCAGAGCGAAAGTGATCTTTATTCCTAAACCGGGTAAAAAGTCATATGCGGAAGCAAGTTCGTATAGACCAATATGCCTTAATTCATTCATGCTTAAAACTATGGAAAAAATTCTTGATAAAGAAATAAGAAAAATCTTGAAGAGGAACAATGATCTTCATGAAAATCAATTTGCATACAGACCAGGAAGATCAACTGAGGCTGCACTACACATGCTAGTCAGCAAGGTTGAAAAATCCTTGGAATGTAAAGAAATTGCTCTTGCAACATTCATGGACATAGAGGGTGCCTTCAACAACACTACCTATAGCTCAATGATAAGAGCAGTTAGGGAAGCTGGAGTTAAAGGTACAACTTGTCGATGGATAAAAAATATGCTCTATCGTAGAGAACTACAGGCCTCGTTGTTTGATACCGAGAAGGTAGTGTTGGCGACCAAAGGATGCGCTCAGGGGGGTGTTCTCTCACCTCTACTGTGGAATCTGGTGGCCGATAGACTTTTGGTAACTCTGAATGGGGAGGGACTGTACACACAAGCCTTTGCGGATGACTTTGTCATAGTGGTGGTGGGTAAATTCATCGCTACTGTGATGGAACTAATGCAAAGAGCTATTAAAATAGTAGAGAATTGGTGTCTGGAAGAATCCCTTAGAGTTAATCCTGCCAAAACTCACATTATCCCATTCACTCGCCAACAAAGGGTGAGTGATAGGGAACCTCCAATACTATTTGGAGAACAACTCAAATGGGCGAAGGAAGTCAAGTATTTGGGGGTCACTTTAGACCGGACTCTTACTTGGAATGCCCATCTAAAGTCTAGAGTAATCCAAGCGAAAAACTGCATGTTTGCATGCAGGAGAGCGATTGGGAAAACTTGGGGGATAAGGCCTAGAATGACTTACTGGCTATATACGGCTGTCATAAGGCCTATAATCTCATATGCTGCTGTAGTTTGGTGGCAGAAGGCAAATCAAACCACAGCGAAATTAACACTAAATAGTGTGCAGAGGTTGGCTTGCATAGGAATAACAGGTGCAATGTCTACCACTCCCACTGACGCCCTAGATACCCTTCTGGATCTCCCATCATTAAATTTATTTATTATGGGGCAGGCCAGAATGAGTGCGTACAGATTGGAGCAAGGAGGACTCTGGGAAAATTCCCTCAGAGGACACTGTGCTATAAAAAACTCAATTACTGAGGAAGGCATTAGTATGCCATCTGATCAGATGTTGCCTGAATATGACTTTAGGAGGCCCTTCGAATCCAGAATCTTAACTCGAGAAAGCTGGACGGAAGGTACGCTGAGCCAGGAGGCTGGCACACTGGTATGGTTTACTGATGGCTCTAAGACAGCAAATGGTACGGGTGCGGGAATTAACGGGGTGAACCCAGTTAAGTCCATCAGCATAAGCCTGGGAAAATTTTGCACGGTTTTTCAGGCTGAAGTCTGTGCCATTGCTGAGTGCTTAAGGCTGCGGTATAGTATTTGAATTTGGCAAAAGCGCGGGAAAAAGTGGAGATATCGGCTTTTGATACTGAAAGAAGAAACTACAACCACATGTGACACAGACAGATGTCCCCTCATTCATCCTTTGTCCGAAATCCGAATTGTCCCTGAGGCCCGCGGTGAGAGGCCCAACCTTTTGAAATTTGAAACAGCTTGTATACCATACCTGGACCTGGTTACTATGCGTCTATGCGGTGCCTGAGCGCTCAGGCTTCAGCCCTGAATTTTATTACTTCAGCATTCTCTTATTCTCTATTCAATAATATTGGCTGGGCTGAGTTGCATAGTGATTAATGAATGCAATTCGATAATAATCATTTCAGTTAGCTAAAATGGGGAGGATACCTATTTTGTATACTACTAGTAACATAATATGGCATTGTAATGTATAACCTACTGTTATAATTATAACTGTGAAGTGTAAATCTATTGTACAGAACATTTAAGGCTGGCAAATATACATGGCAAATATACATATTTCACTCCTGAGAAACGGTGTGAATTGGTAACAGTGGTCTATTTTTAAAAAAAGTAATTGATAAACCAGAAAACAACACAGAATTACAATATTATCTAGGTATATTTTACGTTCCCCCGTCAAAACATACGATTATACCGTATGTTTTACCCACCACAAAATTATCAAATTAAATGTGGACATTGTTCACTAGAAATACGTAGCCAGGATTTTATTTCGGAGGAGGCTAACTACTAAGGGGCCGGGGGGGGGGGGGGTATGGAATATCCCCAGTAAAACGGCGGGTCCGCAAAAACACACAGTTTCAGCAGTTTTAGTGTTTTTAGAGGGAGGAAAAAATTACAGGTGAAACATTAAACTGAACAATGCAATTTTTTTACATTTGGGGGGGGGGGGGGCTTCAGCCCCCAAAGCCCCCTCCCTACGTGCCTGTTTCCAAGCAAACAAAAACTATATCTTACACTCTATGCAGTACCAGCCTGCTATTTTATTGTCGGTACGGCCTACAGTACCACAGCATTGTATTCAATTAATTATTATTATTTACAATTAATGTATCATGCATACATATGTTTACAGACAATAGATAACATATTATCCTACAGTTTAGACATTGGCGTAAATTCCCTAAATTGGGGGGGGGGCGGCTTTAAGACCTAGACTTAGATTCATTACTCATTCACTTCTGAAGTCTGCCTGTATCGCATATTATGTGACTTTTATCTTCCTAATGAGATGGCGACCAATGGTTCGACTTCTGGAAAATTCCTTCACAACTTTTCATTTCATGATCCCCTGATCATACAAATGTCTTGATTGATCACACAAATGGAGCTTGTTAACCAGCTAGATCCACTATTTCGTTACAAGATGGCGGCCGATTGAAACCTTATATAATTCATATCACAGTTAATATTGGTCGCAGAGGAATGAATTAAACTTTGACTGAAAACCCGTATTATTAACTACGATAATGGTAATCAACACTTTTTACGACAAATCAATCATTTCAAGATGGCATCCAGTCAAAGTGAAAATAATTTTATAAGTAAAAGCTCATAGTCGGAATTGTGGTTCGAAATTTGGAACACAAGAGTGTTTTGTGTGTTGATGTTGTGATCGGAAAAATAACGAAGTATTTTTTATTTTTTATTACATAAAGTGTGCTTTTGTACGGCGGAAGCGAGACATGGTGCATTTACGAACATGAAGAAAAAAAAAAAACTGGAAGCCTTTGAGTTGTGGTGCTACAGATGAATCATGAAAATCCCATGAAGAGACCACATAACCAACGAAGAAGTGCTCCATAGAATAAACGAAAAAAGAGCTATATGGCCACCATTTCAACTAGAAGAGGCAAATGGATGGGGCATATTCTGAGACACGAAGGGCTTATCAAGAACATAATTGAGGGTATGGTTGAAGGCACCAACTCAAGAGGACGACAGAGGAAGGAGTACCTAGAAGATGTCATGAAGGACCTAGGGTGCGACACCTACAAAGAACTGAAAAGGACCGCACAAAACAGACAAGAGTGGAGGAGAAAAATAAAACATTCGCTGCAAACCAATCCTTAGATTGCAACTCAAGAAGAAGATTACGTAGCGTAGAAGAAAAGCAGGGTCAGCGGAATCTCCCTACACCTGATCGGCCAGAGCCGAAAGGGATTTGTAATTATTTATTTTTTTTAAAATGTATAATACGTACATTATACACTATAATATTCAAGTTCAGTAAGAAAAAAAATTAAACTTTTGTTTTAGAAATTTAGAAATTAAAATTTGCTTTTAATTTCCTGAAATTGTTTTACAAGTTCTCACACGCTCAGCGACCTAGTCTACGCATGACGGCCAAATTGTTGAACCTGTTGAGAATGGTGGTACCAGGCGCGGTGAAAGGGGGCTAGGGGTCTAAAAAAATTGATAAATAGGCCCAAATCAGTGAGGTTATTCATTTTATTCATACCATACCCTGGGGCAGGGGGGCCGGGGGTCTCTCCCGGAGATTTTTTTTTATAAATGGGCCGAAATTAGTCAAGTTTTGGGCATGATATCTCCGGGAAAACGGCGGGTCCCGGGGTCTCCCCCGGAGAAAATAATAGATAAATACGCCCAAATTAGTGAGGTTTTACGCATTTTGCAAGCAATACAGTTGACATTTTACCGACGACTAAACCTACCGTTGAGGGGGCCCGGGGATCTCCCCGGCGGAAAAAATGTTTGAAAAATATGTCTAAAGTATTCTGGTTGTAAGCATTTTGACTAATATATTTTTTTTGAATGTATTTGGTCAATATGTTGATTATTTTTGTCTTTCATGTAAAATAAGCATACCAAGGATTAATTTGTTTTTGTTATTGTGGATACTATGCCTTTCCCCTCCATAACGTCTTTGTCAGCAGAAATCCTGGGGGGGGGGCTACGGGTGCCCCTGGGGGGCTCAGCCCCCCCTTCCCCAGGACCCCCTATTTACGCCAATGAGTTTAGAAGGTTTGTGCATGTTACCTACCATAATTTTACTTTCCTAACTTTAAGTTTATAGCAAAATCGTCTATGAGACAAGAATAGTCAAGAGCAGCCGCCAGTGGCGCCTCAATAGAAAGAATTGCCAGGCTGGAAAGTTTCGATTGGCTAATGCTGTTTCTCAAGTAGTTTTTTATAATTTACAATTTTGAGAAGCTTCTTTCTCCACTGGCCACTGGCAACATTTATGCTTTATTTATTTTTAACATTTGGTTTGTGAGTTATTCAATTAATTTTTGTCGTTTTGCCGCCCCTCGGGAAGTGCCGCCCTGAAGCAGCTGCCTCATTGCCTCAATGGACGGCACGGCCCTGAAGTTCCATGGGATCACTGAGCTATACAGTCTAAATTGTTAAACCACTATTCTTTGTTCCACAGATCTTTTACCTGCTTACATACTTACTAGCTAAATAACTTCTTTTAATTTTGTACTTATATTTTAATGTGTAACTTAACGTGTAACAGGAGGAAGTAATATCGTATCTAATTTTATAATTTATAAATTTTTGTGGAAGAGTAATGATGCAGTCATTAGTAGAATTTTACTGTGGATATCATTGCGCTATTACTCTTCCATAAGATGTTCCTCAAGCTCCACGAAGTCACCAAGGAAACTCTCACAAGGACAAATTTTTGTCTTTGTGCAATGGAATTGGTACTATATAGTACATATTTGTACGATATAAATACATTATTATTACTCCAGTTCTACTTTGTACAATAATTTGCGGCAAAAAAACATTGCGTTTTACAAGTACAGTGTATCATCTTTTATTGCGATTAATAGTAGATGTGGCCATTCATCATACTGTACATTATGGTATGCTACTACTGTAGTAAATCAAGTTAGGCAGCGCCTTATGCGGGTTTGTTAGTCACCAGCCAACAGGCTTATGCAAACAATTGAATGCATTTCGAAAATTATTTGTGAGCACTATTGTAGAAAACTAATACCTATAAATGGCCTATACAGTATATAGTAGAATATACACAGAATGTACCCATCACATCCCGTTGCTGTCGAGAAGAAAAGAAACTATTCAAACAAAATATTGCTATCACCCGAGAAGCACTACTTTCCCTTTCTTGAGTATAATCCGGGATGATAGGCTGTGATCGTTCTGAAAGCGTACTTCCAAGTACTGCCCTGGAAGAATGAAGAACCTGTAGAATCCGGGGTGATGGGCCGTGGTCGAAATAAAAGCGAACTTCCAAACGTTTCGTCAACATCTGCGGTCGACATCTTCAGTGGAACTGCGTAGACTTCAAAGATTGTATCTCGCAGGCTCAGCACCTTTGTTCCTTCTATAGCAGTGGATCATTCATTGTATACAAGCAGATTCTGTGAGAGCCCTCAGAGGTGAGGTAGGTAATCAGTGACTATTCTGAGGTCGGCGTTTACACAGGTCGGTAACTCAAAAAGGAATTTACACAAAAGGGGAGGAGGAGGAGGAGGAAGGAGGCACCCCCCCCCCCTAGCCACTTATATTCTTATTCACATGTGAAATTAGTAGTAGTGTTCGTCGGGTTAATAACGACTTAGGCCTCATATTAGGGCCCATAGAGCACTCCGACTTGTCTGTCCCATGCCAGCCCATAGGACAGTGGACCTCCTGATTATAGTGGATTCCGAACCACTTGGGAAACACAGTGAAGTCACACGATTAGTTCGGAGGTGACCAGGACAAGTCCTACCATGTTTCCCTACCGGCACTGTGCACACGACCAAGTTATCTGCAGCTTTGAACCTGCTATTGGTCCGCTGGATTCAACTTGGTATGGCGGCCGGCTAAACCACATGTCAAACTACTCACAGTTTTGTATAAGTTAACACAGCACTCCTCCACAGAGGTTATGAATTTCTCTCAGTAAAATATTTTAACACCTTCCTTCTAGATTTGCTGTCCTGCAAGTGACTGTTTTTTTCTTAAAAGATATGACCGTAGTTGCTACTTGGTACAGTTTAGAATATAGGTTGACAGATTGATGGTAAGTAGTGGTCGAAATAAAATGATTGTAGTTTTGGGATGTTCTTTCGCCATTGTGCGTCGCTATCCACCTGTAAGCACAGTGTCCACATTGGGGTCCAAATGAAAAAGTGGCAAGTTTTTTTTTTGGTCATAAATAGCTGCCCCTGGACTTGATGATAGTATCTATCTTTCTTGTTGAAAATGAGGCCTTCATCGGAGATTTTCAAATACTTCAGTTTCCCCGAAGTAATTGCCTCTTCTGGTGTGCTGATTCCTATCGCCGAATAAGGGCACTTTATCTCCAATAGCATGTTGTCACCTATGACACCGTCGGGCGAAGCAGCGAGGAAAGGATAGTCTGACCTTACAACTAATCCAGACCTCTGAACTTTGCTGCCAGTCGCATACTCATACGCGAGTCTAGCCACCTCTTCATTGTCCCTTCCCCATGTAATGGCCGCTGTAGATGGAGCACCCTTATGTATTGATTGTACGAACTTGTTCATGTTTTTTCGCTTTGTCGCACATATAACAGGTCCAAAGTTGCTAGCAGTCAGCCTTTTCTTTCGCTCGCAGTGCCACTCTGGTATCAGCGCTTGTAGCCTAGTCCTAATTTCCAATTGCTGAAACCCCACAGCATTATTTTCTATGCTCTTCAGCATGTCTTCCTTTGTGAGTAGAGGAAATCCGCGACTGGCCAAGTCCTCCTTTGGTGCCCCATATTGGTCATTTTTATAAAAAAATAACCGACGTCGCTTTGAAGTTGGCTCGTCCAACACATTAGTTCGGGCTTTGCGTTTTTTCAGTTTACGGCGTTCATTTATTTTTATAGCACTGCTGGGGCTACGGCCAGTGAGAGCAAGAGTTGACTCGCCAATGAAATGTCCACGACTATTTTTCTGAATTATGGCAGCTGCAGCTCGAACATTATACCCATTGCGCTGGTAATTCATCACCCTTTTTGCCAGGTTGTATCTGTTTAAAATGCTGTTGAATGATTCCGCTTTATTCGTAGTTTTATTTTCTAACAAGGAAGCTGCATTTGTTACTACCCTGGCAAATGCTGTGGATATTTCTGCAAAAAATATTACCCCTGCCTTGGTGGTCCATAGGGAGTTCCAATCGCCTCCATCACATTCACATGAGACTGCAGCACTGCATAACATATGATTGCCCAAACAGTGGCGAAGAACACTTAATAAGCATCTTTGCAAATTTATAGATTTTGCGTCATCTGATTTACTGTCGTCTTCTCGGAAATAGGAAGACGCCTCACTTATTTTTTGCCTCAACTCTTTGATGAATTTTTTACTTTTTATGAAGTCACGGAGCTCCTTTGGATGTTGTTTCTTTTTCCCTAACTCTCGTAACTTTCTATAAAATACCCGGCTTATGTGTATAACGCATTCCAGTTTTTTTGGAATTATGGAAGGCCCATATGGCTCGGCATCTAGGACTGTCTTATAGGTGGAGGAATCACCATCTCCTATGAACTTCACATACCGGAGCTTGTATTTTTCGACACTTCTTGTGAAACACTCGGCCAGTATGGCTGCCTCCATTCCATTTGGGGGTAAAGACCAATTTTTATAACATATATGTGATTTCGGTGACACTTCTTGGCCTAGTTTGAGACGTTTTTTCTCTGCCCTCTCACAAAGCACACAGTATCGATTTTTTACCCCGTAGTCTAAAACCTTTCCTGTTCTTTCACCTATTATGCAAGCAAAACCTGCAAGCGACTTGTAGTGTCCCTGGTAGGAACGAGAACACCAAGCTCCATCCACTTCCACAGTTACATTTGCGACACCATCATCGTCGACGCAGCCTTCCTTTTCTGCTAGACGCCATTCTTCGCCTGCTGCCAGTTCCAGACTTTCCTCGGTGGTCTTCATTAACTGCCTAGAAACCACTTCATAACCTTTTTGAAAGGTATTAATACTTAACGGCGTGATGTCCATGCCAGAAAGAAAATCCATGGCTTGCGTAAAATGAATTCCTGCACCAATCGCAGCATTGGCCACCTTGAAGTTGCTTGAATTATACCCTTCCGTCTTTTCTGACTTAACTGTTTGTTCCAATTTACACATATTACACCTGAAGGTCCAAGCGTTCAATAGACCCCTTTTACTCTCTTTTATAATTACCATGTCCCGAAAAGAACAGTCGCAGGAACCGTGGGAATATGTTTCCTGGAGTTGGCGAAATAGGTAATGTACGTCGACGAGATATATTCGCCTCTTCCCTGAAATAAAATAAAATTATGAGGTATAACTATCATACACATTGTTCGTACTAATGACTTTTTAACCATTGGCATAAATAGGGGGTCCTTGGGGGGGGGGGGGTGACATAGACGCTATGGAGGCGAAAGGCATAGTATCCACAATATCGAAAGGGAAATTAATTCTTGGTATGCTTATTTTACATGAAAGACATCATAAAAAAATCTTCATATTGACCAAGTTACAAGTACTTTCACAAAAAATATATTACTCAAATTGCTTTTTCTACGGGGGAGACCCCCGGGCCCCCCTCAGTGGTAGATTTATTCGTCGGTAAAATCTCAACTGTGATGCTTTTAAAATGCGTAAAACCGCACTAATTTGGGCCTATTTATCGATTTTTCTTCTCGGGCCCAGGGACGGATCCAGCCCATTGGTGGGGGGGGTAGTTGTGGGTCAAAATAGGAAAAACATATGTAGGATCGATTAAATTACAGCGTTATAGATTAATTTACAATAGATTTACTAAGTTTTTGGGGGGCCCCTACCCCCTATAGCCGTCCTTGCCCTGGCCCCCCTTCTTCCAGGGTAAAACATGAGCAAAAGTTCACTAATTTGGGCCCATTTATTGTTTTACTGCACTTGAATAGTTTTGTGTGTAATGTATTTCATAAAAAAAAAGAAAATTTAAATAATAAAAAGTAATATAATTTGCTAGGCAGACTTCAGAAGTTGTGTGAGAATGAGTAATGAATCAAAATCTTGGGGTCCTAAAGCCCCCCCCCCCCCCAGAAATTTTGGGAATTTACGCCAATGGTTTTAACATGTTGGCAAGCCACTACTTTTATTTTTAAATCCAGTACATGCTGTAACTGTGTATAACTAAATTAGGGGCACCATGCGTTAGGATGTGAGTTCCCTTTTCCTACTGTATACGTTACAGTGCATGTCATCGGCGTAAATTCCCAAAATTTCTGGGGGGAGGGCTTTAGGACCCCAAGATTTTGATAGATGGCTCATTCACTTCTGAAGTCTACCTTGCAAACTATATGACTTTTTCATTATTTAATTTTTTTTAATGTGTATGAAATACATTATATACACTATACTATTCAAGTTCAGTAAAACAAAAGAAGTAAAAAGGCAACTTTTGTTTTCGACATTTAAATAATAAAAAATAACGTTGTTTTTTATCTCCTGCATTTTTTTTAAAAGTTCTGACCCGCTCTGCGACCTAGTTATGTATGCATAACGGCCAAATTGCTGAACCTGTTCAGAATGGTGATACCAACCAGGCGCGGATTTAGGCATTTTTCTCAGAGGGGGCGGGAGAATTTAGCCTAAAATTGGAACCTATGTATTCAAGTTCCAAGTATAAGAAACCAATACACATCCTAGGCTATACCCTGGAGACCGGGGGGGGGGGGGAGAATTTTATTACAATTAAAAACGACCTGTCGCATTCAACATTCACAATCTATACCATTGCACCGCATTCACAAAATGGAACTAAGTAGTTTGTAGGTTGCCCTAGAAGATAAACAACATGCCGCAGTCAGGCCGAAAAAAACGAACTTGACAAAAAATTAACACCTGAACTCAGAAAAATCTACCATTTATAGGAATTAGTCAAGGTTTGTAGAATCTAATATTTGGTTTTAAACATTGAATTTATATTGAATTTTTTGGAATATTCTATACTTGCAATTTAAAATAAAAGAGTAAAATCCCTCCATTTTGTACCTACTGTACATGTATATTGAATAAGTAAAATCTGAAGTATTTTGCATACAGAAAATCAGACTATCTCGAACATACAGGCCATGATTACATCCTCGAATGAAAATTCGATCCAAGAAATATTTATATTGAATAGCCTATACGATTTGATTCTGAATTTAGACCTTGCACTTTCGCATTTTTAGTCCACCAATATTTATTGGATCGAATATTCGAGTAGGCCTGTATGTAATAGGGGAGATATCAATAAAAAATTTCCACTGTTTACAGTTCTATTAAATATGTCTTAGTCTGTAGAATCTCTAATGTTTCTCGCTGCCAAAACAAGTCAAAGTAAAACCCCACTATATGGTACCTAGAATTAAAAATGTGTTGAGATCTTTTGAGGCTGCTCTTCTCTACGAAGAAAGCTGTGGCACTCGTTCTAGAGGAAACGCTCTTCTACGTTTTTTAGTTTTTTTCTGACCACATTTATATAGAATGGGCGCGATCAAGGGCGTGCGCAGCTTTTTAAATTAGAGGAGGGGGCATCACCTTAGTTCCCAATCACCCCCGCGTCTTGACACCATCGCGGGGGTTTGAAAGGCAATATGGAGAGGAGATCTCGATAATAAATTTAATTTTGAATATGACTTCGGTCAAATAGAAAAGTATTTCAATAATCAGGTCTAGTGTGTTTCTTGATGGACAACGTAACGCAAAGCACGAGGCCTGGAAGCATGGAAGCATGGAAGGGTCGGGCCGGCGCCCCTAACTACGGCAAAACTTACGAAAAGGACTTTATGTGAGAAGGCCCTGAATGAAAACGAATGATAAACACAACAATTATAATTAATTATGGCCTATAACCTGAATATTTTCGTCAGGGGACGCAGGGAGACAGAGGAATTACTTGCAACTTGCTAACATTGTTATTATATCCCTACTCGCGGTTGAATACATACTATATATAATACCATGGCCCTAAATAATTGAAAGGTACACTCACCGTCACTATGGGTATAAGGAGGAATATTATTGACTGTTGAAGTGGAATCTTCGTGTACCCCTTCGGTACACCAAGTGCTGATGGGCGTACTCTGATCAATGGGCCAAACAATGGGTGTATCAACGTTTATTGTTGTTTCTGGCTCCAGAGATATTTCGGTACTGCTTGGTGGTAATCGAATGAATTTCCCTCGTCCACCTTTCCTGGAATAGTAAGATGTAGGCTATAAATACAGCTGTTCATAGTAATACAATGGTATCTACAGTATAATATTGACACTGTTGACAGTAACTTCTAAGACCGGGGTTCATAATTCTTCACGTTTCAGGAAATATGTTGTATAAGGAATGTATATAAATCTAAGACATTTAAGGCTGGAATCTTCTATACATAGGCCTAAGTACACATTCAGATCAACCACTCCCATCAGCTCATCTACTGCTTCCTCATGAACTACATTTGACAGATTCTTGACTTAAATTTAATTTAATTTTTCATATTGATTTCTACTATCTCATTGTCACTGATTATGATGGAGATATAAGAATTCCCAAATCGGAGAACTGCAACAGATAAGGTTCTCATTTTTTCCACTCGAAGAACCGTAATGACATATAATAAAAATTATGAAATAACTAATTGCAGCCCGTTCCCACCATCTCGTCTTATGTACCTAGTGTAGGAATTGTTTTAATTATTTTATTCATTTATTCTAATACGAAGACCTTTTTTATTCCACAAGTAACCCATTGCTGCACTTTTAGCCTACTCATAATTAACATTTACAGGTGCGCATCCTCGTATACTTATTTTACATAGTTTACAAAGAAATACCTATAGCTATGTAGCCTATGTTACCTAGGATTATTACCTAGCCCTAGGTACGTGAAGTCGTGATACCAACAAACGTAAGGCTTATTTTAAGTTTTACATATTCAGACAAGATATATTAAAATGAAATAACTGATAAGAAATACATACCTTCTGTTTTTACTCCAGTAATTTCTCGAAGCATCTCGTTTATTTCCCATGATAAGCACAATGCACAAATATACACAAAAGAAACAGATACCTTAGCCTATTGATAACTTAATTATTCCGCGAGCGAAAATAAATACGAGCGAGATTCACCGGCGAGAGAAAAACACCACTACCTTCAAAATTTGGGAAGGTACTGAAACCATGCGCTGAACCGTATTAGGGTACCAACCCCAATTCATTTGTTATGCCTTTCTTGCCTGAATGCACGGGCTTATTTTAATTTTATTTTTTTACGTAATAAGTTTCTAAGTTATTGATATGAAAATTTGAGAGCAAAAAGATGTATTAACACTATAACATCTGTATTTATTTCAAGTTGCTATTTGCATATTCGCGGGTTTAGTAGGATGGTTTTGTAATTGACATTTTACGCAATATATATATTTTTTTTCACTAACAAAAATGAATGCAAATTAATTCTTAAGATTAAATGAATCTACAGGTAAAATTTTTATACTCTATCTTCAAAATAAAAAATTCTACGGGGCAAAAATGTCAAAAAGTGGCTAAATTCAGACTAAAAATGGAAAAAGTACTATTTAGATCTACTGTACCGTATTCATATATACTGGGCATATAGCCCAGATGATTTTCCATAATCATTACCAATTTTAGAAATTTAGGAGCTGAAATAATATTGTTATAAGCCTAGAAGTGGCAAAAAGTGGTAAAATTCAAGGTAAATAGGCCATATTAGGTAAGTTAGGCCTAATTTTTAGTTTTCAATATACTGGGCACTTAGACTACTCTATTATACACTATACTAAAAAATTTCACAATTTTAACTATTAAATTAAGAAAGTTATAACTCAAATATGATGGCGATGCTACTATACCGCAGCCTTAAGGGAAATTCTGAGAATGGAATATGAGAATAAGACCATTCACATTTTTTCTGATAGCCAGGCAGCTATTAAAGCTCTGGATTCTTACTGTACTAAATCAAAGTTAGTACGGGATTGTAAACAGCTCCTACTCAGAGTAAGTAAAAATAATAAACTTAAGTTGGAGTGGGTGCCGGGACACTCTGGAGTAGAGGGAAATGAACGAGCCGATGCATTAGCAAATATAGGTTCGGACTCAATATTTGTTGGACCAGAGCCAACCTGTGGTATATCCTATGGAAGTGTACGCACTATAGTTGACAGATGGATCCAGACCAAGAAAATTGAATCCTGGCACAATATGACAGAAAAACGAAGTCTAAAAAGACTTGGAATAAAACCATCAAAAAAACTTACCCAAAATTTGCTATTACTTGGCAGATTAGAAATAAGGAATATTGTTGGTTTGCTCACAGGGCACTGCCACCTAAGGCATCATCTGTATAAACTCAAAGTCCACACGGGCAGTAGAGAATGTAGATGGTGTGAAATGGAGGACGAAACAGCAGAGCACGTTCTCTTAGAATGTGAAGCTCTGGCCAAAAACCGTTTCAGGATACTGGGAATACCAGGGTCAGAAACGAAGACGATTCGTGAAGATCCAGTAGGAAAAACCCGCTCTTTCATCAAGAAAGTGGGTATATTCCAGACATGAATCTCCATGACAAAGCGGCTGCAATAGATCTCAAAGGTCGACGCAACGAACCTTACCTTAAGGAGGCACCGCAAAAAAAAAAAAAAAAAAAAAAAAAAAAAAAAAAAAAAAAAGATTGTATCTCGGAGGCTCAGCAGCAGTTCTGGAATTCCGGATTCTACAGCTTCATCAAATAACTCCGGCCGTGAAAATCTTAGTAATTAAACACCCTACCTACTGTTTAAAACATGGCTATATACTTAGACTATATAATATTCTAGACACGACATGTTAGAATTTCAGAGGGATAAACATAAAATGACGTCACACACTGGCAAAAGTGCAAAAGCAGCTGCTTTAAGAGGCGCGAACCTATTATTTTCAAGTTTTGTTTACTTAATTAATTAATTGGAGTGAGAGAACATTTTTTAACTTTGGTAAAACTTATTCTGTATATTCAATTTGAAACTTTTAACGATCAGTCTAAAAGCCCGTTTTTTTTTTTTCAAAAAACAAACGAGTCATTCAGGTGACCAGGTTACCTAGCAACAAAGTCTCAGTTGCTAGCCACTACGTAGTATATAACTGGTGAAGAAATAAAACTTTTGCCAGCGGATGACGTCATTCATATTGGGGCAACTTTCTCATGCAGTGCATCTGAAATGGCGTGTCTAGAGTATTATATGGTCTAAGGTTATATATTACCCGACCACGATAGGATGGCACTTGGAACACTAATAAAAAATCGATTAAACTCGGTGTCCTGCTTATGCAAGTTTTCGAATAAACAAAGTGTTCCAATTGTCATCCTATCATGGTCGGGTAGTATCATCCCGCACCTGGAGACCGTTATCAATATGGCTGCTAGTGTAGCCTGCACAAGATAAGTACGCAATTCGGCGGGGAAAACTAGTGATAACTGTAGCCTGCACAATCTAAGTATAGAGTTTTTGACCGGGTCCAGGTATCCGTTCTGCTATGCTGCAATGTGTAAGACTTCGATATTTTTTGCGTTGGCACTTATCTCTGATAGTTGGCTTATGGTTAACGGGTGCCCTGTAAGGCATATTATGGCTCCGGCGCGCCAGTTAATGTATTTCTATGGGTAGTATGTGCTGTACGCTATAGGCTATTATTTTGTATATTCGGGAGCTGAAGAACCAGAAAAAAGCCAGTTTGACAAGAATGATAGATATTTAATGACTAAAACACAAAAGACAGAATATAAATATCATTTAAGAGGATGGGAAATGTTAATTTTAGTCACCCCTAGATTAATAGTTTGTTATTTTTAATTTAATTACATACAATACCATGTTTCATACACAATGCCATAGGGTAATATTAATTTTTGGTGATTATTTCATGAACTTTACCAAACTTTACTAAAATTACACACATTGTACAGTTCCCGGAGAATCGGCAGCACCAAAAAGTACAAATACTCAATGAAATTGTGTATGAACCTGACTGATGGGTAATCCAGGGGTGGCCAATATCTACGTTCCATATCCCTCGAGTTTAAATAACAGTGGCCCGTTTACGGCTCTGCAAGAAGCCCTATCAACAATCCAGCGCCATTTCACACACTACATTCCACATGAGTTTATAGTCAGTATTTCATAACTTTGACCATCCATGGGAGTTCCATATGTTTACTATGGGTTAGAATAAGAGAATCCCGGATGGTCTCTGCTTAATACAGTAAATATGTAAGAAAAACAGCCCATTTCAGGAATTTTCCGTCGTTTCTGGGGGGTGCTGAATCCGATTCTGTCATTTTCCACCATAGTTTTGAGGCGAAACCTAGTCAAAAATGAAAAAAAAAACTGTCGCTTTGTGAAATCCTCTATTATGTGGTTTAGAGCAGGGGTTGAAAGTTTTCTTTCTTTTTAACCACAAAAGAACCCTCCCGAGTCTGTCTTTCTATGGAAACTGAAAGACACTGTGCGCTTGGAAGCCCCTTCTAGTAGTGCGACGGTCAGGGTGGATCTTCTTACAATAATTCAATGCGCTAAATACAACTATGTCCTTAAATGTTACACCAGAATAAAATTGCCCTAGACAGAATTGGCGTGCTTCTCGCAAGACGAAAAATGGAAAGAATTTAGTAACAAATTAAAAGACGGTCACTTAAACTACTACACTAATTTAAAATCATTATAAAAAATACTATAGTCTAGCAGGCCCCCATTCATGGATGAGACGGTCTAGCAGTCCAATTCAAAATATTAAGTACCATGGAACGCTCGTCGAGAGAAAGAAGGCAATCCAACAAAACGAAAAATGTAGCTATTCATCTAATTGACAAGCGTTAGGGAGCCCATGAAAAATTATAAGTTGGATTGCTCGCCGGACATGAATGAGGACGTCAAGAGGTAACAATCGCAGTCGACAAGTTCAAATTACAAATCAAGATCAGCCTTACAACAGTTAACAGTTTACAAACAGATAATTCCCAGTTAATCCGAGAGTTGTAACGAGAAAAATAATATAGGCTACGCCCCATGCTCGTGTGTGCGTGACTGCTTATTAAGGTAATAGCAATTCGATAAAAATTGTAAATTGTACCAATGTATATGGTGCTGACCGCTATTTGAGTGTAAGAGAGTGCCTTGTGGACCTAACTCTGCTAGGATGATAGCTAAAAAATAAAGTCATTATTTATTTAATGGTGCCTTTGTCAGCTTATTTCCAATAATGAATGGGAATCCAAAAAAGAGGCCCTCCAAACAATGCGGCAAAATGACCTCTGGTTGGGTGCGGCTGGGCCCGTGCTTTGATTGGTTGGCTCGCAAGCATATTATTCCTATTTCCTAGTCTTCCGAGGACTATATTAGTCTTGCGCAAAACAAAAGAACACGACTTACTGGTAGCCGATTTTAAGAGGAAATGGATCTCACACCAACAGTGTTTCTTGGCAAAGTTGAATTTCTCATGAAAAAGAGAATACATACAATACAACAAACGTTCCTCTACATCATATGGGCATATTGTAGCCAAGGCCGTAGCCAGGGGGGTCCATGGATGGGGGTTCAACCCCCCCCCCCCCCCCCCGAAATGAAATGGCTTGATACTAGATAGAATCGGATTTAGAGAGGAAAAATAAAAACCACTATGTAATATCTAATGAAATTTCTGAATCCTCCTCCCCCCCCCCCCCAAAAAAAAAGCCTGGCTATAGCCTTGAATGTAGCTGTCACTATCACCAATCGAATTGGTCCCGGTTATTTGTAAAACAATTACAGACACTGCTGAGGATATCAGATCGAACGACCATATACTATGAATCAAAATGTATATCAAATGTATTCTACTTTAATATGATATAAAATGAGAATATAAAATAAATAAAGTCTAGTAAAATCATTGTAAAAAGGGTGCCGCTAACGCTAACTACTATCGGATTAACTAGGTACAACAACGCAACAACCCATTTAGTGAGACACAGCTCAGGATCATAAGAAAACAAGGAACGCACTGATCGGCGAATGTATATACGTATAGAGCACCCCTAGCATAACGTCATCCTCCCTCACCAGGTCTTTTTAAAACACTAAGGACAACCCACTATCAGGTTTTTGTACAAAATCAAATTGCAATATTAATCCCCGAAAGATAAACGAAGGAAAGTCGCTAATACAACACAGTAGACATTACTTCTAAGGTATGCTTTGGTCTTATTGACAATTCTACAATCAATATTGCCCCATAGATATATTGCATATATTAACATTGACGGGAAACAAGCCGCTATCAATAAGGCCGCTTCCGCGCATGCGTGTACACCAAGTCTACTTATCCATGGCCTACGCAGATGCGGTAGTTGTTAAGTTGCCCTGTACATCTGCGGGTGGGCTACCGTACACAAGCTAATAATGGAATCTGCTAGTTTTTAATGATGCCGTCAGCATTTTTTTAGACTGTTACGTGTGAGCAAAACTTACCACCATTTTGTATGGGTAAAGACCGCTTCATAAGGCGGCTATTCCACCGACGTTGTTTTTCAATGTGCATGTGTCATGACGTGGTAGCAGACATCATTAATAAGTCTCTACCATATTATAACTTAATTTACAATAGATAAGTTGAAGTATCTACATAATAGTCTCCTTAAAATATGGCAGAGACTTATTAATGCTCTGCTACCACGTCATGACACATGCACATTGAAAAACAACGTCGGTGGAATAGTCGCCTAAGGAACGTGACGGGATTTCGGACCAATGTGTTGCCCGTGAAATTCGATTTTGAACAAAATACAAGTAGTAGGGGTGCCCGGTGGTACCGTAGGGAGACTCATGTCGTCATTGGTAAAGCTTCCTTCGCATTCCATCTTATGGTGCGTTACCTAGTGTTATAAAAGAGATATAGGACATTCGTTCCCGCCAAGGATTCTTCGAATTTCTGTAGTAAATTGTCACGTCTCCTTCGACAAGTGAGCGGTCAAAAAAGACGTGGCAGGTGCGAAAAGAATAATGCCTCATCTCTCTTATACATAAATCCAGTTTTGCCTACGTCACTGTTAAGATCCTAAGCAAGTGCCATTTCCCGAGAAGATTAGATTAATTTCCACTCTACTTCCCTTGCTACTTCGTTACGAAACTAGCATTCCAGTACTCCGAAAATACCTATTCTTCACCTCATCTTGCCTGATATATTCCCGCTCTTTTCCCCTTTCCAGTTGCCATACGAGTTTCGAATTGACGTCTCTTTTTTTTCGAGGCTCTCCATCGCGCTTCCCACGTCTCTTTACAATCTTATCACCGACATTCAAGTGTTCTTCCTTCATAGGCCGTACATTTTGAGTTGGCTGCTTTTTAAATTTCCGCGGGACTCTATTATTTTCATCGTCCCTTTTTTGCCTATTATTTTTCGGAATACTATCAGAGGAACTTTTAACGCCATTAGAGACTTTTTCTGCGGGCAAAACTTTTTCTTCTTCTTTTACAAATATTTTATCAGTAACATCATCACTAGCATCGAACCATTGTACAATATTCACATGACTTTGACTTAGTTTGCCGCCATTTTGGGCCATACTTTCGACGCGATCCACTAAACTTTTCAACAAATTCTCGGAAGTCTCAACATTGATACCAGCATCTGCTGGCGTTTTCATTATATTAAAAATAACATCAAAAAGTTTCTTTTCAATATCCGAAATTGTTTTAGGATCTCTTTCAGATTTCAAAATTCCATCGAATGCCGTGGCAATTCTTGTAGACAAATCCAATAGGTTGGTAGACTTGTGTTGTTTTGCAAAGGACTGGAAGAGTGGTAGTATGGTGTAGAGGTCGAGACTTTCTGGGTATTGTTGAACAGCAGGTATCTCAGGTATCGATGCAGACTCTGTAGCTGTTGGAGGCTGGTTTTGCGAGCAACGACTGTTTAAGCCAATGTTGAGTGCCATAACTGAAAATAAACTACATTATTCAAGAGTATATGGATAAAGCGGCAATGGAGGGCAGAAGGTGACGAGGCAGGTCACAGAATACCGCAAGGTTTCGCTTTTGGATATACATGTAATTCAATCGCAATACAAATAGTTAAATAATTGTTATAATTATTGGACCACTATCTCCAAAGTATATTTCAATTTTTCAAATGTTAATAGGATAGACCAACTGGAGAAGGAAGTGAACAGGCCCCTACAGTATCATGAAAGTGGACTGTGAAGACTCGTCCCAGGTAGCATTACCCCGGGACCAGCAGATATCACATGATTAATTTAACATTTTAAAATCATACCATCGAGAGATTCCTGAATTCGTTTCTGCAGAACTTCACTGGCCGCGGTCAAACGCTCCAAATTATCAATGGCTGTCATAAGTCTCGTCCTTTCTTTGTCATCCTGATAAACTGAAACCAACAAGTATCGGCTAAGTTAAGACTAAACAAAACGCTGTCATGAGTCTCGTCCCATCCTTCCCATCCTGATAAACTAAAACCAACAAGTATCGGCTAAGCAAAGCACTTAGAATTGATTTTATGAGGAATAGTGGAGGTACGCAATACATTGGAACATGGGGGTGGCGCCGTACTCCTTAACATTGGCCCGCTAAACAAGTCTTACGTCATTATTATGTCGAGACATGTAGAGTAGTGGTACGGACTCTGACTTTCACCCGAAAGGTTGTTGGTTCGAGTCCTACACTTCCTGCATTTTCTGGCCATGCTTCGGAGGGCATGTACAGCAGGCGGTCCCGGGCTTTCCTAGTTGAGTGTAAGAAAGGACTTTATAGCCCTGGATTCTTATATCAAACAAATCTGTGTAGCTATGAACTCATTAATAAAAATATCTTTATTTATGCCTCGTAGAACCCCGACGACTAAAATTTATGAAGATTTTAAGGTGCCTCATTTTTTGCATTTTTATTGTGTTAATCTGCTATTGACTTTAAACAATTCTCAAATTCTCAATTCCACTCATGCCCATCATACCAGACACAGCGTAGCCAATAACTTGAAAACAGAGCGTCCTTTCGTTGAACACTTTAAACAATCGCCAAATTTCAGAGCCGTCAAGGTTTTTAATGCTTTGCCTAAGGAAATTAAAGTACGGTATTATACTGACAGTTTTTTAAAATTTATAACAATCCCAAAAAAAAAATTTATAATATGCCTTTTACTGAACTCAAAGATATTTTGAAGCGATAATGTTAAAATAATATAACATAAATATAAATAAAATATTCTAAGATTTGTAAGTGTTTTAGACCATTATTTATAATTACTTGTTATGTAATGTTAGACAATATGTAATGTTTTTGTTTTGTAATAGTTATAAGGGCCACGACGCAAGTCCCTTCACAGGGTGCACTTAGTGTGGCCCTTGGATATTTATTAATTGTATTGCGTTTTTTGATTAATAAATACTTACTTACTTACTAACTCCGCTAGGTTGGCTTAGTAATAGAACAAAAAAAGTCCTTTTTAATTTATTTATTTATATATACCTATACAGTATATCTTAATAAATTGTAATGCCACTAAAGTAAAATAAAGTTCCACATTTGACCACAAATGAACCTGTTATTAAGAACGTGACAAGTCAACTGTAATTTAAGTAACATTTAAGTAGCTGAATACTCACTGAATATTTGCCGAGCAGCGACGATTATGAGGACTGCAAAGCCGAACATACGGACATTGTTATTAGGAGATAAGTTGTGTGCCCTCAAACCATCATTTACGGCAGGCGCCATGTCTTCATTCGCATT
Organism: Psococerastis gibbosa; assembly: GCA_963971405.1. NCBI lineage: Eukaryota > Metazoa > Arthropoda > Insecta > Psocodea > Psocidae > Psococerastis > Psococerastis gibbosa. Next base: position 47,633,130 of record OZ020487.1, read on the forward strand.
CTCCCCTGCAGAATTCATACTGAAACACGTAACATTTCTCTTAAATTTTCTAACTCTTTTCTCATTTATGCTGTGGTGAGTAAGCAAAATTAGAAAATAGAAAAAACTGCACTTGGCTAGTTCGAATCCCACCAAGTCCAGTTTTTTTTATATCCTCTATTTACTGTTACCTCATCAACCAAAGTTAATTTAATGTCTGTTATATAATATACCATACATAATACTGCAATATAATAGACTGTGGCCAGTAGAGTATGCTCGGGGCTGTTTGTGTTGAGTATGATAAGAATATCAGACATCACCGCACTATCTGTATCCTACTACTCCCAGACATACAGAACCATATTGGATACTGGATTGTCCACTGAGAGCTAAAAACAATATTGAAATAATTTTTATGCTCCAGAAGTGGTCGATACGTTCGTTATCTGTGTTGCGGCCTGCTTGGAGACTTATCATAACGTCCAAATTCCAAAGGGCTAAGAATTCTATCTGTACTTAGAGTATGTGCTACAGGCGTGCACTCATGTGAAGAGGGTAAAACCTAGTCCGGGACACATTCATGCCTATGGGACAGAGATAACTTTGCGATTCCCGAACATAGAACCAGCAGATGAGTGCGTGGAGCAGCCTATCCGGGTGCCAGATACTATACTTTAACAGCTGTTCAGGAACATTAGAGAAATGGAAGGCATGGTAGAGTTCAGAAGAGCACCCTTCATCTTTTGGCTCTACAGCCTTTGATGAACACTCCTCCAACCATATCGGTTTTGTACGGCGCTCCACCATCTACGCACTCCCAGCGGTTTCGTGGACGTCCCTGCAGTCTTCTTCCCGCCATGCTTGGTTTGAACATTTTGTTCGGCTCAAGGTCTTCTGACTTTCGTACAACGTGTCCCAACCATCCTAGACGCTGTCCTTCTACAAAACATACCGTAACCACCCTAGTTAATTCAATTCCACAAACCTTTCACTGGTTGAGGCTGCAGTCTCCTTATCCGTCTCAACCAAAGCAGCAGTCTGCAGGCCAATTCCTTTTATTTCCTCTTCCAAAATCACAGATATTCCGTCACTATCATCATCATAAACTGGCTGAGCGGACTCAAGCACTTCCGCAGGGACATCGTCTATCAGCTGCTGCTGTGAAGCCCCAATGACGCCCAGCGGGTCGCTGAGCGGTATTTCTGTCAGTTCAAAGCATTCCTCGGCATTGGTGTCAATCAATAAGAACTCCTTGGAAGACTGCAGTCCGGAATCGAAACTGCTTCTCAGCAACGACTTGGAACCATCTGGATTGGTGTCGAGAAGTGTCCAGTCGTCCGAAACATCCGAGTCACTCTGACTATCCAAGGCTGCCGCCATTTTCGCTACCGGTACTAGAATGAAATAAAACAAATAAACAATATAACAATCCTTATTGTTATCCAGTAGGATTTAATTGCGCTTATCCTTTTACTAATGACAGCAGATTAAGTAGAGTTAAGTTAGGTTACGCGTATTTGAAAGGAAGGCTTCCGTGAACATGTCCAAGACCTTAATTAGACCTGTTGCAACATGCGGTACCGAAACACGGGTGATAATTGCCGCTACTAGTATTTGAAAGAACAATCGTAAGGTGCATTTACGGAGGGATTATCGCACGTAGTGTCTAGAGGAGGAGAATGTTAAAGATAGAACAGGTCCTGGAAAAAGAAGCCATCGTTCGTTTCGCATAAAGAATTCGGTGGATTGGGAATATGGAGTGAATCCAAACTCAGTATATAAAGCGATGATGAAAGACAGAAGGCGGCAAGGAAGGCCACAGAACCGATGGAGAGACGAGGTGTAAGTGATCTGTGAAACATGTCAGTGGAAGGCTAAGGACCAAGATGTCTAAAGAGAGGAGATACAAGGGCAAAGCTTGCTCCCGAGCTGTAACCTCGATAAAGACTAAGGGAGCTCATCTAAAATAGCTATGGGGGCTATAAAACTTCGTGTTGTCAGAGGATCTTCTACCAGGCTCTTATTAGGTTATCTTGTTACTGGCGTTTTTTATGAACATGTCTTATCAATCCAACAATCTTATGATATTGTAGCAGTGGTTTACTAGATCCCTTAAAAATGTGGTGCTCGCAAAGAATTGACCTCCTGACGTCACTCGTCACTGGTGGTGAGGTAAATTCTAGATAGGTCAGACCAACACATTACCACACAGCAATACTGGCAGGGCACGCAATGCATTTGAGCGTAAATTTTCTACCATTTAAAAAACAAAAAATTTTTTTTTTACAAAACCAAATACTTTTTTGGGAAAGCAACCTGTCCGGTTTCGTTACTCAATTTAACACCTAAAACATACCTGAAGGTAGAAATCATCGATAGAAAGGTGTCGCAGAAAAATTATTTTTTAGTCATTTTTCATTAAAATTTAGTCATTATTATTTTTTTGCCCCCAGAAGCAAACTATCAAGGGGCAAGCGACCCCCCGCATTTTATCAACATTAACAACAACTACAATATATGTGAATTTAAAAGAAATCGTTGGAGCCGTTTTGGGGAAATAATTTTTTTAGACGTTTTTTTTGAAGTTTTTTGAAAATAAAAACCCCCCAAATTGAGTTAGCCCAAAATAAAAAAAATATTCTCGAGGTATGATTTTTGTGAACCTACATGCAAAATTTCATCAAAATTGACCGAGTAGTTTGCCCGGAAATCGACGCACAGACAGACATTTCGTAAAAACCTGGGACCTTAAAACGTGTAAATCCGTTGAAATCTCGGAATCGGAAATTTCGACCGTCACAAAGCTTTCCTTATACTTCGTATAAATTGGAAAGCAAAGTCACCGGAAAGGGTGTTATAGTGAGGAAAGTGCACTGCACGGTCAAGCTCAACCAGGGTGTGTCAGTCAGCCCTTTATAAACAATCAAAAACTTGCCTTATCTAATTTTCGCACAGCTAGGGGCAGATGGTAGTACAACAGGTAAGCAAGTAGCGAGTAAATCAAAATTGCCAGCAAAGCGTGACATAAGAAGGTACAGTGCAAATACCAGTTTTAGAAATAGAGCGATATTCCTCGTGTCGGGTGCTAGAAAGATTAGGGATATCCTAGGGCCAGCTACCTTGTAACACTTTATCAAGGTCAATCAACAAAGTATACTTGGTTTTCAACGGCCTCTTTGAGACTGGACCATGTTACAATGCAACTATTATTACGCTGCATAGGTATAAACTTACTAATAGCCTCAACTGTGGTATTGCATCGTAAGAAAATTAAGTTAGCCTGTCTTAATATAGGCAATTACTTCTTTACCAAACAGTGATAAGAAGGGCTAACATTTCTTTTATACAACAATAATACTGGATACACGTGATGAAGTAACTATACAGAATATTACTGTATTACTGCACTACAATTGTATAATTAAAAGTAGGCAATGTAAAACGTACCTTAATATTAGTTTTTTTCCAGGAGGAGGAATTTAAAATCAAATCTTGAATACTTCAATGGTTAACTTAGAAAATATACCAACAAAACATATGCGTTCATTTAATTCTGCCGAAATTTTGTAAATGACCTTGATAGCAGGGCTGCCAAATGACTTCTGCCGTATTCCTCGGAAATTGTTAAATAGTTCCTCAGAATACCCCGGAATTTTTTTTAAATGTTGGTCCCTTTTAGACGCATATTCCACCAACGTCAATAGTGATAGTAAATGTAGTATTGACGTGGTAGCAGGCATTTTTATACTGTCTTTAATGTCTGCTACCACGTCAATACTACATTTACTATCACTATTGGCGTTGATGGAATATGCGCCTTATATATCATTTTTTAACACCAAGGATGTTACAAATTAAACTGGATTTAAGTTTGTTTTCATGTAGTATGCTAAGCATAGGCGAATTTTTATTATTTTTGAGAGTATCGACTGCTGTACGTCACCATGCCTACTTCACCAGTTTTCTACATATAACTGGAGACTTTCTATTTTTGACATCTAATTAATTATATTGCAGTACTATATGGAGTATATAACACTGACTTTTTAAATTAGCTTTGGTTGAAGAGGCAACCAGCCCGTTATAACTGAAATTAGAGGATAGATAAAAACTGGACTTGGCGGGATTAGACGTAGATCGTAGACTCGAATTAAGTCCAGTTGTTATCTATCCTCTAATTTCAATTATACTGTAAAAGGAATTTCTAAAACCATTTCAACCATTGTAAACTTTTCATTTTTGTTTTGTGTTCTTTGTTAAATCTAACGAGACCCAATACGCCAAGTTCTGAGTTCTTTTTCATATCATCTTTTAATCTTGCTAATTTTCAGAAGCTAGAGAGCGGTATAGTCTAAGGCTCCTAAGCTACACCCACGTATACCATAAGTAAGTACCTTTAATTGTGGCAAATTCAAAATTGGCAGTTGACAATTAAAAATACTTGGAGTGCTGAGAAAAGCATTATAGGGGGCTGGGTAACCTTCTGGAGGGGGGGGGGGCTACGTTGTTTGGGTTGTCATTATCAGATCTAAGCTGTTCTCCGTGAATCCAAGCCATTAATGTTATGGTAAACCTGAATTAGTGAGGTTTTACACATTTTATCCCCTGGAGAAGGGGGCGCCCGCGGAGTCTCCCCTGGAGAAAAACAATGATAAACGGGCCCAAATTAATGAGGTTCTTCGCATTTTATACCCTGGTGATAGGTGGGCCTGGGGTCTCCCCCGTAGAAAAAAAATTGATAAATAGGCCTAAATTAGTGAGGTTTTACGCATATTAAACCCTGGAGAATGGGGGGCCGGGGGTCTCCCCCGGAGAAGGAAAATTGATGTATAGGTCCAAATTAGTGAGGTTTTACGAATTTTGCATGCAGTACAGTTGAGATTGTACCGACAAATAAACCTACCACTGAGGGGGCCCGGGGGTCTCCCCCGAAGAAAAAGCTTGAAAATAGGTCTGAAATAGGCCTATTGGGATCTTAAGCATTTTGAGTAATATATTTTTGTGAAAATAAGTCAATGTGTTGATTTTTTCATGATGTCTTTCATGTAAAATAAGCATACCGGTACCAAGAATTAATTTCCCTTTCGTTATTGTGGATACTATGCCTTTCGCCTCCATAACGTCTTTGTCACCAGAAATCCTGGGGGGAATGCGGGCTTAGCCCCCCCCCCCCCCAGGACCCCCCTATTTACGCCAATATATGTATGTATGTATAAACTTACAAACCTTTCTTGAAATAGGTTTGTGATGGAAATAATGCAATAGGCTCCCATGATTTAATCATTTGATTTGACTTTTCTCACCCTCACACTTTTATAGGCTTATATGAAATTCTCGGCATCATATTTCAGGTTCATCTAACTTTTATTCATTATACAAAGCTGAAGCTACTCAAGCTAGTAACTTTTTAAAAACATGCAGAAATCTAGAATAATTTTTAGTGCGCTAGCGGCGGGAAACACACGACAGCTAAGTCGTAATAAATAGCTGACAATTAACTGTCATAACGTAACTATTGAGTTTCATTTGGCGCGAAAATTTTAGGCCAAAATATGGTGGACTTTCGATTGGTCCCCTGCTTCAGCATGCAAATCACATTGATATATGATATATATGTATATATATATATAGTTCAATAGCAAATCATATGGAGGTGTAAGGCTCGGGGTGGAAATAGTGTTTATATTTTTTGAACTTTTGCGACAATTTTATGAAACCGCGAGAGAATCAATGGTCATTCGACAAAAATCTTAAAAAATAAAATTAAAACAAATTTTCCTAAAATCCCACAGAAAAACCTCAAAAATTGTTGACCCCGGAAATTTTTCGGAATAAAATTATTTCCCACGGAATTCCGAGGTAAACCACGGAATGTGGCAGCCCTGCTTGATAGTTGTTTACATTTCAATCTATGTTCATTCTTAGATTGCAGTGCAGTATGCACTGAAGTCTGAAATATGGCGCCAATTTTCAAATGAACGGTGGAAGTGGACGCTCTGTGGGTTCTTCTATTTAAACCGTATGACAAATATGTTAACCCTATTTCTGGAATAAGTGTCACAAATAACCAGTCTTGCCATTGTAAACAAAATGTCACTCATTTTCATTTTATAGGACCCCAAAAATATAAACCACTACGTTATACCAATTTAGGCTTTAGAGAAACGCTCCCACTGAGTTGAAAAGTGAAAACATTGACTATAGGCGTTGCAGGACTAAACCCACCCCAACTCAATTGCCATTTGCCACAGCCACAAAATGTTCCCCCCACTGGTTCACGAACTCGGTTATGTCGAGTTAGCGCCTAGTTGTTACAATGGTAGGTAAGTAAGTCTGAGGTAACCGAAATTAGAGGATATGGAAAAAAATGGGCTTGGCGGGATTCGAACCCACGATCTAGTTAAAAATCGGACATTAGAGCCCTGAATTTTCAGTTCTAGGGAGATTCACCTACCTATTGAGATGGCGACCAATGTTCGACTTTCCGAAAATTTCTTCACAACTTTTCATTTCATGACCCCTTGAGCCTGAAACCGCCCTCCGTTCAAAATATATTATATATGTACATACAGCGCGGGACTTTTCCTTTAGGCCCCCCTTCCATTTTTAATACTGTAAATGTTGTTTAATTTGATTTGATATCGATTTTAGGAAACACTCCCGTAGATATTATCCGATTTTGATGAAACTTGGCGCATAAGTTAATCATACAAATGTCTTGATCGAGTTCGTTAACCAGTTGGGTCCACTTTTTAGTTACAATATGGCGGCCGATTGAAACCTCATATAATTCATATCTCAGTTAATATTGGTAGCAGAGGAATGAATTAAAATCTGACTGAAAGGGTCTCCACTACACCTGATCGGCCAGAGCCAAAAGGGATTTTTTTTTTCACAAAGTCAAATTTCTCATAAACGTTCAGTTGTCATATATGAGGTGCCATAAACTAGAAGAAATGTTCCGCTTCTTTTAAAATAAATATTCCGGAGAAAATAGTGAAAAATTCCCCCTTGTTATTATTTTTGCCAACACTGTTTATTCTCACATACACATCACAAAGCTGTATTCACCTATATATGCGTTTGAAAGTGGCGTTGAAGGTAATCTCTCCAATGGAAACGCTTACTGCATGTCTTATATGCATGGTTTCCTTTTCGTTCATGCGACTTGTTGATGCATGACGTTGAGCATTGCACTTTCGGGTGAAAAATTGACCGCAAATCTTACATGCGTATTTTCTTTCTCCAGCTTGACTCTTTCCACCTAGCTTCAGCACTTGTCGCCTCAATGACTTCCTCTGAAACGCAATGGAACCGTTATCAGTTCATGGACATGGATAAGATAGAAAAAGAAGAAAATAGAGGGAACACGAAGAAGAGGAAGACAACAGATACAGGACGTATTGAGGACGGTCTCAGATGAGCAGGACTGGTACATGAGGAGTTTAATGAAGTAAGTATTTACTACGGTATAAATATTTTTGAGAATTAAATTCTCTACACTTTTTGTTTCAGTATTTTTTATTTTATATCTTGCAAATAGCATAAACCCCATAGGAAACGAGATATTTGCAATAAATGCGTAAAAACTGATTATTTGACCTTTAACCTTGGAAAATCTGTGGACGTGGACACCCAAATAAAGGTTTATACAAATTTATAGCATGTTACCTATCATTCCGAGGTTAAACCCTAATTTTCCTGGCCCAATAATTAGTCTCCTATCTTTCTAATTATTAGGAACCGTGGCTTTACTAACTCGGAGGTGCCAAGTTACACGCTTTCAGATCGACCATGGTCCATTAGCCCGAATTCTATTAAACAGCTTAATCAGTCTCGTACAATTGGCTCCCATTAGACCAGCAAAGTTTTCCTATCTGACGGGTTTAGGCAATCACTACGACCATGTGCGCATGGAGACCATTGGACAGCAGAAACAAAGTTGCTCGAAATGCAAGCTGTTGCCAGGCAACATTTCTAACACTTTCTACAATATCTAACTTTGAGGGTTTAAATTCCTGCAGCCCTATTATGGCGGTTTGGGATTAACGTGTCACCCGGGTTTATTCAATTGTTTTAGACAAATGAGTGCAAAATACTCGGGAAATTTAATTTGATAAATTAATCCTCGGCTATAATTTTGGTGAGTTTTCAATTTTTTCTCCCTTAGATGTAGACATATTAATTAAAATTCTTCTTATATTTCAAAATCAAGATAATTCGAAATAGGTACCTTTTAATGTTTAATAGTATTTCCTTCAATTATAAAACAATGCAACCATTCACTTGTATTCCAATAATTTATTAATTTGAATTTCCCGCCCATACTTTAACACCGTCACGTGACACCATACTAATGCGGTACTAAAAAATAAACCACGGTGTTACGATAATCCCAAAGCGCCATAATAGGGCTGCACAGCCTCCAAAGTTACTTCGTGGAACTTTAGCATACTTCTAAATATACAATTGAAAAGACGCAACTGATCCACAAGAAATTTTATTAGATGTAAAGATACCATCGGTTACACTTAATAAAATTTATTCCCTCTTTGCTATTTTAAATTTAGAAGTTACTCTTGAGGAACTGGAAGAGTATACTCTTTTCGGAAAACGGCTCTTGTGGTAAGCAACGTTCCTGGAATCATGCTATTCCCGTTGAGCGTAGTAAATACGAATATATTAGATATTTTAGTACTTAAATGACCTGTCTGTTTCGACGAGCTTGGCCCTATCATCGCAAATTCATTCGTTCCAGACGCATCGTCATTTTGGCGCGCTGTCAAATTGTTAATCTATAGCGTCGCACTTTGGTTCAATGGCATTTCTTTCCTCCGCGAAATGGCTGGTTTTTTCTTGGAAAATAAGCGAGAACTCTCAGACACGACCAAGGGAGGCACTTGCCCCACAGCTGTTTTTACCTTTCGTGGGCTCTCTTCCATATCGACCTGTTTGCCCAGCGCGAACAGTTTTTGCCACACGTCTGTACTCGGCTCACTAACTATGTTCAAAATGTCTTCTTTTGGCTTCAATAAATGGGTACCTTTCATAGTTAGTAATATTTTTACACCTTTCGGACTTGCAATTACAATTTTACGGTCAGTCGTGTCATTATTGGAATGAAGCGCCTTGTGCAAGACTTGTTTCCACTCTCTTGTGGAAATTTTCACAAGACTGCCCTTAAGCTCAGGTTCAATCTTAATACTTTCCCCCTCTTTTAAATACACGCCTTCAACACAATCACGCTCCCACCATGTCATCAAAGCCTCCTTGTCGTCACTCTGGGAAGTTAGAGGAACCATACTTATTAATAAATTTTCCCATCTATGGTCTGTGTACAAAAGAGACTTAAATTGGACTGGGATGGGGTACTCAATCGCGAATACCGTTGGATCTGTTACTGTATCACATGCTTCAAACTCCTCGTCGACATGGAAATATGATAAGATATGGTCCTTCTTTACACCATCAGGTAACTTATAGACTGGCGGCAGCGCACGTACATTTTCAAATGCAAACGGCTCCAGTTTCTCAATGGAAGGTCTTGAAAAATTGTCATTGACGCTCCAATCAGTCAGCAATGCATCAATTAACGCCTCTTCAGGGAACTCGGCGTTATTCATCGGTGAACTCGGCGTAGGAATTTCTAGAGCACATGTAGAGTAATGGGTCGGTGCCCTTGGAAAGCACTGCTCTCAACTTCTCTTTAATTTTTGATTTCTTCCTGCAAACAGAAAAACCCATTGCAATTTGATTTCCAAAGGGCATGGCACATCCACAGAATTTCCTGCTTGTTCGTACAAGAACACATCCAGTAAACAAGCAACAACTATTAATATGTATGGAAGGGGAATGTGCGGGGCTTGTTGAGTTTTTAGACCCTTAGGAGAGGGGAAGTATGCATAAAGGTTATGTCATTTACAAGGTTAAAATTATTACACAACGCTTTTCTAAAACAATGATAGGCTGCAGTGCATTGCATTGAGATTAGAAAAGCGCTATGAAATAATTGCAACCTCGTAAATGACATAACCTTTATGCATACTTCCCCTCTCCTAAGTGTCGAACAAGCCCCGCCCATTCCCCTTCTTCTTATTATTAAAATATTGGTTCATTAAAGTTGTAGAAGACTATTTTATGCATGACATAGTAGGGTACCAGTATTATTAATTTTTGGCTTTGTTGTATAGGTTGGCTTAGTAGCCTAATACAAAAATTAATTATTTATTTATTTAAAATTTTAAAGTGGAACAGCGGTCTGGTATTAACGTTTAGGTCCAGTTCAGCCAAAAAAAATATTTAAAAAAATAAGGCAAAATTAAAATTATAGATACAAACTTCGTCAAGAACTAATTAAATTGAGCCTAATGCCTAGTTTTGAACATAAATACATATTAACGCATGGTCATATTTTCATGAGAACTGCCGGTATAGAGCTGTTGATCTTCAAAGATGTCTTTACTCACCATTTTATGAATTAAATTTGAGTCTCCAATTGAAAGTAATAGATGATCTAGTGTCTTTGAAAGCCATTTTTGGTTTGACAATGAAATTAGGACCTACCACTATAAGGGCGCATCTCAAATTTAAATAATTAATGTTATATTAATTAATAAAAACACATCTGTATCTGTATTGACTATTTTCTTTTTTTCATGTTGTGGTTTGGAATTAGGATTGGAACGTTTGTTTCACTGAAGACTGAGTGGAGACTAGTCACATTGGAGGGAAAAAGTTGAGTTTTTCATTAATATTTTTAGTTTGTTGTGTAAAACCCTCTTTTTACCTACCTATTCCTGTTTAAATAAATTATTGAGTATAGTATTGGAAATGCACTATTTTTCTAACCGGATGCATCCATTTTAGTACCTAAATCTAGTACTTGGTCGGGACCTCTGACATAAATCTAGTTTGTCGGTCAGTTTTGTACTTTTATATACCGTAAACACAGGGGGTTCCATATCACCCGGTCACCCCATTTACAAAAAAAGGAAAAAATTATTTTAAAAAAGTTTCAATTAATTTTTTTAAATAGTAATAGTAGAACGGGGCCATTCCCTCCTGTGCCGTAATTGTTTTCTACCTCTTTGCCATTGCAGCTGAATAGGTGATCGGCATTTGCATTGTAGTCTATACGGAAGTGGAACATGGTGTATAAGGAGAAACAACTAAAAAAAACTCGAAGCGAGATTTGGATTTGAGATGTGGTGCTATCGTCGCACGCTACGAATATACATTGAAAAGCCCATGTTACAAATGAGGAGGTTCTAACCAGTATAAGTGAAAGTAAAAGTCTGGTAGCATCGATCAAGAGCTCACAGGATTGTACATTTGCTTCGACACGAGAACTTCGTAAGCTGCATCTAAGGGGGAACCATAGAAGGCGTCAACCAACCTGGGCGCCCCAGAAAAGAGTATCTGCAGCAAGTGATGGAGGATGTAGGGGCCAATACATACGTGTATCTGAAGAAGGCGGGCCAGGATCGAGGGGAGTGGAGGCATCGATGTCACATGTTGCTGCCAGCCAGCCGGCCAGCTGTAAGAAGATAGATATGGTCGGCGTTTCCTTTCCTTTGGAGCTGAGGAGGAATTCGGATGAATCAGCGACACCTATTCTGTAGAGGTGGCTGGAGGTAGTCATGTCTTGTGGCCATTCGGAACGCTGCCGCAGCGATGTCCCGGCGCAATTCGCTGGGGATGGTTTTTGCTACGAGCAGTTCTCATCGTTTGCCAGCTGCTCACGCTTTCCAGGCATCTCTGGTGGCGTTCTTGCCATTTGCTTTGATCTGAAACCCGAAAGCCACTTGAACAGTCTATTGATTTTTTTCTGTGCTCTCGGAAAGCTGCGAATACGCATGAACCAACTGTACTGAACTGGTTGTACAATGTAAATAAAAATGTATGACGTTTTAATTTCTAGTAGGTAGGTAAGCTTTCTTTAGATATTTGCAAGATTATCATGATGCATTCTTTACACTAATGCCAAGACACGTACCTAATTAAAATAATATGAAATTTACTATACCAATGCCATTTCCAATGGTTGAAACTAAATAAAAACAGAATACTATTCAAAGCCGTTCTTTTAATCAAGACGTAATTACTATAATAATTTAATAAGGAAGTCACATTAGGCCTAATACAATTTTTATTTTTACAGTATCAACGTTCGCTTAGGCGGCTATTCCACTTGTCAATATTCCGTCGTTTATGCATCAATAATAAGTCTCTACCACATTATAACTTAATTTATAATAGATAAGTATCTGCATAGCATCGACTTCGATGTCCATGTGGTAACGTGCTTGCACTTGTGCGAGTCTTTACACGCCATGCGATCGGAGACAGTAACTCAACACGGGTACTAACCTACAGAGGCGACTGAAGAGGTCAATCGGATACATTCATTAAATTGATTGTATGCGGTAAATCTTTTTAAAAAAAATTCTCCTTAAAACAAAAATCTCATCAATTATTGATGCACAAATGACGGAATATTGACAAGTGGAATAGTCGCCTAATAACACTTGCTAGTTTAGTGTGAAAGGTACTCCGGGAATGTTCACTGAGGAATTTCGGCTACTAGGATCACACACATGAAGTACTATTTTAATAAACACAGTTAATAGACAATTAGAAATACAACAAAAGCAGTCTGGAAAAAATCTCTCCTTTCATTGGCTTGGCATAGGCCAATTATGAATACCAAAGAATCGGGTTAGTCGCTATAGCTAATTAAAAACTTCCTTAAAAGAGCACGACAACTGGATTTTGTTAGTAAACATCCAAGCATAAATATAAATACTACACATATATATATATATATATATTGCAGTATGTATGGTATGTAACACTAACTTTGGTTGAAGAGGTAACCTCCTCGTTATAACAGAAATTAGAGGATACAGAAAACACTGGACTTGGTGGGATTTGAACCCACGATCTACACCTGGACAAGTACAGTGCCCTCTAAATCCTCTACTTACTGTATATGCTCGTATTGACAAGATTCGTATTGCTAGACAGGTTAGCACAGCTATACAGCTATCTAACCGAACATGTCTGTGAGCTCACTTTATTGCATACAGGCAATGCTTTATTCGATATATTGCAATGCAAATCTTATAAAGAAAATTGAGTATCCAATTTAAATTCCTTCATGGTACAATTTCGTTTAACTAAGTTACATAAAATATACAGTAGGCAATAATCATCAAACTATCGAGACAAAAAATCCTGCAGCACATAGATTTATAGGCAATTTACAATCAAATTATAGAAAGAAAAACACAAGAATGAACAAATTGTACAAGAAAAAGAGTAAATAAATATTTGATTTGAATTGTTTGTATGCGATTAACCTCTGTAAAAAAAGTAATGAAAATATAAAATAAAATGTAGCACAACTATAAAATAAATAATAACTCAATAAATTGTCAAAAAGAAAGCTTTTGGCTTAAATAATGGGATATTCTCAGACGGATGGCTCATTTTTTCCTCCCTTGTCGCCATTTTTAGTTTTGTTAGGCCTCGTTTGACTTAACCCACTATTTAACACCAATTTTTTATTATATTATCAATAAGTCTTCGTCTGTAAAACAAAACTTTACTGCGGTAAAATGTGTAAACCTACACAACTCCGCGCTGATTTCTTTCAAAACATTTCCTTTGGGGATACCCCTGGATCCTTCATTGGGATAATAGTATATATAACTTTGCCCACACAATTTACAAATGTTGACACCGTCGTAATGAATACACTGCACACATAATTAATACAAGTAGGCCTATATATACATAATGAATACAGTAGGTTTTTCCAGCACATACACATAAATACAGGCGTGTAACGTGTTTAGGACTTGATAATTTTTAGAAGCTTTATTGGCGCCTATGGATGAAAATATATTTCAGAATTGCCAATGTTAGGCGAAGTAAACTTAAACTAAATTGAAAGGGAACAGAAATGTCACACTGCTATAAAAAAAAAGTGTCACATTTAATCATTAATTTTGGATAACGATTCTTTGCGCAACCGTAATTAGATGATTTAGAAAAATCTGGACTTGGCGGGATTCGAACCAACGATCTATGTCCCCACATGACGATTTCATATTGAATGAGCTGTTTTTACTGTTTTAACATTTAATATTTTGATGCTGGATGCGTTTATTAGTTTATATACCGGCAAATGCCTTGCGGTATGTCAATTAATTGTCACAAATGTTGGTATTAATATAATATGTATCAACTACCTATCCCCTAACCAATTAGGGTTCCGAGCAGAATTGAGCACAGAGAATGCTACCTTCAAACTAATCGACGCAATGGTCAAAGGGTTGGAGAGGTGTGAGAAGATGACCACTCTACAAATAGACCTATCCAAGTGTTTTGAAATAGTTAATCGGAAAAACTTAAATCCTTATCAAATGGTTCCAGTCATATTTTTCGGATAGAAGCCGAATAGTGCAAATAACTAGCCCCAAAGCTACAGTAAATAGTTCACTCTTGCAATTGTAATTTTTGAAGGACTTTTAATGGAACCAGGCCTACTTATCGTGGCTCATAGGTCCCATGTCCAATGCCAACGACCCCATGGATTTCAGACATTATTGCTTTCGAATTTATACGAAGTATAAAGAAAGCTTTACGATGGTAAAAATGTTCAATTCCGATATTTCAACGGATTTACACGTTTTGAGGTACCAGGAACCCAAAAAAGTGTTTTTTTACGAAATGTCTGTCTGTCGCCCTGTTCATCGATTTCCGTGCAAGCCAGCCGGTCGATTTTGATGAAATTTGGCATATAGGTTCACAAAAAACCATACCTCGGGATCATTTCTTTTATTTTGGGCTAACTCAATTTGGCATGCTTTATTCTTAAAAAACGCTAAAAAAAATTATTTCTCAAAACTGCTCCAACGATTTCTTTTAAATTCACATATATTGTAGTAGTTATTAATGCTAACAATATGCAGTGGGTCGCTTGCCCCTTGATAGTTTTCTTCTGGGGGCAAAAAAAAATAAGTCAATTTTCATGAAAAATGACTAAAAAATAATTTTTCTGCGGAACCTCTCTATCGATAATTTCTACCTTCAGGTATGTTTTAGGTGTTAAATAGAGTAACGAAACCGAACTGGCTGCTTTCCCAAAAAAGTATTTGGGTTGGTACAAAAAATTATTTTTTGAAGAATTCATTTAAAACACGCCTCAATACATTGCGTGCCGTGCCATTATTATTAAATTATTTACAATGAAATAACTCATTATCTCTAACTACTAATTGATAAATTGGAAAGCATGTTCGAGTAAACTCGGACCGGCTTCTTGTATTGTTTCCGTATAAATGTTTGGCCAATGGCAAACTGGTATACGTTCTCGATGTCAATCTACACCGGCTACAAGCGATAATAAACAAGCTGCGACAAGCTTAACATTGGCGCAATGAAACCGACGAAAACATGACTTCACCAAGTACAGATCCGAGTAGTTCACCCTTACCTATTAAGCATGAAATATTTTAAGGGAGTGAAATAGACCCATTATTTGTTTATCTACTGTGTGTGCAAATGAGCTATCCAATACAATATTCTCATGAAATCTAAAATGGTCACTTTTACAGATGACAGGATTTGTAGTCAAAGCTTCCGATAGCGAAACACTACTAAAATAAATAGAAAATGACACAGGAAAAGTTATGGCCTGGATAAAACAATATAAACTAATCTAAAAAACTTAATCATAAGACTAAATAACACTAATCTAAAAAAAAAAACCGGTCATGTACCCCAGCTACAGAAAACAGTTTCACAGTGAAACCCGTTACGAGAGACCAAAAGGTTGGCGTTAATCTATTAGAAAAAGTCATTTTAGTGTTTGTTAGATAATGAGTGCTACCCTCGCACGCCGCTGGCATTAGGGTTTACTGATGTAAACAATTAAGAAAACACACGAATTATTGTTATTATTAATATTAATAGTAATTATATAATGCCTACCCCGCGCATCGTCGTAAACACTGGAAGACAAGCCCGCTCAAGTCAAATTTAGTCAGCTAAATTCTCTACTTATTTGCTCCTTGACAAGTCACAAGATTCGTATTTAATGGACAGGACCAGCTACACAACTATCTAACTGAGCAGGTCTGTCAGCTAACTTTATTGCATTTCAAGGCAATGCTTTATCCAATACATTGCTTTATTGCAGCATTATAATGGTACATAATACTGGCATTAAACCAACTTGGTTGTAGGGTTGAAAGAGGCAACCTCTCGTTAAAACCGAAATTAACACACTCTGTACTTGAGCGGTATACCACCCCGGCAAGGTGAAGACTCTGGTTCGAATCCCGTTGCCGTAAATATAACAACAATTGGATGCATAGGTACAGAGCACTTATTTAACAAGAAATCCTCTAAAGGCAGGAGAACTAGTAGTCCGAGAGCTGGCACCAATTTTAGGGTAGGTATTTGGGGCAAGCTGAATACATGTCACATATCTCTCCTATTATACCCCAATACTGAATTGCAGACCTGGCTGGCGAGTAGCGGGATTATATCAACCCCTAATTTTCTTATATATATTTTTTTCAAAAATATATTTGAGGCAGTATGAACTTTTAATAGAGTATTATTTATAACTGAAAAAAATAATATTATCAAAAAGACAGATCATTTTGGTGGAACTTTCTTTCTACTGCCAGGTGATCTAATAAATTATGAAAAGGTACGAGTGTGTCGCAAGCTGTATAGTGTGATATATGAGAGAGAGCTTATATCGGAAACTGTCTGCGTCCTTGCTTGCCGTGTTACTATTGGCTCAACTACTCGAGTGCTCATTTCAGACAATAGTAAGAGGAAATTCCATGGAGGAAACTGCATGCCTTCATACGAAGCGCCTTATTTAACATCCAGAAACCAAAAGGGCCAAAAGTCTGCTAGTATTGGATATCCCTGCTCACTGGTCACGGGAATTTGAGGCATTTCCTCGCCTAGATTGGTGTGCAAGTGGGCAATATGTGCCGATATTGCGCGATGGAGGCCGAAAGTGGATGGCACATTCTCGCTGAGTGCCACGTGATCTGGCGCCCCAGACTTGAGCATCTAGGGTGTACTGTTACTACTGACGGTTGGGCTCTAGTAGTCCAACCTGCTGCCATAGCGAGATTCGCAGAAGAAATAGAACTCGACTAGTGCGACTATGGGCCCGAATTGTGGCCTGGGTTCCGACTACAAGTTCATACTACTACTATAGTAATATTGGCTCTGGCTGGCCACGTGACTTAAAATAGTCATGAGGTTTCTAGTCAGAATTTTGGAGTCGTTATTTTCGTCTGGCAATGTTTTTTGCATTGCAACATGCAACGCTGATTGATATACAAATTTCATATTGCCTCAAGTATATTTTTTGAAAGAAATTTTTTTTAAAAAAGTTTAGGGGTTGATTCACCCCGCTACTCACCAGTCAGGTCGGCAATTCCGTATTGGGGTATAATAGTTTTTAGCTTGCCTGAAATACATACTCAAAAATTGGTGGCAGCTTTCCTACTAGAGAGAAAGAAAGCCAAGTCACATAACTCACAGCGATGGACCTTTCCATCTACATTAAATACCAGTTTTGTAGATGAACGTCGCCAAAGATAGTGAGAAGGGAGGTTAGACACTTGTACAGCGGCTAAGTCGGCAGTGATAGGGGTTTTTCTTGTGCTTCCTATCGTGCACGATTAGAGTTCCTTTCTGCGCGGAAGCAAATGTACACAGTCATGGGCGCTCCATGGCGTGAGTTCTGTTATGGGCATGGCTACGTCATTTAATCCATGGGCTCCTGCAAATAAAAAAATTCATCGGTTTTATACAACTTAAAAAATAAAAACTATTCAAGTGGATGCTGAGCCTAGTGAAATAAAATTAAAACGACTTTATTGACAACTTAAAGGGTAAACAATAAGACTATAAAGTCTTGTTTTCATGCTAACCCTTTAGTCCAGTCATTTGGAGCAAAAAAAAAAGAGGTTACCTGGAAAGTTTCCCGGGAGTTTTGAAAATTGGTGATTTTATAGATTTCGATGTGTTTATTACGAATTTCAACTTTGCCACCTTGTATCTTTGCCGCTCGCGCCGCCATCTTGAAAAAATAGCGTCTAAAAACAGTGTTTTTTTTACAATATCTCCTTTCCGACTCATTTTACGATAAAAATACCTATATAGCAAATTAAACTAGAGAAAATTTCCTATAATTTATGTCTTAAGGGCAAACCGGAGTCGCCGATATTGCATTTCTGTGCAAACTTCAATTTCTCATGAAATATGGAACGCAGAACAATAACAAAAAAATTCTGAATCGTAAGAAGAATTTTTTCTCCTAATTTTGATGTATAGTATGTTGCAATCATCAATACCGATCGGCTATAGTTAGAGAACTTGATACGCAAAAAATAACGGTCACTCAGGAGTTTAAGTTGAAGGTGTTAATCAACTGTGGCGAATTGGGGTTAGTTAAGGCCACATACTATGTATCAAAATTAGGAGAAAAAATTCTTCTTGCGATTCAGCATTTTTTCATTGTTCTGCGTTCCATATTTCATGAGAAATTGAAGTTTGAACAGAAAATGGAATATGGGCGACTCCGGTTGGCCCTTAACCTTTTTTTTTTTTTTTTGTAAAATCAATAGTTTTAGAGTACGAGCGCCGCAACTCCTTCAACATTCATTCTGGCCAAAAACTCATTTCCACATCACTGAGGTAGAGTAAGTGGCGCGTTTCCAAAATTTAGCGGATTTTATTTTCCTCCGCTTCGCTGTTGTCGATGGAGTAGGTGTTGTGAGTTCAATGTCTTCAGGACCGATCGAAACGTGAGTTTAAAATTTCTTCCACATTATCCGCATGGGATTATCGATTTCATTATGTAATCCCCCGAAAGGGATAAGGGCGCACTACGAGTGGGCATGGAGTTCTCCAAGAAGACTAATTAACTAGTCAGAGGAGCCGAACAGAATGCTGCATAATAATGGTTGTTAAATCGTATTGTGCATAAATTATTGCATTAGGGAGAGGCTGGTCCATAGATAGAATCTCAGGTAATCGCACAATAGGATATATATATACTAACTATTGAGTGTCACACATAACCGGGCAAACCTTAAGTATAGGAATATACACATACAGGATATAGTAATAGAATATAACACGTCTTACCCCTTATGGGGAGAGTATTACAATTACAATCATCAACAATACAGTGATGTGAAAACTATGAAAAATCTGTTTTTAAACATCTAGATATGCAAGATTCACAAAATCAGCATACGAAAATAAATTTAATATTCCATCACTACCACTACCACCAACAGAAGCATCAGTACGACACCATTCGTTCCGAACCTATCACCAAGTTCAGCAGTGGTATAGGAATTAATTAAATACAGAACAATGGGGATAGAAAAGGAACAAGAATGTGCTAATTCCTCTCCCTACACTCGAGCAGCCAGGTCCGGAAATGTTGAAACTTATTACTTGCAAATGCAAAAAGGGATGTCAGAGAGCCTGTGGATGCCGAAAGGCTGGATTGAAGTGCTCCATATTCTGCAAGAATTGCAGTGGTACCTGTGATCATTCGCAAATTTCATCAAAAGATAGCGATGAAGAGGAAGAAACAGAGAATGTTCTCGAGCAAACGTAAGGTGAAGTAGGGAACAAAAAACGGGAAAACGGGAGGATAGAACGAAATAAATTTAAAAATTACAGTTACAGACACTAAAAATGTCTACTGTCATTTTACATTCTTATTTAAGTTACGGTAGGCTACGGCTAACTAGACACCTACTTTGATAGAAATTTCCTCGACATTCACTAAATTTAAGACTAGATAAATAGGATTTTGGTGTAGAAAAATTTACACTAGATAGAATGACCCATTGACTTCCTGTCCGGTTTTTACTTTTTGTAAATCTGGCAACTCTAAACAGCCCCGAAGACGTGATTTTCTCCCATAAAAATATATAAATAAGTAGGCTATATACTTACATGATACAACAGTAAGCTCGTTTACGTCATACAGGTCCTGGGCTTCGTGTTGAAAAAGAAAAACAGGTATGACCAGTTTGTTTGAACGCACATGACCTTGACGAGAAGACATTGTCACTGTAAAACCAACACTATCGCTAATTTCATTATTCACCAAAAACTCCTCTTATATATACTCCATCTTTACAGAATCCATTGTATCACATGAATCCATTGTATCAAATTCCAGATTAAAAGGAAGCTCTACTGTTAAGTGCCGTAAATTGTCCTTTTCGTCAGAGTCAGAACTCAGTTGTTCAGAACGAACTTCGTCTTGCTCCATTTGGGACGAAGTATGGGGTTGAGATGCCACACTGTTCTGGACATGCGAAGTAAAGTTGGCAGACACAATGCCTTTGTTTTCATTCGCGACTGGAGCAACGACCACATCATCAATATCCCCCATTAACGCCACCAATGCTTCCCTGTCTGCTTCGTCCAGCTCATTCTGGTAACTATGCCTTATCATCATATCTTCATATCTTCGATCAGTACACAGTAAAGAGCTCAACGAGACTGGCAGCGGATATTCAACTTCAATCAAAGTTAGATCCGTTGCCACATTCTCCGTATCCTTAATTTCATAATCTTCCTTATCAACTTGATAATTTAGCAAACTATTTTGCTGTTTTATAATCGGATTGTCGGATATTTCAATGACAGTTTCAGGAAACTCGTTACCCTTGATGGCTTTCCCACCTACGACACATTCAAATTTTCGTCCATCTTGAGCGCACCAGTTGCTAAAGACCAAATTTTGGAGTTTGGGCTCCTTTATTGGGAGATCACCGACATCAGGCTGCTCATCAGCCAAACACTTCCCATCATTTTTCGCAGGTGAACTAGATTCAGCATCAGTAGAGTGATCGGGATCTGCGAATTCAACCTGCTTGTTTAAATGGTTGAGCGAACGATGAAGGGGTAAAAGGTTGACAAAGTTCGACCGGAAGTCGCAAGAGGGGCATTTGTAAAACCCCCCCGCTAACATTTTTTCTTCCTGCAAATAAAAATATAGTGTAGTTTAATTTCCAATATACGAGTAATACCAACAAAACTGTTTAATAAAACTTGTTTCGCTTGTGAGGTCGCTTAATCATCACTAATAAGTGCACCATTGTAGGAGACAGCTTGGTACGAGGTATGTGGCACTGTTTGAAGGGCGAACAAGCTAAGGTTAACTGCTACCCAGGCCTCACTTTGCGTAGACTGAAGGGGCTCATGGAAGACTGTGAGATAAATGATAGAGTGGAGTCTTTAATTCTGCATGTAGGGGGAAATGATCTTGCCAAGGGTGTCTCCCCTGATTATATCATTGGTGATATTGGGTACATACTTGAGATAGCGCGAACCAAGTTTCCCCAAGCAAGAATCATTGTCAGTAGCATAATACATAGGCATGATATCCACCAAAAAATGCTCAGTGTGTGTAACAGTGCACTAAGGTGGCTGGCAGATTGTAGAAATGTGGCCTTCATTGACAACGCCCCTGTGGGCCTAAGAAACACTCTCCAAGTGGATGGTGTCCATCTAACAGCGCAAGGCACTAAAACATGGGGACTGTTTATAAAAAACTTCTTGTCGCTCCTGCGCTGGACAGGAGCCTCCCACACCATACCACTGGCCCGTTGAATGTTAAACACCCTGTCAAGACCCGGAAAGAGAGAGAACTAACGATTGTATTTTTAAATGTTCAGTGTCTCCGGTCCAAATTCAACTTAGTTGAATCTTTTACTGATGAGTCTCCTCCTGATATTTTGTGCATCAGTGAGCACTGGATGAGGAAGGACGAGACTCAGTTCTTTTCCGCAGTTGGTCACCTGCAACTGGCAAGTGCCTACTGTCGTGATAGACGGGAGAGAGGAGGCACGGCCGTGTACACTGGACCGAACATCTTATACAAAGAGGTAGACGTTTCAAAATTTTCTTCCGAACTAGATATAGAACTTTCGGCAATAGAGCTTAATGAATCGTCTACAGTAATTTTATCCGTATACAGGTCTCCTGATGGTTCAATAGACCATTTTTTCATGTCGCTTGATGCTTGCCTTATGTGTCTGTCACGCCGCTATAATGCACTTATACTAGGCGGGGACTTAAATATCCACTTGGAGAGTGACAATGCCCTTAAAACCGCTTTTTTAAATATAATGAACACTTATGGTTTGCATGTTGGAAACTACGAGCCAACGAGGGGCGCGGCTTGCATTGACACTGTGGCCTCTACCTATGTCCATGAAGTCACGACTGTAGAGCCAGTTGTTGCTGACCATCGCGCGGTTGTATTGAAAGCTGTACTGAACAAGCAAATTGGGGAAAGCATCTCCTGGGCTCCAAATTACTTTTTCCAGTCGAGGAAAATTAGTGATGAGGCCAAACGTGCGTTCTATGAGAGCCTGGCTCAGGTCAGGTGGCAAAGTCTTGTAGACCATACCGACCCACCTGCCACATTCAATAGGTTCTTAAAGGCAATTAATAGTGCAATAGACCATTGCTTCCCAGCTGTGAATAAACCAGGGCCGCCAAAGCATAGGCAACAGCCCCAAAAATCGTGGTATAATGACGAATTAAGACGACATAGAATCCGGGTGCTTTTGTTAAATGACCTATATAAAAATGCAGTTGACAATGAATACAGAAACCGCTGCTATCTCGACTATGTAAGATGTAAGAAGTGTTATCGAACAAAGGTATGTACCGCAAAGAAAGCCTTTAACACTAATCTCATTGTTAATGCGGCAAACCCCAGTAAAGTAGCTTGGCAAATTGTCAACAAAGAGAGGAAACTACCATCTAAAACTTCCACACAAAACAGTCCCGATGATTTTAATAACTTTTTTGTTGATTCGGTGGTTCAAATGGTAGACCTAATCCCAGTATCCGGAAGGAACCCTGTCGATAGGGTGCCGAGAGCACCAACCAGGTTCCATAGGTGGAGGATGGTCACTCCCATAGAAATAACCAAGATGGTAAAGGGCTTTAAAAACTCTGATAGCCTGGATGTGTATGGTCTGTCCCCCAAATTGCTTAAGTCGGTGATAGACATATTAGCAGAGCCAATCTGCATTGTTGTAAACATCTGCCTACAAGCTGGAATGTTCCCTGACGAATTAAAAATGGCTAGAACTATTCCTGTATTTAAGAAGGGTGACCCCTCTGCTCTCTCAAACTACAGGCCAATATCAATCATACCAACATTAGCTAAAGTATTTGAGACTGTCATGAGCTGCCAATTAATGGAGTACTTCGAGAGCAATGGCCTATTTAACCCAAACCAGCACGGGTTTAGGAAAGGTAGATCTACAACCAGCGCACTTCTTTCTTTGGCTAAGGAGATACTGGGGGCACTTGAAAATGGCCAGTCTCTATCACTCACCCTCTGTGATCTCAGCAAAGCTTTCGATTGTGTTAACCATGCGGTGTTGCTTGAGAAACTAAAGAAATATGGAATAGATGGGGTGGTTCTTCAGACCTTCATCTCCTACCTCTCAAACAGGCGGCAGTGTGTGTCCATTCAGGGAGCAATTTCTAAATGGCTGACTGTCAGGTACGGAGTCCCTCAGGGATCTGTCTTAGGTCCCTTACTGTTCCTCATAATGGTGAATGATTTAGGCTTGCAGACCTTGCTATTTGCTGACGATGCAACTATATACTGTAGGGGCCCCTCACTCACCGAGGCTCGAATGATGGCAGATGCCTTGCTAGCGGCGGCAGCCCAGTGGTTCGAGGACAACAAGCTTATACTTAACGAAGGAAAGACACAAAAGATGACCTGTTCCCTCCAGACTGGAACCCCGAATACGGAGAGGGATTGTGTTAAGCTGTTGGGCTTCACTGTGGACCCTAAGTTGAATTGGACTGCCCACTCTGAGCAGCTTTGTAAAAAACTCTCTAAAGTAATATTCCTGTTAAGAAAACTAAAGAACTTGGTCACCAAACAATATTTGCTAATGACATACTATGCTCTTTTCCACAGTCACATCAACTACGGCATACTCTTATGGGGTCACTCTGCAGGTGTGGCCGATGTTCTTTTGTTACAGAAAAAGGCTGTCAGGATTGTGGCTTCCAGCGGGTGGAGAGACCACTGCCGACCTCTGTTTGCATCTATGGGCATTCCAACGGTTTACAGCCAGTATATTCTTTCATGCTTACTGCACATTAAAGCCAACATAGAACTGTTCCCTGAAAGAAATACTGTCCATCTGCATAACACAAGAAATGCTCACCGTTTGGATCTGCCCGGATGCAGGCTGAGTAGGTCCATCGCATCATTCCCAAACTCGGCAATGAGATACTACAACGCCCTACCCATCAGCCTTACTAATAAGGATTTTTCAGGATACAAGGCCGTGGTGACAAGGAAAATTAAAGAATGTCCACTGTACAGCTTGGACGAGTTCAGGGAAATAAGCTGGGATGCTCAAACATAACCCCCTCCCCCCCCCCTCCCTCCATCTAACGTATGCTTCCGCATGAAATTTTTTGTTCGTTTTTGTTTCTGTTCTAGATTTCTTTTGTTTTGGACGCCGTCTATCCCACCTTGGTGGGTCATGGACAAAGACTGATTGATTGATTGATTGATAAGATCTTCAGTGCATTGGGTTTCAACCCATCGCCACTCTTTCGCTTCTCAGCACGAAGGCAAAACATTCGGGATCTACATTGGGTCATCTACATTCATGAAGTTTACTCACATAAAATGATTAATAAGGGAATTCGCTATCCTGTATTTAGCAATGCACTTAAATTTTGCGATTCCTTGCTAAATCCATCGCAAATGTACAAATATAAACGTAAATAAATCTATAAACAGGCTAAATAATTATAATGTGTACACATTACACAAATACACAATCTAAGATAATCAGATAATCTAAAGCGGCCATTTTAGTTATTTTATTTTAAATTTAGTAATAATTAGTTATTATCCGCGTATATTTGGAGTGTAGGCGGTTAATTCTTAATTATTAACTATTATTTACTTACATATATATTTATTTGTACATTTTTTAGAAAATGAAAATGTAAATAAAATGGAGTTCTTGCGTAGTGACGACACAGTAACAGGGCGGAGCTAACAGCGCATGCGTGATTGCGAAAATAATGTAAACAAAATCAGCTGTTCGGCCATTGGAGGATATGAAATGCATTGAGCGCTATTGATTTTTACAGTTTTAAGTTGTTATTATTCATATTTCTAGCGTTATGGTCAAGCATTGCTGCTATGGCTAGTGTAATAGTGATAGCCTACACCAGGACAGAACACATATGAGAGAGGTCCGAATTATATCGTTCCCCAAGCCACTGGAAAAAAACTAAGAAATGCAAGTGGAGGTTGCATCTTTGTTTTCAGAACGAAGTCCACAATATTTAAAGTTACAAAATACACATATATATGCATGGCCGTGCCCAGGAGGTGGTCCATGGGGTCCGCACCCCCCCCCCCCCCGAAATACATTTCTGCAGTTAAACCTGTATGGTTTGAATAATATATCCATTAATAAATTACGTAAAAAATGTTTGGACCACCCCCCCCCCCCAAATCATAACCTGGGAACAGCCTTGTATATATGTTCAAAACATTTAGTGGATCCTAGTGGGCCAACAAAAGATTTTCCAGATCCAATCGGACAGTCGATTGAGATCATCGTAGCCAAGGGGGAGTTCAACCTCCTCCCCCCCCCCCCCCTCGTGATGAAATGGCTTGATACTAGATAGAATCGGATTTTGAGAGGAAAAATATAAACTACTATGTAATATCCAATTAAATTTCTTTATATATAGGTACCGGTATATATATATATATATATACATATTTATATCAATGGTTGGTTGACTTATCTTCATTTTTGTGCTTTTATTTTTCAATTATATTTTGAAACGAATATGGACTTAAGTTTGTACGGAAGGGATGTAAAGGCAAGATACATCAAAAAAATCAATTGAGATTATCGGCTTTGATCCCATGAAATGGGACGGAAAACCGGGAGAGTGGTTGAAAGTAACGTAAGACATAATTCACGGCTACAGCTTTTACGCTGCGAAGGAATTTCAAGCCAGGAAAGGTTTCGATGTTTCCTGTGTGAAAAGAACATGTAAAAGGGTAGCCTAACTTACTCCGTTTATTAGCTTGTGGGGACCACTTAGTCCCACATGTGTAATAACCAGTCTGCTTCCAGCTTCACCTTTTTCCCGGTAGATGGCGCTGTTCACATTCAGATAATTCAATATTCCTCAATCTTCCTTTTACGTATTTATTTCTCTTATTCAATAATATCTTTAATCTACCCTCTGTGTCTCATCAGCTCCTTTAGCTGTGGACACAGAGTTGGTTTTTCTATATGGAAGCAGGCTGGATCAAATTCAATATTAATTGTAAGCGTGTATCGTTCTCGTCTCACAGCTCATATTGTAACCACTGTGTGTTAAATTACTCTAACGTGAGTCGAAGCACTGCAATACAAACCAATTCAAGTCTACACTGCCTATTCAATTGCATCGTCCTTCGACTAGCTAGCTACAAGCTCTAAGCTGATTTCCAAATAACTATGCAAAGTAATAATTCGTGTGGATTTCTTTTCATTTTTAAAGTATGCCATACAGGTAGGCTATTGTAATAACACATTAGAGATATTCATATTGTATTGTATATTAAGCTGCTATTGCGAATGCGAATGCAGTGATGAAAAATGACAGCATTTTGGAAAATGTTTGATAATTGCTTATTTGTTTCTATTAGGGTACCGTACCTGCAATGGCGGATCCACGGAGGGGGTCACACACACAGTCCCTAAATAATTAAATTCATAAGATAGTAAAAAAAAGGTAATTGAACATTAAACTCAACTTTTTAACAAACAAATTAATTTACCCTTTTATAGCCCAGCCAATGAACGCTCAAAAAAAGGTGTAGAGGGAGTTGGTGGGAACACAATTTTTTAATGCGTAACATTGTTTAGACTATAGTTAGTAGGTGAACATATCAAAAGTCCTCGTAGCCCTTGAGCCGGTGGGGGGGGGGGGGGATTTGAAGGTACCGTTTTTTGTTTTTTCGCTTATATCTCGGATACTATGCACCCCAGCGACATTTCTGCTCTAGATACCAAATTAATGCTGATTAAATTTGCTACAATTTATATTGAGTAAAGTTTTCCGATATCTTGCATAGTTTTCGAGATAACTTATCTGCTCGGGAAAATCAGTAATTTCGGAGATATAAGCGAAAAACCAAAAAACTGTACCTTCCCCCCTCCCCCCGGCTCAAGGGCTACGAGTGAGGACTTTTGATATGTTCACCTACTAACTAGTCTAAACAAAGTTACGAAGCCGAAAATTGTGTTCCCAACAACTCCCTCTATATACCTTTTCGTTGACTGGGCTATTAAACTTACATACAACTTGTGATCCCAAATTTTCCGCTGGATCCGCCCTTGACCGTACCTCATATAAGAAGTAGAAGAGCGAAATGGGTATTCATTGAGGAACCAGCAAGAGAAGAGGGTGGCCAAAGAATGAATATATTGATCAACTGAAGGAGGACGCAGGAGCTCGAACGTACCAAGCGCTGAAAAGGAAGGCCCAGGACCGAGAGAGCTGAGGATTATGAGCTGGAGTTGCTGCCAACCAATCGTTGAGATTGTGACCTCAGAAGAAGAAGGACTCCTATAAATGCGAGTGTACATGGACGCCATATATATTATATAAAAATATTGACTTTTGTTCTATTACTAAGCCAACCTAGCGGAGTTAGGGCTATAAAGCCCTCTCTTACACTCAACTAGGAAAGCTCGGGACCACCTGCCTTACATGCCCTTCGAAGCATGGCCAAAAAATGTAGCGAGTGTGGGACTCGAACCAACAACCTTTCGGGTGGAAGTCGGAGTCTGTATACCACTACCCTACATGTCCTTACACAGCAGTAGCGGTGTTGTTAGAGGTTTCGCTGGGAATAGGCTTAGACTTCAATTTCTGTAATAGCTTTGTGACCTCCATATCCTAACAGATACATCAAAATTTTTTGGATAATCTATAATCAAACATTGTACATATCAAATATAAGGCTAGTCAAAGTATAGTAGGCCTACCTAACCCCCACGCATTTCCGCACGGTCAACACGTGATAAATAGTGAATCTATTTCAAAATGAATTCACTTACGAGATCGACAATTTTGCGAGCTTCCAAAACGACCCGTAGGCTGGCAATACGAGACAGAGCTCAAAGGTGTAAAAAACTATTTTTTGATACCATCGTTGCAGGCATAACGTTCCTGACATTTTTCTTTCTCGCTCGATTTTGGATATTCTCTGAGATGCTAGGCAGAGATCAAGGCATCATTTGGAAAATAGCTTCGACTTGTGTTGGTTCAATTTACTGCTTCAGTACTTCAACAATATTAGTCCTATTTTACATAGCGAAGCAGAATATTCGTAACCTCTTGAATGCTATGCCGCGAATACAGGACATGCACTGGATACAAATAAAAACAACGAGACACTTGTATTTTGTATGTTTGGGCGAACAACTGTGGCAAATAGTTTTCTTGACAATTTTATCGTATATGAAAGGCATCGATGAATTTATCAGTCACATACTGTTCGTAGCGATAAATAGCTGTGTTTTAGCGGTAGACATATATTTTGCATATACTGTGACTAATATTTCTTCATCACTGGAAATGATGAACAACTGGTTACTTTCATTGAAATCGACAGAACATCAGCCGGGAACGAGGCTCCCAAGAAGTCAGGTATGTGGAATACCGTCCACACGTTCTTGATTTCGCACCTAGGTATATGTTTAAAAGTTTCCCCAAGGGAAGACCCCTGGACATCCCTGTTTCAATGTTCAATGTGTCCTGGTCTGTAGAAGTAAAATTTGTTTACATAACATTGATGTTATCAAAATGTATGCACCCCACTATTTCTTCTAAAATATTCGCCCATGGCGACTTCTTTGTCTCCTTGCTTGCAGTTCCTATACTACCGACCACGATAGGAAGGCACTTGGAACACTAACAAAAATCGAATTAAGTCCGTGTTCCGCTTATGCACGTTTTCGAGTAAACAAAGTGTTTCAATTGCCTTCCTATAGGCCTATATAGTGGTCGGGTATAGTAGGTAGGCCTTCATATAATAAAGAAAAAATCAGAATACCCCCATACAAAGTCGATTTTCACTACAAATGTCAATCGTAGTCGTCAAATTCTTCCTCAAAATTTCGATGTGCGACAGACAATATAATGTATCAAATAAATGCCCAGCAATATTTCTTGTTTTCTTCTATGTTTGCCCTGGTATTTTGGACAACCCTATACGATTGATGTTTATTCATGAGATATTTGATTTCTACACTAATCTAATAGGCTAGCCTATATAAAATTTCCATGTCACAATGTTAGTTACCGTACTCCTCCGAAATGGCTTTACCGACCAAATTTTATTTGCGTATTCAGTAGGTCTGAGAATCGGCTACTATCTATTTTTCATGCCCCTAAGTGATAAGGGTTATTCACCCTTAATTTTTTTTTTAATTTTTGGACGATTTTTTTATTTTTTATAATTTGGCATTAAAAAATACATACAACCGTAAATTTTTACTTTTTTTTATCTCCAACCCCTATTTTTTATAGCCATTTTAGAAATTTAATATTGACAAAATAATTTTTTATGCCCAATGCGAGGTCACGAAGGGGCGAGCTGCCGCCCGCCGCAGTAGTAATGGTGCAGTCACATGCGTAATGCCCAATGCGAGGCCCCAAAACCCATGAAATACATACCGCACTGTAGGGGTATGTCTAACCGGGGCACTGTCTTAGCCGTTCTAATTCCTCATATGACCATGAGGTTGTCTCATCAAACATAAGTTATTTTAATGTCAGTATCATATACCATATAATGCTGCAATTAATTGAATTTTCAATACCGGTAGTTTCCCCTTAGGCGAGGCCCCATCATTCATAAGTTTTCGTTCGTTAAATCTATAGCTTTTTGCTCTTAAAATACGCAAACCCCTACCTACTATTTTACTCCTATATTTTTTAACTTTTCTCCGGTCTAAAATTGTTTGCCTTGCACCAACTATTCGCATCAGACCTCGCAATCCCCTGTGGTATATAGCCTATTCTTAGTGGTACGGTACCTAACAGTCTTCCTCTAATGTATCTTCTATCAAGGTAGTAATAAATAAATGATGACTTTGTATTCTAAGCCAACCTAGCAGAGTTAGGGCTATAAAGCCCTCTCTTACACTCAACTTTGAAAGCCCGGGACCGCCTGCTTTACATGCCATCCAAAGCATGGCCAGAAAATGTAGCTAGTGTAGGACTGTAGAACAACTTTTCGTTCCACTACTCTACATGTCCTGACCAATGAGTATGTAAAGTAATGAGTTAATGAGTACCTATTGTTTTGAGTAAATGAGTAATGATGACAAAATATGTACTAGGGCATTGTATGGAATACAGGGGTTTCCCGTTTCCTTCTGCATCCTCGTGCCGTTGACTCTTCATTGAGTTCCTCCGCCTTCGGCGCCAATTTCTCAACCCCAGGTTGAAATAGTACCTTGCACAAAAAAGACTATTTTTTCACTCTGCCACCCCAAACTCTGCACCCTATCTGTTCGGTCGCCATTACGCTCTTCCATCTTCACCATGACGAGGCACAGATTAGGGATTTTCCCGGCCGTCTTCAACTCTGAGACCATAAGGCATTACTCAGAAGCTAAGCTACTTAATTGTAGATGGTAAGATATTATTGTCACATATAACATACTGTACACCAAAATGCAGAGGAACATTTCTCATAAGAATTTGATATATATATTTTTTATATAGATCTATAATCAATTTTCTATAATAAATTTTATTAAAAAAAAAACTGACAGCACAGAGGTGATGTTCGATTGTCACTTAATTTTAGTAAAAGCATTTGTGTTCGTGATGTGTGCGTTTCATACGCGCCCTATACTTATTCCTTGAACAATCCCATTAATAAATATAATATAAAAATGTCGACGATGAAGCGGTGCTTGTTTAGCTGCTAGTAGAATAATTCATAGAATGACTAGACCCAGGTTTACGATATTTTGGGTTCTACGCATTTTGAAAGTAATTCCTTCTTCACGTGCCTTACCAACGGCAAGCGCTAACTTTGTAAATAAGGCAGTTTGTAGTTTTATATTTGTATTACTGCTAACAGTCCATTTTCAGCTGTCACTCCAAATGCACGCCGGCCAAGATGGTTTAGGCCGATTGGTCACTTTTTCCGTCAACACCTCATACACTATCAGTCTTACAATAATGGCTGTGCAATTTTGCAAGAAACGTCAAAAATTGTACAAAATTTTACTTGACCTGCAAAGAATACAAGAAGGTTCATCAGTAAATTGCATTATGCCCAAAAATAACGAGAGAGATCGCCTTTTAATTTTTTTTCTAAGTGAACAATTGTGGCAGTTAGCTTTAGTATCGACAGTTTTGTACTTGGATGGAATTTTGGAATTTATTATGCATATACCATATATTGTATTCAACGGGAGTATTGTCACTTTGGATATGTATTTTTCATACCTGGTTAAGAATGTCTCCATGGCAGTGGATGGGATAAACAATCAGTTGCAGTTGATGGAAAATTCGTCAGTTGAAGGAAAAGGTGAAAAGTTGCAAAATGTGAAGCAAATTTGTGTGTCACCTAAAAGGATTATTCAGAATTTTCAGGTAAACATCATGTTGTTGTTGTTTCCAACGTCTCCTTTCAGCATTTCTGCGTTAGGAACCCAGTCAGCCTGGCGGGGGGAGTGAGTCTGTTTGATAACTTAAGGCACCCTAAGGGCAGACTCCTTCACCTCGGGGGAAAGGGGAGTTGACTGACAGGATGGACTTCCCGAGTATAGTGGATTCCGAACCACTTGGGAAACATGGTAAAGTCACACCAGGATACGATGTGATCAGTGACACGAAGTCACACGAGGTGACCAGGACTCGTCACGCACGTAGACTGACTGGTATAGTCGCAGCGCGTTATCATGTCCCAACATGCTCCCCTGCCAACGCTGTGCACATTACCAAGTTTGCCGCAGTTTGAAACATGTTCTGCTCTCATGGAATCAGCATGGTAAGGCCGTTGGCAGGTAAATATCATGTAAATACTATATATATAATTAAGATCAAAATGTAAAGTTTTTCTTTTTAAAAAATCAAATTTATTTTTCCCAAAAAATCTTACAAGTAAAGAAGTAACTAAACGCTCGAGTTCTAAAGTAGGCCTATTACTAATGTCTGCCTTGCTGCGCATTGCTGGTGTAGTCTCCGTGCTGCCCGTGCAAGGCCAGGTCTGGTGCTGACTTTGCTGTCAGCACTATGGTTTCTGATATTTCTTCTTCTTTCACATAACTCCTCCCCCCTTAAGAGGGATGAACGTCCTCGTTCTTTATGTCGTCACTATTACTGGTGTGATCAAGGTGAATAATGGTTCTCGGCTTGCAGAATAGGTCGTGGAGGCGTTTTCTGAACCTAAGGGTGAAGAATAATGCCGCTGCCAAAATAATAAAACACGTGGTAGTAGTTGAGTAGTGGATAACTTGTTGTAGATTCTCGAATGGTTTTGATTCACTAAGTTCTTTTACGTCAGAAGTAATTTCTTGCGGGTTGTTGAGATGTTGGAGCAATAGTTGTACACTTTGATTTGTATTTAATGTAATCATGGTGGCTTTTGTTATGTTCATTTCGAAGGATGGCACGGTGAATGAGTAAGTGTATGGTCCAATTATTATGCGACATTGAGAACTAAGGAGAAATATTCCTTGAAGAGTTTTTCGGTCTAGTAAACCGGTACAGTCTTCGATCACTTCACATGGTTCGTTAAACATAACTAGGAGTTGTCTATTTTTTAGTTCGTGCACTAATTTGAAGTTATTAGACACTTTGGCGGTTTTACAGGTAGTCGGAGTTTCGGGGGAACACTGGTCTTGCGAGGGTTCTTTCGTGCAGAGGGTGATTTCGTTAATGGGTACGCATCCATCTTCAATCCACAGTTCGGAGTCACCAATTCGTATCAAGAACTTCTTCGGGGGTATGACAATGACGTCATCAGGATTTGGTGCTGGATATATACGAGATAGGTTGGCAATGAAAGGTTTCAGGATTGGTATTTTTAGGAGAAAAGTGATTGTCTGATTTACTTCAAAAATTGATAGTTTCGATGCTTCTAATAATCGGAATGGGTGGAATTTGTCAAGCGGAAGTAATTGCTGTGGGCTGTAAACTTTTACCAAGTGTTTGCGAATTTCTAAGAGTTCTTGGAGGTTAATTATTTCTAAATTTGGTATGCTGACCAGTGACATACTTATTGTCCTTTATATCATCAAGAGTGGTCTCAATGTATTCTGTGCTTGAAAGATTTCTGTTTGAAGGAGAGCTCTGAAGTCTATTTCGGTGGTAAGGTTATGTAGGTACTTTTTGGTTTGGTTCAAATTGCTGTTAATAATTTTGGTTTCATACGAAAATCTCTTACTAACATGATTAGCAAAGGAAACAAAACGATCTATTTTGTCGATTTCAGATTTTTGATTTGTGAAAAGTTTGTTTATGTTGTTATTAATCGTTTGTAAGTCGTCATCGTCGGGATTTCCTGTTATAAATTTTATAGCTTTCCCCAGAACATTAACTAAGCCTCTTTTTATGCGACTACGATTAAGCTTGTCTAACACTTGCCTTATTTCCCTTAATTCTAATTCTAGGTTTCCCCTTATATTATTAGTAATTATATCTTTTACTCCATTATCTTTAATTCTATCAAAGTTTCCTTTTAAGGTTAAATAATTTTGTTCAATTTTCGAGAGATCGATGTAGAAGAAAAAGCTATGATAGTGGTCTAGAATTCTGCAGTTGCCCATAGGTTCCTCAAAGAATCCATTAGTCCTCGTTTTCGTCACCTGAAGAGCTAGGCCCGGGTGATGGGGTACGAGCAACCTGTAAATTAACATTATGTTGTCTCAGTCGTTTGATAGCTTTAGCGTGGGCAGTTGTTGGTCTGTTTTTCTCTGTTAGTCCCGTGATTTTTCCGTCGGACTGATTTACAACTTTAATTTTTTCGAAAGGAGGGTCTGTTTTCTTCGGCCTATTTCTTTCAACGTAAATCTCCTGATTTCCGAAGTCAGGAGGATCTTCTCTATTTTGGTTTAGTTTTTCTAATTGTTTCGTGGCTCGTTCCTCATTTCGAGAATATACTTGATCATAAAATTGGAGGATTTCGTTTTTTCGTTTTTGATTGTATTGTTCTAGTACTGTCATGTTAATGTCAAAGTCTGTCAATTTTTCATAGGGCCCGTATAATAAATGAAAGGGTGAGTAACCTGTTCCTGAGTGGATTGACTGGTTGTAAATGAGTATTGCTGAAGTCATTAGCGTGCATGGGAGATCGTGAGGGTTCTTGATTTTAAGGGTTCTTAATTTTTCTAAAATTGTGGAATGGAATCTTTCTATTGGGGAGTTGGAGCTGGGGTTGTTTACTGTAGTAAAGTGTAGTTCAATTTTATGTAATTTACAGAATTCCTCGAAAGTTCTATTTTTGAATTCCCTACCTTCGTCACATACCAATTTATTTGGATAATTATGATGGCCAAAGAAATGTCTCAGTTTATTTAAGACTGTAAACCCGGTCCCGTCTTTTATTTTATAAGCTTGTGCATATCGAGAGAAAAGGTCAATGATAGTGAGAAATTTTGAATTTTGGAAGCTAAATGTATCTATGTGGATTACTTCGAAGGGTCTTTTTGCCAATAGGGGCCCCCCCATTTTTGGGTTGTAAGGGTGTCGTTCGTATTTGGAACGTAAGCACGTGTCACACTTGTTTATGATTTGGGTGATTGTATCTTTCATTTTTGGCCAGTAGTATTTTTGTTTCACATGAGCTAGAGTTTCGTTAATGCCATTATGGGCTTTGTCGTGGTACTCATAGATTATCTCGCTTTGACTATCGGGGTCGGTTACATCTAAAAAACGGTTATTACTGATAACTATTTTTATGGAAGGGTTGAAAAGTGATTTGCACATTTCTATAAAACGTGTCCTTATTTTTTCGTCTTCGAAAAATACTCCGTATGATAAATCTGGTTTGATTGTATCTTTCAAGAGTTCAGATAGGTTCTCATCGATGGCATTAGGATTGATGGTGATGATATGTGTATTTTTATTAAACGGTCTAGTAATACGACGTTTGAAAATTTCGCCTAGTTTAAGATAAATTCTGTTTGGGAAAATATTTACCGGTCTCTCGGAGATTGGTAGACTTGATAGATAGGTGGAATGAATTGTTTGATTATCGTCAATATCAGACCGATTGTTAGGGTCCGGAAGAGTTAGTATTGGTGGGTCGTCTAAGGGAATGATATCGGGTGACAATGGGAGTAGGTGATTCAGTGGAATGTTGTCTGAGTCATTAAAGTTATCAGAGGGTGTACTGACTTCTCTTTGGGATTCAATTATCCTTTCTACGTCAGCTTCAGATATAGCGGGTATTTCGTCTATATTGGGAATTATGGAGCAGAGTTCGTCGATGATCTCATCGTTATGGATCTCTATTCGCGAGAGAGCGTCGGCCACGTAATTTTCTTTACCTTTTCGGTAGACTATGTCGAAATTAAACTCATCTAACTTCAGTTTCCATCTAATCAGTCGGGAATTGGGTTCTTTTATCTTATATAGCCAAACGAGGGGATTATGATCTGTTTCGATAGTAAATTTCTGACCAAACAGATAAGGTCGAAAGTGTTTAGTGGATTCTAAGATTGCGAGTAATTCTCGTTCGATGGTGGAATAGTTTCTTTCCGCAGAATTTAGCGTCCTGGAGTAGTAAGCTATGGGCTTACCGTTCTGAGATAAAACACTGCCTAGTGCGACATTTGAGGCATCGGTTGTTAGAATAAATGGCTTCTTGAAGTCAGGATATGCAAGTATGGGGGCATTTGTCAGTAACTCTTTGCAAGAATGAAAAGATTTTACATATTCAGAGTCATTCACATTAATCTTTGACCCCTTTTTTAAGGCCCTGGTCATGGGAGCTACAATTTGAGCGAAATTGGCAATAAAACGTCTATAGTACCCAACTAACCCTAAAAACGATTTTATTTCTTTAGTGGTGGTTGGAATAGGAAATTTTTCAACAGCTTCTATTTTAGTGGGGTTTGGTTTTATGCCATCCTGGGTGATGACGTGTCCAAGAAAAGCGACGTCCTTGCACAGAAATTCTGATTTGTCTAATTGGATTTTCAAGTTGCTATCCCTTAATTTTTGAAATACTAAACGGATGTGGAGGAGATGTTCATCTAGGGATTTTGAGAAAATTACAACGTCGTCCATATAAACGAAGCAACATTTGTAAAGCAATTCTTTCAGAAGGTTGTCCATAACTCTTTGGAAGGTTGCTGGGGCGTTTTTAAGGCCAAAAGGTATCCGAAGATATTCGTAATGGCCGTTGTTTACTGAGAAAGCTGTTTTTTCAACCGAACTCGGGTCCATCTCGATTTGGTGAAATCCCTGGGCTAAGTCTATGGTACTAAAATACTTGCATTTGCCTAGATTATCTAAAATTTCGTCTATCTGGGGGAGAGGATATTTGTCCTCGATTGTCTTCTCGTTAAGCCTGCGGTAATCAATCACCATACGATACTTGCGCTGTCCCGATGCGTCTAACTTTTTGGGAACTACCCAAGCAGGTGCGCTGAAGGGAGATACGGATGGTCTAATAATTTCATTATCTAATAACTTTTGGATTTGTTTTTGTATCTCTGCATTCATGGCGTAAGGGTGTCTGTATGATTTGACATAGACTGGGGAGTCATCCGTGGTGCGTATGCTATGTTTCACTGCATTGCTGAATGTTAAGTTTGCCTTTTCGGTGTACAAGATATCTCTAAATTTTTTGCATAATTCGGTAATTTTCTTTCGCTCTTCTGAATTTAAGTGAGAGGTTCTAAGTACCTTGGGAACATCGATAAAGTCGTGATTCGTTGGGGGAGTTTCTAAATCGTTCTCGTGTATCGATGATACTTGTATTCTGTTTCGGAAATTTATTCCTCCTAGAATGCCGAAAGTATTGGGGATATTACAGATACCATTCTCAGCGGTTGCAATAGATTCTGGTATTATTAAATTCTCGTGAATTTGTATTTCTGGTATAATGACATCTCCCTGTTCAATAGTAACTGGAATTTTTATTATGTTTTCTGAATAAATTGGGTGCACATCTACTAATTTGCTATTTAAAAATACATATGAGAAAGGGATTTCGACGTCATTCATTTGCAGAGTTTTGTTGCGGTAGTTTATTATAGCTCCAAGATTGTCCAGGTCTTCACTGCCAATAAGGGCATCGAAGTGATTGTGCCAGTCTATGACGTGGAAGTGCAAATTGTTTTCTATTCCAAATGGGTATAACACTGGGAACATTACGTTGTCTTGTGCGGAAACCCGCTTCTGTAGGCCTGTAACAGTGAATGGTTTTTGGAAAATGTAATTTTGAAAAAGTTCGTAAGCTGGACCTGGATTTATGACTGAGTTGGAGGCGCCGGAATCAATGAGTATTTTTAAGTTCAATTCGGGCAGGTAGAAGAAGGGTAGTTTGGCTGTTGAGTTGAGGGAGTTGAGGTTTACTATATAGGGGGTGGATGTGAGGCATCCCCGTGAAAATTTCCATCTTCGTTTTCGTTTTCTTCTAGCGTTTGGGCAGGAGAATATTGTGGAGTTTCCATTTCTTGTGCGTCGTACTGTTCGAAATAATTCTCTGGAGGGTAGTAAGGGTAGGTTTCTTCAGTGGTTTCGACATTATACATTGATCTAAAGGGTTGTTGTTGGTGGGGAAATGCAAAATTATTTGGTTTAGGGGGCACGTATGACTGAACCGACATAGGTTCAGGTGGGGGTAGTTTTTGCGTGTTAGGTGCCATATTCGAAAAAGGGCCAAAATTCGGTTTATTGAAAAGTTTTGGTTGAGATGTTGAGCTCTCTGGAATGGAGCTTGTCTGTTGAAGAAATTTTGTGAGCCATAAGGCGGTTTTGGGAACTGCGGTTGGAAAGGCCTTCCGAACGGGTTGGATTGGAACGGCTTAGCAAATGGCTGAGGCGTGGTTAGAGGCCTTTGGAATTGACTTCTCATAAATGGATTATTGAAAGGTTGGGGACGGGGGCTAGGAGCCTGCATTTGTGCAAATGGTGTTTGAGACGGAGTTTGGGCTCTCTTGTCTGTAGTTTTGTCAGTACTATCGTTAGTTTTCCTTAAAAATTCGTAATAGTCCCACTCTTGTTTGCGATTGTCAAAAAATTGGCATTTAGAAATGCACTCTTCCAAAGTGGATGTGACAAAATTCCCTAAGAATGACCTATGAGGCTCTTGTAAGCCGTTCTGAAAAGTTTTACGTGCTAATTTTTCATAATCAATTTTTTTATATTTCATGTATGTAGGGTCTGAACTGTGGTTCAACTGCAAGTGCTGCATTAGGGCGTTCAGTGCTTTTAGGAGCCTGCCATAATAGTCTAGGTATGTTTCATTCTTGGCTTGGACGCACTGAATCAAGCTATTAAGAAGTATGTCTTCGTTCCTTTGGTCCCCGTATTTTTGAATTAAACATTTTATTATGTCCCCCCAACTAGTAGCGTTTTGGTATGCTAAATAATCTCTTGCCTCCCCTTTAATTTTGGATCTTATTGTAAACTCAAAGACATACACGTGATCGGGCATAAGCCTCTGGTGTGTATGGGCACATAAATTATCTACTTCACTTAAGAAAATATAAAGATTGTCCCCTGGCGAAAATTCTGGAATTGCGTGTAGCAATGTTTTAACTTCGCTCTCGCTCAAAACATTAGTAGTGGTTGCATTGGGAGTAGACATTTTAATGTTTACTGGACTGGAAATTGGACTTAAAATTTTTAAAGTAGGGGGTTTTAAGATTAACTTTTTTCCAATATTCAAGGCTACTTTGTTACCAGCAATTAATTCAACTGACATAGGCTATACTAGCATAAATTTTTAGTTTAAAAATCAGACAATAACTTGGGTAATACAATAATAAAGGAAAGGAAACGAAATAAAGGACTTACAGGTACAGGTACAAGTACAGTAATGCTGTGACGTCCATAGGTACTTCAGCTGTTTCCGTTGAACTCGTAGTGTTCTCCCGCGTCTAGGGGTAGACAGTGCGGGGCGAGGTTCTTTAATGGATCCGTGTAAAGGTCTGAAGGCCACGTGTCTTCGTAGGGGAAGAAAGCTGTGTTTTTAAGGGCTGCACTAAGTTCACAGATGTCCTAGCGCGAACCGAAAAACTTTGGCACTAAACCCCCGAAATTGAAAACACTCGCGGATCCTACCGACTGCGCCAATTAAGATCAAAATGTAAAGTTTTTCTTTTTAAAAAATCAAATTTATTTTTCCCAAAAAATCTTACAAGTAAAGAAGTAACTAAACGCTCGAGTTCTAGAGTATTACTAATGTCTGCCTTGCTGCGCATTGCTGGTGTAGTCTCCGTGCTGCCCGTGCAAGGCCAGGTCTGGTGCTGACTTTGCTGTCAGCACTATGGTTGCTGATATTTCTTCTTCTTTCACATAACTATATACACAGGTAGGCAAGTTACTCAATAAAAATGTAAAGCGG
This sequence comes from Psococerastis gibbosa, assembly GCA_963971405.1. Taxonomy (NCBI): domain Eukaryota; kingdom Metazoa; phylum Arthropoda; class Insecta; order Psocodea; family Psocidae; genus Psococerastis; species Psococerastis gibbosa. The sequence continues at coordinate 47,672,818 of OZ020487.1, forward strand.
AAAAAACAAGAAATCGACACAAAAACTAAATTATTAAACAAACAACACCCATTTATATAAGTAGTACTTATTTATTTTTATTTAAATTTCCATCTCAGCTGGCTCCTCTCACTTTCCCACAGTAATGGGCTACATAACAATACAATAAGTCGGAGAATTTTACAGCGCCTATGCTCAAGAAGGATATGTTATTTTTTTAATGACTTTTTATGGACCAGGCCGACTTATTGGGGCCATAGGTGTCTTGTCCAATGCCACCGCTCCCATGGATTTCGGAAATTATTGCTTTCCAATTTATACGTAGTATAAGGAAAGCTTTGTGATTGTCGAAATTTTCGATTCCGAGATTTCAAGGATTTTCAGGTCCCAGGAACCCAAAAAAGTGGTTTTTACGAAATGTCTGTCTGTCACTCTGTCTGTCTGCCTGTCGCTCTGTCTGTCTGTCTGTCTGTTCACCAACTTCCGGGCAAACTACGGACAAATTTTGATGAAATTTTAATTTTGCATGTAGGTTCCCAAAAATCATACCTCAAGACCATTTTTTTTATTTTGGCTAACTCAACTTTGGGGGGCTTTATTCTCAAAAAACTCCAAAAAAACGTATAAAAAAATTATTTCTCAAAAAGGGCTCCAATGATTTCTTTTAAATTCACATACGGTATATTGTAGTCTTTATTAATGTTAACAAAATGCGGGGGGTCGCTTGCCCCTTGATTGTTTGCTTCTGGGGGTAAAAAAAAATAAAAATAACTAAATTTTAATGAAAAATGACTAAAAAATAAGTTTTCTGCGGAACCTTTCCATCGATGATTTCTACCTTCAGGTATGTTTTAGGGATTAAATAGAGTAACGAAACCGAACTGGTTGCATTCCAAAAAAAATATTTTCTTCTGTGCAAAAAATTATTTTTGAGAAATTATGGAAAATTCACGCTCCAATACATTACGTGCCATGTGCCATTGTTACTACTGTTACTATGTAATGGTCTGTTCGTTCGTTCCAGAATATGCAATTGAGTTTCAACGGGTTTTTAATATATTGAGGACCCCCCCCCCCCCTCGAGGGATCTGAAATTTAAACATAGGGAAATTATTTCCTATGAAATTACGCATGTCTATATCTATTAATTTAAAAACTGGAAAGCATGTTGAGTAAACTCGGACCGGTTCTTTGTATTGTTTCCGTAAGACTTTTTGGACATTGTCAAACTGGTATACGTCCTCGATGCCAACCTACACCGGTTACAAGCGATACCTAATCGACAAGCTGTGACCATTGACGCAATGTGACAGGGGAAAAAATGACTTAACCAAGTTGCCTACAGATACGAATCACCAGGCTTGTTAACTAACGAAAGTAGCCGTAATAGCGAATGAAGAACCAGTAGAATCCGGGCTGATGGGCCGTGTTCGAATTGAAAGTGAACTTGGAAGTGAAATTGGAAGTTTACTTTCAATTCGACCACGGCCCATCAGCCCGGATTCTACTGGTTCTTCATTTGACTCCGGCCGTGAAAGCCTTTGCAGTTACATAGCCGTAGTAGCGCTGTGGCCACAAGGGAGGATCTTCCACCAGTCGTCAGGCCTAGCCTCTCATGGATTATAGTACTTATAGAGCCACTGTGTATTTTTTTTCTTTTTATCAAACTGCGGACTATGGATCTGAGCAATGATACAAATTAGACCAAGGAAATCGATAGTAAAGTAACCTAAAGGTAAAACAAATTAATTTTTAATTCAATAAAAGCATTGACCTAGTGCCACGGCATATTTACAGGCAAAGTCATACAGTAGCTTATATAATTTATAAATTACTTAAGGAGTAAAGTGTTCAATAGTTGATGTTTTCGTATAAAATGAGTAGACTAGCTTGGGTTCTACGCTATTCCAAAATTATACCCTCTTCCAGTACCTCCAGTCCCAACAAAATTTTTTATCTGATTTAAATATTTATTTTATTATTTTAAGCTATATCTCTTGGATTTTTCACGATTTACAAACCAAAAGCAACCTAATTCGCCAATCCGCTTCAATTACCCTCAATGCTTAATACGCTTTAATTCCTTTAGTAATGGCCGTGCAGTTTTCCAAAAAAAAAAGACAGCTGTTTTATAAAGTTTTGCTGGATCTACAAAGGATACGTGATGAACTATCATGTTTAAAGTCAACAAGCAACAAAACAGATGTACTTTTTATTTTCTACCTCAGTGGGCAACTTTTTCAAATAGTTTTCATGGTAGTCGCGATATACCGAAGGCATGGGATTATGGTTGACTTTATGAAGATGACCTTTGTGGTCTTCAATTGGGGTATTTTGAGTCTAGATTTTTATTTTGCATATCTTGCTGAAAATGTAACCAATGCACTGGAGGCGATACAGGGTCGTATTGAGCTGTTGAAAACGACATCAGTTTTTAATGTTAAAACCGAGAAATTATTGCCAAACCCGAGTGAAAGCCAAATTACCCAAATGGGATTTTCATCAAGAAGCCTACTACATGAGTTCCAGCAGGTGTGGTGCGCACTACGGGCTGTACCCATTTATATAAGTCTGGGTAAGAGATGGCCTAGTTGTAATTTTTTTAATGACTTTTTATGGACCCAGGCCTGCTTATAGTGGCCCATAGGTCTCATGTCCAGCTCCAACGACCCCATGGATTTCTGACATGATTTGTATTGTTTCCGTATACGAATGCTTGGCCATTGGCAAACTGGTAGGTATACGTTCTAGATATCAACCTACACCGCTTACAAGCGATAATGGACAAGCTGAGACAAGTTCAACATTGGCGCAATGATACGATACGAGTCAAGAATCTCGGTAAAGGGAGAATTCAATGTAGGAGAGATGGGACATTCACTTCCTAACAAAAATATATATTTGAATTTGTGGGGCCACTCGCCACGCCTCCTATGACCAGTCATTGAAAGTACACACCAGATGGCCCCAGGATTATAATAAAATTGCCACGCTGGAATATCCCATTTCTTCTGTATAGAACTGTAGGTAAAGGTGCGTGGGGGTATACATCCCCTAGAAGAGGTAGACGTACAGCGGTATCATAGGACTTTTGTTTCGATGTACGACTTGATGCATGCAGACTTATCTGCAGTCAACGTTTACCCAGACTTGCTGGGAATGGCCCTTAGGATGACCCCCCCCCCCCCCCCCCACGGCAGATATTGGGGTATACAGATGATAATTGGTGCACATATCCTGTAGAGAGCGTGTTCTTGATGGTGAGGTCCTGATGCGATTGGATACAGAAGCAGAGTTGCTGCTGACGGTTGAGAAACAGAAACTAACATGTCAGCCTACATCGGCTATACGTGATGAGGAACGAAAAGTATCGCTTTCTGGATGTAATTATCCAAGGGAAGATAGAAAGATATAGGGGGCTCCCGGCAGAAGGAGAACATCCTGGTTTGGCACGACTTCCCCTTTCACAGCAGCAGTCCCCTATTTCCTAATTGCCATGACAATCGCCAATCTTCGATATAATGGGCATTAAATGAAGAATGTTAAATGTGCTAAAATCCGGAAATTGGAATAGGGAAAACATGGTGGCTTCCAGCGCGGCTTTACAGTTGGTACTTAGGTTGTAGACTACTAAAAATTTAATTTAAAGTTCCTTGAGCTGTCTTGGTGTTCCAATTTATAGTTTCTTATAATAATCATATAAATATACAAGAATACGTAGGTAATGTTTCAAAATTACTTCCCAAAATGATTCAATTGCGCAAGTAAGTACAGTACCAACAAGTACAGCACACCTTTAAACTACACCGCCTAAACCACTAGTTATAGATACCCCCAGCTACCTCTCATGTCAGTTGTAATAGTTACTGTGCGGGGGGGGGGGGGGGACAACAGATTAGGGGCCGTCCATTAATCACGTGATGTTTTTTTAAAACATTTTCTAACCCCCCTCCCCCTTGGTGATACGTGGTGAGGTCTAAGACTACACCCCCCCCCCCCCCACCCAAAATCACGTGTATTTTTTAGTACCGGTACCAACAAAGACTCTTAAAATTTTTATAATATTATTTTTAAATACGGTACAGGTATAAAGTATAATCTAATTTTATAATTTTATTCTATTGTAGAAAAATAAGGACCATCATGATAAAAATGTCTAGACAGATATAGGTTCCAGGTTGTTTTTGACTGACATAAAAACAATATTGAAGGAAGGTGTAATCATGCGGTCATGCATTGACGAAAAAATAAATACACGTGATATCTTACTAAATTTACACCCCCCTCCCCCCATGTGATATTTCGTGATTTTTGCCGACCCCCCCCCCTTTTGAACCTCATGTGATTAATGGATGGCCCCCTATGACGTGTGTAAGATACGATACGTAATTACTCTAAATGTACCAAGATAGACCATAGCAGTATGGATTTGAAAGCTGGACAGCGGCAATCAAGCGAACTGAGTAAAGTAGCAGTAACAGATGAAATGCATATGCCTCAAAAGGGCGTTACAAATTAAATTAAAATTAAAGAACCGGTGCGAATGAACCCGTACATATGCGTTCCAGTTTAGATAAGAAATAGCGAGATTGTGTGAGTAATTCCATAAATAGGAAAGCAATATAAAAAAAAATAGATGGAGCTATTTTTGAGAATTTTTTAGATTTAACCTTTTTTGAGAGGTAAAATATCGACCATCAGAAAGCTTTCCTTATACACTAACGTATAAATATAGGAAAGTATAAAAACTATTATATAAAAAAAAGATCCGTTTTATATTTTTAAAACTTGCTAATCAAGTAAAGTAGCCCAAACCAGCCCTTCTGCCTCTGTAGCGCAGTGAGTTTACCATTACTTCATAGGATCCCTTATCCTATATATTAACTCATCAATCGTTCACTCTTTTTTTTACATTTATAGGGTCGACCGCCAAAGGACCTCTCCGGCAAAGTTGAAAGTCTTCGCCGACTTAGTCGCCGACATCAGAAAGTGGATCATTTACAGTATCAACTACAGCAAGAATTTCAGGTAAGGCCTAGGATCTCTAGGATGCCTGCCTAGAAAATTAAATATCATCATTTTGAAAGGAGTTTTTATAAAATGGACCCACTGTCTGATGAGCCAATACGGTTCTGAAAACACGAAGTTATTCCAAAACAATAATTACAATTATGTAGCCTAATCGAAGAAACATATAGTGTTTCAATACTTTCGATCGTTTCTACATTAATTTTGGTCAAAGTCTTATTGTTTGCCTTTTTTTCTTCAATAAAGTCGTTTTCAATTCATAGGGCTAAAGGGCTAATTGGTACATGACTCCTTCTTAAACGTTTGTGATGAATTGTATTTTCATGAGGTGTACACACATTTACTCTTATACACGTCAAAGCTACTAAGTTTTGAGAAGATGGTAACATATGGCTTTATTTTAGGTTATTTACACATTAAGTATACTGTTGGCATTCACCGTAACTGTATACATAATAATCCCGACTCTTGCGGACCCCTCACTGCTGACTAGTTTCGAAGCTTTCTACTGGGTCAGCTTCTATTGCATAAAGTTGGGTGCTGTGTTGACGACATGTGCTAACGCCACAGAGAAAGTGAGTAGGCTCTAAATAAAATTATTTTTAAATAAATTTGAGTCCTATTAAAGTAGGCCTAATGCAGAATGGAAAGGCAGATATAAAAGTACATACCGTATGGCCCTCGATAAAAAAAATTAGCGTGCGTGTATCGGTGTACACATGTAAGAAGTGAAACTGCCTTATGACATCATTTTCCGAAAAATGATCTAAGCTACAACATATTTACAATATTACAGAAATTGGCTATGTAAAGTTAATTTGGATACATTTTAAGCAAAAGGCTTTTATTATTATAAACATGCATACAAATAATTCAATTATTTTACCTTATTGTTGCTAAGATTATAATAGCATTTTATTAATTTTTTATTGGTTGCCTGTAAGTCGGTTGTAAAGTTGGTTTGCAGACGATAGTTTAACGTGACAACGCCTAAATTACTAAATTTCACTTACATAATATATGGCTGGAAAGAGAAAGAAATGTGGAAAAGCCCTTAAGTAGTTCGAATTTTTTAAATACTAGTAGATAATAACGCGGCCGAAACAGGTCTATTTTTGTTGAAAAACGTGGGCACCCCCTGACGTTTCACACCCCCAAAGCCAAACCCCTTCCTTGATCACCACAAATATAGCATGGCCTGAAGGAGGAAGAATAGACAAAGACATGGGTATAATTTAAATTAAGATAGGCCTCATAAATCTGCCAAAAAATTGCTTTAAAACCGCACATGCAATTCAAATGGGATTGCTAGAAATGAAGTTTTTCGCGTCATTTTTTAGAAAATTTGTGTTCCACTCGTGTTAAAGGGGTGAAGGGGTGAATTTGAAATTATGTATTTATACTCGTTTCAAACCTTAATTCATAATGCTGCTAATGAGACATTAAAAATTGAAAATTGCAGGCTGTGGAATTTTTTTACTCTATGCATGTAAATTCAAAAGTACCTACCCTTTGAACCTGTTTTCCGCTTATACATTCACCTGACCCTCAACGAAGAGACGGATAGTAAAACTGAATATATGTCTTGAAAGAGTAAGAAAAGTGGAAAAGAACTAAAGTAGTTTGAAGTTTTCAAATGGATATCAACACCCCAAAAAGCGCGGCCGAAAAAGGCCAATTTTCGCTGAAAATCGGCAAATTTGGGCGCACCTCCTCACGTTTCCTCCCCCCAAAGTCGAACCCTTGACCTATCACAACAAATATAGCATGGCCTGAAAGAGGAAGAATAGACGAAGACATGGGTATAATTTAAATTGAGATAGGCCTTCTACAACTGCCCAAAAATGAGCGTCATCCATGAGTACAGAAATCAGGATGGCGCGTAAGAGAAAAACAAGATGGCGCGTACTTAACCGAAAAACATTACATAGGATTTTACATGCGATTTTTTCTCCCTACGTCGATAAAGAAGTTTCACTTCAAAAATATATAACCAATGTGGCAACCTCCACCGGTCGCAAGCGACATTGAGCAAGTTGGGGATTGCTTAGCATTGGTACACTGTCACAGGTAGCCTACTTGTGGGAGTGTCGCTCTCTAGTGCTATACGAATAACGGAATGTTGATGGATGGATAGGCCTGCAACCCTGCCAATATTTTATATATTAGCTAATGGAACATCAGGCTACTATAATATGCTATTAAATTATACGAATTCACATAAAATTAAACTGCTCACCGCAGCAAAAGAAAAAAACATGCTCCGAATTGCCCGCTATTTCGGCGTCATGCCATTTTACCGCGATAAAACAGGCGCACATAAAATATCCCATTTTATATCCTTAGTAGCCTGTTTTGTACTTTTTGCTTCGTTCTTGAGCATCACAATAGTTCATCATATAACCACTGAATTTGGGCCTTTTGTTTTCGTCATTTATCACATGCAAACTCAATCTCATTCCGCGGGTGGTTTTCTACAATTGCTTTTCTTACAGCCGCATTCAACCAATTTAGGTACTGTACTCGATGGATTTGTGACTTTCGAAAAAGTTTACCCCAAAATTAAACAGAACAAATCAGACTGGTTTTCTATAATATCCTGGGTAATTTGGGGGCTCGCAATTTTCTCAACTGCTACGTATTTCATAACTATAACTGTAATGTTAGGTTTTGAAAAACAACTCCTATCCCGTTTTATTATCAACTGGTACATATTATTAGTCGACTTTAGCTTTGTTTCACTGTTACAAAAACTTAGAAACACTTTATCTGGCATCAACCACGAAATGGCAATTGGAAATTTAAGAAATGTTGAAAATTGGAAATTTTGGCGGGTTAGTTACTTTGAGGCGAGCGCCCTGAGCGAGTTGATAGATGAAGCTTTTGGAGGGAGTCATTTCTTGCAAATGTGTGGACTTTTTTTGTCGACGATGATGTTGCCGTTTTTCATTTTCCACGCACCGGGTTCATACTATGGAGTGGCATATTGGTGTCTGTTTTATTTTGGTAAGCAGATTGCGGTAGTTAACAGTTGTTTCTTCGCTACTAGTCAGGTATGTAATCTAGCGGTTAAGTTTTTACTGAGGACTTTAACTCCCCTTTAATTAAATCCAGTAGACAAAATTATCTACGGCACTTTACACCCTATCCCAACTAGTTTTTCACACTTTGGTTAAGTCGAGCAAACCCGGTTACAATATCGATGGTAAGCATATGTGACCTTGGCCAATGGGACTTGTAGTAGTTTAGGGTTGACATAGTGAACCTGTTGCCACAGGCGTGACTTCGGTGGCGAAGTGCTAGCGTGCTTGTACTTGAGCGAGTCTCTACACACCTGGCGATCGGAGACGTGTCGGAACTCGACTCAAGTACCTATTAGGTTACTTAATGAGGCGATTGTGATGCAAGGAAATAATATATCGAACGATAATCCGACCTATGGGTGTGAGACATGGGTTATATGACTCGGAGCTGCTTGAAAGGTGGGAGCGTAAGATACTCCGAAAGGTGTTTGGACCATTGCAAAATCAGGGCGAGAGGGAGGGACAGAGAGAGTGGCGTATCCGTAGAAATGACGAGCTCTACGCGATGTACCGAGAACCTACGATAGTAGCCGAAATCAAGAGAACCCGCATCAGGTGCTATAACAAGAGCAGCCCTACACAAGGTGCTCCAAGGGAGAAGACGAGTGGGACGACCACGGACCACGGATGCGATGGCTGGACGACGTCGATGGGGATCTGGCGGCCCTTGGCGTCAATGACTGGCGAAGGAGAGCGCAGGACCGTACAGGCTGACACGATTTGACAAAGCAGGCCAAGGCCTTTCTCAGGCCGTAGCGCCAACGAGTAAGCAAGTGAGGCGATTGAAGAGGTTAATCGGATACATCCATTAAATTGTTTGTACGCGATTAACCTTTTATGGAATTAACAATTAACAAATTAACCTGCTACATCTTCTTTCACCAACCCGAGTCCCGACTCATTGCAATTTGGTTTGTAAGCGCCCAAAGCATCTTCTAATTTCGTTGACTAAGACGTGGCAGGCAAGGGCGGATTTTAGGGAGGGGGGGGGTCAGAGGGTCCGGACCCCCAAAAATAAATTAACTTACACAGATAACAATGGGTTTACAGGGGGAATTAAAAATAATTATGTTTTTTAATGTTATTATCCACTGAACCTGCCCGCTGACCCCCCCCCCCTAAATTGGAGGCAAAATCCGCCCTTGGTGGCAGGTTGCATCAGAAATGCCAAAAATATCCTTGGTGTGAGTGAATGTTCCTTCTAAACCATACACAATAAAACTAGAGTACTAGAGTATATTGTTCCCGAAAAAGGAAGATAAAAGAAAAGCAAACACGCTAATAATATTGCAATTTCAAACACCAACTTAATCCATAATTGCTATTAGGCTATGAAGCTTTCCCATAACCATATTAGTTATAATGTCACCGTCTGCAATTTTCGAGTTAATTCCCATTTTCCTCCAATTTCCAAAATCGGTAAACAATATTCCCTCCAACAGTAATGGAGTTCCTATGCCCTATTCTGTTTGTTTCATTAATGCTGGGGATTTGTCCGTACTCGGTCCAAAAAGGCTCATTGCAGTGCCCCCGGTTTTCCGGCCTTCTCGTACTCTTTCACACACTTTGGCTCATAATTGCTGCCCCTTTCGCGTTATATTTAAGAATTTCATGGGTTAAAAATTTAAAGGACGCCCCTGTTGGTTCTACTACAGTTACAACAGCATTATCATTTTCTTTCCTTATTCTCTGCACTGTCACGCCTATTTTTACATATACTTACAAAGACAAAATAGTGAAAACCTGTAACTCGATTTGGACTCTTGGTACCACGATATTTCCCCCAAATAACGTAAAAACATTTCAATTTACAGTAGCTTCTCTTTCAATACTAATTTACTTTATAGTATTCCTCGTATTTGCTGTAATTAAATATGGCTGGGAACTTTCTTCGTTACATGCTTTTATTTTGGTGAAATCAGTGATGTCGATAACGCTTTTCATTGGACATGTCTACGTTTTGGAGGTTTCCTACAAGAAACTAAACTCGTTTTTATTGTTCTGCGACAAAACAAGCATGTTATACACTAAAATACTAGAATTGATAACGTATGAGGCTAAACTGAAAAGTGTCTGTGAGGTGATTGATCACGTTTTTGGCCCGTTAAATATTTTATATATTTGGGTAATGATTGTTAATGTTATTTTTATTGAAGTTCTTGTTTTGACGGAAGGTTTGGAAACTGTACTAACCCCTGAAAGACTCATGCGAATACTCTGCAACTGCTGCGGCCCTGTGCTTTTGGTAAGGGCGTGCCAGAGGGTCTACAATGAGGTTTGTACTAGGTGCTCTTTATTTTATTTATAAATCTTTGCTTTCCTATTTATAGCCTATGTTAGTATAAGGAAAGCTTCTATTTCGGAATTTCAATAGATTTACACGTTTTGAGGTGATAAAAATAGGTTTCTACAAAAAGTCTGTCTGTAACCCGATTTGGAGCCGAATTACTCGAAAGAATTTTCTGTAATTCGGCATGTACGTTCACAAAAATATTTATCAGTTGTATTTTTTGACAACTTTATTTTGGGGGTTTTAAAACCCCCTAAAAAACAGACTTGATTTTCTCTCTCTCAAAACAGCTCTCACGAATTCTATTAAACTCACATGTATTGCAGTACTTATTAATGTAAACAAGCCCCACTATAGGTCGCATTCCTTTTGATAATTTGGTTTAGGGTGTAATAAATTGAAAATGACTAAATATTCATGAACAATTACTACTATATAAAAATAGTTTTTCTGGTGAACCTTTCTATAAATGCTTTATAGCTTCAGGTATGCTTAAAGTGCAACATAGAGTAACAAACCAGAATAGGTTGTTTTCACAAGCAAGGTTATGGTTTTGAAGGAAAAAATATTTTATTAACATAATGGATAATCCGAGGCCCACCAACGCATTGCATACCGTATACCTTGTCTTATGTAGTAGTATCATTGTACATTAAAATTTTAAAATATGCAATTGTACCATCGATCAATCCAGTGCTTTGTGATAGGTAAAATTTATAGGGAGGTAATATTTAACCATGGAACTATAACAGTACCTATACTAATTGATAAAAGTAAGAAAACATGTACGGGTTCATTTAAATTCATTTAATTTGTAAATTATGATCTGGTAGACTAGGCTGTATTGCGAAATGGAAGGGAAAAAACAATCCTGATAAGTTTTAGCACCGTACCATATAATCAATTACTATATAGGTACGGTAATAGATAATCATGGTAAATCACTGTCCTAAGTTTAACCTTCGGCTACCTCGATTTGCCTATCCTACACCCAGTAGCGTAAATAACTTTAACTGCGCCCCCCCCCCCCGCAACACCTTTTGTGCGCCCTACCCTGTCTTACTATTTCATCTTTGTTATGAGTGATTGCCAATAGTGGAATGCTAGGCCGTAGCCACGATTTTTTTTGGGGATGGCTGCACTGGCGTAAATTCCCAACATTTCTGTGGGGGGGGGGAGGCTTTAGGACCCTAAGACCTTGAACCCCCGGAGAAAAAATCGATATAAATGGACCCCAATTAGTGAGGTTTTACGCATATTATACTCTGGAGGAAAGGGAGCCTGGGGGTCACCCCCCTCTCCTCGGAGAAAAAATTGATAATTGGGCCCAAATTAGTGGGGTTTCACCCATATTCTAACCTGGAGAAAGCGGAACCCGGGGGTCCCCCCGGAGAAAAAAATGTATGAATAGACCCAAATTAGGGAGGTTTTACGCATTTTGCAACAGTTGAGATTTTATAGACGAATAAACCTACCACTGAGGGGGGCCCGGGGGTTTCCCCCGAAGGAAAAAATTTGAAAAAAAAGTCTGAAATATTGCGGTTTTAAGGATTTTATGTAATATATTTTTGTGAAAGTACTTGGTCAATATATGTTGCTTTTTTTCACGATGTCTTTGTCAGATTTGTGAAATAAGCATACCAAGAATTAATTTCCCTTTCATTTTTGTGGATACTATGCCTTTATATATTAACGTCTTTGTCACCAGAATTCCTGGGGGGGGGGGGCAGGACCCCTCTATATACGCCAATGTTTGCAAGCAGTACAATTGAGATAATTGTTATAACGACGAATAAACCTACCATTGAGGGGGGCCCGGGTGTCTCCCCCGGAGGAAAAATTTGAAAAAATAGCTCTGAAGTATTGGGGTTTTAAGCATTTTGAGTAATATATTTTTTGTGAAAGTACTTGGTCAAAATGTTGATTTTTTCATATAAAATAAGCATACTAAGAATAAACTTCCCTTTCATTATTGTGGATACTATGTGCCTTTAGCATCAGCCCCCATAATGGGTTTAGCCCCCCCCCCCCCCCAGGACCCTCCTATTTACGCCAATGGGCGACTGTGATCCTATCGTGTATTCTTAAGAGGTTATGCTGTTTTCATTGTGTTACTCGTAAGCTATATATGATAGCATGGGTACATAAAATGTAATTTAGTGGGGACACAGCCAGACAATATTTTGTAGATATGCGGACTAAATCGTTATGTTACCATTACGACGGCTTAGGTTTTATAGAAATAATATTCCACGTAATCCAAAGAGGGGGGCCCGGGAGTCTCATCCAGGGAAAAAAAATTGAAAATATAAGTGCAATACAGTGGGGTGTTAAGCATTTTAACAGCAATAACGTCTAGAATTTTACAAAACTTACAAAACTTACAAAGGAATGCTTATTCATATTTTCATATTGCAGCAAACAGGGGGGGGCCCGGGGGTCTCACCCGGAGGAAAATTTTGATAAGATAGGTCCGAAATAGTGGGGTTTTGCGATTTTAACAGCAGTACAGCTTATAATTTACAGAGGAAGACATATTCATGTTACCATACTATATGCATTTAATTCTAAACTTTTCATTTCGGTGGGGGGGGGGGAGGCTGCAGCCCAATAGGTCTCTATTGCCTACGCTCTTGGTGGAATGGGAAGAAAAATTTTGAATAATAATAATAAAATAGTAATGGAAAACGCACCAGCCGCTGTCTGGTTTTGCTGGTACCTAGTGCATTCTGCTTCCACTGGTGAACCGCAGTACTGGCGAGAAAGGAAATTTTTAGTTTTAAATGAGATAAAGTTCCTAATTTCATAATTATAGTCAACTTGGAAAACAAATTGATATTTATTATTTTTATTCATTACGTAGATTTCTAAATTTTCTTATTATTTTTTGGAACTGAAGTGCGCCCCCAGCAATGCTGCGCCCCCCCCCCCCGCGCCGCGGGGGTTGCGGGGGTGTTATTTACGCCACTGCCTACACCACTGCCTGAAATACACTTGGAAACAAGAAAATGTAGAAAGTAGCTCGAACCAACAACCTTCTAACAAGGGTGGATTTTGCCTCCAATATAGGGGGGTGGGGTCAGCGGTCAGGTTTAGTGGATTATAACATAAACAAACATAATTATTTTTAATTCCCACTGTTAACCCATTGTTATCTAGTGGAAGTTAATTTATTTAAGGGGGGGAGAGGGTCCGGACCCGCTGACCCCCCCTAAAATCCGCCCTTGCCTTCTAAAGAGGAAAGTCAGAGTTATACCACTACACTACATGCTTTGACAATGCTAGGACTAACGTCAATCAAATTTGTTGTCAGACTTCCTCAGACACGCCCAATCAGAAGAGCACTTTATTAGACATACACTATATTATAATATGTACAATTGCCATTATAAACGGGGATATTAAAAAATTAAATTGACCCTCCAAATTAAAATTAATGTTGACACTTGCAAAATATATTGTATAAGGGCATAAATTATTTCTACTTCTTATCAGAACTATGCAAATACCATAAGGAAAATTTCATTTCACTTAAAAATATCATTTTCCCCTCTGAAGTAGCATTTGTTAGTGTTTTCTTCGGAATTGGCGGTATTATGGAAGATTTAAAACATTTTTTCACACTGTGCGGCATAATCGGCCTTTTTCCATTCCGTTTTCATAAAAATCGCTTCAAACCATCTAAATTTTACCAATTCTGTTCAGTTTTATCGGTACTATTTCACGTGCCGTATGTTGTATCATTTTTCATGACAAATTCGAGATTCCAAAAATTTATGAATATTACTGATCTGGCTGGGTTCGGTACTACATCGGCAATCATTATTGTTGTCAATATAACCATGCCTATCGGCACAGTCGTGAACGTAAGGTTGTTCAAAGAAAAATTCGAGGCGTCAATTAATGTTTTATTAAACGTTTCAAATGTCGTTTTCATCAAAGTAAGCATTTGGAAGCACGTAAAAAATTGTAAAAAATACATTTACCTCACATACATCGCTACAATATTCCAATGTGTAGTATTTATAACAAACAACGGAGTATCGTCGCTGCTGCCTCTGATGATTTATCAGCTCTATTTAGTGTATCTTGCTGTAATACTGGATATCTATGAAGAGATGAATGATTGTATACAGCGAGAAATAAAAATTGGATGGAAAATTAAACAAGTTCTACGAAATTTTCAACTTTTAGACGAAGCTGCGAAGGATTTTACGGAATGTCTGAACAAAACTTTCGGGTTCTACAGTTTGCTATATTTTTATATTGTGTTGCTGACTTTGGTATCATTTGAGTTTATGTACATGATAACGGATGACATCTACGAGCCATCTGGGCATGAGTTCTTCGGAATGTTTTCGCCTCCCGGCCTTATTATTGTGTTGCTACGTTTTACAGACAATATACATGTAGAGGTGTGTTTTTTCATCGCAGTAGCACTTGTTTGGGTTCTCTCTTCAAAATAGGTTCCTACATAACTCCATAATATTCGTTGCTACGCTGTTAATAGGGGTTCCCTCTTCAACTTGGGATGCACATCTATGTGATATGTGTATGGTTTTCATGCACGTAGAGCTGGTAGGATTTCTCTCTTCCACAATGCTTTCCCCATGAGATGGCTATTATAATATTTATGGCAATAGTACTGGGATGTACATCTATGTGGTATTTGTATGATGTTAATGCGCGTAGCACTGATAGGGCTTCTCTCTTCTACATGTGCTTTTTTATGGGTTTGCTGTTAATCCACGGACACTTTGCGGGGGATCTCACATCAATATCAATCATCAAATACGATACACAGTAAGTGTCTGTAGCACTAGGAGGACTTATGTCACCAATATACGCTTTTACATGCATAATCTGTGAATGCACGTAGTATGTACGGGCAGCGGTTCTCTCATCAACATTGGCTGTTTCGTTATTGATGTGACACTGGGCTTCTCCCTTCAATAGTTCAACATGGACTCTCGTGTATTTGATTGAACCAATAGGATTACCGAATCGTTACGGCTACCTACTGAAAATGTCCCGACACTGAGCATATGGATTTCAAGTTTTTTACAATAAGTTGTCTACATTATTTTGATTATCGACTCGCAATCAATCTTCCCCATATTATTGCTGCACGGGCTCTCTTTTTAGTTCTGTTATTTGCTCGGATTATACTATTTGACTCCCTTAGCCCGAACACAATGAAAGATATCGATTCATCTGTCAAAGCTCATGAAAATTGAAATGTCAAAATACGTATTAGTTGAATGTGAGTGGTATAGAGTTTTACATCAGCTGCACTAATGCCCTCAGTTGCTTTGGTTATGGAGTCATTGAAACACATTTTTACAACGTGCGCCCTTTTAGGTGTATGCCCTTTTAAAATTCAGGACAATCATTTCCACCAATCGCGAATATACGAGTTTTTTACAGTCCTTGTAATTATTCTTCAGATCCCAAATTTCATAACATACTTCCTGATGTATTCTGAAGTCAGCGAAGTCGGTGTTGTCATAAATATCGCTGGTTTCAGCACTACAGCGGCAATTTCACTAGCAATTCACGCAGCAATACCTTTGAGTGCTCTCATCAATATATATTTAGCCAGAAATAATTTCAGAGCAACAATTAACAATTTGTTAAACATTTTCAAAGTAGTTTGCAAACCAGAGAACATTTGGCGTCGTATTACCAATGTTAAAAAACATTTTTACATAATCGTACTTATTCAACTTGCATTGCATATTAAATACAACGGACCACTCGTAGGTTATTTACGGGAATTATCATTAGTACGATATGCAACGTACTGCACGTTATTAATATATCTTTATACTTTGTTAAACGTCTTTAGCGAACTTAATAAAGTCATATCAAAAGATAAAGCAATGGATTTGCTAAGCAGGCATCGTTTGAAAGCTTTCCAACGGTTGGACGAAGCAGCTAAAGATTTCTTTGATATTTTAAACGCCAGTTTTGAATTGTATTGCCTTCTGCACTTCTATGGCGTGACATCGACTTTGATATCAGTCGAATTTATGTTCGTACTAAAAGATGTGGACACGATATCAGGTTATGAGTTATTGGGTGCAGCATCGCCGCTTTGCTCTTTGGCGATATTGTTGAATTACGCTCAGTGTATTGCCCTAGAGGTGTGTTTTATTACTTAGAATTTGATTTTTAGTTTACACTAGCGGGCTCGGCGAACTTTGTTAGCCAATGAATGTCGTAATAAAAAAAAAAAATTGTTATTTTAATTGTCCCCGTTTCCCATTCCCTAGACTCGCATCTTTACTTAGTTAAGACCTAAGTTTCGCCTGTTCCATTGCGTCAATAGTAAGCTCAGCTTGTCCATTATAGCTTGTAGCCGGTGTAGGTTGACATCGAGAACGTATACCAGTTTGCCAATTGCCAAAAGTTCAAACATTATATAATAATGTCTGAAATCCGCGGGGTTGTTGGCATTGGGCAAGGAACCTATGGGTCTGGGTCCATAAAAAAGTCCTTCAAAACAAAAATTCTCAAAATAGACAAAGTCCCATTCCCTCCATCCACTCCATATTTCATTGGGCATACAACACTTCCCGTTTCCACTTTATGAACACTCGCACAAATAAACCATTCCAACAGTGTTTACAATGTTTAACTAAATTCGCCTACAGGGATCTTGCAGAAACAATATCGGACTGGTAATTTGGTGATGGCAATGGATTCCCCCTCCCCCCACACATACTTTATCCTTTTTTCCTCTCTTTCCTCCCCTCCAGAGGTTGCAGAATAACTGCATTAGGTTCGTAATGAATGTCAAGTCGTACACAGACCACATATCTCCACTCCTGAACTCTCTGGCTTGGCTCTCCAACGTCGGCGTTAACTTCACCAGGCATGCCTGGTCTTCAAAGTGCTGCATACCCAATCCCCATCCTACCTCTTCTCGTCCCTTACACCACTTTCCTCGCGAGCCTATAATACTCGTGGGGATGACCTCCTTCTAGCCCATCTCTCTCATTCCCGAATCTTCCACTCTTCATTTCTCATCTCTTCCTCTTCACTATGGAACTCGAAACCCATAGAAATTCGTGCCTCTCCTTCTCTCAACGTATTTAAAAACAAATATTAAAAGTTTCTCCTTAGTCAGCAAACCACTGTCCCCGGTTGATGAAGGCAAGGCTGCGTGTGAATGTGTGAGAAAATGTGTGTGTGAATGTACAGTAGATGGTAGCGAATGTGAATTAGTATGTCTGTTATTTTGAATGAAAGGTATGACTGATATTCTGTATGAATGTAGTTTATAAAATTATATTTCAATCAAACTATATCGTTGTTATGTACAGTTAGGTGTAAGGGAGGGCCATAGGCCCTAATCTCGCTGTATCTACATATTTTTTTTAAATAAAGAATTTATTATTATTATTATTTCCCTCCCCTTTTTTTCTATCTCGTATACTAATAATTTTAAGCATTAATAGGCCTAACACAATCTTTTTAGGGTTAACATGTAAACAAGACTTATAGTCTTACCGTTCGCCTTTTGATATGTCAATAAAGTCGTTTTCATTTCATTTCAAATAAGTAATTGTTTTATGGGCCACCAGGCCTAGAATTAGTGTCCACACTGTGCCAAGTGTGTTATCTACAGGCGTCACCTATAGGTAACCATATATGCACAGTAATTATTGATACCATTGGATATAGCAGAAATAGCGTTCAAATTTCCCGAACTGCACGTTACTGCAAGTCAATATATTCAACTAGAAGCTCTGTGTTTCGACAACCTAAGCCAATGGCATTACTAACTACCGTATGTTGAACGAAAATGAAAAAGTCATCGGTACCTCTAACATGCAACAACCAATTGAAAATCATTGCTTACATGCTACAAAATGCACTATAAACGCAGCTGCTATAATGGACACTGGACAGTATTATTTTTTGTTTTAGGCTGAAAAAACGGCGAAGTTCTTGCATGAAATTTTCATTGAAAACGATGACCCCGCGGTGAGGGAAGAGGTAAGTTTTAAGACATATAAAAGTTCAGCTAAAAAATTCATAAAAAAATGGAAGGTTTTTTAATTTCAATTTTACCGACCGATTTATTATTCTATATAAAATCAAGTTAATTAACTCTATCGGGGCTTTCAGAATCTTCAATATTTCAGAGGAGACATTGTAAAAAAAATTTTTCTTCGGACTACCAAGCGACCAAATGGAGTTTCTAGAAATGAATTATCGGCGTATTAAGAAATACGAAAACTTTTTGTTTCAGATAGAAATATTTTCTTTGCAACTGCTTCACAGAAAAATCAATTTTAGCGCATGTGGCTTCTTCAAATTAGACTTTTCCTTACTATACTCGGTAAGTACAGGCCGAACAGGAATTGAAATATATGTGAAACATTATGTATTCGAGTTTATTAATCTACAGTATATTATGTAGTAGGTATCTTTATCCCATGGAATAATATAATAATACGACTGTCCTGATGGTATGGTGCAGGTTCATTGGTCACATG
The DNA here is from genome assembly GCA_963971405.1 of Psococerastis gibbosa. NCBI lineage: Eukaryota > Metazoa > Arthropoda > Insecta > Psocodea > Psocidae > Psococerastis > Psococerastis gibbosa. The sequence continues at coordinate 47,691,705 of OZ020487.1, forward strand.
ACAATGACCCCATGGATTTTCGAACATCACCTATTGATAATGTTCCCGAATCAATTTTTGGCCATCCCTACACGTCCTCGATGTCAATCCACACCAGCTACAAGCGATAATGTACAAGCTGATACAAGCTTATTGCCATTCAAATAATGTAACAGGAGCAAGCATCATATAGTAATAATGGAAAAACACATTGTTTAATTTCCTGATGAGACAGTAGGTATGAAAAAAATTGAAAGGTGGATGAAGGAAGATATGGAAATTGGACGGAAATGGGCTTCGAACCCGAGTCTCTACCTTGCCTGGGTGTTACATGATGATACTGCAATCTACAAATCTACAAGCTGAAGCAACTGCACTGTACCTCCAATTGATACTATTAACATACTATAATATACAATGTAAAATATAATGAAATCGACAGTGCTTAAATATGAATAGGCTAAGAAGCTGGAAAAGTATCTATGAGAAAGAATGAAAGAGAGTTGATAGATTGACAGACAGGTAGAGACAGTGGCGGATCCACAGGGGGGTCATGACCCCCCCCCCCCTAAATGAGTAAATTAATATGATAGTATTTTTTAATTTGAATAAAACTCAAATTTTAAACAAAAAAATTACCTTTTAAACTTACATACAAGTTGTGACCCCCCCCCCCCCAAATTTTCCACTGGATCCGCTCTTGGGTAGAGAAGATAAATAATGTAACATAATCACGTCTCGGATGAGCAAATGGCCCTGATTACACACTCGAATATTTATTCAATCGAAGAAATATTTGGAGTGCTTATGTCGAAGTATACGATTTGAATCTAAATTTCGATATTACACTTCCCAATTTTTGTAGAACAAATTGGACTCATATTTATTGCATTTATTGGAGCAATATTCGAGTATGTAATAGGGGGAGGGGGCGTGACAGACACCATAACTTACTAGAATCCATGAATTTCCCACATTGTTAATTGAATTCGCGACAATGCTTAGTGGTGGCCCGTGGTCACATGATCATCTTATAAACTAACGGCAGTAAAGTAAGATTGCCCCAGAGATTAGCAATATTTATTAGTAGAACTTGTTTGTTACAGATGGTCGGAGCTGTGACAACATACATTGTCATTCTCGTGCAGTTCCAGTCAGCACAAGATGCCACTCAGCGATGTCAGCCAATGGGCAACTTGACTGAACTGTCAGCAGTCAATAACTTCCGGCCTTAGTAAGCTGACTCTTTCAGCGCAGGACTTACTACTGGGAACAATTGAATTTCGATAGGACTTGAGCTTTGAAAATGTCAGCTAAGATGCCATTCAATGGACAACTTCATTAAACTGTCAGCAGGCAATGAACTTCGGACCCTAGTAGGCTGACTCTTTCAGGGTAGGATTTACAATAATTGATGTTCAATAGGACTGCAGCTTCGAAAATATCAGCTAAGATGCCACCCAGCGATGCCCGTCAATGGACAATTTGACCGAACTTTCAGCAACCAATCAACTTCCGGCCTTAGTAGGCTGACTCTTTCAGCGCAGGATTTACTACTGGGAACAATTGAATTTCGATAGGACTTGAGCTTCGAAAATGTCAGCTAAGATGCCATTCAATGGACAACTTCATTAAACTGTCAGCAGGCAATGAACTTCGGACCCTAGTAGGCTGACTCTTTCAGGGTAGGATTTACAATAATTGATGTTCAATAGGACTGCAGCTTCGAAAATATCAGCTAAGATGCCACCCAGCGATGCCCGTCAATGGACAATTTGACTGAACTTTCAGCAACCAATCAACTTCCGACCTTGGTCACTCTTTCAGCATTGGATGTGGAGAGTCAAGGGCCAATAGGAATGAAGCTGTGACTGAGACAGTCATCCAGCTTAAGATGCCACCTCATAGACAGCGCAATGGAACTCTCAGTTACAAATAAACTTGCGGCTTTAGTTACTCTCTCTGACAGGCGCGGATCAATGGGGGGGGGGCTATGGGGGTTATAGCCCCCCCCATTAGGGTCCTCAAAATGCGTAAAACCCCACTATTTCAGCCCTATTTTTCACAAATTTTCTCCCGGGGGAGACCCCCTTGGGTTCGATTGTATTAATTACCTATAATATAGAACCCTTATTGCTCTGAAAATGCGCAAAATCCCAACATTTCAGCCCTATTTAAAAAAAAATTATTAAAAATTATTAAAAAAAAAAAAAAAATCAGCCCTATTTAAAAAAAAAAAATCGAAATTTAATGTTAGCCCCCTCCTTGGTCTCATTCTAGATCCTCGCCTGCTCTCTGAGTAGGATGCCATTTTTTTTTTTTTTTTTTTCCTTCGTGGGGTCTGCTCGTTTGAGTTCCTATAAGCGTCGACCTAGAAGGTCTTTTGCTCTCTAGGATGCCATACTGCGGGCGGATGTTGAAGCTATGAAATATGCAGCTCGTTGTCAACGATACATATTCATTATAAGTTACTGCATATTTTATTATTTCTACCTTTTTTAATGTGAAGTTTACGGTAAATGTGATTATAACCAGTGAGATGCCGATATGGGAAAGTTAAAAAAATGTACAATATATATAGGTATAGACAAGAAGATAAATTTACGAACCTTAATAGCTAGCTAGTAGTAGTAGTAGTAGTAGTAGCTATAAAGTGGTATAATAATATAAATCTTAAAATAGGTAGGCATAAATAAAATAATTAAATAATTGAGGGAAGTGGGTTCTTATGCATCAAATTTTCAACTTCAGATCGTAGTCTATTTTTAATTGTATATTAATATAAATCACTGCAACAGTGGCACTTTTTTAGCCATCATACCATATCATATGATGAGTGGGTGGGTGCATTCAAAATGGGTTATAAGTTCTGCAATTGTATACCAAAGTTCATATATAGTAGTATAAGTTCATATACCAAGTTCAAGGTTCATATGATAAAGTGCCAACAGAAGAGAGGGCTTGTAGTCCAGCGGTTAAGACGACGTCCCGGTTAGGCGTAGATCGTGGGTTCAAATCCCGCCAAGCCCAGATTTTTCCATATCCTCTAATTTCGGTTATAACGAGGAGGTTACCTCTTCAACCAAAGTTAATTTAATGTCATCAGTGTTATATATATACCATATAATACTACAATGAACAGAAGAGTGGTGTAGAGGTGTAGACAGCGAAGGAAGGGTAGCCTTTATCTAGTTAGATAATTATGTTGTAAATAGTAATAAATAAAAAAAGGTTGTAGTCTGATTTCCACGTTAAAAAATAAATAAATAAATGATGGAGGGCCTTCCTTGGAAGTACGAGTGCATGGAGACGTCCATATATAATGGACCTCTTTCGTATAGGAAACTGCTTGCGGCCGACAAATCAAAACATCGTGGTTTGACGTCATTTCTCTATGAATGTCAGTATTTTAGATTTCTATACGAACGATATTTATAAAAAAAAATCAGAATAACACAAAAACAGAAGACCATACATTTTAACCGGCTATCGATGTGTTAAATCAATTATTACAATTTACGCATGAAATGAAATAAAACAAATGACAGGTTTTACTACGTCAACTTATCCACAGAAATTTGGCCAGAGCAGTGTAAGTCACCATCTTTAGATGCTCTACAGACTACTCGATGCGACTACTAGGCCCACCTAATCCGACCAATGCCTGCTATGCTCTGTACATTAACGCATAGCCATCACTGCCCTAGCGGATGGTGTGAGAGCGCAGAACAATTCAGTCCAGACACCGGCCCGAAGTGGGCGTGGGATAATTTTATAAGTTAGTAGACTGCATGCTACATGAAAACCGATAATGAGCAATTTATTGATTTTAATGTCAATCACCATAAAAAAGGTTATTTCGCATTTAGTTGCAAGCAGTGATAAGTAAAAGACGTCAATCGCGATCATATTGCTGAAGTTATGGAAAAAATAAAACATTTCTTTATTCTGTGCGCTATAAACGGTGTGTGTCCTCATAAACTCCATCAAAATTTCTTTACACAGTCCCACATTTATGAGATTTTCTCTTTGATAGCAATTATCGTTCTCATACCGCAGATGGCAGCATTCTATACGGCCTACTCAAAATTTAATGATTTTATGAATTTAGCTGATATAGCCGGATTTGGTGTTATGGCTGCTATCATCCTAACACTTAGCGCTCTCATTCCTATTACCACTGTAGTAAATATTTTTTCAAACAGAAAATACTTCAGAGAAATGATTAATGCCTTACTAAGCATGGTCAATATTGCAATAAGGAATAACAGTTGGAATCATATTACTACCTTAAACAAATGCATATACATCGGATATGCGTTTATTTGTTTCCACACAGCTGCAACTCTCAGTGTCAATGGAATTTCGCATATATTAGAAATCTCTTTGTTGCCCCAACTAATCTATCAATTATATTTGGTGTATTTAACTGTGCTATTAGATACATACGAAGCGTTAAATAACACTATGAGGGGAGAAATGAAAATTCAAATGATAAATAAGGAAAAACTTCGGCATTTTCAACGTTTGGATGAAGCTGCTAAAGATTTTTCTGATGTTCTTAACCAAACGTTTGGGGTATACGGCTTACTGCATTCCCATGTAACGTCACTTACTGTGGTTTCATACGAATTTACGTTTATTATGATGACTGATGAAGTGTATGAATATACTGGATATGAGTTTATGGGTGCATTAGTACCTTTTTATTAGACATTCAAGACTTAGGTGGCGTTTCCACCGACCTCGCATTGCAGAATGCAAATGACATTGACGGAAATTAGAATTTTTCTTTTTATAGAAATTTATTAAAATGTTTGTACTTAATATATCCCATGACGCCATTTTTTAATTTTAGTTTGTTTGTTTGTAATTTTACTGTATAATCTGTATGATCATTGATCAATTCTAACTAAGGCATAGAGGAAAATAAACATTTCAGTCAATTCTGCAATGCGAGGTCGGTGGAAACCCCGCCTAAGTCTTGAATGTCTGCTACCACGTCACCGTTTTTGTAAATAGCCCAAGCCGGTCGGTGGAATGGGCGCCTAAAGTTTTAATTTAATTGCTTCCGGAAACACAGAGCGTCTTGTTAAAAATATTGACCTGCAGGAAGCTGCAGTCAGTTGCAATTTGAGCGCTGTGTATTGGATTTCTGCTATGTCTAATAGTAGCAATGCTAGAGATTGTCTGAATCTACACGACAGGAAGCAAGCACTTACTAGGCTATGGTAAGCCGTATTTGGACCACAGCGAAACAAAATAGGACTTAGCTACCTGAGCTAAGAAAGGTGGGCACTGTAAAAAGCCAAATTACTGCAAAATCCTAGCTGGGGGAAAAACTTGAGGAAAGAGCAGTAGTATTAGTAATAATGCGATACCTCCTAGCAAACCCTCAAATGCTGATACTTTTTATATATTTAAATTACAGTATAGTACAATGACGTTAGAGGTGAGAGAAAAGGTTGGCAAGATACGTTTCGCTGATGACATTGCACTTATGATGATGAAGAAGAATTGCAGCGTGCCTTGATAGCCATGAAGGATATATTAACAATGTACAATATGACTATAAATAAAAACAATGCCAATGTCATAGTGGTCAAGAACAAAGAAGACCTGAACCAAGTATATGGAGTCCTTGCCAAAGTAGCACTCAGCAGTGTGAAAGGATTGGGAAGCACAGTAGCTGAAGATAATAGCTCAGCACGTGAAATAAACAGCCGCATTCAGCAAGTGTCCTTCAATGAAAAATCTAGTATCCAGGAATCAGTCAAAATAAGACTAAGCATCAGGAAGAGTTCCTAAAACCAGCTCAAGGAGTGATTTATTACACGGATGTGAAACGTGGACTATAGCAGATAAGGAACTGAAGAGGCTTGAAGCGTTTGAAATGTGGTGTTACAGAAGGATGCTACGGATCAGTTGGAGGAACCATGTGACGAATGAAAGAGTGTTAAGAGGCTATTGAAGAAGAGAGCTGTTACCTCATATAAAAAATTGAAGAGCGTAGGTAGGGCATTTATTAAGACACGAAAATCTGGTAGACACCATCATTGAGGGCACAGTGGAAAGAGCCAATAGAAGAGGGCGGTCGAGGAAGGAATTCATGAATCAACTAAAGGAGGACGCGGGAGCTCGAACGTACCAAGAGCTGAAGAGGAAGGCGCGGGACTGAGAGAGTTGGAAGATAATACGCAGGAAGTTGTTGCCAACCAATTGTTGAGATTGTGCCCTCAGAAGAAGAAGCGTACAATATAATAAGAATAAGAAATTAAATGAACAGCAGAGAACAACGCCCCTCCTTTTGTCAAATACTAAAATCAAGAAAAACTGGCGAGAGGGGGATTTAGATCCCACAATCTTTGCCAATCTGAGACAGCGTACCTATTACCAATTAATTAATTTCTTTTTCTAGAGTCTGATTTTTATTTTTTTAGGCTGACAAAACAGCTGCGGTGCTTCATGAAATCTTCATAGAAAACGACGATCCCGACATAAGAGACGAGGTGAGTGGCGGCAAATAATAGGCTTAAAAAGTACTCGAGGGGGGGGGGGGGGCGTTGCAAAAAACTTTGATTAAATCGATTTATTTTCGCGGGTTTCTTTGAAATTTAAAAAAATATAAACATAAAAATCTTATTTATTAAGTCTAGTTTAAATTCCCCGATTTTTTTTTAATTTTGTAAATTCATAAATTCATCAAAGAAAACCCAATCTAGTGTTAACTGGTCAAATTTTTAGGGGGGGGGGGTGACGTGTCCCATGGGAGTCAAAACACCCTGGATCCGGTCAGGTCTAAAGCTGGCCATTCACGAGGGCTCCAAACGGACCCGCGCCAAGCCAAATGGCGCGTCCTGTTCCATTTGGCGTTAGCGCCATTTAGAGGGGTCATCACGACTACGCTGAACCAGAAAAATTTGGAGCGACTGGTTCAGTGTAGTCGTGATGACCCCTCTAAATGGCGCTAACGCCAAATGGAAGAGGACGGCGCAATTTGGCTTGGCGCGAGTCCGTTCGGAGCCCTCGTGAATGGCCAGCTTTAAAAAATCCCAGTATGTGTATGCGGAGGGATTTTCTCTATGTCATTTAAAAATTGTGATCGATCATTATTCAAGAAATGGTTTCAAGACCAGGCAGTATTAGTGGAGTGCCGTAAACTTTATACATCGGAATCCAAGGCCAGTCAATGAATATTTATAAAAACTTTGAAAATGTGTTTTTAATAGTATTTAGAAAAATGAAAAAAAAAAATTGCCCGCTCTTAATTTTTAACTAGGCCTACAGGGTACGGCAGCATAACTTCCTTTTTTGTAATAAGCGCCATTCGGTCGGTTGATGTCGTAGCGGAGTGCCGAGTGTTAGTGGTCTCGTTCGAGAGGCGGGGCTATAAATTTTTGTCTTAGGCCTACATAGTTTCGAAGATCAAAACATTTAGATCACGTCCCCCGGCCCATTCTCGATACATTAAGTATTAGTGGAGTGCCGTAAGACAAAAGAACCGGTCCGAGTTTAGTCGAACATGCATTCAAATTTATAAATTAGTAGATATACCTATAGACATGTGTAATTTCATAGGAAATAATTTCCCTACGTTTAAATTTGAGATTCCACCTGAATATATTTAAACCCACTTAAAACTTAATTGCATATTCTGGAACGAACAGACCAATACATTGTAACAGTAGTAACTATGACACATGGCACGTAATGTATAGCGTGAATTTTCCATAATTCCTCAAAAAATAATTTTTTGCACAGAAGCAGACATTTTTTTAGGGAATGCAAGCTGTCCGTTTCTGTTACCCTAATGAACACCTAAAACATACCTGAAGGTAGAAATTATCGATAGAAAGGTTCCGGAGAAAAATTATTTTTTAGTCATTTTTCATGAAAAGTGAGATATTTTTATTTTTTTACCCCCAGAAGCAAACTATCAGGAGGCAAGTGACCCCCCCGCATTTTGTTAACATTAATAACGGCTACAATATATGTGAATTTAAAGGAAATCGTTGGAGCCATTTTTTAGAAATATTTTTTTTAGACGTCTTTTTTTAGTTTTTGGGGAATAAAACCCCCCCAAATTGAGATCGCCCAAAATAAAAAAAATTGTCTCGAGGCATGATTTTTGTGAACCTATAAGAATTAATGAATGAATTATATTGGATACATTAATACAATACAATTATAACTAAACTAAAAACACTTAACATGTAACATTTAACTTAGATTGGTACCTAACTATCATCAACAATATAAAAAATAAAAATTTGCAATACGAAATAAAATAATAAAATAAAATGCAGATTTCATCAAAATCTGCCGAGTACTTTGCTCGGAAATCGATGAACAGACAGACAGACAGATATACATACAAACAGAGCGACAGACATTTCGTAAAAACCATTTTTTTGTTTCCTGGGACCTCAAAACGTGTAAATCCGTTGAAATCTCGGAATCGAAAATTTCGACCATCACAAAGCTTTCCTTATACTACGTATGAATTGGAAAGCAAAAATGGTAAAACCTCAGAATCCAGGGCCAGTCAATGAATTTACAATATACAGTATATAGGAAACGCGTCTATGCGCCAGACAGAATTATTATAGGCCTACTAATAATAGGTCTTTTAGAAAATATAAATAAGATAGGAAAGAATTTTCAAAATTATCAGGAACCTTATCAGGAAACAAGACGTAGAAATATGAGGAGGAAAAGAAAATGAAAAATTCAGAAAATGGTTTCTTAAACTTCCACAATTTTCTGTGGCAACTAATTTGTGGATTTGCAATTTTGTTACTTATCATCTTACAGATAGAAATATTTTCATTGCAACTACTACATAGGAAAATAAACTTCACCGCATGCGGTTTCTTCAGATTAGACTTTTCCCTACTTTACACGGTAAGTATAACTACACATACAACCGCCATAGCACCAACGTAAGATGAAACACCCCTATTAATGTAAATTGATTTAGGGCATTAAGTCAGTTGACGGGACCGACACCAAGCCCGATTCATTATCAGTCTATACTGCCTGCCAATAGACAGACTAGTACCTACAGTAGGTGAATTAGACTCTAATAAGAAATTAACGAATCAGTTTTCTGAACGATTCGGTACCAATATCGTCTGATTAATGTTTTTATTAGTTTTAACGCTCTATTGAAGTGGTTAAAACACTTCCCGGGTAAGTCATTCTTTTCCGTTCTTGCTATGCAACAGATGTATACTACAATACATTAATACAGCATTATACAATATCAAATAAGTTGAGAGAGGTCTAAACAACAATAGTATAGCAAGTTAGAAAGTTATTCTAAGGTTAGACCAGTACTCTTTGGGTTCAGCAATTACTGCCGACACAGTAAAGTAAGTAAAGTAAATCTTTATTACATGTTAATTTAAGTAGGTATACAATTAATTTTAGTATAAGTAGTTCAGAGGGGCACCATTAAGATATTCCCGGTTTGGGCCCCTCAAACTAAGATACATAACATACCTGCATAATCCCTTAGGGCTTATGGACTAGTACGAGGTGCGCCAATTAATTACCCGGACTGCACCTATAACTGCCAGGGCTTTTATCGGAGAGAAATGGCACTTATAGGTCAATGACCTGTTCACTTCAATCCCTTGCAATTTCATTCCTTTCAGCCAGTTAGTTTGCGATTGATGCCTTTCGGAAGTATACCATGTTGCTACACTTTGGCGGGGTAATGGTTGTTGCAAATATTGAGCAGCGTTAAAGTTTGACATTTTTAGAAAAATACACCCACACAAAGTTTCCAATTTTTGAAAGAGGCTTACGGCGAAAATGTAATGTCGCGTGCAACTGTCTTTGAGTGGCACAAAAGATTTAGTGATGACCGGGAAGAGGTCATGGACGGCCAATGACTCAGTGAGAACAAACGAAATGGTGTCGAAAATTAACGAAATAGTGCGGAAAGATCGACGCCTTTCAACAAGAATGATAGCTGAAATGGTAAACAGTAATAAAGAAACGGTGCGACAAATTTTGCACGACGAACTGAACATGACAAAAGTGAGTGCGAAATTGGTAATTAAATTTTTTGCAGGAACAGCAGCCTGATCGGGGCGTTTATAATACCGGTATTTATTTAATCCACTGGTAAACAAGATAATTTTATAATGGAAAGTGCTATTAAAAATTTGTTTGTTTACAGTTATAATCCTAGGGTATTTATTTAACCCCGGTATTATAAACGCCTCGATCAGACTGCAGAAAGACCGAACAGAAAGAGCGGACAGACAAGGTCACTGTGTTTAAACATGCACCTTATTCCCCACATCTAGCACCCTGTGACATGTTCCTCTTCCCTAAAATCAAATCTGCCTTGAAAGGAACACGTTTGGAGTCGATGTATGAGGAGAAGGCGGAAACAGCGGAGCTGCCCCACAGCCTTACACCCAATGACCTGCAGCATTGTTTTAAACAGTGGAAGATCCGCATGCAGCGAAGTGTAGATAGGGAAGGGATGTATGTTGAAGGTGACAATCAGTAAAAGCAAGTAATTTTAAATAAATAGCTTTTAAGGCTGGCCCCAGTCCGGGTATTTAATTGGCACACCTCGTATATAGCAGTAGGCTATTTGTAGTAGCTTAACTTAAAAAAATGTATGTTACAGATGGCTGGAGCTGTAACAACATACATTATCATCCTTGTGCAATTTCAGTCAACACAAGATTTGACTCAGCATCGATGTTCGCCAGTTCACTGCTTACCACTCAACCAAACTAGTCAACTTATTTTATCAGTATAATAATAGAGACTAATGTTTCGACTCCTATACTCCCAAAGCCAAATGAATGAGTGAATGTATTATTTTTTTCTTTTATAAATTGTATCAGTTACAAACAGACTAAACAATATTAAAACCCTTCCAAACATAAAAAAATATAGAATTTTGAAGCATAAGCAGGCAGTTTAGAGGATCCCCTCTTATGTTCTACAAGACTTGAGCTGGGGGGGGGGGGGGGGGTACGGGTACAGGCACGCATGGTAAAGTAGATAGATGGATAGAAGAATGGAAAATCCGTTTATTTATTAAACACATAGGTGCAATGTGAATTACAAAACCGTGCCCGATCAAACCGAAGCGTTTGAAGGTGGCAACAGTTATAGTAATTAATTAAAATGTATGCAACTTAAAATGTACTGTTCGCCCAGAAAAGTTTGCAAATGTCCATGAAAATATCCCTTAATGCTTTACCAAGTCGGGGACAAGCCCCGCCTCTCCATGTAAATTCCCTATGCTGCATTTTCAAATCAGATAGAACTACTTTGCATGTCTTTGTATACACAAAACTTACGGGGGTTCCATTCCAAATTCAATGCATTAAGGTCACAAGTGGACATTGCTTATTTTTTTAGATAAAATTGTCGATCTGTTGCACTTTTTACGAATTCACGACTCCAATGTCAAAATGAAAATTAAAATTTTCTGAATGTTAGTTAATTGTCTTCAACTACTGCAGCAACGTTAGTGGAACGGTTTTAGGATCATCATAGAACAAAATCAAAGCAATATTTATTGTTATAAATATTATTAGTGATGTGTTTCTTGAATTTGAGACATTTTGAAAATTTTCATCTTATACCATACTGTGTTATAAAATGGATCAACTTGAAAGTAGACAGTTAAGGGCATTCAGACCACAGAAAAGAGTGTTAAGTCTTACCAAAGGAAGCAGGCCTAGTAAGAGGAAGCTACTGAAGCAACTTTTCCGCATGAACCGTTTGGTAAGGCAAGCTAATTCACTAGGAGGCATGAATGATGATCTTAAACCTTTGCGAACTATTTAAGGAAGTTGAAAGTTATATTTAAGATATATATTATATATATACAGAGTCTAGGAGTCCGTCGAGGTATAATATCAACAAAAATATAAAGGAAAGAAGACGTCAAAAATACTACAATAATCTCGACGAATGTGATGAAAGTATGATAAGGAACCCCATAATTATGTATATTCATCCTAGGATGATTGCTGACTGTTAAGCTTGGACACCCTGCGACAAGAAATATCAGAGCTTCATGGTCGTTACCAAATGCCCAAGGAGAGCCTCCGCGTATTTATCAATAGGCGTATTCATTTCAGGTAAAATAAAAAACACAACCAGTCGGTTGAGGAGACTATTATAAATACACGCATCAGAAGTGCAGCAGAAACAAAGAAGTCACAATTTAAATGCTGTGCAGATTTAAGATGTTTGACAAAATACAACGTCTTGGTCGAGTCGCCACGCACGCTTTCTTGGCGTTATAGGTATATTTACAAGGAATCCGAAACGCCAGGTATGAAGGAAATCGCATTGTATACCTTGACGAGACCCTTATTGGTGTGATACACAGAAACTCTATTCTGTGGGCTGAACGCTCTTAAGTTAACTTTCTACTTTCAAGTTGATCCATTTTATAACACAGTATGGTAAGATGAAAATTTTATAAATTTCTCAAATTCAAGAAACGCATCACTAATAATATTTATAACAATAAATATTGCTTTGATTTTGTTCTATGATGATCCTAAAACCGTTCCACTAACGTTGCTACAGTAGTTGAAGACAATTAACTAACATTCAGAAAATTTTAATTTTAATTTTGACATTGGAGTCGTGAATTCGTAAAAAGTGCAACAGATCGACAATTTTATCTAAAAAAATAAGCAATGTCCACTTGTGACCTTAATGCATTAAATTTGGAATGGAACCCCCGTAAGTTTTGTGTATACAAAGACATGCAAAGTATAGTTCTATCTGATTTGAAAATGCAGCATAGGGAATTTACATGGAGAGGCGGGGCTTGTCCCCGACTTGGTAAAGCATTAAGGGATATTTTCATGGACATTTGCAAACTTTTCTGGGCGAACAGTACTTATAAAGTAGACTATTGTTCATGTTCATACAACAGTTGCAAACGTGGCAGGTTCGTTTATCGTCAAAAATAAAAATACAAATATACATACAAGTCTTAAAAAGTACCTATACACGAAAAGTCGTTGTTAAAGGTAAGATTGATACTTCATGTGAAATTATATTTGATTACGAAATAAGTAATGTGGGCGTGCAATCTCGTTTTAGTGAGCAACATTTGGACAAATGGATTGCAAGCCTAAAGAAACTTAGCCGGAAAAGTGACGCCCAATTTTAAGTAGTGCTGAGAAAACTGTTTTGGAGTGGCTAGTTACTGAAGACTTGACGGTTCAACCAGTGGATAGTACCAAGTCTACCCTTATCCTCACTTAAATGCTGCGAGCCTGGGGGTTCACAACGGCGGCGAGTGTGGGAATTGAGATAAATGCTAAACACAGATGTGATGTTACAGACAGCAATTTCATAAACATCGTGTTTGCAGGACTGGTTCATTGATTCGACTAAATTACTATCCTGATCATCTTCGATTAGAATTTTAATACAATAGAGTGTTAACTATACTGTTCAATGAATTTGCGACATAATAGATTTGAGCTCATTAGACTAGCATAATGCATCCTTAGTGAAAGTTATCAAACAATAATATCATGCATCCTACATTAGTAAATTGACCTTCTCGACGTCTTGACAACACATTAGAAGGCCAAGTTCAAATGGTGAAGAAGTGATGAACACCGCCGTAGCTTTTGTGATAGACACGACTAACACTCGAAGGAAGCGAAAGACATTTCACAATAAAAAATGGACGACATCAAAAAGCCCGCAGAAAATTCGAACTAAATTGAAAGCAAATGTGGATTTAACAATCCTGCAACGCTCGATATCACTACTATCTTGGTTGGGGGTAGCACCCTACACTTTCGAAAATTATTCATTGTCGCGAAGCATACATCTGGAATATTTGTCAATGGTTTTCATCGGACTGGATATTATCCGCACGTATCTCTTTGTCTCCGAAACAGCATTAATGTTTTCCGAAATTCATATATCCCCTAATTGGATAATTCAAGCGTCACAGACAATATTTGGATATGTATCACTCCTTGCAGGACCAATTGGATGCATATGCTATAGAAATTCCGTTAGAAAGTCTTTCAATAAACTTCTTTACTTTGCAACATTGGATACAGTCAACATGGCATGGCGAATGACAAAAATTGTTACAGTATACATCTTATTATACAATTTAATTTTGTTTGGGGAAATCGTAGTAATGCAGTACATGCAGGGGAACGTTTGGCAAATCTGGAAGATGTCATTTTCCGCTATTTACACCATAGACATTATGACAATTTATATGGTTATTTTATTAGATATTTACTCCAATTTGACACAAAATATCATGCGATTATCGAGAAATGGTCAACTATCTGAACGAAGCTTACACAACTTCCAGCAATGTGAAGGAGCCTTGAAGGACTTTCTTGACATATTTGACAAAATGTTCGGCTTCTATAATTTGACGTCATTCTTTGTTTGCTTATTGGCAGTTACGTCCGTAGAAATCACCATTATAACATCGATGCCTCTCTTAGCCAAGGTCAGCGCAGTGGTAAACAGGATATCGGGGGTGATAATGCAGACTGGTATATTTGTCTTCACTTGCCAACAATTAAATTATAAGGTAGGTGTTCAATATAATTAAAAAGGCTTTCGCATCAAAGTCAGATGAAGGAACAGGATAACTTGAACTAATCTTCGACCTGAAAGCGTATTTCCAAGTGTTTCTGCAGATGTGGTCGATATTTTTGAAAGCACTACCTACGTAGGCTTGGAAGGCTGTTCCTGGACCTCATTACAAAGCCTCATTAATGCACTGAAGTTGTTGACGAAATGTTTAGAAATACACATTTAGATCATCCACAGCCCAGAAGTCGCTAGAGTATAGAGTAGAGTATTTCTAGGTAGGTTTATAAAAGAACGGCTGTGTGATAATGGGTTTCGCGTAATCGCATCAATAAGAGGGATATCAGTATAGGTACTGAATACTCAAGAAGAAAGGGAGACATAATCGGCCGAATTTATAAAAGGAAGCATATACTTTAAGAGTGAAAGGTAGAAGAAAGATGTAACGATTTTCACTTTTTAATATTCATTAAATACACATTTACATTTAATTATTAAAGTTTACCTCTAGACAGTGAGAAATATAGGTGACGCTCGTGGCGCAAGGAAATTTCTGAAATTCTAAATACAGCTCAAACTTTTACTCACGGGGAAAACTTTATTTTCCTCAATCAAATGATCTTTGCTCAAATGTTTGTGAATAGTAACACAAGCATATCCTCCAATTATGTGAAGTATAAGTTTATGCTTTTTATTTATTTTTTTTTTTTTGGCCTTGATCACATCATTCGGCCATGCTCAGGTTTTGATGTATATGGCTATGGAGTTAATTTATTTGTTTTATTTATATTAGTTTGGTGTATGCTAGATAAAAAAAAAGTTTATGCTACTTTCCATGAATTCGCCTGAATGTCAAAAAATCCTGGTAAACCAAAGAAGGAATTTCAAATCAAATATCGCCTAGCGGAAACCTGGGGGGATTTTTCAGGCTCAATAAACTAATCCACCAATAACATAGAAGTAAAATTAGTGTTCGTTTCTATTATTTAAGGAGAACTAACCACCACTTAAAATATTCAAATTTCAACAAAATGAGAAACGAAATTCACTGATTTTTCTTCTTTTTCGCATGATTGAAAATGAAAAATATAGCAATATTGGAAATCTGGGAAGTTGTGTTCAACAAGCATCGGACTTACATTGCCTGTAATGTTAATGGTCATATAGACAATAATAATCAATAATAGACAACGGGCTCCGCTGTAATTGGATAGGAAGCTGTGATCAAAGACTAGAAACAAATGAGTAATAATGCACTTATTTTGCATTTCGGCATTTTCTGCATTACACAGATAGATATTTATGCAGTTAACAAATCAATATAGCCTATCGTTGGAAAAGGAGGCATTGGGGAGCCTAAAGGAACTGTGCCGAGAAAATGACGTTCAACCATCCATAAGAAATGCATCGGTGATGACTAAATGTTCTATTGGTAAGGGTAAATGGCAATGATGTAATATTATTTAACAAAGGATTAGTTGAACTTACATGGCCTGCTGTGTTAACAGTCACTAAAGGCCTTACAGTCATCGAATAATTATGGCGGAGCCCATTGTCATGGAAAGGGGGCGACGTTTCGGGAGTGGGTGCTACTCCCATCATCAGGCCGAATCTGTTATATATACGACTATACGTGACGTGTAACACTGGTGAGAACTGCATGGCGCGCCACGTTCCAATACATCCAGTATCCCTGAGACATTTCTAATGGTGGTGGGCAATCGTACGAAGAAGAGCAGCTTGCTCGGGAAGCTTGCAATTACATGTAAAAGACCTACCACTTCTGAATCCCTTCAAGATCCTGGCTCTCCTGAGGGAGATAGGCCTCGAGAAAGTGATGTAGAAGTGATGTAGATACTTTTCTGTAGGGGGCACAATAGGCCAATAGGCTTAAGTGCACACAGGTAACACCTGTACCCCAATTTAAAAAAAAAAAAATGGTGGTGGGCACGGCCCTTAGTAATACTGAAAAATCCAAGAAGTCTACCCCTATCCTCGCATAATTGGGGCTGACAATTATTGCGAATATGGGAATTGTTTTAGAGTCTCTGACCGCTAGTGATACCCGCTGGTGTTTCAACGGATTGCTAACCTAACAAATCTTCGTAGTAAAATCTTAAGACTTAAGTAATGCGTGAGAAAGCTGTTCTGGAATGGACGAAGGGCTCCCTGTTGAAGATGTGGGGGCGTGGACAGTGAGTAGTGACAAGGAGAAGTTTACCCTTCCGCTCACTTAAAATTGGGTCCACATCGATTGCGAGTGAGTGTGGGAATTGAGACAATTGAGTTATACGCTTCAAATTATTATTATTATTATTATTATTGAGAGTGTTGAGCTGACATAGGTCTGGGGACCCCTTGAACAACATAATTATTGGGATCACATCAGTGTACCCTAATCATATATATTTTGACCATTGCCAATTAATAACTGTTAGCAAAGACAACCATGTCCTTCCATGGCAACTGGCAAGCCAATCAGATTGACCTGGTCGATGTAGGCAGCCCCAAAACAGGACAGTGGCCAACCACGTGTTCCGCAGTTTCCTCGGACTCATTGCAGTGCCGGCAGACGGTAGGACCTCCATGACCCAATTTGGCCATATGGGCTCTGAACAAACCACGACCATCATTAACCAGGGCTGTGGTCGTTCGAGCCGTCTCTCTACCGACATTCAGTCTATGTAACCCCCATCCTTTCTGAGGAGAGGTGAACAACTTCGATACACGCAATTCAGGAGTTAACCGCCATACCGTTTCAAGTTCTCTATAAAGGCTGTTGACGAGAGTTCTCTTAAAAACTGCCAATCCTAAAGGGAGACTAGGTTCGAGCCCAATAGGACTATCCGTTGAGCCTGTTCTAGCTAGCTCATCAGCTCATACATTTCAAATACCAATAGATGTAGAGATGACAGCAATTTCATAGATAACGTGTTTGATGGGGCTGGTTCATTGTTCGACTAAATTACTATCCGAACCATCTCCGATTAGAATTTTAATACAACTGAGTGCATTAAACAACACTTTCCAACGAATTTTGCGACACAATAGATTTGAGGATTAGACTAGCATAATGTATGCATGTCTAGTGAAAATTACACAACAATAATATTACGTAAATTAGCAAGTTGACCTTCACGATGACTCGACAAAATATTAGAAGGCCAAGTTCAAATGGTGAAGTAGTAATGGACACAGTCGTGGCTTTTGTAATAGACACGACTAACACTCGAAGGAAGCGAAAGAAATCTGTTCGCAATAAAGATTGGGCGACATCAAAAATCCCACAGAAAATTAGAACAACTGTGAATGCAAAAGTGGACATGACAATTATGGGGCGCACTATAACACTACTATCTTGGTTCGGTGTAGCACCCTACACTTTCGAGAATTATTCCCTGACGCGAAGTATACATAAGGAATATCTGTCACTGATTTTCATTGGACTGGATATTTTCCGCTCGTGCCTTATTACCTCTGAAACAACAGCATTAATTTCCAAAATGCCTATAACCATTGATTGGATAGTTCAAGTGTCACTTACATTACTTGGATTTGTATCACTCTTTGCTGGCCCAATAGGATGCATATGCTACAGAAATTCCGTTAGAAAGTCTTTCAATAAGCTTCTTTACTCCGCAACATTGGATACACACAACATAGCGTGGCGAATGACAAAAAATGTTGTAATATGTTTGCTGTTACAGAATTTAATTGTTTTTATAGAAATCATAGTAATGCTATATATGCAGGGAGAACTATGGCAAATCTGGAAAATGTCACAATCGTCACTTTACACCACAGACATTGTAACAATGTATATGGCTGTTTTATTGGATATTTACTTCAATGCGAGAGAAAATATCTTGAAATTATCATCAAATGGCCAACTCTCGGTACTACACTTACGCAACTTCCAGCAATGCGAAGGAGCTCTGAAGGACTTTCTTTACCTAATTGACACAATGTTTAGCTTTTATAATGTGACGTCATTCTTTGTTTGCTTAATGGGCCTTACGTCCATTGAAATCACGATAATATCATCGTTGCCTATTTCAGTAAAAATCGCCGCTGTGGTAAACAGGCTGTCGGGGGCCATAATGCAGACCGGTATATTTGTATTCACTTGTCAACAATTAGGATATCAGGTAGGTATTCAATATATCCTACTAATGGTTCATGGTAGTTCACAGTACGATATTAATGATGGATCTACCAAACAATCAATAACAAATTATGATTATTGTCTTACGTGATTATTAATAAAACCCTTCTTACAGATTAATTATTTATCGAACTTTTCTAAGCGATCATAGTTGTCTGATGCCGCAGATAGCTCTGAGGGAAAACTCCGTTCTAATATTTAAAAAAAAAAAAAAAAATGCATAGAAAGTACTGAAAATCTTTTTGAAATGTCTGAAAATGGTTGTTTAAGTAACTCTAACATGATGATTCTAGAGCTTTATACATTGTTATATATTGTATAGCACAAAGTCTCGTTAATCGAACATGACACACTAGTGCGCAGAACAATTAACTATGAACATTACCATGTTATCGTACATTTAAGGTGGCAAGGTGGTAGCGTGCTTGTGCTTGTGCGAGTCTCTAGACACATTGCGATCGGAGACGTGTCGTAACTTGACACAAGTACCTATTAGGTTACTTATTGAGGTCAATCGGATACATTCATTAACTTGTTTGTTTCCGATTAACCTTTTTTTAAAAAAAAGAAAGAAGAAGGAAAATTACATAGGTTTTCACGGAGTAAGATTATGGAGAACAAGAAACCGGAATAATGGGCCGTGATCGATTTCTAAATGTTTCGTCAACAGCTGCGGCCGATGTCGGCAGTGCCACAGAAGATGTCAACGGTAAGTGTTATCAAAACGCTCAGAAGTACGCTTTCAGATCGACAAGGGCCCATTAACCCGGATCCTCATTTTCCATCATTGCATTTGAGCGACAATGGAAACATTATCTCCAAGGCTATCCTTAATTTGACAATGAAATGCCAACCGATCAATACCAAATTAACATTATTGTCTGCATAATTCAACTTTTAAAATAGCATCTTGCACTTTGTCAAAATATTTGAGCGTGTTCAAGTGCTAAATAATATTAACAGCTTTGTATACAAGAAAAGCCCAACAATTTAAACAGAGCATCACTGAAAGAGAGCTCAGTGTATACTGTACTCCTATATGTATTACCAGCGCGTGCGTCATGAGAACTATAAAGTATGGCATGATGTTCCTATCTTGGTTGGGGGTAGCGCCGTACATATTAAATAACTCCATATTGAATCGCAGTAAATTTCTCGAATACTTGTCAATTTTGTACATCGGATTAGACATAGTCCGTCTTTACGACAGCTTCAACAACATAGCCCAAAGCTTTTCCCAAACTCGTTTAACGGCCGATTGGGCAGTTGATTTTGCACTAAAAAGTGTTGGGCCAATAATTTCAATAGTTGGCCCAATGGGATGTCTACTTTATAGCAATTCTGTGCGGAAGACATTCAACAAATTTTTTAACTTCATACGAGTATTTCACGGAAGCGACGAAATATCCTGGACAACTACGAAAAAATTAATTGTGGTCCTGTTTTTTATGAACACAATGGTCATGATACAAGCCTCATTACTTATGTGTTTAAAGGGACATTCTTGTTCCAAGATCTGGAAATTGTCATATTCATCCCTTTTTACTCTAGATATTCTCGCAATTTATACAACTATTTTATCAGAAACTTATACCAGTATCAGAAACAATATTGTTAGACTATCGTTAAAAAGCCAGCTGTCTGTGGTTCACTTACAACATTTTCAACAATGCGAAGAAGCTCTGAAGGACTTTCTTGACATACTGAACGAAGCTTTTGGTTTATTTTATGCATTAGCATTGTTAATTGGTCTCATGTCGCTCATGACAGTAGAGATCACAATTATGCTCCCTGTCCCCATTTTTGTTAAGATCAATAACGCAATGGCAAGAATAACCGGGGCCATTCTGCAGATCGGCTTATATGCTTTCACCTGTGAGAAACTCAAAACTGAGGTAGGTGTACAGTATTGGTCTTTTTGACCAAGACGTCTATATTATTCTCTCCAAAGAAGCACTATATTTCATGATATGGCAGCAACATTGGGTAGCTCACGCACGATTTCAACATGTTTCGCCATGTTTAGAAACGAGCCAAGAACATTAAAGAAGGCACCCTGAATTATGGTTGAACAAGGAAATCACGAGAGCTGAAAAATCAGCGTTTTCCAAATTTCTTTTACTCCCCCAATGACAGTAGTACAAGGAATGGATAATGATAATAAGATTTTGGTATAATTACATATTTTTATGCCTTTGAATAGCAAAAGGTTGGATTTTACAAAACAACCATTCGTGCGTTAGGCCTCAGCGCCAATGTCACGTCATTTGACCTGTATTACGCAGAAACCAGCTGGCCGATTCGACTCAAATTTCTTAAGGGGGTTTTGGATAAATAAACGTTTGGGACCAGTTCCAAAAATCCCGTTGTTTCAATGGAGTAATAACTCAAAAGAATATTTTGGAGGAAACAACTAAAAAAATTACATGAGGACTAGTTATTCGAACTTGTCAAACTATTGTTATTCCCGATAATTATTACTAGTACTACTAGTGCACAGATGGAGCAACGATGAAGATTTCAATATTACATTTCAGAATAATTACAAAGGTTTTCCCGGAGTCAAATGTAGGAAGTTTCCCGGTTAATGAGCCTGGTCGATCTGAAAGCGTACTTCCAAATGCTTCACCCACAGCTACCTTGGCATCCACAATGTCACTTAAGGAGCCGGCCGCAGCTATGGACGTAACGTTTGGAAGTACGCTTTCAGATCGACCAGGGCTCATTAACCCGGATAATCCTCCTCCATCATCACATGTCAGTGACAATGACGACATTATTTCAAATAATAATCTTAAATTGATATTGAAATGCAAACCGATCAATATCGAATTAACATTATTACCTGCATAATTCAACTTCTAAAAAGGCATCTTGTCCATTATCTTGTCAATCTTTTTGATCGCAAAATAATATTAACGGCTCTATCAAGTAATATACATTACTTTTAACCAAACGATTTTACGCACTCACAAGTATAACGAAGCTTTGCGTGTGAACATGAGAACTATTGAGTTTAGCATATTGTTCCTATCTTGGTTGGGGGTAGCTCCATACATATTCAAAAATCATATCTTACATCGCAGTAGAGTTCTCGAATATTTATCAATTTTTTTTGTAGGGTTGGACACAGTCCGTTTTTGCGACAAATTCTACAACATAGCCCGAAACTTTCACCAAATTCCATCAACGGCCGATTCGGCAGTTCAGTTTGCACTGACATCATTCAACCCAATAATGACAATAGCCGGTCCAATGGGATGTCTGCTTTATTGCAATTCTGTGAGGAAGACATTCAACAAACTTTTCAACCTACTTCGAGTATTTCTCGGAAATAGTGAAATAATCTGGAAAAATACGAAAAAAATGTTGGTGTTTTTGCTATTTATGAGCGCAATAGTCATGATACAAGGCACATTAGCAATGTGCTTCAAAGGAGTTAATTTTTCCAATATCTGGAAGTTATCCTATTCACCCCTTTTTACTCTAGATATCCTCGCAATTTATACGGTTATTTTATCAGAAATTTACACCAATATCAGAAAAAATATCGTGAGATTATCATTAAAAGGCCAACTGTCTGTGGTTCACTTACAAAATTTTCAACAATGCGAAGAAGCTCTGAAGGACTTTCTTGAAATTCTTAACGAAGCTCTGAGTTTATTTCACGTATTTGCATTGCTTATCGGTCTCTTGTCGCTCATGACAGTAGAGATCACAATTATGCGCCCTGTTTCCATTTATGTAAAGGTGTATACTGTTTTGGCGAGAATATCCGGGGTTATACTACAGATCGGGTTCTATACCTTCACATGCGAGATACTCAAAACTGAGGTAGACTAGTAGTTACTGGCGGTACAATAGGATGGAAGCAAGTCTATTAGATTGGAATATAGTAGTTTTACGTATTCGGACGTTATTTCAAACTATATAAAAGGCCCACGCCTATCTGCCTCCTATGAGAAACTGAGAAACACCGTTCGCTAAGCCCTTTCTAGTGGTAGAGGCCAACTTATATCGTGTCCTTTATCCTAAATCCTTTTCTCACTATGAATGCATGTAAAATATGTCTTTTTTAAACATGGACAGACATTATTCATTGTGAATTTGTACTGTATGATTGCATGATTTGTATGTCATTATTTGAAGAAGGGTCTTTCTCACACTTTACGTTAATGCTCTTTGAACTGACATAGTATACTTACTGTAAATTCATTTTGTTTTTTAATGAAAGGTTAATCGCACGCAAACAAGTTACATATACATAATAATATATAAATAAGAACCGGTCCGAGTTTACTCGAACATGCTTTCCAATTTATCAAAATTAGTAGATAGAGAAAATGAGTAATTTATGGTAAATAAATTTCCTATGGCTACATTTCCGATATTTGGGGGGGGGGGGGGGGTTGCCCACCTGACGTCACTAGAGGTGAGGTAAATTCACACATTACCACACAGCAATACTGGCAGGGCACGCAATGCATTTGAGCATGAATTTTCTATCATTTTTTCAAAAAAACATCTTTTTGCACAAAACCAAATACTTTTCTGGGAAAGCAACTTGTCCGGTTTCGTTACTCAATTTAACACCTAAAACATGCCTGAAGGTAGAAATCATCGATTTTCGCAAAAATATTATTTTTTAGTCATTTTTCATTTAGTTATTTTTATTTTTTTACCCCCAGAAGCAAACTATCAAGGGGCAAGCGACCCCCGACATTTTATCAACATTAAGAACAACTACAATACATGTGAATTTAAAAGAAATCGTTGGAGCGGTTTTTGGGAAACAATTTTTTTAGACGATTTTTTGAGAATAAAACCCCCGAAATTGAGTTGGCCCCAAATAAAAAAAAAATCGTCCCGAGGTATGATTTTTGTGAACCTACATGCCGAATTTCATCAAAATCGGCCGAGTAGTTTGCCCGGAAATCGACGCACAGACAGACATACAGACATACAGACAGACAGACAGACAGACATTTCGTAAAAACCACTTTTTTGGGTTCTTGGGACCTCAAAACGTGTAAGTCCGTTGAAATCTCGGAATCGAAAATTTCGACCATCACAAAGCTTTCCTTATACTACGTATAAATTGGAAAGCAATAATAATAATAATAATAATGGATGCATCCGATTAACCTCTCCAGTTGCCTCTGTAGGATAGTAGAATTTTTGAAGGACTTTTTATGAACCCAGTCCCTTGGCCAATGCCAACGACCCCATGGATTTCGGACATTATTTGTATTGCTTCCTTTTGAATTTTGGCCATTGGCAAACTGGTATACGTTCTCGATGTCAACCTACACCGGGTACAAGCGATAATCGACAAGCTGAGACAAGCTTACCATTGACGCAATGAAACAGGCGAAAGCATGACTTAACCAATTACAGATACGAGTTCCTCTGTAGGTTAGTACCCGTGTTGCCTCCAATAGCATGGCGTGTAGAGACTCGCACAAGCACATGTACGCTGCCACCTTGCCATCGAAGCCGATTATCAATTATCATTCCACTTTCAGGCTAAAATGATGCACCTAACTTTACAGAAGATACACATGGATATGGAAAATTCAAGTATACGCGAACAGGTTCGTAGCTAGAGGCACAGATGTTAATAATCGAAATTATTCGTCTGTCCGTTATCGGGAACCAAGCTTTGGGTAAAACAACAGTAGGCTCGATTTTCCAATTACTGGCGGTTGCATGGGAGGCCCCGCATAGGTCATCCTTGTATTTCAATATATATTGTGAATACAACAAAGTCGGGTTAGTGACAGCCTTAGGTATATAAATGCTAAGTAAGTCAATATAGCAGTGAAATGTAAGGGGAAATTCAATCATTTAAAGGAAGCGTTTCCACGTTGCAGGGTTCCAACATAAAAAAAAAAAAAAATATCGGCAAGGGATAAACAAATGGACAATTCAACAGGCGCAGTATGTTTCTAAGCATTTGACTCACAAGTCAAACACCTTTCTTTTCACCATATTAGGCTAATAGAGAGTACCACCCGCTTACACAAGGAAACTACCGCCGAATCGTTGAGTGACTGGGCTCCAGCAGGTGCATATCCAGTCCGCTTAGTTTCAACATTAGATTTGCCTCAGTAATGGTAGCAGTATTAGTTAAAAAAACTAATGAACCACCAAAATTTCCTTTCAGATTGAAATATTCTCGTTGCAACTACTACACCGGAAAGCGGAAGTTAGCCCGTTTGGATTGTTTACAATAAATTTCAAACTGCTCAAAACGGTAAGACGATGGTTTTGGGGGTTTCAGGTTTTTACCATTAGGGACGGGAGTCCATAAAAAAAAACATGAACGTCACATAAGAGGTGCTTTGATATGAGTGAAAAATAATTTGGCTTGGCAGTAAGGTTTTGAGGAAAAATCGATTAATTATTATTTATGATTGATTACATTAGGCGGTGATGCGACGTTCTACGAAGAATTTTCTTAAAGAATAATCCAACATGGCGGACCTATGCCTCGCTGTGATTGACCCCATGCTTAAGATTATCTTATAAAACGAAGGCATTGCATAACTTTCGTGTACGACCCTACTCCGAATGACGGGGTGGGAATTCGGAAGTAAATACTGTTATCGCGTATGCAGAGCGTCCCACTGATGGTGGCGCATTTCCTGCTGACCTGTCCGGTCTACGGTAGCCCCAGAACCCGTCTGCCGCTACTGTGCACACTCCAACCCTTGTTCAGCAATGACGAAAGGTTATTGTGTACTATGAGTCAATCCCCCCCCCCCTTCTTCGGAGCAGTCTGAGGCTGACAACAACATGACATAAGAAGACATACATAACTGATTCAACGATATGTTACAATTGTACAAATGTACAATTGACATTAGTAGATTTATTTTAACCCCATAAAATTTTCGTTTTTTTTTCTTAAAAAACAAAACGTTCTTAAAAAGGGGAAAAATATACTTTTCCCATAAATTTAAGTTTGATGGTTAAAAATGTGACCCCATGGGTCATTTTTATGCCGCAGGGGCTATAGGTGGTCACCCACCACATGACGATGACTGGACTGTGACGTCACATTTATGTTATCCATGTCTGTTAGCGTTTTGACTCTTGTAATCCCCAACTAAAAACAGTCACATTCATACACAAGTCATAATATTTTATATTTTATTGTTACAACTACTAGTAAGTAGCCTATTGGTTACGTTGGTAACCTTGTTGCAGATGGTGGGGGTGGTAACTATGTTGATAGTGACACTGATGCAATTTCAAAACGTCCAGAATGCAAGCTGCAACTGCACAACACAAGCCCCAGCCACTGTAATGCCCCTGCTGCATGACACTCCAACTTTTACAACACCATACTATCTTTGAGAGGATAGCGAGAAGGTAAAGGCAATGGCTCGGTTATGTAAAGCAAAATGATAGCAGCAGGTACGCGAGGAAATGGCTGGAGGAAAAAGTGGATGGAAGACTAAGAACAGAAAGACAAGGAAGAGGTGCTGAAACCAGATCGAGGACCATCTCAGAAGAGTGGGGATGGTAGAAGAGGAAGCGTTGAATAATGAGAAGTGGAGGGACACGAGGGAGTGGAGGAGGCTCGCGTAACACACTCGGACAGCTGCAGCGGGTTATTTATGACGATTGAAAGTTAAGTAGATATTGTAGATAATAAAAAAATGAACTTACCTTATCATATGAAGTGTTCTTTGCAGACGCCTCGCACGCTATCTGAGTGTTTTCATTTTATTTTTATTAATATATTATATATAGTAGATATAATGAATATAATTTTAATGGCAGGGTTACTTATTACTAATTATTAACAAAAACGGTGAGGGATATTTTAGAAAACTGAAGAATATAATAACAAGTAAATATCGTAATCTAAACGGCAAAAAAATTACACATTAGTGTAAACTCCCCCCACCCTTTGCGGTACTTTCCCCATCCAGTTGCTCCGTCGGCCCTTACAAAGCGCAAGAAAGCCGGCCACTAGCTGTGCGAGAGTTACATCTTTCTTATTCTTACTGTAAATGCTTAGATAAATGCCCAGCAGGACCAACATTCCCGACCAGAAATATTGCATTGCGAAAGATTTATTGAAGAAGAGAAAAGATAGAATTATACTGAAGGCTTTTCTGCAGGTTGTGACGGTTGCAGCTGCCAACGCGCCACAGGTTTTGACGAGAGTCAGCACTATTTGAATGCCAAGGTACCCTGTTGCCGAAAAGACTAGCCCGTAGCCGTACGTTGGGTACGGGTGCTGAAATAAAAGATATTATTACCAAATAAGTGTTGTTTCCAACGGCCTTATATACCAAATAAGTAAGTTTTGTAATTTAAACTTGCAATATACGTTTCAAAAACGTGTTGGCACAACAATAAATACGGGTCCAGCTCTACGGCCAGGCCTTTCGTGACCACTGCAGTAATTGGGACGTTGTTGCCAGCAAAATTCCCGGCAGTAGCATTTTTCCCTACAGATGAAGTTAAGTTACCCATTAGGGCCTACGTCACAAATCCCGAGTTTCCAACCAAAACTATCACTATTTTTTGCTTTTTTTAGGTTAAAGCCCATCCCAAAATATTTTTTTCTCCCGAGATATGAGTTTTGTGAACTTATATGCCGAATTCAATTAACATAGTTTGCCCACAAACCTATGAATATACAGACAGACAGGCATTTGTAAAAAAAAACTTCTTTTTTTTTCCTGGTACCCCAAAACGTGTAAATTCATTGAAATATCGGAATCGAAAATTTTGATCATCACAAAGCTTTCCTTACAGCCTACTACGTATAAATAGGAAAGCAACAATTTCGTTCTTTGGAGCTTCTATTCTAGCCCGTCAGAGTGGAATTTTCTATGCTTAATTCTCACCTTTAAACAAAACGTGAATCCACTAAAAAACTTGCCAGTCACGACCATGATGACGAGTAGGTAGCAGAACCCAATGGAGTACGAGTAGAAGACGACCTCCGTGTTGGACGCATTGTGGTTCTTCATCGCTTTCTCCTGTACATTGCCGATGGCGGCATCGCAGACTAAAGCGAGGGAAATGACGAGGACGCCAAGCATGTCGAAGTTGGGCGAGATGTAGCTGTCAGCGAGCGTGAACAGGGCCAGACCCAGGCACATCAGCACAGCTGCGAGGAAGTCCAATATACCGTACTGCAATACAATTAAGGCTATATATCATCACGAGAGCATCAGACGGTAAAGCAAGGAACAAGCTTATCAGGACAGCTCGCCGGAGGAAAATAAAGGTGTATTAGTAGTATTGGCGTGTCTTAGGCCGCCTCAAGGGCGTATAGAACAGCCAATGGCAACGCACTTCACAGCCAGTTGTAGCCAAGTTTACTATTGCTATGGGACTAATGTTCTCCGTGGGGTTCTCCTGTACACCAATTATTCCAAGATGAAGATAACAACTACACCTGTAATATCTGAAAGGGCTTACCTTTTTTCTTTGAATAACAATCCCACCGATCAAGACTGGAATCAATTTACAGCATTTAAATATCACTTGTGTTGGGTAGTTGAGGTACTCCAGCGATGTGTTAGAAAACCCCATAGTGCCCAAAGTAAGAAGCGCAAGAATTAGATACGTTTTAATGGGAATTCTGCAACAAAAACAACAATTTTATTAGTTTACAATATATTTCATATTTTGATTTGGCTATTTCTCGTGTAAAGTAAAATCAAATCAATAATATTTGCCCTTGACCCACCGGAGTGGCCAAAGCCAGAAGCAAACCTTGCATCATACGAAACAGAGGAATCGTACAGATACAGAATGCTTCACTTAGCGACATTATCCTGCCCTTTGCAGACAGATTTAAGGACGTTGGAGTCAATTTTGTGTATGGGCAGAACATCTACAATAGCTCCATTTTAATAATAGAACATAATTAAACAGAGTATGAAAAATTGCGTTATGACATAATGACAATAAAAGGACTGCGTCTTGTCCATGCTCAAATAGACAATTTGAATTTGAAGGTGTACAGACTATCTCAGACTTGACTAACACTGCAATATTGGAGCAAGTGAAATTTACGCTAAGTTGTCATTATTGAAACATCAGTTTGATCTCAGGATTAAGCAGAGATTAGCAAAGTTATAAACCTCTAGACCTATTGGCCAAGAGTGTACTTGAAGCGAATAGCAATTTTCACTTGTTTAAAATGAAACACTAAGTAAGAAAATTGCCTACACTCAATCATACTTACTTCCGTCGGTCAATGCCGCAAAACGTCTTTTCAATCCAGCCAAAGATCACATAGTAACCAAATTGGATAAGTGTAAGGTACCAACCATAAGGCTTAAGCCCGTCCAATGTAAAAATAAGCTCTAACATGTATCCATACATTAAATAAAAGACAAATACACCAATACAACAAAGTATAAACTGTGTGGTTACTGTAAGATGGCTTATGTCACACCACAGCAACGTTAATTTCGGTGGGTCGGCTGTCTTGTCGGCAACAGGGCCGAGTTGAAGCCTCGTTTCCATTATATCTACGGAGTATTCTTCAATTTAACGTGAATTTAATGATAATTTGGCCAAATATTTCAGACATTTTCCGCGTCAACACTCAAAAACAGCATTGCCTTGCCAGGTGCCAGCCATAGAGGTGTCAGGAAGCAGACGACGAATGACGATCATCAACAACAACACTCAACACTGAACTCTACTTCCACCAACTTTGGACTAATATGCAAATAATAATATAGGAAGTAAATAATAATAATAAATATTTAAGATACATATTTATTTATACATTTTAATTCAGTAAAATTTAAATAAGATCAAAAAATCTAATATTTTTCTTCTACACCTCCTGACCTCCGTGCTTCCCCGCTGCGTTAGGCGCTCGCGCTCCGCGCAGGGCTACCACATTCCGTGGTTTACCTCGGAATTCCGTGGGAAATAATTTTATTCCGAAAAATTTCCGGGGTCAACAATGGAGTACTTGCGTAGTGACGTCACATGATCACCAATGATTTTTTTGTCCGAAAGTTTCATAAGCAAAACATAAGCAGCAACCAATAGTTGTCCGATGACGTCTACATTGACTCCATGTATAGCATCCCTGTTGGATTTACCTACGCAAGAACTCCATTTTTGAGGGTTTTCTGTGTGATTTTAGGGAAAATTGTTTTTTATTTTATTTTTTAAGATTTTTTTCGAATGCCCATTGATTCTCTCGTCTCGCGGTTTCATAAAATTGTCGCAAAAATTCAAAAAATATAACCACCATTTCCACCCCGAGCCCCTACACCTCCATATGATTTGCTTGCTGAAGCAGGGGGCCAATAGTAAGTCCACCATATTTTGGCCTCAAATTTTTGCGCCAAATTAAACTCAATAGTTATCTTATGGCAGTTATGACAGTTAATTGTCAGCTATTTAATACTACTTAGCTGTCGTTTATTTCCCAATGCTAGCGCACAAAAAATTATTCTAGATTTCTGCATGTTTTTAAAAAGTTACTAGCTTGAGTAGCTTCAGCATTGTATAATGAATAAAAGTAAGATGAACCTGAAATAAGATGCCGAGAATTTCATATAAACCTATAAAAGTGTGAAGTTGAGAAAAAAGTCAAATCAAATGATTAAATTATGGGAGCCTATTGTATTATTTCCATCACATAAACCTAAGGCTAAGCCGCAGCCCCCCCCCCCCCGGACTTCTAGTGACAAAGATGTTATGGAGGCGAAAGGCATAGTATATCCACAATAACGAAAGGGAAATTAATTCTTGGTACCGGTATGCTTATTTTACATGAAAGACATCATGAAAAAATGAATACATTGACTTATTTTAACAAAAATATATTACTCAAAATGCTTAAAACCCCAATAGGCCTATTTCAGACCTATTTTTTTCAAACTTTTTCTTCGGGGGAGACCCCGGGCCCCCCCTCAGTGGTCGATTTATTTGTCGGTACAATCTCAACTGTACTTCTTGCAAAATTCGCAAAACCTCACTAATTTGGACCTATTCATCTATTTTCCATCTCCGGTGGAGACCCCCGGCCCCCCATTCTCCAGGGTTTAATATGCGAAAAACCTCATTAATTTGGGGCCATTTATCATTGTTTTTCTCCAGGGGATAAAATGCGTAAAACCTCACTAATTCAGGTTTACCATAACATTAATGGCTTGGATTCACGGAGAACAGCTTAGATCTGATAATGACAACCCAAACAACCTAGCTCCCCCCCCTCTCCAGAAGGTTACGCAGCCCCCTATAATGCTTTCCTCAGCGCTCCTTTAAGTATTTTTCATTGTCAACTGCCAATTTTGAATTTGCCACAATTAAAGGTACTTACTTATGGTATGTGGGGACCACTTAGTCCCACATGTGTAATAACCAGTCTGCTTCCAGCTTTACCTTTTTCCCGGTAGATGGCGCTGTTCACATTCAGATAATTCAATATTCCTCAATCTTCCTTTTACGTATTTATTTCTCTTATTGAATAATATCTTTAATCTACCCTCTGTGTCTTATCAGCTCCTTTAGCTGTGGACACAGAGTTGGTTTTTCTATATGGAAGCAGGCTGGATCAAATTCAATATTAATTGTAAGCGTGTATCGTTCTCGTCTCACAGCTCATATTGTAACCACTGTGTGTTAAACTACTCTAACTTGAGTCGAAGCACTGCAATACAAACAAATTCAAGTCTACACTGCCTATTCAATCGCATCGTCCTTCGACCAGCCACATTGGTGACCCTCGACAACGGAACAAGCAGCCTTCCAGATTCCAGCTCCAGTTCCAGTTCCAGCCAGTTCCAGTTCCAGCTTCTAGCCAGTTCCAGTTCCAGTTCCAGCTTCCAGCTTCCAGCCAGTTCCAGTTCCGGCCTCCAGCACGTCTCATCCGGCCATAGGCGGTGGAAACCACCCCGGAGCAGCTACATTCACCGCAGCAGCACAGCCACAACCTGCAAGATGCCGCAGACCACAGCCACAACCATTGCAGCTACAACCGCTACAGCTACAACTGCTACAGCCACAACACCGACACCCACGGCTACAACCAAGATGACAGGCCCTGCTAGTACGATGGCAGTCTCGGTCAAGCTTCCACCCTTCTGGACACAGTCGGCCAACCTGTCACCGGCACTGTGGTTCACTCAAGCGGAGGCTCAGTTCGCACTTGCTGGGGTCACAATGGAAACGACGAAATATTACCACGTTCTTTCAGCGCTCGACCAAAGTACCCTCAGCGAGATCTCAGATTTGTTAGCTGCCCCAGTACCAGTAAACCCATACACTGAGCTAAAAACGCAATTAATCCAACGAATGAGTCTTCCAGCAAGCAGTCGCATTCAGCTACTAATGTCGGAAGACTTAGGGGACAAAACACCCAGCTCTTTTCTCCGGAGACTGCGGGCCCTCGCAGAGAAAGACATATCATACTCGGTTTTACGCACCATTTGGACGTCTCGCCTCCCGCACGCTATACAATTGGCAATCATCGGTCATGATCACCTGTCACTAGATGACGTCGCGAACCTCGCCGACAAGATGGCCACCATCAATTCAGCAACACGTGACCGGATTCTTGAGTGCACAATGGCCCCTGTGGACCTATTGAAGACGTTAACAGAGAACGTCGCGGCTCTACAGGCACAGTTCGCCGACAGATACGGACAACGTGCCACACAGCCACGGTTCCAGCGCCTAAACAAGACCCAACTTGGTGTTTTTACCACCAAACCTATGGGTGGAAGGCCAGAAAGTGCCAGCAGCCATGCAGATTTCCGAAAAACGACGATCGCAGCCAGTAAAGGCAGGGCCTGCCTGCGCCACTACACACCTGCTTAAAACCTCACATCGCCTTCTTATCACGGACCCTTGCACCAAGATACGTTATCTCATTGACACAGGGTCCGACATCTGCGTTTTTCCACGTGCCCGTCTCAACCTACCGCTCCGTCGTACTCAACTCGAGCTGACTGCCGCCAATGGCACAATCATCAATACGTACGGAACAACAGCTCAACAACTGGACCTGGGATTACGACGCAGTTTCCGTTGGAATTTCATCATTGCCGATGTCACGCACCCCATCATCGGTGCAGACTTTCTCGCAGCCTCTAATTTGCTGGTGGATCTCCAGAACTCAAAGCTGATCGACGGGACAACGCATCGCAAGGCGAACCTGTGTCAAAGCCCCTCCAAGCAACCTAGCGTTTCTACCTTAACAATACCGCACAGTACCCCGGCCAGTCTAAAAGTAATAATTGAGGAGTTTAGCGACCTCACGCGGCCGAGACAACCCACAGACCAGGTCAAACACTCCACGGTCCACTACATTAGAACGACAGACGGACCTCCCGTCTCCGCTCGCCCACGCCGGTTGGCCCCGGACAAGTTTATTATCGCCAAAAAGGAGTTCAACGACATGATCCAGACCGGTGTATGTCGTCCGTCCGACAGCCCATGGGCCGCACCATTACACCTAGTACCTAAAAGCGACCATTCATGGCACCCATGCGGGGACTACAGACGGCTCAATGCTCGAACAATTCCTGACGCGTACCCAGTCCGCCACATCGCAGATTTCAGTGCAGAATTGCGAGGAAAAACCGTATTCAGCAATATAGACCTGGTCAAAGCATTCACCCAGATACCAGTTTCCAATGGTGACATTCCAAAGACAGCAATAAATACTCCGTTCGGCCTTTTCGAATTCCCATTCATGACATTCGGTCTTCGCAATGATGCTCAAACCTTCCAACGCTTCATGGATAACATCCTACGCGACCTCCCGTGGGCATATTCATACATCGACGACGTACTGGTTGCATCGAGTGATAAGCAGGAGCACGAATCACACCTACGTCAACTCTTCCAACGATTCCGAGAATATGGCCTGGTCATTAATCCTAGCAAGTGTACCCTCGGCGTTGGGTCAATCAGCTTTCTTGGTTACCTCGTGTCAGCAGAAGGCACACAAGCCCTACCAGACAGGGTAAAGGCACTCACTGAATACCCTCTTCCAAAGACATTCAAAGATCTACGCCGTTCCTTGGCATGATTAACTACTACCGCCGGTTCCTACCAAATGCAGCCAACGAACAAGCACCACTCAACACGTTGTTATCTGGAGACAAGGTGAAAGGGAACGCTACGATACCATGGACAACAAAGCTTACCGAATCTTTCAGCTCATGCAAACACAGTCTGGCACGCATCACCCTACTCGCGCATCCAGATCATACGCCTCCGATTGCACTAGTCACAGATGCATCAGACACCAGTATCGGAGCTACAGTCCAACAACGGATCAACGATCATTGGCAGCCATTGGCATTCTTCTCGCAGAAACTTAAAGAAAACCAACGAACGTGGTCCGCCTACGATCGCGAATTGCTTGCGGTACACGACGCCATTCATCATTTCCGTTACTTGCTAGAAGCGCGCGCTTTTGTTGTATATACCGATCACAAACCGTTGACGCACGCTTTTCAGAATCCAAAAACAAGTTGCTCACCTCGCCAAATGCGGCAAATGGAATTCGTCTCTCAATTCACCACGGACATCCAATACATCACTGGGCAGGACAACTTGGCCGCTGATGCATTCTCAAGAATCGAAGCAATCTCTACTCCCGTATCTCCTGAGCAACTTTCTTCTGCTCAGAAAGACGACAGAGAACTCAAAGAGCTTCGGTCCAGTAGAAAGACGTCCCTCATCCTCGTTGATGTTCCCATTCCGGGCTCTGATTCAGTCCTTACGTGCGATTCTAGTCAAGACATACAACGCCCATTTGTGCCCAAACCATTACGTCGACAACTTTTCGAGCACCTACACAGCCTACATCACCCAGGAATAGCAGCGTCTGCTAACCTGGTTGCCCAACGCTACATATGGCCTTCTATCCGTAAGGATTGCCGCGCCTGGGCTCGTCTGTGTGTCAACTGTCAATTGTCCAAGATACATCGACACACCCTCACCGCGATTGGAACCTTTACTCAGCCTGACCGACGGTTTCAGCACATACACCTCGACATTGTAGGCCCATTACCACCGTCGGAAGGCTACACGTATTTGCTAACACTCGTTGACCGTTTCACGCGATGGCCGGAAGCCGCTCCTATGGTGAACATCACCGCCGAAAACGTCGCCAGAACCCTCATTTCCTGCTGGATCAGCCGGTTTGGGTGCCCGGAGACAATTACTACAGATCGCGGCCGACAGTTTGAGAGCCATTTGTTTGCTGACCTGGCCCGATTATGCGGATTTCACCATGCACGGACTACCAGTTACCACCCTGCATCGAACGGCATGGTAGAGCGTATGCACCGCTCACTCAAAGCCTCCATTATGTGTCATGCCAATGACAAATGGACGGAAGCCCTTCCGCTAGTTTTACTGGGCATGCGCGCCACTCTTAAGAAAGATCTTCAAGCTTCTCCAGCAGATCTGGTCCATGGTGAACCATTAAAACTACCAGGACAGATGCTGACAACTCCTCCTTCAAATCAGAGTCCGGCGGACACTCTCATCTCACTTCGAAGGAAATTCGACTCACTACGCCCCACTCGCGTCAAGAGACACGGGGCTCATCAAACATTCATCCCACAAGACGTTGCCAAGGCCACGCACGTTTTCGTGAGACAAGACCACGTCCGTGCTTCCCTCGAACGTCCTTATGCGGGACCATTCCCTGTGTTAAGTCGCACCGACAAAACAGTTACGATTTCAAGCCGCGGTCGTGCGGTTACTGTGTCAATAGACAGGGTCAAGCCGGCCTACATTAATGCCAGTACAGACGAACCGTCTCACCAGTCTACGATCAACCCCCCGCATCAGCATCCTGCTCAAGATAAACCTCAGGAGAAGGTCTCCTCACCACTTCCTGCCACTGACGTCGTGCCGACACCACCGACTCGCACCACTCGCTCAGGTCGTCACGTCCACGTTCCACGACATTTCTCAGACTTCCAGTCTTAGGAGGGGGGTAATGTGGGGACCACTTAGTCCCACATGTGTAATAACCAGTCTGCTTCCAGCTTCACCTTTTTCCCGGTAGATGGCGCTGTTCACATTCAGATAATTCAATATTCCTCAATCTTCCTTTTACGTATTTATTTCTCTTATTCAATCAATCAATCAATCAATCAATATATTCAAAATTAAGAAAACAATACAAAATATACATATTAGAAAATGAACCCTATAGGCCATGTGGCCCGTGATGGGTTCTGTCAATAATATCTTTAATCTACCCTCTGTGTCTCATCAGCTCCTTTAGCTGTGGACACAGAGTTGGTTTTTCTATATGGAAGCAGGCTGGATCAAATTCAATATTAATTGTAAGCGTGTATCGTTCTCGTCTCACAGCTCATATTGTAACCACTGTGTGTTAAATTACTCTAACTTGAGTCGAAGCACTGCGTCTGCAACTGCAATACAAACCAATTCAAGTCTACACTGCCTATTCAATCGCATCGTCCTTCGACCAGCCACAGGTATATGTAGGTGTAGCTTAGGAGCCTTAGAGACTATACCGCTCTAGCTTCTGAAAATTTGCAAGATTAAAAGAAGAAAAATAACTCATAACTTGGTGTATAAAAACACAAAACAAAAATGAAACGTTCA
This sequence comes from Psococerastis gibbosa, assembly GCA_963971405.1. Lineage (NCBI taxonomy): Eukaryota > Metazoa > Arthropoda > Insecta > Psocodea > Psocidae > Psococerastis > Psococerastis gibbosa. The sequence goes on from OZ020487.1 coordinate 47,728,045, forward strand.
CAATGGTTGAAATGGTTTTATAAATTCCTTTTACAGTATAACTGAAATTAGAGGATAGATAACAACTGGACTTAATTGGCGGGATTAGTAGATTCGAATCCCGCCAAGACTAGCTTTTATCTATCCTCTAATTTCAGTTATAACGTGGTGGTTGCCTCTTCATCCAAAGCTAATTTAAAAAGTCAGTGTTATATACTCCATATAATACTGCAATATAATTAATTAGATGTCAAAAATAGCAAGTCATCTCCAGTTATATGTAGAGAACTGGTGAAGTAGGCATGGTGACGTACTGTGATGTCTGTAGCATTAATAAAAGCAGTCGATACTCTCAAAATAATAAAATTCCACCTATGCTTAGCACACTACATTAAAACAAACTTTATAACCAGTTTAATTTGTAACATCCATGGTGTTAAAAAATGAAAAAAATCATATATAAAGGAGACCAACAATTAAAAAAAAATTCCGGGGTATTCTGAGGAACTATATAACAATTTCCGAGGAATACGGCTGACGTCGTTTCACTCGTTTGGCACTTTGGCATCCCTGGCTCCGCGGTCCGCGCTATGTTGACTTTTCGATCGGAAAGAGCGTTTTTTTAACGTGCATAGGTGCATTATTCTAAAATATTCGTTTTGAATTATTAAAAATGGTATTTACTTGCTGTGTAGAACGTTGTTCCAATGAGACACATAATGCTGATGACCCAAAGGCGGTTATTCAGTTTCACAGGTATAGTAAACTGCTATTTTGGGTAGGACTGTATTTAAGCTTGCCTTTGGCCATGGCGTCTGTTGTAAACGCAATTCGCGACTTTGGATTGAGAAGTATCTGATTAACGTAAGCTACTTAAGAGCTTTTCTGTTACAATGTATTATTATTGAGTATTACGGCATATTTGCATATATCTATGTCTACAATTAAGTTTAATTAGGAGAGATTTATTGCATCAGTTGAATGTTAAATATTAAAACGCATAATACAATAATAAAACTGGTATAGTTCGCTCGCCTGCAAATTTTCAACTTTTATTTAAAGAACCGGAGTTTACTCTTAACATGCTTTCCAATTATCACAGTATATATATATATATATATATATACATATATATATATATCATAGTGTTTTATTTACTACCAAGGGGTCATGAAAACGAGAGGGATAAATGAAAAACTTTTTCACTGAACTTACATTAGTATAGGTACCGAGATAAATAATATGCTATTTCCTGGGACCCCCAAAACGTGTAAATCCGTTGAAATCTCTGAATCGAAAATGTTGACTTTTCTTATACTAACTATATATATATACAGTGTTGCTCATAATAATAGGGACACTTAGAATTTTTCAATTTTTTTTTTAACCCAATGAGATACCACAATTATGGTCAGCAGTAGATGACGGCTTGGTTATCTGAATATTTTGTATGAGTCCCTGTGTCTGTTTGCCAGAATTTGGTCACTTCAATGAACTCAAGATGCAATGCTGTTCTTCATAACAAGGGACAATCTACCAAGTATTGATGATTAAATTGTAATTTGTAAATTTATCTGCATTTTATTAAAGAAGAAAAGGTAATGTCCCTATTATTATGACCGGCGTATTTTTGAAAATCTCATTAGATTCTCACGTTCTTGGGCAATTGGGATGAAATTTACACAACATATCAAACTTCTTGCCATGTTATTTACTGCTAACAATCAAGGCCAAAACTCTTGCCATTTGGGAGATTTTAGGAAAATTCACTGTGTCCCTATTATTATGAGCAACACTGTATGTACCTAACTAGAATTATATATTTTGTAGGTGTGTGGAACTATTCTGCCTTTGCGTGGTATAATCAGTCTTTACTGTAGTAGTACCGATAGCTTATAATAATCAGTTGGCTTTAGAAGTAGATAAGTAAAAGGGAATTAACATAAATCATAATAATGATGGTGATAATAACAATAAAGTAATATTAATAAGAGTAATAAACAGGGCAATAGCAATAATTGTTATAAATTGTTTTTTTTTACTGCATGTTGGTCAAGTCATAATTTAAAAAAGGCATTGCAACTCCTCAATATTCAGTTGTGCAAACCTCTGGAAAGGCACAGTTTTGTAATTTTTATTGTGCCTCTTTATTAACACTAGGGTTATCCATCTGTATACCTCATTTCAGATTTCCTATCAAACATGAAGAAATGACAAATAAATGGCTAAATGCCATTGGAGCAAGAAAAGAATCAATGACGCCCACTACTTTCACATTTGTGTGCAGCGACCATTTCCTCGACACTGACTACAAATGGTGGGGTGGAATGAGGCAAAGACTGAAACCCGAAGCAGTACCTTCGCGATTCCAACAATACCATCACATGACTGAAGAAGAAATAATAAACAGAATGATGAAGCGTGGTTTGCCCATTGTAAGTTTACCCTTCGTAATTAAGAGGAAGCTCACCATAGATATTGGTCACCCACGGATCCCGCCAAAATTTGTAGATTTATATTTATTTAGCTGAATGACGAATCAGTAGAACCCGGGATGATAGGTGGTGGTGGTTCTGAAAGCGTACTTCCAAACGCTTCGTCAACATCTGCGGTCGACATCTTCGGTGGAACTGCGTAGACATGTAAGATTGTATCTCGGAGGCTCAGCAGCAGCCCGGATTCTACTGATTCGTCACGTAGCTTCGGCCGTGAAAACCTTTATAATTATATTATTTAGCTGAATACAAAGATTTGGTCTATTCAAGTAGTAAAGGACTTGAAGTACGCTTTCAGAACGACCACGGCGTATCATCCTGGATTCTACTGCTTCATCACTTCATCAACTCAGGCCGTGAAAGCCTTTGTAATTATAATGAAAGACTATTTCATACAACATATAAGTTATTTAATTTTTGGTGCTATAATTTCTCCATGTATCAGTTCCACAGGAAAGTGCCTCTTCAAAACCAAAAAAATCCTAGACTGATACACAAAATCTTCATAAATTAAGTATTCAACGAAATAAAAATATAAACTTAAACCTTAAGAATTTGGAATGATTCCGGGGGTGGGCAATGTCAGCTTTCTTCGAAGTCTCGTACTTGTTAAAACGCTTGCTTGGTGCGAGATGGCATATGAGTTGATTAGTATGCACCCTGAGTTGCTTTTGATCGATGGTCTCAAGAACCTTGTACATCTGAGCTGGCACTGTCACGAAGAGCCTGTCAGAATGGGTAACTAGAGTTTTATATAGGAGAGGTGGGACATTCGAGAGCTCCAAAAATATTTATTTATCCTGGGGCCACCTGGTACGCTTTTTTAATAGCTGGCCATAGGATACGTGGCATTATGTGGCCCCGGGATACAAAAAATACTTTTGGCGCGCTCGCTTGTCCTATTTCTCCAATATACAAATACAGTAATAATGGCAGGGTATGCTATGTATTTGGGCATGAATTATCCATAATTTCTGAGAAAAATAATTTTTTATTCAAAACTTCAATATTATTTGTTGCCAGTCAATATTCTAGTATTGATTTTAGGTTCTTCTGAATAAGATGGATGACAAGCTACCCGATTATTTGCCGTCCGCCTCGCCCAAACAAGACAACAATAATGGCGACGAAGATTACCAGCCAGATGCTTCTGAGAAGGATGACTACGACGATGTCATTGAACTTCCGTCAAAGCGGAGAAAGAAGGTGGTCCCGTCTCCAATGAAACCGAGATTAAGAAATATTAAACCACTCCCACCGACTCCCGTCAATCTGATGCCGGTAAGTGTCCTAGCGGTTTCCACTCAGGGCAGTTCCCATCCCCACCACCGCTTGAACTGTCTCGGTAAAGAGCACTGAACGGCACCGCCATAATGGTATTCCTTGCCGATGCTTTTTCATGTCATGGTGGGACTGAGACCAAGTGTAGGGAAATATGTAGTAAAGGATAAATATTGCCGCCTGTCGCCATGCATTTGAAAATTATAGAACGTACCCAAGCGAAATCTGAGAACAGAGACCAGTGCTGAAGCAGTAGAATCCAGGATGATGGGCCGTGGTCGATCTGGCCTATCATCCCGCATTCTACTGCTTCATCATGTAACTCCGGCCGTGAAAGTCTTTGTAATTATAGAGATTAGTGCCTTTCAACTTACTTATGCGTTTGCCTACACTTGGTGAAAGCTGTCCCATACGGATGGTTGCTGGTTGACTTTGCAACGATTTTTTTTATCGAACCTAGGTTCGGAGTGGTTCAGTTGTTAGGGGACTGAAATTTGAAATGGAAGGCCGCTGTTCGAGACTCGACACAAAATTCAACATTTTCCGCTTGGCCTGGGTCCACGCAATCACAATGGGTGCCATCGCAGCTCCCGTTGGTGTTGCAGACCAAAACATCCAAAACCAATGTCTTCCATAAATGTTGCCAAAACAACATTTTTTTTACATCTCATGTGACTTCAATGGTAGGTCTTTGGAAGCTTAATTTCCTAGCTGGTGTCGTGAGTCACACGATCGCTTGTAAAGGCTCGGTAAGGGTTCCGCCCAGTACTCCTTGACGGTACATTTCCAGCGGTTGTGGGATCCGCCCTTTGACTTGTTACCTACTAAGTACCACAAGTCTTGTGAGTGTGTTGTTATTTTCAAAATCTTACACACATTAAAGGCGACACAACTCAACTGCCTGTCGGTTGCCACATTTTGACCTACTAAGTCGGTTTTACGAACACAGATCCAGAACGCCGTCCCTTCCCCACTGCGCAGATTGTGCAGATGCCGTCCCTCTAGTTATGGCGCTGTGACATCGTTATTTATCTAATTTATTAGTTACTTTTCATGGTCCTGTTGATAGTGTAGGGCTGTGGGTGCACATCATTGACTGGCAGTCAAAGTGAAAAAAAAAAAAATCCAATGACTTCAGCAGTTTTTCATACCAGTTTAGCCATTGCGCCGTCGCAGCTTTGGCCCAGAATAATGTTACTAGACCTGACCGTGGCAAATGTAAGAGCCAAACAGAAATATAAGCTAATTAGAACGTCGAATTAGAGGGTCCTGGGTTTATATGTTTGTATCGGACATGATTGTCGGGAAAATTCCGGACGGAGCCTGCACTGGGAGAAAGGTTTTTTATCTGGGCGTTACCGAACTGGTCGTAATAAATATTGCTAAGGCACCTGGTATAGCTTGTGGGTGCTTCTTGTTGGAAATATTGACTGGCATTCCGAACTATTTGATCGCTGTGGACCCGTTTTTATGTCTAATGGTCTCAATGACCGTTTATATGTTTGACCTTGGTCTGTTTGCAAATAAATTATTATTTATAAAAGTCAGTGAGCATAACACTTGCTGATCTGAAGAGAGTTATCGTGTAGGCTTGTAAATTTTCAGCACGTTGTGACGCAGGAAGAGTTTACCTATGCGATCTGAGACCCCTTTGATGAACGGCTAAATGTAAAACGGGTAAATGTCTTAACGAGGATTATTAGCGGTAATGTTTTCAATCGGGATACTCCTTGGCACAACAGCAAAGTTTTCACTTTTTTCGAGAATCGATCGTTCATCATCAGAAAGCGGATGATCCGATTAGTTGATTACAATCGAGTGTGGGTACTGTCGCAAGGAGACGAACTTCTTTTTGTGGTGCTCTGTGGTCTTGTCGTTCGTGTTGGCATGAATCGCCTCGAGTACACTAATAGTCGGTCGATTGTCTTCGCCTTGAGCTGAGCCATCGTTTCCCCTCTTTTCTCGGCCAGTTCTATTATTTCTTCGAGTGTTTGGTCTGGCGATGAGTCTCCGGGTGATCCCATCTTCTTCCTTCTTTGGACGTGGCTGAACCATAGTACCTACTTGGTCTCTACTGATTCTACTTGCGCATCTTGCCGTATGGCCAAAAATATATCGAAAATACAAAAAAGGAACCGAAAAAATGCAGCCTCGATCTTCAGTCTGAAGTGTCCTACTCTAGCGATATCAATCGCGAAGAAAAAATTTAATAGCATTTGGAGTATAGCGCGAGGCGTTTTGTTTTTGTCGGGCTGCTAATAATAAAGAATTATAATGAAAGTGTGCACTATGAGAAGTAATTGAGCGTCTTTTTTTAGGCCGGGAAAAGTGATAAAAGGAAGAGAGATACTTTTTATGTATCCAACGCGGCTAATGACAATCCCCCTCAGTCGCTTAGAAATGATCAGATTAAACAACTCAAGATACTCACGTCCGACCACGATTACATGGTCGTACCAGTCGTAAGTATCTGGCAATACTTTTTTTTAACTTTTCATAGATTGCGCATTTTTTCGCTTAAATTGTCAGCAGTCTGGAGCCACGCGTCAGCAACGTTAAAAAAATAGGCCTAACTTGTGATTTTACTTAACTCATACTTTTGTTGCACAAATGGCCTCATTATAACTATCTGCTGCCACGATTTACACGCCTACTATCTGTTTTTCTTACGCAGTTGTAATTTTTTCAGGAAATATTGATTTCTGATCTGTCATTGAGATGTATAAGGGTGGAAGAAATGTTCATCAACAGTTTGATGTGTAGAATGGCCGCTCCTCCAATAGCATCGATTGGCTAGTTTTCAGTACTATTTTGCGATATTAACAACCACATGCTGTATATCAAAATGTAGAGGAACATTTCTTCAAACACTTGAGAACTCCTGGTACTAGTATCAATATTTGGTGTGGCAAAAGATAGTTCACAAAACAGTGGGAGTATCCGAAATCTCTTATGGCTTAGAAAGGCAGCCTGTGCGCTGTGATATGACGCTCTAGTTTATATTAGCTAGCAATAGTAAAAGCCCCAATCAAATTTCTTCCAAGCAAATTTAGGCATTGTGGAGAAAAATTACTTAAGCTAGGTTCATGGTTTTGGGAAATTCCACTTAAGCAAGAGTCTTTAACCCGGTTCAAAAAGCGGATAGTAACTTGAGTATTTTTTTCTAGGTCAATTTCAATAACAAGCCAGTAATCGTAAAGCAGACAAATTCTGCTCCACTCACTTCTGTTTCTCAACCGGAAAAGCCGACTAGCAATGCTAAAAAAGCTGCATCACCAAACAAGAAAATAACTAATGTCACGCCACTCTTACAAAATTCGCCTGCATTGCAAAATCCGGATCGATTTCTAAGGATTTCTAAGCCGCTGAAACTTGATAAATGTGTTAATACCATACGGAGTGATGCGACACTATACGGGACACTAGCGCGATTGGACGTTTTGCTTAAAACTGCAAAACAAAGGAATTTGAGGCTGAAGAAAAAGTACGAGGTATTGTCGAAGAAACTTGGGAGACGGGTGCAAAAGATGGATGAGTGGAGGGTGCTTGTAAAGGCTATCAATGAGCGGTACTCGATTGTCCCGATGGCGGAGAAACAGGCCCAGCCTACTGCTGAAAGCGATGCTGCTGCTGGAAGCGATGATACTGCTGCTGCTGCTGCTGCTGCTGGAAGCGATGATGCTGCTGCTGTTGCTGGAAGCGATGTTGCTGCTGCTGCTAGAAGCGATGCTACTGCTGCTGCTAGAAGCGATGCTACTGCTGCTGCTGCTAGAAGCGATGCTGCTGCTGCTCCTAGAAGCGGTGCTGCTGCTAGAAGAGATGCTGCTGCTGCTAGAAGCGATGCTGCTGCTGCTCCTAGAAGCGGTGCTGCTGCTAGAAGAGATGCTGCTGCTGCTAGAAGAGATGCTGCTGCTGAAAGCCATGATGCTGCTACTAGAAGAGATGCTGCTGCTATTAGCGTTGCTGTTGCAGCAATTGCTCCCGAGGAACACACCGAGGCACCTTCAGAAGTCGAGTATCTAGAATATTTGGAAGAGAGTGAATCTGCTACAGAACTACTTCCGCAAGAGCTAATGGTTGTAGAGTATTTGGAAGACGCGTCGGAGTATGCGGTGGAGTATTTAGACGAGGAATGACAAAGATGGGGATGCTGAACAGCAAAGAATGATGAGCCACTTCGAAAAGAACCCAATACACAAAAGAGGCACATAGTGAAGAAGAAACAGCGTGGAAAATCAAAAAAATTATAATGGATCTATTGTTAATACTGAGCCACTTCCGCAAGACCCAGTGGTTGATGAATGTTTGGAATATTTGGTGGCCGGTGCACAACCAAGAATTGAATACGCTTTAATCTGAATCAAGATTATACTGTAAGTGGACTTGGGGTGGCGGCTATAAGTAGTAGAAGAAATTAAATTAAATCATTATTTATGTCCTGACAGTTGGAATATATTTAAAACCACACGTTACCCCGAGGCGCAACAGGCTATGTAGAGCAGTATCGTTTCCCTTCTGATGTTGGTCACGGTCGCCGAAATGAATTGTGTTACATGGCGTCTTCTTGCCATCGTTACCTTGGTCTTTCCAACCTTCTTCTGCCCTGACTTGTGCAGGGTTCTCCTGGCCGCTCGACGTTGCCCACCTGACTCGGACTTTCTTCATCGGCTACATTAGTAGGCTCCTTTACTTCCTCCTCGGCGCAACCTACAGCTCGGTGTAAGCTGTCTCCTCTCGCACAACCTTTATCCAGTCATCTGGGTCCTTGGACTTCCTCTGCCAAGAGATTATACAATTCTAAATTTTCGCACTCTGAACCATAGCTATTCGGTTCTTCCCTTATAGATGAAAATGGGCCGTATAATATTAGTTAATTTAATTTTCAAAAGGAACGTGATTTGAGTGGATTGGAGTGTATGCCAGTAGTATCTATTTGCTACAAAATCACTCAAAGTTAATTGTATTTCTCCTACGCTAAGTGGAAAATTACACGCCAATAAATGATATAATGCTGAACTGAGAAAAATTATATTTATTAATACACAATGAAGAATAAAGAGAATAATTTATGTTCTTGGAAAGTTGGAATGGATTTAAAGGCGGAACTAGGCTGGTTGTATGAAAGTTAAAAACTATGGAAAACACGCCGTTAATGAATGCAATTTTTTTCTTCTAGACTTTCGATCCATTTCAAAATCTGGTTGGAGTGTTTACGTCAGTCAGTGAGTCAAGCTCTGTTACAAAAATCAATCAAAAGAGCCAGACAGACAATGGAATTTGTGACTGCTGTGACCTGGCGTTCAGCGAGTGTTTATGCGGCGAAGAAGAGTCGACGTGGCGAAAGAATTACCCGAAGAATGCTATTTACACGTCTGTTGTGACAAAGGGAAAAACTACTGCGCCGTATAGGGGCCGGAAAATTTTGCGTGAGAGCCCCTCTCCTCCGCCTATTGTTACATTGTCTCCTCCAACGACTCCTACGAAAACGCAGGTGACATCTGCGCTGTTGCCTGTAAACGGTACTGTACCGCTACTAACTGAGCAACCTACGTCAATGTCAGCATTCGGAAATTTGACAATGCCTATGCCGCCTTTAGCTCCATTATCATCATTTCCGGTGTCAATGAACATGCGGTCGAGCGCCAACTATAACTTGCAGCTACCTATCGCGCCTCAATCCGTGTTTGCGTCAAATATGGTAGCATGTCCAGCGAGTAATGGTAACCTAATCAACCCCTTAACCGCTATCAATCTAGTAAGCATACCGACTGATTCGCAATTGAGTATTTTAAATATACCGTCGTCGCCATTTCTGCATCAGAGACGCGTGGTCACACACGAGATGGGCATACAGACGGACGAGACTGAGGAGAATGCGCAAGAGTTGGTGGAGAGACGGCAGAAATTGTTCCAGCATTTGCACTTGAGCAATAATGTAATGTCGCGGCGTGTTTCTGGTATGCGGGCGAAGCTCAAGAGCAAGAATAAGATTTTGAAAGAGTGGCGTTTGATATTGCAGGCGACTCAGGCGTTTTTTGGTTTGGAAACTGCACAGTTGGACAATGACGATTCCAACACGTCGGAGGAGGAAACTGATGATGAAGGTGCCTCGTGAAATTGAGCAAGTGCTTAGTTTGTTGTGTATAGTGTCTCCTTTTTACGACAAATCAACGATTTCAAGTTGGCGACTTGTCAATGTGAAAATGATGGGCTGTGGTGACATAAATTCACAGTCGTCGGCAAAGTGCTGTAAAATTATGAACCGGACTCCCGCCCTGTATTTACAGAACACTTCCAAGATATTTTATATTGAATCTACTGAGTAATGCCCGGAAAGGGCTTGGTTACTTATTGCTGTCCTATTTGTATAAGGTTAGTATAAGGAAAGCTTTATGATGGTCCAAATTTTCGACTTTGAGATTTCAGTGGATTTACACGTTTTGAGGCACCAGGAACCCAGAAAAGGGGTTTTTATGAAATGTCTGTCTGTTCATCGATTTGTGTGCAAACTACTCGGTGGATTTTGTGGAAATTTGGAATTTAGGCTTACAGAAATCATATCTCGGGATGATTTATTTTTATTTTTGGCAACCTCAATTTTGGGGGGTTTACACATCAAAAATTAAAAAAAAATAATAATCTCAAAAACGGCTCCAACTTTTTTTTTTTAAATTCTCATGCAGTTTATGCGTGAGTTCTTTAGGGTGAGGCTCATATAAACAAAAACAAAAAGGCTGTGGTACGACAACTGAGGTCTGGTGGAGGTTCCGCCTGCTTGGCCACTGACCTACAAGGGATGTCGTGGTTATTATTATTATATTGATCCAATTTCGATACAGAGTGTACACTACAATAAAATTATTTACCGCAAGGCTTCAGTCAGCCCGTGTGCGGTTTCGCTTTTGGATATACATGTAATTTAATAATATAATAATAAAAATAATTTTTAGCTGTTTTAATCTCAAGGGGAAATTTTTTGTAAAAATGTAATCCAGTGAATTCTGTTTGTCTCTTAGTGCTGGCAAGTGGTCAGGAATAGTCTCATTGGCAGATATTATGTTATGCATAATGGCAAAGCTTTATTTAATTATCTATTTATATGTGTGGAAGCGAGGTAACCTCCTCAAGAGACTATATGCGAAAATAAAGAATCAGGAAAAACAGTGCGACAGTGTGACCACTTCACTAACTGCGCTGTCCTGCAATAATTATCAATCAATTACCTATTGATTTTCTATTTAAATTATGTTAATGTCAATTGAACCGGTCTGTGAGCTACATTTTTACATAAAGCCCAAGCTTTATTTAATTATAAATTTGCATTGTGGAAGCGAGGCTACCTCCTCAAGAGACTACGGGGCGGGTTCGACAATTACTTAGCCTACGAAAGAAAAACGATCATTTTGGAAAAATGGCGATTTTTTTTTTTCATAGTCTCCTTTTGACTCAATACACTTGACCCAGCGATGCTCCAACTTTATCCCGCCCGAAAAAAAGAATTTCTGGAAGTCAGCAAAATTGGCCTCCGTGGCGGCGATGACCTCATTCGGCTCAAATTTCTGTCCAACGAGTGACTTTTTCAAGTTTCGAAACAAAAAGAAGCATATGGCCAAACCTGGTGAATTTGGTGGATAGGTAGCCCAATTTGGTCTTGGCAACGGGTGAGGTGTAAGCCGGTGCGTTCGTCATGGTGGAAGAGCATTTTTTCCTTTGCCAAATGGGGCCGTTCTTTCCACGAAGTGACGTCGAATCGGCCCAATAATTCGGCATAGTGCAGCCTTGTAATCGTTACATTCTTCTTCAGGTCGTCGATATAGATCACACCTTGTGAATCCCAGAAAACGGTGGCCATCACCTTTCCGTCCGATGGAACAGTTTTCACCTTCTTCGAGCACGTTAGCCACTGTTTCGACTGTTCCTTTCTCCCTGGTGTGTACCAGTGGATCCATGTTTTGTCAACGGCCACAAAACGACGCAAAAACTCCTTCGGATTTTGCTTAAACAGCGTCAAACACAGATCTGAAGTGGTCTCATGGTTGCGCTTGTTGTCCGGTGTCAGCAAATGCGGCACCCATCGCGCCGACTGTTTTCTCATGCCCAAAATTTCATGCAGGATATAACCCACGCGGTCTTTTGAAATGCCTACTGTCTCGCGCACCTTCAATCGGCGGTCTGCTAATACGAGATCACTGATTTTTGTCGTATTATCCTCTGTAGTAGCCGTTTTCGGGGCACCTGGGCGTGGCTCATCAAAACAAAGTGTGCAACAAAGTGCAACTCATTAAACCACTTTGACGGTCGCCATCGAAAGAGAAGAGTCACCGTACACAGCATCCAAGCGCCCTTTGATTTTGCTGCGAAATTTCCCTTCCAAAAACAAGAATCTAATCACCGATCGACATAGTTCTTTTTCCATTTTTCTTAAAGCCCCTTCACGCCCCTCTTCAACAGGTGGGCAAAACAAAACTACGAGTCCGATTCGACTGAAATTTTGACAGACGTCGTCTACTGGAGTACTACTATGTACACGTAAATGTCTCGTGCGATAGTGGGGCCATGGGACGGTGAGGCTAAGTAATTGTCGGACCAGCCTCGTATGTGCGAAAATAAAGAATCAGGAAAAACTGGACAGTGCGAACTCACGATCTATGCCTTTCCTGGGCGTCCTGTTACAACTTCACTAACTGTGCTGTCCTGTAATAATTATCTATTAATTACCTATTGATTTTCTATTTAAATTATGTTAATGTCTATTGAACCGGTCTGTGAGCTCCATTTTTACATAAAGGCAAAGCTTTATTTAATTATAAATTTTTAACATTAAATTGGCTCACGTGGACTACCAGAGATTTTTTTCTTAATTATTAATATACGATAGAGAAAAATACAATTATAAAAGTTCAAAACGGAAAGGTTTGTCGGAACACATGTTCTTTGCTCATGAAAAATTGAGATTAATTATTATTACTATCATATTATCAAGAAAAAACTGGACAGTGTAAGATTCGAACTTACTATCTATGCCTTTCCGGGGCGGTGTAACCACTATACGTAATGTGAAGTGGTTTTCTTGATTGCCTATTGCCCGCTTTTCCTCTATGCTACGTTGTGCATTTAAAAATAAAAAAGATTTCTAAAGGCAAATTACGCTCTCTATTGAATCCATTCTTATCCAGACCACAATACATTTAATAACAAAACACTCCTGTATTCCAAATTTCGCACCACTATGTAGACAATTTGTGAACTTCTGCTATCACAGTATCACATTATTTTCACTTCGACTGGACACCTTGAAATCGTTCATTTCCCCAATATCCTTGATATCCCTAAAAATTTATAATTTGCTGCCACTGAAGATGATGATGAAGTTGAAATGTTTGACATACCACTGAAGATGGAGCTGCGCAGTTGTAGTCCAAGTTGAAGATGTGGTAGTTGGGCATTGCCACAACTTTCGACTGATGAATCTATTTGAATTGTACTTTGGCCAAGAGGAAATTTGTCATTTTTATTTAAATCAACTTAGTTGCAATATTGCGATTTACTGAATAAATAAGGCGGTTATTCCACTTGTCAATGTTTGATCAACAATTTGATGACTGATTTGTTTTACTCTAGGCCATTGTCCATTTTTAACTCCCGCATGTTGAGGCACGGTACGAGTGCACACGGACTCGTCACCTGTGGGACACGAAAAAGTTAAGTATTGCTAAAATATTTTAGTAACACTTGACAAAGTTATTTTATTTACTGTACTGTGGTCAAGTATTACGAAGTGAATGTGGGAAATATAACTGAAAGAACTTCTTGATAATACAATGTTCTCGTAGATTATGGAAATAAAGCATAGAGGACGGGCAAACACAGACAATTGAAAAAAAAAAAACAATATTTCCGTCAATTGTTCATGAAAAATTGGAATAACCGCCTTAGGAATATTAATTGTCATATTTCATATGAGAGTTGTGTATAGGAGTGACGAGACATTCGCTACGACTAAGGATTTTTCTTTTCTTGTGGTGTCACAGTTTCGGCTAATTTGATACATCTCCTTTGCCCAATCCAATCACGCCTTGCAGCCACGACAAGATTGGTTGTTTGTAAGTGTTCTAGGGGTGCTCTGATTAGCCGAAGAAGACGTGTTGGCACCCGAATTGTGAATCTCTCCTATATAGGGCCAGAAAGAACTTCTCCCGGTTCGGCAATTATTGATTCGAGATTTGGTTCGTCCAGCACCCATTTGTCGCTTCTTTGGTTAGCCATAAATTAAATAAAACGAATACTACAATATTAAGCATGTAAAACTTTCAGTTTGTCCAATATTATGTGCAAATCTCTCATTCTGTTTAATTTTAGTTTCACTTCTGCCTTCTTTATACACAAACATGATTAAATATGCTGTTTTTATGTACTGTGTGTCCAAAGCGTTTGTATTTGGGCTTGAACGTGGAATTTGAAATTCTTGGCTTTCTCAAGGTCTTGGTGGCCGATGTTAATTGATCCGGGCTCCCGGCTTACGCATTCCAAGTACTCTGTTTGAATTTAGTACAGTAAGGTGTGTAGCTATTTGACTTTGTTTATAAATTAATAGTGACTTTTTGTTCTAATATTAAGCCAACCTAGCGAAGTTAGGGGCAACCTATTTTACATGGCCTCTGAAGCATGTCCAAGAAATTTAGCAAGTGTGGGGCCCGACCTAACAACCTTTCGGATTAAACCACTAGTCTACATGTTGCTTTGCAGCGACTAGTTTTGGTTAGGATTGGGGTAACTGACAGCCCTAGTGAACACTCAAGGCCGTTCCCTCCAACTTCAAGAAATCTTTCCAAAGGTAAACTTACTAGCCACTATTGGTAGTATTGAAATATACCTACTCAGCAAAACTTTCCAGAAGGTAAATTTTGTGTTTTTTGTTGTTAATACCAAGCTGTCTCTGGGGTTTCACATTTATTAGAAGTTGGCGGGAACGGTCCTTAATTGCGCTTAAAGTACTTCTAGCGTAGACGCATATAATTTATATATTTTCCGAATTGTAAAAGAAACAATTAACTTACATTTTGTACAGTAGAAATATTGTTTTATAAAGAAGACACAACCATTAAGTTGTAAATTTTGTATATATTATTGAAACATAGATTTCCCCTGGTTAAAATGGGGCTTTACTTATATATGTGACATTGGAAAAGTTTGTTTTGTGCCATTTCGATTTGGTATATTGTATATTTCTATGTTCCAAATGAGGCTTTAATACAACAGTTGAAATTCCCGAAAAGTTTGTTGTGAATTAATTTGTCACTTTGTTACGTACCCTACGTGTACACTATACTATTTAGGTCATATTTTCCTATGATAAAGTGGTAATATCGTATGTAACACTTACAGGTACTGATTAACTATTTAAGAAAGCCTGTGCAGCCAGGTGAAATAGAGTCTACGGGCTGCATACCACTCTGGCGATGTGCAGACTCGGGTTAGAATCACGCTTCTGGCAATTTTTTCATATCTTGTTTTCTCTGATGTCCCTGCATGTAGAAGCTGTCTACATAGATAAATAGGTAGTCTATACTTCTAACTGTATTTACTTTCTGTATTCAACGTCCACTCTTGGCGTTACCGCCGTCTGGTGCCGCGCCTGCCATTATCATGATGGAATGTCATTGTTAGGGCTCTGAATCGATTAACACGTTAGAAGGTGTGCAGGATCGATGCGTCCGCTGAAGCAACCAGGCCTAGGCGAAACATGTGCCACAGTCTAACTGTTACATGTAGTATAACATAAAATATTGGAAGTATCCATAAGGCGTAGTATGAATCGCTTAAAGTAGCTCACTGACATGCATGGCTTGGTATAAGATACCAAGATATGGGTCAAAATCTGCATTAGAGTGCACATATGCTCGTCGCGAGAGCATCTATGTACGGGAAGACGTGGAGACTTGTGATCAGTACAGACTACTCTGGCCAGGTGGAGACTCCCTGACCTAACCGCCCATTTTTCCATGCCTTCCTTTCTCTCATACGGTATTAGACCTACATTAGTAAAGGACAATATGCCGGCTTTCGATTGGTTTCAGAGGGCAATAGATAAATAAGTACCTTTTTTTGTTATATTACCAAGCCACCTAGCGGAGATAGATAGCCCTCTTGTTCTTCTCCGGCTCTCGGTGGTGAAAGGATCTGCCGTCAAATTGGGATTTGGCGTTGCCCAGGCTACGCCCGATCGATTTACTAGAATAGCAGTAGGTAAAAGTGATCTTCGTGGAGGCTCCTTTCGTGTACCCCTGGAGGCTCCTTTCGTGTACTTCTCTCACACTCAACTAGGAAGACCCTCCGAAGCATGGCCAGAAAATGTAGCCAGTGCGGAACTCGAACCAACAACCCTTCGGGTGAAATTCACTAATTTACATGTGTTGACAATGTGACCTGTGAGGGTGGCAAAATTAATGACTGGTTGTAGCCAAGTACATACTGTATGTATTGCGTAGTAGCAGTCTTACGCGACCGGGGCCAATAGAGAAAATCCGAATAGTGAGTCTTGGTCGATGTGCCCATGAATCAAAGATGACAGCAATTTCGTCCTTTTCATAATTTGACTTTGCTTGCTCTACAGTTCATTAAGATCACTCTGCCGTCCATCCCTAGTTGCAAAGCCATAGGTTGACATACACGACGTGTATCAGTTTTGCCAATGGCAAAAATTAACAACAAAAACAAATATTTTCCGATAAATAAATGTGGCTAGACATAATACTCACAAAATACTATAATATATATATGATAGTGCTGCCATAAAAAAATTATTTTAAAATAATAGTCTTATCGTACTAGGTGGTTTACAGCATAGTTCTTTTGCTTCTCTGTACTCTTGTTTACTGAACTTTTTAGTTCTCTTTCATTTCTCTTGTTGTGAATCCTCGTTTCTGACCTTCATCTCTAGCTATGAGCAGCGTGGGTGGAAGTTCTGATTTAGTTTTGGCATTTTCGACGCCAAATACCAGGCTAGCACGATCCACAGCTCAGACAATCAACGATTCCGCGGTTGTTTTCCAGTGTTTTAAGCGGGTGGTTCCGGCCATAGGCTGCATACTGTATGCAGCATACAGTTATTTATGCTGTTAGGTTGACTCAATCAACGATTCCCGGAGTTGCGACGAAATGGACACATAACGTCTCAACATCATTTCATTCATTTGTCAATTTTGCATGAGCAGAAGAAAATTTCACACCTGAAAGCATTGCCTCCACGACGCTTTGAGAAATGCCCGGTATCGGCAATACTTAACTTATGTTTAGGCACAATCTATTAAATTTTATTATCGTTGCAGGTAACCTATGGCAATGGCGCTTCATCAGTAAATCGTAATTCTGCAGGACAGGGGCCCTCCATGCCTGCGACTAATATAAGAACGCTCATAGTTAATCGAGCCCGATCACCTACTAATTCTAAGGTGACAAAGTTGATTTTCATCCCTACCATTGTGGGAAATATGCCTCCAAGTGGCAACGCATCTCAAACAAATCCCACTAACGCAAAATCTCATTCCGAAAAAAATGCTCAGCCTCTCGCGACTGATGATTCAGATTGCCAAATCGTAGCAGAAATGCAAAATAATATGGCCAATTTAACAATTCCTCTTCCTCCAATAGGACTGCCAGCTAAAACTTCTCCTGGCACTTTAAATATAAAACTGGGTCTCGCGCATCCGTCCAATATCCCTGGAACCAATAAATCAACCACCGTATCTGAAGCTTTGGGTGCACCCTGGAAATTCATCGGCGTCGCATCCACTAGCACAAGCATTGATTCGTTAAGCACCAAAACGTCAGATTGTGCAACTAATGCATTTGTAAGAAGCGGTTCTTTACCTAGCACGTCGAGAAACTCCAAAACACCAGACGCAGCTAATGACAATGATAAACCGACTGCAGTCTTCTATATTCTCCCTTCGAAAGACAATTATAGCCAGATTTATTTTTACGATGGCACTTCTGTTGGTGCATCTGAGCCCCGAAAGTCGGTGGTTAATGAATTAAAAAAAATACTGGATTCCTCGCCATTAACTGAAGAAATAAGAACTGTTCATTTGGGTAAGAAGCGTTTTTCGTTTGTTCCCGTGAATTCTGGCGAACAAGTTCAGAATCTTAATCCTGGAAATAGCAATTCTAAAACGCATGTCAAGAAAGACAATGCTCGCGACAGATTAAAGAAAAATTCTGGCCGCTCAAATTGTGGGAAAGCAGCTGGAGTTAGCCAGATAAAAACTCCAAAGGTTGCAATGACGGACGCTGAGTGCCAGTGTGGATTAGGTATGTATCCCAATCCTGCGTTGGAAGAAGAAATAGCTAAAGTCAAACAGATGGAAGAGCAGTTAAAACGGAGCAATGATGCGCTCGGGTTGGCTATTAAGCGCATGGTCTATCGACTTCGGCAAAAAAATAGTACGCTAAAGGAATGGAAAACTAAGCTGCAAATAGTGCAGAATTTTTTGGGGTTGGAAGCGCTGCCTGAGGAAGAAACAGACTATTCATCGGATTCCAATACCTAACGACTGAAAGAACTGGTGCAAGTTAACCCGTACATATGCTCTATCAATTAGCATAGGTACTGTAATAGATAACTTTGAGTAGGTAATGAGTAAGGGTTAGGTTTCGCTTGCCTCGACTTACCCCATCCCAAAGCACTGAATTGATTGACAGGACGTTAAAAGGTATAGGACGGGCAGATCAATATAATGTAATAATGACCAAAACCAAACCTGTTCGGTTTGTTACTTTATTTAACATCTATAACATGTGCCTACCTGAAGTTGGAAAGCATCGATAAAAAATATTTTTAGTCATTTTTCATGAAAATTGAGTCATTTTATTTAACCAAACTGTCAAGGGTCAATCGATTTATTGGGTAGGTATTGTTTTCATTAATAAAGACTCAATATATTGCACCTACTGTATATAGCCTATATACAGCTATGTGAATTTGAAGAAAACCGTTGGAGTCATTTTTGCGAGAAACAGTGTTTTTGGAGTTTTTGTGGGGGTGAAATCCCCAAAATTGAGATAGCCGAGATATGATTTTTAATGGAATTCCGTCAAGTTTAAATTCAAAGGGTTTTTATTATTTTGTCATTGACGTGTGCGTTCTGCTTGTTCGTCGCCGATTTTTTCGCGACAGATTTGGGTGTGTGTCACACTCCGAATACCACTAATTGGGACCTTCTATAGATTAGAGTATTCAGAGTGGACTTATGAGAGGGGAATTATATATAAGCTAATAGGATGGTACCAAATACCTTATATTATATTAATACACTTAACATTAATACCACATAATAACTTAGGGACAACTTAAGCACTTAAGGGATAAGGGACAACATCATGAATTGGGGGGGGGGGGGAACTTAGTTACATAAGGGCTACATGATAACGTACTTACTCATACATCCATAGGAGCTTACTCCTACTTGCACCGTGTATCAACTCACATGGTGAATCAGTTCTGTCTCACTAGACTCTATCGACTCTAACTACTCTATCCATAGTCTC
The DNA here is from genome assembly GCA_963971405.1 of Psococerastis gibbosa. Lineage (NCBI taxonomy): Eukaryota > Metazoa > Arthropoda > Insecta > Psocodea > Psocidae > Psococerastis > Psococerastis gibbosa. The sequence continues at coordinate 47,747,346 of OZ020487.1, forward strand.
CAAACTCTCTCTCTGGACTCTCTAAAACTACTCTCATTCTTCGAACCCAAGGTTCGTGATTTATACATTATGGCTAAGGACATACGTGACGACCGATATAACATTTACACAACAGAGGTTTGCCGTCTGTCCTCAGCCCTGAGCCTAGGCCAAGAAGAGCGTCTGCTCTTGTGTTAGGCCTGGGGCGTAACAGTGTGCTATAAAAACTAATGTCGCCCGACGACTACTGTACCTTACCGAGTTGACGACCGACGGCCTTCGAACGCCATAGATCTTGCGATATATTTTCATCGTTATGAGTAAATTGCCTTTAAAATCTACTGTATTGTGTGAAGCCTAATTGAGTCTGAGTGATCTCCGTGTGTTTGTTTTTTAGGTTTATTTGAATATCTTTTCTCAAGCTACATTGATCTCCAACAGAGAACCAAATTTAACTAAGCTTCTACTTCCCAAAAATGTATATCGCCTAAAGTCATTTTGTAAACTGGGCTTGGTTCCCTTGTATGGTCTCAATTTATAATATGTACCTACAGGCGAGGATCTAGAATGAGACCAAGGAGGAGCTAAGATGAAATACGACATTTTTTTTAAAAATAGGGCTGAAATATTGGGGTGTTACGCGCAGTTTCAGAGCAATAAGGGTTCTATATTATAGGTAATTAACACAATCGAGCACAAGGGGGGGGGGGGGAGAAAAATAGGACGCATTTTGAGGAACCTAATGGGGGGGGGGGGGCTATAGCCTGTGTACCTATAACTGAATATAAATATAAAATTTATTAGAAAATTAGTTCAATTTTTTTAAACAATGTATACAGGTACTACGACTTTTATGTACCTACTAAGATAATATACTAATACACAGCCTAATTGAAGAGGCGAAAGGTATCAAGAATAAGAACAGGTCCACCTAACGAGCCAGTCGCAAAATGGAAATTTAATTAATTTAGAAAGAGCAAAGTACTTGTAATAAACATAGCCTTATTATTTCTATTGTAACTTCAGCAAAACTTGCCGGCCATAACTATTCAAACAATAACCCGATTATTTTTTTACTAGGCCTAGGTAGGTACTCTGAGACTGCCTAGGATACACCTATTGTAGATGGTTGTGAAGTTGTTGATAGTATAATGTAATGCTAATTATTGCCAATCTATCACAGTAAAGACTGTTGATTTAGTGGTACACAAAAAACCGTGCAATTAACTATTCCTCATAATTTTAATCAAAGCACTCCTGAAGCCACTAACTTGCCAACTCTAATTGTGTTATTTTTTGTTTGTCTTAGGTAGGCCCTATATCCTACTTGATGAAGCCTAAAACTGGGATTATTCGCCTATATCTCAGTTAACAATGACAAACCTGTTTTGAACTTGAACGTGCAGTCGTGCACTGAAATTTTTGTTTTGAAATGGGCGGTGTTTAATCCGGAAACGCATATGAATTAATACTTTTTGATTTGTCCACCAGATGGACGTTGGTGGACTACTGACACTGAGTACTTTCTACTGCCACGGTTTGTTGACATGACAACTTGTTAATAAAAAAAAGTAAAACAGTACTGTAGTAACTTTCTTTTTAATTTATTTATTTAATTAATAGCTTAAAATGATTAATACGGGGTGAGTATAGAGTACCATTTGTGTTGAATAGGTTTAGGTGTCACTGACAACATTTAATTATGTGAAGAATCCCATTTTTTAGGAATATAACGCCCTGAAGTTTGAACTTTACCCTCAACTCCTATCAATTATTATTTATTGAATATTATTGCCCTTGATAAATACAATCTAATCGCAAGCTGCAGGGGCATTGTGACGCCCATAACTGTGAGAAGACAATTTGACAGATCTTCATTTTGAAACTTGAGACAGTCAAAGCTTAAAGCTAGGGTTTCTAGATCTCATGCGCCGACAGCACGCCTATAAAGCCACGCTCACAGTCAGTTCGTCCAGTTTATCTATTACATATATTTCGTTAGCATCCATTGTCACGAATATAAAAACAAGCCAAATAAATATTTCGGATTTACGGGACGCCCCGTTGCATATACACTTTTCTTCAGGGTCTAAACTCTAAAGTAACAGGCTTCCAATCGGCTCTCTAATTTTTGTATAACCCGAACCATTATTTCATATATTTCTGATGAAGTGGTGTTATTGTTTTGCAACGTTTGACTTGAGACTTCATAAATAGGTGACACGTTGCTTATGAAATTAAATACTGCTGCAATGTCATTATATTCACAGGCTTCAACTGTACTATCGTCACTAATGAGAAGTAATTTTAACCTAAGCCTTTAAATACGGGACATTTTCTGTCCCTTACGAGAAGCGTTGAAGCATTGAATATATACAACTGGTGTTATATATTCAATGGTATAGGTACCGCTTCAATGTCCGTGTTATATATACCATATAATAGTACAACGTACTACCAGAAGCATCGATAGGAAGGTTCCTCAGAAAAACAAATTGTTTAGTCATTTTTCAAGAAAATTGAAACATTTTATTTTTTATGCCCTGAACCACCCTATCAAGGGAGATGCGTCCTTCACATTAATCAGTATTTCCACCAGTCTTAAGTAAGCCAACCGCCTAGGCATGTCGTCTTAGTTTTAGGAATCGTCAAATTTTAGAGAAAAAAAAATGCGTATGTACATAAAAAGTAAAATCCTAACGTTAGATAACTGGCAGCTAGTAGGTCAATGTTAAGAGTGTTAGTACCGCAATATAAGTGAATTTAAAAGAAATCGTCGGAGCCGTTTTTGAGGAAAAACCTTTTATAAACCTTTTGGCGGTTTTTGTGAAATTAAATTATCAAAATGTTATCAAAAAAATTGGGCAATTTCTTTTTGAGCCTACATGCAGAATTTAATTTAATTCAATCGAGTAGTTTGGCCCCAAATCGAGTTACCGACATTTCGTAAAAAATGTATACATACAGTATATTTAAATAGGAAAGCAGTAATATAAGGTAAACTAATTTAATTAAATTAAATTAATTTTTAAGGTAAAGGTTACAGAATTTCTGAAATAAAATCATCTAGATGGGTGGATGATGTGAACACACGAAAGGAGATTAAATAGAATCCTAAATTGTTAAAAGCCTTAGTTCATGCTACTGCTTTTATTGAAAGTAACATCAATGTAAAGAAATGCTTATACCTGTTTCAGAAAACTTGCTGGGAGAACCATTTTTATAACAGGTGCGAGTCGAGGCATTGGCAAAGCAATAGCTCTCAAAGCAGCCAAAGATGGCGCGAATGTCGTCATTGCAGCAAAAACAGCAACTCCACACCCCAAACTGCCAGGAACTATTTATACAGCTGCGAAAGAAAGTTAGTTTATTTTTTATTGATACTTTTTCAGTGACTTCGGTGGCAAGGGGGTAGCGTGCTTGTACTTGTGCGAGTCTTTGCTGACCTTGCGGTCGGAGACGTGTCGTAACTCGACACAAGTACCTATTAGGTTACTTAGTGAGGCGATTAGGAGGTTAATCGGATGCACTCATTAAATTGTTTGTATGTGATTAACCTTTAAATAAATAAAAATAATACAATACTAATTAGGGTCGCTCTATTTGCTCATAACATTACTGGAAAATTAATGATTTTTAGACATTTTTAGGAAGCTAATTTTTTGCCAGTAAAACAAGCAGAATTGTTGACTCAAAAAACGTACCTGCCGCTGCAAGGTGTCGAAAATCTAACTTTACTTTCTTAGCCCTTGGCTTTTCTCTTCACTCTCCATGTCGTGTGGTTTCCTGCATCTTCCTCAGGAATCCTCTCACGGTCTTGTTTGTAGAGGCGCCTACAGCTCTGTTCCCTCCAGCAAATCATCACAAATACATTCAAGTTCAAACTCAGTTAGCCATTTTTACCTGGGGCTAGCCGCAGTTGTAGGCTTCGTCAATTTGTTGCAGTGGGCCATCTGCAGCTAGCCTTCCTCCTGCTTCAGTGGCGATCACCACGCCAGTTTTTTCTATATCCTCTAATTCCGTTTATAAAGAGGTTACCTCTTCAACCAAAGTTAATTTAATGTCAGTGTTATACATACCATATAGTACTGCTATGTAAGCCATCACTTGTACCATGGATAAACCATACAAAACTTATATTTTGTCTATAAACGCTTCGATTCCCCGGTATTGTGCTATCCTTGTGGCAGGCCTACGGTTGTTGAAAATATCTCATTTACTCACTCACAATCATCATCAATAAACAGCTCCAGTTGCCGGGTGTGATATTCTGTCTCTCCCCTTCTGATGAAGTTATCCATTCGCTTTAATTAGCTTTACGTGTACGAACCATTGCAGTCTCTTTCTCGCTATCCTTTGCATCGATGGTTCTTCCACCCCGAACTCTCTTCTGATCGCTTCATTTCTAAACGTATACCTTCTTGTCCTCCGACTGGCTATTCTGGTGAACGTCGTTTCAGTTTTATTATACTTATTTACTGGTTGTGATTTATTTGTAGTTGAGGATGCTGGGGGTAAAGCTTTGCCTTGTATAGTCGATGTCCGTGATGAACAACAGGTGAAAACAGCAGTCGAAGCCGCGGTGGAAAAATTCGGCGGAATTGACGTGTTAGTAAACAATGCCAGTGCAATTTCACTAACTGGTACTCTGGCGACGGAAATGAAGCGATATGATCTCATGCATGGAGTCAATACTCGCGGTACATTCCTCGTGTAAGTAAAATTAATCGAAATCTCTTAATGTATAGATGAATATTTTTTAGTCTGACAGTTTAAGTCTGTGTAAGTGGGAAAATCACCACTGTATAAGGCGTTGTGTGGTGAGCTAAGAACCTAATGGTAAATACTAAATTTGTATGTTATAATGTCGAATCTCCAGTCCAGTTTACCACATGGACGATTTCAGCCTACTAAACTATTTTCTAATTATATTGCTTTTTCACAGTTCAAAAATATGCTTGCCATACCTCAAAAAGTCTAAGAACCCGCACATTCTGAACATTAGCCCTCCTCTGCTGATGCAACAACACTGGTTCGAGAACCATGTCGCCTACACCATGGCCAAATATGGAATGAGTATGTGCGTGTTGGGCATGGCTGGCGAGTTTAAATCAGACGGTGTCGCTGTCAATGCTCTGTGGCCTTATACCGGTGAGTAGGATAGTTATTTAAACTAGCTAGAGTTCTATATAGGAGAGGCGCGGTGTATTTTGAGGATTAGACGTTGCTGAAGCAGCAGCAGTAGCAGCACTAGACAACACCATGGCCAAATATGGAAGGAGCATGTGTGTGTTAGACAAAGCTGACGAGTTTGAAACTGGCGGTGTCGCTGGCTATACTCTGTAGCCATATCTGGTGAGTAGGGCATTTATTTAAGCTAGCTAGAGTTCTAAATAAGAGAGGTGCTACTTGTATTTTGTATTCAGTGGAAAACTAGCTACCAGTGAAAAAAAAAATGAAGATATGTTGAATGGAAATGGGATTTGAACCCGTATTTACCTTGCTGGGGTGCTATTTGACAACTACATCAAATCCATCGCAGCCCAAGTCCCCCCATCTTCCCGTACTTATTGTAGATGAATGGCTTGAGAATGAGTGACTGATGCCGGTTTTGTCAAATGCCAAGCCTTGCAAGGCTGTGAGATACTTTAAGGGATGCCCCGCTTATGGGGTATTTCACCATTCACCGTGGCCACAACCCATCTTGGGGTACACAGTAAAACAATAAATAAATATTGACTTTTCTCTCTATCAATAAGCCAACCTAGCGGAGTTAGGGCTCTAAAGCCCTCTCTTCCACTTTACTAGGAACTAGGGATGCCACCAGTCTCGGACGCCATGGCCTCTCAGTTTTCGCTCGACGACGCATCGTCCAACTATCTTCTGCCCTGAGGTGCCATATGCGATGTCCAAAACTGGGGAATGCTCCCATGTGCCTGTCATTATGGATGGCGCTGCGTATGCCGTCCTAACGATGGACTCCAAAACCTGTACAGGAAACTTATGCCATATTTTAATCATCAATGTTTTGTTTCGATTCAGCTATCCACACGGCCGCCATTGAAATGTTGTCGGGCCCTGAGAGTGGGAATTACTCCCGTAAGCCTGACATTATGGCTGATGCTGCATATGCGGTCCTAACGAAAGACTCCAAAACCTGTACGGGAAACTTCTTCATGGACGAAGATGTTCTTAAAAACGAAGGCATCACCGACCTCAAGCAATATGCCGTGGACCCAAGTGAGTTATCCCATTGAAGTAGATTGATATTCTGAATAGACTTCCGATATCAATGTTTCGCTTACGGAGAAAAACCCAACTAAACCCCGTAGCACGACCATCCATTGATGGTTTAAACCTTTAATTTAGCACAATTACATTTACTGTTTAGTTAGCATAATCTGCTGCAGGGCTATAAGTTATACGTATATAATATATTTAATGTAAGTTAAGTAAGTGAGATTACCTATCTCAAAGTCTCTACATTAAATGTGATTGGTATTGTCTAGTCATCGTTTGTCGGCGCTATTTCATTAAGATGGGTTTTAAATGTCTCCAAAATACGTTCAATTTATTTACGTTTTTTGGAAGTCTATTATAGTGCGTTAGTCCTACGTACCTTTGTAAATCAGTCTCGTGACGGCTACTTGTAGCGGCTGTATTTCAATGTACCTACTGGTATAATAATGCTGAACTTGCGGTATGTTGTCCTTGTCCTTGAATGTAACCCAAATTGCTCTATATAAACCAACAAAAACAGAACGGATTGCAGATTCTTTCGAATTCCACTTCTCAACAGGATTACCTGCACTTCGTGAAAGTAACCCTGAGCAAGTATTTACATTTACCCCCAGCAAAATTGATTCAATGTGCATAAGAAAGTTATCACCGCGCAACTCTGCTTTTATTCGCCACTCTAATTTCAACTTCTATCCAATTATGTTTCAGGCAATGCGGACAAGTTATCACTGGATTTCTTTATCCCCGTAAGCTACGAGGAGATCGTGAAGACGCAGATGGGCAAAGCGGTGGATGAGAAGCTCAAGGCTGAGAAGGCAGCGGGCTCCTCAGGGGGTGGCGGCGTGCAGCGCATCGAGAAAATGTTCGGTGTTATCAACGCCAGTCTGTCTTCGGACTTGGTACAGCAAACGCAGGCTGTATATTCCTTCCAAGTCAAAGGTATTTATTTATAAGCACATAGTATCTGGAGAGCAAACGTCGTGTCGTGTGGCTATTCTTTGTTAAAATCTTAGCTCGTAAGAATGGGATGAACGTAAGATGGTCAAGTTTGAAAATATCTATAAGTATTGCAGCGGGCACAATTTAAGAGGAATCTTCCTCACCCTAAATTGTGTCCGTTGAACAACGTAAGGATCCCCTCTGGCTCAGTCATCTTATATTCGTCTCCACTACATAGCTTGATCCTAAATCCTAAAAAATAGGAACCTCAGTTCTTGGGCCTGGCCCTTAATGGGTGGTTGTTTGACGGTTTTTTTCATTAATTTTATAGATGGCAATGCAGGATGTGCAGTGGGTATACCTTAAATGATTGTGTTTGTTTTAGGAGAGGATGCGAGTTCTTGGTTTGTGGACTTGAAGAATGGCTCTGGAAGTGCAGGCTCCGGGGAACCCACGACTCCGGCTGATGTCACTTTGACTATGGACTCTAAAGACTTGTTCGACCTCTTTGCAGGTACCCGCCTAACTTACATGTAGAGTATCTATCGGAAGCTATGAATGCCCAACTCCTGTTGTCTTGGCATTGGTCATGGCCTCATGGTCCAAGAAGCATCCGGCCGTTTGTCCAACATTTTGGATAAACTCTCTGCCTTGGATGCCTTTCTGCGTCAGTGAAAGGCTCTGAACTGTTCTCCAGCGTACATCAGTAGCCTGCCCTTTATACAAATCTCTAAATTAGGAAGAGAGAAAAAAAATTGGCGGCTGCCTTCTGATGCCACTGTCCGTATCCTTACCAACAATTGTAGGGACATTCGATAAATGGCGCCTCCGTGCATCCATAAGGGGTATATCCTTGTTTTGAGCTGAAACAGTTGATGGGCAGTGGTCGAACTCACACGCTCCGGCTTGAGGTGGCACAGGTTTGAAATTTACATTGCATTTTTTAAAAATAAATACACGAATTTTCTATCTATCTATGGATCTATTGAGAGCATTCAATTTTCAGGCAAATTGAAGGCTACAAATGCATTTATCAGTGGGAAATTGAAAATTCAAGGCAATATTCAGAAGGCCACCAAGTTGGAAAAGCTGTTGGGGAAACTCAAGTCGAAACTGTGAAATGTCAATAATTCAAGTAAGTTCATACAATAGCTATGAAACACTCAATAATGTGTTCTGTATTTTTCACTTTGGAAAGAAAGTGTACCTGGGTTCCGGTATTTTATGAATATATTGCTACCAACCGTTAAATTATTGTTATTGCTAAATTATACAATCAAGGAATTAACAAGTAATCGACAAGAAAGTATAAAGTAAAATCGTCAAAATCAGGTAGGTGTGCCATTGTGCTAACTTAGTGCCTTAGTGACAGTGTAGAAAACTTTCTCTAAAAGATGGTCTTTAAGCAATTTAGGGAAGTTAGTAGCATTTCTCGCCGCTCTCAGTTCAATCGGGAGTTTTCTAAGGTTAGCGAAACCTTGTAGTATAGGATCCAGTCGCTCGCACTTGGCTGTGCGTAGTGCTGGCCTCACAATGTCTCCCCTTTGCCTCGTGTTGTAGGTGTGGGTGTCCCCATTTTGTTTAAATTTCCCCCACACGGCAGTGGTTCCTACCTTTTGGTTCCTATACACCTATAATACGAGACAACGGGGCACTGCCTAGTTTGAGCGACTGGATCGAACACTTCAAGGCTTCGCCAAAAAGCTACCAAATGAACTGAGAGCGGCGAGAAATGTAAAATAACTTCCCAAAATTAAATTACATTAGCCTGGTTTTGATAAGGGTGGCACCGAAATTTTAAATTACATAACCTAGTTAATGTACACATGGAGGCTTCCTTTTTTACAGATAAAAAACACATTTTCTCATATAAGATGATTGGGGAAAATATTTTTAAAATACGTGCGAAATATTGTGGGAGCTTTTAAGTAATTTTAATGCGCGTATTTTAACGCTTTGAAGAGAGATATGATGTTACAACAAAATTATTTACTGCTGACCTTTCCCTAAACAGTAAGGGGGAACTATAGTCACCTGTAACTGTATTGAGAACTGTGTCATTGCCTTTTTTGAAGCTTTGAAGGCATTTAAACTATAAAAACTGAATTACATCAGAAATTGTTGAGACATTGTTTTTTTTAAAACTAAATTCTTGCTGTAATTTATTAAAAACATAATCCTTTAAGGAACTGAGTATAAATAAATAACTGAAATTTATTATTTATTTTTTCAGTTGGCCCATGGTGATGGTGGACTACTTCATTAATTTAAGATTTTGATGAGACTGGACGCAACACTGTTAAATAATGCAATTTGTACAATTTATTAATATTGGGTGAGTTTGATAACAGCAGTTTTGTTGGTAGGCGGCCATTAATGGTAGAACTATCAATGACTGAGCTCTAAACTTTGGAATGAATTCCGGGTTGAATGAAGCTTGGATATCAAAAGCAATGGAGTGGATATAAGGCAATGTTTTTGGTATTTTTATGTTAATTATAACTATTTTAATGTTATTACAAAAAATAATTATTTACCAGTTAGAGTTGGCCTTGAACGTAAAGTATGGTCAAGAAAGATCTGGGACGTTCCCGATGCAGCCGATTAATACTTTAAGTCAGTAGGCCTATTTCAAATTTTTTGCAAACCTTGGATGTTTTTTTTACGAAATTAATTAATGTTTTCATACACAGCCGCAAACCTACTAGAATAGTCTTTTGAAGACTTCATATAATATAATATACTGTATGTAAACTTTCGCGGGAAAATTGCATTTTCTTGACTGAAGCACAATTAAAATAAAAAAGAACCGTTGTGAGGGCACCGGTACATATCTTCCTATATCAGTTAGTATGCCAGTTATAAATAATAATTAATTATGAGTATTTCAATTCCAAATAATTGTCCTAGATTCTTATTTTTTATAAAGCCTTCCAAACACATATTATACGATGTTCGTGGCTGTGCAAGGGGAATTTAATTAAATAATTAACAATTTTGTCGGTAAGAAAAAAAAAAAGAAAAAAACAGACACCGTTTACTATTGTACAATAGAGTAACGAATATCTGCCCATATATTTAGAGCCCTACTTCGGGTTAATGATAAGAATGACAAGATGGCGGTGGTTGGCTGGCAACCCGATCAGGACTTACGCTATAAGGAGAATTAATAACAAGATAACAGTTAAAAGCCAAATATTTTATTTTTGTTCCGCATTGGTGGAAATCTAGAATGAACGTAAGAAATACGTGTTTTCAAATTCAAAAGTTTTTACTGAAAATGAAAACATTAGAACACAACAAACATGATGTTTCCGTTATTTGGTTCCAGCAGGGCTAGTACCTACTGAAAAGTATAACTTACCCGGGGGCGTATTAAAACAATTTTGATCTTTCCGCTATTATTCTGTTAAAGCCGCTGGCGGGTTTATCACAGAAGATAAGGTCCTGCGTGCATCTAACTACACATATGGGGTTCCTACACTTCTCTTATAGCCCCAGGAATACGTCGAACATACGTATGTAATATTTTAATGCATCAGATTTTATTGAATCGTTATAAAAACTTATCCTTCGTGCGCAAATGCGCTGTAAAATTCGCGAATGTTCGCTAGGGCCCACTAGTACCGTATTAAAACTAACCAGCTCGTTTAAAAACAAATTAGACGACATTCAACTGTTTTGTAATGTTGGGCCCATGTTCCGCCTTCTTCTAACATATACAACAATAGACAGCAATAAATCTCTGTCGAGAAACAATTTGAAATTTAATACCGTAGTTATCCACTTTAACTGCCTTAATTTAAATACATTGTGGTTTTCGTAGGTTAATTTATACGGGATAAGTTATTCTTTTCCGTTGGTGCCAGGCCTGCCAGTTTTTATACTCTACCAGTTACTGTCACAAAAAATATGAAACTTAGATTACGGGAATGAATCGAATGTATGACGCAACAATTCAAACTTTGCTTCTTAAATTTGCTGTCACAATTTTTCTCCCTATTTTGGCTCTTCGCGTCGTTTTGTGGTATCCACTTGAATTTTTAAATCAAAAGTTTAAATTAAAACTGTAACAATATTGTACCTACATACATATTTCTCACTCCTGATTGGTGAAGAAAATCGCCTGTGTACATCTTAATATACAACATTTCATAAATAAAGCAACGATAAAATGACCAACTTAATAACACATGAAGCAATGGTTTAAGCTAAATATCTACAGTAAACGCTACAAATAATACAATACTTATAAATGAGTTAGAAAAATCATCTCAAAAGTTTTTATTTTACAATGTATAAGACACAAATAGCTAGTAACTATGGCTGGAGAACTTAGCATGTAATGTGATAATTATTTTTAACACACGAAGTTGTAACTGCAGTAGGTATTGGTTTATACTTATAATACCTATCTAAAAACCATAAAACCTTACCTAAAAACTGCATACGGTATGTCTATCGATACTCGAGAGCATACTGTACATCACTTCTTTTTGCGGCTCTACAGCCCTTGGTGGCCTGCTCGACCCCCCGGTCGCCCCCCCCCCGGTCACCTCGGTTTTCCATGACGCTCCACTATTAACGAACTTCCACCTCGACGGTTTCTACTAATTCGCCCTTCCAGCGGTATCGTGGCCGTCCTCGCAGTCGTCTTCCCTCAATAGCTGCTCTATACGTTCTGTTGGGCATACGGTCTTCTGACATTCATGCAACGTATTCCAGCCATCTTACACGCTGCGCCTTTATAAAAAGGACTATGTCGTCTCCATTGAGTATTGGGGTTGTTTCATGTACCTACGCCACCCTCCGTTTTCGTACAGGCAAGTCCGTGCCCAATATTTTGTTTGGGGGGACTCAAAAAATGATTAAAAAATTTTACGTCTTTTATCATCGAAAGTCCATTCTATCCTGTGTAAAGCCCTTTTATTTTTGAGGGGGCCTCCCCCCCCCCCCTTGCGTACAGGGGTCCATAGATTCTCCTTATTATCTTCTTATTCCCATGATACTGGTGCCTATTCATAATCTTCATATACTGTATATTAGACCTATTAGTAATCGCTCATGCACGAGAAAAGTGACACATTTCTAAATATTGACTTATGAGATAATTCAAATTTTAGTTCTGACCTTTTTTTAGTTTTTACTTGTAATACTATCGAGGCACTTAATACTTTTGAGATGTGACAGTTTACTTGAAAGAGAAGTGTAATTACCACGTCAACGCCTGGAGCACATTCCGAATTATGTCAGTATTGCCAAACCCGAAGTAGTCAAACTTGACAATGGATCAGTGACAAAACGCAATCTTATGGAAACAAATTAAACTAGATATGTGACACTACATTCATAAAATTCGCTATATTTTCCTCGACATTTTTGTATAAATAACTCAATTTTGCAATTTTTTGAAATGTGTAACTTTGCTCGTGCATGAGCATGAATATGTCATTTCCCTACTATTCTGCATCAAAGACAGGGTAAACGAAATGAAGTTGAATCATGATATGTTTATGGTGAACATCTGAGAATGACCCTGACTATTGTTATAGCTTGAAACAACGGAAAATCAGTAGTGTTCCATTGTAGAAAAAGGAAATATATGTCTTACTACGTACCTTTACGAAAATTAGTTTAAGCGTAATTGTGAAAATAACAATGTCATTTACAGCCGAAATAAGTTATTTTTAACTACACCAGCTGAGCTTTAACCTCGGCCTGCTAGTACTACTATAGCCTATTCAAAGCCCGACATCATAAATGTCCCTGTTTTCGTATTTATGCTAGTTCCCCTACCATGGTTGCATTTAGAGTTGGATTTGTTGATTGTAGTTAGTGGGTTTTGGAATACGTGTTTTTGTTTTGATAGCCCGAGACGTATCCGGAATTCTCAGGTACGTCTTTCCGCCCCGCTATGCCCTTCCCTTTGCCGCTTTCGTCGAACCTCTGCTTATGAGACCCCGTGTACTTGGAGACGTCTGTTAGCCTTTCTACTGTCGAGTCAGCTTTGGAGGCCCCCTGGTTTGAAAAGGAAAAGAGAAATATTATCGGACACCCGCACTATGCGTCTTGTACAAAGTCTAGTTTAATTACAAAGGCTTTCACGGCCAGAGTTACGTGACGAAGCAGTAGAATCCGGGATGATAGACCGCGGCCGTTCTTCCCCCTGCCCAAACAGTTGCTGCTGAGCCTCCGAGATACAATCTTAGAAGTCTACTGAAGATGTCGACCGCAGATGTTGACGAAAAGTTTGGAAGTACGGTTTAAGAGCGACCACGGCCTATCATCGCTGATTATACTGGTTCGTCAAAGTCTAGTTTCTCATAAAATATCGATCATAGATCATAGTAGATGAAGTAGAAGAAATGCTATTCTACAGTTTATTTCAGAGTATGGACCAATAGCACCAGTCGAATTATCACAACCGCCATGCGTTCATAATGAAGGATCCGATGGAAGAAGGAGTTAAGTCGTATTAAAAAGTCTCAGATGTTATCATGGATGTTGAAGGATCCCGTAGAAGAAGGTTGTAGTTCACACATCGAAATAATGTTATGAAAAAGAGTGGATTAGGCCTATACCGCATTCAACCACCGAACCTTCCGATTAGTTCTTCGATTGTGGCACTAATTGCATGCGTAATCGATTAGTCGTAGTAGATTAGTAATCGTCTTGTTGGTCATATTTACCGATGTCCTATGAAGGTCTGGAGTCGCACAACTGGCCAGTTTCTGCTCAATATCACCCGGTTCCATCTTTTTCGTCTTTGCCAGGTCTTCTATGAATTTCTTGTAGTCTTCTAACGTTATTTTCAATGACCTGAAATAAATTATCCTCTGTTTTACTATTTAACAAAGGGTTAGTTGGACTTACATTGACAGCTGTTTTAATAATCATTAGAGGCATGGACCCCTTCCCCTGCCCATGGGCTCCACCCTAGTATTGTGGGATTACTATGAGGCCCATGCCTCTAATGACTATTAACACAGCAGGCAATGTAAGTCCAACTAACCCTTTGTTTAATAGTATTACACCATTGCCATTAACCTTCACAAATAGAATATCCTCTGCTTTAGTTATGTTCACGTATTCAGCCCTCTTTAATGTGCTGTGCGACTTACGTGTGTCTGTTTGTAACAGTACTAAATACTCATATTGAAAGGTTCAAAGGACTGAATATTCGACCTCTGTTTTATTAAATTACCCGGTTTGACTAACTGTAGTAACAAAACTATGTTACAATTCTTTGGTTTTCTGCAATAGACTATTAGATTAGAGACTAAACCTATAATAAAAATGTTTCAATGTTTGACAACTTACTTGAATTTCTTAAAGTGTATCCCCGTGTCGGTGGTCGTAATGGTCTTCCCATCGATGACTTTGGCCTGTTTCATCCATTTGTCGCTTTGGCTAAGAGTTATGTGTTTCCCATCAGACTTGGTATCCCCGAACTTTGAGAACGCCTTGAACTGCTCTCGAACGTTGACTCTCGGGGAAGCTTCTTTCTCCTCGGCAGTCGCTGTTGTGTTGTCTGCTGTGGCAGGGGCTGCTTCCTTCTTTTCCTCTGCTGGTGCTGGTGCCGGTGTATCCGGTTTCTGCTCGTCTGCTGCATCCGCCATTATTTACCTGTAAAAAATATATATTAGAATGTGTTTATATTGAATATTGAAGAAACAATATGTATAATAATACAGTATATATATATATATATATATATATAAATAATATATAACTAATATATATTGAATATTGTTTCTTGCTAATAATTTTTTTTTTCTGTGATTTTTATATGATTTAACAATGAAATAATTAGTGTGTTTAAATATTGTTTGTACTGCAAACTGTTTAGGGGCCCATTTCACTAGCAAATCAATAACCGCCTCACGCAATTACCAAACCCCATCAGATCAGCAAGTCTGACAAGCGTTACAGGTTACTTGTAAGATCTATCATGTGCATGGTCATTGAGGCCATCGAACATAGCAGTACATATATACAATATTTAAAAAAAAAATTATTCGCATACAAACAATTCAATGAATGTGTCCGAATAACCTCTTAACCTCTTCATTCGCCTCAGTAGGTAATACCTGTGTTGAGTTACGACCGATCGCATGATGTGTACAGACTCGCACAAGTGCGAACATGCTACCACTACGCCATCGAAGTCGAGTCCTTAAATTATTGATTAAACAATGTTTTCTTTTAGAGTACCGATAAGAAGCACTGTGTTTCCGCAGGCTATGGACAACAGTGGCGGACACAGGAGAGGGGGGGGGGGGCACGGGGGGTCATGATCCTTCCCCAAAAATATTAAAAAGGCGGCAAAATTACTAATAAATTTTTTTAACTATAAAGTATGAAAAGTGTTATTGTACAATAATTGTATCCTTTCGTTTTGTATGTACCAACCAGTATTGTTCGGAAAAACTAAATCAGTTACTTAAATCAAATACCGTATTATTTTTATCCTCAGTATAAATACCTGAGGCGGCATTTTGAGGGTTGACCCGCCTCAAAATAAAAAGCTGCGTCCGCCACTGAAGGCCAATGGCAGTAAGCAGAATCCAATAAGAATATTATTGCACGAGACAGTAACGATCGATTTCAACCTTTTGTAGCTGCCATTATAGGCTATATAGTGTCTATAGTAAAAAATAATAATGAAATGCTGCAATATCGTATTTCTCGCTAATGAATTGGCAAGCCTTTTGAAAGACGTTCGGATTTAATGGGTGAAGGGAGGAGGGGCTGTTGACCTTTAAGGGAAGACTGGCTCATTTGTTTATTTTTTGCCTTTCCCGTTGATTCTGCCCATCCCTTTCACTATTCCCAGCCATAAAACCGCATGAAACTGAACCCACCCTTGACTTTATGCACTGTCTATCGTATTATAACATGTGGATGGCCTATCCGGCAACGAAAACGTTCATGTAAATTGCTTAGAAATCTATTTTGCGCCTTTTTTCACATTTGCCCCTGATGGGCACCCCAGCTGGCATAGCACGAACGGAAGAGAATAACTGGGAATTATAGGCCTATTTGAACCGGTGTTAAAAGCAATTCGTACATTTTTATAAATAATGATACCAAATCAGACGATATTCGTACCGAATCGTTCATTTCGATATTTCTTGTGGTCCAGTTGCAAATGGATTACTTAGTTTTTCGTGGTGAACCACCTCAGTCCTAAAGGGTTGGGCAATTTCTCTTTAGCCTTTAACCTTAACTTTTTTTGAGACTTAGGCCTGCTTAAAGTGGCCCTTTCCTCCCTTGTACAATGCTAACGACTCCATTTATTTCGGACATTACTTATATTGTTTCCGCATGTATTTTGGTCCATTGCCTAACGGGTGTACGTCCTCGATGTCAATCTACACCAGCTACAACCGATAATGGACAAGCTGAAACAAACTTACAATTGACGCCATGAAACAGGCGAAAGCATGACTTAACCAAGTACAGATACGAGCAATCTATATTCTTACTATACATATAAAATTTTGCAATGATGGCTATTAATTTAGCTATCTTCGATCAAAATCTAAACTATTTTATCAGTGATAGCGCATTAGGTCACCACTTTCTTGTGTGTGCTTTGTACACTTAAAGAAATACAAGTTCCTTATTACGGGCACTCAGTGTTAGATTTTTGCATGCAGTATACATTTTGACTGAATTTTTCATTTGACAAAAAAATATATTTATTCATTCATTCAAATATCTCACTGAGACTTTCAAGTCAGTAGTCCATTTGAATCCCCGAAACCTAATATTTCGCGCCTATTTTTTTTTTCAAAAATTTTCCCAGGTGGATATCTCCGGCTTCCTTGTTTGAAGCCATATGAATTAGTCAACGTTTGGAAAATATAATCTTTAGTGCTGTCAAAATTCGTGTAACCCTACTATTTCGCGCGTTTTAATTTCAAAAAATTTCCCCGGGGGAAAACCCTGCCCTCCTTTTTGGAGTAATATAACTTAAATAGGTCTTGTATGCAATCAAAATTAAACTTTGCTGCTGTCAAAATAAGTAAAACCCTAGTATTGTACCACCATCTTTTCAAAAATTATCCAACGATGGAGACTCCCGAACCCCGCCGCTAATGAAATTAAGTTTACAGTTCCCCCCATACCTACTATTTTGAAAGGGGCCCGGGGGGGGGGGGGGGGGGCATTTCCCAAAACTTGTCTCACCCTTAACAAATCCACCGCCCTGTCTATGTACAAAATAAAAGGCACCATGCCTCGTGCTCAGGTATAAAATAATAACCTTCTAAAGATATATAAAAACAGAGATGATGTCATCACTATGTCAACACCTTAACCTTGTGTTTACTGTTGATTTTATGTGAATATAGCATACTGTATATGATGACGTACTAACACTATGCAAAGTCACTGTCAGGAAATTAGGCAACGTGTGGAGCTATCTCTTGGCATGGAATACCAACAAGCCAGCAGATAGTGTTGTATGTACATGCCTACTATAAGGTGTTGTACTATCTCGATTCTCGTCCCAAAATACCAACAAACCTGATAGTAAATATCGAGAAGCCCACCTTTGTTTGAACACTGGGTGGCATAGGTATAGCTTTCACACTCAGTACGATAAATATGTACGATAAGCTAACTGTCAATTTTCATCATCATCATTTATGAAGAGTTGCAGTTGCCCGGGTGTGATACATGAGCCTCCTTCACTCCCTCTACTTCAGATTATTCAGCACTTCCTCTGGTACCAGTCCTTATCTGGTTT
Source organism: Psococerastis gibbosa (assembly GCA_963971405.1). Taxonomy (NCBI): domain Eukaryota; kingdom Metazoa; phylum Arthropoda; class Insecta; order Psocodea; family Psocidae; genus Psococerastis; species Psococerastis gibbosa. The sequence continues at coordinate 47,765,260 of OZ020487.1, forward strand.
CTGTATCTCTTCCTTGTTCATCCTCTTCCTCGCGCACCTCGCAGTCTGCTCACTGTCCTCAACGGTTTTTCGACTCCGAACTCATCTCATCACATCTTTTCTAATTCTATCCCTTCTCATCATCTTGTGGGCTGTTCTAATGAACATCATCTCAGCCGCTTGTCTATTGTTCGTGACTACTAGACTGTATGTTTTAATTAGTTTTTTTTATAGTAGAGCCCCAACCTCGCTCTTGGAAAAGGTGATGGCCGGCCCGGTTTCGGACACCGTTCAGTTTTAATTAGGTCTATCTTTGTACATTCTACATTATTAAGTCCACGCATACACACTTTATATAATATACTAGTATGTATGTATGTATGATCCTGGAGTAGGGACCCAGGCCACAATTTTAGCCCAAGGTCCCCCAGTCGTACTAGTCGAGTTCTATTCCTTCTGCGAATCCCGCTATAGCAGCAGGTTAGACTACTGGAGCCCAACCGTCATTTGCAATAGTGGACTCTACTGTCGTAGATGCACAAGTCTGGGGCGCCAGATCACATGGCAATCAGTGAGAATGTGCCATCCACCTTCGGCCTCCATCGCACAATAACCGCAATGATGTTCAATTGCACACCAACCCGGGCGAGATGATGCCTGAAATTCCCGTGACCGTAGATGATAGTACAACTACCAGTGCTCGCTAGCGTGTAATAAAGTCAACTTCAACGAAGCAGTAGAATCCGGGATGATATACCGTGACCGCTCTGAAAGCGGACTTCCAAACATTTCGTAAACATCTGCGGTCGACGAAACGCTAGGATGTACGCTTTCGGAACGACCACGGCCTATCATCCCGGATTCTACTACTTCGTCACATAACTCCGGCCGTGAAAGCCTTTGTAATTATAAAGTCAACTTTACTTGAAACATATCCGAAAAAGGGAGTCACAATATATGATATGTGCATTAAAGTTAGAGATGATGGGGAGGGGATGGATGAGTCATAGGAATAAATGGGATGTTGATAAGAGGGGCGGTGTGGGGAGGGGGGCATTTAAGGGAGCCAGCCTCCCCTAGATGACTCATCCTCCCCCCAGCCTATTTTTCATCCTGGTGACTCACTGCGTGACATTTCACTATGACTTAAAACATTTTGCCTGGCTAAGAGTTTCTTTGGTGCTTGAAGCTGTACCGCGGCCATATTGAATTACGCATGGTTGCCACTTTAAAACAGCAAATATCTTTTATTGGCTTACCCCATGTTTAGCTACATTGTTTAAGTGGTGGTATGGTAAGAAGCCATGCATACAATATACTGATGCCTTCACACTTCAAGTATAGCCTACTATTTAATTACATATTATTGGTTAATAAAATAAAATAACTTTGTCAAGTATTACTAAAAAGAAGGTATATTAAAAGCGACCGGTTTCCGCACTTGGCCATCGTCAGGCTACCTGGCCTATAGTGTCGAAACCGGTCGCTTTAAATGTATTTTAGTAATATGCACTAGACAACGTTATTTTATTTTATTAACTATGACGAAGTCTTACTATGTGAATGTGGAAAATATTACTGATATTACTATTATTAGATTGTTAAGTAAGAAATGTTTTGTAAGCAAAGAATGACTGAGTCAATTTGACAATTTAATTCCTCCCTCCACAGTAGCAAAGATATCAAAATGGCCAGATGGGAAATTCACATAGAATAAAAGCTTTCGCTGTAAATTTCCTCCCCTTAACAGGCTATTATTACTTTTCGAAAATCCCGATGAAGTGCATTAAACTGATTTTATAGTACCTACTAAATTATTCGGACAAATATTCATTTTTTTTTTTAATCTTGCATTTCTATGAAATTGTTTATCCGACAACATTTCTGCTGCAGCAATGGAAAGAGGAATTCATTAATTCGGTCAGAAATAAGCGGCCATTCCTTGTTCACATAATATTTTAAAATCTCTCCAATATTTTTAGTTTGTAAGTTTCGATAACACCTCAAAAGGCCTATAATCAGCGTGGCATTGTTAGCCAATAGAGGCTGAAGGTATATTTTTAGAGCTGACAAAATTAATTTTATTCGTTTGCGTGTACGGGGATGAGCTCTGTTTATATGGCCATAATGCAAGTCGCGTGTGTTGTTAGCAACTCTGTTTATGCCCCAGTTATTATTTCTAGAGCCTATACACGACACCTCTAGACGTATATAGGCTAGACCTACTTATCTATATCATTTTCAAAATTTTATGTTTTCAGCAGATATCTAAATAATGTAATATAATAATTTACAGCGTTATAACATGTCAACAGCATATTACGTTAATTTTATTGGTGTTAGGCAGTTAGGGGACTCCAAACGATTAACCCTAATCCTATTAATATATAATAACAGTTTAGAGTTTAGACTTTAGAATGTTAGAATAATACGATACTTTATCCTTTTTTTCTATCAATAATTTCTCATGAAATATTGAGCGTACTACGTTGATATTATTGCTGAATACTTAAGGGCCAGAAGATATGTTCCTCTACATTTTGATATCCAGACTGTCGCGGTCACTATGACATCGATTGTTGTTAGCGGCCGCCGTTCCTGCCAATAAATATATAGGGGTTATCAAATCTCACTTATGAGCCAAGATTAGAGAATCAAGAAAAATCCGGCCTTGGCGGGATTCGAACCCACGATCTATGCCTTGCTGGGGCATCCTCTTAACCACTGGCTCGCCCACGTATAGAGTATGCTAAATCCTCTATATAATGCTCTTCGCATTTGTTATACAGGCTAGCACCAGCTACATAACTATTTAACCGAATAGTTCTCAGCTAGCTTTATTCCAGAAAGCTAATGTTGTTATTCAATATATTGTAGCATTGTAGGATAAATAATACCCACTTATGAGCACCTGCTGGGGTGGTTATACGGCCTTGACCCGTGGGCTAGGTGGGCTTTGTAGCTGCGGTGATTTCCATAATTGTTGAAAGGTCACGCCATCTTATTTTCAGCCCCCATAACCATTTCCTCGCGGTTAACCTATAAATCCTGGTTATGCACCGTCTGCTATAATGAGCCCGTTTTATTACGCTTTTCCCATTAGAAATAGGCGTGTCCCAAAATTGTTCATGCTGCTACGAGTGCTGTAACTTATATATATATAGCCTAGATATATTATCAATGCAATGATTGAAAATATGCTGCTTCGTGTTGTACTCTCTGTATTGTATTTATTACTCGACCACGATAGGATGGCACTTTGGAACACCGAGTTTATTCGATTTTTACAAGCTTTCCAAGTGCCATCCTTTCGTGTTCGGGTTGTACTCTCTGGATAACAGCGATTGATGCGCATTCGCAGAGGCGTAAAGTTTTAGAATGATGGCGGGGGTAAAACTAGGTAGACCCTATGACGTCATCAGGCAGGATAGGGAAAAATTGAAAATATAAGAGCGAAATAGTAGGGTTTTACGCATTTTAATAGTTGTAAAGTATAGCTGTAGATTTTCCAAAGCTAAAAAAGGAATGCTTATATTCATATTGCTGCAAAGGGGACCATGAAGTATGAACCACGTCTTACAATGATCAAGGCTGCGGGGGGCAAGCTGGACCGTGCCCCCCCCCCCCTCAACTTTGCGCATTCGGCAGGAGGAATTATGAGCAAAATTGCTGACCTGATGGGAGGTGGAAACAATGCGTGGGGTAGTTGTTAAATGAATGGCTATACTCTATACAAGAATGGGCGCATGATACCTGCCTTGTAGGCGCACAAATGCGAGCTATTAGGCTGTACCTCCACAGCTGTGTTGTGGTCTAGTGACGCTGTCTCGTATAGAGGTAAGCCGATATGTAAGAAGAGATGCGTCTTGCGGTTGGCTATAGACTGGTGTCAAGAATGGGGAGGTGTAATAAATCATAATCTAAACCTACTGTATTATATAGGTAGGGCTCCTTGGTGAGTTTACAGCAACTGCAGAAACTGTAGAAAAATCGTAGATGGACAGTACATACCAGGCTGTTTGTCTTTGCTCTCGTTGACAGCAAAAGCTATGGGAAGAAACGCTCCGGCCATCTCTATTGTCAATAAAATTGTCTTATTGCGTCCCTTAACCCAAAGCATTGTGAAATTGCGGATATAATCTATTGGAGCGATCAGTTTTTATAATGGTAAATGGGGGGCTGTATAGAAAATACAATATGGCGACAGGTAAAAATGTTAAAAATACATTTATATTAAACTTGTGATAACCAGCTGTTTCCCGCTTAATTGTTTTTCTCGCATGTGAGACTTGCGCGCAGTCCATCCTGAAATATTGCTTATTACGTAAAAAAATTTATACCTATTTCATGGTTTGCAATTTATTAGTTAAAAATGTATAAAAACATGACATTTTCCAACGTGATATTTAAAAATTCACCCCCGCGGTAAGCCCGTCCAAAATGCAAGCTAGCTATACTCCTATATGCTTATATTTGAGGAAGGGCACCGGGCAGTTATAGTGTTCTTAAAACACCGAATTCGGTAATAGCCTACCACTGCCCCACGGCCCGGGAACAGGGACGGATCCAGCCCATTTTTTTTCGGGGGGGGGGGGTAGCTGAGGGTCAAAATAGGAAAAACTTATGTAGGATCGACTAAATTAGAGCGTAATTACTTAATTTACAATAGATTTACCAAATTTTGGGGGGGGGGCAGCTCCCCCCCCCCTGTATCCGTCCTTGCCCGGGAACCTACATTTTATTATTATTGGCAATGATTTTAAAAATTCCTTGGCTAATTATACCCCTCACCGGGCTTGTATCTGTATTTGGTCAAGTCATGCTTTCGCCTGGTTCATTGCGTCAATGGTAAGCAATTGTCTCAGCTTGTCCATTATCACTTGAAGCCAGTGTAGGTTGACATCGAGGACGTATACCAATTTGCCGATTGCCAAAAATTCATACGAAAACAATACAAATAATGTCCGAAATCCATGGGGTCGTTGGCATTGGATAAGGTGCCACTTTAGATTCCTTCAGGACATTATTTTTTTATTATTTATACCCCTCATCGGGTAAATCTGTGTAGGCCTAATAACCAGGTATAGGCAAAAGGTGATTTAAGCCTATAAATATTAAATAAACCGGCCTAAGGTACTGTAGGCCTGTACCTGTTCTTCAAACATCAGTTTCAGTTTGGTGTCGTATAGGCCTGAATCATTAAGTTATGATTTACGTGTGAAGGCAGCAGTGTTTTAACTTATGATTGATGCTAAGTGCTGCTAATGGACTGCGTAATCAATCTACACTCGCAGCACTTGCACCCATCCAGCCTTGAATCACTTAGCCTGTTGCGGTCTGCATTAATGCACAAAAATAGATAAGCTACATATTAAACGTAATGATGAAGAGAAACCGACCCTGGGTCCCTAACAAAGCCTAGTTATAGAATAAGAGCAGCAGAGTCAGAGCTTCAATCTTACTTACATGAGGCCTACATTTTTATTATCAACTTCCGTCCGCTGAATCTAGAAATGTGGAACCTCGTCTGTAGCTTGTGCGGGAAAAAAAAAGTTCGAACTTGCCTTTGAGGATTTTTTTCCCCAATCAATATACAAAACGTCTGCAAAGTCTTGAATTTGACAAAGGAATTTAAAAAATTGCACGAGAAAAAGATTCCTATCCCAATACGTTACAGAGGCGAGAAAATTCAGCCAATATGAGGCTAGATTGGATACTTAGGTTAAGTTTTACATTAAACATTTACATCACAAATCAGCTGATTAGGGTTGAAGAGCGAAATATTAAAAATGTTACCTGAGCTGTGGATGCTGCGAAGGGCGCCCAGAGAATGTGTGAGGCATGCTGGGAGACCAGCAGGGCAAGATGGGGGGGGGGGGGGGGCTCGTAATTATCGATTTTTGTGAGTCAGCAGGTGCGTGGATAGCATGCGTAGCCCAATCCGAACCTGCTGACCAATCCTTATAATAACCTTTGTTTAACTTTCTTTTCACAATGCACTTTCAACTATTAAGGAAAAAATTTCATGAATTTTAACACTAAATTGACCTTTGGTTGAGGAGGCAACCTCCTAGGGACATTATATCCGAAATATCAAGTTAAGAAAAAACTGAATCCGGTCGTACTCGAACCCAAGATCTACGCCTTCCCGGGGCATCGTGTTATTCAATACGGAATCTGTTGTTTTTTCTTAGTTGGTAGGGCACCCTATTTCGGTACCTTACAACATTTTTATGTACAAAGTTGAGTTTCACAGGAAATATCCAATGCAAAGCCATACAAAACCCCTTCCGGCCCTGGCCGATCAGGAGCAAGGAGATTTCTTAACAGCACCGATCCCGCTTCGCGGGACGGCGGTTTCCCTTTCCCTTAGAAATGATGAACGAAATGAAAACGTATTGCACTAATGATGCAGCACGGTATACTAGAACATATGTCGCACAATCGCCAACCCCTTTCAACCATTTAAACCTCTATGTAGACGACTGTGAGCTTTTGGGCAAAAATCACATTATTTTGACTTTAACTGGCCACCATCTTGAAACCGTTAATTTATCATGAACTATCGTCGATAAAACTAGGGGCTTTCAGTCGCATTTCACTCTATCCCTCTACGACCAATTTGAAATGAGATACGAATTTTTTAAGGTTTTGATCGGCCGCCATCTTGAAACAAAATGGCAGATCACGCTGGTTAACGAACTCGATCAAGACATTTCTATGATACATTTTTGTGGCAAGTTTCATCAAAATCTGATTCGAATTAGAATATAAGCAGTCATAATTCAATTTTAAAAAATGATTCGAAATAGAATTGTTCTTTAAAGTATTGCTTTTCTATTTATAAGCCATAAAAATTAGCGCTACGATCGTTTTTTTGTAAACACAAAAACAAAAACCGAAATGGTGGAGCCTCTTAAGAAACAACCGGAGTAGGAACATAATAACACCGAATTTCACAGGAACTACTGTAGGTATAGGCCTATCAATCATAGGGCTCTAAATAAATTATGTAAAAGTTTAAAGAAGAAACGTTGCTCTAAATCATGGCCGTGCCCAGGGGGGGGGGGCAAGGGGTCCAGACCCCCCCCCCCCCGAAATATTTTTGTTATGTAAACCTGTATTGTTTGAAGAATTCATCCATTAATTATTCATTAATAAATTTCGTTGAAAAAATTTGGACCCCCCCCCCCCTGAAATCAAAACTTGGGCACGGCCTTGCTCTAAATAAACACCAATCTAGCTGTCCCAGTTATTGATCTTGATTTGTAAAAAATAAAGGAGTCAGGTCGAAGAAGTTCCTAAATTGTGGTCAATTTGTATTAATGTCAGAGTCACATAGGCCCTATTGCATGTTGAGGAACGAAATGAGAGGATATAGAAAAAACAGGACTTGGCGAATTGGAACACACGATCTCGGATCTAGACCTATCCGTGGCGTAGTCTTTAGGCGCCCATTCCATTGACCGGCTAGGGCTATTTCCAAAACGGTGACGTGGTAGCAGACACTCAAGACTTAGGTAGCGTCTCCATCGACCTCGCATTGCAGATTGCAAGTGACATTGATGGAAATGTTTGTTTTTCTTTTTATAGAAATCAATTAAAATGTTTGTAATTAACATATCCCATGAAGCCATTTTTTAATTTTAGTTTGTTTGTTTGTGATTTTGTTGTATGATCATTGATCAATTTTAACTATGGCATAGAGGAAAATGAACATTTCCGTCAATTCTGCAATGCGAGGTGGGTGGAAACGCCACCTAAGTCTTGAGTGTCTGCTACCACGTCACCGTTTTGGAAATAGCCCTAGCCGGTCAATGGAATGGGCACCTAACCGCTTGAACACAAGACCAAGTCCCTCTAAGTCCAGTTTTCTCTATAAGTTATCCTCTAATTGCGGTTATCAACCAAAAAGTTAACTTAATGAAAATTAAATGTCAGTGTTATGTAGACTATAGGTCTACCATATTTATAATGTTGTGATGTATATGTTGGAGAACGTTTCTTAAATAAACTATGACATCTACAATCAACCATTGCTATGAAATTGTTTTTTTTTAACTGACTAAGGTGCCCAATGGTCTCTTAACAGCTATAGTAGGATTTGATAAACTTTAAATAGGTACCCCTTTGGTTACAAACTCACCTGTAATAAGTGTATAGTCCAAGAATCACCACTAATATGTCCACTTCCCGCACAAATAAAATCACTTAGATACGTTATATGTTTTATTATAAGTTAAACAACATTCGATTTAAGCGTTGAAGCTTCCATAAGGCACATGTGAAGTAGAATGTTGAAGTTGGCTCGAACTACCGTGCACTGGAGGGAGTTGCGTCACCTCCTGATATACGTTACTGTTTACGACAGATTTAAAATTGGCCACAGCTCCCCGTGTGCCGGTAATCATAACTGATAAGTCATAAAAAAAAAATCATGTTTTGAAACAGGAGAATTGGGGCTAATAGGCCGTGGTCGATCAGATCAACGATAATAAAATAGAATAGATCGAGCATAACCATCATCTAATTAATTTTATATTGTAGTATTATTATGGCATGACGGGCATATTCTGAGACACGAAAAGCTCCTCAAGAACATCATTCAGGGTATGGTTGAAGGCACCAACTCAGGAGGACGAAAGAAGGAGTACCTAGAGGATGTCATGAAGGACCTAGGGTGCGACACCTATAAAGGACTGAAAAGGACCGCACAAAACAGACAAGAGTGGAGAAGAAGACTAAAACATTCGCTACAAACTAATCAATAGATTGCAACTCAAGAAGTAGATTAGGCTATATGGCATATATAACACTGACATTAAATTAACTTTGGTTGAAGAGGAGACCTCCTCGTTATAGTGGAAATTAGAGGATATAAATAAATAAATATTGACTTTTTGTTCTATTACTAAGCCAACCTAGCGGAGTTAGGGCTATAAAGCCCTCTCTTACACTCAACTAGGAAGACCCGGGACCGCCTGTTTTACATGCCCTCCGAAGCATGGCCAGAAATTTAGCAAGTGTGAGACTCGAACCAACAACCTTTCGGGTGAAAGTCGGAGTTTTTACCACAACTCTACATATATAAGCTTAGCATAACGGATATCGGGCTAACGTAGGGGGAAATATCAAAGTAACCATGCTGATAAGTTGCAAACATAAAAAAAGAAAGCAATAACAATTTACAGACGGCCTGAAAACATAATTGCAGTTCTGCGCACTTGACATTGGGTCACAACTGCGGGAATCCATCATGCCCGAGTAGGGTAGCATTCTTTATAGTTTAATTTTGCCTGCATTATTTGGCATGGTCATTGGTCACAACTGTTGATTGCCTAAGCCGCGGATCGCCATCTTGATAGCCTGGTTGATACCGAGTCTCCGCTATACAATTTTAGTAGTATCACTAAACAAGCCCACCGCGGTTGAAAGAAAAACGTTATTGCTATCATATTTGTACGTTATAATAAGAAAGGAAAGCTTTGTGATTGTTGAAATTTTCGATTCCGGATTTTAGTGGATTCAGACGCTTTCATATGCATCTGTTGCATATATTGATTCTGTCGGCCTATGCAATAAAGTGTTCCCGAAGGAATGTTTTAAGACTTCATGTACGCCTAATATACAATTAGATCATTTCGCGCCTTACCTTAACTCAGACGTAGACGAAACCTCGGCCCATTATATCGAATTCTCCTGTTTCATCATCTGATTGCAGTCGTGAAAGCCTTTGTAATTATATATTTTTCACCATGCTTTCCCTATAAATATTTACATTTAGATACGTTTGATGTTTTCTACTTGATTTGTGGGAGAAGCGGAGACATGTTAATTCATGATTACGTGTATATAAGTAACTTCAGATGCGTTCCAAGGAATAATAGATTATTCAGGCAATACTAGTTTACAAGGTATTTCTGGCAGGAGCCAAGAAATGAGCTCCATATCAACGAACCTCTTTCGTATAAAAAAAATTACCAGCTTTATATGTAGCCACATAGAAATGACGTCAAAACCTAATGCGATAGAATATTAGTTAGTTTTTATATCCTGCCAATGTTGCAGAAATGTGGCTATGCAACCATTTAAGACTATGGGTTTTTATGCAATGCAACGCGTTATATCCGGAAAAGAAATCTTGACAGAGTAGGACTCGAACCCATGATCTACTGTATGTCTTTCCAGGGGGAAATTGTGTACTGCTACCACAATGCCCTGAAATGACATAGACATAGAATGACTTCTGTAAGATTTCTCATTCATTATCATTTGTAACCTCAAATGAACACCCGTTCAATTTCCTTATCAAATCTCCCCAAAGCATACAAGAATTACAAACAGGGCAGCAGCCTTCAACCGGAATCAAATGAGATTCTTTCTCATCCTTTAAAAACAACTCAGCCAAACAAAACAAATGAAAATACGATTTACAATCCGGGTTCAAACACGACAATTCATCGCTAACAAGTGCAGACTTGCATATAAGACAGCCGACAACTTGCTCCGCCGGTCCTGCTGCTTTTTGACTGCAGGCTTTAGATTGGACGGGTCCATGAACTATTAGCATGTGAACCGGAGGAGCAAGTCCGGCGGGCGGTTGTGACACGAGTGGAGGGTACAACCACCGGATGCTCAGAGGAAGACGATACCACGGAGGAACACGTAGCATAGTCCACATTACTTTTAAACGGGCGTCGAGATTGGAGCCAGATCCAGACAGCAGGTGCTTGAGCCGACGAGATCTTTTAGGGTTTTGCCACGCCCATTCAAAGCGCAGACCGGCGATTTCGGTCGGGAACCCATGGACGATCAGGACCATCTCCCAAGGACCTTTAGCGCTCGTTTTTCGGGCGCCTCCGAAGGCTGCTCCTTTGTTGTGCTGCTTGATTCGTCTTGTAGGGTTCACTGTGTATCCTATGTAGGTTCTTTTACGCATTGACGGGTTTAAACTCACAAGAAGATAGACGCCATGGAAGTTTTCGACTATTTCCGTTGATGCAGCCATTTTGGTAGTGGGAGCAGTTTATGTGTTGCTAGTAGTATTTTTCAGATTTGGTCGGCCTTGACGTAGTTGACTGGCAAAACAGGACGCTCTACCGTGTGGGGTAGAACTCTGTCATGGAGCATGCGCCAAGGCCCGAATTCAATTTGACAGTAGGGCCTAACGGAGCGTAATTTGCGCCTGGAAAGTAGAATATTTTCAATGAAAAAAATTTAGTGTTAAGAGTAGGACAGGCTAACTCTAAACAAAGGGCATTCTAGTATAATTCTCGCTATGTATAGTAGGCCAATGAGAATATGGCATAGTGGTAGCTTGTTCGCACTTGAACGAGTCTCAACACATCTTGCGATCGGTGACCGCACCGGCGCACCGACCTCTCGTGTGTCAGATCCATCAGTGTAGAACTGAAGATAGGGCCGACTTTAGTATGAAATGTTCATTCATGTCATGATTCTGCTGCACAAGATAAAACTGCGAGAATGTCGTAGCCACATGGCTGACAATTGACTCGAAGAGTAAATGAAGTTGACTCATTCAGTTCACGCCGAGCTTGAAAGACTTTTATTAGGAGTTGTCAAATTCTGGAAGAGGAACATCAATCTTTAATGAATGGTATCAAAATACAATCAACTGAGTTACGAACTAAACAATATAACCGAGGTTGCGAAATTGAAAGTTGCCCTGACGAAGAAGATCAAAAAAAGTTAAGAAGATGAGAAGTTGATGATGTTACGGTCAACAAATTAGCAGCTGCTGCTACCATGATCAACAGCAACATTATTTAAAGTACTGTATTGTGTTTTTGGGTGAAGAATATTGAGACATCATTTTTCGCTCCTAAAAGTCTTAAACTTGTCTTAAATCGTCAAAATTTTTTGGGTAGTGTAGAATGTGAATTATAACGTGACTCACCTAAGTCAAGGCACAAAAATGTATTAAACATATTACAACTCACCACTATTTAAACGACAATTATGAATTTTAGTGATATTGCATTGCAATTAAATTTTAACAACTTTTTTTTGCTTATCAACATTCAACAATAACAAGTAGCAGACGAAAATATGTTTGTCCTTGCGACACTACTGCATGCCCACTAGAGAACTTTTCTATTGGCGCCAACGGTTGCGATTTAAAGAACCGGTCCGAGTTTACTCGAACATGTTTTCCAATTTATAAATTATTAGGCAGATAATATGAGCAATTTCATAGTAAATATTTTTCCTACGGTTCAATTTCGCATCTCTCGTTGGTTATGGCCTTGATATCCCCTATCCCAAAGCACTGAATTGATCGAAGGTAGGCCTGCCTATTCCAAATCTTAGAGCGGGCACACCCCGCACACCAATCCATATTTCAACATACGAATAGTAATAATGGCAGGGAACGCAAAGTATTAGAGCGTGAATTTTCCATAATTTCTTTAAAAGCTATTGTTTTTGCACAAAAGTTAAGGGCACGCCGGAGTCGCCGATATTCCATTTCTGTGCAAATTTTAATTTCTCATTAAATATGGAACGCAGAACAATGGAAAAATGGTGAATGGAAAGAAGAATTTTTCTCCTAATTTTTATTATGTATAATATAATGAGGAGATAAGATTCTTCTTGCCATTCAGCATTTTTTCATTGCTCTGGGTTCCATATTTAATGAGAAATTGAAGTTTGAACAGAAAATGGAATATCGGCGACTCCGGTTTTAATAGTAAACCATTTCATATTGCGTAAAAGTTAGGTTTCTAAGTACCTATACTTGTTTCAATAACATGTTTAATAAATAAATAAAAAATGCTAAATGGAATCGAAGAGAAATTAGAAATGAAAAAAAGGTTATGAAAAAGTTGCTTATTTCTTGCCCTTTTAATTAAAATTTTGTATTTTAAGCGAGTACTACATTCCGTCATAATTTGAAATTCATGTAAAATGTATAAATTCCACAAGTGGCAGGTGCACTAGTCAGGTTACTTGTAATAATAAAGGTAATTTACTTCCTGCTGATATCATATACTGTACATTACAACGCTGGACCTTCTACTCTATCCTACGATTCACTTTGGGAAAGCATAGTTTGACCATTGATGTACTAGGCTATATTTCGTTATATTACTAAGACCTTTTCGAATCCTGACTTACCAAAATCTGCGGCTCCAGGTCTTAAATATTATAATGGTGTCTCTAACCCAGAATCTGTGAATTAGCTTACTAATAAATTTCTTGGGGTAGGCTGACTCGTAAGCCAACTTGGTTGAGTTGCGCTGACGCCTGTTAGAATGGGTCAGCAATGGTAGGCATGTCTCAGCTTGTCTATTATCACTTGTAGCCGGTGTGGGTTGGCATTTAGGACATGCCATGCCACTGGCCAAAATTCATAAGGAAACAATGCTGTAATAGACATTACGTCATGACGTCGTTTATCCACTCAGAAATAATATTAGAGTAGGGTTACTTAAAAGTTACTAGGGTCAGTCTGGTGGTCACAAATTGAGATACCCCTAGAGACCTAACCCTCAATCTTTACTGAGTATAAAATAAACTGTTAGAACCTATAATAATAGTTAGTAGGACCCAACTTGCCAAACGTTCCTAGTTGAGTGTAAGAGAGGGCTTTATAACCCTAACTCCGCTAGGTTGGCTTAGCAATACAACAAAAAGTACTCATTTATTTTATTTTATTTCTTAGGAATGTGAAATTTCTGACAGCTTTTCGATCGATGCTACATGTGATCTCTGACTTTTCCCCTTCCGATTGTCTTTTCTCTAAGGGAGCCATGCTAAATGTGAAACCAATCGAAAGCTGCCTGCTCACAAAATAACATTATACAAAGCACACTACGCGGCGGACACCTTGAGAGGGATGGGTTCTTTAATCAGCCAAGAAACACTAAGAAGATCCTAGTGAGAGTTTCCTTGGTGACTTCGTGGAACTTGGAGAACATCATGAGTAGAGGAAGAAGAACGCAATGATCCACAGTAAAATACTTTAATAGTGACCGGTTTCGGATAAAATCCATCATCAGACTAACAACACATGAAAAAACGCCAGCTTATATACTACGGGAGGAGTGTAATTTTGAAGATTTTAAAATTCGACATTGTTGTAATAAAGGTAGACTATTAGACAGGTTAGAAAGCTTAGAGATTAGAAAGGCTATTAGGAATAACGAGGTTCTCACGAACGATATAATGTTTCAAACTGTATCCCTACTCCTCGATTTATGTACTCAACCCCCGCCTCCAGCACCCACTTCCATCCCGTAGTATATAAGCTGGCGTTTTTTCAAGTGTTCTGAGTCTGATCGATGGAGTTTATTCGAAATCGGTCACTATTAAAGTATTTTACTGTGGATCATTGCGTTCTTCTTCCTCTACTCATGACACTAAGAAGATACTTTGGCAAGACAACCCATAAGCCTAAGCCGAAGGACTTGTTCTTTACTACTGCTCGAACGGCTGTATTCTCTATACACTCAGTCAGCGACATGTCCGCCAGCCGAGTTTTTCCCCTACCGGTGAAGGTAAGGTATTCAGCTCCTTCTCAGAACTTCGAATTTAACCGTCAGGCTGTTGCGTAGGTCCGCGGTACATCAGCCCGGATTCTGTTGTATCATCAGGCTTATTTTCGTAGCTTCCACGTTTGCTTATTGGATTCACATGGAGTAGATGAGCCTGTGGTACTCGTTGAAAAACGTACTTTTCTGTATATTTTCCCAAACCTTGCTTGCAAAATGAAACCTGTAACCAAATTAGTAAATATTATATTACTCAGCAGGCCTAGCACGAAATACCAACACTCAAAAACACTATCTAGACAAGATCCTCTTCCACTTACGTATATTCAAGTAAGCTGTTACAGTTCTACGTTCCCACAGTCAGTTCCAATAGTCTCTAAACGTGGGATTTGACTTGATTAGCATTTGCGGGCTGCCTCACATGGAAAGCAATTACATCGCCATACTATTAAAGCCACGCGCTCAGATATAGTCCAGAGAATTAAAATTGGAAACCAAAGGAATCCTGCCTTTAGAAAAATAGGCTGCTGGGCATGGTGCTGACTACAACATCTCAAACCCTAAATAGACAGGATCCTATATACCACCAGCCTTTAGGCCACAACCCACTTTGCAAGGCGGAAGACTGCAGTATTCGTTGGATTCCAACTTTTCATAAGTTTACTGGCTCATGGTGGTAGCATCCCTCATTTCTAGCCGCAATCTATCGATTGGTTTGCAGCAAATCTCTCCATCTTTACTAGTCTTCTCTGTCGTGGGCCGTTGTCCTGAGTTCCAAGTAGGTTTCATTTCTCATATTTTGCTAAGGTCTTCCGCATGTACGCTTTCCGTTATCGGCCTCAATGGGGCACTCTATTGTGGTGCCTTATCATGTGCTCCATCCACTTGCCTCTTCTCACGGATATGAAGCTAATTTAAGTCTTTTCTTCGTTATGTGGTTTCTCTATGACATTCTTATACAGCACCATACCTCATACGTTTCTAACTTCTCATATTAGCGATTACTTGGGTTTTACTAATTCTAGTTATAGTTGTTTGGATAAAACATATAGTTTTTGTTTGTTTATTCGAACTTCTCTTTCTCGTAGGCGCAGCTCTAAGGTAGACAGACACTTACCAATTTTTTTCAGTGAGTAGTGTATGAGACAAGGGTGTTCTTGGCGTAGACAAAATCTGGCGACGAAGTTGTCTAAACAGATCTTTAAACGTGGGGTGGCCGCTGTACAATTCCCCACCTGACAAAAAACAAAAACGGTCAATCTCAACAAATTGAGCCCAGCTGGGTGTACATTTGTCAGGATGCGGGGGTCTTCAATGTGGTGGATTGCACCAACTGAGGAAACAATAACAGTAACAAGTTATGTATGTACTCGGTTCCTAGAAACTGGTTGTTCATGCTTACCTCACATAGAGGTCCGTTTTGTCACTTTTTCTCCCTTCGTAAATTTGTTTTGCTTTCCTATTTATACGTTAGTATAAGGTAAGCTTTGTGATGGTCGAAATTATCGATTTTGAGATTCCAACGGATCTACACGATTTGAGGTGTAAGGAACAAAAAAAAAACTGAGTTTTGCAAATTGCCTGTAACTAGTTTTGGGGCCAGATGAAATTCGGCATGTGGATTCCCAAAAATATTGCCCAGGGCTAACTTTTTTCATTTCTTGGATAACTTCATTGAATCTTTATTTTTTATTCCATCATTTTTAACAAATTTTCGGAAGTTAATTTTTATCTTGGTTTAATATTCAGAATTTTTTTTTTTCTATCTAATGTATTTTACAACAATTTTGATACCATTGTTTATGTGAATCTTCGGCAGTTTTTAATTTAAAAAAAAAGTATAAAAAAATGTTTTCTCAAAAACAACTCGTACTACAACTCTACATGTCATAAATACAGTCAGTACCTGTTTGAAAATTGGGTAGAAGAAATAGGTTGATGAGTTCACCGCAGGTAGAGCTGTTCAAAACTGGACTAACGTCTCCGTTCGCTATACCGAACCCAGTCTGAATTTGCAGTCTCGAATGTGTGAACAGCTTCAAGTATGTCTCCTACGCAAACAAAAATGCATTACATGAAATTTTAATGGAAGTATCCAATCCATGTCAAGCTCACATGCGCGAATAGCGCTTAGACCAAATGCTGAGGACAACTTTGGTCCAGACTTCTACGACTAAGTAGGGGAAGACAGACGGTCGGGTAGCTCAACGAGCCCAGAGGCCGAATTCTACTACTGTACTACTAATACATTATATATATAACCTACAGACACTGCGGGACTGGAACCCACGAGCTACGCGTTTCCGGGGCATCTCGTTTTGTCCGTTTTCCGATGAGGTCCTAACGAGGCTGCTTCTTCAACCCAAGGTAATTTAATGTTAAAAATTCACTACTAATGTACTATATCCAAACCAGGTGCAAATATTAATATTAATGTTCCGTACCTGAATTTCTCTAACACGATCCGCCCGAAACTCCCAAGGTTCAGCTTTGTTGTGGATAAACACAAGGTGAGGAAAATACTCGACCATGGTCTCCTCGATAGACGTCGACGTTGATGGTTTTAGCATTTCAGCAGTCTGGAGGAATCTGTAAGCAACCATTCAAAATACGTCTGACATTCAGCCCAGGCCTCATAAACTCGAACTTGTTTGGTTAAATGATTATATGTTTAAATGATTACTGGCAAACAAACAATTGAATAAATGTATCCGAATAACCTCTTTAACTGTTGCCTATGTAGGATAAATGTTGAGTTATGACAGGTCTCCGATCGTATGGCATGTAAACTCGCACATGCATGAACACGTTGCCACTATGCCAACGAAGGCTGTTCAATAAATTTATAACTAGACGGGATAGCACTGTACGATTCCCCGGCAAGGCATAGATTGTGGGTTCGCATTCCGCCATATTCAGATTTCTCTATATTCTCAAATTCCGGTTATAACGAAGAGGTAGCCTCTCCAACCTTTAATCCCCAAAACAAAATTTAATGACTGTATTATTTATATTTTTTCATTAAGGCGCGGGATCCTTCCCGTTATTTGCGCCGTTAGGTGGTGGTGATGGTTTGGTAAGTAGTTTTTAGGAGTGCACTGGACACCGAGGTTGCCCAATGACTGTATTATATACCACTCAATACTACTAATAACAATTGATAATAGCACAGCTACCTGACTATCTAACTGAACAGCTAGCTAGCAAGCTATCTAAAGTAATGAAGCTCAGCGAGAGAAATTTCCTGAGGTAGACCTAATTGCACCAATGACGAATTTCCCAGCGTGTCGTTCGCGACAAAATCGACTTCGTGCACAGGGCCTTAAAATTAAAAATATTATGCACATACCTAACTAGATCTGGATCGAGAAAGTAGTCTTGCAGAAACAAAACCACGTGGCAGACACTGAACAAGAACGCGGCCAGCTCCACACTCTGCATCTCCCCATTGCGGGCGCCGGCATCCGAATTTAGCTGCATGGTCGACAAAATGGGCTGACAGTCGAGTAGGAGGATGCGGTTGTCGGTGACGTATATGTCGACACCGCAGGTCTGGGGGCGGCAGGCTCCCTCCACCTCGGCTGCAGCTGGGGGGAACAGAAATCGACTGGTCCTGGAAAGACAAAGAATTTAGTGAAACGCGCATCAGTCGAGCAGGGGATGCGGTTGTCAGTGGTGAACTGCTTATATCTGGGAGCGTCAGGCAGCCTTTACCTCGGCTGCAGTTGCGGGCAACAGAAATAGAATGGTGTTGGACAGAACAACTTGAGTTAGATTGACAACAGTATTTATAGCTTGTAGAAACTGTTTCTTGTTGCAACTTTTGATTGACTGATAGGAGTGGCATCAAGTGCCACATAAGTTATTCCACATTATCTAGACCTACAAACAGTGCATTGGATAGTAAGAAACCTTGACAGATGGCACTAAGAAAATAGTAGCCATATTATCTTTATACTGCTTATACAGTTTACGAGTTTATTGCTTAAGTTATTACGGTTGTATCTTACAGTATGATTTATTCTGTTTAACATACGATTTTTTGTCCGTAATCCGCCGAGGTGGAGGGATAAAGGTCCACAACAAATGCACAAAAAATTGTTGTTGTTGCAGGGTTTTAACGTAAACAATATAATTTACTTCTTAGTCTTAAATGATTTACCACATATGTTAACACACTTGTTTCCGGGAAAAGGGCATTTTTCGTTGGTGTACACAGTTTCTTCCATCCACCTCTGCTCGAATCTAGTAACATCGACATAAATATTGTATAAGGAAAAGCCTCCATGAAACACTAATTTGAATCTACACAGTACTGTACGTGACTCTAGATTACTCCATATTTTATACGGATAGTATTCTCTATCCATTCAATTGCTCCTGATGTGGCTAAGGCTTTGGCGTCGTATACAAAGGCACAATATTCTTCAGCACTCTACTGTATTTAGTTGGTGACACGCAGTAAGTAATTTGTAAACATTACAATTCCAGCAAAACTACAAAATCCAGGTACTTACTCATTCTGTAGTTAGGTAAACTACAAATGCCTATTCCTTCAGTTTTTTTACGTTAGGTCAGATCACTCAGATCACCGAGACGTTCCTTTTGTTTAAAATCGTACTTCTTCCTGAAAGTTGCGCAACTGAAGATTGCGTTATGGGCTTGATTTAAGAACATTTTCAGTTCCATCTTTCTCTCTTACATTCCAAATTTAAATAAACAGTAAATGTATTTATTGGTTATCAATGTTATTTATTATTATAATGTTTCAGACAGCCATTTTGTTTAGTTTTAGTTCACCTTTCACCTGCTTAGATAAAAAAACAGGAATTTTACAATTATTAGTATTAATCATAAGGAACAATCAAGAATGACAGAATAATAATAATAATAATAGTAGTATTAAAAATTAAAGAATAGTTTAAAAGAAAAATCTAGAAGCTTCCGAAATTCGTATCTTGTACGCAAACGCGTCAACATTTTGAAATAAAGCGGGGAAGTCTAGAACATTCGTGGCATTTCTCTATGCTTAGCTTAAGGATGGAAACTGGTAGAATGATCTGCAGACCAGTACACGTGACCCTAGAAATTTCGAGAAACATCCATGGTTAGCTTGTGCGGGTATATAACTCCGTCCAAATCCCGCCTTCATCAGTTCAATTTGAAAAGTCAAAGTGATCAAAACTCGGAAAAGTTTTCCGCGAATCGCGAGTGTTAATACGATACATACTTAAAGATTCAAGAAGTAATTACTTATACTCACGCTATAAAATGAAGACTCCTGCTATTGGAATTGATTTGGGAACCACCTACTCCTGCGTTGGCGTCTGGCAATCTGGCAAAGTGGAAATTATTGCCAACGATCAAGGAAACCGGACGACTCCGAGCTATGTAGCGTTCACCGATACCGAACGGCTTATTGGAGACGCGGCCAAGAACCAAGTTGCCATGAATCCAACCAACAGCATTTTTGACGCCAAACGCTTAATCGGCCGAAAGTACGACGACCCCAAAATCCAGGCCGATCTCAAGTTATGGCCCTTCAAAGTTGTCAACGACTGCGGCAAGCCGAGAATTCAAGTGGACTTCAAGGGCGAGACGAAGAAGTTCACACCAGAAGAAGTCAGCTCCATGGTGCTTACCAAAATGAAGGAGACCGCAGAAGCATATTTGGGCAGCAAAGTTAAGGACGCCGTCATCACAGTTCCAGCTTATTTCAATGACAGTCAACGGCAAGCTACCAAAGACGCCGGTGCTATTGCTGGTTTGAACGTCCTACGAATTATCAACGAACCAACTGCAGCTGCTCTGGCATACGGTCTCGACAAGAATCTCAAAGGTGAGCGCAATGTCCTAATCTTTGACCTAGGCGGCGGTACCTTTGATGTATCTATTCTCAGCATAGATGAGGGATCACTATTTGAAGTCAAGGCTACCGCAGGAGACACGCATCTCGGCGGAGAAGACTTCGATAATCGAGTTGTGGCCCATCTGACGGAAGAGTTCAAGAGAAAATACAAGAAAGACCTCTCAAAGAATCCGCGGGCTCTACGGCGACTAAGAACAGCAGCCGAACGGGCCAAACGCACCTTGTCGTCCAGCACCGAAGCCAGCATTGAGATTGACGCTCTATACGAGGGCGTTGACTTCTACACGAAGCTGTCCCGGGCGCGATTTGAAGAGCTCTGCACCGATCTATTCCGTTCCACTCTTGACCCCGTTGAGAAGGCGCTGAAAGACGCGAAAATGGACAAGAGCGACATCCACGACATAGTGCTGGTGGGAGGCTCCACGCGCATTCCAAAAGTCCAGACTCTGCTGCAGAACTTCTTCAACGGCAAGAACCTCAATTTAAGCATTAACCCTGACGAAGCTGTTGCATACGGTGCTGCAGTACAGGCTGCAATTCTCAGTGGGGACACAAGTTCGCAGATTCAAGACGTTCTTCTAGTCGATGTCTCTCCTCTCTCTCTCGGCATCGAAACTGCTGGTGGTGTCATGACCAAGCTGATTGAGAGAAACATGCGCATTCCTGCCAAACAAACACAGACGTTCACTACCTACGCAGACAACCAGCCAGCCGTCACTATTCAGGTGTTTGAGGGCGAAAGGGTCATGACCAAAGACAACAACCTTCTCGGCCAGTTCGACTTGCAAGGCATACCACCAGCGCCGCGAGGTGTCCCGAAGATCGAGGTCACCTTTGACATTGACGCAAACGGCATCCTCAACGTCTCTGCCAAAGACACGAGCACCGGCAACTCGAAGAATATTACAATCAAAAACGACAAGGGGAGATTGTCACAGGCGGATATCGACCAAATGGTGGCCGATGCCGAGAAGTACAAGGCAGAGGACGAGCTGCAGAAGGAGCGGATTGCGGCAAGAAACAACCTAGAGACGTACTTGTATAGCGTCAAACAAGCTGTTGAAGATTGCGGCAATAAGTTACCGGAAACGGACAAGTCGGACATCAAGAAGAAATGCCAAGAAGTCGTGTCGTGGCTGGATAGCAATACGATGGCCGATAAGGACGAGTACGAGCACAAGTATCAGGAGCTACAGCAGTTCTGCACGCCTTACATGAAGAAAGTTCACGAAGGACAGAGGCCGCCAACTTCTTGTGGGCAAGAAGCAAACCAGAGGACGAATGATGGACCTACGATCTCAGAAGTGGATTAGGATACTATCATTTATGTGCCGTAAATACTGTTTATTATGTGTATATTTCTGTGCCATACAAGACTGATTAAATTATGACTTTATTTATTTTCAACTGTGTTTTTAATTACTGAATTAACCTTCAGTAACCTGCACTTGTCTCGAGGTAAAAATTTTCACATCCAACATTTTTTATCGTGTTCACAAAAAAGCAATTGATTAAAAACGAGCAGTTAATAGTGACAAGAGTATTCAGTTCGAATGAACACGGTGACACGCTACCGAGCCTTTTCATTCAACGCAAACAGCCAGGTTTTAGCTCAAGAACTCGACGAAACATCTAGTGTAAATTAATATACCCTCTCACCCACGGTCTATCAGCCCGAATACTTTCACTTCTTCGGCTGACGGAAAACATAAATTATTTAATTATTAGGTCCACCAGTGGGTTAATTGTAAGAGTGGACCGCATGGAAAGTAAAGGCAATTTTCTTTCTTTTTTACCAGTCTGATATATGAGTTTGCTTATAAGAGATAATGGTTGAAAAGAATTACAAGTGTGATTAGGGAAACTAGAGCCGTTAGTTCCTTCAAGTCAAGTTTAAGAGCTCACTTCAGGACGGCTACGCCAGACTATTTATTTCAATATTTGCACCTGTACTTTACTGATGCATTTGTATGTTTGTCAGTTTGTCATCTCAGTTGAGTGTAAGAGCCCTGACTTCGCTGTGATGCCAGGCTTATATTGTTTTCTTTTCTTATAAAGCCAATAAATAAATGAATATGTGTACAAAATATCTCTTGGAAAATATCACATTTTTCAGCAGAATCGCCCATCATAAGCTTCACAGACAGGTACAGGCTCAAATTAGAAGAAATTCAACACCGTAACTGTAACAACTTAAATTATGAAATAAAAGAATAAGTTGAATTGGTACCCCGTGCTACAGCTATTGAATGTTGTGGAAATATCAACATCATGTGATGGCATTCTTGGTTGAAAAGGTATTGCATACTTAAATTATTTTATGCGTGAAAGATAGCCAACTAAATGCCACACCAAGTCAATTAGGCTACTTACTCGCATTGCAAGATATCAATCGCAGAGTCGGCTAGCAGTGACAAGAGCGTGGATTTCCCGACAGACTGGCATCCTAAGCAGCCGACGACTAGAAAGTCACTCTCCTCCGACAGGAATGGCAGACAGCCGTCTTGTAGCGTGGAGAAGTCAGGGGTCATGAGAGGCACCGGTGTAGTCATTGGCTCCAGACCAGCCACGCAAACTGCAAAAATTAATATAGTAAATTCGACACATTCATCTAGTCATCGTCCCCTCATGATTTTGTCTATTTCGTTTAGCATGCGGTATTCTGACGTGTCCCTGCCATCTAAGACGCTGCGCTTTTAAAAAAAATCGCAGGTAACCACAGGTATTAGATAACCGCAGGTAAGTTTAGAAAGGTTTTTCGGCCGGAGTCGTATGATGAAAGAGTAGAATGTCAAACGTTTCGTCAACATCTGCGGCCGACATTTATAGTGATACTAAGTAGACTTCTCAGTTGCTATAGTGACCGAGATGCAATATAATATGGGTTAATTGTAAGAGTGGGCCGAAAGGCCCAGAATTCGCCCATATGGAAAATAAAGACAATTTTCTTTCTTTTCTTCTTTTCTAAGATGTTGACGCAGTGCCACTAAAGATGTTGACTGCAGATGCCGTAGAAACGGTGCTGGGGTTAATAATTAT
Source organism: Psococerastis gibbosa (assembly GCA_963971405.1). Classification (NCBI taxonomy): domain Eukaryota; kingdom Metazoa; phylum Arthropoda; class Insecta; order Psocodea; family Psocidae; genus Psococerastis; species Psococerastis gibbosa. The sequence continues at coordinate 47,788,660 of OZ020487.1, forward strand.
AAGAAGGGTTCAGATTATTCTCGTAATAATGTTCATGTGAACATTTTAGAAATTTTCATTAATAGTTATAATAGGTTGATATGCCACCCTCCCAAGCTTCAGCTTGAAGGAGCTTTGTAATTTTATGTTTTTTTATTATTATTTTTTTAATTTTCGGTGCGGGACTCTTTTGAGTATTTGCGCCGGTCAGTGTGTCAGTGTGTGCGGTATCATTAACTTATTTGGTAATTGGTTATTGTTGGTAGTTTCGGTTTGTTACGGTTCTCTTGTATTTGTCTATAGGTTTTTTTTATAAATATACAGATTTTCTATCTATTTATCTATCTGTTACTTCATATCGGGAGAACCTGCTTTGGTATTTTGGCCCATCTTTAAATTTTATTTGGACCTGCGCTCGGTTTGCTTATTCAGCTTTAATAAGTTTCAGTCACAAGGGGACAGCGTACTTGGCGAATTTCTTCACAACAAGCGATCGGAGAAGTTACTTAGTGAATCGCTTAAAGAAGATGTTATTCGAATATATTCATTAAATTGTTTGCATGCAATTAATCATTTTTTTAAGGAAAAGAAAACAAACGTTGATATTCGTGTATAATATTATGGTTTTACATGACTTGTGACGCATTTCATGTATTGTACATATGCGATCAATTATAAAATCTAGTATTAATTTCGATTTAACGGTAGCTACCTAGGGGGGATTCCGATTCTTCCAAAAGTCGGATATAAAGTGGAAGGCAAGATAATTTATATTTTAAGCAGGGATTGTTTTATTTACACGCCTCTGACATTTTCCATCCATAAAACTTTGTCATGGGCAAAAGGGCCTATACCTGTCAATGCAGTTTTTTTCATTTATCGATTTGTAAGTATCGATATCTCGAAAACTAAGCGAGATATCGAAATATTTTATTCTTACTTTCGGTTTTATCTCTATGCAAATCTATTTTTAAATCGTGGCGCTGGAAGAATCGGAATCGTGCCACTACCTACGCCTAATCATAGATCTAATGTCTATTTACCTTCAGCAGATGAAGCTTTTCCTTGAATTTGATAAGTAGCTGGAGGAGCTTCTACATCTTTTCTGGAAATAAACATACCTAGATGGCTAGATATTAACCTAATTATTACTGAGGCCAGCCATTGGTCAATGACAAAAAATTATTTTCCTTCCAAAAGATTACTGCGGTAAGTTATCATGTCAGCATTTTCCGTTTAAGTGCCAATGGCTCACATCGTCAAATTTAAAGTACAAATAAATAAATACACAAAACTGAAACACAGTATGGTGCAGTGAATGTTGCAAGTTTTTTTCATTATCCCTCTCGTAATTTTTTTGATCTCGTTTTGATCACCCCATGGACATATAAACATATAAAACATCCTCATTGTTAAAAAATTACTACTTAATATAGTTTTACGTAATAAAATGAAATACACAATCGGTTTCGGCTCACGCCATCATCAAGTGCAATTGGTAACAGAAAAAACGAAACAGTACGGAAGTTAAAACAAAACGCATTGTCAAGATACACACAGCATCGCATAAAGTAAACAATTTTAAATAAACATTTTAACATTAACCAATGGTAGCTCTAACAAGGGAGAACTACTTAAAAAGGTTATGTCATTAAGTAACGTTTTATTTTTAACCATAGCTTTCCTAATCTCAATGGTTTCTAAATTATCAAGAAGTTTCCCCTTGTTGGCTACAGGTAAGATCTTAAAATTATCGAAGTCACAGGCATGTCTGTGGGTGTTAATATGTTGGGCAAAGGCGGACTGAGTGTCGGGTTTTCCTACCCCACTTTTAAATAAATAAATACATAAATAAGGACTTTTTTTGTTCTATTACTAAGCCAACCTAGCGGAGTTAGGGCTATAAAGCCCTCTCTTACACTCAACTAGTAAGACCCGGGACCGCCTGCTTTACATGCCCTCCGAAGCATGGCCAGAAAATGTAGCCAGTGTGGGACTCGAACCAACAACCTTTCAGGTGAAAGTCAGAGTCCGTACCACTACTCTACATGTCTTGACTTTTATGCTCCGCTATCCTTTCTCTAATAAAACCCCTTCCAGTTTGTTAGGACTGATAGCATGAGCCGAAACCGGTTGTGTATTTTATTTTATTACGTAAAACTATACTAAGTAGTAATTTTTTAACAATGAGTGACACCAAGTCTTACAAAGTTACTAAGGAGGCTATTATGTTTACATAAAACATCCTTTGATCACCCTTTGGTTGTAAATATATCAATATTATTAAAACAAAAACACAACAAAGATTTTAAACACGATTTATCAATATAATCAAGTTCAAATAGGATGATTTTTAAGGTTATTTTCTAAAATTCTACTAAGAAATTATCTTACTTCTTACTGGCTTCCAGCTTCAGGTGATGCCGATGGCCAGGAAAGAAATGATCGAAAATAGTATTTCTAAATAATAAAGTATGGAGATACTCACTTTGAGGCTGCAGACGTTCCGGGAGACGAAGCACGGTCGATATCTCTGGGTTTAAGTAAGATAGTAGGCTGTCTTCTTTCTTGAGGTCCTCGCTTTCCTAAGAGGTCCTTTTCAGATCGAGATGACGGCCCGGATCTTTTGCTGTCCTAAAATGTTAGAGAAAAATTATTAACCGCATGAAAACATTGTCTTCTCTTTTGACATTTAGTGGTTGTCAAGACTCTTGACCCAAGAGGCACTTCTTACACTGTAAGGGAAATGTGGGTTCGCTAACTTACTTAGTGCCAAACTAAGCGCCCGGCCCGCCACCCTTAGAAATGCATTGTTAAGGTCTACCGCATGGCACCGTATTACATTGGAACCTGGAGGTGCCGCTTTCAATTTTTTACAGAGACATTTCTAAGGGGAGCAGTGATTTTAGTTGTACTGTATAGAGATAGCCTAGATGTCAGTTTCCTTTTCTTGCATGTCATAAAATTAGAAGTGGTTTTAACTTCTACCCTTTCGAAGTTATCACTCTTTTCTTTTCAATGTCAAATCGGACATTGTTTTTTTCTCTATTAATTCAGGTCAATGTTCGTCTGTCCGTGTAATTACTTTTCTGCATGTTATAATAGCATATAACATATAACAAATAACATACAGCTATTTCAGGCAGGATAAACTACACTGCACCGAAATTTATTACTTTTTAAATGGAATATCCGGACCCGATTAACGCATACAAATGTGATAAGTATTACGTTCCTTGACCAGCCATGACCGAATTGATAGTGTCGCAGATTACAGTGAAGTTGTGAGTAACAAATATAAGCCACCCGAGGGCGTGGTACATAAGGTGCACTAACACCGTCCAGTACTTGGGATTAAACTCAACCAGGCTATACATAGGTGTGCCAGTAAGCCTGTCCCTTATATATGAACTAATTCATCCCGTGTCTACTTGCCTCACAGTTAGGGACAGTTAATTGTACTATTGGTTAGCGAGTATCAGGAAGGAGTCACTAGACTTATTCAGGCGACCCCTATTGGTGCCTGGTGCATCAAAATTTCCTGCCGAGTATGTACCATAATAGTAAGTAGCTCCGGATTTAATTCACTGGTATGACTGGTATGAGGCACTTAAAGATGAACCAACCATGTATACAGTTATAACTCCAGTAGCCTTTAATAGGGTCTGCAATGAATGTTCCGCTCTGATTGTGTTCTTTATTTATTTACTATTATTTTGTTTTAGACGACAGAAATTGATGACGACACCCAGAAGCTAGCCCTAGCTAGCTTGAAAATGGCACGAATATAACTGATAAATGTAACAATTCAAATAGCTCCCCTTTTTAGTAGAAAAGTACTAGTCGTTAATGATACTAACCGACTGTCAAGGATACCTTATGCTCTTTGGGCGTATCTTTTAATATTTATTGCTTCAGCAAAGGCTAAAAACTTAGTTGTAGTTAGTGTAGGGTAGTAATTTATGGGTAGAGTCAAATACCCTAGATAAAATGGGTAATCACAACTTCACAAAATATACTCACCCTTCCAACATAGTCAGGTTTTCTTTTAAAATCTTTATTTCGAGAAAATTCACTCATTTTAATATTTACTGAATTATATTTATTTATATTTACCAAATACCACGTGACCAAATCTTTCTATTATTTGTTCAAAATGGCGAAGCAGTTGCCATTTGCAATACACCGAACAGCGGCACTCTGCAGTGTTTTGGTAATTGGTAAACAAATTATTTTATTTTTGTAAAGCAACACAATATTATAGCAATCTTGAAATGTGTCTTGATAATACAATTGCAGTTTAGATATTATCGTGTACCCTGAAGTGGTGTGTATTGTATTGCATTTAAAACTTACAATAGTCAATTTGTATGGAAAAATGATTTGGCTGTCGAGAACCAGCCTTTTCCTAACCTCACTTCGCCACTCTTCATTTGCTTCCAATATAAAAAATACTGTAATTTCAAACAGAAAATTTGCAACTTTTCAAGAAATTGAATCGCGAAAAAATGTTGTGAAGGACGTAATACTTTTCAAATACGAAAACCCAAAGTTTTACAGGTACATGAATATTTTTGCAATAGTTCAATTTGTCTTCTGGAGCTTTATGGGACAGTTTTCAATATCTTCCATGAAAAATGTACCCGTGCCTGAGAATGTGTCCGAAGAGCTACCTTGGTGGCGTAAAATTAATTTAGGAGAAGGAAAATACAAAAATTCACTCTCCGCTATTTGCTACGTTTTTGGTAAGTCTCGCGTAGGTGGTGATCGCCTTTCTATGGACTACTAATTTATTAATTAAGCTATGAATCTACAAAAAGCTCGCTTTTATTGACCCCTGCCAGCTATCTGTATCAAGGGATCAAGAATCCAGTGATGATTAAACATGTCTAGTACTAGTTGACTGGAGAGTAATGGCCCAATCGTATGGGGCCAAAATGCTGAAAAGTGCCGTGAGCCGGGCTCAAATAGAGGGAGTCATGTAAGCAGGCCTTCAAGATTGGTTACTGCGCCTTCCAGGCTCCATGGAACTTATGTTGGAAGGGCCATAGCACACTGCCTCATGCAATCAATCATAATGTATTTGCCCATCTTTTTACGTCTTATCATAATTATATTTAAACATTGAGCACAGTCATTGCAAAAAGTCAACTAGTGCTTTTTTGAATGCTGTTTTATGGCAGCACCAATTAATGCGGTTGTACAAGAGTGGGTGGGCCGATGAAGATTTTCACATTGCCCGAACGAGTAGTTATGGAACCGATAACTTTATTCTAATGTGTAAATACACAATACAAATATTAAGGTCTATGAACTTGAAGGGAAGTTCACTCTTTAACTCTACTGCTTCCAGTATTAAATTTACTACGGTCCAGCGTAGGGCCTATGCGATGTGAAGATCTCTCTATAATGTGTCCGTGATAGTCATTAATTATTTCCGCTCTCTAGGAACAAGTAAAATTTGGCAAATGCTGAAGAAAGTTGCAGCCATTTATCTTTTGATTTATGTCTGGTCGTAATGTTTTTTCTTTTTTAGGTACTTGCATTTTGGGAGCATCTTGGATGTTTACATTGCGATCTGTTCGTTACCTCATACTTAATAAAGGAGGCCAGAAGCTCTCAATAGTTACTTACGCCCCGCTTGGAGAGAATAGAATTATTACTGTTCCGTTGGACAAGGTAACTTTATATGTATTAGGCGGTGACAGGAGAGGTGGTGTAACTCACTATTTTATCGATTTAAGTGCATATTCGGTTTCTCCTTCTCCGAAACTGGTAGCTTAATTCAATGAGCACTATCACAGGAAAGCCTTACTTAAGGTTAGTGGTGCACGGGGTCGGCGGCACGGGTCTTCTATTTCCAAGTGTTTCGGTCTTGTGCATCTTCTCGTTGTAAACCAAGGGTTCCTAACTTTTGTTTCTAGGGACGTCCTAGTTCCTCCTAGTGGTCTGATGCCATCCAGGATTAGTCACTCACACGTCGTAGCAGGTGTTCTCTCCTCTTCGTGTGGCCCCACAATGCTAACCTCGGCTCCCTGACTTTTTCGATGATAGGGGTTACCGGCATCTCCGCTCGGGTATCTTCGTTTCTCCTTATATATGCGATAGCTTGTACCTGAGGGAGTAGCGCAACATTCGCATCTCCACCATATGCAGTTATTCGTCCTTCCTCAGTGACCAGCACTCCGCCCCGAACGTCCTATGCGGTCTCACTACTTGTTTGTAGATGCGGGCCTTTAGTCTTTTTGGGCATTGTCCAGCCTGAGGTTATTCGTGCTCTGTCGTCGTCTTTACAGCCGCGATCCTGATGTAGTGTTGCTCCTCTTGGCTATCTCAAGGCTGGGGGCCACAGAAAATGAATTCTGTGCTGGATTCTATTCAACGATAGTAAAATACAATTTATCGCGCCAAAGCATAACCCAAGTATTGCAGTTAGTGGGCAAACGCAGGTGGCATTTGTCAAATTGTCGCGGAGGAAATGTTTCCAGATGTGAAATTTTCTTCTGCTGGTCAGAAGACTATTACGGAGACGGATTAGGTGTATTCTAATCCCATTTCCGTCCATTTTTGAAGTGGAAACTTCTTTTGGCGCGCTGCGCACTTTAGATGAGGATAAAAAGGAGAATTCAAAACCGCCTTGAGATGATCAATATAAGAAGGCAAGGCATCTAGGGTGTGTTCAATGATAAACGAAAATGCCGCCTTTGAGAACAATTGCAATGTTAGAAGACTAGGTATGTATAGGGCTAGCGAATAGCACCATCTGAACGCATGGCATGTACACTGGGCTTTGACTAGCCGAGTTGGGGGCCTTGACGCATCGGTTGCAGCTCCTATTGGTGTGCGATTCTATCACGCGTGTACCTCTACTGTTCATTTTATCGTAAGATGGACACTGGGTGCATTTAAAAGTGTAAATGTTGTTAGGACAACATGTTTGTCATTGTATCGTAAGATGGACACTGCGTGCGTTTAAAAGTGTAAGTTGTGTAATGTAAGTGTAAGCATTTCGAGCGAAAATAATTCCTAACAATTCCAAAATATTAAAAAATTCACAAGTCAATGTTGATGTTCTCACTTCTGCCGGCACTCCCAGAGTGCTCCCGGTTTTTTTTATCATTGTCTTTCTCTTATCTCTAGGCTAATCAATAAAAAAATTACTTTAAAGTATTGTATTGACACATTTTTATGCTATATCATTGTGGAAACTCAGAAGGAATGGTATGAAAAATTGGACTAGAACTGGATCCAAACCTGAGTCTACACTTCCTCTAGCTTTGTCCTAAATTGCGATATTCGTCTGCAGGTGAGTTGCGTGGGGAGTCGTCTCAGTTCGAAGAGCACAATACCGCTCAAAGTAACAAACCGATGGTTTCATTATATGGTGGACATGCGCGGCGAGTTCAAGAATGCCCAGTTATTTGACGTAACGGCTGGAGTCAAACGCAAGCTGTAGGATTACATCAAAGCAACTGGAGTCAGTCGCAAGCTGTAGGATCACATCCCTTCATTAGGTAGGCTCTTATTTATTGTTTCATACTAGTGCCTCCTTGCGAACATTCGCACTAAATACACACTTTTGCCTACTCCCACAACACCAGCACATGCCACGCCTCTTGTGACTGCTCAGTGAAATGACGTAGCAGGTGGCTCCAGGATTTAAGAATATTTTTGGTGGGCTCCAATGACCCATCTCTCTCATATAGATGTTTAATTAGAAATTAGAAAGAATATGCTAAGGCGCAGTTTCCACCGACCTCTAAGTGCAAAATACACATACGGTGACGTGGTAGCAGATATCATTAATAAAGGCGGGGTTTCCACCGACCTCTCATTGCAGTATGCAAATGACATTGACGGAAATTTTGTTTTCCTCTATGCCATAGTTATAATTGATCAATGATCATACAGTAAAATCACAAAAAATAAACTTAAATTAAAAAATGGCGTCATGGGACATGTTAAGTACAAACTTTTTAATAGATTTCTATAAAAAGAAAGGTTCAAATTTCCGTCAATGTCATGTGCATTCTGCAATGAGAGGTCGTCGGAAACCCCGTCTAAGTCTTGAATGTCTGCTACCACGTCACCGTATGTGTATTTTGCACTTAGAGGTCGGTGGAAACCGCGCCTTAATTGTAGTGGTGGGAGCCTCTCCACCACCAGCGTGTGGTTTAATAAGCTTAACTGTCATTCATTGTTTACAAAATATTTTACAATCGCTGCCTTTATGCCAGCGTAAGCTACTTGAGCCAGAATTAAAACCTACGTCAAGTATATTTTTTGAATTTCTGTCGCCAACTGCCACGTCTTCGAACAATCGGAAGACGCCTTTGTTCACTTCGAGACATCAATAAATCCCGTCGCGGTAGTATAGCGTGGTCTTCTTGTTCAAAAAATATTCTGATTGGTTGAAGGAGTGGCTCCAGAATTGCACTAAATTTCTTATACTCGTATCTGTCCTCATGTTGTGTTGGAGCATCGTGGAAGCAGAAAAATAGCCCTTTTGATTTGAAGTTCCTCCTATATTTCATCTTTCATATTTTTAAATTCATTCTATTGCCTACAGATTTATTGTACCGTTTATTAATTATCGTTGTTGGTTTGCAGGTAAGGTCATATTTATGACTCTAATGTGACTGGATTTCTTGACTTCTTCTTTGTTGGATGTTTTGGCTCGGAAACCGGTGAGTGGATACATTTCAGTAACCTGTTATATACATTTAGAAACAGCAATATACTGTACTTATTTAAAATCGGCCTGCATTAGTTACCCCACATTGCACGTTTTTAATGTTGAGAATTGAATGAGTTTTTTAAGACAATTACAAAAAATTACCATAATATTGAAAACATTAGAGTAAAATTATGAGGGTACGGAAAAGTACCATAATTCCAAGAAAATTGAATTTATAGGTTTTGAATTCGTCAATATTCCCCTGACCGATGCTTTGAGATTGTGAGGTTTAAGTTTTTAGGTTTTGAGCTTCCTAAAATCCTGGTATCTCAATATACAGTAGGTACACTCTGATTTGAGCATCACTATTATTACTTGATTATTATTATTTGAAGGACCTTTTTAGACCTAGCCCTACTTGTCGTGGACCATTGAACCTGGCCAACGACCTCATTGATGTTTCGCATGTTTATGCAACAGGCATAACCATGACTTAACCAAGTTCAGTTATGGGTCTCTTGAGGACCATTAAGGCTGGCTCCAGCCATCATAGGTGAAGCTGCGGAATGTGGAATACAAAGGAAGCCGCCATGTTTTTTTCTTCTTATTTCTAGGCGTGCCAACTTTCTTTCGGATTTCATTTCCAGTGGCTTGGCCTACGGTAACGAGTGCCGCTCCAAATGGGTGACATCAAGAGCCGGCTGTTTTGTTTCTCCGGCTCAGCTGTCCACTTAGAATACTACATTTAATTTATTTGTTAAATTTTGAACTTCCTAAAGAACAGACTGTTCAGAGTCGTTCCCACCAACTTCCAGTAAACTTTTCTGGGAGTAAATGTGAGCCCCAGAGACAGCTTGGTCCTTTCGACATTATACATAATTTTCCTTCTTTGATTTCATTACCTGCCAATAGCAGTTGGTTAATCTACCTTTTGAAACTTTGCGCCCAGAGAGTTTTCTGGAAGTTGGTGGGAACTGACCGGTCCATTTAAATAAAAGAATAACTGATGGTAAATCGACCAATTAGAAATTTACACTGAGAATATATTAGCAAAATATGTGAGATAAGTACAATACCACAATTGAACATTGTAACAGATAAAAGATAAAAGATATAACAGATAACACGAATAAGGCTTGGTGGAGTGAGAAGCCTTAACTCTTGGTCCGTTATACAAAATAAGTTAGATTGTTATTCGTATTGCTTATGTTGCTCATCCTTAATATTCATTAATCACGTTACCTACTCATTAAATTAAGTATACTATAATGCAAAGGGTGCGTTCGATATACTGTAAGTCCGATAAACTGTCCATCTGCTACCAGTGAATTAAGAATCGGCTTCGGCGGTATTAGAGTGCTTGTACTTGTGCGAGTCTCTACACACTTTGAGATCGGAGACGTGTCGTAACTATTACTTAGTGAGGCGACTTAAAAGGTCTATTGGATGTATTCATTCAATTGTATGCGATTAACCTTTAGAAAAGAATATATTCAGTATACTGTGGGCCTGCAGTCCATGCAATATGAAAGCTGTGCACGCTTTTATTGCTATTTTTCGTGTATATGTTAGAGATTGCTCAAATCTCTCAGAAAGCGAACACTTGCTGGTCTCGTGGGAGTTGGAGATTGTGTGAGACAGTGGTTAGGCGGCTTCGCTACGGTAAGACATACCCGGAGCAAAGCGTAAGTTCAGGTGCCTGATCTAAGGAAAGTGGGTTGGGTTCCCATAAGATCCCAGCCCTTCGATAAGGAAAAGGGGGTCTAAGCAATAAGTAGTACAATACTCTGCGAGATTTAAAGACAATACGAACCCCCCAAAAAAGAATAGAAAGATCTTTTTTTGTTTTCCAACGCTTTCTTTCAGCATTACAGCTTTAAGCAACCCTGTCAGCCTGGCGGGGGGAATGAGCCTGTTTATTAACTTGAGGTACCCTAATGGCAGACTTCTTCGCGTCAGGGAGAAGGGGAGTTAACTGACAGCTGGACCTTCAGATTACAGTGGATTCTGAACCACTTGGGGAACATAGTAAAGTCACACGATTAATTTGGAGGTGACCAGCACTCTACACGCACATAATGACTAGTAGTCTCAACTTGGTATGGCCGTTGGCGCCAAAAGATACTGTGAGTGAGCATGGCACACATTCAGTATGGACATTAGTTTTAGTTACTTTGGATTCTGCTAGATAGCAGAAACCATTCTTGGTTATGGTGGACGCTCTATTGGACTTTGAACGCTGCCCTATGCCAGAATATAATAAATTATGACGCTTGTAGGCTCTGGTGCCTCAACAGCTTTTTAATGTCGCTGGTGACATGACATTATAAACAATTAAATTGCATATCTTATTATACCTAAGGTAGTTTAACAACGCTATATCTTATTGATCGCAGCATCCAATTGGACAGGGGCGCCCCCGTCCTTAGGCGCATATTCCACCGACCTGCTAGTGCTAAATACAAATACGGTGACGTGGTAGCAGACATTCATGACTTAGGCGGGGTTTCCACCGACTTCGCATTGCAGAATGCAAATGACATGGACGGAAATTAGAATTTTTCTTTTTATAGAAATCAATTAAAAGGTTTGTACTTAACATATCCCATGACGCCATTTTTTTAATTTTAGTTTATTTGTTTGTGATTTTACTGTATGATCATTGATCAATTTTAACTATGGCATAGAGGAAAACAAACATTTCCGTCAATGTCATTTGCATTCTGCAATGCGAGGTCGGTGGAAACCCCGCCTAAGTCTTCAATGTTTGCTACCACGTCACCGTATTTGTATTCAGCACTAGCAGGTCGGTGGAATATGCGCCTTATAAGACGAATGAAGCTACCGCTTCAAGCCTCGCGCTTGGCCTAACGTTGTGTATCAAGAATCCCACTATTTTGGGCTTATTTATTCAAAATATTTCCCCGGAGCAGCCCACCCTGCTTGCTGTTACTAGTATGTGTATGACCGACGTGCATACATAGAAAAATATTTAAAAAAAAACAAAATGGCAACATTCCCTCCTTTGATTGAGCTGCCAATTACCAAAAATAACGCCCATGATTAACTTATGGTTATGGATATATCGTACCACTTTTTATTTTATGGCCAGAGTGGGACTCGATCCAACAACCTTTCGGGTGAAAGTTGGAGTCTGTAACACTTCTCTACATGTCCTGACTGATATCGATGGTATATAGCCTACATGATATTTATCCATTATATGCTTCTTCTATTACCAGAAGACTGGACCTAAATACGTTACAACGGGCTGCCATGTCTATTTAATTACATCGTCTATGACGGTTTGTTGCCGGATGCCTTTCTGCACCAACAAAACAAGTCTAACGGCCTGAGCATGACTGATTATTAGGTAATACTGTCTTATAGTATAATAGCCAAACCAGTACAACACAACAATTTCATTTGGTTTTTCAATTGGGTTGTCCAATCGTCAAATTTTACCTATCAGAAATCAAAATTAAAAGAATCGATAATTGTGTTTAATTTATGGCATTAGAAATGTGATTGGACAATCAAATTTAATTTTCAATTGGAAAGCAAGTTTTGCAACAATATTCATGTCTACGGCAAACGTGCATGGCGAATAAAAACAAGGCGAAACTCTTATGCGGCTTAAGTACAAAAATTTATCAAAAAATACTGACCCTTTGATTCTAAAAATAATCCTTTTGTAATAGTAACACCAACAAAAAATAATTAATTAAAATAGGCCTTTATATAATGTACACATGGCGTTTCACTTGTCACTGAAAGACTGAATGTTGTTCAGGTTCAACTAGAGACTAGAGCTATATATCTGAGACATGGGATATTGCGCTCTCGCCAACAATATTTTTATTTTATTATATTTCTCGCGACCAATCAGAGCACGCCTTGGAAACTTCTCAACAACAGCAACAAATTGCGTTGTTGAGAAATTCAAAAAAATATTCTTAACTGAAACGTATGTCCCATCCCTCCTATACAGCAGCATATACGGTAACATTGAGTTCAACGACGTTCCTTAACATTCGTCCAGAATCGGGGAATAGTTTCTTATAACAACCCGGAATAGGTTTTTCCACGTTCGTGTCTTTTTTCAACAAGCCAAGATTGGGGCGTTGAACTGACGATGAGTAAGGTACGTTCCCTACATGTTAGCCTATAGTATGTCTTGTCTCACTAGACCAAATCGCCCGTGATAGGGGCTCCTAAAGAGAATTATCCGCAACATTCAGATCATCAAGCGCCATGGGTCCATAACATGTGTACCGGCCTTAATCAGTTTGTCCGTGTGATCCGACGGAAACAGGAAGCAGCGGACTGCCGCAGCGTTGTTTGCTCCTCGACCCGCTGAACAGGACCCCATTGCTGCCGCTTTTCCGGATTTCCCGCGCTGCCGGCTGAATTGTTGCTCGTTGTGCAGTTGGCAGCAGTGCTGCGCGGCAACTCTTCGACTGATCTTCCTCGTCGTCTTCCCCGCTGTCGGAGACAGAGACCAAACGTGCTTTTCTCCGCAGACTTAATTCTATTCTACGGAGGAATCTGAAAATGAAAGAATCATATTATTACATACGTTCATTGTTGTGCGCACATGGTTAAAAAGGAGGGCATAAACCCGCGAAACGTGTGGAGACGGACAGATATTGCAAAGTATGTACTATATAAATGTATGAGTAATGTGTCTAGCTCAGTGGTAACCTTTTTAAGCAGCTGAGTCAAATTTCGAAATAATCAGATTTAGATATGTTATACTACCCTAGTAGCAGTAATAGTATGGTTGTACACAGTCCCAGGCCACGGTGTGGGCCCATAGGACAGGGGACCTCCTGATTATAGTGGATTCCGAACCACTTGGGAAACACAGTGAAGTCACACGATTAGTTCGGAGGTGACCAGGACAAGTCCTACCATGTTTCCCTACCGGCACTGTGCACACTACCAAGTTATCTACATCTTTGAACCTGCTCTGGTCCGCTGGATTCAACTTGGTAAGGCGGCTGGCTTATACTACCCTAACCAGCTCAAGTTCGGACACTTGAATTTTTGTATCCCTTATTTTACTTTTTTTTTTCTTAAATAGCGACAGATTAATTTTTGTGCTTTCTGCCAGGAGTAGCCGGCAGCTATTTTCCATACGCGCCTTTCCCAAGTTACGAAAGCGTTATCACTCGTTCGCGTAAATCCGCGGATAACGCGATTCCTCTCGCCATGACCACAAAAATATTTTTTTATTGAAAATTTTTCAACTATTATTGTAAAAATGAAATTGTTTTCAACTTTTAGATGGTTTTTGACCCGGTAAGTTCAGTTTTTTACGAAAAAACTAGGTCCTAGGAAGTGGATCATTTTCATAGTCCCTGAGGTTATGCTTCCATAGATTTAAAAAATATTTTCTTTAAAATCTACCTAATGGTCCATTTTTTAATGTATTAAAAAAAATCAAACAAAAATTAATCTGTCGCAATTTAAGAAAAAAAAATATTTTGTAAAATAAGTGATACAAAAATTCACGTGTCCGAACTTGAGCTGGTTAGGGTATTAGTAGAAGAGACACGCATCCCAAACCAAAAAATGAAACCACAAAATTGATTGCAATCAACTTAGTAAAAAATCGCCTTTTATTGGGTATCTTCAAAATACGAGTGAACTATAAAAGGTAGGTAGTCATCTGGATGTGCTATGTTCATTACCTAATCAATTTGTTTTTATTAGAACCGGTCACGTCGGGAAGAGCGGCTCTCATTGAGCCAAAGAGCCTCCTGGTCTAGCTAATGCCCACCAGGCACTAATGCAGATCTCTACAAACTCTATGGACATACTGGGCAGCTCATCTGATGCTAAGCGAGGAACTCCTCTCGTGGAGTGGGTGCCACGGGACGGAGCTATCAGACAAGCGTTCAGCGTGAAGTAGCGAGGTCATTTGCGGAAGGGGGGAGACGATGATCTGATGTCCTATTCGACTGACGCACCATCATTTAGAAGGCTTATTATTACTGTACTTATTAGTGTTACGCTGTTTGACGTGCCTACATCAGGGAAGCTCAAAGGTCTGACAAACAGTAGGCGAATTCATTAACTCACCGAATTTGATTGCCAATAGACCTCAGCCGATTTAAATTCCTCTTCGTTCGTGGCAGTTCTTCCTTATCAGATCCCATTGCATCCGACACCTCCTGTAATCATTGGAGTATTATTATTGAACTAATAGGTAATTACATAATTTATGAGATATAAAGTGGTATAAATTCCGTTGATTTCCCCACCATACAATAAACGAATTGTCCCCCTTCGAAATCCACCATTGCGGAGCAACTGTTTTGCATAAATCACAGATGCTTTCGATATCTAAACGTCTCTCAGTTTCGCTCAGAATAGGCTAAGATATACGAGTAAATATCGATTTAGGTAGGTACCTACTATAATCTCCACCACTCAACTCGTCTTAATTTTGCGGGAATATTTCGTCCTTAATATAATTCTTTGTCCCATTGCTGGCTTAATGAAATGACGCAAACTTTATTTTACCATTTTACCAGCAACCACCGTACAGCATTGTACAGCTCATTTTTCTGTATATCACTATATTTCTGGGACAGTGGCAACTAGCAGCTGATTCAATTTTCCTCGCAACGTCCTCATTACTTACCTTTGGAATGGGACAGCAGCATTTACCCTACCACTGTGGATTTATGGCATCTCCAAAATTGCGATCCATAGCCCTGGCTAATCATGCACATGCTGTTATGGGACCAAATCCGTTGTATACGCGATGAACCTGTCCAAACACGTAAGACAGAAAGAGTGAAGATGCAAACAAGAAAATGGTGTGCTCCAAATAATTGAATATGTACGTAATAGTGCCAAGATCCAATATTAATATTTTTTTTCAATTGATTTAAACGTAGGATTTTGATATCACAATTGAAAATAAAGTAAATATTGGCATCAACAACTTATTTGGTTATTTAATAGTGGTTCTTGGTCACAATCTCGCCACGGGACTTGACTTTGGGTTAACGATTGTTTACTGCTGTGCGGCCCAACAGGCTCTATTCTATGAATGTACCTGTTTTCTTCTTTAGCATTATATCTAATTAGTAATACTGTGTTTGAAAATTATGGTAATTAGGTACCATATAAGTTACAATAATTCTCCCCCCCCCCCCAAAAAAAAAAAACACAATAAAACAATAAAGCAGGAAGTATCAACAGCTCACAAAAAATCACTTGTGGCAATGTCACCAACAGCTGATGTATCGTGACAACAGCATTAATTTTTATCTAGGCCCGGCAGTGCAATATTTTATGTTGTATCGCGTTATCTAACAATTTTTGTTTAAAAAACGCTGCCCAGACATTAGAAGCAAAGGCCCAATGAAGGACATTAATAAAGCAATTTGCCATATCACCAAGTTTGAAAGATATAAAGCTACCATATCACTGGCAGAAAAGCAGATTGATGTGTCGATGTGAGAGGAAAGACAAATAAGCATGCTCTTTGTGCTGAAACGATTACCAGTTCGCTATACGCCATATTGTCAACCTACCTCCGCCGTGTCTTCGGCCGACGCCTCATTAGATGCAGCAGCTGGAGACATTGTAGTTTTAGCATCTTTGACAGGCCACTCGGTACCATCGGGGGCTGTCAGTCGGATACTAACACCGCCTTTTCCAAACGTGAGACTCTCAGTTGAACTCGATGAACTCGGGGGAGCATGGGTGCGAGACCGTCTCTTCGGCGAAGGCTTCCGTGGGCTTCGCGTGGGAGGATCCTTTTTTGGAAGATCTAAAACTGATGCTAGGCCTTTGGTGGGAGAAGGAGATTTACTTCCTGCAGTAGCATTTCTCATCGAAGATCTCCGATCGCGACGCTTTCGATGAGGTGCAGTACAGGCTTGTACACTCTTGTGCTTGGACGGCGGGCAGTCAGAACTCGGGAAGTCATAGAGACCGTCAGAGTCCGTAAACGGCAATTGTTCATTTTTATTCTTACAATAAAACATGGGTGAGAACCGACCAAGGCCGAGTGTCTTATCACTCAAAGGGCTCTCACTTCGAGAACTCACAGGACTGAGCATTTTATCACAGAAATCCGACTGAACAACAATAGTCGGGAGCTGAAGGGAGGATTTCAATTGAGTAGAATTAAGCGTATCCGAGATATCACACTTTTTAAACACACCACGAGGAGGGGGAATTGGGGTAACAGCACCAAATTCGTACAAATTTATACATTCTTTAGTTTTTAATTCAATATCTTCTAGTTTTTCATCTAGTTGATCAGTGCCGATTCCCTCATCGTTTGATTCCATGAGTTGATCGTCAGACAGTGTTTCTGAGTCGGATCTTCTACGCAACCGTTCATTACATTCCGCAGGAGGTGTTCGAAGTAAAGGGGATGGTCGTCTACTAGGTGGTTGACTGAGCGCACCTTGGTCTTCTACCTCTGATAAGCAAAGAGGATTATTTGAACCACATCGGGAAGGCCCTGGACTAGCCATTGATGAATACCCACTTGAACTTAAATTTGATTCAGAAGCTGTCCGATCACCTCTAGAACACATGGAAAATGGGCTTAAATAACTCATTCCGGCACTGTTCACCGTTGGATTGTGCGGTTTTAGTTGTTTTCCTGATTCCGGGTCACTTTCGCCTTCAGAAGCGTTGCAGGTCACTGTTATCATGGGCGGGGGATGTGGAAGATCTAATGACATGGGTTTTTCAATTTCTTTCAGCAACTTTCTGGGTGGACTTTTGGGCGCAGAATTGCGAAATTCTTCACGTTTCTGAGGAGGAGGGGATCCCGTGAAAACAAATGTTGGGATTGAGCTTTGTTCCTTTTTTGGAGATGGCTGTTCTATTGTGACAATAGGTATCACAGGATATGGAAAGGGCTGGTCATCCACTTGATGGATTTCTACAACTAACTCTGTGGATTCTTCAGTGAAATCATCCGTTTCATTGCCCATTTCATTGCTATCGTCTTCAGACGAGTCATTCTGTCTTTTCGATTCATGCTCTGTCCTTGTCATGATTGGAGTAAGTGCAGGGCTTGACATTGGTGTAGGAACTTCATGAATTGGAGAAAGAAATTTGCTGATTCCAGCAGATGGAAGTTCTAAATGTATAGAAGGTGGTTGCAAAAGACTGCTGTGGGCAGACTTTTGGGCTGCAAGTGGGTCCAAAACAGGCACTTCAAAAGTAAAACCTGAGCAAATGCTATTCGATTCTGATTGCGCGGACGGCGATGAAAGAGTTGTGTCTACAGCCAGCGAATCTTCGCTACAGAATGAATCTTGAGACGGGCTTGGGGCTTGGGGAGACACGTTTCGGAACATGGCTAAAAGGGAATCGGAACCATAACGGTTAACGTTTCCTCCGAGACGTCCAGGTCGCAGCATAGGAATATCAAGATTACTAGCTGCTCCACTGATGGTTACTTCTGAACTAGAAAGTGAATCATTGCAATGTCCAATACTGGACATTCTGATCTCCGCTGGTGAGCTAGGCGTGGACAAGGCCCGACCTAACGACAGCTTGCTTGATTCCACCTCTGATCCGCTACTCATTTCTGCAGACACTTTATTAAGCAGACGCGCAAACGTTACTTTCTTTTCTAATTTATCATCTGACAATGGTGGTGGTGGCACCTGAAGGCTGAAACTAGTTTCTTTCACTTGCAGTTCCTTTGTTGTCTTTGGAACTGTTGGATTTTTTTCCTTCAGCTGCATTAGTTCGTTCAAAGATACTTTGGTTGGAGGTGCTTGGCTATTGGACGGAGATATTAGTTGATGCAGGATCTGCTTTTTCTCGGTTGCATTTTTCTTTGTCGGTGTTGAGTTTGTGCGTTTCTTTCGCGGAGACGGAGAACCTGAAATATAAAAATTTACATTACTTTTCTACCGCTAATTTAGAAGCCATTCACAAACATGCTGCCATTTATGTATGCACAAACGTGACAACACTACGCACATATACAGCTATCACAAGCACTGGGTGCCGAGTCTACGTTCTACACACATTTATAAGCAGGACACTGACAGGAAATTGTAGGTGGCATGACTGAAAGAAGCTGGTATGAGATGTACAGCAGTTATGAAGATTAGACTGAGAAGGGCAAAATGAGTAATTTACAGCTAATATAGACTGATGTGGTCAAAAATTGGTTATTTTTGATTGGCTAGTTTTGTTTCATTTTCCGGCAACGGTCTGAAAAATGTTTCTTTAATTTTCTCTAACATTTGCATTAAACATTTACTGGAGCTTATAACGTGTGATTTTGAAAGACGGCAAATTAGCAAACGCATTATTGATGGGCTATTTTTTTAGTCACTATACCAGGACCAGAACGATGGTTTACAGTCAATTTTTACTTCGATTAATTAGACTAATTAAAAAGTTTTGGAACTTTCAAAATTGTCCTAGGTCTTATTTTTTGAATGGGATTAGTCATTTTCTCTCGGACTCTGCTGAGCTTGTGCAGAGCTGCCAAAATGTTAGTAAAAACATCAGACCATTGCACCAAAAATTACAAAAAGAAATAAGCTTATTCACGCAAAACTAGTCTACTCAAAAAGAGTGCGGTTGAGAAAATTGAAAAAAATGTTGATAGACAGGTCATAGAAGGAGACGATAAGTTAGTAGAAAACAAGGGGACGGGCTATCTTACGTCTGGGCGAATTCCTTAGCAAGTCATCGAGAGAGAAAGTCCGGGGGGCGGCGGTATTGCAAGGACCAGGGCTGGCCAAACTCAGGAGGGAGGGTTTTCTTATACCGAGTCTTCCAAACAGCGTCCGTGGACACGTGGACTGGGGGCTGTGCCCTCCCCCGCCCGAGCCTCCGGGGTCCCGGCCAGACGAAGGCCTGCCCGACACGGATGCATCTGTAAACATTTCCTGTGATAAAGCACTGCTGGCGAAATGAAAACAACATTGTCATGTACAGTTTGTTCCTTGTGAGAGAGGTTTCTTGGTGACTTTCTGGAACTTGCTGAAGAATATCTTCTAGATATTGAGAGGTTATCGCAATGATCTTTCAATGCCTAAGACCATGTTGCCTGTAGGTTGCGAAGCATCTGTCGTATTATGATTTTCACATCTACACTCGAATCGGTTTTTTCTTTCTTTTAACCGTTAGATATTGCAAATAGGTTTCGATGAAAGGACAGCAGCTGAATGATTCAGAAATAGACAAATTTCAGCATTCGAAGATGTTTCATTACACACACCACAAGCATACGGTTTAATGGTTCAGTTGCATGTGAGGAAGTTCCTGATCTTCAACCACAGTAACCCTTCGACGCCTTACTTTGAAGAGTCGGTACAGTTAGATACAGTATATAAAAACACAGCATGCTCTAGTATTGTAGTGGGTCTCCAGTTTGTCATGAAAAAGTAACCCACTCTACCCCTATTTATCCAAGTTGGTTGGTAAATTTTTCTATAAGTTACCATATCGTACCGATTAGTCATCGTAGAGTGACACAAGTGCTGAACGAAAAAAAGTGTATGATGTGAATACGAGCATTAATTTGAAATCTTAATGTCATTATTAGCGTTGTATTCAACGGTTCGTTTAGCTTGCTGTGCAATGGTCATCCCATGGAATTAGTCATGAACGAATTCCAATTTTAATGGATACACTTTAAGCACATATTTCTGTGGGTATTTTACTGTGTGGTAAAAGTAATGGATTTGAAAAGCGGAATGACACGAAAGCTAACAAATAGCGATAACTAGCCTGCGTTACAATTGGCCTACTTGCCATATTATATTCTACAGCAAGCCTATTCCATTGCTGCTCAATTCAGAAAGTAGACTGCTTTCTCCTAGAAGAATTTTACAGAATTGGTTGTGTATCTCTACGCACGTCAGCCCACTACGTACATATACCAATTACATCTAGTAATACACATTAAAGTTTTTACTAAACGCAATTGTCATTGTGATGTATATTGTAAACGTCTAGTAATATCTAATTGCTGTAATGTGCCTGACTGATGAGAGATCGGGCGGTGTTAGGGTTACGGCTGTTATGTGTATCACAGCTGAAATGATTCTAACGCAGATCAAAATGGAGCTTATTATTTATTCAAAAGAAAGTAAAATCAAACAGATCTTACCATAACCACAGCGGAGTGAGACATTTATTAAGGGATATTATGAGGCAGTCCGATTCTTCCACAGTTATGGAAAACATGAGGCATTTACGGGAAATCCTGAAGACGGTTGCACTTCCCACCCTTTATGACAAATGTTTTTTAACCAAGTAAGCAATGCGAGGGTACAATTTACGTACGTGAACGAGTTCTCCTATCGGCTTCTTCAGCCAATAACTTCTCCAGTTTCTCCGGGAAGTGCCTCTTGGCACACCAGAATAGTCCAATGACACCCAAAACGACGAAGACCGTGATGAGACCGAGCCAGAATGGCTCCTGCAGCATGCGCTCCGACAGCGGTTTGTATGGTATGTGCACCATCTTGCGCTCACATCGAGGGCCTTCCCACCAAGCGTGGCATTGACAGTGGAAGCCTTCGCCTCTTTCAATGCATTCGCCGCGTCCTTCGCATGGATTTTCAGCGCACGGACGTTGTTTCTGCTCACATGCATAACCTGTGAAGTGAAAATCCATTTTATTCTCTGGCCTTAGGTAGAAAAAATATGTATATGAGTAGCGGGACTCCCTCTAAGGGAATCATAAAATAAAATTGTACACTAATCCAGGAGAGCTTAATTAATTAATTTCACCGTTGGTTCCTCAACTTCAAACTCTCTTCTAACAACTGCATTCCTTCTCTTATTCGTATAACATACGTAAATACTCGTATTCGAAAAACAAACATGTACTTTGAGGAATCCTTATGATTTAGGCTGTGCTTGTTTGCGAACTTTGAAATATAATAAAAAACGGCACTCTTATACTGGAGCCTTTGACTTAAGTTTCCCGGATCTTCTCCATTACCGAAGGTCTCTAGTCCCTTTGGTCGTGTTATAAAATGAGATTCTAGCTTAAGTCTCGCCTCTTGCAGAGTTGGAGTAGTCCCTGTACTAGCCACTAGGAACTGATTTCTCACGTCCTAAGCCTACCTGTGTAACCAGGATGACAGCTACAGTGATACCCCGAAGGGGTTAGCTCACAACTCCCGAAAAGACATGGGTCCAAATCGCATTGTGTCAGCGCGCAAAAAATGCCAGTGAAATGGCTGGTGCACTGGCACGTTTTCCGCACTGATGAATGAATGCATCTGCCACCATTGAGGCATGGGTTTGGTCGGCAAGACTCGACGCTGCTGTCCTCTGGTACACGCAACAATTTCACCTTGAACTGAGGATCTGCAAACCAGGTTTTAGGTTATTATTATTAGAGGTATTCGTAGAAATGCTTGCGGTATCTGCATAGTAGGTCCCTTAACAGCACATTTTTAGCCAAGTTTCTTAATTGCGTTGATGGAGCCGGCTAGTGTTCTATAATGACGGCTAGGAGGTGATAAGAAAATACAATATCGCTTCAAAATTCTAGTCGCTGCTTTAATTTTTTTAAAAACTCAAATCAATTAGTTGGCATGCTGTCGATGGAATCTTACCTTCTCTGACCCGAAGCGTTGCATTCAGATAAAGTCCCACTGAAGAGCTTCTCTGTCTGACGTGCAGGGTGTGCAAGTAGGAAGTGATCGCTACGGGGGATGACATCGTAAGCGAATTCTCCACGTCCATCGCGTCGACAGGACACAGAAACCACCAAGTCCCATTCAAGTCGGCATAGTTGTCGTTAACCTCAATAATACCACGGCCAGAAGGGCACATGGGACCTTGAAAAACAATTATGCTTTATATAAAGTCTCATTTCCATTCACCAGCGTATTTCAGATTATTCTATGGCAAGAATGCAATGAAGGTGTCCTTCTTGTAGGTTTGCTGTAATACAATATGTAGAAGCATACAAATAATGTACCTTGCTGGTCTTTTGTCAGCAAAGTTCAAAGTCACCGACCGACATTACTAGTATGATACATGGTTCTGTTCTTCATTACTTTCTTAATCGTGGCATGTAATCTACAGTATAATGCAATTTTAGTAATAAAGACAAATACCTTGTTCACTGAGAATAACATTGTGAAATTCCAGCGAAACCGTAAACCCTAGTGGAGCTACAAAATGCTGCATGAAATCCACGAATCTCGGTGGCTGGGACGGGTAATTCAAGTGTAGAACGACTCCAACGGAATCTGATGATAAGTCGACAATGCGCTCTTCGTGTATTGCACTAACTGAAAGTCAAATACGACAATTTGAACCCATTTTATAATGATAGATTTAAGTCTTAGCGCCCGACTGATCAACAATTGATCCAATCTACTTACTTCAGTAGAAGCCATATATGGGAACGCTGATTTCCAGTTAAACTGAGAATTTAACATCAATGATGTATTTGGCAAAAAGCATATACTCGGAATTTTAATACACAGATGGATGTTTTTAAATTGAGATCATGGAGCTTTTTCAAATGAAAATACCATAAAACATATTACCTGAGGGGTAGATTGCCCCGAATCCCTCGCCAGAGGGCCTATATGGCATAATGAGTCATCGAGTAGAAACTGCTGCCTACCAGGGTATTGTTGGAACACGAAATTTACTTGGAACGTATTAAAAAAAACATATGACATTACAGTAGTTGCCTGAGCGGTACTCTGGCCTGGAATTCCTCTCTAGAGGGTCTCGATGACGTAATGTCTTCCCCCCTTCGAGACAAACTGCTGCCCCTAGGGAGTTGCTGGAGACGAAATATCGTAAAAAACTATTTCAAATGGGACATTAGTTACCTGAGCGGTAGATCGCCCGGAATCCCTCGCCAGAGGGTCTCGATGACGTAATGAGTCTTACAACCATCTTCTCGCCCACTGAGACGAAACTGCTTCCCCCCAAGGAGTTGTTGGAGATGAAGGGGCGTATGGGGCGCAATCCATCACCGAGGGTCAGCTCCACATCTGTCTCATTTGGGTCGCCTATGCTCACTTCCGAGAATTCTATCCAAACTCTCTTTCCCGCTGCAACAAACATTTCAATATTTGAAGCAGATTTTCACTCTTGGTGTAGGCCTATATAGATTTAATGGAAGTGACTAAAGATGTTATTTAAAGTCGATACAAAGAATGCTAACTGTCAATTAACTAATTGGGTGTCAAGGAACGTTTCTTGTGAATCATGTGGCTCATCAGTGAACACAATTTTGAAATTTTGTAGTTGTAAAATCGTGAACAGTGTGGTGCGTGAATATTATGAGCTCCTTATATCCAGCGAGTTGTGGACCCAGTTTACATTCATTGCAAGGACAATTTAAATGGATTTCTCAAGTATTAATTTATCGTTGAACTTATCAATGGAAGTAGTTCTAAAGGCGTTTTTTAATTATAGCTGCACAATAACCGTTTAATAACTGACTCTAGACAACCACTGTGCCGTCCCATGCAGTGCATGTGGGTTAAGGAAAATAGTACGATAAGTACTATTTTCCTTTTGTAAAGAATGGTCGGTCGGGTTTTTCGGTGAAATTTATGAATTTCTCGATCCACGAACTACCTACTAACATCTAAAAATACTATTTTGATGAAAAATTTAAACTTTATCGAGACTTAGTTACCCCGGAGACATATTGATTTTCTATGCAACTAGTGTAGGTATACCTACTACACCTTATCTTGTTTTTTTTTATAAAGTGAGAAAATACAAATTTTTTTTAAAATCAAATTAAGAAAATAGGTACATTACTTATTATTATTATTATTACCTCTCTATTATCTAATAGGTTTGTGGCTGTAGATGGAGACATTAATTAATTTAAGCCAATTTTATACAAATTTGGAGCACTTTACCTCAAGTAAAGAAAACAACCCGAGATGAACCTACAGATAATAAAATAATCTCAGGAATGCAGACAAAGCGAGGATTCTTCACAAGAACAAACACAAAAAACCCACGAAGTACAATATAAAGAATATGAGCAAGAAAATTCCTTTTGGAGGCATCACAATCAATTTGTTCTGTAAAAGGGTGAAACATAAAGAATAAAAAAAATGAGAAAAAACGAAAATGGCAAAAATGACAGTTGACTGGCGTTTGTAAACTTTCTTTTTCGAAAAACAATTGAATGTTGAATGAGAAAAAAGTGTTTTATTTACGTCAGTTCCGGGGCTGATTTCACGGATTAATCATGCCGAGGCATTTATTCCCATTGGAATGATTCCAACATCATTCCATTTCATTTGCCATTTCCCACTAACTCATCATTATTTTATTATTATGTACGCTATTACGGTATATTGCTTCCATTGCTGGTAGCTGAATGGAATTACTGTATTTCTCATGGGGGAAGTCTGGTATCGACGTTGTCTACTACTGTTGACTCGTATGTGTACTTGGTTAAGTCATGCTTTCGCCTGTTTCATTGCGTCAATGGCTAGCTTGTCTCAGCTTGTCCATTATCGCTTGTAGCCGGTGTAGGTTGGCATCGAGAAGGTATAGCAGTTTGCCAATGGCCTAAAATTCATATGGAAACAATACAAATAATTTCCGGTATCCATGGGGTCAGGCGCGGATCTACGGGGGGGGGGGGCTATAGCTATATCAGTCCGATTTTTCACAAATTTTCTCCCGGGGGAGACCCCCGGGCCCCCCTTGTGCGCGATTGTATTAATTACCTATCATATAGAACCCTTATTGCTCTGAAAATGCGTAAAACCCCAATATTTCAGCCCTATTAACAAAAAAAACATCGAAATTTAATCTTAGCCCCTCCTTGGTCTCATTCTAGATCCGCGCCTGCATGGGGTCGTTGGCATTGGACAAGGGACCAATAAGTAGGCCTAGTTTCATAAATTCAATTCGGACGGGGGGAGGGTGGTTGGAAAATCTGACAAATTTGACTTTTTTATTTAATGTATACTACGCTACACTCCAGTTGTGGAAGACTACACGTATTTCGTAAGGTATTTTTAACATTTAGTGTTGTAATTATACCATTAAAAATTAGTGGAACAATCGCTACACCAAAAAATGTAAATACCCTGTCATTATTATTTATGAAGTAGTCCTTCCCAATATGGATGGACTAAATCATGAATAACTTGAATATTTAATTAAATAAAAAAAAATCGTCTGGCTGATTTTAGTTAGGGTGATCGAGGTGAGGGCATTAGGTATCTACTCTGCAAATCCTTTTAAATAAAAATATAGGTTTGTAGGTCATGCGAGGGTAGCCAAAGTCTACCGTCTCTACTTAAACCCCATGCAATCAGACATCTATATGGAACTCAAGCTCCATTTCTACTCCATAGACTGTCGCTGGCTCCATTCATTTTTTAAAATGAAACTTTAGCAGAATACTAAGTGGAATTGAATGGTTGATTGTTCAGTGCAGTGCCAACATTATTTTTGTAAGATAAATGGGAAGAAAAGGCTCCAAAGAAAGAAATGAAATGAGACAGAGATGGAAGTGGGCGCCGAAACGACTACTATGGGCTCCTGCCTTTTTATATTATCCCCCCCCCCACCCATTTTTATTCAATTTTCAACCTTTGCATTTCAATGCGACGAAGAATTTTGAATTGCTGTAAAAGCAATTTTTTAGTGTCGACTTGCAGACATTAAGACCTATTTGCTAGGGCTTATTGTTATTGTTGAAGCTACATAAGGCGTCAGGTCTCATCAAAGCTATACGTTTTCTTCGTAATGTTCTGGGCAAGAGACAACCGGAGGTTGGAATATCGATCGTAGGCGGAGTTTCCACCGACGTCAATAGTGATAGTAATGGTGATATTGACGTGGTAGCAGACATTAAAGACAGCTGTCTAAAAATGTCTGCTACCACGTCAATATCACCATTACTATCACTATTGACGTCGGTGGAAATCCCGCAGTACAGCTGTCAAAATTATCACGTCCCTTAGAAGAAATGATCCTATGCAGTTTGATGCGACACGTGTTCATATCTAACACGTCATAGTTTTAGAACTTGATTTGTTATAAATAACAGATAGTTAGGATGTCCGGATGATAGCATTCAAAAATTACGGCCAATCAGTGTTATTGATATATCGTATATACTGTATTTTAGGGAGATTCATCTACCTATTGAGATGGCGACCAATGTTCGACTTTCGGAAAATTTCTTCACAACTTTTCATTTCATGACACCCGGAGCCTAAAACCACCCTCCGTTCAAAATGTATGTATATTACATATGTAGCCTATATCGATTTTTGGAAACACTCTAACTTCCATATATATTATCTGATTTTGATGAAACTTGGCACATGTAATTTTTGAGCAATTTTTCAGAAACCTCAAAACCTGTAAATACAGTACAAATCATGTACTGTATTAATCTAAACTGGCAATACTATTAGTTTAGTTTAATACAGTGTATTATTTGTACTGTATTTACAGGTTTTGTGGTTTCTGAAAAATTGGTCAAAAATTACATTGGCGACTTTGATGCTAGACGACTCAATTCAAGAGGCCGGCGGAGGAAGGGGTACCTAGATGATGTCAAGAAGGTCATATACCTACGTCCTACCTTGAACTAATAGGACCGCACAAGATAGACAAGAGTGGAGGAAGAGATTGAAACATTCGTTGCAAACCAATCGATAGATTGAAACTCCAGAAGAAGAATGAAAAAATTGTAAAAAAGATCTACTTACCGGCAGCCAAGATCGTTGTTGTGCAATCCATCTTAGGGAGAAGGAAGTAGGGGTAGTTGGGGCTGGACAGAATGCCTTCTCTGGCGGTATGCGTTTGCGACGGACAACCGGATATGTCCACAGCTTTCCAGGCACTGGCAAATCCGGTCCCGGAAACCGAATAGTCCGAATGAAACCTTATGTACGCTTCGTTGTCACTTGACACAAAGTTGAATCTGAAACATTAAAAACTGGATTATTATACTGCGTTGGTAACTCCTGTAGACCTGACCACCTGGCACCTTCCCTTTTTGTAGTTGGGAGCCCCTCTTCATGAAGATGCATGGCTTGAGTGGGAGCCCCACTTTTTGGGTGCAAAACTGTCCAGAAGGTAAAGCCTACCTATGGAGGGTCTGGGGTCCTCCTTGTACTGTTCTATTGGAGTTATGGGGCCAGTAACATGTCCGACAGCTGCGTTCTTACCTAGCGGCGAAGGTAATGCATCTATTACGCCTTTTTAGGATTGGGACGGCCTAGACTTGGTGGGATTGACCATTTTCCACCTTGCTGTTCATACTCCAGGTAGACTGCGCTGGGCAAGATTTAGTACTAATTACACCTGAAGTAGACTTACGGGTGAATCTTGGTATTCCAAGAGCCGCACCATCGGACCTCAGGCTCCGCTGCCCTGCCTGATTTGAGCTCCAGATAGTCGTACAGACAGTCAGGCTGACTCTCCATGTCCAACTTGCTGACTGTGACGACGATCCTCGTCCACGCGGGACCCACCAGGTGCACCTCGTAGTCCAGATCGGGACGGTAGTTGCTTGGGTGGCCAGGGGAGGTTAGCACGCCTTCCGACCCGTTGATGGTCTTACTAAGTTCCAGGCCTGTGCCTGAAAAAGGCGAGTCACTAAATTAGCCGATGTGTAATCTGTAATTACGTATTCTGTTGACGGCCATCCTCATCCAGCATGTGCACCTCGCAGTCCGATTCCGGGCGGTAGGTGCCTGGGTGGCCTGTGGAGACCAACATGCCTTCCAACCCGTTGATGGTCTTGCTAAGTTCCAGGCCTGTGCCTAGTTCTTTTAATAGGTTAAACGTATACAAATAATCTAATGAAGGCATTTGATTGACCTCTTCAGTGGTCTCATCTCTTATTTCGGGCCTATTTTTTCATAACTTTTCTCCGGAGGAGACCCCCGTAATAGGAATAAGCATTCCTCACTATAAGCTTTGTAAAATCTTAACTTTATTGCTGTTAAAATGCGTAAAACCCCACTTAGTAGTAGTAGTAGTAGTAGTGTTCGTCGGGTTAATAACAACTTAGGCCTCATATTTGGGCCCATAGAGCGACCCCGACTTGACTGTCCTACGCCAGCCCATAGGACAGTGGACCTCCTGATTATAGTGCATTCCGAACCACTTGGGAAACACAGTGAAGTCACACGATTAGTTCGGAGGTGACCAGGACAAGTCCTACCATGTTTCCCTACGGGCACTGTGCACACGTCCAAGTTATATGCTCTGGTCCGCTGGATTCAATTTGGCATGACGGCCGGTCTAAACGTCTAAAACCCCACTTACTTCGCGCCTATTTTTTCTACTATTTCCCCTCGCAGGAGATCCCCGGGCCCCCTGTCTGCAGCAATATGAATAAGCATTCCTTTGTAAGCTCTGTAAAATTTATACTTTACTACTAATACTAGTGGTTGTTCAATTCGCTGAGGCTGGTGCCTGGGTGACCTGGTGAGGCCAGCACCCCTTCCGAGCCGACGATGGCCTGGCTAAGTGTCTGTGCCTGAAAGGGGGTAGTTACGCTACTAGCATTAGGGGATGTATGTCTATGATTTATACATTTTCTGTTAATGAATACCGTGAGTCAGTACGGCAGTGTAGGAGTCGGTGAAGGACTTGTTGCTACCCGTCTTTTTCTTTGACAAAAAGTAGGTAAAAGGCCTACACCGACACCGAGAGTACTGTAAGTGCTAGCTACGCCTCTGGGCTCATATCATATTGCGGCTATAAGTCACGCGGACCATTATACATTATTAGAATGTCAAAGGCCAAAGTGAATGCGTGCATAATTTAATATTGTATACTTTCAGTGTATGGTAATCGATATCCCTCACATTTCCACGAAATTTTAATTATATATCGTACTCTACATTGTAGAGAGCTCTGTTACACTTCTATTGATGGAATCTAGCCTGGTTTCACTATTCATGAAACAAAATAATTAGCTACCGAAGGTATACTGTGTTTTCAACAGCACGGTAATTATACTTATTAATTATTACTTTTTTGCTATGAACAACCCGATTTGAATACGAAGACACTTGACGAAACTTGACGAAAAAGTAGAAAAGGCATATTAGTACTATAATTCTTCTACAAAAGCTTTCTTGCAGCCCAATACAACACATAATCAGGTGAACCTCTGCTATTGACGAGAGCTGGGCGTGTCTTAAGGTGTTTTCTGTCCATTTTTTCCCGGATGTCGCAATTTAGGCGTAAGTCATAAGTTAATAATTATTAATTTATGGCCATTAGCAATTACGGCCGGCCAATCAGAGTGTTGAAGCTTATACGAAAGCGATACGATGCAACTCTACCTCTGTCTATAAGATAAGTTAGGAAATGCACCTCTGGTGGTTTGGTTGAGGCTGCAAGGTTACAGACAGGAAAAGCGTTAAAGCTCAAAGATTTAAATCCCGTATTTCGCAAAGGGAAGTTCTCAATGACCAAAACTGTACTAGTCCTCCCCAAAATGAAGCCACTGGGCCAGGGCGATCCTTATTTTTTAATGTACTAAGTAATAAAGGCCTTTTCATCTATCACATTTTAATTTGCTGACACTAACGTGCGTAATTAAAAAAAAGCTTACGCCAAAATGCTCTCCTCTGATTGGAACCCCCATAATCATTTTATGCAATGCCATATTGGATTTCAAAATGTAAGTTCTTAATTATTACTTTAGTTATCTGCGTGCACAATTATTTTTATTTGTTTTGACACTAACTTTACATTTACCCTTAGATTGTGTTTGTAAAGGGGGGACCCCCTCCATTAGTATTACCTATTGTAATTGATGTAAAATTAATGTTGTTGTTTTTTTAATAAATTTGTATTAACTACTGCAATAATACGGTTATGCAACAGTGCTAACAGTTTTTTAATAAATTACTAAGCGTTTAAGGAGCTATATTTATTATTATTAAGTTGTATACCTGTATGTACTAGCCTCAGGTAAACTGCAGTTTTAACGTAGCGTACCATAGTGTGTGTGTGATAAACAGGGAGAAACTTCCAGAAAATATACTCATTCATTGAAATGTCAGAAATAAATTCTTTTTATTAGAAAGAAAATATGAAACATTAAAAAAAACATATCTTTGGCTAGCATAACTGTAAGGCACGTATCGTATATAATATAATATGTTGCAAAGAACAAAATTCCATAAAATAAACCATTGTACTTGGTACGTAATAGGGGGCTCCGCGTATAACTTCTAAATCCTAGAAAGAACCTAGAAATCACAAACATGAGCAACAAAAATAAATCTTTGTGCTCAAGAAAACTGAAACCCGACAGCGGAAAAGCAAAAAGAGGGAAAAGTCATCAAATATAAACACGTACGAAAGAATTTCTCGTTTACTTCATGGAAACAAAAAAAATAGCAAGCGTGGCAACTGAAAATATAAGAAAAGAAAAAAAATGGCTTAGTCGGATCAAAAAATATGGGAAGTGTGCGGAAAACGGATTACCGTTAAAAATCGTGTTTTAATTCATTTTTATTTTCATTATTTAGATTTATTTTTTCCTTTAAGAAAATGATTGAAAATGTAAAGAGAGCAATATTTGTATGAAGATATTATTGACTTTTGATGGCTGGGGGCACGTTATAAGAACGTCACAAGATCACATGCAAAATTCACAAAGCAAACATGACGGGAATACGTCGACTACGAAGCCACTAGAAACGAGTTGGAAGTCCGTAGATGGTGTTGCTTCGTACAAAACCCAGAGGACTGCAGTAGTATTGGTCACCAGGATTAAACCCATCATACGATACAGCCAGAAGAAGATGAAGTGATTATTGACGTCTTGGCGCTAAAAAAGTTTAAGTGTGCAACCCCCCATTGAGTTCTTCTGTTCTTGTACGTAATATTATGTGCACATCTCCGAATATCAGTTAGTGAACAAGTACAAGTTTTGATGCAGCGCGCGGAAAGTTTGAAACTCGTATGCTATACTGTAGGTTGTAAGCACAGCGCCAAGTTTCCCGTTTAGTGCCAACAAAACAGACTAACTTACATCTCACTTATTATCAGAGGCGGCAACTAGGTAATTTATCTTTGACTCTCCGTACATAAAGCTATTCATCATTGAACCATAATGTTTCCCCCACTTTTCCTCCCTAAACAACATCTTGTTTGATGCACATACGAAGTTGCTTAAGCACTACGTCATAATGGATATACAATACAATTTACTGTAATTTCCATAATATTACAGTAATATTGCAGTGTTTCCCCGGGGCGAATAAATTTCGGTAAACTGGATGTACTGTACATGTAAAGATCCCTATATTGTACTGTATATTATCAAGTAAGCTGTTTGATATATTATAGTATATTACCCTTCTGATGGAGAAACTATTATTAAGCCATAGTAGCATTGGCTTCAGCTAAAATAATACTAGTATAGGGGTAGAACCCAGCCTTATTACAAATAGTGATTTTCAGCGAGGCAAACAAGTATCTGGCTAAACCGCCCTGTGTTGACATAAGTATAGTCGACTTACGTATTCTGCAGTCATTTCAAGCTATGGAAATGACCGAGTTGCATACACATGGAAAATGGAGGGGAATACGCTATTCTCATTCCTACTTAATGAAATATTGTAAGAAGATCCACCCTTGACCACAATGATCTCACGCGTACCTGTATTTTAAGGGAAACTGAGAGAAATCATGCGTTCGGAAGCATCTTCTAGTAGTGCGCAGTATACCTTACTACTTACTAGCCAACGCCCACCCTTATTGGCATGTCGTCCATTTGGTGACGCGCTGACCAGTAGCGTTAGTGTACCAATGTGATATATTTGTAAAGGTTAATGGCAATGGTGCAATACTATTTAACCAAGGGTTAGTTGGACTTACATTGCGTGCTGTGTCAATAGTCATTAGAGGCATGGGTATCATTGTCATGGAACAATTAGGGCAGAGCCCCTTCGCCTGACTATGGGCCCCACCCTAATTGTTCGATGACTATGAGGCTCATGTCTCTAATGACTATTAACAAAGCAGGCAATGTATGCCAACTAACCCTTTGTTAAATACCAATGTGACTTTTTTTCTAAAATAATATGCAGGTAGACTATACTCTTTAATGTGCATTCAAGTCAAATGTGTCTTTTCAATCCTAAACAAACATAGCTTTTAGCGTGCAAATTTTGTCATGCAGTGTTATTATTGCTTTCCTATATATGAGGAGGCTGTTTACAAACATGGCCAACTCCAAGTTGTAGAATTTTTCAGGAGAGCGGATTTTCTGTTGAAAATTGCATTAAGTCTATAGCTAACCCTAGACTTATCAGCGCTTTTGTGCACAATCGCTGCTTTTTTCACATTATTTTACAACGTGCGGGTGGACATTAAAATTTTCTGCAAGGTCGGATCAAAACCCCATTTTGTGAAAAAATGGAGTTGGCCACGTTTGTAACCAAGCTCCTCATATACGTAATGTAAGGAAAGCTTTGTGACGGATGATTGCGAGACATCAGTGGATTTGCACGTTTTTGAGGGCCCAGGAACCAAAAAAGTGGTTTTTACGAAATGTCTGTCTGTAGGTCTGTCTGTTCGCCGAATTATCGGCAAACTGCTCTGTGGATTGCGATTAAATTTGGCATGTTGGTTCACAAAAATCATGTCTCGGTGCCATTTTATTTTATTTTGGGGGGCTCAACCCTCTACGTTGGAGAACAAACAAACAAAATCACTCCAATCAGCTGAGAGAAACACCGAGTTATGATAGGTAACAGAATAAACGAAAACTCAGACTTACCAGCTATCGCCTTTTTGCAAACATAGCCTCCGGTATTTGCACAGTCGCCAGAGGCCCAATAAAGGCCACTTGAGGATCGGCTGCCGTCAGAGCCGGGCTGGGCGGACACCCACTTCAGGCCAAGACACTGCGGCACTGGCTCAATAGCTACAGAGTTATCAATCCCGTCGTTAGGTGCCCAGGCTGAAACATATCACGCATAGGCTATAATATACAGTAGCTTGTAGCTAGAGTTCTACTCAACTAAATAGGTCTAGCAGCTCAGAAATAATGTAAAAAACAGCCTAAGGATCATCACAAACATCATATATAACCGATTATATATATATTATATATATTTTATTTTTTATTACATTATATTTCATATAATCCAATTTCGCTGGTGTGATATATGAGCCTTTTCCACTCCTCCTTCCATCAGAAGTGTCTCTCCACTTCTGATCATTCGACACGTTCTCTGGCAATAGTCCTACTCTACTAAAATCTTCCTCAATCTTGTTTCAGTAACTCTTCCTGGCTTCCCTCCTCGTGTTCCCTCTATTTCTTCTTCCAGCTACTTCCTCGCGCACCTGTTGCTATGAACCCGACCCGCATTGCCCTCTCTTTCTCGCTATCCCTTCCACCAGTGATTCCTCAGCCTCGGACTCTCGTCTCTTCATCTTTTCCCTTCTTGTCCAATGGCGAGCCCCCTAATATTACATGAGAAGTATAAGAAGATACGCTTGGCTCTTTGTGATATCAATATTGTATGTTACCAGATAACGATGGTTAGAGATACAAAGTAGTAACTTTGTAGAAAGCCTCTACAGGCAGAAGCATTAGAGTAAGGAAGGTTGGATTAGGTGCAGTCGTCAGCATGCCATCACAGCAGGTTGAAGACTCGGGTTCAAATCACGTTTCCGTCCATTTGTGTATGTCTTCATTTATCTAATTAATTGTGATATGTTTTACAAACAAGAAACGAGCGAAGTTCACGTAAGCCTAAATCTCTTCGCAAACTTTTTCTCATGAAAGAATTGCCCCCACCATCGCTTGAAAAGCTTTGACAAGGAATGCTGGATGGCAGCGCCATCTACGGACCTATTCCTTACGGAGACGTATCAAGGGAACTTGCCAATTATTGTCAGAGCCGGTTCCCATTATCACTTGAAAAGTCCCGCCATACATTGGTAGATGATGGTGCCGTCTAGAGTTCTATATAGGAAAGGTGGGTCATTCGAGCGCGCCAAAAATATTATATGAATCCTGGAGCCACCTGCTATGTTTTTTCAATGGCTGGAATAATGGGAGACGTGGCATCAGGTGGCACCAAGATGCACAAAAATATTTATAGTGCGCTCGAATGTCCAGTCTCTCCAATGTAGAACTCTAGTGCATTCTCTATCATTCCTAATGAGCACTTTTCAAAGGGTGGTGGGAACAGCTCAGAATCTTACCAGAGTATTGCAGAGGAGTGCCGTCAGTCCAGACCCAGAGCTCGGACGGTCCGAAGTAGCCGCCTAGCCAATACATGGCCGAGATAGAGTAGTCCACCGACGATCTTAGGTGTCCCGTAATAAAACTATGCTCCTCTACGCTTTCTACGCTAGCTAGTTGTGCCTAAAAAATAAAAAAATAAACTAGAAATATCTCAAAAATAGGTTCAATAACATTAGCAGCCTATAGGCAGAGGAAGCTTACAGATAACATATTACAAAATAACTTTAAAACTGCACTTGTAACCTACAATAACACTTTGACGAATCACCTAGGTAAAAAGGTTTATATATGTATGCACTTATAGATTTTACAATCTACTACTGTACATCATATTCAAAGTTACATTGTTTTATTTTGATTTATGAGATGACAAGTTGTTCTGCAATGCAATAGTAAAGTGGTAAAGTAACTATACGGTATAACGTATCGTAATTGCAAAATGTTAAGTAATCGTATGGACATGTATGATGGACATTATATAATATTCTGTACTCCGTTGTACGATGTATCGTATATCGTATCGTATATTCAGTAGGCAATAAAATCCCAGTGACTATGCTACGACCGTTATAAGCTACAGATAGACCTAGAAAATTACAGGCTTTTTGTTTACTCAACATTCTTTCAGTGTTAAGGAAATTTAGAATTCATATTAAAAATTTACCGTACACAGACTTGTTCGGTTAGAT
This sequence comes from Psococerastis gibbosa, assembly GCA_963971405.1. Taxonomy (NCBI): domain Eukaryota; kingdom Metazoa; phylum Arthropoda; class Insecta; order Psocodea; family Psocidae; genus Psococerastis; species Psococerastis gibbosa. The sequence continues at coordinate 47,824,241 of OZ020487.1, forward strand.
AGTTGTGTAGCTGTGCTTGCCTGTCTAGCAATATGAATGTCAATACGAGTATACACAGGTAAGTAAAAGATATACATCAACTGTTCTTGTGCGGGCTTGTGGTCCAGCGGTTACGACGATGCCCCGGTTAGGCGTAGATCGTGGGTTCGAATCCCGCCAAGCCCAGTTTTTCTATATCCTCTCATTTCGGTTACCGTACAATACTGTGTTATTGTATGGTATGCTTCAATGTAGGTAGCAAGTATCAGGGCGGTACACAGTATACTGTATAATACTGCATCATGTGACTGTACTATTATTTTATTTTATACAGAAAACTTACTACATGTAATATGTGACTTTTCTTTCATGTAAGTGCTTCCAAATAATAGGCTCAAATCTGTTGATGGTACTTTAAATATAATCTTAATATTTTTGTTACTGGTCAAGGAAAAAAGTGAAATTATAAATGTGAAATTATAATAAGCGCTAGCTTGGGGATGCGGGATGTATTATTCTGTAAGTTATTGTATTTTTTAATATATGCTCCTTGTCCAGGGAATACTGGACAAGGAAAAGAAGAAGAAGAAGAAACAAAATCCACAGAAGAGAGGGCAATTAATTAAATTATGTGATATATTATATTAAACAGTTTATTTTATATTTTTCCTACAAATTGCTGAGCACGCAAATTCCCCGTAGGGGCGCGTATTGCTGAGCTTGGCTGTTAAACTGTGATTTAAATTTGCTGAAATATACTTAACTTACCAACATATTTTTCTGAATTCACTCACCATAAGAAAACCTACAGGTGATGCAAGTTGCCCTTAGTTCAATGCTACTGCACAGAAGTAAAGAATCTGAAGGGTAAGAGAAATAGAAGGGTTTTTGTAGGGGGATTGAGACAATGGAAAATTCAAATGTTTCTTGGAACAGCCAAGTAGAAGGGGTAAAGAAAAGTGCAATAATACTGCCATCTCATTGCTATCTCTGATTTGAAACTAAGAAAGATATTGAATTGTCCTATAAATGCAATGCTTGGTCATTCTTTGAATTCATTCTTTCAGAGAAAAGAAAAGGGGTTTTATTTTCAATTTTATTGAATTTGTTGGTTTCTCTATCTTTCCCAACATGACGTTGCCACCTCTTCTTACTTAATATACTGCTGAACCTAGGAGGAAAATTACAAGAATAATATCAATTTACTACCTTTACGTACTGCACAGAATTTCACAGTGAAATCCGTTACAAGAAACCAGAGGTAGGCGCACTCAAACTTAGTATATAAAACACACGAATGGCTACCCATAAATCTCCTTTACTATCAAAACTTGTTAAATCTTATCACAAAAAATTTTGCGGGCCCAACCATCTCTAATATTTCAAGAGCCGTAACTATTGTACTAGTAGATCAGCAGCCTACCATACTATGCCCCTTCCCCATTGGAACTTTACCAACTCATGACGTTCCCTACGGTACAAGGCAACGACTCGATGAGTTCGAATTAACGCGTCATTTTGTTATTGCTATCCAATTTAGACGTAGTATAAGGAAAGCTTTGTGATGGTCGAAATTTTCGATTCCGAGATTTCAAGGGATTTACACGTTTTCAGGTCCCAGGAACCCAAAAAAGTGGTTTTTACGAAATGTTTGTCTGTCTGTAGTTCTGTCCACAGAATAAGGATATCATCGATTTCCGCGCAAACTACTCGGTCGATTTTGATGAAATTTGGCATGTAGGTTTACAAAAATTATACCTCGGCCTATTATTTTTTATTTGGGGCTAACTCAATTTGGAGGGGGTTTATTCTCAAAAAACTCCAAAAAAAAACGTCTAAAAAAATTATTTCTCAAAAACGGCTACAACGATTTCTTTTACATTTACACATATTGTAGTCAATATTAATGTTAACAAAACGCGGTGGGTCACTTGCCCCTTGATAGTTTTCTTCTGAGGGTAAAAGAATAAAAATAACTAAATTTGAATGAAAAATGACTAAAAAATAATTTTTCTGTGGAACCTTTCTATCGATGATTTCTACCTTTAGGTATGTTTTAGGTGTTAAATAGAGTAATAATACCGAACAGGTTGCTTCCCCAAAAAAGTATTTGTTTTAGTGCAAAAAAAATTATTTTTTTGAAGAAATCATAAAAAATTCGCGCCCCCAATACATTGCGTGCCATGCTATAATTATTAAATTATTTACTCTGAAATAACTCATTATCTCAAACTACTAATTGATAAATTGGAAAGCATGTTCGAGTAAACTCGGACCGGTTCTTTAGCAATGATTTTTTTTCGTACGAATTACCAAGTGCATGAAAATGTATTGATTTAGTTCGAAATATAATTAGATATTGTAGGGAACTCGTGATAACTTTGAATTATAGAGAGGTTCGAATTATCGCAGGTTTGAATTAATAAGAGCCATTTTTAACCATTTTTTGCTATAGTTAGGATAGTATAAATTAGTTCGTAGTCCGTAGTTGGTAAAAAAAAAAAGTAATTTTAAGTGCCAGGTATATAGGTATAGTAGGTATAGTAGGTATAGTATATATATTGAGTGCTATCCTCGCAGGCCACTGGCATGAGGGGGCACTGTCTACTTAGGTACAAAATTAAGAAAAATACACGAATTACGGTTTTATTATATTATTATTATTATTATTATTATTATTATTATTATTAGTTAGAGCCGAGAATTTATCACCTTTCAAGCACAGTGATGGAACTTCTGCAGAGACGATGACCTTAACCGCAGGACGCGCGTTTGCAGCTGGAATCCACTAGAAAGGACAGAGCAGTCGTGGCAGCAGTCAGCCCTTAGAAAACATAGAACCTTTTCCCATATTTTTTTGCGGTTACCGTAATTTTTGTTAATTAAGGCGTGGCAGAGTTAATAAAGCTGAAAAGCTTACCTTCATCCCTGAGCAAATCTGCTGGGCAGTTTCCCATGTTACTTTAGGGTAGCCAACAAAGAGGTAACAGAAATTACCAAACTTTTTATATTTGTCGTCGGAACAATCCTTTCTTGCTGGAACAAAAGACAATCAACTAGTCATAACACAGTTTTGTTTGGTTAGGCTACACTAGCGCGGCTTTTTGCTTTCCAATTTATACGTAGTATAAGGAAAGCTTTGTGATGGTCGAAATTTTCGATTCCGAGATTTCAACGGATTTACACGTTTTGAGGTACCAGGATCCCAAAAAAATGGTTTTTACGAAATGTCTGTCTGTCGCTCTGTCTGTAAGTCTGTATGTATGTCTGTCTGTCGCTCTGTCTGTAAGTCTGTATGTATGTCTGTCTGTCTGTCTGTTCATCGATTTCCGGGCAAACTACTATGTCGATTTTTATGAAATTTGGCATGTAGATTTACAAAAATCATACATCGAGACTATATTTTTAAATTTTGGGCCAACTCAATTTGATTTATTCTCAAAAATCCCCAAAAAAACGTCTAAAAAAATTATTTCTCCAAAACGGCTCCAACTATTTCTTTTAAATGCACATGTGTTGTAGTCGTTATTAATATTGAAAAAATGCGGGGAGTCGCTTGCCCCTTGATAGTTTGCTTTTGGGGGTAAAAAAATAAAAATAACTAAATTTTAATGAAAAATGACTAAAAAAATTTTTTTCTGCGAAACCTTTCTATCAATGATTTCTACCTTCAGGCATGTTTTAGGTGTTAAATTGAGTAACGAAACCGGACAGGTTGCTTTCCCAAAAAACCATTTGGTTTGTGCACAAAATTATTTTTTGAAAAAATTCATGCTCAAATGCATTGCGTGCCCTGCCATTATTGCTGTGTGGTAATGTGTTGGTCTGACCTATCTAGAATGTATCTCACCTCCAGTGACGTCAGGTGGACACCCCCCCCCCCCCCCCCCGAGATATCGGAAATCTAACCATAGGAAAATTATTTATCATGAATTACTCATTTTCTCTATCTACTAATGTTGATAAATTGGAAAGCATGTTCGAGTAAACTCGGACCGGTTCTTTTGTCTTATGGTGCATTTCAAAGTAAATTTTTAATTATAGGATCAGTAGCAATTATTGAGCTCCCCACTTGCATTTGTAAGTCACAAAGTCAAATTTCTCTTGAAATATTGATTGTAGAGCCATTAATGTCATAAAGTCGATGATGTGTTCCTCTACATTTTGATACATACAATATTACCTGTATGTGGCCGTCACAAATAGTCCTAACACGTATTAGCTGATGCTTTTGAATCTTCCACATTCACTTTGTAATGCTTCGTCATCGTTAAACGTAATTTTTTTATTGTTTTTTGTTTTGTTTTGAAAGACGTTATGTACCCAGGCAAAGCCAACTGTCCGGTTTCGTTACTCAACTTACACCTAAAACATGCCTGAAGGTAGAAATCATCGATAGAAAAGTTTCGAAGAAATATTATTTTTTAGTCATTTTTCATTAAAATTAAGTTATTTTTATTTTTTTACCCCCAGAAGCAAACTATCAAGGGGTAAGCGACCCCCCGCATTTTATCAACATTAAGAATGACTAGAATATATGTGAATTTAAAAGAAATCGTTGGAGCCGTTTTTGAGAAATAATTTTTTTTGACGTTTTTTTGGAGTTTTTTGAGAATGAAACCCCCCCAAATTGAGTTAGCCCCCAAAAAAAAAAAAAATGGTCTCGAGGTATGATTTTTGTGAACCTACATGCCGAATTTCATCAAAATCGACCGAGTAGTTTGCCCGGAAATCGATGCACAGACAGACAGACAGACAGACAGACAGACAGACAGACAGACAGGCAGACATTTCGTAAAAACCACTTTTTTGGGTTCCTGGGACCTGAAAACGTGTAAATCCGTTGAAATCTCGGAATCCAAAAATTCGACCATCACAAAGCTTTCCTAATAATACGAATAAATTGGAAAGCAAAAATGTTTTTTTTTTTTTTTTAAATGTTAGAAAATTCACGCTCAAATGCATTGCGTGCTCTGCCAGTATTGCTGTGTTGTAATGTGTTGGTCTGACCTATCTAGACTTTACCTCACCTCCAGTGACGTCAGGTGGACAACCCCCCCCCCCCCCCCGAGATATCGGAAAATTAACCATAGGAAAATTATTTACCATGAAATTACTCATTTCCTCTATCTACTAATTTTGATAAATTGGAAAGCATGTTCGAGTAAACTCGGACAGGTTGTTTGTATTGTTTCCGCGTATGAATTTTTTGTTAAACTGGTATACGTTCTTAATGTCAACTTGCACCGGCTACAATCGATAAGGCGCCTATTCCACCGACCTTCTAGGGCTATTTACAAAAACAGTGACGTGGTAGCAGACATTCAAGACTTAGGCGGGGTTTCCACCGACCTCGCATTGCAGAATTGACGGAAATGTTTATTTTCCTCTATGCCATAGTTAAAATTGATCAATGATCATACAGTAAAATCACAAACAAACTAAAATTAAAGAATGGTGTCATGGGATATGGTAAGTAAAAACATTTTACTAGATTTCTATAAAAAGAAAAATTCTAATTTCCGTCAATGTCATTTGCATTCTGCAATGTGAGGTCGGTGGAAACGCCACATAAGTCTTGAATGTCTGCTACCACGTCACCGTTTTTGTAAATAGCCGGTCGGTGGAATGGGCGCCTAATGGACAAGCTGAGACAAGCTTCCCATTAACGCAATGAAACTTCATCGACCTGATGTTCTCAGTGTCATAAATAAATAACGGCTTTATTTTTACCTGGGCGAACCATAAGACTAGGAAGTCTCCTATGGGCTAACCCAGGTAAGGCAAGGAATGGTTAGTATTGCAATAATTAGGATTCTTAAGAGTATACTGTTGTCAATTACTTTTTAAAAACTTAATGCAATAATTATGACCTTTAAGTGTTTGTGACGGCCACATAATATGTACATCAAAATTAAGTAGAGGAACATTTTCTCTACTATTCCCCATGTCATTTATATCTTCACGGAAATTTTGACTTTGTGTAAAATACGGATAGTGGGATTTACTTTTTGACCTGCTAATGTCAGCAGAATTCGACCCAACTGTGGAAAGTCTTGGCGACAGTGATTTCTGGTGGATTAGCTGATGTTGATCATACGTACCTATTGCAGCCTACATGGATTAATTAAAGTTAGCTATTCCCCCTATTACACTCGCGAATATTGTTCCGATATTCGATTATGCCTCATTGAATGAGCTACGCCCCCCCCCCTCCCTTGCCCACCTGGAAGGGGTGGTCGCATCAATAGTAGCATTATTTGAAGGCTTTTTATAAGTACATGTGTAGAACTTCATTAGAACCTAGTCCTGCCAACGACCTCATTGATTTTTCTAGTCTGGGGTCGACCTACGATAAGTACTTACAGGATGTACTGCAAGCACGAATGCGATGTACAAAGTGAGTGGAATTTATAATAAGAATCAAAAGAAAGGGCTCATTGTGGGTCAAACTGGACCCCGGGGGACCATACCAAAACGTTTTTCACTATACTTTAGAGTCGTAGAATTCACAGAAAAATTCTTCCCGGGAGTATTTTCCAGCTAACAAACTGTATTACCTCATATTTCATCCCCTGACATTTGTTTGTTATAACTGAACTATAACTATTTATCCTGTTCAAAATATTGTGGCATGTTTAAAATTTCCAGTACGGTTTTGTATTTTATTCGCTAGGGAAATTTGAATAATTTATTTTTGTCTTAAAGAGTGTACGTTACTAGTATACATAATAGTGTTCTTATAACCTTTGTAAAACTTACTGTCACATCTTTATTGATTATAACGTAAAACTTTACAAAGTTAATTTGTTCACAATTGTGACGATACTAGTAGTCAGCATTGTATAACACCAGCGGGTGTACTATGGCGATTATTTTAAATCTTAACCTGGGATTAAAGATGTAAACAAGATTTTAATATAGAAAGCGCTATTGAAAATTATTTGGTTTACATTATTAACCACAAGAATAAGTAAATGCTAAACGGTATAGACTAGACTAGGTTATGATTTTAAATTACGACAGTTAAAATGGTGGCTGTCATCCAATAAAATTCAATTGGGGGTAGTTTAATTGATTTCAATAGGAAATTATGGCTGCAAAAAATCAACTATGTAAAATCTGGAGGAAAATTTAACTAGCTAGTCTACATGATGACCTAGTACCTACAGCACTCGATGTTCTAATCTACAGAACATTATATGTCAAACTATGAATGAAATTTCGCTAGCAACTAGCCTAAATTTATGTGATTTACACTATATTGAAATTAGCTAGCTTTACACTACTGAAATCATCAAAGGGGTGTTCGAAGTCAGCGCGATAAAATGTCTGCTAGAGTCCTATACAGGACATGTCTATTTACCAAGTAACCACAGCCAATCAATGCCAAGACCGTGTGCTGCCCCTAGCGAAATTATACAGACATACCGGTATTTTATTTGCAATTAAGGGCTTGCATACTGATGAACGCTTGGTCGTGCTGATTTTGTACACCCCTAAGAATGATATATAAAAATTTTACAATGTTATAAAACTAACTAAGCTATGAGTTTCATTATTTAAAAAAGAACCACTAGGCTACAATTTATAAAGAAGGAGCACTAAAGCAAAAATGTAATATATTTGAGGTTCTAATTACAGATGGGAGACTCCTCGAACTTACCAGAATGATATGGAGACACACCTTTAAATACAATAAACGAGTCATTTAAAAATGTCACTAAGACTATGTAATTGTGACCCACATGAATATTGATGAGTCTATTATAGGAATTTGCTAAATGGAATATAATTATGCTAGGCTATAATTTACTCTATATTATGAGCCAGTCGAAAACCCCAACAGCCATTTTCTTGCTAAAGTAAAATTTCCTAGGAAATATCGATTGTAGAGTTTGGATACACCATACTGACCCATAAGCTGAAGTACTGTTGACGGTTAAGAAACGGATGCTAATATACTTCGGCCATGTCATGAGAAACGAAAGCTATCGCCTCCAGCATGGAATAATCTCCCGGCAGAAGAAGAACATTTTGGTTGAAAAACCTGAGGCAGTGGTTAGGCAAGAGCACGACTTCCCTTTTCAGAGCGGCTGTCATGACCGGCAATCTTGCCAGGACATGTATAGTAGTGGTAAAAACTGCGACTTTCACCCGAAAGGTTGTTCCCACACTTGCTACATTTTCTGGCCATGCTTCGGAGGGCATGTAAAGCAGGCGGTCCCGGGCCTTCCTAGTTGAGTGTAAGAGAGGGCTTTAAAGCCCTAACTCCACTAGGTCGACTTAGAAATAGAACAAAAAACTCAATATTTATTTATTCTTCGCTAGAAGAGGCATACAAAGAAGAAGACGAAGTGAAAATAGTTGAGAATAAATGTTTTTAACGTTTTGCAATGAAGGCGATGCTGCAATTTGCCGCGCATTTCTCACTTACACTAGAAGTAACCACGTGGGCTTGATAGGTACAAGTAAAATGTTCTGCATTTTATGCAAATACTGCCTAGGTATATTACTGCACCTAGTCCGTAATAATCTTGAATATAAATAGAGATAGAAGAGGCATTCAAAGAAGAAGAAATAATAATTGGCCACAGTTACTTAACTCATTCTTCTGGACGCCCCTTCTTTCCGTTATTTTTTACAAATCAGGTTTGATAATTGTGGTCAAGAATTGACCTAACCGATTGATTGGTCCGACAGCGATTAACCGTCAATCGCTGTTAGAGACGAGCATATATAGATAGATTGAAAATCCGTGTACTTCTCAACAACAGCAAAAATAGGTGGACATAAAATTACAAGCTGTGCCCCATCAAGTTGAAGCGTGGGAGGGTGGCATGTCATATATCAAAATGTAGGGAGGCATTTCTTCTAAGGAGTGTGTTATTTGTGTCAGCTCAACGATCGATATTTCATGTGATTTTGTGTGTTTGTAAGGCTTTTACCTCTCCGACTGTCCCTTAACTGGCTATACTAACTCTTTAATAGCTCCTCAGGGGAGTTCGACGTTAGTGCTGTAAGGCGTCCACCAGCTTAACTGACAAGTAACGTTTAACAGCCAATCACAGCCGGTATGGGTTGTTGATTTTTAACGGAATTCAGTTCACTTTGCTTAAATTGCGGCAGCGATGAGCAAACATTCTTGGCTATGATTGGCTTTCAAAACTGTTGAATTGATATTGCTTAGTGGACGTTTACTGACTACCGTTCGGACATCGAAAGCCCCTTTATCCCCGCCAGGGTGGGTCCCACTACAGTTTGTAAATTCATGATGGCTACCGTATTTCCTACCAGGACTTTACAAATGATTCTTTTAAAGTTAAAAATTTTCTTTTAAATTCATAAAATACTTTCCTTAATTATTACATTGTCGTCAATTACAGTTTATAATAAATTAGTTTAATATAAGCATACTTAGTTAATTATAATTAATTTTACTATAAGGTCAGTTTAGTTTAGTTTAGTTAGAAGTAGTTAGTAGATCACGTAGTGTTAGTTTTTATTCTTAATTCAATAATTTATATTTTTAAGTTTCAATAAATCAGCGCGGGTTTATCCCATAGAGCCCTTACCATGAAATATTGTAAAAATGTATTGTATTGAAGGAAATAAATAAAATATTGTATTGTATTGATTGTTGGACCGACCCTTGCAAAGGCAACGACAAGTAAACTAGGCTATTTAGGGTGGTTCCCAACATCGCTTGAGAAGTCTCGGTAAGGAATACCTGGATTGGCGGTGCCATTCATTACTCATTACAGATACTTTTCTAGCGACCAAGCCATCCAAGGAAACTATACTATTGGCTATTGCAGACGTATAGGCTAACTAATACTACCATATAATATACCTAAACTTGTTCTTACTATCAATATCTCTTTAAGTGCCTAGATATCTAAATTACAATAGTTGTATGGGTCAAAGCCACAAGTGTAATTCTAGTCAAAAAATTTGTTGGAAAGGATATAAAACCCATCCAAGTCCATAAAATGCCGTAGTAATAGAAACAATAAAAAGTCCTTATTTATTTATTTATTTTATATTATTTATTATTTCAGCTCGAACTAGAGAACTAGCCTATAGAGGAGAGATGGGACATTCGAGCGCATCAAAAATTTGTCGAATCCTGGTACCTGCTACGTTTTTCTATGGCTACTCATAGGATCAGGTGGCCCCAAGAGTCAAGACATAATTTTGCCCCATCTACGAGTATGTCCCATCTCTCTTTTACAGAACTGAATAGCTTGAACCTTTTGGTGAAATTCACACTACACTTATGAATTGACCGAAATGTAAGAATTAAGGAAAATTTGGACTTTGTGGGATTCGAACCCCGCCAAATCCAGATTTTACTTGATTCTCAATTTTTTTGTTATAACAAAAAGGTTGCTTCTCCAACCAAAGTCAATTTAAAAATTGGTAATAACACACTATTGAAATGTGTGCTGTCACGAGTAATTGTGTTAAAACTTATCCAAATTCATTGGGGCACTATCTTTTTAAAAAATGCTCTTATCCGTCAAACCTCAGTCCACGCCGCAGTAACTTCATAAGCACAATAAATTCTGTTTATCTTACAGTTCACAAATGATCTAAAGTCAGGAGGGTTATTAGCGTGGCGTTCAACAGCTCTTGTAAGATAATGACTACGATCCTTCAACGTTAAAGGGAATCTTTCTTGTTTTTAAAAACAACAACAACAACAACAACACCATAGAGCTGATTAATTAATATTTTGGTCAGCTTACATTTTTACACGTTTACAGTTACATTGGCAAAAATGCTCTTTGAAAATCCCCTAAAATATAGAAATTGCGATAATACCTAGGTACACAATAGATTTTGTCTTGTGAACTTATCTTTAATCCATACAAATCGATCCGGTAATAAGTCCTATTTTAATACGTCTTCTGCTACTTCCTTTAAGATTACCGTTATTTTATAGACTAACTATAGTCCATGTAAACAAACGTATTGTGTATATTTTCAAATCTTATATAATTTAGGAGGAGGCAGTAGCACGATTTTTTCAATATACCCGCTGTAGAACGAGAGTTTAATTAATTAGCTCTCATCCCGTTATGATTGTTTTTTTTTTTTTTTTTAAACGCTGAAAGGTCCCCCTTTAGTCCATAGTCATCAGTATGGCGCTACAACTTCAAAAGTAAAGTATGCATACATGATTTTTGGCACTGGCTGTCACAAAAAGGAAGTTTTGTTCACAAATTATTCAAAGTCAGGTGGTTAGATTTTGAAAAAAAAGAAAATGGCTCTGATCCCTCGACCTTGAGGCATGGCGCCGAACTTCAAAAGTAAAATCAATTGCGCTCATCTTTCTGCTCACAAATTATCCAAAGTCAGGGAGGGGGGGGTCATTAGCGTGGTGAACAGCTTTTGGAACCATTCCAAAGCAAGTTATCCAAACGACCTTGACGATTATCGAGCTTTGAATTGCCAACCATTTACATAATGGACCCCGGGGTCACCTCCCACACAGTCGAAAGAGGAATCGTCTTTTTCCTCTAATTGTCAAGTTAATTGAGTTGGTCGGGGTACTTTCTAGCCTGTGGTAAAGTCGGCAAACAGAGCTAATCCAATAAGGCCACTGGGCGGTTTTGTAGCGAAAATAAGATACGCCTATAGACCATTGACGTAAATTGCCAAAATGCCTGGGGGGTGGGGTCTTTGGAGTTAGGACCCCATGTGTAAAAAAAATGTGTCAAAATCCTTCCATAACTATAATAAATCAAAATTGAAATGGGGCTGCTCCTAACTTCAATATTAAGCTGGTGGATAGTAAAACATTTAATAAGGGGGGGGGGGTTAATATCCTTGATTGCAGTGCAAAAGTGTATGAAAGGCACAGCCATCGACGGATTTTTACTTATCACTTCACTCGTGACAGATGTAATGTAATAAATCTCTGTTATGCACATACACATGTACATACAGTACACCGCACTGGGTGATTCGAAAGAAAAATATAATATCGGGAGGAGTGAAAATCAGGTTACTCATGTGGAACGAGCAAAAAAATGATGGAGTGAGGCAAAAAATAATGGATTACTGCAACTGGACAGGCAGGTGGATAAAAGATGGCTTATATGAAGACCAATGGGTGGGCGGGGCAGACTGAAATCCGTAAAAACCGGGGTCAGGAAAATGCGTTTTTTGGGGATTTACTTCCTTTGGGTAACTCCGACCATCGATGGCCGATATCTTTTCCCAGTAACAGTGGTCGGGAACCCTTTTTCCACTGTCGTAGCTTTTCTTGAAACTTCGCAAAGCCATATTTTATTAACTATAGTTTGGTATTAGGCGTAGATTAAAATATAAAATCCTGTAGCCTTGGTTAAAATCAACAATTCAATTCACTTTTCTATTCATGATTTTTATCATTTCATTGTTTAACGTTACTGTGTCTTTTGAACCATTTATGTAAGTGTTTATATACATTTTAATTTGCATTTTGTACATTTGTACAGTAGTAATAGTGCAAGTAATGGAAATTGAAATTATTTTATTATCTACTGTAATTTTATCTTACCCTAACGATTCAGGTCTCTACTACGTAGTGTGTAAAAGTTTAAATTGAAAACATATAGTGGAGACCCTTCTAAGAAGCTCAAGACTAATAGGCAAGTGAAAAATGACTGCAATTACAAAGACTTTCACTGCTGAAGTCAGCAGAAAATATAGGAATACGGGGTATGGTGCCGTCGTCGCTGAAAGCGAAGTTTCAAACTCTAAAGTCGTTTAAGTACAAAAGGTAAAAAGGCTACAATCCCCGTTCAGCAAGTTGCTTAGTTGGCCGTCTTTAGTTTTCGTGCAATGAAGAGGTAGATTTTCTAGAATATTTTCCTTTCCTATTACTAATTGGGCTGTTATAATTTTATGTATAAGAGATAATGGGTCATTATTTTGTTCCTATCCAAGTATATTTTTGGATTACTTCGGCCACCTCCCACGCCTTCTTCGACCAATCAGGGTTCGACCTATTGACACGTCTTCTTTTGGCCAATAACAGCAGCCCTTCCTGCTACGATGAGATTTTTTATTGTTTGAAGGCGGCCAAGGCACGCTCTGATTGGTCCAAAAAGACGTAACTGGTTGAAAATCAAAAATATCCTTGGGCAGAAACTACTACTACCTATTCATAGGCAATAGGGCTATATTATATTGAGTATATTGAGTATATTGAGACATGAGGTCAAGCTTGTAAGGCCCATTCCTGTTCTAATGACTAGGCGTCCTGATCCCCGCCCAGTCTCTCTCTTTCACCAGCGGCGATCTCAGAGAAACCATTTTTTAGGGAGTGTACGGTGCTTACTCCACCTAACTTAAGGAGCCAGCCTACTTCAGACCAAGTCAAACAAGTTGCCTCCTCCCGTACGTCTAGTAGGGGCAAGCTAGTTGTTTTCCATCTAAATGTCCAAAGTCTCAGATGCAAAACGCATCTACTCCCTCATGTTCTTCAACTGGAAGACGTGGACATAGCCTGTTTCAGCGAACACTGGTTGCAACCTAATGAAATTGTGCCACTAAAAGATTACTCTCTTGCTAGCATTTATTGTCGGTCTACCAAAGCTGTTGGTCATGGTGGGTCCTGCATCTATGTTAGGGAAAATATTCGGTTTGTGGAGCGACCAGACATCCAGACCCTATCTGTAGAAAACAGTTTAGAACTCACCGCTATTGACCTATGCAATTCACGTATAACAATTGTCTGTTTATATAGAGTTCCCGATAGCAGTGACATCGATAACTTTCTCAGTATAATGCTAGCTCTATTAGACAAACTAGAGCGTGATAATAGAATAGGTGTACTGGCCGGTGATTTTAATGAAAACTTTTTATTGACTAGTGACAGAATCCTGAAAATTTTGGACGCCTTTAAGTGTTATAACTATAACCCCTTTATATCAGTGCCAACGAGAATTACTGATAAATCTGCAACCTGTATTGACAATATATTTGTTAATATTGATCAAAGCCCAGACATTTGCCATGCACTCTCCCACTCAGTTGGCTTCTCAGACCATGACGCCCAGATATTGTGCATCTCTGATCCCCAATTCCTGCCTTATCCCACTAATGAGGTCAAATGTCCCCAATTTCAGAGAGCCTATACTAAAGGTAATGTTAATAAATTCAATGCCCTGCTGTCAAATTGTACCTGGGATTCCATTTTTGATACTACAAACGCTCACTCTGGTTTTGAAGCGTTCTCAGGTACCTTAACCTCTTTTTACGACTTATCCTTCCCACTTAAGATGGTTAAAGATAAAAGAAAAACTACAAAGAGGACCACTCTTAAAGATAAGTTTGACCAACTCCGTGACATTAAAGTCCTACACCAAAGCTCTGGTGACCCCATGTTAAAAATTCACCATAGCCAAGCTCTTAAGTGTCTAAAATTAGAATGTCATAGGCTGGAGAAAGATGATGTGTGTGCTCGAATCTCTAACTCCAACAATAAGGCTAAAGCTGCGTGGGAGGTTATAAACGAACGTAGGCAGTTATCATCCAAACCAGCTATTGTTAAATTAACTGTTAATGGTGAATCGATCTCGTCACCTCAATTAATTGCTGATGAATTTAGCTGCTATTTCAGAAACACCATTGAGGATCTCATTAGTCGCATTCCCCATGCGAGTGTTAACAACGTGGGATGGCCAGTAAGTGACACGTTCTTCCTTGCCCCGGTAGATGCCGGGGAAGTTCGCGCTGCGATTAAATCCCTGAGGCGCACGTCGTCTGCCGGGGTTGACAAAATACCCTCTAAGCTACTTAAAGATTCCTGCCCTCACCTCATTGGACCTTTAGTTCTTCTGATAAACAGGAGCTTTGACGATGGGGTCTTTCCAAATTGTTTTAAAAAGGCCATAGTTAAACCTGTGTTTAAGAAAGGGGCCCGTGATCAGGTACAAAGTTATCGTCCCATTAGTCTCTTACCATCTGTATCTAAAATTATAGAAAAAATAGTAAATAAGAGACTTATTGATTTTCTAAAAAAACATAAGGTACTCTCTCCAGTCCAGTTTGGGTTCCTACCTGGCAAATCTACTGGCGACGCCTGCCTCAAGCTTTATAACACTATCCTTGATGGCATTGACTGTAGAAAAGCTCCCCTTAGCCTGCTCTTAGACCTATCTAAGGCATTTGATACGCTCGACCATGGCATACTTCTGGAAAAACTGCAAAGGGCAGGCATCAGAGGTGTAGCCCTTAAATGGTTCAGCAGCTATCTTAAGGACAGACAGCAAAAAGTAGTAATTGGATCTGGCGGCTCCCAGGCGTCATCAGACTGGTGCCCTCTCAGTACAGGTGTCCCTCAGGGCAGTATCCTGGGTCCCTCCCTGTTCCTTATCTATATAAACGAGTTCGCCTCCTTTATGTCAACTACCTCCCTGGAACCCCATGTGGGACTCTACGCGGACGACGCTGTGCTTACCCTACTATTGCCCAATACCCAGTTAGCTTTGTCCGGAGCTGGTGAGACTCTTGAGCAAGCTCACCGGTGGCTCGTAGCGAATAAGTTGGTCCTCAACGCGGTTAAAACCGAACTCATTATCCCAAGTTGCACCAAGCACGGCCACCCAACTCCTAGAGTACTTACTACAAATGGTCTCGACATTACCGAAGCGGCTGACGTCCGGTTCCTAGGCATCACCTTCGATTCCAACCTTAATTGGCGACGACATATTGACATATTATGTGGGAAACTCTCATCAACGGTGTTCCTTATGAGAAACCTATCCTTTGTCGCTGGCAATGACATTCTAAAGGTAATATACTATAGTCTCATGCAATCTCACCTGTCGTATGGCGTAGCCCTATGGGGAAATTCCTCAGACTGCACTAGGGCTTTCCGCCTGCAAAAAAAGGCTGTGCGACTTCTGGCAGGAATATTGGACCAGCGTGTGTCATGCCGATCACTATTCCCTCGTTTGGGTATCCTCACTCTCCCTGCTCTATTTATATTAGAACTGATAATTTATATCAGGAGGGAGGGACTGGGGCTTAAAAATTATGAAATTCACCACCATCACACACGGAGAAGGGGTGACATTCACCTGGGAGCAGTCAGACTCTCTAAGGTACTAAAGGGACCCTTCCAACTCGGTTCCAGACTGTTTAATAAGCTCCCACAGGGTCTAAAAAGAGAAGATATTAGCCTAAACGCTTTCAAGAGCAAGGTGAAGGGACTCCTGGTGAGTTGTTGCCCTTACTCCGTCAATGAATTCCTAGCGACCAACCTCCCTCCCTGCTGACATTCTCTTCATACTTATAAGTGCCTATTGTCTGTTGTCAAACACCTATGAATAACAGTTGCATATGCGATGCCATGTATATCAAATAATTTATTTAAATATAATGTTAAATAAAATTTTAACATTAATCAATTATTATTTTGAAATCAGTAAATTTATTAATTTGAATATAGGAACTCGACAAAATATTTTCGCCTGTTTTATCAAAACTAGTCTTTTTGGCAAAATATTAAGTCCAATCTTATCACTGATAATTTAAAGAGCCAATGGGAAAAGTTTTAGTTAAACCTATTAAACATTAGAATGTCAAACTAAAACTATTGATATGGACTTTTCTCTCATTGTTTTTTTTTTTTTTTTTTTTTTTTTTTTTTTTTTTTTTCAAATTATTGACTCATAAATAGTCAAAATGTTTATAGTCTAGACTTGATGTTTTGATATTATGTAGCCTACATGGTAGACCTAATTGTATTTTTGACGGTGCCGAGCACATACTGTACCTTTATATCTATATTGTACTGTATGTGGTAATAATGGCCTATTATATTTCATTTCATTTCATTTCATTTCATTTCATTTCATTTCATTTCATTTCATTTCATTTCATATGTGTATTTATATGACGGCATCCCATACTGTAATTGTTTTATGGATGATATGAATATGTCTTTTCTCTTCGTTAAATTGAATGCAATTTGAGAGAGACTAAATTTTTTAACATGACATTGACTTAAGATTGAAGAAACAACCTCTTCGGGACATTATATTATGCGAGTCCCACAGTTCTGGTTTCATCTTGATTCTCCAGAAGGAAAGTAGGATTCTATATGTTACGGCAGCTTATGAACCTGATATTTTTTTCCTCGCAAAAAGCGCAAATGACTCACCATTTTCGATAGAAACGCGTGCCTTGAAGCCGTCAAAGTGGTGTGAGTAGTCCGAGGCGAAGACAAGCACCAACTGCGACGTCTGCGATACGTATCTCAGCAATTTCAGTCTGTCGCTCATATCTCCGCAGTAGGTCGTGCGCTTGTTCACTACCGAATTGTTCCCTGATAATTCCACTATCTCCAGATAGTCGTAACTACACCTGCAACGAATGAAAGAGCGGGTTAAGCGGGTTAAGTGCTTATCGGAGTGGTGCGAGTACTCTATAAGAACTTGAACCTATAATAAATTGAGAATGATATCAGGAAGGTCGGACTGGAACTGAATGGTCAAAAGTCGATCAGGATAGGAACAAATGGATGCGGCTTCTACATCATACCATGGATTAGATGATAAATTTCTGTTCATTTCTTCCGCATCAGGTTAAAGCTTTTGATCTCTTATTTGTTCATAAAGGTGTACTTTACTTTAAGGATAGCATTGTGATCAAGATTTCATTGGAATGAAATAGTTTGTTGCACCACGACTCAAACAAAGTATCAAACAAAGTATGTTTCTCTATCCGTATATAGCTGTATTGGTTCATCGATTCGTCGGCAAATACTACTTGATGAGTTTTTCGACATCGGGATAGCATAATTTTGGAGGGCCTTAACCCCAATGCATTGCCATTGAATATATATATAGTATAACACTAGTGCTATAAATAGTGTTATGGATTGCATAGGCTACTATGCTATTATTATTGTGCCATTTTTATTGCTCTCCCCCTCCATTCTGGGCCAAGTCATTGTAGCCGTTATACCCAGTATCATCGTTATATCATGTATAATATTATATGTACATATATCATATTGTTTACATTCCTTAGTGTCACAGGCTACACCATTATATCCACCCAAAACTACAAAGATTATTAAGAAACCTTTGGATTTATTGCTTTCCAATTTATACGTACCTATAGTATAAGAAAAGCTTTGTGATGGTCGAAATTTTCGATTCCGAGATTTCAGCGGATTTACACGTATTGAGGTCCCAGGAACCCAAAAAAACTGGGTTTTACTAAAAATGTCTGTCTGTCTGCCTGTCTGTCGCTCTGTTTGTTCATCGATTTCCGGGCAAACTACTCAGTCGATTATGATGAAATTTTGAATGTAGGTTCACGAAAATCATACCTCGGAGCTTTTTTTTATTTTGGGGTAACTCAATTTTGGGGGGTTTTATTCTCAAAAAATCTTCAAAAAAACGTCAAAAAAAATTATTTCTCATAAACGGCTCCAATGATTTCTTTTAAATTCACATTTATTGTAGTCGTTATTAATTTTAACAAAACGCGGTGGGTCACTTGCCCCTTGATAGCTTGCTTCTGGGGGTAAAAAAATAAAAATAACTAAATTTTAAAGAAAAATGACTATAAAATATTTTTTCTGCGGAACCATTCCATCTATGATTTCTACATTCAGATATGTTGTAGGTGTTAAATAAAGTAATAAAACCGACAATGTTGCATTCCCAAAAAAAGATTTTATTTTGTGCAAAAAATTATTTTTTGAAGAAATTATGCATTGCCATTATTACCATAGGAAATTTATTTCTAAATGAAATTAGGTACTCATATTATCTATCTACTAATTCAGCGGTTCCCAAACTTTTTCTATCGCGGACCCCCAAAATTTGTAAAATGATCCGGTGGACCCCTATAAGCTGTTAAAGTACCAAAAATCAGAAGATAAAAAGAGCATGGATTTCCCACGCTAACCTAGCTTTAAAAGTCTGTAATAACGTTTCTACATAATAATAATTATTTAATGAGAAAAATGCAACTGTGATTTTTCTTGTACAATTTTCAATATGTTCTGTTCCGTTTCAGAGACATTCAGCCTGAAATCTGAAATCTAGGTGGTCTCTAACTGCTGATGCAGCATGCCTGTATTTCTGAGTATGGTCTGGCCGCTAGCGAGACACAGTACCGTAGCCACTCTACTCTACATTGTGAAGCTGCAGAAAGAACTTTTTGTTAATGTAATAAAATGAATATTACATGAGACAAATTCACGCCATAATTCGAAAATTCATTTTTTGAACTTTTTGGTCCGGCAATGCAGGAAAAAAATTTAAACCTGAAATTTCATCAACCCGCGGCCCCCCTGTCAGAGGCTCGCGGACCCCTAGGGGTCCGCGGACCACACTTTGGGAACCGCTGTACTAATTGATAAATTGGAAAGCATGTTTGAGTAAACTCGGACCGGTTCTTTAAACATTAAATTCACCCGATGCCCGCATGTTGGAGCTTCACATTGTCCAGTTTTTTGTCGATCCTCTATTTTTAGATATAATAAGCCTGTGAGATGACTCGAGCGCAAACACCTTCAAGTACAACAATTGGGTAGGGGAAGCTGGGGTGAGATGGGGTTGAGAGATTGGAGCTTTAAGCCCGATTGGAATGGGATTTGTGTTGTCATAAGATAATGGAGTTGCTGCAGGTTTAACGAGTTCCCCGGCCACTAGTTTCACAGGGGTTGCTCACTTTCACAAATACAATATTGCTGACTATCCGTCAACTAGTTGTTTACTGTTCCATTTCCAGTCCGGTCAAGATGTACATAAAAATAGGAATCTCTGTATAGACGTAGCCTACACCATTACAAATGAAATAGGCCTGCTAAAAGTCGTCAAAGGTTCCATGTTTGCTAAAAACGTTATTCAAGGGCAAAGGTATTTTTTTTTCTCGAAAAGAGTAAGTTCTATCAAAAACTTGGACCAATAACAAATTTTACATCTTGAAATTATCTAAAAAAAATTAACCATTTAGTTTTCTTTTTTTAAGGGAAGCACAATTTTTGAGACATCGCAATATCAGTTTGAAGGAGGTCCAAAATTGTGACCACTTAGTATTTTAGTGACGGCCACATACAATAAATCAAAATTTATAGGAAATTTTCGTGTGAAATTGGATTTTATTAAAAAACGGACTGCGGCGGTGTCTGCAGATAGTCTCTTGGGAGTTGAGAAAGTGTTGAAGTTTTAGCAATTGAATTATACTGGCGCCAATGTCCATCTGTCAACAGCTTGACGTTT
Source organism: Psococerastis gibbosa (assembly GCA_963971405.1). Taxonomy (NCBI): domain Eukaryota; kingdom Metazoa; phylum Arthropoda; class Insecta; order Psocodea; family Psocidae; genus Psococerastis; species Psococerastis gibbosa. Next base: position 47,844,463 of record OZ020487.1, read on the forward strand.
CCCATGTTTTTCGTTTTTGCAGTTGTCCTTTTCTTGCCTAGCGATACAAACTTTGTGTTTATTGCCTCTGTAACTAAATATGTTGCCTACTGTATTAAACCTTGTGACGAATCACTAGTTGTTGGTGTTTACAATGAGCTTGCAATGATTTCTGAACATGTGTTGTAATTAAAATTCTTGCATTGGTTCTTTTTCTAGTGCCTTTTTGTCAAAGTCTAAATTAACATGGAGATGAGGAGATATAGGGTTCTGGTGCGACTGCTGATGAGGGAGGCCTAGTCTGATGGTCACTATTTTATAATGTTGAGTGAGAATAAATCGGACACAACCATCTCATGAGTTTTGCACAAGTCGAATCTCTCATAAAGTTGTCGATCATAGAGATATGAATGAGTAAACATGAGAAGAAATGCTCCTATACATTTTAATACAAAGTACTTCCACCGTTTGGCCACAGTTTTTGAAGACGTGAATGAAAGGAAAGGAAAGGTTGGGCCCACGCCTTTTAAACCGTAGCCAAACGGTTCGGTGTTAGTGCTACGTATACTTTTCATGAAAATGTAAAGGGGAATTTTTTCTAATTTTACTACTTATAAATGGCTACATATTGTATGATCAATAGTTTATGAGAAATTTGACTTTCTATAAAAAACGTCTATTGGGGTATCAGAATCAGAATACATTACCCTTATTGATCAGTGGAATAAAACAATACAATGCGCAAATTAAACACTGCAATTTAATTAACAAAGGGTTAGTTGGACTTGCATTGCCTGCTGTATTAGTAGTCATTAGATGCATAGTCATCGAGCAATTAGGACAGAGCCCATTGTCAGAGGGATGGGCCGACGTTTCGCAGGCTAAGTCATGAGATGAACTGATGGGTTAGTACTGATTAGGACTGATTAGAACTGATGCTCTTGTATTCTACTCTGAGTTATTGGGTAAATCCGATCCGGTAAAATTTTGAATTGTAACAACATAAACATAGCAAGAAAAATGTTGTCTCTAAATTAAAATACTTACATAGGCTCTTTTTCTAGCACCATTTCGTCAAAATCTAAAATAATATGGTGACCAGGAGGAGCTAGGATTCTGGTGGTACATCTGACGTTGTCAGGGTAGTGATTGGGAAACCCGGGACTGGTGGCCACTATTCTCGAATGTTCCCGTGTCAGAGACACCGTCCTGTTGCAGTCGGACCGCCACGAGTCCTCGATCATGTCTGGAACAAAGAGAAATGCAATAGATCCAGTCTGTTGACAATATACAATATATTCAGGGCTTAGGTAAAAGTAAATTGCACGTTATAAAAATTATGCATTAATGGCCACCCCAGCACTATAAGTACTCTAGCAGAGGCTGAGTCTCTTGTTCTTCTTCTAATGTCTCTTTAGTTGAAGATTGGCCATCATCTTGGCACTTGTAGTCATGATGACTATACTAGGGAATTGTAATGCAGTGGTTTCCCGTTGATTTCTGCATCCTTATGCTGTTGACTCATCATTGAGTTCCTCTGCCTCGGGGGCCAGTTTCCCAACCCCAGAATAAAAGAGTGCCTTGCACAGAAAATACTGTGGTATTCACTTATCCCGGCTCGAACTTTCTGTCTACCGTCGCTATTACGCACTTCCATCTTCGCCACGAGCAGGTACAGATTAAGGATTTTTGCGACTTCGCCGTTGAGACCATAAGGCATTACTCAAATGCTACACTACTTTGAAGACAGCCTCCGAGGCAACCAGAAATTATCAATTTTAAACGGAGTAAAAGCGTCAGGGCGGATCCTTCAATACGACCGATAAGAAACTACATACTGTTCTACATGTGGAGGCTTACGAGTATTTTCCCAATAAAGTTAGCTATAAATTGTCGGCCAAATCATCTTCCCTATAACGTAACTTATCGAATAGCCTAACGAATATAGACTGTAATGGTATACTAAACACACATTACCTAATTTTCTAGGCAAATAAACCTAATTGAACCGTAAAATATGAATGCCTTCACAACAAGGAAACAATTTACACTAGATAGGATCGCAGTTGTCGCAGCCCCCACCCTCCCTCTGGAAAAAATCCTGGCTACGCCCCTGCGGTCCTACATCGTTCGAAGATCAGAACAGTCAAACGATTTAAATTTTTGTGAATCTGTGATTCCGTGAAAGGGGAAGTCGATGCATAAAAAATATCCTTGCGAAAGGCCGGATGACGGCATAAGGTCTACTTAGTTTTGCCCCCGCCATCATTCTAAAACTTTACGCCTCTGCCCTAGGTACTGAAAGAACAAAGAAATCCAAGACACCCAGAACATTACATAAAAGTTGAAGACGAGGAGAATGACAAATGAATAAAAATTTCAGCATACCATAATCTATTTTTGGAATTAAAATAAATCTCTAAAACAAATAGAGCTATACAAACGTTGCTGATGCCGCATGAGACGGCGAATTTTCCTGGAAAATGTCCAGCGACTGATAGAAATTGCAGTCCTTTTGACCTTGAACACTGCTGGAGAGCTTTTGGCTTGGCAAAACCAAAATAAAGGGCAGCAGCCACGGCAAAAAGTCGCCCAGGCTTTTCACCATTTTCCCTTGGCCATGTCATTTTTTCACGACTTCACTGCGAAATGCTGACGTCTTTTTCAACCCCTATTTTTGGTTCTTTTGTGTCTCTGATGGAGTATGCCAACTCGCTAAAGCTATAACTACACGTCTACCTCCCCCCACATCAGTTCCCCAGCTCGAAATGTTTCAAAAAGTTTCTTTTCCTTAGTCAAATTTGCCCAACTTATATTTGGGTGAGATGCCCAAAACTATAAATTTGATTTTTTTTTTTAGTATTACAGGCAAACATGGTATATACATCTCCAGTCATTAAATTGACTTATTGTAGGTTGTTGACAATACAGCTCTTGCTGAAAGCGCTTGAGTTTTTTATTTTACTAAAATTATTGAATTTATTAAACAACGTACATGACAGGTACGTTTGGAAGTACGCGACCACAGCGCATCATCCCGGACTCTACTGCTTCATCGCGTAACTCTTATAATTGGTATAATCTTCTCTATATATAAAAATGAATCCCTATTTCCCTTTGTCATGGCATCACGCGTGAACGGCTGGACCGATTTCACTATTTTTTTGTTGTTGTGTTTGTTAGTCTCAGGAGAAGGTTCAGAATAAAATTTAAAAAATTGCGCGGAAAATTTGAAAATTTTGGAAATTGAAGTTGTGCGTCCTGCGAGCCCCGAAGGGCCGAGCTGCGTAATGCCCAATGGAACCACGTTAATAGGCCTCAAAGGGGTGAGCTGCTGCCCGCCGCTGGCGCAAGGGGGGCGGGGCCGCAAAGCGGTCCCAAGCCCCGCTTGTACAAAATAAAAACACAAACCCATTGAACTAATACAATGGGTACCTACCTACAGTCGGATTAGGAATTGAAGAAAATGAGATACTGCAAGTTTCGTCAATTTCATGAATGTGTGTATATGCAAGTAGGTATGTTTGGTATGCAGAGGCACTGACTGAATCCAAATCAGTATAATCGTGTGTATTATAGTCGATTGCGGGCAAGCCAAACGCAAGCAATAATGCACTGAATTGTCATTGCATATGTACAGTCGCTAATTGTTACAGTAGGTCGTCTTCAATGTAAATTGTGTCCTCTACGGCAATTAGTGGAACTATGTATTGTATGTGTCCATAGTAAACAACCAAAGGATTGTATTACCGCATTATATAGTATATAATACTGGGATTGAACTAACTTATGTTGAAGAGGCCAGCTCCTCGTTGTAACCGTTATTAGAGGATTTGGAAAAATCTGAACTTGGCGGCATTCAAACCCCTATCCTGATTGATGAATAGGAAAGCATGTACGGGTTCACTCGTTGTAGTGTAGCCTGAAAAGGAAACAATTCCCGCCCAATCCTACCCCTTCGGCCCTTCATACACTATATTATTAAGGAAAAAGGCACAATAGTCACAAAAACGTGCCCCACAATAAGAGAAAAAGCTGCACTTAAGAACTATTGTTCCGAGAACAATGTTGCTCGCGGCCGTGGTTTTACCATGCGTGTCCTCTTGGTAAAGCTAAATGAGCAACAGTGATTCGTCACAACACGCGCTAAGCACACATAACCCTGCTAATCTCCAGGGCCTGGACACAGACCTCCGGAGCCTATTCTGTAATGCTGGAGGTCTAAGTAACAGCAAGTTATCGTAGTTGTAGCAAGGATTTGGAGTTGAAACGAAGTCTCTTAACGCAAGATGCAGATATACCTATAGGTCCCATACTCGTATGTTTTAACAGTAGCGTGTGCTGATACCAATACACCCAATTTCATGCAACGACAGGCTATACTTTTTGTTCGTCTCCAGCGCCTGCTTTCAGCATTTCTGCTTTAAGCAACCCTGTCAGCTTGGCAGAGGTAGTGAGTCCCAAACCTAAGGGCAGACTCTTTCACCTCAGGGGAAGTGGAGTTGGCTGACAGGGTGGACCTCCTCATTATAGTGGATTCCGAACCATTTGGGGAACATGGTAAAGTCACACGATTAAATCGGAGGTGGCCAGGACTCGACACGCACGTAGACTGACTGGTATAGTCTCAGCGCGTTATCATGTCCCACCATGTTCCCCTGCCAACGCTGTGCACACTACCAAGTTTACCGCAGTTTGAAACATGCTCTGCTCTCATGAATTCAATATGGTAAGGCCGTTGGCACGACAGGCTATTCTCAAGCCATATTCTTAAAAGGAATCGCCAATTCGCTCCAGGAATTGTTGTAGGTATAAAAACAATAACAATTAGTAGTATAACCATTACAAGGTGCATTTTTTGATGCCTTAGGCATTCGACAGGATAAAACTGGCGCCCGTTAGCAAAAGTCAAGGGCAACAAACGCGTTGCAGTATGCCAGCAGCCCGCGTGACATGCGCCAGGATTCGACAATTCCGTAGTTAGGTTTCTTGAACAGTGGGTTGGAGATGTTCTAGAAATTAAAAACATGAGAAATATTACATAAGTGCAGTGGAGTAATGTTTATAACAAAGAAACTCCCGAAGGATGCCGTCTTCGGGCAAAAACAATACAATCCATACACAAAAACGCACCCCAAAACAAGAAAAAAACTTAAGTCTTGTATTGTTCATCGGAGCATAGTCTATACTGAATCAAACATAAAAGCCCCCGCAATATGTCACAGAAATATTAAAGAAATAATATTACATTTAATATTGCACAATATATGAACGCCGACACTGCAATATTGTACAATACATTACATTTAACTAGGTACGACCATATGCCCAGCACAAAATATCCTGTTGTAACTATCCGAATAAATTCCGTCAGCAACAGAATACAAAATGTGAAACTAAACCCCACCACAATGGAATATTTAAATGTGACCTTTAATAATTTTTTAGCGCGGGGGGCAAGGGGGGGGGGTGGGTCAGCTAAATATGAGTATCCCATATACAGTATACTGTATGAGTGTATTGTATGTACTATACAATATGCATTGTAAGCCCAGCGCTGCGCATTAGAGCGTGTATTTCATTCAAATGAGGGCTTATCGTAACACGTTTTATGTATTATGCCGCACCAGCAGTAACAATTAAGCCTGCTACAGCACATATTATGGCTCACGCATTTTGGGCTTTGGATAAGGGGGGGGGGGGGGTAAAGGAGATTAAATTTTTTATGTATGCCCACAGCCCGGTCTATTTACGTAAAAGTTTAATTTAATATTCATGTGGGACGTGCATACGTTTTTTAAAACAATGTTGACATGCTGGCTCAAAAACGTAAGCAGGACATGTAGAGTAGTGGTACAGACTCTGACTTTCACCCGAAAGGTTATTGGTTCGAGTCCCATACTTGCTACATTTTGTCGCCATGCTTTGGAGGATGTAAAGCAGGCGGCCCCGAGTCCTCTTAGTTGAGTGTAAGAGAGGGTTTTATAGCCCTAACTCCGCTTAGTAATCGAACAAAAAGTCCATATATTTTAATTATTTATTTATTTGCCACTCATCGGTCAGAATGGTTACTAACAAAATCTGGTAGTTAACACTTTATTGAGAACATGTAGAATAGTGGTAGGCACTCCGATTTTCACCCAAAAGGTTGTTAATTCGAGTGAGTCACTTGCTTATGCATTTTCTAGCCGTAGTGGAGGGCGTGTAAAGCAGACAGACCTGTTTTATAAGCCCTAGTTCTGGTAGGTTGGCTTAGTAATAGAACGCTTATTCAATTATAAACTACTTTTATGATCAGTCCGTTATTTATTCAAAAACAAACTAGTCACTCTAGTGACCAGGTTACCTTTTTATTGCTAGATAATCTGGGCTGTGGACGTCATCCGCTGGCAAAAGATAAACCTAATGTTGGTGTCCCAACTTTCTCATGCAGTGCATCTACAACCCAACCACATTGAAGTTCGTTCACCTATGAATTTTACGCTAATTACGCTATTTTTTAAATCTAAAATAATGAATCTATCGAAATAATGATAACCGAAATATAATTGTGATAGAAGGAGTGCTAATAAACTGGAGTAAGAATATGTCAAAGAAAACAGACGAGAAAGTTAGAGACAAAATCGCGGGCTCATGCGCCCACATTGAAGTTGTAAAATGCCGTGTCTAGAGAATTATATGGTCCAAGTACAGCACTGTCCATATTGAAGTTGTAGAATGCCGTGTCTAGAGTATTATACGGTCCAAGTACAGCACTGTCCATATTCAGTGTGAAACTTTCTTTAACGCGCTTTGACAATAAATAATCCCATTCATTCACCTCTTAGAAAAGCAGACACATGGCACGTTCGTGGCATATTTAGTAAGCAGAAACGGAAATCTTATTAACTTAAGCTCATAAAGAGAGTACCTTTAAGGTGAAAATAACACAGAATAATAAAGACGTCAACAGTATTAATATGTATAAGTCAGTATTTCAGAATTTCAAAAGCCGGTGAGGTCGAGTTTATGAGCTAAGATATATACAAGTATGGAGGTTTATTATATACTGTATATTATCTACACTACAGTACGCTAGACTATCAAAATGTATACTGTAAAACTATACTTTACAGTATACTATGCTATTTGGCGACTGTATTAGCATTTGCATCAGTATTTCACAAAATCCTAAGCCGACGAGATGGAGCCTGAGAGCTGAGATACAAATCTTGAGGTTTATCATCCGGTTTTCTCTCCCAGGACGTTCCCCTCAAGGTAAAATAACCTCATCATTTGCATTGCGAAATTCCAGGGGCGGATTCGGAATTTAGTTTTAGAGGAAAGTAAATTTCGGGAGAAATTGTGGTCTGCGGACTTGTGCTGGTGCCCCGGTGACAGTGTAGAAAGCTTTGTCTAAGAGATGGTCTCTAAGCAATTTAGGGAAGTTAGTACCATTTCTCGCTGCTCCCAGTTCAATCAGGAGTTTAGTTAGGCGAAACCTTGTAGTATAGGGTCCAGTCGCTGACCCTTGGCTGTGCGTGGTGCTGGCCCTGCAAGGTCTCCCCTTCGCCTTGTGTTGTAGGTGTGGGTGTCCCCGTCCCCATTTTGTTTAAATTTCCCCCACACCTCAGGCTTTAAGATAGTATGTAAAAGGTTAGCATGAAAACAAGACTTTATATTCTTAATGTTCGCCTTTTGTATATTTTCAATAAAGTCGTTTTTCATCTCATTTCATTTCATTTTCAAATTCGGTGAACTCTAACTAGCCATGAATCAGGCAGGGAATGTCCAAGGGGGAGGGGGGTTAGACTGCTGAACAAGCTAATGAATAATTTCGTTAAAATGGCTCAATAGCTTAAGAAAAATTGAAATAATCCTTTAGGCCCTGTACACATGGACGACACACGCCGCACCGGTGACTCGCTGAGAAATGTCTTCATTGGAGGAAATGGGCTTGGTCAATAGTTTGATGCAAAACCACAGAGTCTACTTTAGAAGATTTCTATGAGCTGGCGTGTTCAAGGGAAAAACGTGCACCGGTGTGCTGTTGTCTTTACGCCAACTCAGAATTCTTTTGGAGTTGGGTCTATGGTTCCTACTTCCATTTGCTTCAATGACAAAAAAACGCTCGCACCTCGCGCGTGTCGAAGGGTTCGTGTATACCAGGCCTAAGTATTATTCCAGCATGTACAATGGTGAAGGTCAAATTTGAGTCACGGTCATCTACGATTTTCCGCGTGATTCCTCCCACGAACCCTCATATTTATTTACATTATTCCTCACAAAGCCCCATACATAAACCAAACTTTCTCCCATATCAAAAAGTCCAGCAGAAACAAAGTTTGATTGCGTTGAAGGTCAAAGTTGAGCATCAGAATAGCTGATGTATGGCCATCCCTTGGAGATGGCCGCCCCTGATAAATTGCCATCCCTTAGAGATGGATGGACACCCCTGAACGCACGACCTATCACCTTTCACCATCTGTCCACGTCACGTGACAACAACCACCATTAAACAACCTTTCTAAATTTCTAATCCTTATGCATTAATGGCCGCCAATTTATCTAGAATGAATCCCATTTTCGGGTTCAACCAAACGCATTTACTTTAATGACCAGTCCTTATAGTGTTCGTTTGCTGAATACATTTCTTTGGAGCTTTTTATTTTTTCCTTTCTGCTGAGAGGAAAAATGTTTTTTACTTCCTGAAATTTGATATGGCTGGCTGTTTTATTTAGTTCCGCATTTGGGTGATTTATAGAAGCCCTTTAAATGCGAGGGGGAGTGTTACTGTTAAATGGTGTTTTTTTTTTTCACTGTATCATAAAAATGTTCTTATAGCGAAATACGGCAAATATGAGTATGGGTTTTTTTAGAAAGGAAGATATTGAAAAAATGGAAATGAATGGGATTTGAACCAGCTAGGGTGCATTACCCAGACGGTGCAGTGCAGTGTGCTAGCATCTACCACAAACTCGTCTTAACTTCTCAAATTTTTTTTCTTCTGGCGGTTGAATGCTTTCGGTGACAAGATAAAGACGTTACTTGGTCAGAATCCTCTTTTTATAGAGGATGCATGTACAGGCCCACGGTTACTGAGATGCCCGGCGACAGGCATTCATCCTATCATTGAAGATAAGGTAGCCTTTTGGATTTTAAGGGCCAAGACACGGGTGAAAATATTCCTTTTATGTCGAGTAAAAGACGTGTACAGTTTACTATTAAAAAAAATTTGTAAATGTAAAAAATTTCTAATAGAAACCTAGACATTGTATTGCTTAACAAGGACAATAGTCCGCTTTTTTTTGTTTTCCATGTTAATATTTATTAATATTGAACTTATATTAGGTTTGTAAGTGTAAGTGTAAGTGCCACCCTCCCACGCTTCGGCTTGAGGGGCACAGGTTGTTATTTCACGTTCACATGTTCATTTTTGTTGAGAAATACAAACGGTTTTCCATTAATTTTAAGCTAGAGGATTACACTTTATACTAATGCTCTATTTGGGAAGTTACGGTCAGCAACATGCCGTCAAGAAAAAGACAAAAAGAGAAAAAGACTTTGACTTACCCTCACTCTGTAGGCGCTCGCACAAGAAGTGGTTAGGGGTGGAACAATCTAGATCATTCCAGAGGTAGGAGGAGGCAGTGGTAGGTGCGTACCCAGAAGGGGCTGGAAATTTTCGGCGGACCTCCACGCAGTCTTGCCCGCTGAACCCGTCGTCGTTGGGCTGCCGATTGTTGAAGCCATGCTCCTGCCACCCCGGAAACCAATCTGGAACAAAAATAACCAATTACACAAGTGTACACGGAAGTTTGACGCTGAGAAATTTGTCAAATGATGGTTTGTGCAAAATTCCAGTCTCTTTCTGATGGTTTTACTTTAGGTGGCTCTACAGTTCAGCAGGAGCCTTAGCCACTGCAATCACTAATTCCACCAGTCTGCCCTTGAGTCCACCTTTTTACTTCAGTTGCAGACTTTAAGCTTCCAGAAGTCTTCACTAGCGTCTTCCATCCACCTATTCTTCAGTCTTCTCATGGATCTTCTGTCTTCTGGTTTATTATTCAACACCTTCTCAGGTACTCTATAGTTCCATCGATTCTTTCGACATGACATGATATTTTAGTTACAACATTTATAACTTGAGAATGGGAGGATCGCTTTTAATGATCGTTGATTTGTTGGGGTTTCTACGCCCTGATTTACAGATTAACAACAGAGAAACATCGAGAAGATATCAGCAAATAGAGAGAAAAGCAACAGCGCCACCTATGATCTTAATTAGCCAATTGGTTTAAAAACTCTCAAATCTCTTTAAACCAGTCCTGTTCCAACCATTCTATGAATTAATTGGCCGTCGTACTCCGCTGACGGCAGGTCCAAGAGTTGACACATCGAAATAAAAATTAAAGTTGGCTCTCATCCGTGCTTTTTATTAGATATTAGAAGATAATTACTAGATACTTTAATACTAATTAATAGATACTAGAAGAAGAAAAAACTAGTAAATTCAATGTATATTAATTGTTATTACAATACTGAACAACGAAGATCATACTTCTACTAGTAATAATAATATCAAACATGATGTGATGTGTTTTTGCTTTCCAATTTATACGTAGTATAAGGAAAGCTTTGTGATGGTCGAAATTTTCGATTCCGAGATTTCAACGGATTTACACGTTTTGAGGTCCCAGGAACCCAAAAAAGTGGTTTTTACAAAATGTCTGTCTGTCGGTCGGTCTGTCTGTTCGTCGATTTCCGGGCAAACTACTCAGTGGATTTTAGTGAAATTTGGCATGTAGGTTCACAAAAATCATACCTCGGGACCATTTTTTTTTTTTGGGCTAACTCAATTTGGGGGGGTTTTATTTTCAAAAAACTCCAAAAAAACGTCTAAAAAAATTATTTCTCAAAAACGGCTCCAACGATTTCTTTTAAATTCTCATAGATTGTATTCGTTATTAATGTTGACAAAATGCGGGGGGTCGCTTGCCCCTTGATAGTTTGCTTCTGGGGGTAAAAAAATAAAAATAACTAAATTTTAATGAAAAAATGACTAAAAAATGCGAAACCTTTCTATCGATGATTTCTACCTTCAAGCATGTTTTAGGTGTTAAATTGAGTAACGAAACCGGATAGGTTGCTTTCCCAAAAAAATATTTGGTTTTGCCCAAAAAATTATTTTTTGAAAAAAATGATAGAAAATTCGCGCTCAAATGCATTGCATGCCCTGCCATTATTGCTGTGTGGTAATTAATGTGTTTGTTTGACCTATCGAGAATTTACCTCACTTCCAGTGACGTCAGGTGGACAACCGCCCCCCCCCCCCCCCCCCCCGAGATATCGGAAATTTAACCATAGGAAAAATATTTGCCATAAAATTACTAATTTTCTCTATCTAATAATTTTGATAAATTGGAAAGCATGTTCGAGTGAACTCGGACCGGTTCTTTACATGATGACAGATAACAACACGAGAAGCTGCATATTATGATGCTTGAGCGCAAAAACCCACTACATACAGTATACGAAAAGCTCCGAACAATGCAACAACGCGGCTATATGAGCTTGATGTAAATGGGGCTTGACAGCTATACTCGTATAACATTTTGTAATGCAATCACTTACACGGGACATGGAATAGGCGACTCAAGCAATTTCGCAAGTCGAAAGGCGCCATGTTGAAAGTGATTTGGGAATTGAAAAATGCATAAGCTAGCTTTCTTTTGATAGCTATCATGTAAAACAAATTGCAGCATCTTGTTTTATAAGGATGTTTTACACATATAATGATAATTCTTCAGCGTTACTTTGTCCGGGCGAGTTGTTCTAAAATTATTTTTTGAAAGAGAGGGCATCTTCAGATCCCTAAGCACCATAACATAGGAAAGTAGCCAAGGCATGATTTTTTTATGGGGGGGGGGAAGGGGAAGTGTGTCTATTTTGCCAATTAAAAAAAAAACTTAAAATAGACATACTAAAATAAAAACTGGGATGATTAGTTAAGCTTTGTACAAACATCTCACAAATATCACATATCACAAACCATCTCAATTAACAATTGTCTAGAGAAAGAAATAAAAGGTATCGCAAGTAATGCACTATTTTATAAACAAAGTAGCTCCATTCTAAAAACGAAACACGGTTAGCACAACACATACATTGAATAGAGCACTGTACAATACAAGAAAGAAAGATATTTCAAAGATCTAAAAACTTTTCTGATTGAGAAATCCTACACAAGGCTATACTATAAATGAATTCCTGAATTGATTTTGATTGACAATATTTTCTTTTTCTTATGATAAGATTTTGTATCCATATATACTGTACGTATGTGCCATCTAAGTTGTAATGTTTGCTGACAAGATTTTCTAAATGGTTATTTTTTGTGTTTATAATTTGTATAGTTTTTAACTGACGATTGCCGACGCCGAATGGACTGTTTCTGTCTTAATGGATCTATAAATGCTATTCTATTCTATTCTAATAAAGTTGGCTCACAGACATGTTCGGTTAGATAGTAATGTTGCAAAGCTGTGCTAACCTATCTGAAAAATGCGATTCATGTCGAAGAGTATATACGTAGAGAATTTAGCAGACTCTGTACTTGAGCGGGCTTGTGATCCAGCGGTGAAGACAAGGCATAGGTCGTGGGTTCAAATACTCCCAAGCTCAGATTTTTCGAAATCCTCTAATTTCGGTTATAACGAAGAGGTTGCCTCATACCTCTTCAACCTAAGTTAGTTTAATGTCAGCATTGTATGTACCATTTAATACTGCAATATATAGCACCATCACCTGTGGTAAATTTAAAAAAAATGGAGCATTAACTTAATAATATAAAATGATGTAACATATGCGTAGGCTGCGTTCGCCTTATGGTGATCCCAAATAAAGTGATGTACAAATCTATCACAAACTCAACTTAGCTTCTTTAACGAAGACGCATCGTCTTTATAAAATATTTTTTCTTATAAAAAACAACTTGGTAAATTGAGCATTTCCCATCTGTTTTCCGAAAACTAATACTAAAATCCCGGAGACAGACAGACTGTTGGTAAATGCGGTGTGATATATTGCGACCTGCCCCCATCCAGCCATCCATCACATGTGGTAATCTACGTGGAATGAAATAAGTTGGCCGAGGTAAAATGTAAACTAGTGCTGATGTAGCACGTTTGAAAGTGGCGCCATTTTGCGGGAAGGATAATTAGAAGGATAGCCCCTGGGGATCAGTTAGCAGTGCAGCCAACATCGGGAATTGCGGCGAGTCACAAAGTGCTGTATAAAGTTTGACTTTGTACCGCAGCTGCAGTCAAATACTTTAGGGATGAAATTGTGCATAATTTCTGCGGTGTTTGTAATCGAATGATATGTATGTGTCAACGCTGACTTTTGTTTTTGAAGATTAATTTAAAAGGATGCTGTGAATATTGATCACGCCTGGATTACTCCAAAACTTTTAGTTTATAATTTTTATTTACTTTAATACGTGAATAGGCTACTTGACAATTTTTGAAACCCTATATATTTTAATGCATTATTAGAGGCTGGTGGGGGCACGTCCAGAGTTGAGATGAAAATGTCATTTTTAAAGCGTATTCAAAGCATCACGCTCCCAGGACATTGACCCCGGGGAAGACAGAAGATGACACTCCCCCAGAAACTCTCGTTCTAAACATAGAAAACCCACTTAACAGAGTTATTTGGAAACGCCACTGCCGTGCCACCAAACCTCCTTGGGGATGTAAAGTATTGTAAACGTTTTATGGGTAAAGGGGGGGGGGGGGAGCTACTAGCAGTTGTTAGTAGTCATTTCCTTGCCTCACATCTAAGGTAAGTTAATTTGCGGACTTTGGTGGGACCGGTCCTTAATCACAAAGAATGGGTTATCCTAACGAACCGAACAATGCTCCGGAAATTTTCAAACAAAACAACTCCTGGGAGAAGAAAATTCCTCCCTTTTTTAATTTCACACTTGAAAGACAGATCAGAGTAAAAAATCTTATAAAAAGTATCAGATGACAACAGCATGCGAATTAAGTTATTAAAAACTTGGTAGTTGGCAAGTGATGTAGAGAACCGTAGAAAAACTTTCCCACCAGATGAAAACTTCGCACATTTTTAATTTGTTGAAAGAAATATTTTGAGAGAGAGCATTGTTATACGTTTTGCAAGCGCTGTTAACGATTAGAACAAAGTAATTTTCCAACGTTTAATTACCGGCATATTGTCTGGTTTAAGCTTACAACCGCCATTTGCTGCTGACAGAGGCGTAGGTAGGTACATTTGACGAGGGGAGAAAGTTCTGTTTCTCTTTTTAACGTTTCATTTTCGCTTTCCGCAATGGGGTAATTTTGCCAATTGCAGTTACTTGTCTTTTAACGCCCCAATTGAAGTGAAATTAAAGAGTGTACTGTAGGTAGGGTACACCAAAATCCGTAGTTTTTAGAGGCTTTTTATTTTTAATTAAATTAACAAAGTTAGATTTTAAAGATTTGACTCTTTTAAGTTGTAGATGGCTACACGTATTTCATGCATCATATATTGTAATAGGTTTTTTTTTTTTTAATTTTGGTAAACTAGCTTTTTCATAGAAATGATTGAAGAATTCAACTTGGTATGACCGTTATTTGTGTTGATGAATGATAACTGTACAACAAAGAAATGAAAAATCATTATCTGCTCACCGGCGAGAAGATAAACTCACTTATTTTAAAATTATTAATTAATCTAAGTATTTCTATTCCGTTTTCAGTAACTTTGGCAGGGGAACATGCTGGGACATGACAACGCGCTGAGACTATACCAGTCAGTCTACGTGAGTGTCAAGTCCTGGTCACCTCCGAATTAATTAATTGGTGGGACATGATGACGCACTGAGACTATACAAGTCAATTAAAGTGCGTGTCGAGTCCTTGTCACCTCCGATTTAATCGTGTGGCTTTACTATGTTCCTCAAGTGGTTCGGAATCCACTATAGTCAGGAGGTCCACCCTGTCAGTCAACTCCACTTTCTCCCGCCGAGGTGAAGGAGTCTGGCGCCCCATGTTAACAAACAGACTCAATCCCCCCGCCAGGCTGAGAGGGTTGCTCGAAACAGAAATGCTGAGAGCAGGCGTTGGAAACATACAACAAACAAACAAACATTTTTAGTACCTAAATAAGGTAGATACATTCTACTAAGAACTAGTAGTTTAGGAAAACCATAAAGCACCTTTATCGTTTTCTTATTAATTTTACATTATTTATAGTGTCTATAGGTTTCTTCAAAATAAATAGAAAGCTTTTCATATCATGAACTCTCTCATCTCGGTGGAGAGACAGCCCAGAGATATTTTTGATCTCCCCTCAATTTCCTATGTTTCAGGTATAACAACAAATTTCACGGCCATCTTCTTTTGTCAACAGAGCGGACGTGCAATATCCTTTCTTTATGGGCAGCTTTCCCAAACTTTCTTTTGGACAGCTCAACCACTCATCCTTTGTCAAACCCGCGCCCTTGTATATACAGTACTATCTGCGGATGTTTACTTTTCCACCTAAAAATACAATTTTTGTTCGAACCCCTTTTTTAGTTTTTGTGTGTATAGGATCTTCTACGTCAACACTGCCTCTATGCTGCATGAGAGAGTGTATGTACCGTTGTGATCGATATCTAATTTAAATTAATTCCCAATGTACGTTGTTTGTTGTGTTTGTTTCGCGACGGTATATTCTTGCTGGAAATACTGGTAGTCTGGCACATATTATTTACAAAAAAATTCCTCAGTGCCCCTGACTAGTATGAAATAAGTTTACAGTTTCCGCCTCGTTTACCGACCGATAAGGTGCATTCTATTAAGTAATAACGCTATACTTGCTTGCAGGTACCTACCTACTGAAAACACTATGCCTATTAAAAAACTATAGTAGACTACCTTATATGGTGTCCGGATGAATCAGATTCAAGTGCAAGTAGGTTCAAATTTTTTTTGACATTTAAAAAAAACTAGACATAAATAAAAGAACCGTTCCGAGTTTACTCGAACATGCTTTCCAATTTAATAATTAGTAGATGGAGAAATTGAGTAATTTAATGGTAAATAATTTTCCTGCGGTTAAATTTCGGATATCTCGGGGGGGGGGGGGGGGTCCACCTGATGTCACTGGAGGTGAGGTAAATTATAGATAGGTCAGACCTACACATTACCACACAGTAGGCTAATTATAGCAGGGCATGCAATGCATTTAAGCGTGAATTTTTTTACACAAAACCAAATAGTTTTTTGGGAAAGCAACCTGTCCGGTTTTGTTACTCAATTTAACACCTAAAACATGCCTGAAGGTAAAAATCATCGATAGAAAGGATCCGTAGAAAAATTACTTTTTAGTCATTTTTCATGAAAAATGAGTTATTTTTATTTTTTTACCCCCAGAAGCAAGCTATCAAGGGGCAAGTGACCCCCGCATTTTAAGTTCTTTTTTAGATTTATGAGAATAAACCCCCCCCCCAAATTCAGATAGCCCAAAATAAAAACATGATCCCGAGGTATGATTTTTGTATACCTACATGCTGAATTTCATATAAAAATCGACCGAGTAGTTTGCCCGGAAATCGATGAACGGACAGAGCGACAGACAGACAGGCAGACAGAAATTTCGTAAAAACCAATCCTGGGACCTCAAAACGTGTAAATCTGTTGAAATCTTGGAATCGGAAATTTCGACCATCACAAAGCTTTCCTGATATAACTTACTTCTACATACTTTTACATAGCCTTTGTCCTCAGGGAGGGTCGGCGGCACGGCAGCGGCGTTTCCAAACTACTCTTTTTCAGGGCGAGAGTCCTTATTTCTTCTTCGATTTTTCTGGGGAGTGTCATTTTCGGTCTTCCCCGGAGGCGGGGTCCTGGGAGTGTCACGTTCTGTATACGCTTTAGGAGGGATGTTTCCTCCCTCCTCTGGACGTGGCCCCATCAACTGAGTCTTCTTTCCCTTAGCTTCAGTGCGACATCACCAGTTTTCATCTCCAACCTTATGTCCTCATTTTGGCGCCGGTCTTGCAGGGTCAGTCCACACGCTCTTCGTAGCATTCTCATCTCCGCCAGGTGGATTTTGTGTTCATCTCGCTTCCTGACCGCCCAACACTCCGCACCGTACAGCATGCATGGTCGGATCACTTGCTTATATATTCGACCCTTGAGCTCCTTTGGCTTTTTTCTGTCTGTGAGGATTGGTGCCACGTTATGAAATTTCCCCCAGCCTGCTTTTATTCTTCCTTTCACGTCTTCTTCACATCCACCGTTTTGTTCAAGGGTGCTACCCAGATACTTAAATGTCTCCACTTTCTTAAGTTCTTGGTCACCTATTTTTACAGTGCCTGGTTCTGGTTTCCTGCATTCCATGTACTCGGTTCTGCTCCTGGTTACCTTCAGGCCCTCTTTTTCTAGGCGTTCCACCCATTTATTTAGCTCTGCTTCGCCTTCCCTTCTCCCTTCCGTGCTTACTACCACGTCATCTGCGAATAACAGGCTTGCAGGGGCAGCCCCTAGGATGCCTTTCGTGATCGTGTCTATTATAGTTACAAAGAGGAAAGGGCTAAGTGCATATAAATGATATATAAATAATAAAAATAATATATATATATATATATATAAATTGGAAAGCAATAAGGACTTTTTGTTCTATTACTAAGCCAACCTAGCGGAGTTAGGGCTAAATTGCCCTCTCCTACACTAAACTAGGAAGGATCGGGACCTCCTGTAGGATAGTTGTGCAGCTATGCTAACCTGTCTAGCAATACGAATCATGTCAATAAAAGAGAAAACAAATATAGGATTTAGATAGAGGGCACTGCACTTGAGCGGACTTGTGGTTCAGCGGTTAAGACCTTGCCCTGGATAAGCGTAGATTGTGGGTTCGAGACCCGCCAAGTCCAGTTTTTTCTAAATCTTCTAGTTTCTGTTTTAACAAAGAGGTTACCTCTTCAACCTAAGTCAGTTTAATGCCAGTGTTATATAGGTAATATTGCTATATATAAAAAAAAAATTCCGCAAATGCGGTGAGAACTGTGCCAACTTATGTTTAGTAGAATATAAATATTTACTTACTGGAATAAGAGAAGGCGTGTCCGTCAGACCACTGGTAGTGACCCTCGTAAGAAATATCTGACGCCCCGATCCAAAACGAATCCTGTTCTGGAGCGCCAGGACTGAAAGAGGAAACAAAATTCGGGGTTTAAATTAGAATTGCGAAATTACGATGTAAATTTCAGAAAATTGAGAATTTTCCTTCGCCTTGTTCCTATAAAGTCATTATCGAAATTTCATCCCTGGTGGGAAGAGGGGGCATCCATAATTGACTATAGTCTCTTAAAAATGTAACCTCAACCGCCATGACTCGACAAACCATTGAGGGTCTTGCCCTGGTGAGGACTGGCAGCAGTTGCGGCTGTGGGTCAGATGATTTGCAGCCCAGGCCGTAGCCAGAGGGGGGGGGGGGGAGGGGGTCCAGGGGGGAAGTACCCATCCCGGCATATTTGCATAGTACACTAGATAGAACGGAGTTTGAAATATAATGAGGTTAGCTCACCTCCTGTGACGTCAGATGGACCCCTCCAGAAAAAAATATTCTGACCACGGGCTTGGCCGCCTGCAGCCCAGGGCGGTAGGTTGCAAATTATCCTTTTTTCATGTAAAAACTTCAAGTACTCCAATTATGTTTTAGGTGTTTAATAGAGTAACAAAACCGAACAGGTTGCTTTCCCAAACAAAGATTTGATTTCATTCAAAACATATTTGAAGAAATTAAGGAAAATTCACGCTCCTTTCATTATTACTGTGTTGTAATATATTGGTCAGCCCGGTCTAGAAAATGCAATCCCATCGATCAATTAAGTGCTTTGAGATTTCGAGGAATCCAAAAATATAACCACAGGAAAATTATTTACTATGGAAAATTACTCATATTATCTATGTACTAATTGATAAATAGGAAAGCATGTTCGAGTAAGCTCGGACCGGTTGTTTTCCCTGGCAACTGGTGCAAGCCGAGGGTCCCTCTAGGAAAGTTGCCAAGACATGTAGATTATAAAGTAGTGGTACAGACTCAGGCTTGCACCAGAAAGGTTGCCGGTTCTAGTCCCCAGCTTGCTAAAATTTCTGCCCATGCTACGGGAGGGATATAAAACAGGCGGGTTTTAATTGAGTTTCTTTATTTTGTAACATTTACTATGCTTGGCTTGTCTCGTATCTGTACTTGGTTAAGTCATGCTTTCGCCTGTTTCATTGCGTCTATGGTAAGCTTGTCTCAGCTTGTCCATTTATAGCTTGTAGTAGGTGTAGATTGACATCGATTCATAGGAAAACAACACAAGTAATGTCCGAAATTTATGAGGTCGTTGGCATTCGACAAGTGACCTCGGTCCATAAAAAGTCCATAAAAAATAATAACTAACCAACTAACGCTTGGCTTAGTTCACAAAATTTGTATTTTAACTGCATGCATTCATTGTATATACTAGTATTTTAGAATATTGTAAAATTTCCACCCTAAAACGGGCCTAGCCCATAGGGAAGTGACAAAAAACTGTAAAAAAATTTATTTTGGAAATAAACTTTGATTGATTGATTAGAACAAAAACCTGTTTGCCACACACCATCAACGCATACACACACAATACAGACAAAAACACCGGCAAACTAACTACAAACCAGAAAGCGCGTTTACCCACACGGGTCTGGCGCTTTAAATTAATTTAAAATAAAAAATAAAAAATAAAAAAACGTTGTTTATTGATTTATTTAGTTATTATTGTTTCATTTTATTGTGATCTACTTCAGCTGTAGCCTTTGGGCAGTGGGAAATTTCCCCTGGGAAAATTTTCCGTTTGCTCCACCGCTGAAGAATTTCCTGTATCCGCCCATAGCAAAAAGCAAAGGTCAGAGTTCACAAAGCCTTTTGTAGAGAAGAAAAACGGCAATCAATTCGATGTGACAAGCACAGCAATAAAGAAGAACATTCAATAGTCGGTTATTGCTGAACAAGACGTAAAAGACACAAAAGAGGTGTACTTAAAATGAAAATAAAATAGTCAATGCATTTTTAATGCCACTGCGCTCAAAGCAAAGACAAAGGAAACTTTTGCATTTCTTTGCCCTTGATTCGTCTTCATCGTTCAACCGTATTGCAATGCTGGCACTAAGCTAAAGCCTAGAATTCCTACGGTTTAAAAAGATAGAGAAATGTTCTTTTTAGCTTGAATTACCTTTGAATGAATTTTATGGTGAAGTGAATATTTTGTAACGATTACTTTAGGTGCCCATTCCATTGACCGGCTAGGGCTATTTCCAAAAACGGTGACGTGGTAGCAGACATTAAAGACTTAGGTGGCATTTCCACCGACCTCGCATTGCAGAATTGACGGAAATGTTTATTTTCCTCTATGCCATAGTTAAAAATTGATCAATGATCATACAGTAAAATCGCAAACAAACAAACTAAAATTAAAAAATGGCGTCATGGGATATGTTAAGTACAAACATTTTAATAGATTTCTATAAAAAGAAAAATTCTAATTTCCGTCAATGTCATTTGCATTCTGCAATGCGAGATCGGTGGAAACGCAACCTAAGTCTTGAATGTCTGCTACCACGTCACTGTTTTTGGAAATAGCCCTAGCCGGTCAATGGAATGGGCGCCTCATGAGTTATGTCTGAGCTGCATAAAATTAAAGCATCCAAAATGACCGTGTACGTTATTGAAATTTCCTTTCAGAATTGTCACACCTGCTGGTCTGATGGAATTTGGTAATTGTGTGAGGCGGTTTTTGGTGAAAGCCGTGCGTATAGTGGATATCGATCTGGACTTCGTAAAGGAAGTCACAGGTTCCATTCCGCCACGTATTCACCTCTGTCTAATTAGAAATAACTATTCATGTGAGATGCTCAAGTCAAGTTGTATCGTAATCTACTATAATGAGGAGGTCCCGTCACTCATGTATTATTGTAATGTCAAATACGAAGGCTTGTAACAACCCCTATCCAAGCTAAAATCGTGCGAACGACAAAGATTGTGTTATGTATAAATTGAGAGTCCCTGGACACCCTTGTGATATCCATATAGGCAGGAAGCTTACGCCGATGGCCCCTGGATGGCTTGAGCTACTTGGGGCCTGCTGACAATGAGAGCCTAGTTGGCTGCATTGTATAGCGGGAGCCGGAAGCCGAGGGAAGAGACCAGACTCGGAGGGAGCCATATAAATATGGCCGGCGTATTCATAATGTGAATATGGACATCACATGTTTCATATATTTATTTATACTGACCTTGAAAGGGGTACTAACAATGTAGATAAAGAATAAGAGATGGGAAATGAAGAGACAGTCCAATATCCCCTGTATTCGTTTTTTGAACCAAATAAAATTTCCCAGATCCCTAGGGTGAAATGGACCTCTTCATTTTGAAATACAGTACTTTACAAATACAGCAGGTGTCGTCAACAACACCAACATGGCACCCCTTTTATTCATATCATAATTTTTTGTCTTTTTACTTCACTTTATTAATTTTTTTAAATAAAATAAATAAATAATTAGACTATTATAGTGGTGGCGATAATGCAATACATCAAAATATGAATTAAAATTTCTTCTAAGGAATGAGATTTAATCTATAATCGCTATTTTCTGGAAAATATGATTTTACATAATTAAATAAACATTGATTTTTTGTTCTATTACTAAGCCAACCTAGTCAACTAATAAAGCCTAAAGCCAGAAGGGCGTACCATAAAAAACAACATTTTGAGATAATTACATGCGTTTCTATGTTTACTTCTAGTTTTCGACAGTCTCATAATCTAAAATTTCAGTTTCAAGATTGAATTTTATATCCGAAGGTAGAGCTAGTGACTTACTTAATCCGATCATTCCGATCATAACTCAATTTCTCCAAAAAATGTTGGTTACGCCCTTCTGAATTTAGGGTGACGATATATGAGACTACATATATATACATGTCTTTAAATTGTAGCCTAGAGTTTAGAAAGTCTGTCAAAATACATTAATAACTGTACATTTATTTGTAGTAGGTTGTAAATAACATCTCTGCTAGAGCAAGAAGAAAATATGGGCCCATTTCTGTGTAAACATGGTGGAGAGCGGCATTTCCGTCTTGCGGAGGCAGTAAAGTCGGCCATTAATTCACCCAAACTTCGGATTGAGTGCTCGCTCGAGATTTTCGCTCATTTCAAACGAGAGTTTTTCTTTCTCGGCATAATATGAAGTGTCTGCGGACAATCCATATTATTTCAAACTTCAATGGCAATGCGTCGTAAGTGGATTTTGTGCAGTTGGGTCTTAGGCTTATACTGTTGGGAATTATGTTGACTGGCGTATTAATAGCAGAGCAGTTGATTTCTTGACCAATTTTATGTCTTTGCTTTGTTGCGCGGTAATTTTCTCTGAACAAAAATGGCGTCTATGGTTAGCGTCTATTGAAGCATTGCGTCTTAATTTGAATCCCCAGATAAGTATCTTCATAGGGAAGCCACCGATCATGAAGTTCGGCTAAGAGTTGAACTTAGACTAATTTGAAAGTGTAAGTAACGAACGAACGAACGAAAGTTTTTTTTAACAGAAATATTAGCAATTCCCCAACACTTCATTAGTAGTTTAGTAGTTAGTTTCCGTATCTTAACTGTCAGCAGCAACTCGGTTTCTGTATCCATTTGTCTCAGGGGTGGCCAATGTCAGCGGCCAGACTTCCCTTGATAATCTAAATATTATCACTACCCCATCATTGTTTAGAGCCCAGGGGCGCGTAATAAACTACAATAGATACTGCAAGCTATTATTCTCGTATTGATGACGTAGCGATGGGTAAACAATGGAGTACCGTACGTCACACTCAGGTGCTAGGCTATCCATTCTCTAGGTATACACTATACTGTCAATATTAATGCGCTATCTACAGTGCTAATCACACAGGATATATCTGGAATCAGGAATTACTCGGATGATAGCTGAGTCAGCTGTGCTATGTCCAGTGCTTAGTACACAGCTTCAAAGCTTAGTGCTGCTTGTGTAATTCTGTTCCCATATTCCAATATTCCATTGAGTCTTCCAACAAAGGAGCTTCGAGTTGGAATCTCATTTTGGTGTTAACGATTTTATTAGAAAAGGAATCATGAAATGAAATTTGGTTAGGTTTTTACATTTATACCACTGTATACCACCCGTTTAAGAACTTGGTTATGTAATTGTACAAACTGTTGTATTTTGGTTAACTGTTATTTTTTAGCAGATAGTTTTTCATGCTTGAAAATTTGGAGTCCTTATTATAAGAGAGTTTCCTTTTGTGTAAAAATAATATTAAAATTGCAACGCTTCAATTAAAACAGTTCTTTATTTTGCATTTAATTTATCAGGAATCCCAGCACTTATTTTATATTGTTCCACAAAGACAGCTGGTCGGTTTTGTACCAAAGATAAAGTCCTGCATTCACCAAACTACACATAGGGGCTATTAGCACTTTCCTTAGAATCCCAGAAATAGGCCGAACTTGTTATTTATAAATGCTTCGGATGTACCTAAATCGTTCTTACAACAGTTTATTCTCGCAGACGCTGTGAACATTTGTTTCTTGTTGTCTATCTGGCATTTTTGCTTTCATAATTATTATCCGTTAGTATACAATTCTTTAATTTAGTGATTCGCACAAAACTTAAAAACTCCTGTTCTTACCTTGTTTCACGTTCGGCTTACAGTTTCGGATTTAACTAGTAAAAGACAAATTTTCAAGGCAAGAAACAGTGGCCCCCTAAAGATAAGAAGACGAAACTTCAAGCCAAGAGCTCAAGAAAAGAGGGAAATTTGTTAGCAAGAAGAAGTTTGAAAACTGCAAGTTAGAACAAAAACGTTCCTCTTTCACCTGGTCTTTCCTTGGGCAAATGACTACTAGCATCAACGGAAAAGAATAACACTCGTGTAGTAGTCAAAGATGTAAAAACTCATATGTCTTTATCTAACGTTACTTTTTACTGAAGTTACTTACACAGGGACGGGTCCGGTCAATACGAGCAAGATTAATTGCTACCTACAGGTATATAAGACTGTTAAAGAGATGGTTTTGCTGACAAAATAGTCCTGGATCTTTATCTAGTCTAACTCTTTTAGCGAATTCATAAATGTGTGTTAAATGAGTACCGTAATGATTATTGATTATTTACGTTTAATGAAATTGAAGCTACTGAAGGTATCCTACCTTTTTAATACACCAACTGTCAATAGTGAACTTACGGGAAATTCGCTGCTTGGCATTGGCAAACATTAATAATTTATTTGTCTGCAAAGAAATCCAACAAAAATTTTGAAATGCAAAATAATTTCAATGTAATTTCCGTAGTTATTTAAATTTACAAGCTACTCAAAAAAGTCATCAACTAGTTCAAATTGTACGAAAATTCCAATTTCTGCAAGTTTGAAATGAAAAGCAACGAAAATTATGCCTTGAAAATTATCATCTAGACTTCGTTAGCAGATTAATTTCAACTTGGTTCTTCCAACTTCTTTTCATGACGAATTCTCTGCCAACCTCCGCCCGCCCTTATTGCCTTTACGCCCTCATAGCTTTCGATGGAGCAATCAAACTTGAAAGAGCAATTTAAATTCAAAAAGTTTATCAATGGTAAATACGATACAGCAGGCTTAAAGTTAAATCACTTCATTAGGTATTCCTTATTCATGAAGTATTCCTTAGAGAGAATTTTCAAGAAACGGCTAGAGGAAAATTCAAAGGGAACACCAGTAAGGGGAAGAACAGGGAAGGCATACAGGAACCAGATCGAGGACGATCTCACAGTAGTGGCACAGGTACTAGAAGAAGCGCTAACAAGTTGCTGACATTAAGTGTGGAATTATACTGCTAATGAAATGATTCTGATCCTAAATTTGATGAACATGCTGGGGTTGGAAAACTGGCCTTGAAGGCGGTGGAACTCAATGGAGAGTCAACGGCATAAGGATGAAAAATGCAACGGGAAATCACTGAATTACAATTCTCTAATTATTTTATTGTCATGATGATCAGCAATCTTTGATAAAAGAGTCATTTAGAGAAGAAGAAGAAGAAGAGGTGTAATAATAGTAATGATAACTCCTGTATTTTTCATAATGTTTTTACATAAGTGGATAGAAGCTGAAGTAGAGGGTAGCACTCAGTGTCTTCGCATTGTGGTGGGTTAATATCAGAATTTGCTCTTCAGACGGCTGATGGTGGGTATGCAGAAAGATTTTTATTATTATTATTATTATGGAATCAGCTGACGTAAGCCAAGCCTCTTCGAACGGTCAAAAGTTCACTTCACAAGTCTGCTAGTTTAGTTTAATAATAATAATAATAATAATAATAATAATAATAATAATATAGTTTAATTACCAAAATAAATTCAGTTACATAAGTAGGCCTACGTGGCTGGTCCGACAAGTACTTAGCCTTACAGTTCCATGGCGCCACTATCGCGAGAGACATTTACAATTGTATAGTACACTCCAGTAGACGGCGTCTGTCAAAATTTCAGTCGAATCGGACTAGTAGTTTTGTTTTGCCTACTTGTAGAAGAGGGGCGTGTTGCGGATTTTAGAAAGATGGAAAAAGAACAATATCGATAGGTGATTAGATTCTGGTTTTCGGAAGAGAAATCGCGGAGCGAATTCAAAGAGCGCTTGGTAGCTGTGTACGGTGACTCTTCTCCTTCGATGGCGACCGTCAAAAATTGGTTTTACTAGTTTCAACATGGTCACACGACGGTTTTTGATGAGCCACGCCCAGGTGCCCCGAAAACGGCTTCTACGGAGGATAATACGACAAAAATCCACGATCTCGTATTGGCAGACTGCTGATTGAAGTTGTGTGAGATAGCTGAGACATTAGGCATCTCAAAAGACTGAAAGGGCTATATCCTGTATGAAATTTCGGGCATGAGAAAGCGGTAGACGCAATGTGTGCCGCGTTTGCTCACTCTGGACTACATGCGCAAACGTGGGATAACTTCAGATCAGTGTTTGACGCTGTTTAAGCGAAATATGAAGGAGTTTCGGCGTCGTTTCGCGACCGTTGACGAAATATGCATCCACTGGCACACCAGAGCCCAAGGAACAGTCGAAACAGTGGACTGTACCCGGCGAATGTGCTCAGAAGGCGAAAACTGTTCTTGTTCGGCCGGAAAGGGGATGGCCCCCGTTTTCTGGGACTCACAAGGTGTGATCTACATCGACTAACTGGAGAAGGGTAAAACAATCACAGGACTATGTTATGCTGAATTATTGGGCCGATTCGACGTTGAATTGTGGAAAGAACGGCCCCGTTTGGGGAAGAAAAAAGTGCTCTTCCACCATGACAACGCACTGGCTCACACGTCCGCCCTTGACACGGACAAATTGATCAAATTGGGCCACCAACCACTATATTCTCCAGATTTGGGTGCAGGCGACTTCTTATTGCTTCCAAACTTTAAAAAATCACTCGCCGGGCAGAAATTTGAGTCGAATGAGGAGGTCATCGCCGCCATGGAGGCCTATTTTGTTGACCTCGAGAAAACCTTTCTTTCAGACAGGTTAAAGAAGTTGGAGAACCGCTGGGTCATGTGTATCGAGTTAAAAGAAGATAATATTTTGAAATAAATCGCCACTATTCCAAAATTTTCGTTCTTCTTTTGTAGGCTAAGTACTTGTCGGACCAGCCACGTATATATAGGTACATAGAAAGTTTCTCCTTTGGGTCCTCCTTTGGCCTAAGGAAGTGGAGGCCATGTTTATCGCAGATCTTGGGTGACAGTACATGTTAACTTACAATAGATACTGTAGCAAGACCCATACAGGACCCATTAGCCGCGCTATATAACGTCTGACATCACGGTTCACCTGTACCTAAGTAATATTAAACTCCCCTCCCCAAAAAAGCGCATGCCGCAATGAAAATTCAATTAAAAAAATACGACAAATGTGATATAGTGCAACAGTCAAATAATATAGAAAATGGCGCAGGGATACCTGCCAAATTTGAGAATACACTAAAAAAAAGTTTCAGTGCGTAATGGACGTGAAAGCGCAGCCAATTGAGGAAAGTTGCCAATATTAAATGGTAGAGAGATACACATGAGTAAATCACGGGCGAAATAATCCATTTGGAGAGCACAACAGTCAACTATAATTCACTCACTGATCCACTCGCCCCCCCCCCCCCCCGCGACCGCCTTCACGTAGAACCCTCGCATTTCCCATCTCTCAGAATGAGGGGCAGGGGGCTTTCCCTGTTCAACGTGAAAAATTTACAGTTTTGACTCTCTCTCTCTGATAACCTCGAGTCATCTCTCTCTCTCCCCGCGTATTGCCAAATTTTCTGCTACCCCCCCCCCTTCCCCCCCTAGGCCGCTCCCCAGTGCAGGCATACGAAGCCTATGGTGAGTCGAATTCGAAAGATACGGCAGGCACTGCTCTATGCTTTCTGCTTTCGTGCAGCGTGTCCTAGGTAAACGGCTTTACCATGTTGAATCCATGAGAGCAGAGCATGTTTAAAACTGCGGCAAACTTGGTAGTGTGCACAGCGTTGGCAGTCAGTCAATCGACGTGCGTGTCGAGTCCTGGTCACCTCCGAATTAATCTAGTGACCTTAGTATGTTCCCCAAGTGGTTCGGAATCCACTATAATCAGGAGGTCTACCCTGTCAGGCAACTCCCCTTTCCCCCGAGGTGAAAGAATCTGTCCTTAGAGTGCCTCAAGTTAACAAACAGACTCACAAACAGTAGCCAATTCAGTTATTAGATTCCTGGCCAACCTACAGTGAAGGTATTTCGTGCAAAGTGCTGACCTTTAACTGCTGAACGTGTCCCAACCAGTTATTAATCACACCCCAACTGTTGGACAACTTGATACAACTTTCCTCAACTTCACACCGATCAAACTTTCATAGACTTTGCCTCAAGTAACGTGACGAGGCTTATTATGGACTTTATGCTGGCACCCCACCGTTACATTTCAGCCCAGAGTTTTTATACTACTCTGTTGAAGTGGCAACCAAAGGGCGAGAACATAGTCAGATAGTACAGGCGTACTGTATCTTCTTGACTGTCAACTGAGAATTACTACTTAACAATACCTCTTTCTTTTTGTTGATAAACGAAACTAGAGGACATAGAAAAAACTGGACTTGGCGGGATTCGAACTCACAATCTACGCCTAACCGGGGCGTCGTCTTAACCACTGGACCACAAGCTCTGACAAGTGCAGTTCATTATAAATCCTCTAGTTATAGGCTCTTTTTAGACCTTTTTCCATAATTAAGGGCTAGGTTCATATGAAGATTTCTACCGTTTTACGGTTACTCTCTTCTTAGTTCAGGTCGCTAAACTAATTCCTATTTAGTACTTTGCTTCGCTGTGGCACTTAGCCTATGGGCCAGATAGGCCTTACCATAGCTCAACGATCAGACCAGAAAGTATTTGCTTTCTGACTGGTTTTGGCAATCAGTATAATCACATATTCAGTTTAAGTGCCAGGGCATAGCTGGATTAACATCGTCAAAAATTGAATTACAAAAAAAATAATGACTATCACAAAAATATTACATTAATAATTCACCACGAGGGTTTCGTTAACAGTGCATAGGCCTATACCTAACTCCAAACTAGTTCATAAAATTCTTTTATCGAATATATGGGATGTGTTTTTAATATGTACTCAACAACCAAGTATAGTCATTGAGACAATTATTGGTCGTAGAAGAAATCGGTTGCACACATTGCTCACACGGCAGGTTTCTGCAAGCCAATGTTTCCACAAGCCGTGCCTTATATATTTGCATAAACGATAGCATAAATGTGTTATGACAATTGCATGAATTTATGCAATAAGTTTGAATTTGACATGGGTGCCGGGCATCCGTTTGTAGCAAAGTTTCCAGCATTTAATTTCCTGCAGCTCTGCATTTAAAATATGACTTTGACTTGGAGTAAATTTCAAGTGTGTTGCTGAATAAATTAAACTGCTTAAATTCATTACATTTACTGTAGCTCTTAGCTTGAATAACTAAATCAGTCAGATTCAAGACCGTATCCAGAGGGAGTTAGCTGCCCCCGGAATTTTGATGTAATGCTTTAAATAAGGCTGCATCATTTAGTTGATGGTCATATAGAGGTGAAATGGCTAGAGGAAGAAGTAAAGGGAACAGTGGACTCGGATCTGTGCTTCGGTAAGTCATGTCTTCACCTGTTAAATTGCGTCGTTGGTAAGCTTGTCTCAGTTTGTCCGTTATCGCTTGTAGCCGGTGTAGGTTGACCTGGTTCACATCGAGGACGTATACCAGATTGTAATGTATTGTGTTGCCAATGGCCAAAAATTCATACGGAAACAATACGAGTAATGTCCGAAATCGACGGAGTCGTTGGCATTGGACAAGGGACCGGAGAGTCCATAAAAAGTACTTCAAAAATTACAATTGAAGGGAACAGCACGAAGAAGGGAAAGACCAAGTAAGAGATACAGGAACCCAGATTGAGGAGTGGGGGTGGTGGGAGTGAAAGAAGCGCACATATCACACCTAGGCAGCTGCAACTCATTATTGATGATGACGATGATGATTATGATTGAGGTGATAGTGTACAATAATTGAGTTAATAAACAAACAACAACAACAGAAACTTAGTGTTTTGGCAAACCTTGTTATAACTACTATAGGCCTAACTAGAATTAGTGGAACCCAAATAATCGTTAAAAAATTAACTTTGTCAACGAAACCCACGTGAGGACATGTAGAGTAGTGGTATGGACTCTGACTTTCACCCGAAAGGTTGTTGGTTCGAGTCCCGCACTTTCTGCATTTTATGGCAATGCTTCGGAGGGTATGTAAAACACACGGTCCCGGGTCTTTCTGGTTGAGTATAAGAGGGGGCTATATTGTCCTAACTCCGTTAGGTCGGCTTTATTTATTTATTAAATCTGCGTGGAAATCTACGTTTCGAATTAAATTATCAAAAAGAAAGTATAGCGGAAGTAAGACGAAAATCGGATATATTGCACTACAATAGATAGCAAACAACATTTGTACGTTAGGCCACATGTAAGAAAACGTTTGAAATAAGCATAGATTGTGAAAGAATATACATAATCCCTCTCGCGATGAAAAGTTGTACGAGCTTAAAATCCGAATTATAAATAAATATGAACTAAAACTTACGCACTCTCTCAAATGTAATGCCTAAACGGAAGTAAAATTTAGAAAACAAACGAAACGTAGCCCAGTCCCTCGTGATAACAAATGTTCTAAATATGTAGGCCTATATCGGAGAAAATAAACACACACTCTTATAATTTTTGAACCAAAAGAAAATAGTGAAAGTAGAAGAAAATTCGGATATCGCTAGCAAGTAACATGTTACGTTAGAGCCCAACGTACACAGAATTCATTAAAATTATCACATGAATGGCTAGAAAGAGAAAGAAGTAGCATTCCTATTGTTATTGCTTTCCAATTTATACGTAGCATTTAGCATGTAGGTTCAAAAAAATCATACCTCGGGACCATTTTTTTTTTGTATTTTGGGCTAACTCAATTTGGGGGGTTTTATGATCCAAAAACTAAAAAAAAACTTCAGAGATATCTTTTAAATTCACATATGTTATAGACGTTATTAATGTTTATAATATGCGGGGGGTCGCTTTCCCCTTAATAGTTTGCTTCTGGGGGTAGAAAAATAAAAATAACTAAATTTTAATGAAAAATGGCTAAAAAATAATATTTCTGCGAAACCTTCCGATCGATGATTTCCACCTCCAGGGATGTTTTAGGTGTTGAATTGAGTAACAAAACCGGACAGGTTGCTTTCCCTAAAAACTATTAGGTTTTGTGAAAAATAAGTGTTTTTGAGAAAATGATAGAAAATTCTCGGTCAAATTCATTGCGTGCCCTGCCATTATTACTGTGTGGTAATGTGTTGGTCTGACCTATCTAGAGTTTACCTCACCTCCAGTGACGTCAGGTAGACACCCCCCCCCCCTCCGAGATATCTGAAATTTAACCATGGGAAAATTATTTACCATGATATTACTAATTTTCTCGCTATCTACTAATTGATAAATTGGAAAACTTGTTCGAGTAAACTCGGACCGGTTCTTCGTAGATGCGAGTATAATATAAAGAAATATATGCGAAGAAATGCACACATTTTTAAAAGAAAGTAGGGAAAGTGTAAAAAAAAACAAATCGAATAAATGCTAGGAAATAAGATTCAGTAGGTTAGGCTGAACATGGATCATGAAAATATAGAATGCGAAAGAAACATAATCCCTTGCTATGAAAATTCGTATGCAGAGTAAAAAAATCCCTCTCACGTTCTCAATTTTTATGACCAAAAAGAAAGTAGAAGCAAATCGGATTTAAAGGACTCAGCCGCTGAGCTTCTCTTCATAAAACAGCACAGAACGGGAAAACGTGGGCCAATCTGTTGTACTACTAGGTCGTAACGTTGCTGATCGCTCGCTGCTTCAGGGGCTCAAACTCTAAGTTTTCCAACAGGAAAGTTGGCTTGTGGAAAATACAATTTCCCGGTATCTGTATATATACCTTGGTCCCAAGAGGATGCGTCTTCTGCATTATCAATCTCGGCCGCCATTTTGGAAACGGCACAGTTGCGACAACGTAAACTAACTTTTAAATTAATTTTTAAAACAATTATGGAACGCAATATTGGAGTTTCGGTCTCTCTCTTTCAGAAATGAAGGGAAATTTTGCCCGCTGAAATTTTTATGTGGGGGGATTGATTTTTAATGTCGTTTTAGTTTTCTCCCTAAATTTTTTATTATAGGATAAGTACCTATTTATTTTATCGTTTTCTTATTGTTTTCGTACTGGCAAGAAGTATTTAACATTTAATTGAGTAAATTTTGTGTTAATTCTTTAACGATATTTTCCAAAGCTTGACTTGAAGACTTTAAAATAATAGCATAGGGACCTGATCGTAGTTACATCGTGCAGTAGTTTGGATCGATATGGATCATAGGTTTATATGTACGCTTTCAGCTTTATTA
Source organism: Psococerastis gibbosa (assembly GCA_963971405.1). Taxonomy (NCBI): domain Eukaryota; kingdom Metazoa; phylum Arthropoda; class Insecta; order Psocodea; family Psocidae; genus Psococerastis; species Psococerastis gibbosa. The sequence goes on from OZ020487.1 coordinate 47,876,494, forward strand.
AATTTCATAAATTAAATCAAAAAATTTATTTTTATCATTATACAGTCAACAATAAAATATAAAGTCAAATTGTCAAAATAGTCAGGTTCAGGTATGCAGGCTATAGTTTTACATGTCATTGTGTTAGGGCTTCACTGACAGTGGAGAAAGCTTTCCCTGCGGGGTATGGTCTTTAAGCAACGATATATTTGAAAAACTTAATTCTTGTTAGTCTTAAGAGCTAGTCTGTATCTGTACATCTGTATTTGCACAAGAAATATTTAACGTAAATCTGTCATTGAGGTATCTAGCATAGCAGAAATGTGCCTGCGCAATTTGAGGTCTATATCACTAGCACCTATGACTTGTTTACCAGTTATAGGCCCAGAGGAAATATGGAAAACTTGTGTACTGTTGGACCAGCGGACCTATTACGCCGCTTAATAAATAAACTTAAACTTGGGGTTAAAAATGTAAACGAAACTATTTTGAATAGGTACCACTTTTAAATCTAAAATGATCTTGTTTACATTTTTTAATGTAAGTTAATTCTAAACGAATCGCGAGGGCCGCTGGTCTGACATTACTTCCCACGCTAACTTTACTGGGGGCCTGCCATGCCGCCAAATTTTAACTTATTTAAAAATGTAAACAAAACCATTTTTAACAGCTAGTAGTAGTGTTCGTCGGGTTAATAACGACTTAGGCCTCAAATTTGGGCCCATAGAGCGACCCCCACTTGACTGTCCTATGCCCCAGCCCATAGGACAGTGGACCTCCTGATTATAGTGGATTCCGAACCACTTGGGAAACACAGTGAAGTCACACGATTAGTTCGGAGGTGACCAGGACAAGTCCTACCATGTTTCCCTACCGGCATTGTGCACACAACCAAGTCATCTGCAGCTTTGAACCTGCTCTGGTCCGCTGGATTCAACTTGGTTTGGCGGCCGGCATTTTTAACAGCACTTTCCATTCTAAAATATGCTACGGTACCTGACAATTATTGAAATCCTATTATATTTTAATGCACTCATTATTAGTTTTACTACAATATAACCCCTTAACATTAGTTTTCTTTGAAAAAAAAAAAACGTAACTTTGGAAGTCGGGATAAATATTTTCCTCACCAATTTAAGTTTGACGGTTATTGGGGGATTGGAGTTTGACGTCATTTTCATGTTACCCATGTGTGTTGCCGTGTTGGTGTTTTGGCTCTTGTAATCTACAGCTAAAAACACTCACATTTGTTTATTGATTTTTTAATATTTACAATTTGTCCATGAAAAAAACATGCTGTATTTTAATATTATTGTTAACCTTTAAGCTGCCTTATGTGGCTTATTTTATATTTTAAATTACATTGTCAACTAGCCTTTTGTCTGGTGTACATTTGTAACCCCAGGCTAAGTTAATAATTAACGGGATGTAGCGCCTGCGGGTCAATCGGTATTATACCATATATTGTATGCCACAATGTAGATGAACATTTCTTCCAATCAATAAGTCCTCAATAATTGCGCTATAATTAATTTTTCTGAAAATTTTGAGTTTTCGTCAAATACAGATAGTTGGGCTGTTTGATCTGTTTTTCCTTAAAGATCGAACCATTTCGCTTACCTTTTTAACAGAAGATTATCTATAATAAATTGAGCGTGTTGGTCGCGTATGCTAAGAAGATGGCCTCCATTAGCTACACAATGTTCCTCAGCTAGCGACCACGGAAGTGACTGCCGGACAACCGACGCGCAGTACCGGTGCACCGACACCTCCCCGAACAAACAGGGCCCGACCACGTCGGGGACGGGCACGGCACTATACCAGAAGCGAAGCGGCGGGTACCGGGCCGCACGCCCCGCCACCACCCGGATCTCCACCGCGTTCGCCACTGACTCCACTTCCACGTTCGGCTTGAGCGTCGCTTGCCCCGAACAGTGCGTCCATTCTGATTCCCCGTTCCAGACAATCACCAACAAGCCATCACAAGACGATGAGCTTCTCATTTCTGTAACTTCTGACGAAAGCGCGGTAGTCGTTGGCTCTTCGCCAACCTGCAGAAGAAGCCGTATGCGGTTCCCGTAAGGTAGGTGTATATGGTAGGTGCAGAGTAGAGGTTCAGAGGGTGACAGTACGGTGGAGCCGTTCTGCGACGTGAGGGTCACATTGTAACAGTAATCGACTAGGGTATAGTTGAGTGAAAAGATGGGCTTCTGGGAGAGAAGCAAAGAAGGCGTTTGTGGTGATGCCGGGAGGTGGATGGCTCGGTCGGACGAGGAAAGTTCTTCGAGCTTACCACAGAGCCGTCGGGCGCGTTGGTCACCTGTGCCGGAGACTTCAAGGAAGCCCCCGTAAATGCAGGGGATGTTGAGCCGGGTGAGCTGGAGAAGAAGACCGCGTCTTTTCGCTGGGTCCTCCTCTTGGCTGTCCGTTGGGAATGCGATTCTGCATCGTTGTGAGCGCGGCAGGTCCGCTGAGGAGAGAGTGCCCACACGTGCGGACATCTCTATTTTACAGTCTGAAAAAAAGAGAATGCATCTTTATTGCACGCGGGATTTTTCCGTGGACTCAAAATTACTATGGCTAGATGTGTGCATGCCTTTGACACAGTTAGGCCACAATTTCTGGAAATTTATTTGTGAAAAAACGGTTGGTTGAGGGCGTACGGAGAAAGGAGTTCAAAAACTGTGGCAAATCGGTGTTATTGACGGCCACATATCGTATCATACATAAAAATGTAGAGGAGTACTTTATCTAAGCGATGGTACATTTTTGATATCTCTATAGTCTATCTATACAGAGGGTAATTGTGTAATTCGACTTTACAAAAAACGCTTAGTGGCTCATAAACAATGATCCATTACCCAACTTTCTCTTTGTAATCTATTTTGCTGAACCGCTTTAGGAGTTCCCTCAAACCTTCTCATCATCTTACATCTCTGCTTCAAGCCAAGATCCTAACGGACTGTGCCTTGCGCTTCGGCCGTAGAGTAACTTATTATTCCGGATTCGAACCTCATAATTCTCCAAGCTAAATCGGCCCTTAGGTCCTTAATCCGTGATGGTTTTTTTCTGTACGAAAAAGAACCGCATTTCGCCTATTGCGTGAATAACATGCAGACAGTCTTACAATAAATAAACAGGAACCCCAGCTTTTTATTGTTTTCATCCTAAACCCAGTAGCACACAACCAATACAAGTGTACCTACATAATATTGTTTAAAACAATATAAATATCATTTCAGAGCAAGTGCAGTAATTTACAAAAGCTATTATAATCCCGATGCTGTATTCGAAAAACTGATAACAGCGATTTTCGCTAAGCGTAATTAGCAATTTCCCGTAAACGGTAAGCAGAGAATGGGTGTCCCGTAAATGTGGGACAGCTTACGTAGATAACTCATCGGCCATTAATAATTTGAGCATAATCAACTGGGATTACTGTTGGAAAAGATAGAGCACCTGCGGCTATTATGTGCGCTATTTCGTGTTTAAAGAAATTAAATGAACAATATTTTAATTTCACTAGACTGAGGTTCCGCGAAGTGGCGCAGTTGGTGTGTTTAATTAGTTAGTTAGTTATTTAAGGAATTTTTATGGACCCAGACCTATTTATAGTGGCCCATAGGTCCCTTGTTAAATGCCAACAACCTCATGGATTTCTGACATTATTTGTATGTCTCCGTATGAATTTTTGGCCATGGTACAAAAGTTCTCGATGTCAATCTACACCGACTACAAGTAATATTGGACAAGCTGGGACAAGCTTATCATTGACGCAATGAAACAGGCGAAAGCATGACTTAACGAAATACAGTTGGTGGGGTACTGAACTTTGATCAAGAGCCTTTGCGGCGGGGCTGGAACATCCCAATCACACACACCTGCATCGTTAGAGGCAAAACGTGACTTCCGGGCATGTTACTGATCATAGACGAAACGTTTTTTTTTGTCTTGTATTCTTCAGCCATTTTACCCCAATTATTTGGTAGCTTTAGGTGGAAAGTTTTCTGTTTACGAGAAAAATACAAAATACATTATAATTTTGAGATTAAGATCTTGAATAACTTTTTTTAGCAGACATGGGATAGAAAGCTTGCATTTTTAATGCATTTTTCATCTGACAATTTTCATAACTTTGCGGTTGTTTAATGGTTAATTAATTAATTGTCTTCTAGAATACACGACCATTTTTTGTTGACAAAATGTTCTGGAATGTCCCTTAACCTTAAGTGTAATATAGGCTTCCATGTTTGTCCTCATAATTCTATACAAGACTTGTAAGTATATTGTACTATAAGGCAAAAAGACGATATATTCATATATAAATAAATAGATAGATAACTTAAATATTGACGTTTTTGTTCTATTACTAAGTCAACGTAGCGGAGTTAAGGTTATAAAACCCGTTTACACTCGAATAGGAAGACCGGGACTGCCTGTTTTACATGCCCTCCAAAGCATGATTAGAAAATGCAGGAAGTTTGGGACCAAGAACCTTTTGGGTGAAAGTCAGAGCCTGTACCACTACTCTTCATGTCCTGCCATGTTTTAAATTAAGCTGATTTGAATATTGCGTGATTCGCTAACTACTGTGTACTGTACAACCTACTTACAAATTCTCATAATTGTATGTCGGGCTCATTTCTATCGAAAATCGAAGGCCTTGACTTTGAAGTTGCCCCTAAGCAAGTAATACGCCCCTCTTCTCCTTTAACAGCCTATACAGATCTGTCGCAACTCCAATAAGTAACAGTATGGTATATCTTGAAGGGGAGGGGGCGCTCCACATTTGCATAAACGTTGTTTGATATTCAGTGCTAGGCGCTATATAGACTCAAACTATGCCTAGTTGTGATAAAGGATAGGTAGGCAAACATACTGTAAATTTCCAGTTTGAAACGCAATACTGAATACAAAATACTATACTGTACTGTAACAGCGCAGCAATTTAAATAAGGTTTGTTTTGGTTGTAAGCATTGATACAGGCACACCGTGTACGGGGTACTGAGACAGTAAAAAATAAGTGTACATGTTTTCACGGTCGGAATCAGATGGTGAGAAGCGAAGATATCCTAGTCCCTGATTGGCTCGCTTCTAACTCCACTTGGATGGCTTCTTGATTTTGTTAACGTTAATAACGACTGCCATATATGTGGTTTTGGAAGAAATAATTGGAGCCGTTTTTGAAAAATAATCTTTATATTCATTTTTTTTCTTAGTTTTTGGAGGGTAAAACCCCCAAAATTAAGTTAGCCCAAAATAGAGATTAGATTAGATTTCTGTGAATCTATATGCCGAATTTCATCAAGATCCATCTCGTAGTTTGCCCATAAATCGACGGACAAACAGATATTACGTAAAAAACAGACTGGGACCTCAAAACGTATAAATCCACTGAAATCTCGAAATCAAAAATTTCGGCCATCACAAAGCTTTCCTTCTACTAATGTATAAATAGGAAAGCAAAAGGAAAATAGTGACAAATGGAAAACAATAATTGTACAATTCAACAGACGCGTAAGTTTCTGCTCATTTTACTCGCACAATCTAAATAGGTAGCTTGCATTTGACTGTATTAGGCTAATGGCGAGTTCCATCCACAATCTTACTTGAGTGGCTGTGTTCCGAATGCCCATCCGGGCCGTCTGTTTATAGTTTGTGCTGCTAGTACATAGAGCGGGTTATTAATTACAATGTTGGTATTTAGGTTAGCTACAGTGTTTCTATTTTTCTACAGTGCACTGGTCCCACAACTAACAACTAACGCCCACCAGAGCCAGTCCCACCAAAAGAATCGGTAAGGAATACGGGACCAATGAATGGCGGTGCCGTGCAGTATTCTTTCCAGAGACTTTGCAAGTGGTGATGTGAGCCGCCCTAAATAATTTTTAAAACGAGGGGTTTACTTTCTTGAGTTAAATAATTAATGTTTTATATTCTCTGGGTTGTGCTTAAAGAGGCTATTTATCACGGGGCACTTAGTGCGCAGTGTCTAATGGCTGCAATAACATAAGGTAGGCTATAACAGCGAGCAACCTCCCCATTTCAGCTGTAATGGCCTACATTAAATTTGTAACAGGTCAACTACCCTTAACAGCTCCCAGAGTAAACAATACTTAATTAAAACTGGGGCCGTCGTGAAAACGTAGCCTGAAGGCTAACGCCAACGAAAGTAGGCTATAAACTTAGGCCTACGCTTTTGATGACTTATAGAGGAGTGCAAACTTTTACGAAGGATACGTTTTTGGATAGATTTAATTAATTTAATTTAATCTGAATAGAACATGGGTATGTTGGGCGTATATTTGGGGCTTGAAGGAGATTGTAAATTACCCCATAAGTGTATATTATATATATATATATATATATAGGCTATCTTATTTAGGAGAGGTAGGTCATTTACTTCCCGCCAAAAATATATTAATTTGAATTTCTGGTCCCACCTGCAACGTCTCCCATGGACAGCCATTGAAAAGACATGGCGCGTTGCGGCAAACAGTTTTTGCGGGAGCGATTGTCTCATCTCTCCTATGTAGAGCATTATAAGTGACGGCCACATAAGTGCAACACTACTATAAAAATTATATCAAAATGAAGTGACCTATTTTTTTTTTAAATTCTGTCACCAAAAGTGTAAGCCCATAGCTCTACACTCTCATATTTTGACATTTTAATATCAAATTCTTGTACCTATATAATTTTGGGAGGTGCGTCTCAACATTTTCCTTGACTATAAAACATATTTTCAATAATTTTTCAGGAAAAAAACGTGACATTACCTCCAAAGCACCTTAATAGGAAAAATTTTTTCCAAGTCTTTTCCAAGCGGACATTTTTGAAATATTAATAACATGTCAGCAACTTAGTAACGAAAAAGAGCAAAAAAAAAATGGTTAAATTTCCAACTTTGACTTCAAAGCATGGGAAATTACATTACAGTGATTGACAGGGTACAGCATAGCGCGTTTACCTCAAAACAGGTCGGTGATTCAGCAGAGATTGCTGAATGTTTGCACTGAAAGTGAAATTACTGTCAGTATGGCTGCTCGCCCCCCTCCCCCCCCCCCTTTGACCCACCCCTGGAGTGACCAACGCCACCCACTCAGCTCTATATTATGTTTTAATTAAATTTCACTGGTAACATTGCTCATAATTATATTGTAGCTATCATTGAGGATTCATATTATGTTTTTAGGAGAAATGTTGCTCTCCACTTTGACACATAGGTAGAATGGGGCAATGATCATAAATAAATAAATAAATAAATATATTTCTGTTACATAATTACATTATACAATAATGGAATATTATATTGCCATAGCTTATGAAAATACAGTGCAATTATTCTAAATCAATTCAATTGTTATTATGGCAGTACTTTGCTACAAGCTAGAGTATAGAATAGAATAGAATTGATTTTTTTTATGACAGCCTTATACGTATACAAACAATCCATAATTCAAAACGAAAAACAACAACAAAAACAATTCCTACTGCTTACAACTTCTTAAATCTATAAATTTATAAATAACCTAACTGCCTAACTAACCATTCTTACAGTAAAATTTGGTTAATTTATGGCAACGTCAATCCTGTTTTACGGCTGTTAAAATGAGTTAAAATTTCTTGTTGGAAACTGTAGGTACAATAAAATTTAGTTTGCTCAGGAAATTTTGATTGTCTTCTAGATCATTTAATACTTTAAAAGATATATATGGCATCAGCAGTTTTACATCATGTGCACAGGTGTCGTAATCGGTTGAATATCATCCCCTCAACACTTTGACTGAACAAACGGGGACCCAAGCAAAATGTCAAGGGCTGATGGTCTCCCCACCTCCCCTTAAATGTGGCCCTAATGTCACACGTGATAGGGGTGGCAGGGTCAGTATATAAAACCTCGCCCCTCAACGACAATTAAAACGCCTTTGACTGTAGACTTGCAGTGGTGTAATTGGCCCGTTCCCGCGATTTTCGCATTAAGGGGGAACATTCCCTCGCTGCATGACCTTGAGTTAAACGTCACGCTAAAATAAAGTTATTGTTTTATGGGCAGCCAATAAATTTTACGTTGTATTGGACCCGTTTGCTAAAATTTTGTACCGTATACTATAGAGTTATAAAAACGTTGTTTTGAATCCTAGGTCCACCAGCAGCCCGATCATGGCAATTTTAATACCGGGGTTAATATAATACCATGTCACGTGATGGTATTAATTCAATTGCTTAAAATAAATGAAAAGCAAATTTCAGAATTTTTTAATTTTTGATGCTGGTAATCGTCGAAAGAGTGGTAAGCGCGGAAAATTCAAATTGTGTCTATTTAAACAATTGAATGATCTTCCGCTATATTTCTTCATTTTTTCTGCCTTACATTTAGACAAATTATTTATAATCCTTGATAAATTTATATTAATTCAAAATTAAAACTTGTTTATTTCTATGGCGATATGTGTTTATATCATCAGACGGGGCAAAATATTTTCGAATGTTACAACTCTCATTTGTAGAACTTTAGTATACCATATTTCCTAAAATATATGCTAATGAAACACATTTAATATCGTCTTAAATTAAAAAAATTAAAGTATTGAGTGTGGAACATGGCACAAATTCAGAAAAACTAGTGAACAATTAAATGAAAATGGCGCTATACGCTATTAGATCGCACCCTTTGTTTTGACCTCGATTATCAGTTGAGGGGCACCCTGGGAATTTATGGGGCATATATAGTCGAATTGGACATTTGTTACAGTGAAGAATATCGACGGGTACCTAAAGTGAACAATAACGCGATGAAACAGTAGAATTCGTGATGATAGGCCGTGGTCGATCTGAAAGCGTACTTCCGAAAGTTTCGTCAACAACTGCGGTCGACAACTTCGGTGGCTCTGCGTAGACTTCTAAGATTGTATCTCGTAGGCTCAGCAGCAACACGTAACTCCGGCCATGGAAGTCTTAGTAATCGTAATGAACATTGACGTTATAATGACCCGTATAGCACCGAGACGATCGCAAAAGGTAGCTTTCAGAGCGCTACGATTTTGAGCCTCTCCCGCTCATGTTTTGAGCACCTCGCTTTTCAGGCGCATATTAGGAGCGCGCTCTTGTTTCGCTCCTCTCGCGATGTCATCTAAACACCGATACGATCGCATAAAGCACCTTTTAGAACGCTTCAATTTTGAGCCTCTCCCGGTCATGTTTTGAGCTCCTCGCTTTACAGGTGCATATTCGGAGCGCGCTCTTGTTTCGCTCCTCTCACGATGTCATCAAAATCTTTTTTTGAGATCCTTGCTTTACAGGCGCATATTCGGAGCGCGCTCTTGTTTCGCTCCTCTCGCGATGGCATCTAAATCTTGTTTTCAGATTATTTTTAACTTTCCTCTGGCTTTAAAGGAACCTATTTTGATCATAGCAAAACGCTCTCATGCTGTCATCTGTAACTGTCAATTTTTACCAGTACCTAGTCCAATCGGTAGAGAACCGAGTTATGTGCATGGACCAGTGAGTCAAAGGTTCTGTTCCAGGTTGAAGTAAATTTCTTTAATATAAATTACTAGCCTATCATCATAATTGGATTTTCAATTACATATTTTAGCCTATTGCTGCAGGTAATAAGCTAATTTTTAGTGACAAATAAAAAGGTTGTATATGCCCTGATTACACACTCTATAATATTTATATTCGAACCATGTTAGGACTGTTTATGTTGAGGCATTTACAGCATACATATGATGTACATCTGAATGTATATGGTGCAGTATTTCTTTCCAATTTTTTCCAATGTTTTTTAGACTCGTGTTTATTATTAGATTAATTTATTGCAGAACCACATTCGAGTGTGTAATAGGGGGGGGGGGGTACAATATGAGCCGTAAAGTATTATAAAACGCATGCAACCTTCTAGTACACTTTCATTAAAAGAAATGAAATATTTAGTCTACAACATATTATATACATACAGTATGCATACTGTATAGCATATAGCCTATTATATGGACTACTTTTAAGATGAGACTTAGAATATTAATCAACTCATTAATTGAGTATATCGCACATTTCCGATACATCATCAAGCTTGATTGGAGACTTACATTTTTAAATAATTAGGCCTACTTATTAATAAATAGGCTGTTAAAAAATACCGTTCCTATTGGGCGGTGTTATTGACTTGTAGCTTGTCGAAGGACGATGCAATTGAATAGGCAGTGTAGACTTGAATTGGTTTGTATTGCAGTGCTTCGACTCAAGTTAGAGTAATTTAACACACAGTGGTTACAATATGAGCTGTGAGACGAGAACGATACATGCTTACAATTAATATTGAATTTGATCCAGCCTGCTTCCATATAGAAAAACCAACTCTGTGTCCACAGCTAAAGGAGCTGATGAGACACAGAGGGTAGATTAAAGATATTATTGAATAAGAGAAATAAATACGTAAAAGGAAGATTGAGGAATATTGAATTATCTGAATGTGAACAGCGCCATCTAACGGGAAAAAGGTGAAGCTGGAAGCAGACTGGTTATTACACATGTGGGACTAAGTGGTCCCCACATTACCCCCCTCCTAAGACTGGAAGTCGGAGAAATGTCGTGGAACGTGGATGTGACGACCTGAGCGAGTGGTGAGAGTCGGTGGTGTCGGCACGACGTCAGTGGCAGGAAGTGGTGAGGAGACCTTCTCCTGAGGTTTATCTTGAGCAGGATGCTGATGCGGGGGGTTGATCGTAGACTGGTGAGACGGTTCGTCTGTACTGGCATTAATGTAGGCCGGCTTGACCCTGTCCATTGACACAGTAACCGCACGACCGCGGCTTGAAATCGTAACTTTTTTGTCGGTGCGACTTAACACAGGGAATGGTCCCGCATAAGGACGTTCGAGGGAAGCACGGACGTGGTCTTGTCTCACGAAAACGTGCGTGGCCTTGGCAAGGTCTTGTGGGATGAATGTTTGATGAGCCCCGTGTCTCTTGACGCGAGTGGGGCGTAGTGAGTCGAATTTCCTTCGAAGGGAGATGAGAGTGTCCGCCGGACTCTGATTTGAAGGAGGAGTTGTCAGCATCTGTCCTGGTAGTCTTAATGGTTCACCATAGACCAGATCTGCTGGAGAAGCTTGAAGATCTTTCTTAAGAGTGGCGCGCATGCCCAGTAAAACTAGCGGAAGGGCTTCCGTCCATTTGTCATTGGCATGACACATAATGGAGGCTTTGAGTGAGCGGTGCATACGCTCTACCATGCCGTTGGATGCAGGGTGGTAACTGGTAGTCCGTGCATGGTGAAATCCGCATAATCGGGCCAGGTCAGCAAACAAATGGCTCTCAAACTGTCGGCCGCGATCTGTAGTAATTGTCTCCGGGCACCCAAACCGGCTGATCCAGCAGGAAATGAGGGTTCTGGCGACGTTTTCGGCGGTGATGTTCACCATAGGAACGGCTTCCGGCCATCGCGTGAAACGGTCAACGAGTGTTAACAAATACGTGTAGCCTTCCGACGGTGGTAATGGGCCTACAATGTCGAGGTGTATGTGCTGAAACCGTCGGTCAGGCTGAGTAAAGGTTCCAATCGCAGTGAGGGTGTGTCGATGTATCTTGGACAATTGACAGTTGACACACAGACGAGCCCAAGCGCGGCAATCCTTACGGATAGAAGGCCATATGTAGCGTTGGGCAACCAGGTTAGCAGACGCTGCTATTCCTGGGTGATGTAGGCTGTGTAGGTGCTCGAAAAGTTGTCGACGTAATGGTTTGGGCACAAATGGGCGTTGTATGTCTTGACTAGAATCGCACGTAAGGACTGAATCAGAGCCCGGAATGGGAACATCAACGAGGATGAGGGACGTCTTTCTACTGGACCGAAGCTCTTTGAGTTCTCTGTCGTCTTTCTGAGCAGAAGAAAGTTGCTCAGGAGATACGGGAGTAGAGATTGCTTCGATTCTTGAGAATGCATCAGCGGCCAAGTTGTCCTGCCCAGCGATGTATTGGATGTCCGTGGTGAATTGAGAGACGAATTCCATTTGCCGCATTTGGCGAGGTGAGCAACTTGTTTTTGGATTCTGAAAAGCGTGCGTCAACGGTTTGTGATCGGTATACACGACAAAAGCGCGCGCTTCTAGCAGGTAACGGAAATGACGAATGGCGTCGTGTACCGCAAGCAATTCGCGATCGTAGGCGGACCATGTTCGTTGGTTTTCTTTAAGTTTCTGCGAGAAGAATGCCAATGGCTGCCAATGATCGTTGATCCGTTGTTGGACTGTAGCTCCGATACTGGTGTCTGATGCATCTGTGACTAGTGCAATCGGAGCCGTATGATCTGGATGCGCGAGTAGGGTGATGCGTGCCAGACTGTGTTTGCATGAGCTGAAAGCTTCGGTAAGCTTTGTTGTCCATGGTATCGTAGCGTTCCCTTTTACCTTGTCTCCAGATAACAACGTGTTGAGTGGTGCTTGTTCGTTGGCTGCATTTGGTAGGAACCGGCGGTAGTAGTTAATCATGCCAAGGAAACGGCGTAGATCTTTGAATGTCTTTGGAAGAGGGTATTCAGTGAGTGCCTTTACCCTGTCTGGTAGGGCTTGTGTGCCTTCTGCTGACACGAGGTAACCAAGAAAGCTGATTGACCCAACGCCGAGGGTACACTTGCTAGGATTAATGACTAGGCCATATTCTCGGAATCGTTGGAAGAGTTGACGTAGGTGTGATTCGTGCTCCTGCTTATCACTCGATGCAACCAGTACGTCGTCGATGTATGAATATGCCCACGGGAGGTCGCGTAGGATGTTATCCATGAAGCGTTGGAAGGTTTGAGCAGCATTGCGAAGACCGAATGTCATGAATGGGAATTCGAAAAGGCCGAACGGAGTATTTATTGCTGTCTTTGGAATGTCACCATTGGAAACTGGTATCTGGGTGAATGCTTTGACCAGGTCTATTTTGCTGAATACGGTTTTTCCTCGCAATTCTGCACTGAAATCTGCGATGTGGCGGACTGGGTACGCGTCAGGAATTGTTCGAGCATTGAGCCGTCTGTAGTCCCCGCATGGGCGCCATGAATGGTCGCTTTTAGGTACTAGGTGTAATGGTGAGGCCCATGGGCTGTCGGACGGACGACATACGCCGGTCTGGATCATGTCGTTGAACTCCTTTTTGGCGATAATAAACTTGTCCGGGGCCAACCGGCGTGGGCGAGCGGAGACGGGAGGTCCGTCTGTCGTTCTAATGTAGTGGACCGTGGAGTGTTTGACCTGGTCTGTGGGTTGTCTCGGCCGCGTGAGGTCGCTAAACTCCTCAATTATTACTTTTAGACTGGCCGGGGTACTGTGCGGTATTGTTAAGGTAGAAACGCTAGGTTGCTTGGAGGGGCTTTGACACAGGTTCGCCTTGCGATGCGTTGTCCCGTCGATCAGCTTTGAGTTCTGGAGATCCACCAGCAAATTAGAGGCTGCGAGAAAGTCTGCACCGATGATGGGTTGCGTGACATCGGCAATGATGAAATTCCAACGGAAACTGCGTCGTAATCCCAGGTCCAGTTGTTGAGCTGTTGTTCCGTACGTATTGATGATTGTGCCATTGGCGGCAGTCAGCTCGAGTTGAGTACGACGGAGCGGTAGGTTGAGACGGGCACGTGGAAAAACGCAGATGTCGGACCCTGTGTCAATGAGGTAACGTATCTTGGTGCAAGGGTCCGTGATAAGAAGGCGATGTGAGGTTTTAAGCAGGTGTGTAGTGGCGCAGGCAGGCCCTGCCTTTACTGGCTGCGATCGTCGTTTTTCGGAAATCTGCATGGCTGCTGGCACTTTCTGGCCTTCCTCCCATAGGTTTGGTGGTAAAAACACCAAGTTGGGTCTTGTTTAGGCGCTGGTGAACGGAACTGGCGCTGGAACCGTGGCTGTGTGGCACGTTGTCCGTATCTGTCGGCGAACTGTGCCTGTAGAGCCGCGACGTTCTCTGTTAACGTCTTCAATAGGTCCACAGGGGCCATTGTGCACTCAAGAATCCGGTCACGTGTTGCTGAATTGATGGTGGCCATCTTGTCGGCGAGGTTCGCGACGTCACCTAGTGACAGGTGATCATGACCGATGATTGCCAATTGTATAGCGTGCGGGAGGCGAGACGTCCAAATGGTGCGTAAAACCGAGTCTGATATGGCTTTCTCTGCGAGGGCCCGCAGTCTCCGGAGAAAAGAGCTGGGAGTTTTGTCCCCTATGTCTTCCGACATTAGTAGCTGAATGCGACTGCTTGCTGGAAGACTCATTCGTTGGATTAACTGCGTTTTTAGCTCAGTGTATGGGTTTACTGGTACTGGGGCAGCTAACAAATCTGAGATCTCGCTGAGGGTACTTTGGTCGAGCGCTGAAAGGACGTGGTAATATTTCGTCGTTTCCATTGTGACCCCAGCAAGTGCGAACTGAGCCTCCGCTTGAGTGAACCACAGTGCCGGTGACAGGTTGGCCGACTGTGTCCAGAAGGGTGGAAGCTTGACCGAGACTGCCATCGTACTGGCAGGGCCTGTCATCTTGGTTGTAGCCGTGGGTGTCGGTGTTGTGGCTGTAGTCTGCGGCATCTTGCAGGTTGTGGCTGTGCTGCTGCGGTGAATGTAGCTGCTCCGGGGTGGTTTCCACCGCCTATGGCCGGATGAGACGTTCTGGAGGCTGGAACTGGAACTGGAACGGGCTGGAACTGGCTGGAAGCTGGAACTGGAACTGGCTGGAAGCTGGAAGCTGGAACTGGCTGGAACTGGAACTGGCTGGAACTGGAACTGGCTGGAACTGGAACTGGCTGGAACTGGAGCTGGAACTGGAGCTGGAAGGCTGCTTGTTCCGTTGTCGAGGGTCACCAATGTAGCTTGTCGAAGGACGATGCAATTGAATAGGCAGTGTAGACTTGAATTGGTTTGTATTGCAGTGCTTCGACTCAAGTTAGAGTAATTTAACACACAGTGGTTACAATATGAGCTGTGAGACGAGAACGATACATGCTTACAATTAATATTGAATTTGATCCAGCCTGCTTCCATATAGAAAAACCAACTCTGTGTCCACAGCTAAAGGAGCTGATGAGACACAGAGGGTAGATTAAAGATATTATTGAATAAGAGAAATAAATACGTAAAAGGAAGATTGAGGAATATTGAATTATCTGAATGTGAACAGCGCCATCTAACGGGAAAAAGGTGAAGCTGGAAGCAGACTGGTTATTACACATGTGGGACTAAGTGGTCCCCACAGACTCATTGAAGTTGGCTCATTGCATTGAACTACATAAAATATATAGGTAGGTAACCCGGTAAGTAATAAGTATAATAATTTCATAGTAAAGTAAAGTAAAAATATATTTTATGAGCATAATATCTTAAGAGTTTTTAACAATAATATAGCCTACCCAGACTTTCGCGCAATCGATCGAAATCGGTCGAACACAGTGAACACATTGCTGTCAGATTAGGTCAAATTGTTCGTTGGAGTATAAAATTATGGTAATAATATTGTCCTAAATGCACCGATAATTTTAAGGTTTCGCTTAACATCAATACGAGGTTAATAATCATAACCTATAAACTATAATAACATTGCAAAAGTAAAGCCAAGTTCAACATGAATATATAACTCGACTTCTCCAGGAGTTATAATTGCCTGTGTAAGGTAATACTGCAAAATTATGGTTCTGCAAGCAATGTACAAGTGTCACAGGCATTTCTATCACGGAGCATGCGCATTATGATTTCCCAGAATCGCGCCCTTTTTAAATTTTGCTTGCGCTCATTTAAATGGTACTAGTTAATTTGATTTAATCCCTTTAAAATAATCACATAAATATTAAACATCGTGAAACTCTTTAAAGAGAACTATGTAAGTACAGGAAATTGAAATGAGTAAAATAGTTAAAACTACACTAGAAAATAACATTATTATTGCATTTCGGCTAATTCTTCCATGTTTTGATTTCTAGCTTGGGCACGCAGCATAGCCAATTTCTTTTGGATTAGCTAAGCCTTAAAAGTGATTAGTCAAAATCAATAAATTCTTGGACTTTTGGGTGTAAGCCGTGTGCAGATTGTTTCATTAAAGGTTCCCGACGCTTTTCTTAGGCCTAGTACAATATGCCATAAGAGAGTATGTTATCATTTTGCATATACAAGTTTTTGTTAGTTTCGAGGTTTGGCCTACAGCAGTCAAGGGCTGGCCTCAATTTGAATCTGTCGTGGTAATGATAGGCCTGAACATCAACCCTGATCGTCAGGCTTTTATGTACAGTATGGACCGACTTTAATACGTCATGTAGTATTCTCTTTTGTCATGTCAACAGGAAATATAATGAAAATTTGCTTTTAGCAATCCATTCTATTGACCTATATTGTAGTACCGTTCGATTGCCTGGTCAGGAGTAATCCATTTGCCAGAGAATTGGATGAGTGGATGACTAGCTCTATGATACGGAAGGTCAAAGGTCAAAACTTGCCCAGCCTGAGTCCAGCGAACTTTAAATTGGGTTCATTGGTAGTCAGGGGAAGAACGCGGCGGTTGGTCATGTTGCTGACTGCAACATCCCCAATAAGGCAGTGGTCATGAGGGATCAGTCGCAGTCCCCATTGGGTTGTTTTTTGTGTGAACCTACAGTGTTAATTACACCATAATTAAATTGAATACGCTATAAATTTAGTCTTTATGCCAGAATTGGCAAATATAATTTAAGACTAGACAGTTAAACTGACAATATAATAATATGATGGCTCCTGTAAAAATGACTAAATTTTTATGGGCAGCTCCGCCAACTCGTCTAGTTAGCCTACATAATATTATATGCAATGCTATGCAGGCGCGGATCTAGAATGAGACCAAGGAGGGGGCTGAGAAGTGAGATTAAATTTCGAATTTGTTTTTGGAAAATAGGGCTGAAATGTTGGGGTTTAACGCATTTTCAGAGCAATGAGGGTTCTATATTATAGGTAATTAATACAATAGGGCACAAGGGGGGCCGGGGGGTCTCCCCCGGGAGAAAATTGGGGAAAAATAGGACTGAAATAGTGAAGTTTTACGCATTTTGAGGACCCTAATGGGGGGGGGGCAATAGCCCCCATAGCCCCCCCCCCCCGTAGATCCGCGCCTGATGCTATGTCACGTAGGCCATAGCGTTAAGCGTAGGCCTATACACATACGGTGCAAAGTGCAAACCCACCACGCAGGCACGCACCAGCCAATTCAGGTAAAAAGTAAAAACTAGGGGTATATTGTTTCCATTATAGGGTGTTGGTTTAGCCTTGAGCTTAGGAATGCGGCAATCCCTATTCCCTCCAGCCTCCAGGCTCTAATTTTACCCTCCTGATGCCTGATTTTCAACTTTTCAAGACGCGCCACCTTCACAGTCCGCAATTTCGCATCGCATTTATTTTTATAGTATTATTATTATTATTATTAACGTCTAACGATTATCTATAGCCGTGAGTGTGTGATGTGTTCTTTCAGGACAATTATTACGCTATGGATATAATGGGAAAGTTGTTCGTTCTTCGTTGGCATAAATAAAGGTAAGTTTTTGATCATTTTTTTATTATAAATATCCTGTTCTGCATACTACACGTAAAATACCTAGTCACAGTCACAGTAAAATTCTGTAATCACAGTAAAACTCTGTATAGTCACAGTCCCACGGACGAACAAGGATAGCTACGAAATTTTCTTTTATTTGTCTTCTGTAGCCCTGTAGGCCACCCACCATAGGTAAGCCTTGAGTCTTGACCAAAGAAGTAAGAACTCATTTAATACACACATGTCATGCAGGTTGCAGACCATGCAGTGGTCAAACTAGGTAAAATAAAGCCAATGGGCAAGTCTATGGCCGCCCATAATTTCTTTATTGATTGAAATATAACTTTATATTAATTAATACAAATACATGGATGCTTGCCAAATACGATATAAGGTACCGTACTTTGGTCTGTGGGTCACATTCACATTTTCATTATTCATTACGCATGGTACATACTGTATGTGAATATATAGAAACATGAAAAAGGAACCAGCTGGAGCATTTGAATTTCCCCATGTTCCCAGAAATATGTTGCCTTTGTATCCAAACGATTGACTACACCAAGGCCGTAGGCAAGGGGGCAGGCTGCAGCCCCCCCCCCCTTTCCGAAATTAAAAGTTGAGAATTAAATAAATCTAGTAGGCCTACAGTGATATGAATATGTCTTCCTCTGCAAATTATAAGCTTACTACTGTTAAAATCGTAAAATCACAATATTTCGAACCTATTTTTCAAAATATTTCCCCCTGGGTGGACCCCCTGGCCCCCCTGTCTGCATCAATATGAATAACCATTCCTTCGTAAGCTTTTTAAAATCTACTCGTATACTCTACTACTGTTAAAATGCGTAAAACCCCACTATTTTGCACTAGCTTATAGTTTCCAATTTTTCCCCCGGGGGTTAAATTCAATAGTATTTCTATATACAATCTAAACCGTCGTAGTAATAACACAACGATTTAGTCCGCATAGCCACAAAATATTATCTGCCTGTGTCTGCACCAAAGCTAAGTCCGTCAATAAATTGACGTTTGATGTGCCTCCGCTATTATACAATATATTGGAGTAACACCATAATAAACTTTATATAGAGAATACATTGGATACCAAAAGACCATTTTACACTAGATAGGATTGTAGTCATCACAGCCCCCCCCCCCCTTTCCCCTCACTTTCTTATGTCTTTGTCTTGTGTTTTTTACTAATCCGACCCTGTCGATTCCTAATCTGTCCGTCACCAGGTCAGATTTTAAGTTTTAAAGACAAATGATTGTGGCCCCCGATTGCGCAATTAGAATGGTACGAGTATTGATGCTGACGCTGTCTTGTTTGATAAGGAGGGGTCAATTTAGTTTGATAGCAAAAAGTCCCATAAATCCTTTGAAAATGGCCTCCAACCCCATTTAGGACATGTAGAGTAGTGGAACGGACTCTGGCTTTCACCCGAAAGGTTGTTGGTTCGAGTCCTACACTGGCTACATTTTCTGGCCATGCTTTGGAGGGCATGTAAAGCAGGCGGTCCCGGGCTTCCCTAGTTGGGTGTAAGAGAGGGCTTTTATAAAGCCCTAACTCCACTAGGTTGGCTTAGTTATAGAAAAAAAAGGCATTATTTACTTATTTATTTATTTAGTCATAATATTTTTATTTACATCTCTGAGAACAAACCACCGCCAAATGGAAAAAAAAACGCCAATAAAAAAATACTAACAAACGTGGTTGGTACATTTATTAGCCTACATCTAGTCCTTCAGAAATAAGTACAAACTGCAACTCCAGCTTAATTTTCGGGTATGTGCCCTATGTAGTTGGAAAAATTTAAAAAATCTTCTTTTTCAGCCAACGCCACTTGAAAAAACAGGAAAATCTTGCATATAAACACTACATTTCCACATTACAACTTGTCATCAGTTTAACAAACTGTTCCTTGTCCACAAGGCCGTAGCGAGGATTTGTTTCGGGGGGGGGGGGGGGGCTATTGGATATTACATAGTAGTTTTTATTTTTCCTCTCATAATCCGATTATATCTAGTATCAAGCCATTACATTTCGGGGGGGGGGGGGGGGGATTCTAAATTTTTTTTAACTTAATTTATTAATTTTACTTAATGGGCACGGCCATGAAGTCTACTCAAAGGTACAGTATAAAAGTAATGTAAGTGGCACGAACAAATAAATCTACTTGGCCTACAGTAAATTGTGTGGTGATCCCAACGCGTCTTTTTGGCTTTGGTTTCAGTATAATTTGTAATGCCTTTTGATAAATGCATACATAAATTATTATTATTATTAGTTATCCAAGAGGAGGTCATTAAACAATTGTAATCATAAGAATATCTACGAAAATTGTCCCATTAATTATTAATTAATCTAAATAAATAAACGTGTATTTCTGTTAAATTATACAATCAAACTTAATCAACACGTACCGGTTATTTTGGGGGTGTCACTCTCAAAAAACTAAAAAAAAAAACGGCTAAAAATTGTTTTCTCGAAAACGGCTCCAACGATTTTCTATAAATTCACATAATTATATTGTAGCCTAGTCGTCATTTATGGTAACAAAAGGCAAAAGTTTGCTTTCCCCTTGATAGCTTGGTTCTGGGGGTAAAAAAAGAAAGACTCAATTTTTACGAAATAGTACTAAAAAATAACCTTTCTATGGAACCTTTCTGTCGATGCTTTCTTACTTCAGGTATGTTTTAGGTTATTGTTATAGTTGTGGGGACCACTTAGTCCCACATGTGTAATAACCAGTCTGCTTCCAGCTTCACCTTTTTCCCGGTAGATGGCGCTGTTCACATTCAGATAATTCAATATTCCTCAATCTTCCTTTTACGTATTTATTTCTCTTATTCAATAATATCTTTAATCTACCCTCTGTGTCTCATCAGCTCCTTTAGCTGTGGACACAGAGTTGGTTTTTCTATATGGAAGCAGGCTGGATCAAATTCAATATTAATTGTAAGCATGTATCGTTCTCGTCTCACAGCTCATATTGTAACCACTGTGTGTTAAATTACTCTAACTTGAGTCGAAGCACTGCAATACAAACCAATTCAAGTCTACACTGCCTATTCAATTGCATCGTCCTTCGACAAGCTACATTGGTGACCCTCGACAACGGAACAAGCAGCCTTCCAGATTCCAGCTCCAGTTCCAGCCAATTCCAGTTCCAGCCAATTCCAGTTCCAGCCAATTCCAGCCAGTTCCAGCCAGTTCCAGTTCCAGCCAGCTCCAGTTCCAGCCAGCTCCAGTTCCAGCCAGTTCCAGTTCCAGCCAGTTCCAGTTCCAGCCAGTTCCAGTTCCAGCAGTTCCAGTTCCAGCTTCCAGCTTCCAGCCAGTTCCAGTTCCAGCCAGTTCCAGTTCCAGCTTCCAGCCAGTTCCAGCCCGTTCCAGTTCCAGTTCCAGCCTCCAGAACGTCTCATCCGGCCATAGGCGGTGGAAACCACCCCGGAGCAGCTACATTCACCGCAGCAGCTGAGCCACCTGCAAGATGCCGCAGACCACAGCCACAACCGCTACAGCTACGACCGCTACAGCTACAACCGCTACAGCTACAACTGCTACAGCCACAACACCGACACCCACGGCTACAACCAAGATGACAGGCCCTGCTAGTACGATGGCAGTCTCGGTCAAGCTTCCACCCTTCTGGACACAGTCGGCCAACCTGTCACCGGCACTGTGGTTCACTCAAGCGGAGGCTCAGTTCGCACTTGCTGGGGTCACAATGGAAACGACGAAATATTACCACGTCCTTTCAGCGCTCGACCAAAGTACCCTCAGCGAGATCTCAGATTTGTTAGCTGCCCCAGTACCAGTAAACCCATACACTGAGCTAAAAACGCAGTTAATCCAACGAATGAGTCTTCCAGCAAGCAGTCGCATTCAGCTACTAATGTCGGAAGACATAGGGGACAAAACTCCCAGCTCTTTTCTCCGGAGACTGCGGGCCCTCGCAGAGAAAGCCATATCAGACTCGGTTTTACGCACCATTTGGACGTCTCGCCTCCCGCACGCTATACAATTGGCAATCATCGGTCATGATCACCTGTCACTAGGTGACGTCGCGAACCTCGCCGACAAGATGGCCACCATCAATTCAGCAACACGTGACCGGATTCTTGAGTGCACAATGGCCCCTGTGGACCTATTGAAGACGTTAACAGAGAACGTCGCGGCTCTACAGGCACAGTTCGCCGACAGATACGGACAACGTGCCACACAGCCACGGTTCCAGCGCCAGTTCCGTTCACCAGCGCCTAAACAAGACCCAACTTGGTGTTTTTACCACCAAACCTATGGGAGGAAGGCCAGAAAGTGCCAGCAGCCATGCAGATTTCCGAAAAACGACGATCGCAGCCAGTAAAGGCAGGGCCTGCCTGCGCCACTACACACCTGCTTAAAACCTCACATCGCCTTCTTATCACGGACCCTTGCACCAAGATACGTTACCTCATTGACACAGGGTCCGACATCTGCGTTTTTCCACGTGCCCGTCTCAACCTACCGCTCCGTCGTACTCAACTCGAGCTGACTGCCGCCAATGGCACAATCATCAATACGTACGGAACAACAGCTCAACAACTGGACCTGGGATTACGACGCAGTTTCCGTTGGAATTTCATCATTGCCGATGTCACGCAACCCATCATCGGTGCAGACTTTCTCGCAGCCTCTAATTTGCTGGTGGATCTCCAGAACTCAAAGCTGATCGACGGGACAACGCATCGCAAGGCGAACCTGTGTCAAAGCCCCTCCAAGCAACCTAGCGTTTCTACCTTAACAATACCGCACAGTACCCCGGCCAGTCTAAAAGTAATAATTGAGGAGTTTAGCGACCTCACGCGGCCGAGACAACCCACAGACCAGGTCAAACACTCCACGGTCCACTACATTAGAACGACAGACGGACCTCCCGTCTCCGCTCGCCCACGCCGGTTGGCCCCGGACAAGTTTATTATCGCCAAAAAGGAGTTCAACGACATGATCCAGACCGGCGTATGTCGTCCGTCCGACAGCCCATGGGCCTCACCATTACACCTAGTGCCTAAAAGCGACCATTCATGGCGCCCATGCGGGGACTACAGACGGCTCAATGCTCGAACAATTCCTGACGCGTACCCAGTCCGCCACATCGCAGATTTCAGTGCAGAATTGCGAGGAAAAACCGTATTCAGCAAAATAGACCTGGTCAAAGCATTCACCCAGATACCAGTTTCCAATGGTGACATTCCAAAAACAGCAATAAATACTCCGTTCGGCCTTTTCGAATTCCCATTCATGACATTCGGTCTTCGCAATGCTGCTCAAACCTTCCAACGCTTCATGGATAACATCCTACGCGACCTCCCGTGGGCATATTCATACATCGACGACGTACTGGTTGCATCGAGTGATAAGCAGGAGCACGAATCACACCTACGTCAACTCTTCCAACGATTCCGAGAATATGGCCTAGTCATTAATCCTAGCAAGTGTACCCTCGGCGTTGGGTCAATCAGCTTTCTTGGTTACCTCGTGTCAGCAGAAGGCACACAAGCCCTACCAGACAGGGTAAAGGCACTCACTGAATACCCTCTTCCAAAGACATTCAAAGATCTACGCCGTTTCCTTGGCATGATTAACTACTACCGCCGGTTCCTACCAAATGCAGCCAACGAACAAGCACCACTCAACACGTTGTTATCTGGAGACAAGGTAAAAGGGAACGCTACGATACCATGGACAACAAAGCTTACCGAAGCTTTCAGCTCATGCAAACACAGTCTGGCACGCATCACCCTACTCGCGCATCCAGATCATACGGCTCCGATTGCACTAGTCACAGATGCATCAGACACCAGTATCGGAGCTACAGTCCAACAACGGATCAACGACCATTGGCAGCCATTGGCATTCTTCTCGCAGAAACTTAAAGAAAACCAACGAACATGGTCCGCCTACGATCGCGAATTGCTTGCGGTACACGACGCCATTCGTCATTTCCGTTACCTGCTAGAAGCGCGCGCTTTTGTCGTGTATACCGATCACAAACCGTTGACGCACGCTTTTCAGAATCCAAAAACAAGTTGCTCACCTCGCCAAATGCGGCAAATGGAATTCGTCTCTCAATTCACCACGGACATCCAATACATCGCTGGGCAGGACAACTTGGCCGCTGATGCATTCTCAAGAATCGAAGCAATCTCTACTCCCGTATCTCCTGAGCAACTTTCTTCTGCTCAGAAAGACGACAGAGAACTCAAAGAGCTTCGGTCCAGTAGAAAGACGTCCCTCATCCTCGTTGATGTTCCCATTCCGGGCTCTGATTCAGTCCTTACGTGCGATTCTAGTCAAGACATACAACGCCCATTTGTGCCCAAACCATTACGTCGACAACTTTTCGAGCACCTACACAGCCTACATCACCCAGGAATAGCAGCGTCTGCTAACCTGGTTGCCCAACGCTACATATGGCCTTCTATCCGTAAGGATTGCCGCGCTTGGGCTCGTCTGTGTGTCAACTGTCAATTGTCCAAGATACATCGACACACCCTCACTGCGATTGGAACCTTTACTCAGCCTGACCGACGGTTTCAGCACATACACCTCGACATTGTAGGCCCATTACCACCGTCGGAAGGCTACACGTATTTGTTAACACTCGTTGACCGTTTCACGCGATGGCCGGAAGCCGCTCCTATGGTGAACATCACCGCCGAAAACGTCGCCAGAACCCTCATTTCCTGCTGGATCAGCCGGTTTGGGTGCCCGGAGACAATTACTACAGATCGCGGCCGACAGTTTGAGAGCCATTTGTTTGCTGACCTGGCCCGATTATGCGGATTTCACCATGCACGGACTACCAGTTACCACCCTGCATCCAACGGCATGGTAGAGCGTATGCACCGCTCACTCAAAGCCTCCATTATGTGTCATGCCAATGACAAATGGACGGAAGCCCTTCCGCTAGTTTTACTGGGCATGCGCGCCACTCTTAAGAAAGATCTTCAAGCTTCTCCAGCAGATCTGGTCTATGGTGAACCATTAAAACTACCAGGACAGATGCTGACAACTCCTCCTTCAAATCAGAGTCCGGCGGACACTCTCATCTCACTTCGAAGGAAATTCGACTCACTACGCCCCACTCGCGTCAAGAGACACGGGGCTCATCAAACATTCATCCCACAAGACCTTGCCAAGGCCACGCACGTTTTCGTGAGACAAGACCACGTCCGTGCTTCCCTCGAACGTCCTTATGCGGGACCATTCCCTGTGTTAAGTCGCACCGACAAAACAGTTACGATTTCAAGCCGCGGTCGTGCGGTTACTGTGTCAATGGACAGGGTCAAGCCGGCCTACATTAATGCCAGTACAGACGAACCGTCTCACCAGTCTACGATCAACCCCCCGCATCAGCATCCTGCTCAAGATAAACCTCAGGAGAAGGTCTCCTCACCACTTCCTGCCACTGACGTCGTGCCGACACCACCGACTCGCACCACTCGCTCAGGTCGTCACGTCCACGTTCCACGACATTTCTCCGACTTCCAGTCTTAGGAGGGGGGTAATGTGGGGACCACTTAGTCCCACATGTGTAATAACCAGTCTGCTTCCAGCTTCACCTTTTTCCCGGTAGATGGCGCTGTTCACATTCAGATAATTCAATATTCCTCAATCTTCCTTTTACGTATTTATTTCTCTTATTCAATAATATCTTTAATCTACCCTCTGTGTCTCATCAGCTCCTTTAGCTGTGGACACAGAGTTGGTTTTTCTATATGGAAGCAGGCTGGATCAAATTCAATATTAATTGTAAGCATGTATCGTTCTCGTCTCACAGCTCATATTGTAACCACTGTGTGTTAAATTACTCTAACTTGAGTCGAAGCACTGCAATACAAACCAATTCAAGTCTACACTGCCTATTCAATTGTATCGTCCTTCGACAAGCTACATAGTTATAGTTATAGGGTAATAAACCCCAAAATAGCTTTCACAATGATTTGGTTTTGTACAAAAATTATTTTTCGAAGAAAATGATAATTTATGCCTTAATACATGGCATACCCTGCCATTATTATTGTGTTTTAATGTATTGATCTACCCGCTCTAGAATATGCAATCGTCCCATCCCCCCCCCCCCCAAATTTGTTTGTTGTACGGTACATAAGCCAGATAGGATTCAACTTACCAAATGTGCGACATTTCACTACATACTATAGCAGTGGTTCTCAAGATTTTTTTGGAGCCGGTGCCCTTTTTCAAAAGGGATTTAATAGGCGGTGCCCAGCATGGCCCGAATCCATTTATTTCATATTCAGCATCGTACAGCATTTAGGTCTACATAAGAACAAATCCAACCGACCCTACCTTTTCTTACCTGTCCTAAATACTCGTAACGCCTCGATATATGATGGACTTGGGCTTACATACAAACCATTTTAATTTTAACAAATTTTAATGGGATTTATGAGCCTATTTCAGCAGAGGTAGTCCCAGACCTCATAAAACGGGGGCGGTGCAGAACAGAAATATTTTGATTTTACGCATTGTGATGGCAGTAACTTTGAGATATTGCAGGCAAATAATATACGTAATTGCGAACAGGAGGGGGGGGGGGAGGCGGGTCTCTCCCCCGTCTGAAACATTTTGGGGTTTTACGCAATTGAGAGCAATACGTTTTATATTTTACAGGCAATGAATATATTATGAATATATAGAGATTTTTTTTGAAAAATAGGGAAAATACGTATAATTGCAACATAGTGTTTTTTTTTTTTTAATAACAGTAAAGTATAGCTCTAGATTTTACCAAGCTCAAAGCTAAAAAGGGAATGCTTATATATTTATATTGCTGTAAATGGGGGTGGTGGTGTCTCCTACGGTGGCTGCAGCCCCATAAGCCCCCCCCCCACCCTGCCTACGGTCTTTTAGTACCTATTGTATTTATTAGGCGGTTAAAAAGTAAGGTTGTTTAATTTATACCTTCCAATTTAATAGCAGTTCGGTTATTACGTGGAGGTTAAATAAATAAAATAAATAAATAACGGTTTCCTCTTCAACCAAAGTTAATTTAATGCATTGGCGTAAATTCCCAAAATTTCTGGGGGGGGGGGGGGGGCTTTAGGACCCCAAGACCGGAGAAAAAAATCGATAAATGGGCCCATATTAGTGAGGTTTTACGCATATTCTATCCTGGAGGAAGGGGAGCCCGGGGGTCTCCCCCGGAGAAAAAAAAATTGATGAATAGGCCCAAATTAGGGAGGTTTTACGCATTTTGCAAGCAGTACAGTTGAAATTTTGCAGACGAATAAACCTACCACTGAGGGGGGCCTGGGCGTCTCCCCCGAAGAAGAAGTTTGAAAAATTGGTCTGAAAAATTGGGGTTTTAAGCATTTTGAGTAATATATTATTTTGAAAGTACTTGGTCAATATGTTGATTTTTTTCATGACGTCTTTGTGAAATAAGCATATGGTACCAAGAATTAATTTCCCAATTGTTATTGTGGGTTGTATTGGCCTTTCACCCCCATGACGTCTTTGTCACCAGAAATCCTGGGAAGTGGGGGGGGGGGGGGCTTAGCCCAGGACCCCCTATTTACGCCAATGTTTGCAAGCAATATTATTAAGCTATTATAACGACGAATAAACCTACCATTATGGGGGGCCCGGGGGTCTCCCTCGCAGAAAAATTTGGAAAAAATAGCTCTGAAATAGTGGGGTTTTAAGCATTTTGAGTAATATATTTTTTGTGAAAGTACTTGGTCAATATGTTGATTTTTTTCATTTAAAATAAGCATATTAAGAATTAATTTCCCTTTCATTATTGTGGATACTATACCTTTAGCCTCCATAAAGTCTTTGCCACCAGAAATCCGGGGGGGGGGGGGGCTACGGGTGGACCTGGGGGGGGCTAAGCCCCCCCCCAGGACCCCCTATTTACGCCAATGGTTTAATGTCAGTGTTATAATACACCATTTAATACTGCAATATAATATGTAATTGCATTTCCATTTGAGAAATGTTATGAACCACGTTTTACAAATTCATTTCGGTTCAAAATCCAAAAGTTGAAACTAGAAACTGATGTTGGTAGTTGGTACTTGGTAGGTAAATGAAATTTGGAAGCGTGGCAACGCCGCAACGCAGGTCAAGACCATTGTACTAATTGTTTACCGTTATCCAGCTTGGCAACACAGCAGTACAAGTAGACAAGATTGTATATACCACTACCAGGGGTGTTTGACAAAAAGGAGGGTCACCTTGGCCCTTGTTTCAGGCTTCTTCGTTTCTACACTATAATATATCGTAGTTCGTAGTACTGTCCCAGCCTTTATCGAAATTTGAAATTATGTTTGTTGAAATGGCGTGTAGTAGCAGTAGCAGGGGCGTTAATAGGGGGGGGGCACGGTCCAACTTGCCCCAGCTCCATTGGGGGGGGGGGGAAGCCGAAGGCGTGTAGAACCGAAAATAGATATTTCGCACACACCCCAGACCCATAGACCAAATTAGTGTCCACTACCCACCTTCTTTTGAGCAAGGACCGTTTTTACAGATCAAGGAACCGTAGGCAAGTTATAAACTAATAACTAAATAGCTGATTCAGAGGAGGGACCAGGCGCACGGGGGAGTCCGAGACGTCAAGGGTGTAGACAGTTCTCAGGCTAGGGGCAAGGGCACCATTAAGGCTCGTTGGAACGGGGGACGGGGTCCAGAGAAAATTTTTCAGGGGAGGTTATCAGCTCGGTAAGACGGGGGTGACGGTGAGTGTAATTTCCTATTAAGGCACCCCCCAACATACAATTGTGTGTATAGGCGCACCTACACAAGTTGAAAAATGAACCTTCCATGAAAAGTCTTATAGAAATGACTCCAAGCACGGAGTCCAGGGTACGCCCCTGTGATTTGTTTGCTAAATATATTATTACTATATGGAACATTGGAACAGTGGGGTATTTCAGATGCTGACTTTTTTAAAATAGACCTGAAATAGTGGGAGCTAACACATTTTGAGAGCAGTTTAGATTTGAGTGACGAAGGGTTATGATAAAACAATGTTATAATAAGCGACTTCGGTGGCTTCAGGTGACTTAGACGATTGAAGAGGTTAATCGGATACATTCATTAAATTTTTTGTACGCGATTTAACCTTTTTGTAAAAAAAAAAAATATATATATGTGTATATAATAGTCCTGAAGCAGAACAGTTCGTTTGCACATTTGAAGTTTAGATTTTACAGATGAAGACTTATTAAAATGTTCTAAATAGGGGCTTTTATTTAAAAATGTAAGTGTGAAATAATGAGGCATAGGTATTTTGAGAACAAAAAACTTTTAGATTCTACAGACTAATCGTATTCATAAAGCTCGGGGGGGGGGGGGGGGGAGGGTCTCCTCTGGGGGATTTAAAACAATGCCGTAGTGGGGATTTGCGTAATTTTGTGTAGCAGACAAATTTATATTTTACATTGCCCAGAAGCACTAATTTTTCGTATGAATGTATGAATTATTTGTAAATTATATCTATGCCGCATTTTTTTTTTGGGGGGGGGGGAGGTAAACTCCCAGAACCCTCCTAAATCCCATCGTTAGAAAAATACAAGCAGGTACCGGTATGAAACATTTTGACTACCGTACGAAATTATTGGGCTCAAAGCATTTATAACAACAAGTTTTGTAGGGCCCTACTACAATAAAGGAACTGGGGAAATTTTGATGTAAAGCAGTCAATAGCAGTGTATTACTGCAAAATCAGGGGAAATCTGGAGTATTGCTTCCTAAAAGAACCGGTCCGAGTTTACTCGAACATGCTTTCCAATTTACAACATTAGTAGATCGAGAAAATGAGTAATTTCATGGTAAAAAATTTACCTATGGTCAGATTTCCGATATCTTGGGGGGGGGGGGGGCATTGTCCACCTGACGTCACTGGAGGAGCAATAATGGCAGGACACGCAATGCATTTGAGCGCGAATTTTCATTTTTTTCAAAAAAATAATTTTTTGCACAAAACCAAATAGTTTTTTGGGAAAGCAACCTGTCCGGTTCCGTTACTCAATTTAACACCTAAAACATGCCTGAAGGTAGAAATCATCGATAGAAAGGTTTCGCAGAAAATTATTTTTTAGTCATTTTTCATTAAAATTTAGTTATTTTTATTTTTTTACCCCCAGAAGCAACCTATCAAGGGGCAAGCGACCCCCCGCATTTTGTCAATATTACTAACGACTACAACATATGTGAATTTAAAAGAAATCGTTGGAGCCGTTTTGGAGAAATAATGTTTTTAGACGTTTTTTTTTTAGTTTTTTGAGAATAAAACCCCCCCAAATTGAGTTGGCCCAAAATAAAAAAAATGGTCCTGAGGTATGATTTTTGTAAACCTACATACCAAATTTAATCAAAATCGACTGAGTCGTTTGCCCGGAAATCGATGAACAGACATACAGACAGACAGACAGAGTGACAGACAAACATTTCGTAAAAACCACCGTTTTGGGTTCCTGGGACTTCAAAACGTGTAAATCCGTTGAAATCTCGGAATCGAAAATTTCGACCATCACAAAGCTTTCCTTATACTACCGTATAAATTGGAAAGCAAAAAAGTTTGGGAACTGTAAACATGGGGTCGACTGACCGATTAGTTCATTCGTAATAATTATGCGCATGCTGCATGGTTACTTACCAGAACGAGACTTCGAGTCCCTTTCGGGCATTTTTTTCATTCTGCACTTAGAACAAGTTCGAGTGAACCTGTACATGCTTTCTTATACATCAATTAGTATACTGCCGGTACCGTAAATGTAATAAATAATTTGAGTAGTTCCATGGTAGGCTAAATAATGTTGCATTTGCAATAAATTTCGGTGGCCTCGATTTTTCCGTTTCCCTAAATCACTGAGTCACGATATTACATAGACGAGCAGATCAATATAATAATACGTAATGGTAATACACAGTGATGAAAATGGCAGGGTAGGCTGTCACGTGGGGATGAATTATCCATAATTTCTTCAACAAATTATTTTTTCATCAAAACCAGAACCTTGCATTGGAAAGCACCCGGTTCTCTTTTGTTATTTTATTTAGCACCTTAAACATGGGCTGAAGTAAGAAAGCATCGATAGGTATGGGCGAAGCTGGGATTGGTTCCAGAATGATTGGTGCAAAAGTTCATTTAAATCGATTGGTTTTCAAGGGGTTATTTGAAATGTTTTGGAATATACTAATCAATAAAATCTTATTCATTTTATCTAGTTGAAATTCCGTGCACTTTCTTATTTTGGGCAAATTCATCAAAGAAACCTAATAATTCTATCTAGTGTTAACACTTAACTCGTCAATTTTTAGGGGGGGGGGGGGTCGTGTTTATTAATTGTAAATACCGTAATTAATTTGATTATTGTAATCATAATTATTATCAAGCACATTATTGTACAAAGACTATTAAATAAAACTGCTCGGTATACCTAATTTATTTATCTTTTCCTTGCAGGAATCACCAGAAGGAATTAATACTACCTGTTCGGGCGATAGCTTACGAACATACAAACAAGTTATTTAGGGAAATGAAGTTATGAAAAATTTGGGACCAGATTGGAATTCTAACAGCCGAGCCCCCACCTTGCCAGCGAGAGAGTGAATTCATTACTGGGTAAGTGATGAGCGTAGCATTAACAAGTCCTCAGATAGGCCGCCCAAAGTAGGTATTTCAAAATAAAAAGAGTGACATTTAAGTTTCATAAAGTTAATAAGGTGGCTATTATGTATAACTTCATAAATTGCTTACACCATTATTTTGTTCTATTTTCGATGTTAGCATTTTCATTGATATAATAGCTTAGAAGCTTACACATTCAAAATTCTTACTCTCACCCTATTATCCCAATAAGGCTGTATTTATTGTCATTACATTAAAAAGTATTGGCTAGTATGCCATTTCCATAGACGCTGTCTTACTTTTTTTTCACAACGAACAGTACTGTACTTCGAAAAAGGTGAAATTCTCTAGGCTAGTGTATTTTTGCTATGAGTGTAAAAAAGGAGTGAAATTTGATTTATCTAATTTTATTGCAACCTTATAAATAGGTCTACATCATAATGACGCCGCTAACAATTAAGGTGAACTTTTTGAAACTTTGCTATTATGTATAATGCTTACGGCCATTGGAATAGGCTATAATGACATTGATAATGCTGGAATTGCATTTGTTTCAGATACTTCGATTGTCATTTTAGAGCGAGAATGGAGAACTTCAGTCGGCAAGGAACACCATGGGACCTGTGGAGAGACGAAGTGGAATAGGACCGTCAAAAGATTTCAGTTGCGGCTATTTCTATTTTATTTTAGAAACTATAAGACCAAAGTTTTGAGTAAAATATTGGATAGGACTACTGAAATTGTAAAAAATATTATTGTTATGACCCAATGCGGTAAACGAATGCATAATATAATGAAACTATAAAATTTGAGCCATGAACAATTACCCGAAGGGTGTATTAACTTTTAACAAGTTTAGTATTATTGTATGAGACTTCTGAGTAGCTTAGAATAAACTAGCCACTACCCCGTAGAATACAATTAAGCAGACATTCAATGCCTTGCCCAGGAATTTTGAATGGGGGATCTGTCAATAGTACAATAGGTACTTATACGAAAAAAAAATTATAGCCCATGTAGTCAGGTTCCAAGTATAAGTAACTAATACACATGTTAAACCTGATTTTTAATCATTTTGAAGCAGTAACGTTAGGTTTAATTTCTAAAAATTCAAGATTCGTAAAACTGCAAACACGAGGGCCCAATGGTGCCCCCTGGAGAAATTGTTTGATCAAATTGGCCTGAAATATTTTTGTACGTTTTTTTTTAAAGAGGAATGAGGACATACAGCCATCACCATTTCTTTGTGTAACCTGTTTACTCTAATTTATTTTGAACAAACTGTTATCCGTAGCGCACTGGGCCATCTAAAACAGTTCACTTATCTTCCTGCTAGGTACTTTTTTTTCTATGTTAATAAGTGGGTCAAATTATTAAGGTTTAGAACTTTTTTTTTTTTGTCTTAAACTGATAAATTTTACACAGTGATGGTTCAGTGGATCATGCTTATAACTGTATGCTATGGCATCATGATAATATCATACATTATGCATTAAAATCGGTTAATTGTAAGAGTGGGCGGAAAGGACCAAAATGAGCTCATAATGAAATCAAAGACAATGTTATTTCTTTCTAAAACGGCATAGTCTACTTTGTGTATTAGGTGAACGCAATAACGTAAGAGCTGACCAATACTGCCGTGCTAAGCTAAAAGACATATTTTCGAAATTATATTTTGGCATTTTCCTATTCCGATGGGGTAGACACATAGCGCAACCGAAGGCCATAAATAAATTTATTTCCTGACACATTTGACAATTTTTGTTGGCCCTAACTTGAGTATCAGATTGTGTTAATGTTGAAAGAATACGCTATGAATCAAAAACAACGCTGAGACACCTTTTGTTTGAGACCGGGAGTACATTCGCGTTTTAAAATTGAGCCATTAAGTAAATCCGCTTATTATTATTGAAGCAATCGTAATTTAAAACCCAACTCCTGCCAATAAAACTTTTATTAATTAATATAAAAATGATATTATGACTAATGCAAGGAGCTTTTTTCTCATTTAGCGTGGTTATCGTTGAGTTGGCGCATTCTCTTCTACTTCGGCATTGCATTAAAAAATCATTGGTAATATCGGAAGTTAGTGAGTTCAGTCCATGTCTCACAGCTGGAAATTTTACAAAATTCATTTAAGAGCAAACCGAAGTCACCGATATTCCATTTCTGTGCAAACTTCAATTTCTCATGTAATATGGAACGCAAACAAAAAACAAAAACACAAGAAGAATTTTTTCTCCTAATTTTGATACATAGTATGTTGCAATTATCAATACCGATCGGCTATAGTTAGTGAACTTGATACGCAAAAAATAACGGTCACTCAGGAGTTCAAGTTGAAGGAGTTCATTAACTGTGGCGAATTGGGGGCCACATACTATATATCAAAATTAGGAGAAAAAATTCTTCTTGCGATTCTGCATTTTTTCATTGTTCTGCATTTCATAGTTCATGATAAATTGAAGTTTGAACCAAAAATGGAATATGGCCGACTCCGGCTGGCCCTTTAAGTGCCCTAACTAACTATTTCTACCAACCAATAGTCCTCAAGTAGTGTCAAATCCATGATTCAGATTAACAAAAACGTTTTATTAGTTTTTATGGTTGGTGTTAGGTTAAGCTTAGCACGGTAGAATAGGCCTAGGTAAATCTAGTTTTTGCTGTAGTAATGTTTTTAATAATGTTTAGCCAACAGTATAATCTATGTCATTTTCTTTAACATGTAATGTTGACTGTTTTTGGGTACCCTATCACGTCTCCTGAAAAAAATTGACTATGCAATCGTGTCAGACTTTTATGCAGCCGCCACAGAACGAGTGTATTTTTGTAAGGTGTATGATATGCTTTCTACCAACCTTTGCCTGATGATATACTGCATATATGATATCATATATATATCTTGTTATCCTTGATTATGCTCAGTATTTTTTTAGGTTACAATATACATACCGCAGAATTATAAGAATATATATATATTTGCACTATTTACAGTATATATGGCAAACAAGGGGAGTTTAAGAATATTTATGATTAGAAAAACAGTAGTAGTAAGGGTAGTGTTAACAAAGAGGCTACTTGACAATGTTAGAAAATCTATTTTAAAACATTACCTATCAGATTTATTTTATCCCCCTTAAAATTATTTTTTTCATAAAAACGTCATTTTTAGTAGTAGGGAAAAGAAAGATTTGTTCCCATGAATTTAAATTTGATGGTTAAAATGGGTGAAAAATGACAGTAAAATGTACAATACAAACTTATTGTAGGCCTATTATTATTGTTAACCTACATTGCAATTAAACTGTCGTTGATATGTATAGTTGGGTGTAAGAGAGGGCCATAGGCTCATAGCTCATAGGCTCACTGTATCTACATTTTTTTTCTTCAATGCAGCCTTAATTATACTAAACAAGAAAAAGAAATATTAAGCTGGCTTGTAAAGCACATTTTATGTTTAAATATTACAATATACCAATGATAGGTCTACATTCATTAAATTGTTTGTACTCGATTTAACCTTTTATAAATAGTAATAAAGAAATGAAAGAACTGTCAAGTAGACTATTCTGATATTAAGTGCACTGTATGATATTACTGACTACTGTACAGTATATTATCATCACTATGATGACGTGGATATCTCAATCGGTAGTTCAAATAGAACTCAAAAAGCAAATAAGCTCAATATGATTTCATTTCCACTCTGGGCTGATATTTCCAATCAAATAATATTTAAATTGAAATAGGCTAAAATGAAAATTTGGAAGTGGGAGAATCATTGTCAGTAGCCTTAGCCTTACGTTTTAAGTATAACATGTGTCATTTTCATTTAGATCCTATGTTTTACCGTCACTGGTATACATTTAATTGTCAAAAAATAAGTTAGAAAAAAATTTACGGAAATATTTGTTGTGGCATGCGTATTTCTCGTGCCTGCTAAGTAAGAACTTGTACTGTAAGTACGATTTATTTCAGTATTTCAGTGGGTTCTATTTATTTGTATGTATTGAATATTAAAGTGCTATGTAATCTGTTTCTTTCTTATTGCATACCGTAATAAAAACTATTTTTCTACAATAAAAGTTTTTTGTAGTAATTAAAAATCCTACCATCTGCATGACAAGATTAAGGCAGGCTCGGAAAGCGATTAGAATAGGTGCACATTACAGTCATGAGAGGGTCATACTAGCAGCATAATATGATTAAAATAGCATCGAGAGTCGCTCATAATAGCAGCATAATATGATTAAAATAGCATCGCAAGTCGCTCATAATAGCAGCATAATAAGATTAAAATAGCATCGCGTGTCACTCATAATAGAAGCATAATATGATCAAAGAAGGCGCGGAAGAGAAGCATGAGACGATCGCAATAGGAGCGCAGTAACATTATGCAGCAGCGGGAGGTGATCAGGATAGGAGCGAAATCGTCTCGCGATCGGCTCGGAGGTGCGGAACTGGTTCGGCCGCACAGGAGCGAAACTGCGCACAAAGCGGTCATAACTCCTAATTTGATAGTGATCGCGAGCTGCTTGCGCTCTCATTCCGATCACATTACGCTCCAGGTCCGAGCGCATCACGATCGTGTTTCGAGCCAATCTGTGCTATACGGGGAGCATATTTGAAACCGTCGCTAACTCCAATATACCGTAAGCAAAAAATGTTCAGGAGAAAGCTACAACTGCTTTCTGTTTGTGTCTAAAAGTATAGTCTAGGCCACCTAAAATTGCCCTATATATCACTTAATACATGGATTTAGGGCCTTATCTTACCATGGGAGGTCATGTGTTGCTTAAAAGCAGAATCGAAAATGCCTAACAATGTTTGTTAAATTAGTGGAGTTATTTTTTCTTAGCACGCCAATATAGATAGCCATTTAAAACTATCTTGAACCACATCTCACTTGCGTGAAATAATCGTGACATGCACCATTAAGGCCAAACCGGAGGGGGTCACGTGACTGGCCTGGAAATGTCTTTGCAGAGGGTTCGTAATATAAATTTTTTAAACCGCAGTGGTATAGTAAAAATCGATAGAAGGGTATAGTATACGCGTAGACATGCTTACACTATTGACTAAACCAAAAATTACAATTGCATTAGGTCTAAAATTTGTGCATGAAGCGATTAAAAACATACCTTTGAGAACATTTCTACGTGCCCCACAGGGAAGAAAAACCTCCAACTTTTGTAATGAAATGCACTTTAGTCAGAAGTCAAAACACTTAATTTGACAGTAAAGCGCCAGAAATAGGTAAAACTGCAATTATTTGAAATAATACAAGTCAAATACGGAACAGGTACGAGACGCGGGGCTTTGTTTATAAAATGGATATTCCACGATCCCGTGGCTGGAGACCGTTATCAATATGGCTGCTAGTGTAGTCTGCACAAGATAAGTACGCAATTTGGCGGGGAAATAGCCTGCACAAGCTAACTACTAAACTACAGAGTTTTTGACCGGGTCCAGGTATCCGCTTTGCTATGCTGCAATGTGTAAGACTTTGATATTTTTTGCGTTGGTACTTATCTCTGATAGTTGGCTTATGGTTAACGGGTGCCTCGTAAGGCATATTATGACTCCCGCCGCTCCAGTTCTATTATATTTCTATGTATTCAAAGGTCAACGGTCAAGGCCACAACCCTCCAGTTTGGCCTTAAGATATGTGTCTTTAAAAAAAATTCATTTGCATACCAAAGCCCCACCGCTAGAACTGAAAATAAAGATGATAGGATCAAGATATACAGATATGGATAGATTTATAGATAGATAGAAGTGTGAATGGGAACGTAAAATGTATTTTTCCCTAGTGTTACGGGAGTGGTAACAGGATGTCTGCAAGATACATTTTCAAGGGTTACATTTACTACATGAAACATTATAGGAAAATCCACCCTGATCCCACGCGTACCTGTCTTCCTAGAGAAAGCCGTGGGAGTGATTAGTCTCGTAGAAAGGTCAACTTAAGATTTAATGTGTCTTTTAATCCTTGAGAAATATGCCCTTTAGGCCTGATTTCTAGCCTAATGTGGCTTTGCTATTCTACACAGTCGTAGGCATTCGTAATACAGTAATTAATTGAAGAAGGATCTTTCTCACACTTTCGTTCTCCCAGAGAACATGCGTAAGCACCTTTTGGGTCTTTGTGGATCTTTTTACAATACTTCATTAAGCTTGGAGAAAAGAGTATTCCCCTCTATTCTCTATGTGTGTGCAATACTCTCATATAGCTTTAAATGATCAACGAATAGCTTATCAATATTTCATATGAAATTCAGCTTTGTAAAACAACGAATAGTGGGGGTTTCCTGCCATGTATAAGCTCTTAATGATCAACTGCTAAAATAAGAATCTATTTTAGTACCAGTAAAGCCAGGGTAGTGGGGTGGGTGGCGTGAAATTAAATTTATCATGAAAATTTTTCACAAAAGAAAGCAAACCCCCAAGAGGCTAGCTAATATCGAGCATTTAAAAAGAACTTTATCACCATTCAAAATCGCAAACCCTTGGGGATTTCTAAGGCTCAGCTCGCTGACGGGAAGTAATTCAGATTAGACTGTAGGGATATTACATTTTACACGTGGGCAACCATGTGCAATATAGCTTCCCCCCTCCCCCCCCCCCCGCTCTACAGCTTAACTCTGAAAGTATACAGTATATAATATAACGAGAAACAGCGAGTTTCACTTCCGTCGTTATTTTAGTTGAGCCAGTTCCAAAAGTTGCTCTTCTAAATCGCATATATATAAAGTTTGTGTCGTTGCCAATTTTTATGAGTTTTGGCAGTTGTCCACGTCTATACCAACTGAAAATTAGAAGAATTGGTCCCAGTCTGTTCGTACCTGAACCTAATTTTCGTGAAATGGGACAGAGAGTATAATATACCGTATAATGATAAGAAGAATGAAATTTGGTGAGTAAATGATTTTGTCAGGCTACCAATTTGGTTAGGCCGGATACAGGGTGGGACATAGGAGCCATGGATGGCATGAAATTTGAAAAATCAATGAACTATTATTGACTTTTGATAAAATCAAATAATTCTGTAATGCTAAATAAATATATAAATAAATATTGACTTTTGCTCTATTACTAAGCCATCCCAGCGGAATTAAGGCTATAAATCCCTCTCACACTCAGCTAGGAAGACCCGTAACCGCCTGCTTGACATGCCCTCCGAAGCATGGCCAGAAAATGTAGCAAGTATGGGACTCAAACCAACAACCTTTCGGGGGAAAGTCGGAGTCGGTACCACTACTCTACATGTACAATGTACAACATTTTATGTGGTTTTACATTGCTATAATTGCTTTCCAATTTACACGTAGTATAATTGCTTTCCAATTTATACGTAGTATAAGGAAAGCTTTGTGGCGGTCGAAAGTTCGATTCCGAGATTTCAACGGATTTACACGTTTTGAGGTCCCAGGAACCCAAAAAAGTGGTTTTTACGAAATGTCTGTCTGTCGGTCTGTCTGTCTGTCTGTCTGTCTGTTCATCTATTTCCGGGTAAACTACTAGACCGATTTTGATGAAATTTTGCATGTAGGTTCACGAAAATCATACCATTTTTTTTTATTTTGGGCTAACTCAATTTTGGGGGGTTTTATTCTCAAAAAACTCCAAAAAAACGTCTAAAAAATTTATTTCTCAAAAACGGCTCCAACGATTTCTTTAAAATTCACATACATTGTAACCCTTATTAATTTTAATCAAATGCAGGGGGTTGCTTGCCCCTTAATAGTTTGCTTCGGGGGGTAAAAAAAGAAAAATAACTAAATTTTAATAAAAAAATACTAAAAAATCATTTTTCTGCTAAACCTTTCTTTCGATGATTTCTACCTTCTAGCATGTTTTAGCCGTTTTAGGTGAGTAAACGAGTAACAAAACCTGACAGGTTGCTTTTCCAAATAAGTATTTGGTTTTGGTCACAAAAAAAGTTTTTTGAAAAAATTGTAGAAAATTCACGCTCAAATGCATTGCGTGCCCTGCCATTATTACTGTGTGGTATAATGAGTTGGTCTGACCGGTCTAGAACGTGCAATGCCATCGATTAATTCAGTGCTTTGGGATAGGTGATATCCTAGGCGATTGCCAGAGGTGGTCCTTGGGTTCCAGACCTCCAGTGACGTCAGATGGACACCCCCCCCCCCCCAGAGATATCCCACATTAAACCATAGGAAAATTATTTACCATGAAATTACTTATTTTCTCTAATTTTCTACCCATTCATAAATTGGAAAGCATGTTCGAGTAAACTCGGACCGGTTCTTTATCCATGAACTTGAAAATACGGGAAATAAAACGTTCGAATTGTGTACAGTCAGATAGTACAATATTAAGAAGTATTCTACTGTTTGAATATTGGCGGGAAAGCCAATGTTGGTACCATAAGAGAGAAATTATTATTTGTAAGAAAAAGAAGTGTTTTTGTTTAAGCTTGTCAGTTCTTTTCATTGATGGCGATTTTTATTTTACTATTTTTCTTTAATATTCCAATATTTATTTAAACAAGATTCAATAAATCAGAGTAAGAACCAGTACAAAATCCTTCTCAATCCTCCCACAGCTTCCTCCCTCACCTTTGACTTCTATTAAACGTGGGTCCATGGTATGTAAAAGTGTAAGGATAAAGTAGTTAAAGTATGCACATGTAAATTTACATTCATAAAACTATTGTACGTAAAAAGTTCAGTTCAAACGGTGTAAATTTTCAATTCTTTTATTTTTTTATTCCATATGTGATGTGAATCAATGCTGGTGAAGAACAATGGGAGAAAGAAGAAGAATAGAACGGAGTTATGGATTAAGTGAAGTTTCGTGCTAAACTTAATTAGAAAACTTGGACTAGTTAGTTGGGAAATTATTGCACATGCACAC
Organism: Psococerastis gibbosa; assembly: GCA_963971405.1. Classification (NCBI taxonomy): domain Eukaryota; kingdom Metazoa; phylum Arthropoda; class Insecta; order Psocodea; family Psocidae; genus Psococerastis; species Psococerastis gibbosa. The sequence goes on from OZ020487.1 coordinate 47,916,524, forward strand.
GTACGTCCTGCCACACTTTATTACAAAGTTTCTTTTCCAGTTTATCCGCCGCTCAGCTTGGTTTAGATTGGAGAACGAGAACGGGAGAAGAGGCATAAAGTTTGAAGCACTGGATTGGTGGCTGCAAATGGCCAATAGGCTTGGGGATGCCCTGATTATGGAAAAAAAATTGTATAAATTCAGAAGGAAAAAAATTATTATTATTAATCTGAACCAGGTGCACCCTGTCGCTATGCTCTGAGACCATTCATATCTCAACCGGAATTTTCAAGAGCCAGTCAAAGCGTTCAGACGATGACATTATAATTACAAAAGCTTTCACAGCCGGTGTCAAATGATGAAACAGCCGCCCGATCATAGCGACTTGGGATTATTATAAAACCGGGGGTTATATAATATTTATATAAAACCGCAGTAGTAAGGTGTCACGTGACGGTGCTAAATTTATTTTTATTATTATTATATATTATTATTAATTTTAAAAGAAATAAATTATTAGAATACAAGAGAATGGTTGCATTATTTAATAATAATTGAGGAAAATACTAATAAACAATAAACATTAAAATGTAGATACAGGTAGAACTTTGAAATGTACGTAATAAGAATTTTAATAAATGTATGTTAGAGGGAAAAAATTGAAAACTCACCAAAAATATTAATTTATCAATTTGAATTTCCCGCTCATTTTGCACTCATTTACTTAAATCAATTGAATAGACTCCGGTACGATAATAATCCCAAACTGCCATAATCGGGCTGCAGTAGACTTACAAAAATTGCATAAAAATCGAATAAACTCGGTGTTCCGCATAAGCAAGTTTTCGAATAAACAAAGTGTTCCAAGTGCCATCCTATCGTGGTCGAGTAGTATGTTGGTGTTTTTGTTTACAAAACACCCATTAAAACACTCGATAGTCGATGGCGAGACTTTAGAATGTGATATCGTATCAGGTCTTCCGCAGTTGGCATATGAATTGGACAATTTAATACATACACACATAAATTAATTCATTTTTTAATACGAGTATTAACAATTTTGTTTCATGCATAAAACTTTGTTATTTTATTTATATACGGTACACTTTTATATCTCTATATATATAAAAATGAATCCCTATTTCCCTTGGTCACGCGATCACGCGTCAACGGCTAAACTGATTTCACTATTTTTGTTTTGTTGTGTTTGTTATTGTCAGGAGAAGGTTCTTATGACAGAAAATATTTAAAAAATTGCGTGGAAAATTAGTAAATTCTGGAAATTGAAGTTGTGTCATGCGAGCCCCGAAGGGCCGAGCTGCGTGCGTAATGCCCAATGGAACCATGCAAGGCCCCGAAGGGGCGAGCTGCGTTATACCCAATGCGAGGCCCCGAAGGGGCGAGCGGCCGCCCGCCGCAGGCGCAAGGGGGGCGGTGCAGCTAAGCGGTCCCAAGCCCCGCTTGTTGTATATATTTATTAATATTATTATTCCTAAGCACTACATAAATTGAAATATGGAGTTCCTTTGAAAGCTAAAAAGATGGTGTACCGTGCACTAGTGGAATCAGTTATCAGTTATGGTATCACATCATGGGGACGTGATAATAACACTTACCGTACATAGAAAAAATACAAAAAATACAAGATAGAATTGTAACTAATATGTTTTCGGAAAAATTTAACAAAAAATACAATGATACATTTTTGAAATATCAACATGCTGAATTATTGGCGTGCAATAAAATCTTAAAATTTAAAATTATAAAACAAAATTATTTCGATGATAAATATTTAGCGGCGGAAAAACTAGATATACGAGGCAACAACAAAGGTTACAGATACCAATTACATACAATAAATATGGGGACAGGGAAAATAATGTGCTAATAACAAAATTGTTCAACAAAATCCCCCAAGCTATAAAAAATGAAGAAAAAATTGGGAAAGCAAAAAAAGTAATAAAAAAATGGTTGCTGGAGACTCAATAGGCAAGACCTATTGAACCCACAATACCCTTAAAAAGTTGCAACATTTAGTGAAGAAGACGCCACCCCCGACAAGCGGAAGCTTTGGGGTGGTCGTGAATGGTAATTAGCCTATATTTACTTTGAATTAATATAATCCCCCAGCTGGTGGAGTAACCAGTTAGGGGGAAAAAAACCTAACGTTTACTGTGCGTTTACAGGTCTTTTGTAGTAAGTTTCATGGGTATAATGGATTATACAAATTTACAAATATATTCCTTCGGCGCAGGGGAGTTCCGGCCGAAGAAGAAGAAGAAGAAAAAGAACCCTTAAGCTACTCTAAACTTACATTTTATTGTTACAACTGTCAAGTAGCATGGTATTAATCTCGTGGCAAGATGCGACAGTACGCAAAGCCCTGACCGACAGAAACATGAAATTTTGCTGTGGTTGACCGCGAGAGTATAATGGAAATGCCAGGTAATTCCCCAATTAATTGCTGTGCTTATAACAGATTCATGAGTCAGCAGTCAGCACTTGCCAGTTGCCTATAAATTGCCCTGAATTAACATGAATTTCCCAATTCTCCCAGAATAGACAATCTACAAAAGGTATATAATTATTTTCAACCACAAGAGATCCATAATCGTATCTGTACACTGCACTTGGTTCGTTCATGCTTTCACCTGTTTCACTGCGCAATGGTAAGCTTGTCTCAGCTTGTCCAATAACGCTTGTAGCCGGTGTAGGTTGACACAGAGTACGTATTCGAGTTTGCCAATGGCCAAAAATGCATACGGCAGCAATAAAAAATAATATCCGAAATCCATGGGGTCGTTGACATTAGACAAGGGACCAATGGGCCACTTAAAGTAGGCCTAGGTCCATAAAAAGTCTTTTTGGACATTAATATATTTATATGTAGTGCGATGAAATGTATGCCGGGTGAACTGTCATTTACCAAATAAGTAATTAATTACTTACCTTTATTATAAAGGTAGGAAGCTGTAGCTCCGTAATAAGATCCACTGCTACTTCGGATCTTGGCCCTGAAACAATATTAATTATGTCACAATTGAGTTGCCTATTAGCAAAAGCAATCCTGTCCACCCAGGTCGATTTTTCAGAAACCGCAAAAAACTGCTGTGCCGCAACGCCATGAGGTATAACATTACAGTTTTTAAAGGTAATTTTAACAGTATTAGAATTGCTTTTGCGTCTCAATATCTGATTCATCGGGTAGAGTATAGAAAAATAAAAAAAATGGCGCGAATATCTCAAAACTGAAAAATATTGAGAGGATTACTTATTAATTTTAAATCAATGACAACTTACAATTAATGCGTAATGAGCATGTCGAATTAACATGTTCAACAGCTTAGGCATATCCATTAATATCTTGTTATGCAAGTTCGTAGCCAGAGGGGGGTCCCCTCCCGAAATATTTGCAGTGTACACTAGATAGCATGGAGTTGTAAATGTATTGAGGTTACCTCACCAGACGTCGGATAGACCCCTCCCGAAAAAAATGCTGGCTATGTTGTCATGGTGAAAACGGTAAAATGATGAAGCACTGAATTTCAAAGAATACGAAAAATACAAATAAAACAGCGATTTCGTAACATTCGGAAATTATTTTGTGTCATAGAAACACTTTTAATCGAAATACAACTGCAGTCGCAAAACAATCCCACGAACCGAAATGATTTCCGAATAGCTATTCGTATACTTAATTTTACAAGCTTTCAAATTCAGTGCTAAAATGTGACTGCGGAAGTAAAATTTAGTTAGACTGACGGAACACGGGACGCTCGTTTCTGAAATTCAGTGCAAAAAACCCAGATTCACCATTCGCCCAAAAATGGTTTTTGTAAGGGAACATACTCGTAATATGGGTTATTTTTGTTTAGAATGACTGAATTTTTCAAAAATTAAGAATAGTGAGGACTCCCCCCCCCCCCCCCCGAAGCAGTGCATAGCACCCTGTCACAATATAATAACATTAACATTATTATTTCCATTACAAGTCCAGTTAAAATAATTATAATAGGCTATCCTGCAGGGCTCAGTCCGTTTGCAGCTTACAATTGGAAAAAAGGCCTAACATTCAGTTCATAGTTCGTAGGGTAAGTAGTGTATGTAAGCGTTATTGTATACAGGTAGGCTTCGTTTACCGGTGTTCATTTATTGCATTGGCATAAATTCACAAAATTTCTGGTGGGGGGGGGGGGGCTTTAGGACCCCAAGAGTTTGATCCCCGGAGAAAAGAAATTAATAAATAGTCCCAAAGTAGTGAGGGTTTACGTAAATTATACCCTGGACAACGGGGGGCCCGGGGGAGAAAAAAATTGACCAAATGGACTAATTATTGAGGTTTTGCGCATTTCATACCCCGGAGAAAGAAAATTTAGCTTTAATTTTTCACCGTAACACAACTAAAAGGTATTTGCTGTTAAATACAAGAATAGTCAATACACTTGTTATTAGTGAAATATGAGGGTGTTCTCCAATTTAACCGTAAGATTCGCTATAAATTTCCCATTGCTTTCAAACTTTGCTCACCTTCCCGCCATCATATAACAAAGGTAATTTAACTTTGTCGTATTTCAAAAACAAATAACACAACATTTGCAAACTTTTTACATTATTATTTCCCATGTATATTCTCAAAAACAAACATCACCCTTAAGGGCACTGGCAATGGGAGGTTTTATGATAAGGGAGAAAATCATTGCTGAGAATTCTCCACAGAATAAATTCTTCTTCTTAATTCTTTCTCTACCTCTTTAGTACCTCCTTCAGGGTGCCAGAGGACTTTCAATTCGTACATAACTCAATCGCTGTCGTTTGCAGTTTTTTTTTTTTTTTTGCTTGGGCATGGGTTTTAGTAATGACTACCAATCTTCTGAACCTATCCTGCTGCAAGGACCAAGTCATTGAAAAGATTAGTAAACGATTGACGGTACTGTATTTAGGCCATAGGGCTGTTGGCCGGGGGCATGGTGTGACATAATAACGCGCTGAGGCTACCAGTCAGTCTACGTGCGTGTCGAGTCCTGGTCACCTCCGAATTAATCGCGTGACTTTACCATGTTCCACAAGTGGTTTGGAATCCACTATAATCAGTAGAACCACCCTGTCAGTCAACTCCCCTTCTCCCCGAGGTGAAGGAGTCTGCCCTTAGGGTGCCTCAGGTTAACAAACAGACTCAATCCCTCCGTCAGGCTGACAGGGTTGCTTAAGGAAGAAATAATTAAATAAGAAAGCAGGCGTTAGAAATAAACAAACAAAAACAAACAAATTTTAAGTTTTGAATTATTGTGGCCCGTTGAACCTTGCCATACACAATTGACCCATTCACTTTTCAAATAGTGTAATGCTATGGTTTCCACATTTAGAGGGAATCTCCCACCCCTCTGTGCGTTTTCGTTCTTATTCACTTCGTCAAATTCCCCGGGAAACTTTCATCGTAGAGTCATCAATGAAATAATTTACATTGGAGGAAATATTTCTCCATACAATGATGCATAGCATGTGGTCGTCACTACAACCGTTCGCCAACAATTATGAATGACGTGGTACAGTTTCAGAAATATTGAAAATGTCAGTAGCCTACTTCCCTCCAATAAATTTGGCCCAACGATGAAGTGACGAACATTTGCACACATAGGCTATCAAAATGCACAGGAGAATTTATTCTAATTTTATGGCATCGGTTTGTTTGCCATAAGATCCAGATGTTCTGACGATTTTACGCTACACTTTCTTATTAATTACTTGTTAACGTGCGCGGAAGCGCACGAGCCAAGTTCCATATAATTTAACAGAATGGGTCGGAGAAAAAGAATTCAATATATTTAAATTACCAGGGTATACCGGTGTCTTGCGAGAAAGGTCATGGGGAAGGTCAGGGGGAGTGGCGTTATTTATTCGTCAGGACTTAGACTATAAGATTATAGCATCATTAGGAAATAAGGAACATGAGAGCCTCCTCATAAATATTAAATTGGGGAACGACATTTTTCGCATACTTTGTTCCTATCGAAATATTAACTCGAAGGTAACAAGATTTATTAACGTACTTGATGGATTATTGTCTTCACATAACACCTCCTTTGACGTACTAATAGGAGACATAAACCAAGACTTAAACGATGACCACTGTCCAAATACAACCCAATATATAAACTACCTTTCAGCACAGGGATTTAAGTCATTCATAAATTGCCCAACTCGAGTAACAGAAACAACAGCTACTACAATAGACCATATATTTGTAAGAAACACACTTGCCCAATCACTGACTATTTCGGCATCATGTCTTGACGTGGGAATTAGTGATCATATGTGCCTATCTATTTCTATGCAAAGTACAGCCACTCCTGCAGCCACGAAATCGAATAAATCTATTACGTTCTGGGATAACCGAATGGTTAATTACCACTTATGTCAAGTTGATTGGGAGGCCGTAGGGTTATACAGCACAGACGATGTTGATGTAGCCTACTCAATAATAGAGAAAGAAATAACAAGGGCTACCTTAAAATCTACTGAGACTAAGACAATAACTAGTAAAAATAGAAAAAGAAAAGAATGGATCACACATGAACTAATAAGTCTATGTAACAAAAAGAACAAACTGTATAAACTAAGTGCTCGCAACCCTTTTAACCAACAACTACAAGAGGAATTAAAATCTACTAATGCAAGGTTAAAACATAAAATTAAAACCACCAAAGAGCAGTATTATTTTGAGAAATTTCAAGGGGCAAAAACACCTAAAGAATTCTGGCAAATAGCAAACTCAGTGGTAAAACCCGAAAAGAAAAGTTACATAAATTCAGTGAACATAGAAGGGGAAAAAATTAACACGGAGGGACATGAAAAGCAAGTGGCAGATTATTTCAATTCTTACTATGCGAGTATCGCTGAAAGCCTATTGAAAGAAAATGGAATCACTGAATGCATGCCCATCCCTCACCTTATAAAAGAGCCATCGTCAATGTTTTCCCCACATCTCTCCATACAAGAAGTGGAGAGAGCATTCATAAAACTAAAAAGGAAAAAATCCCGTGGCTATGACGGAATTTCTTGCGAATTACTTAAGGACTGTCAGGAACCACTGCTCCGCCCGCTTCACCACCTATTTGACCTCTCCCTCCGTATAGGTCGGTATCCAACAGCACTCAAAGTTAGCAAAATAGTCCCGATATATAAAGACGGAGATGCTTCGCAGGCCTCTCAGTACAGGCCGGTCCATGTCCAACCGGCGATAGGGAAACTACTCGAAACTTGTGTACAAACGCGAATTTTAAAATATTTAGATTCGACCAACTACCTATCTCCTAATCAATTCGGGAATTAATGGATCGCTATTAGAGTGGTTTCGGTCATATTTTTCGGACAGAAGGCAAATAGTGCAAATAACCAGCCCTAAAGGTACCGCAAATAGCTCACCATTGCCAATTAAGCATGGAATATTTCAAGGGAGTGGATTAGGCCCCCTAATTTTTTTGATTTATACAAACCAACTATCAAATATTCCTATTAAATCAAAGATGGTCACCTTTGCAGACGATATAGGTATCGTGGTGAGAGCCCCTGATAGCGAAAGACTCCAACAAGAAATCGAAAATGATACAAAAAAAGTCATGACCTGGATAAAACAACATAAACTAATACCTAATCTAAAAAAGACCAAGGTCATGTACCCCAGCTACCGACAAACCAACAGTGTAAATAGAAATCTGATATATAATGGCCAAATAATTGAGGAAATAAACGAAATCAAGTACTTGGGTATCACCATAGACAACAAGTTGACATGGAAACCACACATTGATAAATTACAAAAAAACCTCCGATCTATCAGCTACATATTATACAATCTACGGCGGTTTTTCCCACAATCAGCGTTAATCACTCTATATAAAGCATGGTACCAAGCCAAACTAAGTTACTGCATAGGCATATGGGGGGAGCAGCAGCGACCCATATTCAACCATTACGAACGGCACAAAATTATACAGTAAAAACTCTCACAAGAAGCCATAGATGGTCACACTCAAACACAATATATAAAATGAATAAACTGCTGCCCATAAACCTCCTATACAATAAAAATTTGCTAATGTTTACCACAAAACATATTGCAACAATAAACACACGTAATAATGCAAGACAACACACAACAAGATCAACAGCCTACCATACTCTCCCCCTTCCCCACTGGAACCTGACAAACTCAAGACGATCATTACGATATAAGGCAACGACCCTGTACAACTTACTCACTAAGGACTTACACTCTAACAAACACGAGTATCCCACAGTAGACAACGACAACACTGACAAGAACACAAGAACAGCTATTTACAAGACAATCATTAGAATATGGACGAGGAATGAACTGGACAAATTACAATAGTAATGCGACGACAAATTACAATAGTTGTAATGAGTAATTGTTTGTTTCTATTTTTTTAATTTTAATAATATTTTATTTTTAATAATCTAAGTAAATATATATAATACCGTAGTCTTAGTTTAGTGCTACCCTCGCACGCCCATGGCATGAGGGGGCACTACTTTATATATGTACCGAGAAAAAATGTAAAGAAATTACACGGATTTATTATTTATTTATTTATTATTATAGTACTAGTACATATTTAATTAATTATTTATTTATTTATTAGGAGTTTGACTTTGGGAAAAGAAGTAGATAGTCGTATAGGGGTCCAATTTGATGGTCTCTTAATTTGCCATGATCAGCATCCGAATGAGACGTATTCGTATATAAAAGCCTCCAGTTTATTTTCTCTAATTCAGTAATTCAGCAGCGCAGTGGGAGATGGGAGGGAGGGAGGGGGGGGGGGGGAGGGTGTTATGAGCAACCGGAGGGAATGATGCGGCGTGGGGTGAGAGCCGTTTCTTTTTGTGTCTGTGGTGGAACTTCATTAAAGCCATATTTTCATATTCATGGTCTCATCTGCATACTGTTTACCTCATTTCAAATTTTGTTTTCGTTTTTGCAACGGATAGACTAGGCTGCAACTTGACAAGAACACTCGCAAATTATTGCTTTATGAAGGGCCAACACAATTCTGGTTTTTTCACAAAGTTTAATTTCACAAGAAAAATATCAATCATTGAGCCATCAATAATATAGTAAATAAAATAAAATAAGTTTAAATAACTTAGTCAAGTAGGCCTACTACTACGGCCGCCTTACCAAGTTGAATCCAGCGGACCAGAGCAGGTTCAAAGATGCAGATAACTTGGTAGTGTGCACAGTGCCAGTAGGGAAACATGGTAGGGCTTCTCCTAGTCACCTCCGAACTAATCGTGTGACTTCACTGTGTTTCCCAAGTGGTTCGGAATCCACTATAATCAGGAAGTCCCCTGTCCTATGGGCCCACACCGTGGACTGGGACTGAGTCCAACCATAATACTACTACCAGGCCTACTACTAAAAAATATAAAAAATAAAATTAAAAAAAAAGTAGAAAATATTTATATTGTAGGCTATATGACATATAAATCATCTTTTTTTCCTCTCTTTTTTCTTCTCTATTTTAATCTATTTAATGTTAGCACTTTTCAATAATAGGGGCCTAAATTTTTTTTTTTAAGGTTAGCATGAAAACAAGACTTTATAGTCTTATTGTTCGCCTTTTGTTCTTTCTTAATAAAGTGGTTTTCAATTTCAATTCAAAAAGCTTTTAATATTTTTTAGTAATACTTGACAAAGTTATTTTATTTTATTGACTATGACGAAGTCTTATGAAGTGAATGCGGAAGATGTAACTGAAATCATCAATAACATATCATGAATTAGAATGTTTCTCTATACATTTTGATAAAATATGGTACAGTACACTCCAACCCACTTGACCTAATTAAAAACGGATAGGTACTAAATTAAAAATGTAATACTAAAGGGAATACTGATTAAAAATAAAAATAAGCAAACTAATCATGTAAAAACCAGTGACCTTTATAGCCACTCTGTCATATTGAAGCATGAAATTACGAAGGAATAAATGCAATGTCTCCTTATGGAAATCATGCTGTATGCACTACAGTATGTCTCCCCCATAAAACGTTCATACAACGCTCACGCCAACCAAGTCCCGGCGTTCGGACGTTCTTTTACTGCTTACTTTTACGACGCCGTGTTCAAAAAATATTTTCCTGCTAAATATAAAATACGTCCATCATAAAACCAGCGAGGTCAACCCGGTATATATATTTTTTTTTCAAGGTTGACCTATTGTGTGGATATAAATCCGAGCTATAATGATAGAACGTCGCAGTATAGTCTCAAAGAAGTAAAGGGGACCGCTGTTTTGTGTTTGTGGCTTCCTATTGTATTCAGAGAAAGAGGATAAGTTAGTGGCTCCTTCAAAAGATAGTTATTGTATGTGTTTTAGTATCCAATTTACTCGTTTTATGGCTTATTGTGTTTACAGTTCAGGGAATCTATTGTATTGTGTATTGCAAGGTTATACCTTTGTCATAATTTGTTTTTAAATACAACAGAGACATGGACGGTACTTGAGATATTTGGTTAAAATGTTTCCATAAATAAATAAATAGTAATACATTAAAACTTGAAGCCAGCAGTGGCGCATATGAGGGGGTGGGGGATCTTTAATTGTAAGGCGAAATTTAGTAATGTGAACTGTTGTCAAATTTGCTGAATTTGCCAAATCTAATCAATGACATGTCAACAATGTTTGGTTGGTAGTATTCAGCATCTGCTACTGCACGAAGATGGTAGCTAGAGATGATCCCCCAAATATTTTATGTACCTAATACGCCACTGCCTGAAGCGATCTGATGGATCACGTAATAAGCTACGGTATGTAAGCTTCAAAGTAAGCATGCTATTTGACAATGACAACTAAGCGTTACCTTGGCAACGTGAGCCCCAAACAATGAATCTTTTTATTACAGTCTTCAAACAAATAACGTCCCCCCCCCCCCCTCCAATATCAGGGCATGGAATTGATGGGAATCTGACCTTCAACCGAAAGGTTGCTGTGTTCTAGTCCTGCACTTGCTACATTTTCTGGATATTCTTCGGAGGGGATGATGTTACGTGGGTTCGGTAATAGAGACAAAACTACAAGTTATTATATTTAATTAATTTATTTACGACCAATGTTATCAAATTATTATTAATTAATTAATATGTTAGGTTAGGTTAGACTAAAAACAAATATGTACAGTAGGTACCCAAAAGTAGGAAATCAAGAAATAATTGGATGTGGGACGCAAACCCATGATATATACCTTTATAGGGTATCGTTGAACCTATACAGTTATAGGATCTGCCTGACAATTTTGCATTAGTGGATTTATTTTATGCCGCTAAAAGAAATATTTTCCCCGTCAATTTACATTTGATGGTTAAAAAGCGGACACGTGACTGCAAAATGTGACATCATTTGTGACGCGATGGAGTAGCCGCCAGTCCTAATTTTTTAATATTTACAATTTTATTGTAATGTTTAACTAAAAGTTAGCTTATCTATATATTATTATTTATTTTATTGTTCCAATAACTGTCAAGTAGCCTTTTGTCTGCCTTATCGAGGCTTCTCTTAATTGTCCATTTATACGATATGATGCTTATAGATTACTAAATCATGTTTTTAGACACAATTTTGAATCTCTCATTGGTAAAATTGATAATCATATAGTTCCTAGTCACATTTGCATAAATCTTCTCTTCGGGTTTAGCAAGTCATATTAAAACACTCACTTTTGTTGTTTGTTTACTATTGTATGGTATTAGGCTATATAAAGCGTTGCTCTTTTGTCACCGAAATTAGAGGACATGGAAAAAACCGGGCTTGGCGGGATTCGAATACCCATGATCTACGCCTAACCGGGGCGTCGTCTTAACCGCTGGACCACAAGCCCCGACAAGACCAGTAAATGCCAAATCCTCTACTTATGCTCTAATAGACATGATTCGTATTGCTAGACAGGTTAGCACAACCTCTTTTGTAAAATCTGTTAAAATTCTGTTGTGTCTAACATTTTTATGAATGTTGTCTATGACCATGATATAAATAGAGGATCAAGTGAAAACTGGACAAGGCGGACAGTAATAATAGATGTTCGGGTTGGGTTCGAGTCCCACTCTGTCCGGTTTTTCCTGATTCTCTTACTTGGAAGAAATTGCTATGAGGAGGTCGCCTCTTGCTGAATCCAACTCAATTTAATGCTCAAAATCTGCAATCAACCTCTAACTGTTATTTAACCACAGTCTTTTACCGTACAATTGGCCAGGAAACTTTGTATTGTAGAGATTTGAGGTCGTAAACCTTTTTCCAATCTAATTTTCCAAAATCCGAAACAGTCAGGGTCAGTTAGCAACTAGACAATAAATACAATTGGCGGTGGTGAAGTAACCCAGGAAAGTTTCTAACTCGGAATTAGTTTTCAAGAAGTATTGCGAATGGCGCTCTATAACTTCCCTCACTTTTCTTATAGCGCTTATTTCTGACAATTAACTCTAATGCTTAGCTACAGCCAATTTAAAAGCGAAAATTCTTGTCGGATTGTTGTATAGTTTAATTAAATTCGAGGCAGCTTTTCTTCTAATGATATGGCGGACGGGAATACCGGTCTTGTCATCGCATGAAATGTAAGGAAATGTAATGAATAAAATGAAATAAACGAAAATAATGAAATGAAGGAAAAGAATGCCATGAAAAGAATGAGAAGAATTAAATGAATATAATAAAAAATAAGAAATGAAAAACGGTGGGGGGGGGGGGGTTGTCCACCTGACGTCACGGGAGGTGAGATAAATTCTAGATAGGTCAGACCAACGCATTACCACACAGCAATAATGGCAAGGCACGCAATGCATTTGAGCGTGAATTATATATTATATTTTATTATATTATATAATACAGTATAGTAAGAAGAAAATTTTATAAATTTCTCAAATCCAAGAAACGCACTAGTAATATTCATAACAGTAAATATTGCTTTGATTTTGTTCAATGATGACCCTAATTCACAATATTTTGCTGTTGTTTTGAAAATTCATAGAACCCCCGCGCGCGGACCCCTCTCTTTGATGTAATAGCATTGTGACTTTGTCTATGCACTATAATTTTTTTTAGCCGCTGTTAATCTCAACAGCAGTGAACACAGTATTTTTTCTGCATTACATACAGGATTAATAATAATAAACCTTTATTTTCATTACATAAATTATATGGAATTAATATATATATATAAATATAAAATTATATGATAATGATGGACGGACGGATGGATTTTGTGAATTACTTTAAAAATAAAACGGAAACGGAAACGGCTTGAATACGGATGTCACTTCCGTAGTCTGTGACCTTGAAATCATGGCGGGTAGGCCGAAATACACGAGGCCGGTGCCGGGGCCGGGGAACCAAGTTGCCATTAATTGTAAAATCAATAGTCTGGGTGAAGGTTACTCAAAGTCCCCCATTGCGACCCCTACATTCAAACTCAAAAAACATCGATATGTCATTTATAACAGTGGCGATCCATTGAGGGTTCCAACCTGAGGACCGGCAGAAATGCCTCTCTTTCTTCAACACTGCTCAATTTGTGAGTATCAATTTCAGAGCAGCAGTGTCTCCGAGGTCCAAAGTGCTTAGGTACAAACGGAGCATATTTTAAGGAATTTTCACTAGACGGCACTATCAAGCAAAATCCATTGTATATTGTGTATAGAACAGAGGCGTAAAGTTTTAGAATGATGGCGGGGGCAAAACTAAGTAGAGCTTATGACGTCATCAGGCAGGAGAAGGAAAAACTCAAAATATAAGAGCAAAATAGTAGGGTTTTACACATTTTAATAGTTGTAAAGTATAGCTGTAGATTTTACAAAGCTAAAAAAGGAATGCTTGTATTCATATTGCTGCAAAGCGGACCATGAAGACAAGTATGAACTACGTCTTACAATGCTCGAGGCTTGGGGGGGCGCCCCCCCCCAAAGGAGCTGGGGGGGGGGGAGCAAGTTGGACCGTGCCCCACCCCCAACTTTACGCCCCTGGATAAAATATTATTCCTAAGTGAACACATAGCTTCATGTACCATATATCTACTTTGTTAATCCATTTATGTGAGTTTGTTTTTGTTCACATTTGGAATTTGGCCTTCCTGTGGGAGTCTTTTCGACGCCGGCACCAACATGCAGGAGGTAGCTGCCCCCCCCCCCCCAAATTAGGTAAATCTATTGTAAATTAATTTATTACGCTCTGATTTAATCGATCTTACATAAGTTTTTCCTATTTTGGCCCACAACTAACCTCCCCCAAAATGGGCCGGATCCGTCCCTGCGGCACTGGTGCATGTTAAAAATATATGCTCTAGGTAGAAGAGACTTACAAAGTAGAAGAAGAAGGTCAGCAACATGACCTGCAGTCGCGAATTCCCGCCTACAGGGCACGGTAAGTTACCCATAATAAGAGTTGAGATGAGTGGAAAATTTTTGTCAATATGCTCAATCTCGAACCTGAGACTTTTAAATTCAAAACACAGTTTTGTACTAAATGGATTACCACGCCAACTTTAATAATTATAAAAAACTAGGGCGAGCCAAATTGAGTGGTTCTCTTATTAATAACAAATTCCATACGAACTCCCGTCATAGGTGAGCGCTGTCAACAAAATGTCAAGAGGTTGTTATTAAATAATGTGTAATGCTACACACATGCCTGCGGGTAGCCAGAGGATCAAGTAACCGGGGCAGCAGGTGCTGATGACCTACGCATAGGAATGCCCCCCCCCCAAGAACATTCTTCATCCGCATCCCTCCCCCCCCCCCACCCTTCTCTCTCGAGAGCTCTCTAACAGGCGAGGGCGAGAAAGTGAGAGAGCAGTGCGCTGCGGCGACAAAGTTTTGGCTCCGGCATTCCACTGGGTAAACCCAGTAAAGTTGAACCTGGTGCTTCAACGAACCCTTGGGAATGATTCAAGGAAATAAATTATTTCAATTTGTTTTTCAGTACAATATAATTCAATATAATCTCGGGACCATTCTTTAAATTATTTTAGGTTCAATTTTTGGTGGTTTTACCCAGCATAAAATTAATAAAAAAAATTTTTAAAGAGTGGGCCGAAAGGCACAGTATCTACATAATATATATTGTAGTCGTTATTAATTAAAATAAAAGCCAATGTGTCGCTTGCCCCTACATATGTGGGTTCTTGGGGCAGCAAAAAAATAAAATACTCAATTTCCATGAAAAATGACTAAAAAGAACTTTTTCTGTGGAATCTTTTGACCGATGCTTTCTTACTTGAAGTATGTTTCAGATTACAAATAGAGTAACAAAACTGAATAGTTTGCTTTCCCTGGAATAGTTTTTGTTTTGAATAAAAAGCAAGTTTTTGAAGAAATTATGGCTAGGCCTTGGCTAGTCTCTGTCTTGTAACCTGATACCAATCTTTTGTCTTACAATCACGAAAATTTGCTTTGGCGACGAAGAAGATGAACCTCGGAAGACTTTATAAAGAAAATATCTTATTTAAATCACTCGTGAACCATAAATTAACTCTCCTCGTAATAAATACAATACCTAGCTTAGTGTTTCCAACGCTTGACAGACATGGTAGACTTCCTGATTATAGTCGATTCCGAACCACTTGGGGAACATGGCAAAGTCACACGATTAAATCGGTGATGACCAGGACTCGACACGCACTTAGACTGCCTAAGCGCGCTATCATGTTCCACCATGTTCCCCTGTCAACACTGTGTGCCCCAAGTTTACTGTAGTTTTTAACAGGCTTTGTTCTCGCAGGTTCAACTTTGTATGGCAGTTGACATAAATACAATACCGTACTCTTCATTTTGTGGTAACTCATGACGACATTGGAATGGAAAATAGTGCGGTAAATTTTTTTTTCAAGCCGACTATGCGAGCAAATACCTTTCCAAAATATTTTGATAAACCCGTTGAAGAGGAGCAAAATCTCAGAAATTTCGTCAGTGACCTTTAACTTGGTCATAAGATAACAATAGAGGTTAGTTTACATGGTTCCTACATTTGCTGTGGGTTTGATGTCGATTTTCTCACAGAGGCCCGCATTCTGCTACATTTTTGCTACATTTTCTCTGGGCTGACTTAGGATATTAAGGGGTTTTCCTTATCTGCAACGTGGATTTGCAACCCTATGTTTTAGATTCTCACTGTCGAAATTTGACTGTATTTATTTGAACTTTATGCCAGTCCCATTGTATTTCATTGCTTTGTTTTTTCAGTTGAAAAGCAACTTCTGTCAGCGACGAAGACGACTCTTTTCATAGCGGGAGAATAAGGGCCGCAGATGTAATTTTCCAGGATTTTGTTCCTTTCTTTCCTTTTCACCGAGCTTATCAAAACCTTTTGGAGCAATGTGTTCTCACATATTGCAGTAACTACTTGAAACTGACTATTTGACGATCCTACGTCTTTATACATTCTTGCGTGTGATTGATTCTTTATAATGTATGAAGATATATTTTTATTTATTTAAGTCCGGTACGAACTCATTACGTCGAAATGTATAGTTAGTTAATGAGAAACCAAAATTGATGCTGACGTCAAAAAGCATTACTACCCAAATTTGATAATATTATTGTATAGTTAACATATTGAAATCGAGCAAACCCTTAGAACTACACTAACCCTTGTGTTTTGGCAGCGGTCGGGAACTTTAATTCTTTGTTTGCATAATGCTCACCGACAAGATTCCGAATATTGTGAGACAGCTTAATAGTCGTTGCTATACAACTATCTGCAAACTACCTAATATGCATAAAGGCAAAGCTATACTTATCAATTCTCAACGTTAAATTGACATAGGTTGAAGACCCAACCTCCGGATGGCATAATGCAATATTATAGCATTTACGCGCATAAAAGGTAAGCTAATAAGCGTGAAGCTACAAAATTACGGAGTAACTTTGGAAACATTCTATAATTCTATAATTGAGTTGCCTATTAGCAAAAGCAATCCTCTCCATTTTTTTCAGTTTTGAGATATTCGCGCCATTTTTTTTTAATTTTCAATACTCTATCCGATGAATCAGATATTGAGACGCAAAAGCAATGCTAATACTGTTAAAATTACCTTTAAAAACTGTAATGTTATACCTCATGGCGTTGCGGCACAGCAGTTTTTTGCGGTTTCTGAAAAATCGACCTGGGTGGACAGGATTGCTTTTGCTAATAGACAACTCAATTATAATATATCCAAAATTAGGGAATCAAAGAAAAACTGTTGTTGGTAGCATTGATTTTGTGCTAAATTCTAAACAAATATTCCAGAGCACAATATTATTAGGGTGGAAATTGGGAGAAGGGACAATCAGGCGGCCTTAGGTGCCAAATTGCATTCAATGTACTTACGATCATTTTTACACTAAATAACCATAAAATTAGGTTTTGTTACATTTAACTAACCTCATTCAATGCGAAAGTGATCAATTTTTAAGCTTTTTTAGGCTAGTCTATGTTTCCATTTCAATAGCGAGCTGAAATGAAATGAAAACGGCTCCTTCCCGGCTCTCTTTGAGCTCGAAAGCTTTCCACTGTACGGAACATAATGTACACAGTATTGCATACAATTTGCCATAAAGTTTCTCTAGGTTATATCGTACAACGCTTTGACTTCAAAGTAATAACAAAACTTGGCAATTCTTATATATGATATTATCCCAGCTTCTGCATATATACGTTCTTTGCAGTGATATGACTCGATATGATCGTCATAAGAATTTCATCGACAGTAATTTACGATGATGCAAAATCTTTATACTGTGGGGACCACTTAGTCCCACATGTGTAATAACCAGTCTGCTTCCAGCTTCACCTTTTTCCCGGTAGATGGCGCTGTTCACATTCAGATAATTCAATCTTCCTTTTACGTATTTATTTCTCTTATTCAATAATATCTTTAATCTACCCTCTGTGTCTCATCAGCTCCTTTAGCTGTGGACACAGAGTTGGTTTTTCTATATGGAAGCAGGCTGGATCAAATTCAATATTAATTGTAAGCATGTATCGTTCTCGTCTCACAGCTCATATTGTAACCACTGTGTGTTAAATTACTCTAACTTGAGTCGAAGCACTGCAATACAAACCAATTCAAGTCTACACTGCCTATTCAATTGCATCGTCCTTCGACTAGCCACAATACTATAGCGATATACAGTAGTTGGTTTTACGCATTTCAAAAACTAATAATAAGTAACTTACTATATTTAAATTTATTTTACCATTTAAATTAACGATTTATGTATTATTTATTATTATTTAAATAATGACTTTTGTGTTCTAAATTACTAAGCCAGCCCAGCGGAGTTAGGGCTCTGAAGCCGTCTAATACTCTCAACTAGGAAGATTCGGGACCACCTGCTTTGCATGCCCTCCGAAGCATAGCCAGAAAATGTAGCAAGAGTGAGACTCGAACTAACAACCTTTTATTCGAAAGTCAGACTCCGCACCTATACTCTACATGCCCTAACTATATTATACAATATTCAGGCCCCTGGGAACATTCCCATAGTGATTTTTGTTTGTTTCTTGTGTTACAAAGTAACTAATTTAAACTGCTAGGGTTTTTAGGGAAGTATAGGTACCCCATATGTGTAGTGCTGTGCATGCCGGCCCTTACAATCGGCACAAACCCGCCCAGCATCATAAACGTAACAATAAACAGCATAGTAGGAAGGGTAGTATTATATTTGCCATAAAAATAATGCATTATGTGCATACAATGAATTTGAACCTTTAATAGTGTGTTTGTAGCATTATAATATAGATCTGGCAACCCTATCAAAGGAAGGCGACATTTTCATTGTTCTCTATTCCCAGGAAAATATATATTCATGCGCTCATGTGCTGAAACTGTTGTTGCAAGTATAACATCTAGAAAGTTCATAAATACAAATCAGCGGGATACAACAGGTGAGCGGTAACTTTTAATAAATCTCCAGCAGTCTTGTCTTGTCCACTTCACCATAATATTTCTCAGTTTTCTTATTTTTATCGCGTTACAGTTTTGTCTTATAAAATTAAAAAAAAAAAATTACTTTCTTAGTTTACTTACAGTGAATTTTCTAACTTCCTACAATAAGCCTTAGCATATTTGTTTTTTCAGAAATATACAAAATATTTAATGAATGTATCGTATCCGATTGGCCCCCTCAGTCGCATTCTCTAACGTGTGTTGAGTTACGACGTCACCTCACTAACGTAATACTTGTGTTGAGTTACGACATGTCACTCATATCGCATGGTGTGTAGAGACTTGCACATGTACGCTATTGCTAAGCCGATATTACAAAAGTTCGGGACCCGATACACTACATACACAGTATATTAAGCTGAGACCATATAATTTAAATATCTGTTTATTTAAATTTTACACTGCACCAAAAAGATATATGTTATATATTACTTATTTATTAAATATTTATTCTGTGTTTATTACTTATTTATTTTATGAACTAACTAATTAGCATGTCATCCACTTGGCTTAAATAACCATTTCCAACCTTCGATTTAAAAATCTAATGAGGTGTCAGTAAAACACTGAACCTGACAAGAGCTCTCAGTCTACCTTAGGCTCTAAAAAATACCGCATCATCCGCGAACGAGATTCGAACCAAAGATCTACCTATACGGGGTTTCCAATGACAGCTAAATGGCCCAGGCAAACCGAGGAGTAATAATTGAAAAGACATGGTATAAACCGAGCATGACCTCTCAGTCTGATAGGGCTCTTTTGTAGTAAGTGGGTGTGAGAGCGGGTGCGGGAGTGGGTGTGAGAGCGGGTGCGGGAGTGGGTGTGGGAGCGGGAGCGGGAGTGTGTCAATCATAGGATTAGCTTATCATTCCGAGTTTATATTGGGCAATATGATTCCTTCTTATAAGCCTTGTGAAACTTATCTTAACAAGAGACTACATTCTGGGTAAATAAACAAACTGTAAGCTTTTCTTATGTTTGACCTGCTCCCGCAGGCCGCAACCACTCCCGGACCCAATTCATATCAAAAAAGCCATTAGCTAATAAAAAAACACCCAAAAAAATTTAACAGCGAATGACATTCGAACCAAAGATCCACTGGTAAGAGATTTCCAATGACAGCGAAAGGGGCGAGACAACCCGAGGAGGCATCATCGAAAAGTAATGAGCCATAAACAGGCCTGGAGCTCTCAGTCCGAGCAGGTCATTATCAGATATTGGAAAACCATTACACAGGTGGGCACATGCCCTGCCACACATTTCCGTCTTTTCTCCTCTTTTTTTTGGAAATGCATAACGCAGCTTTATCATCATTTCTATTGGACTCGCTTTAAATTCCCCATTATTCATTTGCGCGAGATAATGAACTCTCCCCCCCCCCTCTTTTTTTGCTGGAGGTACAATTTAAAAAGGATTTTTTTTATTAATGGTTTTTTATTTAGGTACAGGTAAACAGTATGCATACGGCATGATCATCATTTGCACGAACCTAATACGTAGGCTTACACCTCAAATTGACTTTTATAATTTTACTTAAAGTTTGTAGTGGGTAAAAAATAACATTCAATAAGATTTGCTGTTGTATCACTAGACTTGGACCACCCCTGTCTCTATATTGACAGTTGTGTAGAATAGTTTGAGCAAAAGGGTTGATAATTGTATAAATACTCCCTGAAAGCTTACGTCGGTTATCCCTGAGGAAAGGAGAATTTTATAACGCTATCAACGACAGTGGAGAAGCAGATGTTTGACCACCCCTGTGCCCTATGGACATTTTTAGATGAGTTTCATGAACAGGGTTAGCAAAATAATTATAATTACTCACCGAAATGTGACGTTAGAGATTTCAGACGGGGGTTGTAAAACTGTCCAGGACAGCGATAGGATGCTGGTCAGGTCTTTGACCACCCCTGTCCCCCATGGACATTTATGTAGCGGGGCAGCTTCACTCCACTCTCCTGTACTTGATATCACGAATGCTTCTTCACTAACCTCTTCATTATTGCTCAATATTGCCACTGAAACAACGTAGAAACTACTTTAATTAAACATGTCTGGTGCCTAATGGTGTATAAAGTCAGAACATGTAGAGTAGTGGTACAGACTCCGGCTCTCAAAGATTGTTTGTTCGAGTCTCACACTTATTGGCATGATCAGATTTAAAAAATTAAATAATCCAAAGTAAACAAATTATTATCATGGCCGGATACTTCTCTCTAAGACGTTCCCGAAGCTCCACCAAGTTAACAAGGAAATTCTCACAAGGAAACATGGAAGGAAACAACACTGAATAAATTAACAAGTAAAAACCAAGGTTCGGGATATTTAAGTTGGTGGTACTGGCAAATTGGCGGCAAGGTCCACTAGCGGTCAACTTATCATAAAAGTTACATCGTTTAAAACGTTTTTTCCTGAGTTCATACCTTTATTAATTTCTATCACCTCTAGAGGGGGAGTCCTCAAATTTTCCTTTCGACCCAATGGCGGATCCAGGGGAAAATTTAGGGGGGTCACAAGTTTAAAAGGTAATTTGTTTGTTGAAAAGTTGAGTTTTATTCAATTAATTGTTTTTTTACTATCTTATGAATAAATTACTTATTTAGGGGGCAATGACCCCCTTAACCCACCCCCCTGGATCCGCCATTGTTACCAACCAGGTGTAAAATTGCAAAATCATCAAAATTACAAGGGTGTCCCGTCATATTTGTATGTTGAGCCAGAGCGGAAGAAACTCCAGGCTTTTCTAATCCCTTTTTATGCTCTTTAAATCGTATACCAACTATAAATACACATAATTCTTCTTATATTATGCAATCAATACATAGTGTGTGAAATTATAAAGAATACGTTCGTCAAATAAACAGTTTCAGGTAGGCCCAGTGGCGGCGCTAGAAACTTTAAGGCGGGGGCCATGGAGGACCATGACTTCTATTTGCAGCCTGATCGAGGCGATTATAATACCGGGGTTAAATAAATACCCTAGGAATATAACTGTAAACAAACAAATTTTGAATAGCACTTTCCATTATAAAATTATCTTGCTTACCAGCAGCCTGATCGAGGCGATTATAATACAAGTATTTATTTAATCCCCTGGTAATAAAAATGTAAACAAGATAATTTTATAATAGAAAGTGCTATTCAAAATTTGTTTGTTTACAGTTATAATCCTAGGGTATTTATTTAACCCCGTTATTATAATCGCCTCGATTGGGCTGCTGGGGAGCCAATGAAAAAACAGGACATTTTTCATTTGGTGTAATAAAATTAAGTAACTTGTTACCAGTTTTAATTCTGACATTTTTGAATTATAAAAATGCTGCAATATAATAACATGTAAAATATCTCAAAAGGGGGGGGGGGGCTAGAGAAACTACCGGAGGGGCCAGGCACCCTCGTAGCGCCGCCACTGTGTACGCCTAGTTAGTCATTTTCATTAACAGTGTAGAAAGATTTCATTATGAGATGGTCTTTAAGCAATTTTGGGAAGTTATTAGCATTTTTCACGACTCTCAGTTCATTTGGAAGGTTTCGGGAATAGGTGAAGCCTTGTAGTGTTGGACCTGTTGGGTGTTTTTGTTTTGATTTCGATTTTAATGTCCATGTAGATGTTGTTGAAGATTTTATTAAACAAATTTACTGGTCTCTATTGCAGACGCAACATACCGTATATCCTAAGCGATGGGCATTAGTATGCTTTAAAATACCTGATGATCCATTTTATGGCCCAAAGTTCGAGGTGCCAATTTAACTAATAAATCACAAAATTATTTAAACTTCTTCATTAAAAGCGTGGAAAATAAAACTAAGTAGTCTTACCTGCACTGTTGTGAACAATAAATCTACAAAATAAACACTCGAAAGGTTAAGAAAATTTGCCATAGGAAAGCAAGGAAAAATCAACATGAGGGCCCGGGGAAAATACGACAGCGAGGAAAATCAACAGAAAAACAGAATAGCAATCACTCAACGAGGGACGAAATGAAAGATATTCTGTTGGTTTGACGATTTTCTATTTCAAAAGGTGTTTACTTTCCGAATGTGAAAAGCCTTTTTTGGGAAGAGTTGAACAAAAAATCAGATGGCAACAAGTGACAAACAACCCATCAAAAGTATTTTGCAAAAAGGATTTCCCATTATACCTATACTAGTAGTAGGTATTGTTAGAGAATCGTATGATTAGAGTCTATATGTAGCCAGACATGGGGCCACTCCCACCATGTGGAGGTAAACTTCCAAAAAGTGGAATTCTATGGTTACTGTTGTAATCTGCCATGCTTTGGACATCAGTGGACTGCGGTATTTTTCCACTTTCCACTATTCCGCTTTCTGACATATTGTGAGAGCATTAGGGTGGGCCCCACTTTTTTATGGATAGTAGATATTTTCCTCAAAATTGGAAAAAAAATGCAACTGTTCGGCGATGTTCTCAGAACAGGACAAGATCAATCGCAGGTTAGCAAAGGCAAGTCCACCGAGTAGAAGGCCGATCGGCAGGCCCAGAACAGGTCTGGAGGAAAAATAGAACAAGCCACCGGGAAGAGAGGCAAGTCAATAGAGTTTAAGAACTAGGTCAGGGGCACTCCCTCACGCTGAAAACGCAGAGTGACAATGCCACAGAGGGAAGAAGAATGTTTTTTTTTATGGTGTTATAGATCTTCAACTTTGCTAAAGTTTGTTCTAGCAGTAGCCTTAGCAGTATCATAGCAGTATTTTATTTATATTACCAAGGTTAAAAATGTAAACAAAATAATTTGGTGCAGCCCTTTCCGGCAATTCGAACGCACGCACCCTGAGGGTTTTTCACGCAGACCTTGATCCATAAATTATATGACAATAACTTGTCTTTATTTATTTTTTTTTTTATTTTTTATTTTTCATTTTATTTTTTATTTTTATTTTTTTTTTTGCGCGGTTCCCTACACATAAATTTAATAAATAATGTACATAAATAGGATATTGTGTAGTGAAGTGAACCTTTTTCCAAATTTCAAAATGATGGCTACGTACATAATGCTATTATGTAAAGCCATAGAGAAATAACGTCAAATCCCAATGTTTTGATTGGTTGATGTTGTCATCATGACTTGACTGGTTGGCCCATAAGTTACTCATAGGATAACTGTTCACCAATGCAACTCCAAGCCCCCAACTTCACCTCTAAAAATATTTTCCACTCGCCGCATTCGAAAAATTTGACACATGCATTGAATATAACAAAAATTAATAATTCAGCGCTTTTCAAAGGTTGTCTTCATGAAGACCAAAGCTTATAAATCTTATAAATTGTGAAATAGAGAACTGACATCCAGAAAATAGGATTTCCCTGAAGCTCGCTCGCTTATTAGAGGTTAAAATCAGCAGACATTCCTACTATAGTATTTAATTCCACCAACGGCCTTTTTTTGTTTTTGTTTTTTTGTTTACCAATATGAAGCCGAGCAGAGTAGAGGGTGTTTCAAACTGCGGCACTTGGTAGCGTGCACAGCGTTGGCAGCCGGTAGGGGAACATGGTAAAACATGATAAAGCGCTGAGACTATACCAGTCAGTTCTACGTGCGTGTCGAGTCCTGATCACCACCGAATTAATCGTGTGACTTTACTATGTTCCCCAAGTGGTTCGGAATCCACTACCTATATAATCAGGAGATCCACTCTGACAGTCAACTCCGCTTCCCCCCGAGGTGAAAGAGTCTGCCCTTAGGGTGCCTCAAGTTAACAAACAGACTCACTCCCCCGCCAGGCTAACAGGGTTGCTTGAAGCAGAAATGTCGAAAGCAGGCTTTAGAAAAAAAATTATTTAATTCCAACCCTTATTCTATCGGTTATACATAACTTTAAGCATATTTTAAGGGCTAGTACGTAAGTAGAGTAACAAAATCGATCAGTTTGCCTTCCCCAAGAAAGGTAACTTAGTTTTTGAAGAAAAATATTATCTCATGAAGAAATTATAAATAGTAAATATGTATTGCATTTCTTGACATTATTATTGTGTAGAATTATATTAGTCTGGCCACTGGAGACAATGCAGCTATCCCATCGAATAATTCAGTGCATTTAGGACAGAGAAAATCGAGGGAGCCCAAATTTAACTGCAGGCCAATTATTTATCATGGAACTTTTTTTTTAAAGGTTAAATCGCATACAAACAATTCAATGAATGTATCCGATTAACCTCTTCAATCGCCTCATTAAGTCACCTAATCGGTACTTGCGTTGCGACACGTCTCCGACCGCAAGGTGTGTAGATACTCGCACAAGTACAAGCACGCTACAACCTTGCCACCGAAGTCGCAACTACTGCATTGAAAAGTCAAAAATATTTAATACAGTACCTATACTTGAGACTCGTATCAGTACTTGGTTAAGTCGTGCTTCTGCCTGTTTCATTGCGTCGTTGATAAGATTGTCTCGGCTTGTCCATTATCGCTTGTAGCCGGTGTAGGTTGACATCGAGAACGTATACCAGTATGCCAATGGCCAAAAATTCATACGGAAACAATACAAATAATGTCCGAAATCCATAGGGTTTTTGCCATTGGACAAGGGATTTATGGGCTACTATCAGTAGGTCTGGTTCCATAAAGTCCTTAAATAAATAAATAGGTATACCTGAGAAAGGAGTATAATCCGGACTGCAGAGCCTCCGAGATACAGTCTAAGAAGTCTACAAGTGCCACTGAAGATGTCGACCGCAGATGTTGACGAAACGTTTTGAGGCTTGCCTTCAAATCAAACCAGCCCAGATTATACTACTTCATCGTCTAATTCTAAGTCTTTGTAACTACATGGTACCTAAATTGATAATTCACTCATATACCAGCTATTAACTATTTTGACCAAAAATTCACGAACCTCAGGGGATATAAAGAAAACTGGACTTGGCGGTATTCGAACCCACCATCTACGCCTAACCGGGCCGTCGTCTTAACCGCTGGACCACAAGCCCCGACAAGTGCAGTCCATGTAAATCCTCTGCGTATATGCTCTTTATTGACAAGATTCGTATTGCTAGACAGGTTAGCACAGCTACACAATTATCTAACCGAACAGATCCGTGAGCTTGCTTTATTGCATAAAGGCAACCCTTTATTCAATACATGGCGATATTGGAATGTATTACAAAGTGTTTTGAAATCTCTCCCTTGAACAGACCTGTATCATCCCCATTGACAACAATGGACTTTGATTGGCAAAATTAGAAAATTTAAGTTTGTTTTGGAACAATTCACTGTTCAATTTCGTGTTGTTGGTAGTACTGCTGTTATACTGAATAGCCTGTTTCTGTGATAACTCGGACGGAAGCTCCAAATTCCCCCTTCTGACTCATTCCATTGTTGGCGATGTAATGCATACCTTTTTCAAAGGAACTCATTTTCCCTCGCAATCAATTTGTAATTGCTCAACCCCCAAAAACTACTTCCCTTCCAATTGCGTATTGTATAAGTATCTTGTAAAGAGTTATTATGTCAGGGTTGGGCAATATGCTGTAACGAAACCCTACAAAAATGAAAATCGTTAAAAAATTGAGTTTTAGACGTAAATATTGCCCATAAAGCAGTTGATTAAAAAAGGCGAAATGATATGTTGATGGTTTTTTAGTAGTCTATTAGTTATTCTGAACTTGTGGGGGGTTCGAAACAGTACAGTTGGTCTGGTTGGTTGGTCTGAAATAGAATCTGGGATGATAGGCCGTGGTCTTGTCGTTCATACAGGCTACATCGAAACGTTTTGTAAACATCTTTGGTCGACATCTTCAGCGTAACTGCGTAGATTTCTAATATTGTATCTCGGAGGCTCAGCAGCAATTGTTGCTGTGTTGCTTTGTCAGTTCCTGCTGAGCCTCCTAGATACAATCTTAGAAGTCTACGTATTTTCACTGATGATGTTAACCGCAGATGTTGACGAAACGTTTGGAAGTACGCTTTCAGAACGACCACGGCCTATCACCCCGCTTCGTCACGTAACGTGAAAGCCTTTGTAATTATATGGTAGTGTAGTATCCCATTAAAATATGAATGCGAATAATAAATTATTACTATTATAACTATTACATTATAACTATTGACTATTCACGTCTCCTATGACGAATAATTGAAAGACGGTGGCACATGAAATTCAAAATTATTTTGGCGCGAGTGAATGTCCCATCTTAGTCCTTTTAATTTCAAATGTTTCACTCGATTTCTATTTACGCCACTTATTTTCGTCATGGTCTATAAAATTTTCGTAAGCCACCCCACCATCTTGTACGCAAATCAGTCGAGCCGCTGCCCCCCCCCCCCCCTCAGAGAGGTGTAATCAGGGTAGTTTGGGGTCGGCCTTTGATCAGTTTGAATCGGGTCACATGCTGCGTGTATATCATCCCCTAGGGTCACTAGATATGGAACAAATTAAGCTGCTATATACACAAACTGTATACCGGTAGCCTATTCGCTACCCCACACATTATTAATTACACAAGCCGCTGCGGCTGTTGCATTCATAACAGGGAAGATAGATATTATTGTTTGCATATACTGTATATAGGCCTACTATAAATGTGTGTGTAAATATATACAGTATATTTATAGCCATTGGTAAACTACGCTGAGTTGAGGCAAAAAAATCACGGCAGTTGACTGAAGCATACTGTGAAATGAAAAACGACTTTATTAAAAATAAAGAAAAGGCTATAAAGTCTTGTTTTCATACTAACCCTAAAAACAAAACAAAATCATTGTATTATTGATGAATGGTTGAAATTAAATAGAGAAGAAAACAAAGAGAGGAACAGTGAAAAAAAGAAGGATGAAATATATACGGGGGGGGGGGGGGATCCATTGTCATCACCATCACAAGACCGGAGAGAGTCTCAAACGTTATCTAAGATATATAGTTTAATTATTTTCTTAAAGCTACTGAGTGAGCTGGTTGCTCTAACCTCCATTGGTAGACATGTGTTGCGCGAACAACAGTCATGTAATGCAATATGAATATGTATTAGTTTTTATACGTATTTTTGCTTTCCTATTGATACGTTAGTATAAGGAAAGCTTTGTGATGACTTTTCGATTCAGTGATTTCAGTGGATTTACCCGTTTTGGGGTTCCAGGAACCAAAAAAAGGCTTTTACGAAATGTCTGTCTGTCCGTCGATTTGTGGGCAAACTACTCGATGGATTTTGATGCATGCAGGTTCGCAAAAATTATATCTCGACACCCTTTTTTATCACTTTGGGCCACATCAATTTTCGGAGGTTTTACACTCTAAAAACTCCAAAAAAACTGATAAAAAAACGTATTCTCAAAAATGGCTCAATTTATTTTTTAATTCAATTGTAGGTAGTCGTTATTAATGCCAACAAAACCCAATAGGTCGTTTATACCTTGATAGTTTGGTTCTGAGGGCAAAATAATTTAAAAATATACTTTTTTTGTAAAATTACTAAAAATATAGTAACGAAGGCTTTAACGGTCGGAGTCTAATAAGGGGACAGAAGAATCCGGGCTAATAGGACGTGGTCGGAAAGTAGGCTTCCAAACGTTTCGTCAACAACTGCGGTCGACATCTTCAGTGACACTACGTACAGGTACACAGGTTGTATTGCGGAGGTACCGTAACAACTGACTGAGTTGGTGCAGGTATGGTTCGTTGAGATGACGTTCTCGTTTCTCATTCTGATACAACCTTAGAAGTGTACGTGTACGTAGTGTCACTGAAGATGTAGACTGCAGTTGTTTTGTCGAAACGTTTGGAAGCCTACTTTCAAATCGACCACGGCCTATTAGTCCGGATTCATCTGTCCCCTTAATTACTTAAAAATTCCGTGGAACATTTCTAAAGATTCTTTCTAACTTCAGGCTTGTTTTAAGTGTCGAATAGAGTAAAAAAATCGAACAGGTTGGCAACGCTTTGGTTGAGAAAAAAAAAATTTGAAGATGGATAGTAGGCTACATTAAGTGCCCTGCCATTATTACGGTGTTGTCATAGATTGGTCAGCCCGTTCTAGACTACGTAATGATCTATCGACAAATTCCGTGCTTTGGGATAGGAAAAGTCGAGGCAACCGAATTTTAACCTTAGGACAATTATAAACCGTGGACATAAATAGTATAGCATGTGCGGATTCACTCGCACAGATTCTTGTGTATTGTGTATCGCTCTTTACAACTTTCTTCCTGAACATATAAAAACAATAACCGTATACAACCAATTGAAGTCAGCCATTACTAAATTTCTGAAGGAAAATTATAGCACAATATTAACAATAATAAAAACCTAATAATATAAAACTATCTTTTAAAATTAAAAATGTTCTTTTAAATTCATAAAATACTTTCCTTAATTATTACATTGTCATCAATCATCGTTTATAATAAATTAGTTTAACATAAGTATATACTTAGTTAATTATATTTAATTTTACTTGAAGGTCAGTTTAGTTTAGTTAGTAGATCACTTAGTGTTATTTAGTTTTTTTTAATTCAATAATTTCTATGTTTTAAGTTTCAATAAATCAAGGGTCCAGCACGGGTTTATCCCTTAGGGCCCTTACCATGAAAAAATGTATAATGTAATAAGGTATTGTATTGAAGGAAATGAATAAATATTGTTTTGTATTGTATTACTCATAGTAAGAGCATACGTTTTGAAAACATTGCCACGAAATAGTGTTTTTTTTAGGCCAAGCGTGATGCCTCTGAAAGCGCGAGGCCATTCTACTGTTGTATCTTGGATAAGTCAAAAAACTTGCGAGGGGAGTTTGACCGCCCCCCCCCCTCTAAATACATACCCGCCACAAAGCGGGAATTCACCATCTTAGGTACACTGGTACATTGATGGCTCGTTTCATTCCGTGCAACTTAAACGGCTTAGCTAATGAAGAGGAACTAAAGATCATACAAGGGCAGTGTAACCTTTTATATTAATACATCCAATCGAAGAAGAAGAAGAAGAGGAAGCTTAGCAAATGAATAGGAACTAAACTTACAAGGGCAGTGTACCCCATTAATATATTAATATATTCAACCGAAACACCAATTGGCTCGGTGGGCGTATAAGCAAGCCATAACTTGCAGTCGCCCTAAAACCAATTAAAAAAATAAAATAAAATAAAAAAATGGTACATAATATGGACCATATTAGAATATGCTGAACATAAACATAATAAGCAAATTAGCATGCAAAGCAGCTGCTTAAGTGAACTTATATATAACTTGAAGGCGGGGTTATATGATTGTATGGGGAAGTGAGGGCTGTAGCATGCTTCACGATATCGGGAGGGTGCGTTTTTTCACTACTTTACCTTAAATAGGTCATCACTTAACTGCTGAATACAGTGAGTTCCTACTGCGAATCAGACATAGTACTGAAAAACCAATTTTTTTGCACTTGGGAGGGTGGAACGGTGAAGGGACTTGCCAGACTTTAATGGACTGTGCGGGAATTTTAATAAAACCTATATATTTCTTTGTTCAACATATCAATATACTACATGTAAATAGTCGTGAAATGAAGGAAACACAGTATGTTTATTTGGCAATCAAGATTTACTCGAACATTGAGGCCACTGATGATGAGCAAGGTTAAGGACTTAGGGAGGTAGCTCTTCAGCGATGTTGCTGCACATCATGAGTTTCAACAGGAAAGAGTACGTATATATGGCCGATGGTTATGCACGTGTTGCAATTGAACTGTCTTTTTTCGATTACAGGTAGCACTCTCAGCTACCCCCCCCCCCTCACCTGAGCATCAGGCACGTGTACCTTCCCTAGCCTGCCCGACATCGGTTAAAGGCAGAACACAACCAGCGGGGGAAAGTCATTCCGGCTAGGGATCCAACGATACTACTGATATAATACTAGTATCGATACTTTTCTTTCGATACCACTGGTATTGATACCCGATATTTTTCATTCAATATTTGCAGGTATCGATACCTATTTGCTGGTATTGAATCAAATAATACCTACCACACAACTAAACTTTTTCCCGCTATTTTTTTTTAATTTTTAATTTTCAAATTAGTCACCAACCTGCTCTGTGAGTGTTCTTCCGTATGCTAAGTATAGAGGTTGGTCTAGGTTAATTTTGCGCGCCTGATTGTTTAGAAATTTTAATTTGCAATTCCCCAGTTTTTTTTAATATTGAATTTAAGTTATTTTTAGTCATATGCGTCTAACATTATACTAGTAGTTAATAGTTATTTTAGAATATTTATTTACTTACAGAAGTTACCAGAATTTTTCAAAGGCCCCTTGATACCCTGGGTCCATGGATGCAACCCTGCGAGCTGGCATTCCATTCGATACCAATACCTCATGGTATCGATCCCTTTCTTTCAATACAATACCAGTATCAATACCTTCCATTCAATGCCGGTATCGATACAAGAATCGATACATTTGTAAAAATTTGTATCCCTAAATTTTCGGCCACTTTGACCATCAATGGTATCTCCATTTACGGGTGGGTGGGGAGTGGTTCCACTCTTTATTCCACCCATCTGCCAGAGAAGGGGCCAGGGCCTCTGCATCATGGTTCAAAGTAGGGCTGCGCGACAGTGGCGTAAATAACACCCCGCAACCCACGCGGCGCGAGGGGCGCAGAATTTCTGGGGGCGCACTTCGGTTCCCAAAAATAAGAAGATAATTTAGAAATCTACGTAATTAATAAAAATATTAAACATAAATTTGTTATCCATGTTGACTATAATTATGAAATTAGGAACTTCATCTCATTTAAAACTAAAAATTTTCTTTCTCGCCAATCCTGCGCTTAACCAGTGGCAGCAGAATGCACTAGCCACTGGGTTCCAGCAAAACCAGACAGCGGCTGGTACGTTTTTCATTATTATTTATACTACAAACTTGTTCTTCCCATTCCACCAAGACCGTAGGCAAGGGGGGCTTATTGGGCAGCTGCTCCCCCGCCCCCCCCCCCCCACCGAAATGAAAAGTTGAGAATTAAATGCATCTAGTACGGTAACATGAATATGCCTTCCTCTGTAAATTATAAGCTTTACTGCTATTACAATCGTAAAACCCCACTATTTCGGGCCTATTTTTTCAACACGTTTCCCCGGGGGAGACCCCCCCCCCCCTATTTTCTGCAATATAAATGAGAATTCCTTTGTAAGATTTGTAACAATCTACATTTTACTGCTGTTAAAATGCGAAAAAAAACCATTATATTCCACTTATCAGTTATGATATCACTTTTCAGTTTTTTTTTCGCCGGGGGAGACTCCCGGGCCCCCCTCTTTGGATTACGTGCAATATTATTTCTAGAAAATCTAAGCCGTGGTAATGGTAACATGACGATTAAGTCCGTATATCCACCAAATGTTATCTGGCTGTGTCCCCACTAAATTAGCATTGTATGTGCCTATGCTATCATACAAGTATGTAGTCTGCGAGTAACACCATAACCTCTTAAGAATATACTATAGATAGGAATATAGGATCACAGCCACCCCCGAAAAAATCCTGGCTATGGCCTTGCATTCCACTATTGACTATCACTCATAACAATGATGAAATAATATGGCAAGGTAGAGCGCACCAAAGGTCTTGCGGAGGGGGGGGGCTCAGCAAAAGTTATTTCGCTACTGCTGCGCGATCGGAGACGAGTCCGTGAGGCATTGGCAAGCTCCTCGTATAGAGTAATAACTCTTTATGCTCCCGGCACTTCTCTAGCTCCCTGGATGTGACCACTTCTCTTCTCAAAACTGGAGAAACAGTAAACTAGAGTGTACGGTAATACAGATGTATTGGTGAGAGTTCACTGCCCTGTTAACGATGGCAGCCCAGCACTAATAATAAAGACAGTGACATTACTGTTGGGTGCTGTCGGCACGCAGCCCTTGCTGACATTCGTCTTGCCGCTGACCCCCAACCAGCCCCATTGTTTAAGGGAGGTCGCCCAGTGCCGGCTTAACCCCTGGGGGGGCCGGGGCACAAAATATGGGGGGGGGGTGGGTGCAAACCAGAGGCGGACGAGGGGGCCCCAGACAGAGGCGGTCCCAGACCTCATAAAAGGAGGAGGCACTTGCCAGTGGCGTAACGATAGGTGTGGTATAATTTGGTGCCTCTGCACCCATTTTCAGAAAAGTTGCTCAGGAGACAGAGGGCTGAAATATTGGGGTTTTCCACATTTTGAGAGCAAGAAAGCCTACCTACATATTACAAAGAATCAATATAATCATGGACAAGGGGGGGCCCGGGGGTCACCCCCGGGAGAAATTGTTTGAAAAATAGGGCTGAAATTGGTAGGTTTTGCGCATTTTTGTTGGGAAAAGTACTTGCACGGGTTAATTTTAAATGTAAGTTGGTCATGGTGGTTATTCTGAAGTTTGGTGTGCAAGAGGTTGGCACCAATGCTGAAAAAAAAGGACAAATGGAAGATGGAGGAAGAAGAAATGTTTTAAGAAATTAATGAGACAAAACTAATTAAAAATATCTTACCAATCTTACATGTATAAGTTAATAATTGTATGAACAATAAAACTAACAAGAGAGAAGAGCGTGGTTATATGTTCTATTTAATAATAAAACCTATATATTGTTTATTTTCAAGGTAAGAAAACAATACTTTCTCAGCAATTTTGAGTGCTGTTGCCTGTAACACTTAGATTTTAGAGGCAAAGAATATAACTGCCTTCCAAAGGGGGGAGGGGGGCGGTAGCAGGTCGCTTCGTCAGCCTCTGGTGCAAGTTGCAACCTCCTCTAAAATTCATAAATCTACCTACCAGCATTGCAGGAAAAAAATTATAATAACACTACTTCCCGCCAATTTCAAAACTTTTAATTTCTAATTTTTTATATTTTAATCTTGAAATATCTCATTCTGGGGGGGCCGGAATTTTAGGCATTTCTGGGGGGGCCGGGGGCCTGTGCCCCAAGTGCCCATGGGCGAATCCGGTCTGGTCGTCACCCTCTTCCCTTGCATTGTAAAACATTGAAAAAAATTAGGATCGCACGAAAAATCTCATATTATATCGGCTTGTTTTGAGTGTCTATTTTTAATACCTTGAGTCTAACGTATTTTCTTCCAAGGTAGCCTATACGGCCTTCTTTTGTGAGCGATTCGACTTTGCTCAAAATACAGTTGTGTGTGGAGATAGGGGGCTTGTTGTTTCTCTTAATATTAATTTATAGAGTGCTCGCGCTATGGTGACGTCACTAAATAACGCAGGTATACCATGACATTCTAGTGAGGCATCTAGCAGGCTGACATCGACAGCAGGCTGTGGTGACGTCACTTAATAACACATGTATACTAATAGAGCAGTCTAGCGAGACACGCAGCTGACATCGGGGCTTGTGCTGACCCCCAGCCGGCTCAGCAGTGCGCCCATAGTGCTGAGGGCTGTGGTGACGTCACACCAGGTTATTGACTCCCCCTGCTCCCCCTGGCCCACCCTGCACCTGCCTTGCTCGTGTTGTTAGCGACTCACCATTGATCTATTATAGTAATTCCTGTCGCACGAATTTCTTTTTCTTCTTCTTTTCACAACCTTTTACCTTGTTAGTACCCCTTTCAGAGTGTCAAGTGATCCTAAATGCATACATAGCACAATCTCTGTCGTTTGCAAGAATTTCTTATTCACGTAATTTTTGTGGCAGTGCCTTACACTGCCGAGGGTGGCAACTCGGTGCTTCACCCCTAGCCTACCTTATATCAGCTAAAAAAATTAAGAGAAACGATCTTAAAAGATACTACAAATCATTAATTTTTCCTCAAATTGATAAATTTTTCAATGAATTCGTGATGAGAAATCCTATATATCTGATATCAAGTATCATATCTGACATTTGTTTTTTGTTTTTTAAATGACTGCTTATTTATCTTCAACAATTTGCCAGGCCCAAAATTATACCATTAGCTGTAGTTTCAAAATCCGTCAGTATTAGAATTAGAATTTATGAGCGAATTTGAATTAGTGTGAATCATCACTGATATTCGGTATGAATAGTACATACAATATTGTAGTTTAGTATATCCAAATATTTGAATTATCCTATCGTTGATATGTACAGGTAGGTGTAAGAGACGGCCACATTCCCTAATCTCGTTGTATCTACATTTTTTTCAGTAAAGAATTTATTATTAATATGATTATTATTAAAAGTATTTCAACATTGCCATAGCGCGTAATTGGTCGCACTGTAGGGCAAGTACATCAAATTTTAATTTATCGCGACGGTTAGAAGATATCGTCAATCTGCAATAGAAGAGGCATTTAAAGAAGAAGAAGATGGATAAAAACGACTTGTATGATGTTAAAGTCAATGCAGCGAGCGTGAGCGGCGCGGAGGTCCGGCGGCTCGACCCCCCCCCCCTCCTTGGTACTGGGTAGGCGACCAATCAGGCAAGACCCAAATCCACATCTCGTCTGAAAGTCCTCTGAATTATTGTCCTAAATTATTAGCTTATTAGAAGAAAATGTGACCTAATTTAAAAAGCCGCAAATTGCCCTATGAAAAATACTAATATCAAGACTTTCATACTCACATCATTTTTTAATATAATTACTAAGCATTAAAATAAGCTTTACGGCGGAAAGTAGACTTAAAAAAGCTTCAAATTACAGTTGGTAAGTGCATAAGATATCACATCATCTCAAGTTAAAGGCATTTGCCCACGAATGACAATATAATGATAGCTATATTGGCTGTCTTAGTATAGGGGAAGACTGTCATCTAACGGATGAAATGACTTGTAATGACTTTTAAAAGGAAGGGGGTGGGTGGGGGGGATCCATCAGCGGCAGTTACCCCTATCGCCGTTAACCACGGTCATTACAAGCCCTATGGAGCGCCAGACAGGGCGTGTAATAGCTTGCTGACATACACGTCTTTATTCAGTCAGCAGTGCTGGTTTTGTATAGAGTGTACTATCGAATGATATTGGTTGATTGTCCGGTCAAGGTTGTTCGAAATATAGGGATAGGCTTGGAAAAATACTATGTAGCCTATGGCTCTATACGGAGCTGAGAAATCTTCATGAATATTTTAGGAATAGCCTAAATTGAGGTACCGAAAATGCAGGATTACCTTACCGTACCTACCTGTTATATACCTGAGATGTTAGAGAAAATAATCATAATAATAATAATAATAATATCTACTAAAAGTAAATTATGAAAATAATAATAAACAAAAATAATTATGAAAATTTTATTTTATTTATTCATTCAGTTTGTTATTATTTTCGCACTTAATCATAGGTGGGTGATTCTACGAACATCGGAAGAATTCATGTCCGAAGTACAAAACTCCTCAAATATTGAAAAAAAAATCCTAATCCATCAATATTATCTAATTTTATGTTTTCAAAATATTCCACTGGTATTAATTGTTACATTCATGATAAATTAATTAAACATTAGAATTTAATACCCAAATTTTCCGCTCTGTAGATGTCCAGAACGCTTTCATGAGCAGAAGCTTAAGTTTTATTGTGTTTTGAGCAGTGTAGAAAAGTATTGAACTTAGCTAATAGCACATGAACATATTCATAATTTAAATAATCAAAATATTTTTGCGCGGCCTTGGTAAATTAACCCAGACAATAATAATAAAATTTGGACACTTGTTTTGTCCGCTCCGTAGATGGCGATTTGGTACATTTAAAAAAAAACGCGCGGGACGTAGCTTGGGTGATTTTACATCCAGGGCAATTTTAATTCTGTAATGGCGCTGCTTATGTATTCTGGCGGGATTCGTGGACGACAATTTATAGACTTTTTGACTTCTGCAAGATACCATAATTCCATGTCAACTCCATAGAATAGATTTAAAACTAAATCAAGGTCACAAAAAGTAGCTTATAATGAGAAAATTAAGGTAAGATTGTATTGGTCAGAAGCAAATACAGGCTAAGGGTGATGCATTCTATTAGCGGGAAGAGGTTTTAAATTGCATTGTTCGTAAAGCGGCACTTCTATGGAGGTCCGCTCCATAGACTCCATAGATTTACGGATTTACAATACCAGAATAAGACATTCTTCTTCTACGTTTGGAATGAAGTTCTGAAGAAATTTATCTAAGCAAAACGAGCCAGTTGAAACTATTCGAAGGCAGAGCACGGGAAAGGAGCCTGTGACGGGATTGGTGGCCCGATAGAGAGGACTGCAGATAGGGTATGCATCTATAGGTGTAAACGCAAGTCGGTTTCGTTGGTCCAAGCAACCAAAAGTACCCAATTATTTTCTTGAGGACCTAATTCAAATAATAGGCGCTCCTATCCCTGTGGGGACAAGAAGGCTGTTTTCTTTTTGATTTATATATATTTTTTTATAAAATACTCATTGATTATTCTGCAATGTGTTTTTTCACTAAATCCCAGATATAGCCAAGGTTAAACCGACTCCATAGAATACCAGTGTCCAATCCGTGAAAGCAAAGAAACGAAAATTAAAAATATGCAACAAATACTGCTTATTTATCATTGCTGACTAGCTGCAACTTATTTACTAATGTATTTCTTTAGTCTCAAGAAAACACAAAATTAAATTTTGAAATTAAAAAAAAAAAAATTTATCGATTCCTTCCGATGTTCGTAGAATCACCCAGGTACTGTATACTGTATTGTACTGTACCCCTATTAAATAACCCTAGCACCGAGTGCAGAGTTGTTATAAGTGACAAAGTGGTAGCATGCTTGTACTTGTGTGAGTCTCTACACACCTTGCGGTCGGAGACGTGTCGTAACTCGACACAAGTACAATTACGTGAGGCGATTGAAGAGGTTAATCGGGTACATCCAATAAATTGTTTG
The DNA here is from genome assembly GCA_963971405.1 of Psococerastis gibbosa. Classification (NCBI taxonomy): domain Eukaryota; kingdom Metazoa; phylum Arthropoda; class Insecta; order Psocodea; family Psocidae; genus Psococerastis; species Psococerastis gibbosa. The sequence continues at coordinate 47,954,264 of OZ020487.1, forward strand.
TACGCGATTTTAACCTTTTTTTTAAAAATAAAAATAAAAAAATAAAGAAGTGATAAGTGAAAATTAATTAATAGCCTACCTTTTACTATGTTATAAAGTGTTAAACATTCGCTCATTTAGCTAAAAAAAACTGCCTTTAACCAAATGAAAGCCTATGAAAAGAACGAAATTAGAATGTAGGCAATAGGGGATGTTGACAAAGACCACTTTGAAGACCTACTGAAACCTATTACAGCTCATCACTGCAATTATTAAGCGACCAGCTTACCCTTTTTTTTCTCTGAGAAATTTCTTTATGCTTTCATTCTTAGATGTTTTCGCTTGCTTGATGCCTCATTTTAGAAACTACAGTACGACAAAAACTAGTACATATCATTTAGGCAGAGATTTCAAAACAAAAAAAACTTAGTAAATATAGGATTAGAGAAAGCCCCGAATTTGATAACAGTAATAAAGTCAAAAATACATATCTAGATACAGCGACATTTATAGGGCTTATGTGACTCTCGCACACCTAATTGTATTACTATATTATATCTACAATAGTTTAATTCAAATATTTAACATAATTAAAAATAATAATAAAATAAATAAATAAATAATAATAATTTAAAATAATTAAATATTTAATATAACAAACTACATTCATACCGAATATCAGTCATACCTTCTATTCAAGATAACAGCCACACTATTTATGAATTTATGACGAAATTAATAATATCTCGTTCATCAGACGAAAATATTTGAAAATTGTCCAATGAAAAAAATTGTAAAAAAATACAAACTTTCTAAATATGTAGACAGTTTGCCCAACTATCCAACAATGATCTGCATTATAACGTGTTTTCCTGGAGTAGGGAAATAATATTTCAGGTGTAAAGATTCAATTTTACAACGAAAGCTTGTCTTTTTAAGGGATTTTTTATAACATCATTTTCATATCGCTGCAGCTCTGGCATGAGGTAGGCATTTATTTATTTAATCAACAACACTTAGGCCTCATAATTTTGTTGACAAAATACTGTATGTGAAAATCTGCGCCTTGACAGAACATCTGATAAAAATCAAATTAATTTTATATAATATCGATCGTACAAATATAATATCCCTTCGCAGACATGTCCCTCTTAATTTATGATAACAAGTGGTATGCGCCCGCTTATTATAACAACATTTATCAACATTTATAGAACTTGATTTGTACAGAAAACGGTTGTTGAGAATGTTCGGCGGAAGGAGTGTCAAAGCAGTGGCTAATCGACGTTCTCATATCATCATATAAAAATGTAGGTGAGTATTTCTTCTAAGTGATGCGACATTTTTGAAATAGAATATATGTATCTATATTGATTCATAACAATGAAAACAATAGACGTTCAACCTAGAAGCTAAAACACAATAACAAAAACACTAAAAACCAATAGCCTAAAACAATATACCAGTTGCAGATAGTAGTTTGAGTACTATCTGATTCGACTTGGTACAAAAATCTAGTGTTGCTCGAATATGCTCTAAAACAGCGGTTGCAACCTTTTTCTCCAGTGGGCCAAATTTTTTATTCTGTTCCTTCCTGCGGGCCGCACTTATTAAATACATATAGGTACCTATTACGGGAACTCTAAAAATTAGGCATTTTCTGTTCTTAAGTAGGCTATATTTTCCAATAATTAATGTAAACCTAAACAAAAATTAAATGTTAATGCTATTTTTTTGCCTTTGTGTATCATTTGCAATTTCGGACATGCTGGGCCTTGTTTTTTTAAATGCGTAAGTTCAAAATTCAAATATTTCTGTTTTTATTTGTCGACTTTGTCTCCATTACGCACTAAGCGGGCCGCGGGTTGCCGACCGCTGCTCTAAAATATTCACATAGATTGGGTTACGCAGTATCCTATTGTCGTTCCTCCGCAACGTTTTATTGATGAGACCGTATAAATTATTTATTTATGACTATACCTTTTTTAATAAACCATGCAAACTTACCTTTAATAAGACCAGAGCCCCCACAATACGAATGTATGAACAAGAAAGACACGTTTAGTGTCATGGTACAGACTCAATCAGCCCTCAGCCCTTCCCACATCAGAAGCTTTCTGATGGATCGAGTGCACACTCACTGTATTATTTGACCAGTGGTGGGGACTGGGCCGGTGGGCACACGGGCATTTGCCCAATGGGCCGGACCAAACATAGTAGTTTGGGGCCGGACGTTCAAAGGAAAAAAATCGTAGCATATTTCAAAATAAAATTTATGTTAATAAAAAGCATTACAACAGCATTTTGACCTGAGGAAGGGGCCGCGGTATCCGGAAATGCCAGGGCTGATTTCCAGTCCTAGTCCGCCACTATATTTGACCTATGGGATTATACTAGGTACCTTTTTGGTTTGTGAAAAGCCTCGATCCCAGATCGTAATTGATGGTCTTGGTATTGTATGCCTTTGACAGACTAGACAACGAGGTCTAAGTTGACAAGGGACTGATAGAAAGTCGAATGTGGATCATACCTTTGAGTGGAATATTAGAAATACTGTGGATAGTTCGCCCGTAATAAATTTTTATTTTTGTGAAAGCTGTCAAAAGTGTTTTTTCCCTTTTTTAAACGTTTACTCGACTGTCGAGCTTTTCTGTGTTTTTTTTACTTTGTTTGAGTCTTCTGAGAGAATTTTATTTATTGTAACTATAGACAGCTTTATTTCAATATAACACACAAGGCGTACGGATAAGGAAATTGCATAATAAAGGAAATGGGAAATAGAAGTGGACTTCCTTAACTAACAAGTACATACAAATACACCACCAACACAAAACACAAGCACACACCACCACACTCACAATCCACTGTGACGACTGACGAATGCCATTGCGGCCTGATTATTAATATATTGTAGAAAATATACTAGATCCACCCTAAAACGGGCCTAGCCCATTGGGAAATGTTTAAATTTGTAACTGTATTACTGTACTGGGATATTAAAATTGATTGATTGATTGAGGCTATTATTTACTAAATAATATGTTATCGTGCATTAGACAGGTTCTCCAATATTTTGCGTACAAAGAAAATTGAAGAATGAAGAGGTTGTTTGTATTATTTCGTATATCCGTTGATCGGTTTCATCACTAATGGCCTATTTCCGCAGAATAGAATTTTAAAGCTCTCCCTTGTAATATAGACATATTATTATTATTATTATTATTATTATTATACGTTACGTTACGGCTATAGTAGTGGCCTGTATACGGCTATAGTAGTGGCCTGTAAGGAAATTAACAAAGCCAATAGCATTCTCCAAAAAGTAATTAAAGATATTCAAAAGATATCTCATGATATTGGGCTCACAATAAATTGTGCAAAGACCAAAATAGTACATATAAGAAACAGGGGGCCTAAACAACGGAAAAGTAAGTTCACTTTCCATAAACATGAGTGCTTACACAATGATGAAAGCTCAACAAGATGCGAATGCAGCGATTTCATAGATATAGTTGAGGAGCATAAATATCTTGGTGTTTGGATTGATGGAAATTTTAACTGGCAGACACAAATTGACTCAGTGTGTAAAAAGCTAAGATCGGCAAGTGGAGTACTACATAAATTGAAATATGGAGTTCCTTTGAAAGCTAGAAAGATGGTGTACCATGCATTAGTGGAATCAGTTATCAGTTATGGGATCACATCATGGGGACGTGATAATAACACTTACATACAAAAAATACAAAAAATACAAGATAGAATTATAACTAATATGTATTCGGAAAAATTTAACAAAAAATACAATGATACATTTTCGAAATATCAACATGCTGAATTATTAACGTGCAATAAAATCTTAAAATTTAAAATTATAAAACAAAATTATTTCGACGATAAATATAAAGCAGCGGACAAAACTAGATATACGAGGCAACAACAAAGGTTACAGATACCAATTACATACAATAAATATGGGGACAGGGAAAATAATGTGCTAATAAAAAAATTTTTCAACGAAATCCCCCAAGCTATAAAAAATGAAGAAAAAATTGGGAAAGCAAAACAAGTAATAAAAAAATGGTTGCTAGAGACTCAATAGGCAAGACCTATTGAACCCACAATACCCTTAAAAAGTTGCAACATTTAGTGAAGAAGACGCCACCCCCGACAAGCGGAAGCTTTGGGGTGGTCGTGAATTGTAATTAGTCTATTTTTATTTTGAATTAATATAATCCCCTAGCTGGTGGAGTAACCAGTTAGGAAAAAAAAAAAAAAAAAAAAAAAAAATTAATTTAAAACAGACGTGAAATAGAAAACATGTTGCATCAGCTATAGCGTCTACTGTGCGAGCCCCCGACAAGTTTATTAACTAGGAGGCCGACAGGTTTTCTGTATTTTAAGGTCATAATTGATTGTATTTATAATTATATTCCTTGGGCGCAGGGGAGTACCGGCCGAAGAAGATGAAAAAAAAAAATTATACATGATAATTTTTGCAGCACTACATAAGTCCTTTTGCCCCAATCAAGTGCCTGCTTGCTTGGGGATGCGGACAATATTATTTAAATTGTCATATTGTACAGTATATAATTACATTGGAATTGTATTGGTAAACATCGGTAAATGTATCATGTATTGTATTGTTTCATATGTACAGTATATGCTCCTTGTCCATGGGCGCGAAAAAATTGAGAGAAAAAAGAGAGATTACGTTGTTATTGAGCTGACAGAGATCAAATTCGGTGACAACCATGAATACATGATTACTAAAAAAATGGCTGAAAGTTGTACCTAATTTGTCAGCAATCAAGATTCTGCATGTACTTCCAGCACAAACGAAGGCTCGTTTTTTTTTTTTTTTTTTCCTTCGTGGGGTCTACTCGTTTGAGTTCCTATAAGCGTCGACCTAGAAAGTCTTTTGCTTCCACGTTTGCCGTCTACGCCCATCTTATAACACCAGTCTTTTTGATGAATTCTAGTGTTTTTGTGATGGGATTAGATCGGATGGTTTCCTCTTCAGACCTAGGGTGGCCAAGAGCTTGATATCGAGTTTGTCCCAGCGCTTCACATTCTAAGAGAATGTGTTCAGCTGTTTCTTCTTCAACTTCACACAGTCTGCATCTACTGTCGTTTTTCACGCCAACCCTATGCATGTGTTTGTTGAAGTGGCCGTGGCCCGTAAGCGTGCCAACCACCCTTCTAGCTTGCTCTCTACTTAAAGAGAGAAGCTGATCGGTGAGCTTTTTACTAGGACCCGGAATAACCTTCTTAGCAAATCTGCTTTCCGGGACTTTCTTCCATTCCTCTGCAGTTTTTCTCTGCACCCATTTTTGTACAGAAGTACGGGCCTGGCAATAAGCCATCCCGTACTTAGGTTCTGCACCAATGAATGGCGTTTCTGCACCTTTTCGAGCCAGCTCGTCGGCTCTTTCATTCCCATCAAAGTTCGAGTGCGCCGGGACCCAAATCAGCGAGACTGAGTTTTCCCGACACACCTTTATTAGGAGGTTGGTGCAGTGCCACACCATTTTTGATGTGATCTTTATAGCCCCCACAGCCTTAATCGCTGCCTGCGAGTCTGTATAGATAATAATGGTTTTGCCCTTGCATTCCATTTCCATACACTCCTCTAGGCATTTTATAATGGCCCCTACCTCAGCCTGAAAGACTGTAGCATATTTGCCGAGGCTTAGGACTATGGATTTGTCTACAGTTTCCCCATAGACTCCTCCTCCAGCCCCATTTTCCATTTTCGACCCATCTGTATACCAGACTAGGTCATTGTCCCCTGTTTGATGTTCTTCAGCATTCCATTCTTCTCTAGCTGGAATTCTAGTGTTAAATGGTTTGCTGAATGAGAGCAGGGGTGTCATTCGGTCTGACGGCATTAAAAGCGTGTCTTCCGATATGTAAGGCTCGTTTGGTGACACAGATGGAAAATGGAAGCAGCAGGGATGATGAAGTGTAGACAAGTTTAGACAGCACTAAAAATCGATTTGCTTATCACAGTCACAGCTATAGGGGGGATAAAAGTCAAGATAAAGAAATCAAGACAGAAAAAGGTTGAGGCCGCGTATTGTCGATTTAAAAAGGCCATGGTGTTAGTGACCTACTGCTCCACTTGTGTGGGGGCTGACCCACATGAGATACAGGGTGGGGTCCCTAGCGCCACCATATTCAAATGCATTACTAGCACTTGCCCCAGCACGACACTCTTTAATATTCACAATTAAACACTGCCATTTTTTTTTACTAGTTTCTTCAATGCCGCGTATTAATGATGTTTTTAAATAATGTAGCAGGAAAGGTTTTTAAAAATGTACCTAGTACTAGGAAATAGTACCTAGTAGGAAAATTAATAATAATATTAATAACTTGTTTTTGCTTTTCAATTTATACGTAGTATAAAGCTGGCCACACACGACCGCTCCAAGCCACTAATTTTGGCGCGCTCATCCAAAATCGCACAAAATCGCATCGTGTGTGGGGAAACCTGTCAAGAATTTCAGTGGAACGGTCGGACGAGCTGGATATCCAACCGGTCGGAAATCCAGCCTATTCTTTTTCAAAATAATTCCCCCGATTCTTTGGCTGTAAAACCAATACGTTATTAGAATACGTTACAAGGCGTACTCGTATACATCTGAAAATGTGTAAAACTCCACAATTTCAGGTCTATTTTTACAAAACCCTACCCCGAGGGAGACCCCCGGGCCCCCTTCGGCCTCCCGAACCCTAGGGAGGCTGGTTAAGGGAAATTGGATGAGCGCGCCAAAATTAGTGGCTTGGAGCGGTCGTGTGTGGCCAGCTTTGTGATGGTCGAAATTTTCGATTCCGAGTTTTCAACGGATTTACACGTTTTGAGGTCCCAGGAACCCAAAAAAGTGGCTTTTACGAAATGTCTGTATGTCGCTCTGTCTGTCTGTCTGTCTGTCTGTGCGTCGATTTCCGGGCAAAATACTCGGTCGATTTTGATGAAATTCGGCATGAAGGTTCACAAAAATCATACCTCGGGACTGTTTATTTTTTATTTTGGGCTAACTCAATTTGGGGGGGTTTTATTTTCCAAAAAACTCCAAAAAAACGTCTAAAAAACATTATTTCTCAAAAACGGCTCCAACGATTTCTTTTAAATTCACATATATTGTAGTCGTTATTAATATTGACAAAATGCAAGGGGTCGGTTGCCCCTAGATATTTTGCTTCTGGGGGTAAAAAAATAAAAATAACTAAATTTTAATGAAAAATGACTAAAAAACAATTTTTCTGCGAAACCTTGCTACTCATGATTTCTACCTTCAGGCATGTTTTAGGTGTTAAATTCGAGTAACGAAACCGGACAGATTGCTTTCCCAAAAAACTATTTGGTTTTGTGCAAAAAAGTTTTTTTTTTAAAAATGATAGAAAATTCACGCTGAAATGCATTGCGTGCCCTGCCATTACTGCTGTGTGGTAATGTGTTGGTCTGACCTATCTAGAATTTACCTCACCTCCAGTGAAGTCAGGTGGACAACCCCCCCCCCCCTCCCCCCGAGATATCGGAAATTTAACTAGAGGAAAATTATTTACCGCGTAGTTACTCATTTTCTCTATCTACTAATTTTGATAAATTGGAAAGCATATTCGAGGAAACTCGGACCGGTTCTTTCTTCAAGTGTACAAATTGCAATATAATTATCTTTGGAAGGGGGCCCAAAGGATAAAGTAAAATAAAATAAATATACAATATAATCTTTACAACAATTTGATATGTAGGCAGACTCTGAAATATTATTCGGGTAATGGTCACAGGAGGGGATTTTGGGCAATACGCGTATTTTAGACGTTAAGGGCGATTTAAACGATTATATATTAATTTGTATACAAGGAATGGCTGTGTCGTGACGAAATTAACTTCGCAGCAGCAAAGCTAATATGAGCTATGAAAGTGGTCAGATGAAAAATGTATACAAGCTTTAATGCAAGAACAAGAGACATCCACGAAAAGCTGCGAGAAAGACGACTAAGCTGGTGGGGGCACGGCGAGAGGAGGGGGGACAACGAGTTGATAAAAAGAGTGCGATCAACACCCGTACCAGGAACCAGAGCACGTGGACGACCAAAAATCTCACTGGCGAGTAAAACATGGAAGGACCTACTAATTGCCAATCTCTCGAAGGAACAGGCCCAAGACCGGGTGACCTGGAAGCGTTGCTGTCGTGCCGCCGACCCCCCGTGAAGGGAAATGGCGCTGAAAAAGTAAAGTAAAAGTAAGTTTCATAAAAAGCTGCTTGTTCAACCGAATAATTGGCTTACTACTATTACTATTCTGTAGAACTCGACTAGTACTACTGGGGGACCTATGGGCCCAAATTGTGGCCGGGATTTCGACTTCAACATCACACATGCATACATACATACTAATATTTTACTAGCAGTAGGTACACTTTTATAAATTATTTCCTATTTATACGTATAGTATAAGGAAAGCGTTGGGATGGTCGAAATTTTGATTTGGAGATTTTAGTGGATTTACACGTTTTAAGCAGTGGCGGCGCTACGGGGGTGCCCGAGGGGGCCTGGCCCCCTCAACAGTTTCTCCGGCCCCTCCAGGGCCCCCCCACATTTGAGATATTTTACATGTTGTTAAATTGCAGAATTAGTGAACGGTATACCTACTCCCAATGAAAAATGTTTTGTTTTTTCATTGGCCCCCCCAGATAGAAGTCATGCCCCTCCATGCCCCCCCCCGCCTTAAAATTTCTAGCGCCGCCACTGGTTTTAGGGTCCTTGTAACTGAAAAAAATGTTTTTTACGAAATACGAATGCATGAATGAACGTGTATTGAATTTATAAAAACAAACAATTTATACCCAATAATAGTAAGGCCGCACTAGTAGACCTATAACAACTCTCCCTGACCTAAAAATAAAATAAAAATGAAAAAATGCAATATAGAGGTATATCAGTCTGTTCGTTGATTCTTGGGCAAACTATTTAATAAATTTTGATGAAATTTGGTCATACAAGTTCGCAAAAACCATATGCCTGGCATATCCTCGTAGAATAAAGGGTGGTGCTACACAATCAATCAATATTGACTTTTTGTTCTATTACGAAGCCAGCCTAGCGGAGTTAGGGCTATAAGCCCCTCTCTCATTCAACTAGGAAGACCCGGGACCGCCTGCTTTACATGCCCTCCGATGCATGGCCAGAAACTGTAGTAAGTGTGGGACTCGAACCAACAACCTTTCGGGGGAAAGTCGGAGCCTGTACCACTACTACATGTCCTGACAATCACGTTATTGCCCCATGAATTAACCAGTAAAAACTTGTACATGAATGCTGTAATTAAAAATGAAATTGAGATGGCAATAGAAAAATGAAACTAGCAATTACTTTCGCAACATAAAGAGAGAAAATTTTGCTTGCATCGTGTATCAGGGTTACATGGAAATCAAAGCACGTTTGAATGAAATCAGATACAAAAACAATTTCGCTCAAGTCTGCCTCTGACAAGCATGTACATTTTGTTACCTAAGGCTGCTGTAGGCTATTTTCGAACCCCCGTATTTAATGCAACAGACGTTTAATTGCGTCAGCAATTAGCCCATTGTTGATGTTGATTTAGATTTTGTTTATAAACAGTCGTAATGTTTCTTTAACTGTACCGTAATAATGACATTTTATCCCTTGTTGTCCACAGGGCACCTCACTATTTTGTTATTACTGAGCTCGGGCGAAAGTTTAGTGTGCCTATGCACGCGCCAGTGGCGGATTTACCAATAATATGCAACTGAGGCAGATACCTACATCCGCGCGCATGTACGAGTACATTAAACATTTTTTTGTGCATATTATGTAAAAAAAAATAAAGTTATTATCAGATAATTATTGAGGAATAATTTTTAAATTTATCCGCGCATTTCTGTTCAGTTGGTATTCCATGTAAACATGTGAACACCACCCTCCCCCCCCCCCCCCCCAACTATACATCATCCATACACAAAGTCAAATCCCCTCTTGGCCTGTGATTAGTGCATGCAAGACCTTTCCTATTTGTAAGTAATGTAAGCTTTTTGATGGTAAAAATGGTCGAATTCGTGATTCAAATGGATATATTATACACGTTTTGAACAGGAACCCAAAAAGTGGTGTTTACAAAATGTTTGTCTGTCTGTAACTCGATTTGGGGCCAAATTACTCGAAAGACTTTGACGAAATTCAGCATGTAGGTTCACAAAAATATTGTCCAGGCTATTTTATTTTTCATTTTTTGGAAAACTTCATTGTTGGGGGTTTTATACCCTCCGAAAACGACCACAAATGTTTTCTCTAATTGTTCTGTTTACATTTTTAACCCCAGGAATTAAGTTAATACTAAACGGCATAGTAGTAAAAAAGTAAAATTTGGGCTCACACAGGCAGTCAGTACTATCCCATTTCCTATGGATTGTAGGAAGGAAACCTCCGCAGGTGGCAAAGTGGTAGCGTGCTTGTACTTGTGCGAGTCAATTCACACTTTGCGATCGGAGAAGTGCCGTAACTCGACACAAGTACCTATTACGAATAGGTTACTTAGTGAGGCGATTGAAGAGGTTAATGAAATACCTTCATTAAATAGTTTGTATGTGATTAACCTTTTAAAAAACAAAAAAAAGTGAGTCACTGTATAATAGATTGCTTTTAGTCCATTTCAGTAGCTGTAACAAAACCTAGCGAGAGCTCTTCAAGAACAAGGTTAACTCAAGACAAATGGCGCAAGCACAGATGAGGGTATCAAGGTAGTGTGGAAAGGAGGATTGGGGGGGGGGGGGGGGGCATTCAATCGGCCAAAGTGACGTGACTGAAAAATATTTACACCAGCAAACATTATGTATTGCAGGTCGTGACATCCCATTCAGAGTCCTAGCCTGAGGACTGGTAGAAGCTCCTCTTTCATGACCACTGCCTCTATTTGGGATTTTGTGCTCAGCAGTTTAAAGCAAACGGAGCCCCCCCCCCCCCCTCCTTCTCCAATCTAGACGCGACATTCTTGACGCACTGCATGAGAAAGTTGGGGCACCAATCATAATGACGTCACCCGCTGGCAAAAGAGTTATTTTTCCACCAGTTACCTAGCAACAGACACTTTGTTGCTAGGTAACCTGGTCACCCGAATGAGTAGTTTTCTTTTGCTTTCCAATTTATACGTAGTATAAGGAAAGCTTTGTGATGGTCGAAATTTTCGATTCCGAGATTTCAACGGATTTACTCGTTTTGAGGTCCCAGGAACCTAAAAAAGTGGTTTTTACAACATGTCTGTCTGTTCATCGATTGTCAACTGTACTCAGCCGATGTTGATGAAATTTGGCACGTAGGTTCACAAAAATCATACCTCGAGACCATTTTTTTTATTTTGGGCTAACTCAATTTGGGGGGGCTTTATTCTCAAAAAACTAAAAAAAAACGTCTAAAAAAATTATTTCTCAAAAACAGCTCCAACGATTTATTTTAAATTCACATATATTGTAGTCGTTATTAATGTAAACAAAATACGGGGGTCACTTGTCCCTTGATAGTTTGCTTCTGGGGGCAACAAAATAAAAATAACTCAATTTTCATGAAAAATGACTAAAAAATAATTTTTCTGTGAAACCTTTCTGATGATGATTTCTACCTTCAGGTATGTTTTAGGTGTTCAATATGATAACAAAAACGGACAGGTTGCATTGCCAAAAAAATATTTGCCTCTGTGCAAAAAATTATTTTTTGAGAAATTATGGAAAATTCACGCCAAATTACGTGCCATGCGCCATTGTTACTACTGTTACAATGTATTGGTCTGTTCGTTCCAGAATATGCAATTGAGTTTTAAGGGGTTTTTAATATATTGAGGTGAACCCCCCCCCCCCCCCTCGAGGGATCTGAAATTTAACCATAGGGAAATTATTTCCTATGAAATTACGCATGTCAATATCTACTAATTTATAATTTGGAAAGCAAGTTCGAGTAAACTCGAACCGGTTCTTTGAAAAAATAACGGACTGATCTTTAAAAGTTTTTAATTGAATATTTGAATATTAAATAAGTTTAATCAAAATTAAAAAAATGTTCTCTCACTCCAATTAATTAATACACTACCTACTAAACAAAATTTAAAAATAATAGGTTCGCGCCTCTTTATAAGCAAGCTCTAACTTGTAGTCGTTCACAAAGGACTTATTTTAAAAAACTTATGAGAATGTAGAAGAACAGTTCTTCTACTTTAAGGTATCACATTAATGGCTTTAAGATCGATACATTATGAGAAATATGACTTTATGAAGAAAAAAAAACGTTTGCTCTTAACATGCAGGGAGTCGGGTAATTCCTCTAACGGTAAAAACAGTTAAGTGAGTTAACCCACTATAGGGTTGGGTGGACCCGTGAACAACTTGTACGCTGAGTCTCGAACCGTGATCTTCTGGTCCCCTACTCTCTATCAACTGGACTACGTTGGTTCCCCTAGTGCTCTAAGGGCGCATTCTGACTAGTTCGGTTAGTTGGTTAGGGCGGATTTTTTCTACAATACTACCGTTAAAGTAGGTATATATTATAACTATATACCTACAACATGTATAGGCCTACGTATTCGATACAAAATGTATATACTGTATGTATATATACAGTTCATCATATATCAATCTCCAGTAAAGCTGAGAGTTTATGGGGAAAGTTGTCCAATCGTGCATATGTTATAATAATTAAGAATATCGGTTGGTTGGTTGGAATATCGATTGGCCACATAACCGAACAATGCAAATCATATTTGATATACGAGTCAGTTTGGGTTGACATCAAGGGTTGAACAGACTCCTATATGTACTTGGTTAAGTCATGCGTCAATGGTAAGCTTGTCAATTATCGCCTGTGGCCGGTGTAGGTTGACATTGAGAACGTATACCAGTTTGCCAATGGCCAAAAATTCATAAAGAAACAATACAAATAATGTCCGAAATCCATGGAGTCGTGGGCATTGGACAAGAGACCTATGGGCCACTATAAGTAAGCCTGGGTCCATAAAAAGTCCTTCAAAAGTTACAAAGGGTTGAACCAGTTTGTCAATGGCTAGAAATTCATTCGGAAACAATACGGAACAATACCAATAATGTCCTGTAACCTCTGGGGTCGTTGGCAGGGCAAGGGCCACTACAAGTAGGTCCATAGAAAACCCTTCAGTAATAATGAAGGGCGCTTCCAAACTAACGAGAGCTCTTGAACAAGAACGTTAAGTCAAAATAGGGGTTGGGAATTACGAGGTTTGAGAGAGGGGCAAGCAGGTTGGGGTTCGGCATTCAATTTGCGAAAGTGTTGGGGCTACGAAATATTCATCCCCTAACACACATTATGTTTTACAGGGCACTAGGTAACTCCCTTCTCCCGCAGTCCCGCGGCTTATATAGCCCGACCTCACCCTTAAGACCTAATGGTGCACCCCATATGATACATCTTTTCCCGAGTCTTACTCTTAAGACGTGATGGTGTATCCCCATTTAATGCATCTTTGATAAGTCGCTGGTATTCTCACGATGCATCGAATTGAACTTCAGTACGTGGCTTTGCAAAAACAAAGAAGGGGGGGGGGAGGAAGATATGTTCATCTTTGCAGCACACATAGATCATCATTATGTATTGTATTTTAATAGTGGTACATGTATTATTTAACACTTTTGTTCTTTTTCTTCTTATATTACACTTCTCTCTCTAATTTTGAAGAGATAATTGATTTGCACTGACCAGCGTGGGTTTCTTTTGAATTAAATAACCCACCTGCGGCCCTACTTTGGCGATTATTTTCAATCCTAACCTGGGATTAAAAATATAAACAAGATTAGCTATGAAAGCAGAATGAAAAATGATGAATGGCCCATTGAATCACTGTCTATTGCCCTAAGATTTGCTTTTTACCCTTTTTAGTCTAAATCATGTAGTTTAATTTTGATCAATGCTGATTTTACTATATATATTGTACTATATTATGCCATTATAATAACATTACAACTGCGGAATCATTGATTGACTGATTCCATTGAAGTATGCCCATCTTACCAGCTTGGAATGGATCCAGAACTCGATTTTGGTGGGCCTCCAACGTCCAGCCATAAAGCCCTGCCCCCCGCTATGTCCTTTTGTCTTTCCTGAGTTAGTTGCTTCTTCTACTAACATTTTAGCATAAGGGTGGAGCACTGAAGGAGTTTTACCGCGCGGGAATGCTTCACGGAAAGTCGATATCTATACAATTGAGATATAAGAGTACATAGCCCTCATAAAATATTTCTCCGTAGCGAAAATATACTTCGCTACTCCATCTAGGTAATAGGCATTAGTTCTGCGTCTAGTCTGCCTATAGGAAATACCCAGTTCTTAACAACTTCTTTGTTCTGTTCCAGTTTATTTATTTATTATTATTATTATTTTTTTTTAATTTTAATTTCATTTTACACTTTATTGTTTTTACCTAGAATATTATTGACTCGTTGCCATACTTGGTTAAGTTGAGCTAGCACCTGTTACAAAGTCACTAATAAGTTTGTCTGAGCTTGCTGTTTGGCACTTGTCGTCGGTGCGGGTTGACATCGAGGAGTGATCCTGCTAGCCAATGACTTGAAATTTATTCGTAAACAAAACCAATACTCTCCGAAAACCGACGGGGTCGTCGGCATGGCAAACTTGAATGGACCACACTACCAATAGGCCTATGTCCATAAAAAGCTTTTCAACATTTAGTTAATATGGATGTACAGGATATTATTTCTGCTGTAGGTCTACAGGTAGGGTACAGAGACCCAGACCAGCAAATACTAGAAGAATTGAGCACCTTGTAGTACCAAGGGCATACATAGCAAATTTTACCAAATCCTACCAATATATAGCACCAAAATTATTTAACTTACTTAATATTTGTCCTGGGTCGCTGTCAATAAATAAATTTTCCAAATTCGTCCGGGAATGGCTGATGAGACGGGAAGAGGTGGAATCTTCATTTGAAATAGTGGACTAGACTATCATGTGTTTACGAGAGATCTGTTATTAATATGTAAGTGTAGTTTAATAAGTTAAATTAAGTCTAATTGATTTTTTTTCTTTTTTTCTTTAGTTGTAGAGTAGGGTAAATTGTTGTAGGTCTTCATGTGGGGCTTTACAATTATTGTATTTAAATTGTTCTATATTTAATACATTCATTCAATTCAATATATGCCCATTTGATTTTGGGGGAGGGCATGACACCGCTTGGTTACCTTCAGTTGCAGGGAAAAAAGAGGCAGTCGACAATTTTGCATCATCCCAAATATAACTTTTCGTGGTCGTGAAAACATGTTTTAGCCATAAATAAGATTGTATCGTTTTTAACTTTGTAATATTTTGAATACATAGGTATTGTATTTTTAACGAGATTATATATCTTAGTAAATACAAAAAGGATTTACAACGCCTAAACACTTGGTTTCAAATGCATGGTCTGACAATAAATGTGACCAAAACCTGCTATTTCCCCTTCAATCTAAGAGCAGGATACATAGAAGAGCCACTTGAAGTTAGATGCCACGTGTATAACTGTGACTGAGAAAACCCTATTTGCCATTGCCCAGCTATCACGAAAGCATTAACAACTAAATACCTTGGCGTCCACTTCGATAGTGACATGAAATGGAGCTGTCACATAAAATCTATAAACGGTAAATGTCGAAATTTTTTAAGACAACTGTTTTACCTTCGCACTGTCTGCCCAGAAAACATTTTAATCCAGCTATACCACTCGCTGTGTGAATCTAGGCTTGCCTATGGGATCCAAGTGTGGGGTGAGACTTACATCACTAATTTAAGGTCACTTATAGTTACGCAAAAATATATAATTAGAACAATAGCCGGAAAACCAAGGATGTGTCCATCACTTCCCCTCTTTGTGTCACTTGGTCTATTCCCGCTAAGATACCTTTACCTATACAAGACTTTAAAAATATTTTATTCCATCTGTGGCGATATGGTACAGAGACCGAGGCCAGTAAATACCAGACAAATTGAGCACTTCACAGTACATAGAGCATATACAACAATTTTTACAAAGGCCTACCAATACCTAGCGCCAAAGACATTTAATCAACTAAAATTAGGGTCTGGATCTCTGACCACAAATAAATTTTCAAAATTTATTCGAGAATGGCTGATGGGACGGGAAGAGGTGGAATCTTTGTTTCAAATTATGGATTAGAAAGACCTATTATTAGCACGTAAGTTAATGTTAGTCGTTTTTTTCAAGGGCTTAATATTATGTGTATTTGTATTTTCTAATACACCTTTTGATTGATTGATTGATTGAAACACAAAAGCACGACCGGTTTTGACCTTAGGTCATCGTCAAGTGAGTCTAAAATTTAAATTAAAACAAGTAAGTCTAATTACAAGCTTGTTGGCGGTTAGGGAATAATATTTGTTTTGTTTTTTAAAGCTTTTAATTACTAGTTTTAATTTAATTATAGGCTCACTTGACGAGGACCAATGGTAGAACCGGTACCGTAGTAGTTTTGTGTTTTACGTAATATTTACTAAGATATAATCTCGTTAAAAATATGTTTCTATAACCGTTTCGTAATAGCAATTTATGTGTGCTGATGACTAATGAATATGCTGATATACTATTTGTACTTCCGTGCTGAGGCTGACATTTATAAACAATAAAAATATGAGAGATAACGTACGTCGCCATCATGTTTGGGGTTATCAGTAATGAGACAACAGCGGCACAAAATGCTCGCTTCCATGTGCAATCTATTTATTTTATTATTTATTTGTGTTTTTAACATATCACTAACCTCCAAAATATTTAGTTCGCCTGCTAAAACTACCTATATCCCATACAATGTATCTAATCGGAATATTATTCTAGAAGCGGGAATAACAAATCATCAGCTTATTCGGACTGACTATGCCGGTAAGAATGTGAATTCCCTAAATAATTCCATCGTAATACTATGATTGTATGGTACCTGCAACCCGATCATGGCGACTTCGGATTATTATAATACAGAGGTTTATTCAATTATTTTAAACAAATGAGTGCAAAATGCGCGGGAAAATCAAATTGAAAAATTAATTGTTTTGGTGAGTAGGCCTATTCAATTTTGTCTCCCTTAGATGTAGACACATTAATTAAAATTCTTTTTATATTTCAAAATTCTACCTGTATATTTTAATGTTAAATAGTATTCCCTTCAAGTATTAAACAATGCAAACATTCTCTTGTATTCAAATAATTTTTTAATTTGAATTTCCCGCGCATATTTTAACACCGTCACGTGACACCTTACTACTGCGTATTAAAAAATAAACCCCAATATTATAATAATCCCAAATCACCATGATCGGGCTGCATTATTATTAGTACCTACCATGGTCATATATAAACATATGGACTCGCAACAGCCTACCAGTCGGCAAGATTCCCGCGGTCATTTGCATTGTTTCCAAAATTAAAATTTTCTTCATTATTTCTTATGTGTTTCATTGAATTTTGCTTTTTTATATCAAATGACAACTTTAAGCATTAAACTGGTTTCCACCAGGTTCCAAATTTTATGTTATCTACCACTAAAATGAGAAACTCTGCACCAAAAGTGGGTCCGGTACACACGGATAATATATTGGTAAGCCAGCTATTTACGCACGATATGTCATGGGAGCAATTGGATTGCTACAAAACAAAATCAATTCCTGAACATCTCAAGATTTTTTACGTTGGCGCGCGTTCTGGGGCTGTTGAATGGAAAACCCTTTCACCAGAGAGTGCGGTCATCTTCACGCCAGAATCAAAAATCTTCTGAGGCATAATCAGTGGTTTTCCAACTACATTTGTTACAATGACAAAATTTCCTTCCTTGTCTACCGGGCCTACGCCTTGTCATTTGCAAGCCAACTATTGGATGCATATATTCCGATTATACGCTGCGCAAAGGCATGCGCTCTGCATCATGTATTGTATTTCTTTATAAATAAAGAAATATTGCGTCGTATTACATTGTATATTTTGACCTAGTGTATATTCTATTCTATTTCCAAGTGCGGGATTTCAACTCCCTAATTAGGGATTACACTATCGATTGAGGGGTAGATTTCTTCTTGTACCTACCTTAATAATGCCTAATGGGAGTAATTTGCTTTCAGACTTGTTTTCTGATTCCTTTGGGAGGCTTTATTTATTTATTTATTGTTCCGTACATTTGGAATAAGGCAAAAAATCAGAGACAGTGAAAGTTCAGTTGAGGTGTCCCCACGTATTTTCACCTGTCTATTTCTTTTCATCACGGTTAGTCCTGATTTGACACCGTCTTCGATTGAAAAGTGACATTCTGTCACTCGATCTTTCACTGACTTTTCCGGGGGCAACTTGACACCTTTCCATTTGAGAGTCATGGAAATTGGGGGTTTATGGGTATTATCTATTTCAATTCCAATTCCATGACAAAACCTGTTCCACCGAGATTTTCCGATTCCTTCTCAAGAAAGGTACCGTACATTCACTATTTCCACTAACATACTTCAATATGTTCATCTTGAAATACGAAAGAAGGGTATACCGAACTTGAAATTGTAATTTTGTTGTTTTCTCAGGAAAGGTGTGGCGTATCCAAGAGCCTGATATTGAAATAAACGCGAAACCTGCTTTTGGCATTTACTCGAAGCTGCAAATTGTTGAGTTGATTCCCTTTGAATCAGCAAAGCAATGGCGGGTCCACCCCCCCTCCCTCCCGAGAAAAATTAGCGTACACTATAGGCTATAAAATAGTATATTCTAAGCAAAGACCTTAGTCGACTGTAAGAAAAAATTGAAACCCAATAGAAACCAAACAATTCCCCGTAACAAATAACTAATTAGAAAGTTTTAAAATTTAACTGTATTTGCTATTGTTAATATTTGCTATAGTCATGATTAAAAGTCATGGTAGTCAAATGGTCAAAGTACTATACGTATGATACTGACAGGTGGAACGAAAACAGAAAATTAAAAAAGAGGCTAGGTACACCCACTTTTCCCGGAATGCCCCCCCCCCCCGAAAATCTCTCCTGGACGCGCCCTTGCAGCAAAGACGATGCTAGGCTGGTTCAGTATTACAGCTATAGAATTAATTATTTATTTAATTGTTTCAACATATTATTCAATATCGGCATATTTCCGGTCCTCAGGTACAAGCTGTTCGCCTGGCTACAAACCTGATCGTCGTGGAAAATGCCGCAAGTCTCATTAAGCCCACAAAAATTGGTAAGTAACGCTAGTTTATAGGTACAAACAATGCCTAGAGATGGTTGATGGTTTATTGCAGTTTATCCGAACGGACCCGCAACAGCCCAAGCACGAACTCAATCGTGTAAGTTACCCCTGGGGTTATTAATTAATAAATTTACAGTAAGGCCCGGTACGCGAGGGCGATCGCAACTCGGCTGGAAAATGTGTCATTGGAAGAAACAGGTTGGAGGTTGGTGATTGGCTAGTGCAATAAAACAGTGAACGCAATTAAGAAAATATCTGACGCCAGTACACGGTTAAAAAAAAAAAAACGTGAGGTTAGCGTCAAATTAACGTTAAGCCAGCGTCATAAATCTAAATCTTATATAGACTCTGGGGGCTTGCACCAACCCATTTGCTCTATTTGCTCCAGTGACAAATTTTCCAGCGGGTCTGCCGCGTTGCAATCGTCGGTGTGTAGCGGGCCTTAAACTTGCACGTCTTGCTTGTTCTCTTTCGGACCAAAATATGAAAACACTTCTCGTTTATTGTATACACACTATACAAAACTACAATACTATTTAATGTCTCTGCTGTTGACAAAGTATATGTTAATAATTTCCACCTTGTTTCTTGTTAGCCATATGGTGCATTTTATTAAGTAAAAAATTTGAGAAATTCACGTCAAAGTTTTTAGCATAAATTTAAGCACAAAGGGTCAATGCAGCTGACATGACGGCTGTATATTGAACGTTAGATATGCTAAATATAGGCGGGCAAAAACATTTTTTGGGGCCTCAAAACTAAAAACGTAATAATGGAAATATTACGTCTTTGTGTAACGCCAGCTTGTATAACAGCACCAGCGATAAATTTTCCTTCTGTGTTCGTGCTAGGCCTGCAGCAGTAAATAAATACCCATAAATAGCAACCTTCGTTTTAACAATTACATTTACGTCACACAATGCACATTTTTAAACCTAAAACCGCCATAACATCAAAAACGACGCTAAACTGAACGACTGAAGTGACACGATACTGTTAACAACAAAAGTCTTTGTTAACATGCCCCAAGTTTTTTTTTATCTTAACAGTAGGAAGTCGAGTTACAGGCTAATCAGTAAGTGAAGCACTGAGTCACAGTATGCGCGTTATTGTATTTTGTTGGCTCCTTTTTCTTTTTACTTGTGATTTTAAACCTGGAAGAGCCGCGAAGAAACCAACAAATAAGCAGGCACATGTAGCGGTAACTACGTCTTTGCCAATACTAGACGGTCATATCATATCTGGTGCCTTAAGATGTCCCACTGGCCATAAAATTGATCGTCGAGGAGTGTGTCGGCTAATTTTTTAACAATGACAGTTCGGTAGGTATACAATTTTAAAGCTCAAGTATTATTAAGGGTCTTCTTCCTCATCTTTTTTTAATTCCTCTTCTGACGAAGATTGGCGATCATCATGACGATTCGGAGCTTGGAGACTGCTGCTCTGAAATGGGAAGTCGTGCTCTTGCCAAACCACTGCCTCAAGTTTTTCAACCAGGATGTTCTTCTTCTGCGAGGAGCCCTCCCCTCAGTCCTTCTTTATTCCCTTGGATTATTACATGCACAAAGCACAGCATCATCAGCTGCTTCCCAAAACCTCACATACAGTATGTTCCCTTGCTTAAGTGACTAATTTAATTGGTTGTATAGTATAATTGCTTATTGAGTTACTAATTTAATTGACTGTATAATCTAAGAAGAATCACATTTACACAAGTCAGGACATGTAGAGTAGTGGTACAGACTCCGACTTTCATTCGAATGGTTGTTGGTTCGAGTCCTACACTTGCAACATTTTCTGGCCATGCTTCGGAGGGCATGTAAAGCAGGCGGTCCCGGGCTTTTCTAGTTGAGTGTAAGAGAGGGCTTATAGCCCTAACTCCGCTAGGTTGGCTTATTAATGGAACAAAACATGTCAATATTTATTTATTTTATGTCTCTGGCTTTTATTCTTTTACCAATATCTATACCAGTATCGTGTATACATAATATTTTCGGGAGGGAGCAAGAACAGATTGCCTGTAACTTTCTTGCCGTGGGTTGAGGTCCGAGACGACATTGAATTCTAGCGACAGAACCGCCCATCGCTCACTGTTGACCCGAACATCTATTAGATCTGTCAAATTATGTATTACAACATTATTATTTAATTTCGTCTTACATTTTCTCATAAGGCTATTATTCCACTTGTCAATTTTTCTTCAATTATGATAATGTCATTGACGGAAAATCATCAATGTTGCATTTATAATTTTACTTTATTATTTTTTATTTTTTTATTTTTTTTAAAAGGTTAATCGCATTCAAACAATTTAATGAATGTATCCGATTGACCTCTTCAGTCGCCTCAATGAGTAAATTAATACTTGTGCTGAGTTACGACACGTCTCTGATCGCATGGCGCTTAGAGACTCGCACAAGTTCAAGCATGCTGCCACCTTGCCATCGAAGCCTCATTCCACTTGTCTTCAATAATTGACAATTTTTAGTTTCAATTTTTTCCAATTTTGTAAATTTGGCCGCCGTCTTTATTTTAATTTTATAATTCTACAAGAAATTTTATGATTTGAATTACGAAATAATTCGTTTGTTCACAAGAAATTAATTACAATTATTTATCATATCCAGACGACGCCATTGTTTAATTTTATAGTTTGTTATTGTTTGCAAATCTTGATTTTACTCCATGATGATTGATCAATTTTAACATGCGGAAGTTAAAATGGACAATGACATAGAATATAGAAAAAATCTCAACAATTATTGAAGAAAAATTGACAAGGGGAATAGCATGCTTATGTTTGTATTCAAACGATTTTCAAATAAACCCGCGAAATGTAACTGCAAAGGCTTTCACGGCTGGAGTCGAATGAAGAACCAGTAGAATCCGGGCTGATGGGCCGTGGTCGAAATGAAAGCGAACTTCCAAACGTTTCGTCAACATCTGCGGTCGACATCTTCAGTGGTGCTGCGTAGACTTCGAAGATTGTACCTCGGTGGGTCCGTACTGAGACCCGCGAAAACCATTACCAATCGATTTAATTTTCCACCTGTTCCCCCTCTGAGTCCAATCCTAGCTAAGCCTATGCTAACAAGTGACTACCTATAGTAGTATGATGCTTATTAAACAAAATAATTGGTGTTGAACTTACCTGTATAGTAAACACCAGAAACAATTCCAGCGTTTAAACTGAACTTAGGATGACTGACGACTATGTAAAAAGGCGACGCTAATGTAGACATGGGGGGAGAACACCATTGGGATTCGTTGACTGTTGCTGTCTCGTCGTTGAGACCTCCCTCCTCCCTGTCAATAGAAAAACATACAGTATGAAGCCAATCAAAACCATTTTTGTTTTAGATTTTTAGATTTTTTAAGTTTTGTGCCTTTATCGATGAAGGCCTTGCCAGTGGCGGTCCCCACAAGCGAGACTTTTTTTTAATAAAAAAAAATTAAAAGTTGAATTGGAATTGCTGCCTAAGAAGGAAACACTTTGCCCTATATGTAAACCCGGAATAACAAGTTTATGTGATGTTTTTGCCGCGCAAAAAATGGTTTCTATAAATGGTCTCATATATAAGACGGGCAAAAAAATTTAATGTCAGTGTTATATATACCATATACGTAATACTGCAATACAATGCATAATTTATGGAGTAACGTAAGCTCATCACAGACTTGTTCGATTCGATTCTTGTATAGCTGTGCTAACCTGTCTAGAAATACGAATCTTGTCAATAAGAGCGTATAAGTAGAGGATGTAGAGGGACTGCTCTTGTCGGGGCTTGTGGTTCAGCGGTTAAGACGACGCCCCCACTAGGCGTAGATCGTGTGTGCAAATCCCGCAAGTCCAGTTTTTTCTACGTCCTCTAATTTCGGTTAAAAGATAGGGGTTGTAAAAGTTGAATGTCTGTCGGGTAGCCGTCGCTTAAACTATGGGTCACAACCAACAACACTAATCATGTAACTTGTGGGTCCAACCACCTTCCGGCATTGTAATGAGCCCGCGAGGAGACCACGTAACCATCCAGCATTGTGGCGGGTGGGGTTGGACCGTCTTGGGGCCCGTCTTTATTGATCAGGCCGTTCTAATTGACCTTCCTTTGAAGAACATGGCTATCTTTGCTAACAAAGTTGAGCTCTTGTTCTTCAACAGTTGATCAATTGGCATGAATGGTTGAGATCCATTGCTTGATCCCAATAATTATGCTGTTCAAAGGGTCCCCATTCCCCCAGCAAGAAGTAGCCTATTCTGTCAACCAGACCTCGCCGAATCATATTAAATTTATATGAGACGAAGCAGTAGAATCCGGGATGATAGGCCGTGGTCGATCTGAAAGTGTACTTCCTCGACACAAGTACCTATTAGGTAACTTAGTGAGGCGACTGAAGAGGTCAATCGGATGCATTCATTGAATTGTTTGTATGGGGTTAACCTTTTTATAAAAAAAAACTTCCAAACCTTACAACCTTAGTAGTCTACGCAGTTCCACTGTTGACGAAACATTTGGAAGTACGCTTTCAGAACGACCACGGCCTATCATCCCGGATTCTACTGGTTCGTAACGTAACTCCTTGAAAGCCTTTGTAATTAGGTAGCTATGTATTTAATTTATATTCATTAATGATAATTACAATTATATTCTAAATCATTATTCTTGTTGTTTTTTGTCCAGATGGAGAGTGTGACACAAATATTTCATTTGCAACACAAAAGCAACACTACAGCAATAATAGATACCTACAATACAAGCGGAAGCCATCCACAAGAACTGGGACAAGGCAACCGCAAGAGCATGAAAGAAAATTTTTTTTTTAGCTATACAGTATGTTTTTTTTTTTTTTTTGGCGTCGGCGATGGGGAGCCATACAGCCACTAATTATACAGTATGTAATGGATTGTTATTAAATTACTCAGCAAATTAATAAGAAAAAGTCTTTTTTTTTTAAATCATTTTTACCCTGCATGAACGAATGACAGGAGTCCTGAGAACTGAGAAGGGCTGATGATGGTTTTTAGGTGACTGACTCATTGCTCTTGTATTCTACTCTGAATTATTGAGTAAATCCGATGCCCTTGAGGATTCAAACTACCGTTCTCCCGATTGCAATGCAAGCCCTCTCACCATTCGACCACTGCCCTCGCCAGAGTATACTAGTTTGAAACTTCTAACTGAACTTCACTTTTTAAGATTTTTAAGATAATTTAACATAATTTAATTATTATATTTTAAGGAGTTTGAAATATTTCTTCTTTCTAATGTAGGTACATTTTTTATGTATTTTACTTAATTGTAAGAGAAGAAGGTATTTTAAATTACAGTGAAAGAACAATTGAAGTTCATTGTTTTTAATGTTTATTCTCAGTAAACTCAAAGAAAAAGTCAAAGTCATGCCAAGCTGCCAACGTGACGACAATCTTTTCACAGTTTAAACAGACTAATTTTAAATCGCTAATGGCGGGAAAATACTTTAAGACTTAACACATGTATTTGTAGACCAAAGCTGAAGCTAATGGCAAAAAGAACCGGTCCGAGTTTACTCAAACATGCTTTCGTCGTCCACCTGACGTCACTGGAGGTGACGTAAATTCTAGATAGGTCAGACCAACACATTACACAGCAATAATGGCAGGGCGCGCTATTCATTTAACCGTGAATTTTCTATCATTTCTTCAAAAACATTTTTTTTGCACAAAACCAAATAGTTTTTTGGGAAAGCAATCCGTCCGGTTTCGGTACTCAGTTTAACACCTAAAACATGCCTGAAGGTAGAAATCAACGATGGAAAGGTTTGACAGAAAAATTATTTTTTATTTAAAAATTTTCATTACAATTTAGTTATTTTTATTTTTTACCCCCAGAAGCAAACTATCAAGGGGCAAGCGACCCCCCGCATTTTGTCAACATTAATAACGTCTACAATATACTGTATGTGAATTTCAAAGAAATCGTTGGAGCCGTTTTGGATAAATAATTTTTTTAGGCGTTTTTTTGGAGTTTTTTGAAAATAAAACCCCCCAAAATTGAGATAGCCCAAAATAAAAAAAATCGTTCCGAGGTATGATTTTTTTAAACCTACATGCCAAATTTCAGCAAAATCCATTGAGTAGTTTCCCCGGAAATCGGTGATCAGACAGAGCGACAGACAGAGCGACAGACAAACAGACAGACAGACAGACAGACAGACATTTTGTAAAAAACACTTTTTGGGGTTCCTGGGACCTCAAAACGTGTAAATCCGTTGAAATCTCGAAGTCGAATATTGGAAAGTAATAATCAATTTTAATTGCATTTGTATCGGGACAACTACAGTGATACTTTTAAGTTAAAACTCTGTGCATAGAAAGAATTAGATTACTCGAGACTTCGTGGTATTTCATTTTAATAAACAAAAAATAACAAAAAATTAGAGTTTTAGAAAACCCCGAATTAGTAAAACCCAATTAATCGTTAAGAAATTAACTTTGTCTAAGAAACCCACTTGTGTTAGTAAAAACCATAAGCGCTTTCGGCAAGAACTGCCATCTACAGAGGGAAACGCACTAGCCCAGTTACACCTTATCTGCGATTTGAGACTTGCTCAACTCGAGGAGAAGATGCAAATGTTAGTTATAACAAATGTTTCTAAGACTCTAAGTTTTTGTTACTCTGTGCATTACGCGTGTGACTTTGTATTCCACTCGATGAGTTTTCACTAGCCATTGGCAGGTCCTTTATCGATTAGTCCCAAAGAGAAATGAATAGTGTAAAAGGGGGTTGACCGGAATAAATTTTCGTTCGCCCTTGTGAGGGTGAACGACACCAGTACCTTTCCAACCCCCTGCTGTTTCCATAGCGTAAGGTTTTCCGTGTTATTTTCCCCCGGTTTTCCGGCGGACCTGTCTTCTAAATGGTAATGAGCTTCCGGGTATAGGGGGCATCAATCTTGTCCTGCTCAGACAATGTGAAGGACATCACAATTGGATCACTTTTTTCACTGTTCATTGCCTCATTTCTTTCAAACTCAGTCAGTATGATTATTTTTCAGAACAAATATAATGGAATAAATTAGCATTTTTTATTATACAATAGCACACGACTATTCACCATAATGTCTGTAACTACAACATCAATAAATTCAACAATATAGAGACCCCACTATCAGTTCACTTCTTGCACAACGTAAAATTACTCATGATACAATATATCGATCGTAGAGCCAGAAATGAGATGTTATAAAAGAGAAGAAATGCTCCTATACATTTTGATACCCGTAGTATTTATATATATTCTTTTTGCTTACCAATTTATACGTAGTAGGCTATAAGGAAAGCTTTGTGATGGTCAAAATTTTCAATTCCGAGATTTCAATGGATTTACACGTTTTGAGGTCCCAGGAACCCAAAAAAGTGGTTTTTACGAAATGCCTGTCTGTCGCTCTGTATGTCTATCTGTTCATCGATTTCCGGGCAAACAACTAAGCCGATTTTAATGAAATTTTGCATGTAGGTTCACAAAAATCATACCTCGCGACACTTATTTTTATTTTGGGCTAACTCAATTTTGGGGGGTTTTATTCTCAAAAAACTTAAAAAAACGTCTAAAAAAATTATTTCTCAAAAATAGCTCCTACGATATCTTTTAAATTCACATATACTGTATTGTAGTCATTATTAATGTTAACAAAATGAGGGGGGTCGCTGGCCCATTGATAGTTTGCTTCTGGGGGTAAAAAAATAAAAATAACTCAATTTTCATGAAAAATGACTAAAAAATAATTTTTCTGCGGAACCTTACGGTCGATTATTTCTACCTTCAGGTATGTTTTAGGTGTTCAATAGAGTAACAAAACCGGACAGGTTGCATTCCCAAAACTCGGCCCGGTTCTTTAATATTATTACCGTAGCAACACAATATAGCGAATCAAGAGAAATGTGCTTTTTTGCAATGGCCACATCAAGACTGATGCCAACGTTACCATTTTGGGGGTTGATTCAAATAAATGCACAACAGCAATATGTATTATGAGACCGTTAGGTACTCAAAAAAAATGGCCACAGCTTTGAAACTCGTTCCACATGGCATCCACAGCGCCCGCTATTTTTTCACAAATCTTCTTTATGAACTCAGGCCAATCGGTTTTTGAGACAGGGCCACATAATATCCATCAATTAGTGTAATAGAGGGTCTAATGGCCCTAACACAGCTCTCAGTTACAAATAAAGTCAAAAAATGTAGGATTCTACTTTATGCTACAAAACTGTGAGTGAGAAGTTCCAAATTCACTCTTAAGAAACCGGTAGTATATAGTTTAAACCGGATCCCCCCCCCCCCAATCATAATTTTAAGGCGCGGGATATCATTTTTTGTAAAAATTAAAATTTTCTATCGTGAAGCTGTACAATGTCATTGGTTAAGTCGAGCTAACACCTGCTACATATTGTATTCCATACATACATTCCATACATGCATTCCTTTCATCAGTATACCGTATGCATTCATACATTCATAATAACCAGTAGGTACCGCATGAATAGATAAACAATTAAAACTGACTGCAATATTTTTTCATTCTGGGAGATTGAAAAAGTTTGACTGTAGTTTAATTAATAACTTGTATTTCCACGTTCTGCAGAACATTTACTGTAGCACAATAGGACTTTATTGTAATTTTGCCTCTCTAATTCAAGTTTAGAAACGTTTTGCTACATATTATACTCAGCCAACAAACCTGACCCTCGCTCCCTTTAAATTTAAATTTCACATTGATATTTGATAGTACCTTAAAATACTATATTTACGCAGGCTTTCATGGCCGGAGTTACGTGACGAAGCAGTATGATAGGCCGTGGTCGTTCTGAAAGCATTCTGAGCCTCCAACATGCAATCTTAGTAGTCTACGCAGATTTTGACGAAACGTTTGGAAGTACGCTTAAAGAACGACCACGGCCTATCATCCCGGATTCTACTGATTTGTCACATTACAAATAGTTGTCAGCACATGTAGAGTAGTGATGCCGACTCTGTCTTTCACCCGAAAGGTAATTAAGTAAGTACGTAAACGTGTTTTGAAAAATCAAAACAAATACACAACAATTATTGCCTCTTAACTCATGCATTGTTGACTGCATTTTGAATTTACGATACTTAGGCGGGGTTTCTACATACGTCAATCGTCAATGACACATGTGAAATTGAAGGTTTAGCAGACATTAAAGACATACTAAAAATTCTGCTACCACGTCAAAACCATATTTCTCATTGACGATTGACGTATGTGGAAACCCCGCCTTATGCTGGCCGGGGTGCATTTTATTATTCACTATCAGCATGGTGGAAAACTGTTAAAATATACCGGTATATCAAAAACGTCCATAAACATATCTTTATGTACCAACTAAATTTCCATTGTAGCTTATTTTATTTATTTACTAACTTTAACACAGAAATGTCAGCACCCCTATAATATTATTGATGTGAAGACCAGTTTGAGCCTGCAGTGTGGCTCGGAGAAGTGCTTAAACTCCTGAAGGAGCAGCTGAAGAGAGCCCACTCCACAACTCGAGGGTTTTTGCTTTCTTTCTCAGTGACATTGTTATTCCGCTATTGTCACCAACAGCTCTCTTCGCTGTAATTTTTATTAGTTAATTGTCTTCTCAACGATAATTACGCTCCAACTCCAACTTCTAATGAAACTGGAAGGGAATAGTAGGATAGCCTACAGTAGGAGGGTTATTTTTATTTCGCAATAAACTGAAAACTTATGGTCCAAATTACACGAATGGAATTCAAGTGAAAAAATTAAAATGGATTTTGGACGAAAATATTTTATAACATAAATCATTCTAAAGTAAGCCGTTACTCGCAAAGGACTCCCAAACTCCTAATGAGCTTCTTTATAGATATTAATTATGTCCTGCCACTAGAAATGGTTCATAGCCTAAGATATATTCTTAGCGATTTTATTTTCTTCCTTCAATTTATCCATGTGCATAGAGTCCTGGGGAACTGACAGGCGCAGGGAAAATAAACACAATTGTCTTTCTTTCTATTGTCTTTCTTTCTCTAGTACCAACCCCGCCAGTGGCGCTAGTAGCAATCCCATAATCCTAGCAGTAGCCGTACTGACCTACCAGCAGGAGGTCTCAAAGACCTTCCAGGCGCAGTGTCCCCACTGGGGCCTAGCGGTGTCTTCATAGGTACGGAGACCATAGTCCCAGCGCCAACATAGGCAGTAGCCGTACTTACCCACGTGCAGGAGGTCCCGGAGACCTTCCAGGCGCAGGGTCCCCACTGGGGTCCAGCGGTGTCATCATAGGTATAGACACCACAGTCCTAGCGCCAACATAGGCAGTAGCCGTACTTACCCACGTGCAGGAGGTCCCGGAGACCTTCCAGGCGCAGGGTCCCCACTGGGGTCCAGCGGTGTCATCATAGGTATAGACACCACAGTCTCTAGCACCAAAACCACCAGTAACCATCTCCCGCGCATTTTGACTAAACCGTCTGCTGCACAATCAGACTGCTGACACACTGACTTTTACTTCTGAAAATAAAGAGAATCATATTTTAATCATAAAGCTGCTGTGGATAAATAATTTTTACCGTTATTTCACACTGAACGCCTCTCACAGGCGATGAAGCAGTGGTCCTGCTGGTCGATATGAGAGCGTGCTTCCAAACGTTCCGTCAATACCTGCGGTCGGCATCTTCTGTTTCACTGCAATGATTGTAGATATCGTACATTGGAGGCTCATTACTCAGTAGCAGCGTTTTCAGACCGACCACGACCCATTAGCCCGGATTCTACTACTTTAACATTTTGACTCTCAAGTGGTTGTAAAAATATCACCCTCACAGAAGCACTTTTATCCACTCCACTAGGTCTATTCGAAGCCCTGGCTATGAGTACACGAGTGTTAGCCTACATGCAGGGTCACGAGGCTACTGTCTGAAAATTAGTCTTTTGTTGCAATACGCCAATAAGTTTCCAACACGCTTTGGACAGAAACATGTACACTGAACGGCAACAGCTGTGGACTGCCAGCTTTTGTTCGTCAGTC
Source organism: Psococerastis gibbosa (assembly GCA_963971405.1). Taxonomy (NCBI): domain Eukaryota; kingdom Metazoa; phylum Arthropoda; class Insecta; order Psocodea; family Psocidae; genus Psococerastis; species Psococerastis gibbosa. Next base: position 47,984,551 of record OZ020487.1, read on the forward strand.
AGCATTGTCAACAGCAGCATTGTGTCGGTTGCTACAGCAATGATTATATTGAGAGTGGCTGCTAATGTAGGATATGTAGTGGAACATTGTAGATGTACTCTAATTAATTATTTAGTGCCGTAACGTAAAGTAAAGTAGTAAAGTAAAGAAAAAATGTATTCCTCCAAAACATTACAGAATATTTTCATTGATACCAATTTTCAATGCAACGACAATACAATACAATATATGCATGACTGCTTGATAGGCCATCCACCCTGTGCAATGAGAAACTCGTGTCTGCACGGATGGAAGGCATATCAAGCAGGACAGAGAAATTTATATATTAATGATAATTGAAAAGAATTGCGGAGAGCCCCCACTATAAGAACTCTTGTCAAAGTGGAGGGCTAGAGCAACGTTCGTAAGGCTATCTGTGCAATTAAAAAAAAATGTATATACATGTATGTATATTTATTTATTTGTTACAAATTGAATGACAAATGCATTTATTTAGATCGCACAGGTATACGATACTAGGGTTAGTAAAGAAGGTTAGTAAAAAAGATTAGTAATATAGAATTACCTACTTAGTAGGATGATGAATAAAGGAGAAAAATACAGCATATGTTATAAATATGTTACGTCCCTTAAACGTTTCGAAAACTTCTTGATGAGTTACTTTGGGGTTATCTCAATTATGTAATCTTTAAAGTACATTTTCGTAAAGGTAGGGACCATCGCATATCGTCTAATGTCTATTATTTTCGGGAATCGTTGAGACAAATTCAAAGTGAGTCTAAAAGTGTTGAAGATGACGTTTAAAGAGTGCTGATTCGGAATGGTACAGACATTCTGCTTCCCTTTATTCATAATCCGGCGCTAACCCGGGTATGAGAAATAGGATAAAGCGCGCATGGTTATAGTGTTCATTCAGTGGTTTTCGGTAGGAAATCATGTGTCCTAACGATATGAGAAACACTTTGCGTTGTGGTGGCGTTGAACACCAGAGCCGGATTAACCCCTGTGGGGGCCGTGGGCACAAGATATGTGGGGGCCGTGGGTGAAAACCCCTCCAAAATTAATCAATGCTATTGGCGCTGTTTTCAACTTTTAATTTTTCTTATTTATAATATAAAAAATCTCGTTTTGGGGGGCCGGAATTTTAGGAATTTTTGTGGGGGCCCAAAGTGTCCATGAGTTAATCCGGCACTGTTGAACCCACACTGTCAGCTAAAGTATTAAACAAGTTGTCTCCTAGCGCCTTGTGACTTAAGTCACGTGGCGTCAAAGCCAAACAAGTGGTAAGCAGGCGTGAGACACACTCATACACACATCAATGTGGGGTCGGCTATAATCCCATGCATTCGTGTAAAAATTAAAATGATATAGGGCATTATAATGTATAGTCTATATATACAGTACATACAACAGGCTAATCCGCCTATAGTGTGAATAACTGAAGTTGATAACTTAGTCCATCCGGGGGTCTCTTTAAGAACGTATGCTACTTATAGTGGCCCATTGTCCCCTGGTCCATTGCCAATGGTGAGCCCCACAACCCCATGGATTTCGGACACTGTTATATGTATTGTTTCCGTATGAATTTTTGGTCATCGGCAAATGGTGGGCTAAGCATACGTCCTTGATGTCAACCTACATCGGCAACAAGCGATAAAGGGCAAGCTTACCATTGAAACTTAACCAAGTACAGATACGAGTCTAATATGGTGCAGGTAAGTAAAGTATGTCTAGATACCTACAGTACGGTACACTACCAATCCCCCTATTTGACATGTTTGAGAAATTGAACTCTGGAAGCCCTCCTTAACCCCCCCCTCCCCCTGATCTCCCATCCTCTCCCTATTCAACGTTACAAGGATATACTAAAAGCACAAACTAAATTAAGATAAAAGAAGAGCAGCAAATTATCCGAGGAAAGACTAATGATGGTGCGGAGTTCAACAATTACAGCAGGCGGAGGGAAATTCACATTAATCATAAACAGGCATTGTCATTAGCTACTTGCTCTGACTCTTCATCAATCTTGCAGAGGAGGCGCCGCTGCGGAAGGTTATAGGGATTACTGAGCCGGAGATACGACGTCATATAAGAACATACACGATGTAGGGCTTTAGCTGCAGCTAATACAGGGTGCGGAGTTGAACAATTTTATTGCAACAGACGGAGAGAAATTCACATTACTCATAAACAGGCATTGTCATTAGCTAGGTACTTGCTCTGACTCTTCATCAATATAATTACAGAGGTGCCTCTGGGTGCGGATGGCGATAGAGATTATACTGAGTTGCCAGTTAGAGATACGACGTCATTGTAAGCAATGTGTGAAATATGGGCCCATTTTGAAAGTTATCTGGCTCGTAAACTATACTTGCAGTTAGTACCGTGAAGAGTTCAACAATTACAGCAGTCGAATGGAAATTTGCATTAATCATAAACAGGTAGGTATTAGCTACCAACTTCGTTGAGACTCAGAACTTCGCGAGTTGGGAGTCCGTAGACGGTGGAGGGTTGTACAAAACCGAGATGACTGGAGGAGTGTTGTCGAGCAGGCCAAAGCTCATCAAGGGCTGTAGAGCCAGAAGAAGAAGAAGACTTAGTAGAGACTTGATCAATCGTACAAATGAGGTTGCGCCGCGCCGTTACACATAGGGATTACGGAGCCGGAGATACAACATTAGGTAAGTAATACGGGGCACATTTTGAAACTTATAAGAAAGACCTGAAATTTAATGATAAGTTCAACAGTTGAAGCAACCTGATGGAAATTTACGTATAAAAAACAAAGCAATGAACAAACTCAATGAAAAAATGTATAAAAGTGCTTAACGTCTACGATCGCTGAGGCACGTTCTAAGAATGGCAGAAAAATCACATACCGAACAGAATATATTGTAGAAAACAAGCATTACGGAAAGACGACTAAAGGTACGTCCGCGAAAACGCTGGAAAGACAAATTAGACCTGGGTGAGTTGGGAGTTTGTAAATGGTGCAATCTCGTTCAAAAGATTACTGGAGGAATGTTGTCAAGCAGGCCATAACCATAGGGCTGTAAAGCCGGAACAAGACGGAAGGGGAGAAGAAGGAAATTGCTGTTATTAGTATTTAGTAAGTAAACTGCCAACAGCCTATCTCAATGTCCAAACACATTCATTTGGATCTACTGGTAATGGGCAGAGATGAGTGGGACTTGGACCGGGGGGGAGTTGTGGGTCAAAATAGAACAAACATATTATGTAGCATCGATTAAATTAGGGCTAAATTAACTTACAACTAATTTACTAAATTTGGGGAGTAGCTAGCCCCGCCTTGCCCCCCCCCCCCCATGCCCCCCCCCCCCCCCCGTATCCGTCTTTGCTGCGTATCCATACCGTCCTTGTTATCCGTAAACCAATATATTACCATTACCAATATCAAAGGCAAAGGTACACCTCAAAATGTCTACAGTAAAATAGTAGCCTATTGAAGACCTTTTGTTTTATCTATTTTAAAAATCAAACGGGTCTTAAAAGTTAAAAAGGCTCATCTCCCTGTAGCGGCAACTTTTTTACCTTTTTCAAACAATAAAACGGCTATTTTCTTTTGTTTGCACGACTCAGACAAGAGTCCTCGGGTCTTTTGTTGTAAAACTTCCCAGTTGAACTTTAAATTTATTTTCTTAGTTTAATTTTGTTAAAAGTTGAAAGAAAAGTGTTTGAGCATTCAAGGCAGGTGGGTTTTAAAGAGCCTTTAATGCAAAAATAGTTGGCTATTATTTTAGCATCTACCGATAGCAGGTCGTGACCTTCCGACCTTGTTTGCTCATTATCATACTTGAAATCGTTAGACTTTGGTTAAGTTCTTGGATAATTGCAATTAAGATGACTATGCCCAAGGCACTGTATTTGACACAGGTAATTATTTTGCATATACAGAATTTTTTTATTTTTAATAATTAATTATAAAGTTCGCTGAGCAAGCAAGCTCGAAATGTCTTCATCAAACTGCAAAAAGTACTTGTGAGTACTTCGATTGAGAATAGGGAAATGTTATGTGTTCCCAAACGTTCAATATAGTATATGGGGGTATCGACACAGGCTACGGAGAACAGAATCAGTGCATTTCAAATGTCCATGCGCATATCCTGGATACAGAATCCAAGTTGCTGTGACGGTTAAGAAACGGAAACTCTCATACTTCAGCCATGTGATAAGGAGCGAAAAACTATACCATTGCTTTCACACAGAACATTTTTGTTTTCCAATTTATACGCTACTATGAGAAATGCTTTGTTACAGTCAAGATTTACGATGTCGAGATTTCAATGGATTTACACGCGTTGGGGTACCTACCTAACAGGAACCCAAAAAAGTGATTTTTACGTAATGTCTGTCTGTTAGTCTGTATGTTAGTCTGTCTGTCGGTTGGTCGATGCAAGTTTCGGTTTTGAATAATGGACACATAATAAATTTCATACCCTGCCGTTATTACTGTGTTATATTATAACTGTATTTAATATTGGTCTGCCTGTTCTAAGCTATGCAGTCGTCCCATAGATGCATTCATTGCTTTGTGGTAGGGAAACTCGAGGCACCCGAAATGTAATACTGTGGACCATTCCGACAATTATTAACCATGGAACTAACTAACAATAATTGTATCTCGGTACCTCGGTACCTAAGCTAGGGTTAAATAGCGAACCGTGTACAGGTTTACTCGTACCGGTCCTTCAATTGCAGTTAAGATAAGGCCAAGGTGTAATTTAAGATATTAGCCTACAATAGAAATACGCCTGCTTGTATTGACAAATGCACAATATATTGTAGATATTTATTATTTTAATTAATTATAGTCCGCTGATGTAGGCCTATATGAGTCCATTGAAGAACCGGAACAAGTATAGCATGGAGTACTACATAGTATAGCCTATACTACCTAGGTAGTGCTTTCGCATCTAATATTTTTCAATCAAATTCCCCTTTCCTCCCAGGTCCAAGAAAGACGCCTCCTAAACTAATTTTGTAACAATCCTATCAAATATTTCCTAACTTAATGCCTTTCTCTGAGTTCTCTTCCTGCAAAGAAGCTGTCTACAGTATATGTACTCTGTTATGTTTGTTGTTATCACTACACTAATTGCTTGTGTCTACCTTGCTCGTATACCCTTCAGGGTGTCAAAGAACTCTCAATTATTCGTACATAACACAATCTTTGTCGTTTGCACGATTTTTGCTTGGGCATGGGTACAACTACGGAATTTACATAGCGCCTAGCCTTCGTGTTTGAGCAAGCTATGATATGAATGAGGGAACCTCCTGATTATAATGGATTTCAAATCGCTTGGCTTCAGCCTATCACATGATCAATTATTTTCTAATTAGACAGGGGTGAATAGGTGGCGGAATCGAACCCGGATTCGTTTTAATTTGGTAACATACTTTAATAGAATATTGAAATAAGGGTGTCTGTACGGGATGAAGGGATGAAGACGGATGTAGGGATGAAGGGTTGTACTGATATGCCTAATAAAGAATCAAAATTGCCTTTATTTTGCTTATATTGGGGAATTTTTAGTATTTCAGCCAGTTAAGCTGCTATTCCACTTGTCAATTTTTCTTCAATTTTGATAATGTCATTGGTGGAAAATCATCAATGTTTCATTTATATTTTTACACCTCATTCCACTTGTCTTCAATAATTGACCATTTTTGTTTTCAATTTTTTCCAATTTTGTAAGCTTGCCCGCCGTCTTTCTTTTAATTTTATAATCTAGGCATACAAGAAATTTTATGATTTAAATTATAAAATAATTCGTTTGCTCTCAAGAAATTAATTATAAATTTAATTATTTAGCATAACCAGAGTTCAGACGACGCCATTGTTTAATTTTAATTTGCTATTGTTTGCAAATCTAAATTTTACTTTATGATTATTGATCAATTTTAACATGCGGAAGTTGAAATGGACAATGACATAGAGTAAAGAAAAAAACTCACCAATTATTGAAGAAAAATTGACAAGTGGAATAGCCGCCTTAACTGTGCATGTAAACATTCAGCATTCTCTTTGGCATGTCAAAGCCATCTTTAAACGTTTTTGTGGAACTTGTCTATTGAGTGATTTAGAACGGAAACTGCAGGTTTGTGAAGTCGGTTCTGGCTGCTGGGACGGTGCCATTACTCTCAGAGGCGCTCCCAGACTTCATAAAAGGGGGAGGCACTTCACTTGTCAGTTGCGTAACGATAGGTTTTGCAAAATAAGGCTGAAATATTAGGGTTTTACGCATTTTCAGAGCAATAAGATTTATAAGATTGTGCACGAGGGGGGCCCGGGGATCTCCCCCGGGAGAAAATTTCTGAAAAATAGAGCTGAAATAGTGGGGTTTTACTTATTTTGAGTGCAGTTAACACTTGGATTTTAGAGGCAAAGAATATAACTGCCTTCCAAAGGGGGAGGGGGGAGGGGGTAATTGCCCGCAGTGCCGGTCGCTGTGTCCGCCTCTGATTACTCTTCTGTCTACATCTGAACTGATTTTCATGCAGTTGTTTACATCCACTCCTGGGCAGACAGTGCCATTTTTTAATACATTAACCTACTGTACTACAATAATGTAAATTAAAAATAAAATAAAATGTCTCACCTTAAAAGCGAAGACATGAAGTACTTAACCTACTGTAATGTAGAAAACGCACACTAAACACAAAGACAGACAGAAGGCCGCAAGAAAGGAAACCGTTAGACAAGAGGTCCGTAAACGTAACCCCCGCAAAAAAGAAAGGCCTCTAGTAGGTAACCGAGATTTGCAACCACCGTAACCGTGACCGCAACCGAGTCCTAATGGCACTACAAGAAAGAAGGCATCGCCGCGACAAGAGTCGTTAAAAGATGTGGACACTAGAACCGAGAAAGGCCGCAATATACGAAGAAGAAAACATTTCGGGAGGGAGGCACGAGAACGTGCTTCCACCCTCAATACTTGCGCACAACTGAGGCGAATTCAGCGAAGACCTCCCTTCGGTGACTCGCAGTTTGCCAATTTGCAAGGTGCTCTTTGTTCCCTTACTATATCGACGTGGCCCCGTTGCGTCGGGGGTCGGCTTGGGCCTATTGCTTATTGTGGTATTATTGCTTACTGTAGAGGTTAGGGGTGCCTCTTACCATCACAGGTAAAGCTACCCCAAGAGACATTCCTTGCGTCCAATAGTGGCGAGGCCTGGCCAAGTTGTAGCTTTACGTGTATATCCTATTGTGTATGGTGCGGGAATTGTGGGTCAAGCTCAAACCTACCCGTACTCAAGGACGGATTCAGAAGGGACAGGGGGTAGCTGCCGCCCCCCCCCCCCCAAATTTAGTAAGTCTGTTGTAAGAAAATTAATTAATTACGTTCTCAAAACAAACAAAAAATGGGCTGGATCCGTCCCTGTCCCTGCCCGTATTCATCCAACTCAGCTCAAACTTTACTATTGTTTCACGTTGATGACTCAGTACAGACATATTCTATTCTATTCTACTACGAGCTAGGCAAAACCAAGACTTTCAGAATCGGGTAGAGTTGACAAAAGATGGGTTGTTGTATGTATAGTACGTCAGTCTCGTGAGGGTTACTTGTAATGGCTGTGTTTCCATGTATCTAGTGACCCAATAGTGCTGTACTAGTGGTATACTGTATTTGTTTTTAAACGTATGTGATATTGGTTCAATGATATAAAACTATTAGAACCTGCGCGCTGCAAGCATGTCATTCCGCTACTCGTCTCTCGACGCCGCCATTTTCTTCCATTTGCGGACGTTAAACTTTCGGATATTCCACCTTCCGGATCATTATTAAGCACCTTCTTGGGCACTCTAGTCGAATCCATTCTTTCGATACACTGTACCGTATCTACTGCCTATATAGGTTTGGTAGCACGTCCTCGGAGATCTACGACTTAACAGTTTTACAAAAAGGTCAGGTTTTTTTCAATAACGAACTTGAGGAGGGAAAACTGGGCGAAAGGAAATGTTAAAATGATTGGGGGACCACTAAGAGCATTGTGGTAGTGCTGGCAGATATGCAAATCCATGTCGGCACGCGATCTTCCGATCAATTCCTACCCCAGCCCAAGCTTAAAGCATGCAGCTGCTAACTTAGCTATGTTATGCAATATCGTATCGTTTAATGGCGTCGTTGAAAAGGGGCAACAACCTATTCAATACCGTATATTACGCCTACAATATACTAGTATAGTGATAATAATGTGCGATGTACCCCGGAATTGAAAGAAATGAACTACTGGAGGGTGTTTTTCAACTAAGGATTACATACAGTACATGGCCTGTTAATGTATCGACTTTGACTTCGATGACCATGTGGTAAAGTGCTTGCACTTGTGCGAGTCTTTACACGCCATGCGATCGGAGACATTATGTAACTCAACACCTATGGAGGGGACTGAAGAGGTCAATCGCATACATTCTTTAAATTGTTTGCATGCGATTTACTTTCTTTTTTTTTAAATTATATTAGACTAAACACTTCTGCTGTATTCCTTTTAATTACAGTTCTAAGAGTAAGCAACACCTATAATAGGTAGAGCAGTCTCCGGAGGCTCACCTATTTCGCCTAGGCCTGACTGCTTCAGAGCAATGTCCACTCTGCCTCAGCAAACGCATGGATGCTGCTGCCCACCTTCTAACGTGTCAATCGATTCAGAGCAGTAACAATGACATAACATCACTATACTGGCAGGCGCGGCACCAGATGGCGGTATCGCCAAGAGTGGGCTTTGGATAAAGCAAAGTAAGTCTCCGAAGTCCAGACAAGAACCGTGCTCCCCAAGACGACCACTGCTGCAGACGATGTTTGGCGTGAATGTTGTTCTGTCCAGGACACCGCCCACCTGTTGGTCTGTCAGGCACAGCTGACGATTTATTTTTAGCGATCCAAGCCTCCCAAGCTGCCCAATATTGGACTCTTTCAATGTTCCTGGGCACGTGAAGTAAGTAAGTAACTAATTAAGTAGCCTAATTAGTAAGTAGAGTTCTGTTTAGGAGAGATGGGGCAACAGCTCCATGACTTTCTAACTATAATGAGAGTGGTCGAAACAGACACGTGACAGGTGCCACTAGAAATTCAAAAAGTATCCTTATAGGAAGCGAATGTCCCATTTCTACTATTTAGTATAGAACTTTATAATAGAAACAGGCAGTTAAATGGGGTGAGAAACTATAGCGCAATATAGCCGCGGAACATCACCAAAAATGAGACTACAATGGTTTGAATAGTATATATGAGTGGCATAGAAGCAAAACGGGCAAAGTCCATTTAAGTTAATATTTCAGGAGCGGCAAAAAACTATAGTTAACTACCCTGTGATTACATCTAAACCCTTATAATATAATATTTGAACTAGTTTAACGCTGGGCTATGCTATAATTAGCTTCTGGTAATTAATTCAACGGATAGATTTCAATCAGACGAATCTTGGGGTCAAAACTCAATTTCTGAAATTTGTGGACTTTGTCTGTTTTGCTTCTAAGCCACTCATATGACGTAGGATATAAAAAGTTTCCGAACAACAGTGCGTTGTACATAAGAATTAAGACTACCTAGGCTATAAAGAGAATTCCGAGCAAAACAAGTGCATTGCATAAGAATTGAGACTATACTCGTATGTACTACCCGAGCACGATATGCCATTTGGAAAACTTTGTTTAATCGAAAACCTGCATAAGGGAGTTTTTCCGATTTGTATAAGTGTTCCAAATGTCATCCTTAGGTACAAGGACGGATCCAGCCCAGTTTGGACGGGGGGGGGGGGGTAGTTGTGGGTCAAAATAGGAAAAACATAATATGTAGGATCGATTAAATTAGAGCGTAATAAATTAATTTACAATAGCTTTAGCAAATTTTGGGTGGGGGGGGGGTAGCTACCCCCCTTGTCCCCCCTGTATCCATCCATGCTCAGGTAGTACTTAGTAGGTACCAACCAAACGGCCTACCACCTACTAACAACGATAGTTAATTTTGTCTTACAAAACCCATGCTCCCTGGTATACGCGACTGTCTTGTTTCAATATCATGAGAGTTGTACCTGTAGCACTAGCAGCTCTTTACCCTTTAACTTAATTTCCAAAGAAAGGCTACTGTTGTACTCCCCCCTCCCTTCCTCCCTAGCTTCGTACACGATGGACCTATACTCTAGTAGGTACTATATTTTTCTTACAGACGTCTGGCTACTATAAGTATCACTCATTGTTAAAATTAACTTTGTATAGTTTTACGTAATAAAATTAAATTAAAAATTCACACCCGGTTTCGGCTCACGCCATCGTCAAGTGCGACTGAAAACAGATAAAACAAAAGGTATGCAAGCTAAAACAAAATAAAACTCATTGTCAGGATAACACACAGCATCGCATAAAGTAAACAATTTAAATTGAACAATTAAACATTAACCAATGGAAGCGCCAACAAGGGGGAACTACTTAAAAAGGTTATGTCATTAAGTAACGATTTTTTTTAAACCATAGCTTCAGAAATTTCAGAAATTTCATTGGATATTACATGGTGGTTTTTATTTTTCCCCTCAAAATCCGATTCTATCTAGTATCAAGCCATTTCATCTCGGGGGGGGAGGGGGGGATTTTAACCCCAATGAACCCCCCCCCCCTTGGCTACGGCCTTGCAATCATGAGAATGTTAATGCCTCCCATTCTTTGGGGGCTGAGCAACTCCGCCAAGTCATTAGCTGCGGTACAACAAAAAGAACTAAGACTGATAACAAAATTACATTACCAACCCAATCGAAAGAAATAAACCTTTACCCTTTATCAAAGTAGCCGACAGCTGAAAAAATCAGCTCTTCATATATGGAACAAAAACCTGACTAGACTCCTCAAACAAACAAATGACCGCAAAAATGGTCCAAGAAAAAGGAATAGATGGACTCCGGCACGTGACCACAATTGCAATTCGCCATTTAAAATGGAAATGTCAGAGTGCTGAGATTTTCAAACATAAATGAACTCAATTTCACGGCTGGCAACCTTATGCTGACCGTCAGCAACTGGGCGCAAGATCCTGATTACTATTCTCTTCTCAAAACGATCGAGACTAGGTGTTTACCCAATTTTAATAAAAACGGAACCTATGCCAAAATATTGTTGGAAACGAGTAATGCGAGACAATTTTTTTTTAATGATGCCTGTTCTACGAAATCCGTAAGCAATTATAGATATAGGAAGTTCAGGAACAGTAAGCAGTGAGGCAAGTGTCCCAAAACCAATGTGTCATTATACAATGACCCAGTTGGCATATCCTGAGAGGCTGTCGGATGAGAAAATGCTTGGATCAAAATCAGCAATATTTACGAAACAAAACCTGACCTACTTGGCAAATTCGTGAAAGCAATTTGCCCTAAACCCCCCTTCCCCTGCTCGTTTTGGAGCCTCTATCAGTATGAAACCCCTCGTTGCCTATTCATTACACTTGATTCTAGTTTATCACTTTTTCTGTCTGTCTTTTTGTAAGGGTAGAGAAGGGGGGCTATGTCTGCTATGAGGGGTTTGGCACGTTAGACGGTCGTTAGCAATGTGCTCTGGGGCGATCACCATCATAATTATGTTTTCGCTAGTGGTCTGGTACATAAAGTTATTTTATTGTAGCAGGCTACATTGCATTGGGGTTAGAAATTATTGTAGCCCGCCCGTAGCGCTCAAGATCATGATTATTTGTTGAAAAACTATCTAATGGAGCCTTCAAATGTGAATAAATGAGTAATTGGGAAATAACAAATTCAGTGTTAAAGCTGAGTTTCTTCTTTATTTATTTTACCTGTTTATTATTTTATTGACTTTAGTAAGAAAATATACCATAATTAAAATGTACACCAGCCATCACAGTGGAGCCTGGGCCACTGGTCACTCTTCTACACTCAATTCGGACGACAAGCAAAGATACACATGCGCTAGTACACTACAATTCCGACATCATATCATACATACCTATCTGTATAAAAACTGAAAACCCTATGGCACTCTACACCTCTACATGCTGGTCATATACACGACCTGAAAAATTCGATATTTCACATATTTTTAATGTGACCTAACACGTTCTTGAATTATTATTATTATTATTATTATTTTTTTTTTTATTAAAGCGCGGGTCCCTGTTGGGAATTTGCGCTAGGAAATTGAGAATGTTTACCGATTATTTAGTGGTAGAGAGTTATCCGTTCTTTTGTGTAAGTAGTGGGGAGGGGGGGGGTGTGGTTAAATGTTGAAGAAGAGACCGGTGGCTCTTAGGAATTGAATGATATTATTTGTGGCTGTTATTGTGTTTCCTAGAGCATCGGAGAGGGAGGAGGGTGCTCGTAGGACGGAGGCTCGTTGGACCGAGTAGGTTGGGCAATCGAGAAGAAGGTGAGCTATTGTGAGGCCCACTCCGCACCTTGTGCATAGGGGGGGCGCCTCATTCCTCATTAGATGTTTGTGAGTGAGGTTTGTATGCCCTATTATTTATACGGTACTGTACTACAATACATATCATTCCCAACAACACGGTTGCATAATTACAAATCTGAAGGGTTTGCGGATGGAACACGGGGTCATTGGCCGCCCGCAATGATGCATATTGCTGCACTTGCACTTCCGCATATTCTTTTCAAGGCCGGTCATCACTCATCAACCCTATTTAGAATCCAAGTTCAGCGTTGTCTTGTCATTTCTGCTGCTTGTTTCATGTGATGTGAAAATTAATCACAGATGTGATTAACTTTCACAGCATGTCGGCAAAGTCCCAAAGTGCTTTGTGGCTACAAATAAATAGGTACATAGCCTAAAAATATAGAAACCTATAACTTCTTATATAATACCAATATGTTGAGAAAGGTAAGTTTAAAAAGGGATCACTATATAAAATATAAAGTGAAATATTACGAAGACTGCTAATAAAATATGTTAAATCCAGCCAGTTGAATCGACAGCTGTCATCAGCATAGGCATGCACGACAATATAATAAACTTAGTAAATGTAGGTTATACCATGGCTCTGTCGCTTGTCGGTGCATGCAATTTCAGACCTAAACTAAGACGTAGAAGCCATAATTAAATGGTTGATAAATAGTGGACTAGACTCAGTGGCGGCGCTAGAAATTTTAAGGCGGGGGGTCATGGAGGGGCATGACTTCTATCTGAGGGGGGGGGGGGCAATGAAAAAACAAAACACTTTTCATTGGGAGTAGGTATACCGTTCAATAATTCTGCAATTTAACAAGATGTAAAATATCTCAAAACTGGGGGGGGCCCCGGAGTTTAATAGTATAGTAGCCTGCTACGTCGTACAATACTAGTACAATTATGACGTTTACTTTTTTTTAAAATCTTTTTTAGTTCAGGGATGGGAAAGTTTTAATGGGTCTACCTAGGCTACAATAATTATTAAGTGTAGAATGTACCTATTGTCCTATTAATTGTTTTTTTTTTTAATGTTTCAATACACGTTTACTACTACTAATAATATAATAATAATAATAATAATGTACGGTAATGAAGCATTGAGCATCATATTACAATCGTTTGGGCCTAGTTATCATTAGCAAGCAATTCACAATGCAATGAATTTTGTGGCTAGAATAAGACTGCAGGCGACGTTGTTTTTGTGCGTAAATTAAAATAGGCTAAGTCTTACCTGTGGTGTCAAAGAGAGTTTTCTTAATTATCAAATTAGCCGTTACTGCTTATTTAAAGCAAAACATACAGTGTCGTATTTTTTTAATAAAGCAATACTAAGCAGATTATAATGATTTAATCAAATATTCTGTCACTAACACCAGTTTTCTAACAAAATAACTGACACAGAAGGTGTCAGGTCGAAGGAGTTCCAAGCCTTTGGGCATCACGAAGTAGCGAAATTTAGTTACTTCTACTTCAGGTCTTCATAACATTGACATCTCATTTATGGCTCTAAGATTGATATTTCGTGAGATAGATTACTTTTTGAAGAAACAAATTAATGGTGCCTACCAACCCTGCAAAAACATGGCTATGCAATTGTGCACCGGGCCCTTAAACCAATTTTTTATGGTGTTTTATTTTAACACTTTTAATTATAGTGGAAGGAACATTCTCATCCCTTTCGTGATGTTCTCAGATTATTTATTTAAAAGTTATTCCAAAGTAAGTTATGTTTTATAGCTTGCAACTCTCTAAGGGCCTAATTACTGGTTATCAGATGGCGAGCTGGTGGCTGCGGGCAAAAGTCTCTACGGGCCAATTTAAGCCAAGTAAATGGTCAGCCTACCTAAATTCTAAGGTACAGTATGTGTGAATATTATTGAATCCGGATTAAGAATCGAATATTTAATACGCTCCGCCCCCTTTGGTAACAACATGTACCAAATAGGTAATCCTGTTTTTCTGCAGAAATCAAACTAAGCAACAGTTATAGTCGTTATCTTAATGTTTGTAAAACATGGCTGTTATTGATTGGGGGCGCCAATGGCTATTTTGTCCTTAAAAATTTACCATCACTGAATGAAAATTGAAAACCGATGAAATTTATAAATTTAACCTACTATCCTGAATAATTTTTCCATATCTAAGTGACATCGGCTCCCCTGTTCTTTGATTTATTCGTCGTGTTTTATTGTTAGAATCCAAGATAATTTGATCTTTTCCTGCCTTTTTTTTTTAATTTTAAAAGGTTAATCGCATGCGAACAATTAAATGAATGCATCAGATTCACCTCTTCAATCCCCTCAATGAGTAAATTGAGGAGGCTGTTTATAAACATGGCCAACTCCAAGTTTTAGAATTTTTCAGGAGAGCGGATTTTCTGTTGAAAATTGCATTAAGTTTATAGCTAACCCCAGGCTTCTCAGCGCTTCTTAGTTCTGTGTGCAATCTGGCTTTTGTCACTTTATTTTACAACGTGCAGGTGGACATTAAAATTTTCTGCAAGGTCGGATTAAAACCCAATTTTGCGAAAAAAATGGAGTTGGCCACGTTTGTAACCAAGCTCCTCAATTAATACTTGTGCTGTTACGACACGTCTCCGATCGCAGGCATGTTGAGACGCTACCACCTTGCCATCGAAGTCAATTAATAATTTATAAGTACCTATAGTATAAGGAAAGCTTTGTGATGGTGCATCTCAATTTTTATCAAGCCGTGCATTGTTTTCCAGAACCAAAGGTCCTACCGCAGTTGGTATAAGCCGGGTAATGTTTACCCAGACTTGGTGGGAATGGCCCTAAGTGTGGCTCCCACCAGCTGCAGAATTTCCTGTGGTAAGTAGAATCAAACAGATGCAATCTAAACATGCATTGGAAAAGATGAAACATATTCTGCAAACAATACCACAGAACGAAGTGCAAGACAATATCATTCCTAATCCAAACTTACTTGCAGTTGGTGAGAGACGCGCCAAGAATTTGAAATAAAACCAAACACCATTAAAATACAACTTAATTTAATAAATAAATAATAAAAGACACGAAATACTTTGGCCTATACACCATAAGAAATACTGAGAGTCTTTTCAGTCAGACTTAATCCAGTCAAAGTACCAAATTCAGAGGAATTCACTAAAAAAGAAGTATTTGCTTTAAGTAAAAGGTTTGCAAATGCCTATACCATTTGTTCCATTACCTAAGCACAGAACCACAATTTACTCCTCGAAGCATAGGCTCCAGATTAGTGAATAAAAAGGTCTTACTTTCCTTCATGAATTCCTCTGAATAAGTTAATCATTTACCTTACACAAAATTTAAGTTATAACATGATTACTTTTATCCATAAAGGTATCAACTTGATCGTACAATTATGCCTCTTTCCAAATTGTATTTAGAGAAACCGGTTCTTTTGCAGTTACATCAACAACGATCAGTGGTCTCTACGATCGCGTTCATGATTGGGATTGCCAGAAACCTGTCAGACTTGCTAAAATCATGGGACTTGGCAAATGCAATCCTAGCGGAGCAAAAATAGTAAGGACTTACTTAGTACGTTGAGCATGGCTAAACTAAGAGTAATAAAAACGCCATTGGCATAGCTTGCGGAAGCACAGTGCTTTTTGTTGGAATTATTGACATGACATGCATTGTGTTGGACGGTCGATGAAGAGAGAATTGAGACGGTAAGGAATACCCGGACCACAGCGGAGCAAAATAGGACAAAGAGAAAGAAAGGAAGACATGGACATATGGACGGAAACTGTATTTGACTCCGAGCCCCCACCTTGCCGGGGTGGTTTGCTCAACATTGCCACAAAATCCGTCGCCATCTAAGTTATGTTATGTGATAACGTACAATATTGACGCAGAGTCAGAGAAAAACGCAGCTTTGCCCCCCACCGGCGAAGTAGAATTGATGAACTTGCACGCCATTCTAATGGCAACAAGTTCTGCCGTGAAGGGACAAAGGTCTTGAAGAGCAAGTAGTAGCAATACTCAACAGGCTTCAATGCATACGATATATGTAAAATGCTTACGTCCCCAATAATGAAAAATGCCTGATTTACTCTTGAGTCACTCATTGTTAAAAATTACTTTGTCAAGTTTTACGTTCAAACATGGTTTGGTTTTTACTGTTTTCTTACACTTGACGATGGCGGGAGCCGAAGCCGGTTGTATGTGATTTTTTACGTTTTAACGTAAAACTTTACTAAGTAACTTTTCACAATGAGTGACAGCAAGTTTTACAAAGTTACTAAGGAGACTATTATGTATATATTACTCTTGAGTAAAGTGAGACGTGAGAAACCACTGAACGGCTGAGCCAACGATAACTGACAATTTGGAGAGAGGCCGCGAACATACACGTACAATAATGGCAGAGATTGAAAAATAGACACCTATGTTAAAATATTATGGCCACAAAACATTATGTGATGCGAAAAGTTTAGCAATGGCAATGGTGGCAGAAATCACACGGACTTTGCTCTCGCTCGGTCTGAATCTCGGAAAAGGAAGCTCAGTTTATCATTCGTTCGCGCATATGTCTCAAAAGCATCTGCAACAATAATTACAAAACTAAAATTAAAAAACAACTCAGCCAATACCCTGAAATCTACAAAAACAGTCTTTTATAGTAACAGCCACCCAGAATATCACCATGTTTCATTCGCAAGTTATTGCAACTTATTATTATTAGCTTACTTGTCTTCTTATATTTTTTAAAAAGATTAATCGCATACAAACAATTTAATGAATGTATCCGATTGACCTCTTCAGTCGCCTCTGTAGGTTAGTACCTGTGTTGAGCTACGACACGTCTCCGATCGCATGGCGTGTAAAGACTCACATAAGTGCAAGCACGTTACCACCTGGCCATCGAAGTCGATATATATAGCCCTATGTTTTAGTTTTTAGTTTTAGTATCAGCTATTAGCTATAGGCGGGGATTCCACCAACGTCAATAGTGATATTAAATGTAGTTTTGACGTGGTTTGACGGGGTAGCAGACATTTTTAGTATGTCTTTAATGTCAGCTACCACGTCAAAACTACATTTACTATCACTATTGACGTTGGTGGAATCCCCGCCTTAGTAAAAGGGGGCCCAGCACAGGCTCGTCGTAAAGGATCCCCTCCTATTTATTTATTTTTACTGAATTCCTTCGGAGCAGGGGAGTACCAGTCGAAGAAGAAGAAGCAGAAAAAAATTATAGGCGGAAGCTTGAGCGGGATAATTAGTTATGTATAAATGTTTTCAATATATTGCACCTTGTCCGGGGTTACTGGACAAGGAAAAAGTGAAAAAAATTCAAAATAAAAATCCTGTCTAGCCTAGTCCTAGTGTATATTACTATTACTAGTATTTATTTGAGAGGCACGTAGTAGTGGGGGAGTATCACATATTACACCCGGCTGACTGGAGTTGATTTTTGAAGGTGATGAGTTACTACCTAACTTACCAAATGTTATAGTTGCGGAATCTATAGCGACTGCTTTGAAGATGGCCAAGCTCTTCTCGGAATTCCATGAAAGAGCTCGCGAAGTCACTGAACAGAATTGCGAAAACGAAATCTCTCCTTTCTCACCTTGGCCCAGCATCTGAAAACAGATCAAGTTTAGACAATGGACATAGTATATTTCTTATGAGTCCATAGGGAAATTACGTCTAAACCCAATGTTTTTATTGAATTGATCTGATTGGTTGGGCGCAAGCATTTTCCTGTACGAAGTAATTTGTCTCTGTATTCCCCCTATTCACACTCGAATATTATTACAATATTCGATCCAATAAATATGGGTCCAACAATTGTTGAAAGAATAATACCTAAATTCAGATTCAAATCGTATCTTTCAGCTTACTCCAAAAAATATATATAATTACAAAGAGTTTCACGGCCGGACTCTTCTTTTTACATGCCCTCCGATGAAAAGGTGGCTAGTGTGGGATTCAAACCAACAACCTTTGGAGTGAAAGTCAGAGCCTGTACCACTTTATTACATATATTTTCAATTTATTGACAATTAGCAAAGTCAATACTTACAATAAACATGTGGCGCAGAATGGATATTAAGTTGCCGTTACAAACTACTACGAGGACGGTAAGCACGTATTCACTCCAGTCAATTACTCCACTACAATGCTGAAATAGAAAACAACTGCAATTACAAAAAGGAGTTCAAATAAAAATAAATTACGGCATTTAATTAAGACTGGCCACACCTGTTTTTGGCCCAAACTTTTTTATAAGAATCCAAAATGGAGGTACACGGATATACTGTAGGTACACCCCAGCAACATATAGCAAATCACCAACTTACAGTATCACACAGCTCAAATAGTTGCTTCAGCGGCAGAGACTCGGGGGAAACAGCCAGTCTATCCGCGAACTGGCCTGGATCAAGACTGGCGTGCTCTAGCGGCCGAGTGAGGAACTGCTCGTCGGCCTGCGAGGTCTTGAGTTCGAGACAATCTCGCAGCCGCTGAAACTCAACGAGACTGCCGGCTAGCGGCAGATGGAGACGTTTGGCCACCGTGAACAGGCGGCAGTCGTCGTATGTGTAGTTCGTTACCGGCACCTCTAGTGCTCTGCAAACATGTCACCAGAAATTAGTGATCTATGTCTACGACGAAATTGACTTTTTTATAACCCAAACCAATAGAAGAATGGGAAAAATTACCAACTATCTGTGAAACTGCTTCACTTCCAATATTCAGTATCTGATGGAAACAAAACCATTCCCCCAACAACTGGGAAGGATAACAGAGAAAACCAGCTCCTTGCATTTTCCTCCTGAGTTAGACAAGCAAAAGACGTTTCCTGGTTTCTTCAACTTCTCTACAGCCCTTGGCCACACTCCTACAGTCAACTCGGCTTTGCAAAACGTTGCAACATCTATACCGACTCCCAACCCGCGCCGGTTTCCAACGGATTATAGACGTCTCAGCCGCAGTCGTCTTCCCGTCATGGGCCTATGCCTGCTACTATGTCAATGGAAAGCGTGTCTCAGTGTGTCCATTGTCGCTTGCAACCGGTGTAGGCTGACGTCGAGGACATGTACCAGGTCACCAACAGCATTTAGCGGAAGCAATACCAACAATAATGTCTAAATCATTGAGGTCGTTGGCATAAGGCAAAGTCCACAAAAAGCCATTAAAAATTAATAAATGCCTTTTAAACGGGCTTACAACTATTTATTAATATCGTGGGTATGTGGTTTACCTGTATGAAAACACTATGCCAATGCCTTTTGCCTTTGTCTCGAACTATTTTAATGATACGATCAGCATACTTTGGCTACTTTTACTATTTTGGAAGAGTTTTTGGACGTATGCCTGAAGTTGCTCATTGAACCAACGGCCCCATTGAATTTTCCGACATTATTGATAGTATTGTATCCGCATAAATCATGGTCGGTACACGTCCAGAATGTCCACCCACACCGGCTACAAGCGACAATGGACAAGCTTAGACATTCTTACCAATGGCAACTGCAACAGGTGTGAGCGTAACATAACCAAGTCTGTGAATAGGAACAGGCTGTAGTTACCTGGCCATAACCTGTCGAACATTGTGTGCGAACAGTTTGGGGTTGGCCCTCTCTTCAGCATTGGGTTTATACACGGGAAGGAACTCTATCTCGCAGCTACTGTGCACCTGCGTCAGCGTCAGCCAAAGCAGCTTCAATCTGCAACAACACACAGTTTATCAACAAAGGGTTGTCACTATGTTTTTCGAAGGGAGATTGTCAGATGGGCTACTGTATTGTAAGAAACTATGTATTGCGTTTCAATGAGGTTGCTCAGGGACCGTCTCAGATAGTTCGTTATGGTCTGTGTTTGAGAGTGTGGGTGAAGTAATTCACCGTTGGAATATTTGATTGAAAGTTACAGTTGTGTGTGACGGTTAATATCTTTAAAAAAATTAATTGTGGAGTTGACGACAGTGCTATACTGCCAGGAAGGTGGGGTAGAGTGTGAGGTGGTGGTAGGTTTTGCCCGGATGAGCTTCAGTTATAAATCTACTGCAATATTTTTACATTTTCGGCAATCCGTTGCAAAAGACTGTTTTCAGGACTTCCTAAATCAATACAACACTACGTCAACTTACGCTCCGGGGCCTTCCCACGTCCACGTGACCGTGTCCAGCTTGTTCGGGTACCGGATACAGACGGGCTGGACCGGAACTCCGGGGTAGAAGGCGCCACATTTGAATGTGATGAGACAGGAGCGGTTGGTGCAGGTGCCCTCGGGGAAGATGAGGATCTGCGGCCAGTCCACAGGCGAGTTGGCCCGCCGCGATATTTCACGGATCGTGTTTTGACGCGACTCGGCGTCCTCGCGCCACACGTACACAGGTTGTGTGTAGTTAATCAACTCTGTAATACATAAAAACATTTAGTTACAGTTCTAATTTGAAAGATAGGATCAGCAAACATGGACGAGCATTACTTAAGAGATCTTGTAAGGCCACCGCCACGCACAGCCAAGTGTGGGCGACTGGATCCTATACTACAAGGTTTCGCCTACATTAGAAAAGTCCCAATTGAACTGAAAGCGGCGAGAAACCCTTCTAACTTCCCTAAATTGCTTAGAAACCATCTCTTAGAGAAAGCTTTCTACACTGTCACTGAGGCACTAGCACAATAGCAATGACAGAACTACCTGATTTTGACGATTTTACTTTATACTTTCTTGTCAATTACTTGTATTGTATAATCTAACAGAAATATATATTTATTTATTAATAGAAAATCGGAGGGTGAAAAGCCGAAAAAACCTTAAAGGTGTAAAAATCAAATATCTCATGATAGGTATATTAATTGTAAATTTGTCAAAAATATCAGCACAAACAGAAGAAATTTGTCTGAGCATTTTAATACATAAATTATGATGTACCTCTTTCCAACACACATTGACCACAATGTCAAAAACAATTATAGAATATTATTTATAATACTACAAGATATACTAGGTAGTTCTTATGAAATAACAGTAAAAATTAGCACAGATACAACAATTACAGCTGAATCATGACCAATATTGGTTAAAATAAATTAGCGTTTAAATCTAATTCCATTTCGCATACTCCATAATTTCCACGAGTCTTGAAAGTCCAAAAATTTCAAGAAGACACGTGGAAATGGAATGCGGAATGCGCTATGGAACGCTGCGTTGATTGATGGGTGAATGAATGGATTTAAACCCACAGTAACTTTACCCGGGCAAAGTAGTGTTGAAAGAAAGCTTCTGCGGGGAAAACTACACAAAATACGTATGCACTGGTTGCATAATCATGAAAACGCAGGCGAAGTTGGGCGTGCAGACACTTACGGCAAATCACCTATTAATGTCACAATCTAAATAGAACAATACACAACAACTTACAAGCCAACGATTATACATAAAAATACGCAAGCTCAGCAAACTACGATAATCCTAGCCCAAATAAAATACTAAACCAATATTCAATTCATAGGCCTATGACGTTCAGTTTCACACAAAAGCCAGTAAAAAAGATGCAAAAACAACTCACTGCCAAGCCAGGGATTAAGACCACTCTCCCAGCGCGCAATAATGGAGGGAAACCCTGTCACGTAGACAACAACGGCATCGAGGAATGTCGAGTGGGGGGCGATGACGAGGATGGGCGCCTCGTGCCGCGCCGCCTGGCGCCCCTTCACTATGATGCTCATGCCGCCTATGCGGTACGTCAGCTGCCCCACGATCGCGATGATCTCGCGCAGCTTCCTGAAAATTGCCACAACTTACGCTCCTCATTGTCGTCGGTTAGCTCCAGTCCCCCGGGATTAGTCGTGGTTGGTTGCCATGTCAACGGATTGTTAGTGGATGCGTTATGAGCGAATCGGACACCCCTTCTACGCCCTTTTTGTACAATGTCTGATTGATCATGAAATATCTATCATAGAGCCATAAATAACAACAGGTTAAGCATACGAAATGCTCCTGTAAACTATTTATATAGTAAGCCGACACTAGCACAGTCCCAGTTTTTCAAGGCGTGAAAAACAATGTAAGGATATGTTAGGCCCACGTCTTCAAAAACTATTGCCAAAGGGTATTAGTGTCGGCTACATACAATGTATTAAAATGTAGAAAAGCTTATCGTCTACTACTTGATAGAAATTTAATTGTGTACAAAAAACTAGTAGTGGGGTATCCGACTTAATGTCACTTGCTGGCCCTTTTGCGACTTTCTCATGCTACTCAAAATAACGTACCTTTTATTGTCGTGTGTAGCCAAAGCTGTAAACTAATTTAACAACAGAAGAAACATAAGCTGACAGTTTCTTCTTGCTAGGTATTTTCTTATGTCGGTTGGAAAGTGACGATGAAACTATGAATTTACGTTTGCACAATTCCCACTCGGGTAGCTGCGACGATCTTTTGTAAAATAATTGTCTGAGAGGTAATATTTTCCTCAGTCTGATATCGTGCATAGGCCTACAATTTACGTAGGATGTGCGTCACAAAATATGGAAAACAACCAGCCGATATAAACTCCCTCGGATGATGATGGTATGCTGACATTAAAGAGGCAATTTTACCCCTTGAATCAAAGGGAAACGGTACTCGTAACACCCCATGTTCGCCATTTTCAAAGAAATATTGGCATTTATTGTAGCTTCAGCACAGTGATTACAGTGTAATATCGTATTCAAAGTTCAAAGTACCCACGGTACATGATTAAACCTTTATAATACCTACGGGTATAAAATTAGTAGTTTCATCACATTTAGGTTTCTGTGAGGAAAAGTGGAGGCACGTTATGCATTAGAACATGGTGGTGCCACCATACCTACACGACAATGAAGTCAGACATAATATTGTAGCATTATAATATGGCATATAATACTGACATTAAACTAACTTAGACTGAAGAGACAACCTCCTCGGTATAACCAGTTTTAAAATTTAAAATTTAAAAAAATCTGGACTTGGTGGGATTTGAACCCACGAGCTAAGCCTTGCCAGGACATCGTATTAACTGCTGGATCACAAGCCCGCTTAAGTACAGAGTTTGCTAAATCCTAAATTTATATCTTGGTCTTCGACAAGATTCTTATTTGTTAGACAGGTTAGCACCAGCTACACAACTATTTACCTAATAGGTCTGTGAGCTAACTTTAACATCAAACTTCTTTACCGAGCCATTGTTATGGAGCGTTACTTACGGGAGTATACACCCCCCCCCCCCCTTTCTTTATGTGTCTTTACTTGACATCTCTCTTCTAATTGTTCTCTAATATCACTTATTCTCATAATTGCCACGATCCCACGAACGATATTCCGTCTTTGTTTTTGTTTTTGAACAGATTTAACCCACAAATATGGAACTTAATTTAACATTTGAGGTATTCTAGGATTCTCATTTTTCATTGACAATTGCGCCGTTTCGACATAACTAGGTTAAAATTATAGATTTATATTCCTGCCGATTGAAATTGCATATGATCCCTCCCAGTAACACATTTCTTAAAAAAAAGAAGATAAATTTGAAAAAAAAACCTTAATTTACAAGACTATCTTATTTTATTTTTTGGAGCATGACGAATACATTTTACTAAATGCCCGTACCATCACCACAAGTTACAACCTCAATTTCTACACAACAAATACACACACACAAAGCAAAAAAGCCATG
This sequence comes from Psococerastis gibbosa, assembly GCA_963971405.1. Classification (NCBI taxonomy): domain Eukaryota; kingdom Metazoa; phylum Arthropoda; class Insecta; order Psocodea; family Psocidae; genus Psococerastis; species Psococerastis gibbosa. The sequence continues at coordinate 48,008,633 of OZ020487.1, forward strand.
CACCAAACTTATAAGCAAAAGAAAAAACCGGAAGCGTTAGTAAATTGAGCCCGTACTTCCAAAGAATGGGACGAATGCAGCCTCGGCCTTGGCGACAATGCTAGGCGCCCCCAGGTACACGACGGCAAGGGCGTCGAAAAAGGAAGAGTGGGGCGCCACTGCGAGAATAGGCGCCTCTCGGAAGGAGGCGCGGACGCCCTTCACCGACACCCAGTGGAAACTCCCCACGCCAAGCAGCAAACGAACTAATTTTGCAGCCACAATTTTGAAATGCCTAGAAAAGTGTAAGCCAATATTTGGTTAGTCATGTCCAGCCATAGTTACTCCGAGTAAAAAGAAATAAAAAATTGTATGAGAGGGACTGGAACCCCCGTGTCTTCGCCTCGTTGGGGCGTTTTGGTGACCCAAAATAAGCCAGGGTTCGAGTCCGGCTCTAGTTCAATTTTTTCATGTTTTCCTTTGACTAACATGAGCTTTGTACAGGCTAACTTTTAAGTAGTTAATGAATGGAGTTCATAAAAAGAAGTATTTACATCCATAGTAAAAGGTGAAAGAAAGAAGCTACAATATTCCAATTTCCCCCAATAGATACAGTATGTTAAGAACCATATTTACTACTAGAAGCAAAATCTTCTGCTCCAGCAGCATTTGCTCACATTTTATGAAGTAAAAGCTCTTTTTATGAATTCCATGAATGTTGACTGCAATGTAAAGTATGAGTATAGCGACTAAAATACATTTTAATCGTTCAGTAATAATAGTACATCCATGATAACGCACCATGTACCATGACGGTCGAAGGTACCCAAAACCGTTCCAAAACAGTCACACATGAAAATGCTATACAAAAAATGTAAATGAACTGTTAGAGTAGTAAATAACCATCAACGAAACTTTTCATTCAGAGAGGTAATTCTGGTAAGGCGGGGTTTCCACCGACCCGCTAGGGCTAAATACAAATACGGAGACGTGGTAACAGACATTCAAGACTTAGGCGGGGTTTCCATAGACCTCGCATTGCAGAATGCAAATGACATTGACGGAAATGTTTGTTTTTATTAATTTAATATTTTTTTTTAATTTAATTAACATATCACATGACGTCATTATTTAATTTTAGTTTGTTTGTGATTTTACTGTATGATCATTGATCAATTTTAACTATGGCATAGAGTAAAACAAACATTTCTGTCAATGTCATTTGCATTCTGCAATGCGAGGTCTATGGAAACCCCGCCTAAGTCTTGAATGTCTGTTACCACGTCACAGTATTTGGATTTAGCCCTAGCCGGTCGGTGGAAACCCCGCCTAAGTAAAAGTGTCTTGAAAATACACATCAACTGTAAGGTAGCTACAATGTTACAATTTTCCCTGCACTAAAATAAAATTATCCAGATAAGTCACTTTAATGGGAATGTTATACCCATTAGTTCCAACAGCTAGATCAAGGGTAACATTTATGTTGGTTACTCTGAAGGGGCTGAGCCGCAGGTGGCGGATAGCGCATATGGTGGCTGCGGTCTGGTGGTAAGGTGCCCATTCCATTGACCGGCTAGGGCTATTTCCAAAAACGGTGACGTGGTAGCAGACATTCAAGACATAGGTGGCGTTTCCACCGACTTCACATTGCAGAATTGACGGAAATGTTTATTTTCCTCTATGCCATAGTTAAAATTGATCAATGATCATACAGTAAAATCACAAACTAAAATTAAAAAATGGCGTCATGGGATATGTTAAGTACAAACATTTTAATAGATTTCTATAAAAAGAAAAATTCTAATTTCCATCAATGTCATTTGCATTCTGCAATGCGAGGTCGGTGGAAACGCCACCTAAGTCTTGAATGTCTGCTACGACGTCCCCGTTTTTGTAAATAGCCCTAGCCGGTCGATGGAATGGGCGCCTAACCCGAGGCTGACTATGTGACGGGGCGAATAGTTGCCACGGCACTCTTTTGTCCTGGGATTGGGCCCCGAAGCTGGAGGAACTCAACGGCATAACGATGCACAAGGCAACGGGAAACCCCTGCATTGCAACTCCCTAGTACAGACATCATGACTAAGTACGTTTGATACTGTACACTCTTGACTTCCTTCCTACTTGTCTACGATTGCCATGATGATCGCTAATCTTCGATAGAAGAGGCATTACACAAGAAGATCCTAATAAAAACGTAGAGGAACATTTCTTCTACCTTACGACATCTCAGATGGATATTTCATTATTATCGATATTTCCTGCGAAATTGTGTTTTATTAAAAAAAAAAATTGTGTAATACCTAATTCCAGATACATTAATTCTGACAGACAAACGACAGACAACACAACACATGCTAATTATTGCACTAATTAATCTGGTCCGAATAATTAATATCTCACGGCATTTCCGTTTGATCTGGTACTCAACGTCAACAAAAGCCCATTGGGATTATTGCCGGCTGCGAATTTAGGACATAAAAGCCTGGCAACAATGCGTTAACCCATGTCACCCAACAATTCCACCTATATTATTACCCCGCGAAGGCTGCTGGGCGGTTCCAAACCGAATGTACGCACCAAACTACACATATGAGGTATCTACACTTTCCCTAGAACGGAATACGACAAAACAATCATGCCTTATTTAAGTGCTTCCGAATTAACTAAATCGTTCTTAAAAGTGAACCTTCATGCGCACAGGCGTTGCAAAATTCTGCTAATGATCACACGGGCCAACTACGTACTATGTAGTTATTTCCACTACTCACATAGTCAGTTTTTTTCTTTATAGAATCTAACTTCACAGAAAATCGTAGAGACATAAGGTCGTCCATTAATAACGCGATGTTTTTAGAGAATTTTTTAACCCACCCATGATGACACGTGGTGAGATTTAAGACTCCCCCCCCCCCCGCCGCACCCAAAATCACGCTTGACGAAAAAATAAATGCATTTGAGAACATACGACACCCCCTCACCTAGTGATATTTTGTTATTTTTAGCACCCCCCCCCCTCCCCCATTTCGAGCCTCATGAGACTAATGGATACCCCTCCCCCCACAAATGAGATGTTATATAGCAGAAGATATGTTCCTCTAAATTTCGACCTATAGCATGGGGCCGTCACTAACACCAGTTGGCCACAGTTTAGGAACTCCTTCGACCTGATATCCTCATTGGCCGTAATTGTTTTACAAATCAAATTCAATAACTGTCACCGATTGGTGTTAGTGACGGCAACATAATGTACATCAAAATGGGGAAGAACATTTTTATGTTTTATGACGTCGCATTTATGACGTCACCATCGATGTTTCCGGTTTTTAAACCGGTGAGGTTTCCCACCTCCGAATAATTACAAATTTGGGATGGCGTTATACTTTCCTACTTAGCCTATGTATTTAATTTAGAGAAGGAAACTTTCTGTCTCTGTGAAATCTTACAGGGTTAGTTTGGTTGTCCTATGCTAGTAAACCTTGAGACTCATAAGCTAAGAATAAGATACGTAACTGTAAATGATCTCTTTGGACCTAACGTAAAGTACATTAGTTCGTAATCAATGGAAATGTTCAATTGACAGTCGTGAGCAAAGGTCGCAGTGGCGACTAATCATGTAGCATTTAATATTCACTAGACGCCACTGGCCTTGTGTTTTCTGGCACAAAAGCACCATTTGTCCCCTAGCGATGGCCTTAAGCGCACCAACGATAAAGGAAGGAAATGTCCCGGCGGAAGAAAAGGGTACTTGAAAGGCCAGAACCAATGTCCATGGATCCGTGCAAACAGTACTACCACGCGGGCGTAATACTGTCCCACCATGCACACTATGCATTGGAACGTGGTGGTGCCGCTTTACTGCAGTACATTAAACACGGTACAGAATTCTGAATTCAGTTATGAAGTAAGGCGCCACCCCTATATTCCAATGCATATCGGTGCGCCAGTATTCCTCTCAAAAACCTTTCTAATCGCGGTGGTACCAAATACAAATACACCACTATCTGTTTTTGAAACAAAATCAAATTTAGAAGGAAATATCATTCTTAGAGCTTCCACGTCACTTCGAAGAAATGTTCCTTTGTGCATTAAACTTTCAATTGTACATAATCTAGCCGTTTAGTATTAACTTATTCTTGGTGTTCAAAATGTAAACAAAACAATTTTGAATAGCACTTTCCATTCAAAAATTATCTTGTTTAGATTTTCAATCGCAGGTTAAGATTTCAAATAGTCGCCTTAGTAGGTCCGCAGGTCGAGGCTATGTTAATAATACCCAATCCGGTTTCGGAATACCGGGATTGAGGACTTAAAATCCAGTATTCTCAGGATTGACGAAAATGCCCCTGGAGTTATTCTCTAAGTACAAGCAGCCTTATAAGTGGGTTTTATACTTTGTCACTGTCATACAATACACAACTTATCATGAAGAAACCCCCGTTTGCAAAATAATGGAATTGCTTTCATAAAGGGGAAGGAGGTAGTGTTTATCAACGTCATATACTCTGCTATAGAAACTTGTGAAAATCAATAAATAGGTTAAGGTCATTGCGTTTAATTATCCCATTCCACACTGAAACCTTAGATATTTACAAAAAAAGAGCCAACAGTAGCTACAGTACTAAGTCCAAACTCCATTACCATGACAATCACATGTCATTATTCAGTAATATATACACAAATGGCCAAAAAGCTAGGCTATATTTTAACGGCTGTGGATTCGTCTAATCAGTGGTTTATACTTTATAGCAAAGGAATACATGTGGAATACAATAAAAAGCTATGTCTTACCAACGCGAGCCACCCGCCAATCCTAGCAATAAGGTCTATATCAGAGGTCCACTAGTATATAGGAGAGAATGAATGAATGGTTTATTTCCCATTCCGTTCTCGTTGAAGAATATTTTTGAATCTCTTTGACATATCAGAGCACGCCATAGACGCGTCCAGAAAACAATCCCATCTTCGTTGCTAGGTATGCTCTGAATTGTGTGCAAGAAGATAGACCAACTATCCGAAGTGGTTGAAAAATCCCCTCGCAAGAACGAATGTCCCATCTCTTCAATATAAAACTAGGTCCGTATTAGCCAAAATCGACTACCATAAATCTGTTTTTAACAACAGGACACCAGAGCCGGCATTACAAAAATTTGTTTTCTTGTGAGATCCCATTTTTTTTTTTTTTCAATTTTGGCCTAGTTTTCTACAAAGAGGACTATCGCGCAATGGTGGCCAGTGGGTCAATACTCACTTCCGCCATCCAGTCATAGGCTTCTCCCTGAGCTCGGCATCGTCGACCCCGTAGAGACCGACACAGGCAACGCACCACGCCAAAACCAACAGCCCGCAAATCGCCGCCACCCTCAACGGCAGCACGGCCACAGTGAAGATTACAGTCTGAAAAACACAATCAAACATTTATACATAGTAATAATAAAAATATGTCAGTACTATTGTAGCTAGAACAAAATGGAACCCCCTCCCCCTTTTTTTGCAAAATCAAATTTCTCATGAACCGATTGTAGAGTATTGTATTGTACAATATGAGGTGTCATAAAGACAAAGTAAGAAAGGTTGCACTATATTTTACTATATAGTATGGTGATATACATTACTACCATATATGTGGCCACAGTTACATGGCATCCTCAGTGTCCGTTCTATTCTGCACACAGACACTGAGGCAGCAAAAACGAACTTTGTAACCAGCCATGAGAGAAGATTCTAACAAGCAAGCAATAATAATATATGAACCAGAAGGAAATGGATTGATGGGGTTCAATAAAAAAAAAAAAATTAGTACCCCAAAAACCCACAAGTGCAATGGTAACAAAGATAAGTAAATTTGTGTGTTGTGGTGAAACGTGAGAAGGTAGGCTAATCGGCGACTGGATGTATGACATGGTTCCAAACTAATACCTATACGAGTAACACAATAAATTATATATTGGACGCTGTGCTGTATCATTTGACTGTTGCACACTTTCACTACAACTGATGCGCACACACTTGGATCCTACATGGGAGCTGTCATTCTCACAGGACCATTTATTCTTCCGCCAGCTTGACAACTCCAACTGATGGATGAACGAAATCTACAGAAGAACTATGATTACAATTACTGTGGCAGACATTTTTATTATATCGCGATATAAATATCGACAGTCAAGAACGGGTACTGCCATGATGGGGCCACGTCCCGTCGAAAGAAGGCAGCCAGATGACCTGATAAAACATATCGACGCAGAGGGAAAAAGAAGAAAAGGATGGCCCAGGCTAATTGTAGAAGCGAAAGTCCACCAAGATCTCAGAATTGTAGGAGCAACTGCAGCCGAAGCACAGAATCGCAAGGAGAGGAAGAGAACCTGCCGTATCGCTGACCCCTCTTAGGGATAAAGCGAGAAAAAAGTAAAAGTAAATATTGGCACTCTCTGTGGAGACTCCCTCAGCTACAACTCCACAGCCACTGGTCGAAACATGTTTTTTATGTTCTCTTCGACCACGGCCCACGAGTCCGGATAATTGCAGTTGTTTTGAAATAATTATAACATAGGTTCGATTGGTAATAATTCAATTTAATTAGATCGGCTCCACTAATGGGGTAATGGCGGTTCCCATAATTGTTTGAAAAGTTCCGCTGGGCGGCACAGCCACACAATGGCACATGGTGTAGCTTTTCCTGTGCATGGTCAGTGGAATCTATAATGCAATTCTTTTACAATGAAACAGTTGAAGGATATAAACTGAAACATAATAAATGAAAGCGTTGCCACTTCCCACACCACTTCCACATTACCACTTTAGCGACTTCAGAGGCAGGGTGGTAGCGTGCATGTACTTGTGCGAGTCTCTACATAACTTGCGATCGGAGACGTGTCGTAATTCGAAACAAGAGCTTATTAGGTTACTTAGTGAGGCGACTGAAGAGGTTAATTGGATACATTCATTAAATTGTTTGTACGCGATTAACCTTTAAAAAATAAAATAAAGAACCTATACACTTTAAGGGTGGCTCCCGCAATATGCAGTATTCCTTACCGAGCCTTAAGAAACTATCGAGGGACACTTCCTTATTAGTGGGAGTCGCTCTTGGTAGTTTAGAGCAGTGATTTGGTGGTAGCATGACGTCATGAAAAAAACCGAGTGTGTGCTTAAGACCGCACAGCAGAAGTGAAAATTGCATTGGCAATCCCAATCAATTTATATGTATAACCCTGGTAAATAATATTATGTATGTATATGGGGAGAACTACCCGCCTGATCACCACAATTATAGCATGGCCTGAAAGAGGAAGAATAGACGAAGACATGGGTATAATTTACATTGAGATAGACCTTCTACATCTGCTTTATACCCGCCCATGCAATTCAAATGGGATTGCTGGAAATGCGTCTCAGTTTACTAATTTTGTGTTCCACTCGTGTTTCAGGGGTGAATTATAAATTTTTATATGTATTTATATTCGTTTGAAACCTTAATTCATACTGCTTCTAATGAAACATTAAAAATTCATCTCGGTTGAAAATTGCAGGCCGTGGAATTTTTTTTCTCTATGCATGTAATGGTAAATGTACCCTTTGAACCTGTTTTCCGCCGAAACACGGATGGCTTACACACTCACCTGAGCCTGAACGAAGAGGCGGATAGTAAAACTGAATATATATGTCTGGAAAGAGTAAGAAAGGTGGAAAAGAACTAAAGTAGTTTGAAGATTTCAAAATGATATTAACCCCTCCAAAAACGCTGCTGAAAAAGGCCTATTTTCGCCGAAAATCCATCACGTTTCCACCCCCCAAAGTCGAACCCCTGGCCCTATCGCATCAAGTATAGCATGGCCTGAAAGAGGAAGAATAGATAAAGACATGAGTATAATTTAAATTGAGATAAGGCCTCTACATCTGCCCCAAAAAGTTGTTTTAAGCCCGCCCATACAATTTAAATGGGGTGTTCAGGCACCCCAACGAGCGTGTCGCGCCACGGGGTAGCCGTCACGAACCAGTCCAACTCACTGCCCTGCTAAAATCTGTGTGTGGTGCGCCTGAAGAAATGTTCAGTTAACTCTAACTTCTTTCTTATCTATTTCTTTTCTTTCTTTCTTCTTTCTAGCGAGCGTGTCGCGTGACGAACCAGCCCAATTACTACCCTTCTAAAATCTGTGTGTGGTGCGCCTGAAGAAGTGTTCAGTTAACTCTATCTTCTTTCTGATCTATTTCTTTCTTTCTTTCTTCTTTCTAGCGAGCGTGTCGCGTGGCGAACCAGCCCAACTTACTACCCTGCTAAAATCTGTATGTGGTGCGCCTAAAGAAGTTTCCACTTCAAAAACATGGTGGCATGACAAGTTCAACAAAAACCCCAAGAGTTGGCTTGTGAGTTTTATACAGCTGTAACCCAAAGGCCACATGCTGCGATGGGTGATTTTGTACAGATTTGACGTCTGCGGCGAGATGACTAGACATATTAGCCGGGCCGGTATGTTTACAACAATGGCCTGCTCACAACTCTCTCCCAGCCAAATTACTTTCTTCGTTTTGCACCGGGCACCTAAATTTGTCACTAACCTCCGACCACCCTTGCACACATGACACATAATATTATGTCGAGAAAGAAATCGTAGGATCCGTACATAATCAAAACTGATGACATTTTTAAAGGCAAAATGTTATAACCCATGTTTGCCCCATTGCCTCATCCGAATCTTCCCTCCTGTGAATTACAAACTTAACAATTATATCAGGCTTTATAATATCCAGGTAATTCTTAGCGCATAACTGAATTATATCTATAAAAAGGGCACGAATACGAAACGAAAAGAAAATGAAACTATGGTATTGTATGCTTCGTAAAGTTCATCAAAATTAATTCGGGGTACTTCGAACCTCGCACCTTCTCGTAACTTTAGCTAACACTCTATACCAACTAAACTGGAGAGTAAATAAACCTTAAGGCAGACTTATCACAAATGGTTCATGTGTCATATAAGTGGACGGGTGGTGGTGGTGACGTGTCTATAAGAAACAGACTGCGGCCGGTCATTGAATTCTATTTTTGTAGTTATGGAAGCTCACACAAAACATCTGCAGCCACTCCCTCTTATGGGGACTCGTATCTGTACTTGGTTAAATCTGTTTCATTGCGTCAATGGTAAGCTTGTCCATCATCGCTTGTAGCCGGTTTAGATTGACATCGAGAACGTACATATCAGTTTGCCAATGGACAAAAATGCATACGGAAACCATACGAATAATGTCCGAAATCCATGGAGTCGTTGGCATCGAACAAGGGACCTATGGTCCATACAAAGTCATTAAAAAAATATTACAATTACAATATTACAATTCCCTCTTATGACCACTTGGAAGATTTCAAACCCAAGTACCTTCCTTATTGGACTTCTCTAGTCAGCCATTACAAAATCTAGCATTTCTCTAATAATTATTGTCGATCCATAATCAATAGCGCATAGAGCGATCATGAATTCATGATAACCAAGCATTCAGTTTCTTCGATTTCAATTAATGGTCCGACAATAATTTTAACTTTGAGCAAGCAACTAAATCTTAACTCTCGTGTATCTCAAGACTGTCTGGAAAGTCTTCCCGAGCAGTACAAGAACACCCTGTAGACTGAGAAAGCGATGGAGCTATTTGTAGGAAAACGACATCTAGCTGGCAGGCCTCCAGCTCAATAAACTGTCGGCAGATCCATGGACCTGGGTCCTGTATCAAAATGCAAATTTAAGCAAGTAAGTGGGTTTCCCTGAATGTCAAATACCCATCAATTGATTTCTCTATGAAGCAATAGCTAGCAAGAATGGAACTTGCTCCCCAGGGTAGATGACCCCACGATGGGCAGACCACTACCAAGCACCGAATCGTGCTGAAGCCTGGCTAGCTGCTGCTGGAGAGAAAGTCTAGTCTAGTCCTAACTACGATAAGTAATGCAGCAAAGCAAGCAAATATGTCGAGATGCCAACAAGCTAGGGAGATCTTCTTCCCCAGGTAGATGACCCCTAGACTGACTAAGAAGACGATGGGAGTCCGAGAGGGTCGCCTGCACATGAAGTGGTACTTCCTACCTAAAACAACCAAAAGACCATCAGAGATACGCCGAAACCATTCTGACCATTAGATACTGAATGATGCCGGTTGGGACTCTATCAGTTCCAAGAGGACCTGCACCGAATTTTGCTGAAGCCTGGCAAGCAGCTGCTCAAGACCGAGCGAGATGGCGAGGCTTTCTCAGAGCGGCCGAAAGTCCAACTATAGTTCTAGTCTAGTCTAGTCCTAAGTACGATAAGTAATGCAGCAAAGCAAGCAAATATGTCGAGATGCCAACAAGCGAGGGAGATCTTCTTCCCAAAAGACCATCAGAGATACGCCGAAACCATTCTGACCATTAGATACTGAATGATGCCGGTTGGGACTCTATCAGTTCCAAGAGGACCTGCACCGAATTGTGCTGAAGCCTGGCAAGCTGCTGCGAGATGGCAAGGCTTTCTCAGAGCGGCGCCAAAGTCCAACTGGACTGACTAAGGCATCATAAGTAACTATAATGCAGCAACATCGTCGGAAACCACCCAAAACGCCACGTCGAAATATGTTCAGATAGTAGAGTATGATATTGTAAATTGTTTCAAAATAGTATTAGAGTTGGTTACGTATCAAGACTGTTGATACAACTAGTTAGCGAACGGCTGAAAGTGTTGGCAGTGAACTTGGCGTTTCACAAGGCCGTTCACTCTGCTTGAACGTATTTTGTTACCTTATCTGTAGCAGCAGACACATAACCCAGCACTGTTACATGAGTCACCATCAACAACTTAGCAAGCTCTGTTTACTCAAACTATGCCTAGGCTAGGTTCAAGAAGAATATTAGAACAAAGAATGATCCATCAATCAGTTTTTTTTTTATTGGAGCGGAGAATAAAAAAAAACAGTAAAGTTCAGAAAAATGTACCAAAACTATAAAAAAAAAATCGGTTAGAAGTTGGGAATCAATGACATGCCTGAGTTGGGTGGCATTCTTAATAGCTTGATTATGACTGCACTATATGCATATGACTGCAAGGCGAGAACCACCCGCTGCGTAATCGTTGATTGAGCCGAGGATGGCCATCTTGCTAGCCGGCACAAACGAAAGCTTTCTCCCGCTCCCGCTAGCAACTTGTTCATTGACTGCAAGCCCAGCCAAACGCAATGGGGAGAGAAAGGCACAGCCACACTACTACAACGTGTCAGTGGGTCAGTGTACCTCCATGACGGTGCACTTCGGCTGGCAGATTAATGTGCAGGAGAACGGCACGGATAGCCAATGAGTGTATGGCTGTGTCATGTCAGCCCCAAATTGATGTATCATTACATGCGGTTTTCGGGAGACAAAAAGAGAGCCAAGTGTCTGTTTACGGCAAATTAGCATTCAGCTACTTTGCCGGTCAATAATTACGACAATGAATGAGACTGTTCTACTGAAAAGTAAAAGTGTCGTGTTATAAGGGGGCGAAAGGGCAAAATTAGAATTGAATCGTAAAAGAACTGCCCATGAGGGTCAAGGCCTGGGCCTCTCTCTTGACGACTGCTCTAATAAATAAATAATAAATAAATAAGGACTTATTATTGTTTCTATTACTAAGCCAACCTAGCGGAGTTAGGGCTATAAAGCCCTCTCTTACACTCAACTAGGAAAGCCCGACCGCCTGCTTTACATGCCCTCCAAAGCATGGCCAGAAAATGTAGCCAGTGTGGGACTCGAACCAACAACCTTTCGGGTGAAAGTCAGAGTCCGTACCACTACGCTACATGTCCTGGCTAATTGGGATGTCCAAGCCCGGCAAGGTCAGGTACGTACACATCCGGGTTGGGTGGACCCCTCCCCGAAAGAAAACTTCCTTTTAAACTTAATCTCGAACCTAAACCCTCCGTTTCATGGTCCAGTCATCTAACTACTGTACTATACCGGTGCCATGCATACTAGTATGATCTGATTATTCGTATTTTGTACCCTCAGGGGAGGCAAGGTCCACCACAACAACTAAGCAAACGCCACTCATTGTGTGACAGCACGTTTTACAAAGTTACCATGGAGACTATTATGTATATAAGCAAACGTCATTAAAATATACTTTCTACCAATGAAAGGTGGGAGACCGCTTATAAAATTGAATGTTAATTTCATTTTTTCAAAAATTTGGGGTCCATGAACCCCTTGGTCCACCCCCCTGCCTGCCGGGATACGGAACTGGTTACAGCCACGCACCCGTTTTTCAGCCCACTCTTGTATTTCATTCATAAGGTATCAATCAATCAATCACAGACCAAGTAGAAGAGAACAGTCACTATAAATTAACCAAGAAACCGTTGCACTCATCGGCCGTTCAAATCCGAACAATGTTTTCAAGATTTGCCGTTCTCTTGACATTACACTTGGTTTCCAGCACTCCGCAATCACGATCACATTGTTGAGTCTGTTTGCTTAGCCGCTCTTAACTTTGACTACTTCGGTCAAGACCGTTCACGATTTGCTTTATATACAGTTTATTTACATGGGCGGAATCCGTTAACTTCTCAATTGAAAAGCGCACACAAGGCAGTGACGGGGCATAAAAATAACTGGGTCAATGGGACCGACAAATGTCTGTTTCCAAAATGAAGTCCCTGGGGTGTAGTAAATTAAATAAAATAACTATAAAAATATATTTAGTAAAACGTCACAAAGTTATTTTATTTACTATGACGAAGTATTACAAAGTGAGTGTGGGAAATATTACTGAAATCCCTAGGGTGTTTTTGAGAATCAACAAAACTTGGCACAAGTTTCTTGGTTTTTCTGTTATGTGAGCACTTTATATTTATTTAATGGTTCTCCGGTTTGCTCGTAAATTCGTAAAAAGAACAACAATTTCATTAAAAGTAAAAGGTAGCTATTCGAAAAAGGTTAAGCAAGGTAAAAGGCAATGAAAATACGGTAAAAATTCTCAAATGAAGCCTTTCTTCATTTCGTGTTCATCTTCTAAAAGTCTTATAGGATTCCATTCCACTTTACATTTTAATCCTTTTACTCTTTGTATAAAACAAACAATTATTCGTATGTCTGCATCTTTATATTAGTATATACGACAGTCAGATGGATCGATCATACGACACATGGAATATATGCCACCCTAATGTAATCAATACCATCAAAGTCGTCGGGACCCCATACCATTACCAACATTCCCATGCGAAATTAAAGCCTTAGCAGTGCTTGTCCCCAGACGCACGCCAATACTTCGGTCTAAACAGTAAAAGTCAAACTTTAGCAGGCACTTTACAACCAGAATAATATCCTACAGGCACCAAATGTCATGGGGGGCATAGACGGATACCCTCAAAATTGGATAAAACTATTGTAAGTTAATTTGTTACGCTTTGATTTAACCCACACTACGTATGTCTTTCCTATCTTGACACCACAACTACCCCCCCCCCCCCCAAATGGGCTGGATCCGCCCCTGATGTGGCCAAGCATATGATTCAACGTCCTATTTAAATACTTCAGATTGAATTAAATCAATCTTACAATGCATTCTTCGTGCGCACAGATGTGCCTAGTACCGGGGAGACCTGCAGTATAACCCAACTCTAGATGTAGATGGACATGAGGGGAGCCTTGGGCTTTATGGGTAACGAGGCGCAGCAGACGACAACGAAGACTACAACATCGTGGAGAAATAAGTAAAAGAAGAATGGTTTACAAAACATAGGCTATTCCTCAGTAGCCAATCAAAACACGATTATGAGTACCTTTCACTAACAGTCTAGAGGCTAGAGCAAAGGCAAACGTTAACGTGCCATTGACAGCAATAAAGCAGCCCATTGCCTTTGCAACCAAAAATTGGGAATCAACTGACAGTTAGTCTCGTTAATTAGACAGTTAGACAGTAGACAGACTCCAGCCCCCCCCCCCCCTCCGCATTCCATATGTTAGGATATTAAGTCCTGAGGGAGGAAGTTAGCTTTAATGCTATGGGCTACTTTATTAGGCCTACATCCATAAGAGTCCTTCGAAGAAAACGATAACCATAATGACTCAAGGCAGGCTTATACTTGATAGCACCCTTAGCCTTCAATATTGACATATGTGAAGATATGGACAATATGAATGAAGCGAAGCAAAACAAATAATTGATTAACGATTTGGACGTGGTTCAAATTGCAATACGTCAGCTGCCGGAAGGCTTAAGCGAAACAGAATGTACGTACGTACACTCACACCCAGTTAAAAATAACTCGAAATGCTTTGAGCATGATGCGCCTTACCAACAGCAGCAGCAGGTTTTCTGTAGGTAAATAATAAGTCAAGTGGGAGGCCAAACAGTACATAACGCATGAGGATAGAGAATCAGGCTGGTTAGTCGATGAGGGATAATATTTCATAAGTTTCGTCCAACTCTACGGTTAACGGACAAAAAATGTACAACAAATGTTTCTGTACATTTTGTCTTTCGTTCGGCAAAATGTTTGACAACCTTTGACAAAAGTCATTACTGTACTTTCTTCCAAAGCCATTACAGCATCTTGTCCAGCCGACCATCTGGTTTCTGACAGGATTTCACAGCAGGGGTTTTATTTTTTTATGTATGAGGTATTTTTTCATTTCGACTGCAAGAAAAGTTTTCCAGTGGCAATGACTAATTTGGTCACGTAGTAAGATTGTCAGAGGACTACAAGCTCAACCATAAGCGTAAATTCACCATTTTCATTGGGAGGGAGAGAGGGGGGGGGGGGGTAAAGTTTACGAAGGGGTAGGGTCGTGGCCGCGTGTTTTGCTCTAAACAATGTTTTTAGTCTAGGTCGGGGTTTTTGCCTTGAATTATTGGGGGCAACTGCCTACCCCCCCCCCCTTGCCCTTCCCAATTTACGCCTATGAGCCAAAATTAATGTACAAAGCCAGCATGACGCCCATGAAACCGATGGATGGATGAATTATACATAGACCTCCACGTGTTGGGAGTCTGTAGATGGTGGAGGGTCGTGCAAAACTAAGAAGTAAGATGACTGGAGGAGTGCTGGTGACCAGGCCAAAGCCCGTCAAGGGCTGTTGAGCCAGAAGGCGAATATAGAAGAATAGCGCAAGGGCTGTGGGATCTGTCATTGAAGCATGTGGGTTGGTACAAAAACACGGGGTCTACTTCAGCAGATTTTTCTCAGCTCTGTTTGAGATGTGGTCATCAATATGCCTCGCAGCCGTGTTTCGGTTTAAGGTAAGGTTGGTTGAAGTGTTGAACACAAGTCACGCGGAATATTGTTCCTGTTGTGTCAAGTCTCGAGCCTCCAACTTTCGTTTCATAGATAGGCTAGTTCTCTACCAACTCGACTATTTCGAGCCTACAGTAAGAACTATGCCTTTCATGAAGGTCGTTCAAAATACAGTAAGCTGTGTAACAGCTGTTGGTTTCTGAAGGTTTGCTTCAGCATATTTGTCATGCACTATAATATTTTAGGAATAAATAGTACAATGCCAGCAGTCTCAGCTTACTAAATTCGTATCTATAACTTCAAAACTGCATACAAAAATATTGCAAAATCTCAAATTTGAAATGTAAACAACAGCGGCCATTGCTTCTACCGCATGAATCAGCCCCTATAAATTGTCTCAAATTTCGCAATAACGTATTAATAACCATCATATTACAACTACTTGTAACAGAAATAAAGGCTCCTTGAGCTTACCTTAATTTTATCATAGGTAGTTGTAAGCTCCAGTCGATGTATAAATGGATTTAAGTGTTCAGCTGCAAGGGTTGCATCCTCCCCACCGTATCCCACAGATTTGCCGTTTCCATTCATGGTGTCTTCACAAACAAAACACTGATTTCCAATCACATAATACACGAGGAACGGTTATTAGTGGAACCTTATTACTTCCACTTATTATTCGACCGATATTAATCGGCAAACGTCAGAAAATGAAACAACGTTGAACAAAATCTCCATCGCGCAGAGAGAGCATTTCTTTTGAAAGCCGGCGTTTAGAAGATTGTTTTTTCCGTTTTTAACTTATGATCATGACCGTCTTCTTATAATTCTCACCCCCTCTTCGGATCCAAACAGAAGTCCAAGTTAATTTGGCGCGAGTGTAGTGAATTCAAATTTCTAGGTTGCCGAATGTATTTTTTACCGTTTAATGCTTAATTAACCTTGCTTTGAAAGTTAGATCAGATTTTAGCCACTTATGTTTTCAAAAATAACAGTAGAATCAATTAGCATTACAGGTTTAATAAACATGAGAACAAGAAGGTGTCTGTTATTTGAATGCCGTGAATGGAGTAGCTGATTAAAATACAAGGAATGAAGTAAGGAGCTATGGACCGCTACACTAGCGCAACTAATGGCAGTTCCTGTAAGCGAAGTTAGGAGTTAAGAAGGTAAGTTCAATGACATTTTCTATAATTCATTTTTCTACCATAAAGTGCTTAGAACTATAGTATTAATAAAGCGAGGTCATTGGCAACGGCATGCAAAATTGTATATGCTTTAATATGATACAATAACATTTTTGGTTCATTTTACTTTCCCAACTAGTGGTTTTAAATTAATTTGTGATTATTAATTTTTAATGAGTCGGAGGTAGGCCTAAACCAGTCCTGTTATCTATTGATGAAGCCAACGAAGATAATTCCTTTTGTTAGTTGTTACCCACAAGTCTGTGAAAAACGCTCTCGGGCAAGAGCCGAGATCAATAAAAAGACTTTTAATTGGTACACACTTGATTGAAGTAGAAAATGAGGAGCAGGTTCGCTGCTTATTGAACATTACCGAGCTGAATCAAGTAGTACAAGGCAGTGGCGAAATTGTCAAGCATCAAGTCATTTTCGATAGACATCCCACACTAAACCTGGTAAGAGCTAGTGTCTTAAGAGGCAGGGACTTCGATGGTTTAGCAAATGAAGACATTGTATTAGAATTAGCATCCCAAAAGGTAACTGAGTTAAAATGCCTGACTAGAGAACCCAGTAAGACTGATCGGCCGCCGTCATACTTATAATAACATTCTCAACAAATGCGTTGCCGTCTTACCTAGATATTTTAGGTTTTGAGGTGCCCATAAAGCCTTTCTACCCAAAGCACTTACGGTGCCACAGGTGCAACGTATAGTCTACGGTCATTCTTCGTACGTCTGCAAAAGCAAGGTTATAGTGTGTCCCAGGTGCGTTATGCTATTAGGAATAATATTGTCAAGTTTAAAAATACATTCCATATTTTCATTTATTATTGTTTTGTATTGTTTATGGTGTGGAAGAAATGTACCGAAATGGTTGGTTCGAAAATATATTAAAAGATGTGAAAAATGTGAAAACTGTTATTAATAATTATTCATTGTAAAAGTAGACTGCAGTTTTCACCGTGACAGGACCGGTCATCTGAAGTTTTTAAAAAGTATTTTGTTTGTTGGAAGACATGGAAAATTCTAATCATCTAAAAGCATTAAAGATAGAGCAGGGCTCTTTCCGCACCACTTATAGACGAACATTCGAAAAATTCAAATATGCCCTCGAACAGAATGATGGATCTGTAGCTTGTCGAAGGACGATGCAATTGAATAGGCAGTGTAGACTTGAATTGGTTTGTATTGCAGTGCTTCGACTCAAGTTAGAGTAATTTAACACACAGTGGTTACAATATGAGCTGTGAGACGAGAACGATACATGCTTACAATTAATATTGAATTTGATCCAGCCTGCTTCCATATAGAAAAACCAACTCTGTGTCCACAGCTAAAGGAGCTGATGAGACACAGAGGGTAGATTAAAGATATTATTGAATAAGAGAAATAAATACGTAAAAGGAAGATTGAGGAATATTGAATTATCTGAATGTGAACAGCGCCATCTAACGGGAAAAAGGTGAAGCTGGAAGCAGACTGGTTATTACACATGTGGGACTAAGTGGTCCCCACATTACCCCCCACCTAAGACTGGAAGTCGGAGAAATGTCGTGGAACGTGGACGTGACGACCTGAGCGAGTGGTGCGAGTCGGTGGTGTCGGCACGACGTCAGTGGCAGGAAGTGGTGAGGAGACCTTCTCCTGAGGTTTATCTTGAGCAGGATGCTGATGCGGGGGGTTGATCGTAGACTGGTGAGACGGTTCGTCTGTACTGGCATTAATGTAGGCCGGCTTGACCCTGTCCATTGACACAGTAACCGCACGACCGCGGCTTGAAATCGTAACTGTTTTGTCGGTGCGACTTAACACAGGGAATGGTCCCGCATAAGGACGTTCGAGGGAAGCACGGACGTGGTCTTGTCTCACGAAAACGTGCGTGGCCTTGGCAAGGTCTTGTGGGATGAATGTTTGATGAGCCCCGTGTCTCTTGACGCGAGTGGGGCGTAGTGAGTCGAATTTCCTTCGAAGTGAGATGAGAGTGTCTGCCGGACTCTGATTTGAAGGAGGAGTTGTCAGCATCTGTCCTGGTAGTCTTAATGGTTCACCATAGACCAGATCTGCTGGAGAAGCTTGAAGATCTTTCTTAAGAGTGGCGCGCATGCCCAGTAAAACTAGCGGAAGGGCTTCCGTCCATTTGTCATTGGCATGACACATAATGGAGGCTTTGAGTGAGCGGTGCATACGCTCTACCATGCCGTTGGATGCAGGGTGGTAACTGGTAGTCCGTGCATGGTGAAATCCGCATAATCGGGCCAGGTCAGCAAACAAATGGCTCTCAAACTGTCGGCCGCGATCTGTAGTAATTGTCTCCGGGCACCCAAACCGGCTGATCCAGCAGGAAATGAGGGTTCTGGCGACGTTTTCGGCGGTGATGTTCACCATAGGAGCGGCTTCCGGCCATCGCGTGAAACGGTCAACGAGTGTTAACAAATACGTGTAGCCTTCCGACGGTGGTAATGGGCCTACAATGTCGAGGTGTATGTGCTGAAACCGTCGGTCAGGCTGAGTAAAGGTTCCAATCGCAGTGAGGGTGTGTCGATGTATCTTGGACAATTGACAGTTGACACACAGACGAGCCCAAGCGCGGCAATCCTTACGGATAGAAGGCCATATGTAGCGTTGGGCAACCAGGTTAGCAGACGCTGCTATTCCTGGGTGATGTAGGCTGTGTAGGTGCTCGAAAAGTTGTCGACGTAATGGTTTGGGCACAAATGGGCGTTGTATGTCTTGACTAGAATCGCACGTAAGGACTGAATCAGAGCCCGGAATGGGAACATCAACGAGGATGAGGGACGTCTTTCTACTGGACCGAAGCTCTTTGAGTTCTCTGTCGTCTTTCTGAGCAGAAGAAAGTTGCTCAGGAGATACGGGAGTAGAGATTGCTTCGATTCTTGAGAATGCATCAGCGGCCAAGTTGTCCTGCCCAGCGATGTATTGGATGTCCGTGGTGAATTGAGAGACGAATTCCATTTGCCGCATTTGGCGAGGTGAGCAACTTGTTTTTGGATTCTGAAAAGCGTGCGTCAACGGTTTGTGATCGGTATACACGACAAAAGCGCGCGCTTCTAGCAGGTAACGGAAATGACGAATGGCGTCGTGTACCGCAAGCAATTCGCGATCGTAGGCGGACCATGTTCGTTGGTTTTCTTTAAGTTTCTGCGAGAAGAATGCCAATGGCTGCCAATGATCGTTGATCCGTTGTTGGACTGTAGCTCCGATACTGGTGTCTGATGCATCTGTGACTAGTGCAATCGGAGCCGTATGATCTGGATGCGCGAGTAGGGTGATGCGTGCCAGACTGTGTTTGCATGAGCTGAAAGCTTCGGTAAGCTTTGTTGTCCATGGTATCGTAGCGTTCCCTATTACCTTGTCTCCAGATAACAACGTGTTGAGTGGTGCTTGTTCGTTGGCTGCATTTGGTAGGAACCGGCGGTAGTAGTTAATCATGCCAAGGAAACGGCGTAGATCTTTGAATGTCTTTGGAAGAGGGTATTCAGTGAGTGCCTTTACCCTGTCTGGTAGGGCTTGTGTGCCTTCTGCTGACACGAGGTAACCAAGAAAGCTGATTGACCCAACGCCGAGGGTACACTTGCTAGGATTAATGACTAGGCCATATTCTCGGAATCGTTGGAAGAGTTGACGTAGGTGTGATTCGTGCTCCTGCTTATCACTCGATGCAACCAGTACGTCGTCGATGTATGAATATGCCCACGGGAGGTCGCGTAGGATGTTATCCATGAAGCGTTGGAAGGTTTGAGCAGCATTGCGAAGACCGAATGTCATGAATGGGAATTCGAAAAGGCCGAACGGAGTATTTATTGCTGTCTTTGGAATGTCACCATTGGAAACTGGTATCTGGGTGAATGCTTTGACCAGGTCTATTTTGCTGAATACGGTTTTTCCTCGCAATTCTGCACTGAAATCTGCGATGTGGCGGACTGGGTACGCGTCAGGAATTGTTCGAGCATTGAGCCGTCTGTAGTCCCCGCATGGGCGCCATGAATGGTCGCTTTTAGGCACTAGGTGTAATGGTGAGGCCCATGGGCTGTCGGACGGACGACATACGCCGGTCTGGATCATGTCGTTGAACTCCTTTTTGGCGATAATAAACTTGTCCGGGGCCAACCGGCGTGGGCGAGCGGAGACGGGAGGTCCGTCTGTCGTTCTAATGTAGTGGACCGTGGAGTGTTTGACCTGGTCTGTGGGTTGTCTCGGCCGCGTGAGGTCGCTAAACTCCTCAATTATTACTTTTAGACTGGCCGGGGTACTGTGCGGTATTGTTAAGGTAGAAACGCTAGGTTGCTTGGAGGGGCTTTGACACAGGTTCGCCTTGCGATGCGTTGTCCCGTCGATCAGCTTTGAGTTCTGGAGATCCACCAGCAAATTAGAGGCTGCGAGAAAGTCTGCACCGATGATGGGTTGCGTGACATCGGCAATGATGAAATTCCAACGGAAACTGCGTCGTAATCCCAGGTCCAGTTGTTGAGCTGTTGTTCCGTACGTATTGATGATTGTGCCATTGGCGGCAGTCAGCTCGAGTTGAGTACGACGGAGCGGTAGGTTGAGACGGGCACGTGGAAAAACGCAGATGTCGGACCCTGTGTCAATGAGGTAACGTATCTTGGTGCAAGGGTCCGTGATAAGAAGGCGATGTGAGGTTTTAAGCAGGTGTGTAGTGGCGCAGGCAGGCCCTGCCTTTACTGGCTGCGATCGTCGTTTTTCGGAAATCTGCATGGCTGCTGGCACTTTCTGGCCTTCCTCCCATAGGTTTGGTGGTAAAAACACCAAGTTGGGTCTTGTTTAGGCGCTGGTGAACGGAACTGGCGCTGGAACCGTGGCTGTGTGGCACGTTGTCCGTATCTGTCGGCGAACTGTGCCTGTAGAGCCGCGACGTTCTCTGTTAACGTCTTCAATAGGTCCACAGGGGCCATTGTGCACTCAAGAATCCGGTCACGTGTTGCTGAATTGATAGTGGCCATCTTGTCGGCGAGGTTCGCGACGTCACCTAGTGACAGGTGATCATGACCGATGATTGCCAATTGTATAGCGTGCGGGAGGCGAGACGTCCAAATGGTGCGTAAAACCGAGTCTGATATGGCTTTCTCTGCGAGGGCCCGCAGTCTCCGGAGAAAAGAGCTGGGAGTTTTGTCCCCTATGTCTTCCGACATTAGTAGCTGAATGCGACTGCTTGCTGGAAGACTCATTCGTTGGATTAACTGCGTTTTTAGCTCAGTGTATGGGTTTACTGGTACTGGGGCAGCTAACAAATCTGAGATCTCGCTGAGGGTACTTTGGTCGAGCGCTGAAAGGACGTGGTAATATTTCGTCGTTTCCATTGTGATCCCAGCAAGTGCGAACTGAGCCTCCGCTTGAGTGAACCACAGTGCCGGTGACAGGTTGGCCGACTGTGTCCAGAAGGGTGGAAGCTTGACCGAGACTGCCATCGTACTAGCAGGGCCTGTCATCTTGGTTGTAGCCGTGGGTGTCGGTGTTGTGGCTGTAGCAGTTGTAGCTGTAGCGGTTGTAGCTGTAGCGGTCGTAGCTGTAGCGGTTGTAGCTGTAGCGGTCGTAGCTGTAGCGGTTGTGGCTGTGGTCTGCGGCATCTTGCAGGTGGCTCAGCTGCTGCGGTGAATGTAGCTGCTCCGGGGTGGTTTCCACCGCCTATGGCCGGATGAGACGTTCTGGAGGCTGGAACTGGAACTGGAACGGGCTGGAACTGGCTGGAAGCTGGAACTGGAACTGGCTGGAAGCTGGAAGCTGGAACTGGCTGGAACTGGCTGGAACTGGAACTGGCTGGAACTGGAACTGGCTGGAACTGGAGCTGGCTGGAACTGGAGCTGGCTGGAACTGGAACTGGCTGGAACTGGCTGGAATTGGCTGGAACTGGAATTGGCTGGAACTGGAATTGGCTGGAACTGGAATTGGCTGGAACTGGAGCTGGAATCTGGAAGGCTGCTTGTTCCGTTGTCGAGGGTCACCAATGTAGCTTGTCGAAGGACGATGCAATTGAATAGGCAGTGTAGACTTGAATTGGTTTGTATTGCAGTGCTTCGACTCAAGTTAGAGTAATTTAACACACAGTGGTTACAATATGAGCTGTGAGACGAGAACGATACATGCTTACAATTAATATTGAATTTGATCCAGCCTGCTTCCATATAGAAAAACCAACTCTGTGTCCACAGCTAAAGGAGCTGATGAGACACAGAGGGTAGATTAAAGATATTATTGAATAAGAGAAATAAATACGTAAAAGGAAGATTGAGGAATATTGAATTATCTGAATGTGAACAGCGCCATCTAACGGGAAAAAGGTGAAGCTGGAAGCAGACTGGTTATTACACATGTGGGACTAAGTGGTCCCCACAGATCCTAAGCAAGGCTTCAATTCGCATTGATGAAGGACAAAAATTGGTCGTCTCAGTAGAAAGGATGCAGAGGTGGTGGCAGCGATTAAAAATGGGTCTTGGGAGGAAGATGATTTAACAGAAGAGACGGGAGCTTGTGAAAAGTACTCCGATTGGATGACTGAAGCCAGAATGGATTTGGAACAGTTGGAGTTCGGGACCCGGACACAAAATGGTGCAGTCCAAGAGGTTCTCAGAGGCAAATCTCGTCATCAGGTTAATAGGCTACCCAAGTTACAATTAGAGGCCTTTCAACTAGATGTAAAAAATTGGTTACCATTCTGGGCCCAATACCAGAGAATATTTGATGATCCCGAATTGAATTATTCAGATAAGTTTCAATATTTATTAATCTCGTTGAAAGAGGGGTCAGCAAGGGATATGGTTCTGTCCCACCCTCGCGATTTGCCAAATCTTTTTAAGGCGGTCGATGCCTTGAAAGGCTAGGTTCGGGAGGGAAACTCAACTCATTGAGGTTAAGTTCGAGAATTAATTGGTATTGTACTTCCAATGGAAAATGCCATTTTGGGGATATTATATAATAGGTTAAGCGCCCAATTGCGCACCCTGGAGGGGTTGGGAATGACTTCTGACAAATATGCACTCATTTTGTACGCTCTAGTGGAATCATGTCTATCGCCAGATTTATTAAAGGTCTGGGAGCGCTACCGTCGAGGTCAAGATACTTCTGGCAGTGTGAAAGGAAGTCAGGTAAGTTTGGGTAGCAGGTCAGGATGAGGATACAACCCACTGGATGAGCTCATGAAATTCCTTGAGGAAGAGGAAAGAAGTGAAGAGCGAATCAACCTTGCTGAGAAACCGCTCCAGGAAGAGTCTAAGCCGCTGCAAACTGCAGCAGTATTGGTAAGTACTGAAGGAGGACCTCCTAAAGATAACATCAAAAATAAGCAGAATTGTTTTTTTATTTTATTTTTTTTTTTTTTTTGTGATAAAGAACATTATCGCAGGACTGTGTAAAAGCACAAAGAACGTCTACTCAAGAGCGAGAGGCAATTATTTCTAAATCAAGGGTGTGCTTCCGGTGTTTGAAAAAGGGTCACGAGAGTCGCCAATGTAAAGCTTACGTAAGGTGTGTAATTTGTGGTAGAAGTCATTCCGTATTGGTCTGCAGGTAAAGAGCGGACACTAAGAATTTAGACAAACCCTCTACAGATAGTGGTGGTCGAGTTCAGGCCAACAAGAAGTAAAATGGTCGCCTATTATCTATTATTGTGTCTACGTTAAAATCCCCACAGATCACGCCAATCCTGCCTTCTCTGTTAAGTTTATAGCAGATAACGTTCAGCTTATCAACCAATACTCGTATATCATGATCACCATCTGGGACCCTGTACACGCACACGACGGAGATCGGGGAGCCTACGATGTCAATAGCAGCCAGTTCGGCATGAAGTTCATGCGACATGCTCGTTAAGTCCTGTTTTTCCTCGTATCCGGGCCCCGATCTTACGTAGATTGCCACTCCACCATGACCGGTACGATATTACAAGACCTAGAAAAGCAAGATCCCACAGAATAGCCAGATATCGGTATCACCTCCTCAGGCCGCAGCCAGTGCTCACTTAAGCAACAGATTCCTATACTATTATAAGACAGAAAGTGGCTGTATGAGCTACGCAAACTTTGAATATTAATATGCATTATTTTCAGCACCAAGTTAGGGACGTATTCAGTGGTGGGATTTTGCTTTTGGGACTCGTATATGGTGGCACTGGCGGGGAACGCTCGCGCGACAATTTTTTTTAAGAAATTTGCAAAGGCGAGGGATCCTTGCTCAGGCGCGGTTTCCACCGACCTCTCATTGTAGAATGCAAATGACATTGACGGAAATTTAAATTTTTCTTTTCATAGTAATCTATTAAAAAGTTTGTACTTAACATATCCCGTGTCGCCATTTTCTAATTTTAGTTAGTTTGTTTGTGATTTTACTCTATGATCGTTGATCAATTTTAACCATGGCATAGAGTAAAACAAAAATTTCCGTCAATGTCATTTGCATTCTGCAATGAGAGGTTGGTGGAAATCCCGCCTTTATTAATGTAACGTCACCGTATGTGTATTTTGCTCTTGCAGGTCGGTGGAAACCGCGCCTTACTGAGATGCAGACCATCTCTGGCATAATGTCCACAGCCTCGGCGGATAGCCACACTAGGACTGGCATACACAACTCGCATGGTCTCGCACATCCATGCGATACCTTTATTAAATGTGTCAATAAGGCAATTTGGCAGAGATCTCCTATACAAGATACCATTTACTATGATGAGGGCCCTAGGGAATTTTGTGCGTAAACACGAAATTAAGTTCATAAGGTCGCCGATGGCATAGTCGGGGCTTTCTTGACCCCATGGACATGGAGAGTTGTACTGACTGTCCAGATCATTCCCCTTGACATGCAGGATTACTTTCGGCGTGTCTTGGCAGGTTTTGTAGGTCTCTCCACCTCATTTAGAACTGATGACACGGTGGCCCCAGGTTTGAAGACAAGACGTAAATTCGGGCAGTGCTTGACCACATCACGGAGTAGAGAACTTCCTATGATGATGGTTTTTATTTTCACTGAGGGGACTTGACTTCTTGTCTGTCTTTTTTTCTTTCTTCTCTTTTTTCTTTTCACTAGAAGGATGACCTTTTGCGAGAGGGGAGGGGAGAGTTTCTTCTAAAAGTGGATTTCCATCCCGACGCTGGACATTCGTCTCTAGCTGCTCCCTTAGTACATTATTATCCTTCTTGAGTGCATCAAGGCTTAAATGTAACTCCTCTAATTCCTTCTCATTCAATTCCAGCTTGCCAGTTATTTCGGCCTTTTGTACATTCAACTGATCCGCGATGGTCTGTACATGCAGCTCTAATGACTTAACGTGTTTGTGGGGACCACTTAGTCCCACATGTGTAATAACCAGTCTGCTTCCAGCTTCACCTTTTTCCCGTTAGATGGCGCTGTTCACATTCAGATAATTCAATATTCCTCAATCTTCCTTTTACGTATTTATTTCTCTTATTCAATAATATCTTTAATCTACCCTCTGTGTCTCATCAGCTCCTTTAGCTGTGGACACAGAGTTGGTTTTTCTATATGGAAGCAGGCTGGATCAAATTCAATATTAATTGTAAGCATGTATCGTTCTCGTCTCACAGCTCATATTGTAACCACTGTGTGTTAAATTACTCTAACTTGAGTCGAAGCACTGCAATACAAACCAATTCAAGTCTACACTGCCTATTCAATTGCATCGTCCTTCGACAAGCTACATTGGTGACCCTCGACAACGGAACAAGCAGCCTTCCAGATTCCAGTTCCAGCTCCAGTTCCAGCTCCAGTTCCAGCCAGTTCCAGTTCCAGCCAATTCCAGTTCCAGCCAATTCCAGTTCCAGCCAATTCCAGCCAATTCCAGCCAGTTCCAGCCAGTTCCAGTTCCAGCCAGCTCCAGTTCCAGCCAGCTCCAGTTCCAGCCAGTTCCAGTTCCAGCCAGTTCCAGTTCCAGCCAGTTCCAGTTCCAGCCAATTCCAGCCAGTTCCAGCCAAATCCAGTTCCAGCCAGCTCCAGTTCCAGCCAGTTCCAGTTCCAGCCAGTTCCAGCCAGTTCCAGTTCCAGCCAGTTCCAGCTTCCAGCCAGTTCCAGTTCCAGCCAGATCCAGTTCCAGCTTCCAGCCAGTTCCAGCCCGTTCCAGTTCCAGTTCCAGCCTCCAGAACGTCTCATCCGGCCATAGGCGGTGGAAACCACCCCGGAGCAGCTACATTCACCGCAGCAGCACAGCCACAACCTGCAAGATGCCGCAGACCACAGCCACAACCGCTACAGCTACGACCGCTACAGCTACAACCGCTACAGCTACGACCGCTACAGCTACAACCGCTACAGCTACAACTGCTACAGCCACAACACCGACACCCACGGCTACAACCAAGATGACAGGCCCTGCTAGTACGATGGCAGTCTCGGTCAAGCTTCCACCCTTCTGGACACAGTCGGCCAACCTGTCACCGGCACTGTGGTTCACTCAAGCGGAGGCTCAGTTCGCACTTGCTGGGGTCACAATGGAAACGACGAAATATTACCACGTCCTTTCAGCGCTCGACCAAAGTACCCTCAGCGAGATCTCAGATTTGTTAGCTGCCCCAGTACCAGTAAACCCATACACTGAGCTAAAAACGCAGTTAATCCAACGAATGAGTCTTCCAGCAAGCAGTCGCATTCAGCTACTAATGTCGGAAGACATAGGGGACAAAACTCCCAGCTCTTTTCTCCGGAGACTGCGGGCCCTCGCAGAGAAAGCCATATCAGACTCGGTTTTACGCACCATTTGGACGTCTCGCCTCCCGCACGCTATACAATTGGCAATCATCGGTCATGATCACCTGTCACTAGGTGACGTCGCGAACCTCGCCGACAAGATGGCCACCATCAATTCAGCAACACGTGACCGGATTCTTGAGTGCACAATGGCCCCTGTGGACCTATTGAAGACGTTAACAGAGAACGTCGCGGCTCTACAGGCACAGTTCGCCAACAGATACGGACAACGTGCCACACAGCCACGGTTCCAGCGCCAGTTCCGTTCACCAGCGCCTAAACAAGACCCAACTTGGTGTTTTTACCACCAAACCTATGGGAGGAAGGCCAGAAAGTGCCAGCAGCCATGCAGATTTCCGAAAAACGACGATCGCAGCCAGTAAAGGCAGGGCCTGCCTGCGCCACTACACACCTGCTTAAAACCTCACATCGCCTTCTTATCACGGACCCTTGCACCAAGATACGTTATCTCATTGACACAGGGTCCGACATCTGCGTTTTTCCACGTGCCCGTCTCAACCTACCGCTCCGTCGTACTCAACTCGAGCTGACTGCCGCCAATGGCACAATCATCAATACGTACGGAACAACAGCTCAACAACTGGACCTGGGATTACGACGCAGTTTCCGTTGGAATTTCATCATTGCCGATGTCACGCAACCCATCATCGGTGCAGACTTTCTCGCAGCCTCTAATTTGCTGGTGGATCTCCAGAACTCAAAGCTGATCGACGGGACAACGCATCGCAAGGCGAACCTGTGTCAAAGCCCCTCCAAGCAACCTAGCGTTTCTACCTTAACAATACCGCACAGTACCCCGGCCAGTCTAAAAGTAATAATTGAGGAGTTTAGCGACCTCACGCGGCCGAGACAACCCACAGACCAGGTCAAACACTCCACGGTCCACTACATTAGAACGACAGACGG
The DNA here is from genome assembly GCA_963971405.1 of Psococerastis gibbosa. Taxonomy (NCBI): domain Eukaryota; kingdom Metazoa; phylum Arthropoda; class Insecta; order Psocodea; family Psocidae; genus Psococerastis; species Psococerastis gibbosa. The sequence goes on from OZ020487.1 coordinate 48,036,684, forward strand.
ACCTCCCGTCTCCGCTCGCCCACGCCGGTTGGCCCCGGACAAGTTTATTATCGCCAAAAAGGAGTTCAACGACATGATCCAGACCGGCGTATGTCGTCCGTCCGACAGCCCATGGGCCTCACCATTACACCTAGTACCTAAAAGCGACCATTCATGGCGCCCATGCGGGGACTACAGACGGCTCAATGCTCGAACAATTCCTGACGCGTACCCAGTCCGCCACATCGCAGATTTCAGTGCAGAATTGCGAGGAAAAACCGTATTCAGCAAAATAGACCTGGTCAAAGCATTCACCCAGATACCAGTTTCCAATGGTGACATTCCAAAGACAGCAATAAATACTCCGTTCGGCCTTTTCGAATTCCCATTCATGACATTCGGTCTTCGCAATGCTGCTCAAACCTTCCAACGCTTCATGGATAACATCCTACGCGACCTCCCGTGGGCATATTCATACATCGACGACGTACTGGTTGCATCAAGTGATAAGCAGGAGCACGAATCACACCTACGTCAACTCTTCCAACGATTCCGAGAATATGGCCTAGTCATTAATCCTAGCAAGTGTACCCTCGGCGTTGGGTCAATCAGCTTTCTTGGTTACCTCGTGTCAGCAGAAGGCACACAAGCCCTACCAGACAGGGTAAAGGCACTCACTGAATACCCTCTTCCAAAGACATTCAAAGATCTACGCCGTTTCCTTGGCATGATTAACTACTACCGCCGGTTCCTACCAAATGCAGCCAACGAACAAGCACCACTCAACACGTTGTTATCTGGAGACAAGGTAAAAGGGAACGCTACGATACCATGGACAACAAAGCTTACCGAAGCTTTCAGCTCATGCAAACACAGTCTGGCACGCATCACCCTACTCGCGCATCCAGATCATACGGCTCCGATTGCACTAGTCACAGATGCATCAGACACCAGTATCGGAGCTACAGTCCAACAACGGATCAACGATCATTGGCAGCCATTAGCATTCTTCTCGCAGAAACTTAAAGAAAACCAACGAACATGGTCCGCCTACGATCGCGAATTGCTTGCGGTACACGACGCCATTCGTCATTTCCGTTACCTGCTAGAAGCGCGCGCTTTTGTCGTGTATACCGATCACAAACCGTTGACGCACGCTTTTCAGAATCCAAAAACAAGTTGCTCACCTCGCCAAATGCGGCAAATGGAATTCGTCTCTCAATTCACCACGGACATCCAATACATCGCTGGGCAGGACAACATGGCCGCTGATGCATTCTCAAGAATCGAAGCAATCTCTACTCCCGTATCTCCTGAGCAACTTTCTTCTGCTCAGAAAGACGACAGAGAACTCAAAGAGCTTCGGTCCAGTAGAAAGACGTCCCTCATCCTCGTTGATGTTCCCATTCCGGGCTCTGATTCAGTCCTTACGTGCGATTCTAGTCAAGACATACAACGCCCATTTGTGCCCAAACCATTACGTCGACAACTTTTCGAGCACCTACACAGCCTACATCACCCAGGAATAGCAGCGTCTGCTAACCTGGTTGCCCAACGCTACATATGGCCTTCTATCCGTAAGGATTGCCGCGCTTGGGCTCGTCTGTGTGTCAACTGTCAATTGTCCAAGATACATCGACACACCCTCACTGCGATTGGAACCTTTACTCAGCCTGACCGACGGTTTCAGCACATACACCTCGACATTGTAGGCCCATTACCACCGTCGGAAGGCTACACGTATTTGTTAACACTCGTTGACCGTTTCACGCGATGGCCGGAAGCCGTTCCTATGGTGAACATCACCGCCGAAAACGTCGCCAGAACCCTCATTTCCTGCTGGATCAGCCGGTTTGGGTGCCCGGAGACAATTACTACAGATCGCGGCCGACAGTTTGAGAGCCATTTGTTTGCTGACCTGGCCCGATTATGCGGATTTCACCATGCACGGACTACCAGTTACCACCCTGCATCCAACGGCATGGTAGAGCGTATGCACCGCTCACTCAAAGCCTCCATTATGTGTCATGCCAATGACAAATGGACGGAAGCCCTTCCGCTAGTTTTACTGGGCATGCGCGCCACTCTTAAGAAAGATCTTCAAGCTTCTCCAGCAGATCTGGTCTATGGTGAACCATTAAGACTACCAGGACAGATGCTGACAACTCCTCCTTCAAATCAGAGTCCGGCGGACACTCTCATCTCACTTCGAAGGAAATTCGACTCACTACGCCCCACTCGCGTCAAGAGACACGGGGCTCATCAAACATTCATCCCACAAGACCTTGCCAAGGCCACGCACGTTTTCGTGAGACAAGACCACGTCCGTGCTTCCCTCGAACGTCCTTATGCGGGACCATTCCCTGTGTTAAGTCGCACCGACAAAACAGTTACGATTTCAAGCCGCGGTCGTGCGGTTACTGTGTCAATGGACAGGGTCAAGCCGGCCTACATTAATGCCAGTACAGACGAACCGTCTCACCAGTCTACGATCAACCCCCCGCATCAGCATCCTGCTCAAGATAAACCTCAGGAGAAGGTCTCCTCACCACTTCCTGCCACTGACGTCGTGCCGACACCACCGACTCGCACCACTCGCTCAGGTCGTCACATCCACGTTCCACGACATTTCTCCGACTTCCAGTCTTAGGAGGGGGGTAATGTGGGGACCACTTAGTCCCACATGTGTAATAACCAGTCTGCTTCCAGCTTCACCTTTTTCCCGTTAGATGGCGCTGTTCACATTCAGATAATTCAATATTCCTCAATCTTCCTTTTACGTATTTATTTCTCTTATTCAATAATATCTTTAATCTACCCTCTGTGTCTCATCAGCTCCTTTAGCTGTGGACACAGAGTTGGTTTTTCTATATGGAAGCAGGCTGGATCAAATTCAATATTAATTGTAAGCATGTATCGTTCTCGTCTCACAGCTCATATTGTAACCACTGTGTGTTAAATTACTCTAACTTGAGTCGAAGCACTGCAATACAAACCAATTCAAGTCTACACTGCCTATTCAATTGCATCGTCCTTCGACAAGCTACATGTTCATTCATCTCAGCCTCTTGTACATGAAACTGATCCGTAATGGTCTGCAAATGCAGCTCTAATGATTTCACATGCCCATTCAGGAGGAGAAAGGTCTTGCCATATCCCAATTCTTTTGCTTCTCTCCACTCAAAACGACATGGAGGGTACATCCAGAATGGTATATTAATTTTCTTTTGTCCGGTTTTGGCTTTGAACCATGCCAGTTTGAGATCGTTGTCGTGATGAGCCGCACATGCCTTAGAATAGTAATGTTGGCACAGTTCGCATTCAATAGCCCCTGGTATATCGGTTGGAATTGTGCGGCCGGTGGATGAATTTAAAATTAGTTCAGCACAATCATTACAATTAAGTACTGAGTCACTATCCATTGTGGGGCACAGGTTTGAGATAAAGTTTATTTTATTTATGGCGCCTTTTTTCAAAAGGGATGGTTTGTAATGTTAGGACAGCTCTTGTTTATACTTGCAAATTTTTTGGGCCCGCAGCAGTTTTTTCCGATTTGAACATGCACTGTTGAGATGAAGCACGCCAAAAACACCAATACAAATATGACCTTGAGCTTTTCCCCAACTATATGAACAGAGTTTTTTCGTACCTGCACCGTGAGCACTGTCAAATGGTTGTGTTAAGCAGTGGTGGCGCTAGAAATTTTAAGGCGGGGGGGCCATGGAGGGGCATGACTTCTATCTTGGGGGGGGGGGGAATGAAAAAACAAAACATTTTTCATTTGGAGTAGGTATACCGTTCACTAATTCTGCAATTTAACAACATGTAAAATATCTCAAAAGTGGGGGGCCCCGGAGGGGCCGGAGAAACTGTTGGGGGGGGGCAGGCCCCCTCGGGCACCCCCGTAGCGCCGCCACTGGTGTTGAGAAGTTCAAATATAACAACTAAGCTTCACCCCAATAACTAGTATTCGTAAGTTTTGCATACATAAAAGGTTTAATAATGCAAGAAAATAACAGTAGAGAACTATTTATTTATTATATATCATTAAAAACTACTAACTATAATTTTAATAAACACCAAAGTCCACAGAGTCAGCCAAGGAGCTATTGTAGATCTAATTATTGCATATAAAGAGTAATTAAATTGCCTATCGGGATCACAATCTATGGGTTATTTTTGCTCCAAATTGAACTGGGAATACGCACTAGCAATTTGTCCCCGTTCGCCTTAAATACCCTGAATACATGCTATCATTGCTATCCCTGCATAAATACCACAAAATTTCCAATCACGTCTATAGTTATATAAACACATGAAGCAACTTCTTTAAGTAATTTTTTTTCTTTCTTAGGCGGCTATTCCACTGGTCGATTTTACTTCAAATTTGATTTGAGATTTTTTATTTGTTTTGTTTTAAGGAGACTATTATGTAGATACTTAAGTTATCTATTGTAAAATAAGTTATAATATGGTAGCAGACTCTTTTTAATCACATTTGACAGGAAAATCGACCAGTGGAATAGCCGTCTTAGTTTAATTCTTTCACTTTTCCATAGTTTAGTTCATCTAGTCACCACATGAAATTAAACCCGGGGTGAGCGCTGATATCGTGACACTTTATATTCATTTGTTGCGTTAAAGTATATATTTATTGGTTAAGCTAAGCATATAAAATGTTTCCTAATTATCTATACTACATTTTCATAAGTTGCCTAGTTGTAAAATTCCTCACATGTAGCTCTGTAAGCGCTTCCGGTAAGTTAAGTATAGAATGCTGCATCTAATATGGCGTATTCCATGTTGTTAGTAGTGTAGTCATTTTGATGTCGCAAACAAGAGGTCATAATAGCAAATTTCAGTAAGTTATAGCCTAATTTAATTGTACACAAGTACTTCAGTAACTGTTAGCATGTGTGTGTAACTGTTGTCTTCTCCACAAACAGTTTATTTTATGGTTAACCGAGTGATAACTAAGGGACACGTTGCCTTCCAAGTGTTATGCTTGACATCTGCAGTTTTGCATACCTTCTACCTGAACGGTTATACACACCCATATCCTCCTATTTATGAGAAATTCCTTACCATATCATTGCGCTAGCTTGCAAAAATTTATAGTTGATATGTGTAATTAACTAATAACTGCGGCTGGGGTGCGGATGTGCTATGAATAAACAACTTTCGTTCAAGCAAGAAAAGTTTAGGGCATTATATATTAGTGAAATAATTCTGTAATTCTACATCGGCTACTTCATTCATAATATTTAAGGTATGTAATCCAATATTAAATCAGTATGTTACGCCTACGGCTATTTACGTAGTCCTGGGGAAACCCAAGCTCATAATAACTATTGGTCACCCTAGCCGTTTACTTTCACATTACTTAGCCTAAACTTGCAAAATAAAATATTTTAAATATATCGTATAATTATTGTTAAATATGCCTTTAGATAATGCATTTCATTTGAGGTAAATTTAATCCGACTTAAATAAATAATTGCTTGACGTAATTACTGACGAGTAAATTGGACACCGGACTAGACGTTTTGTACACAGTGAAATTTATTTTAAAATATCGTTCAAAGAACCATTAATGTGATTCCATTAGGTAGAAAAAATGTGCCTCTACATTTTAATGCATGCGGTAGTATTTGGGATGAATTGTCAATATTGTTCAACTTGGTATTTGTAATGTCTGCCATCCGCTGATTGGCCTCGTTGCTACTGTCCATATTTCCATCTCAGGTTTCCTTTAGTTCCTTTTAGGAATTTTTTCAGCAGGCTCTATAGATATTATTTTAATCTGTGCATGTACATGCGCTGCTTGGTTCATCTCCACTGCATTTACATTCTGAGTTCCAATATGCAGTTGACTTCGCAAAGTTTCATTTATCTTATCTTATCTGAGCACCTACGAGCCGTAAAGCAAATATTTGGGTGTAAGCCATTTACCCCCGCCTTTGCTCCGTCTTGAGGGGACACAGTTCTGTTCTGTACCCCATGTTGATTTGTGACAATGGTAAGCTTGTCTCAGCTTGACTATTATCGCTTGTAGGCAGTGTAGGTTGACTTGGAAGGCGTGTACCAGTTTGCCATCGGACAAAAAATCTGAATATCCATGGGGTTGTTTGCATTAGGCATGAGGCCTAGGCCAATAAAAAGCCCTCCAGGTCAAAATAATAATCATGATATATAATTGTCGTGTATTTTTCATACATTTTACTATTTTGCTTTGTTAATGTTACAAACCATAGGTCTGCGGGGTTCTTAATTATTATATATTACAATATCTATCTACTATATTAACCGTGGAACCCCATTTATCCGAATCAATTTCAGGCAGAAAATTTAAGCGGATGTTAGACTTAGCTGTCCAAAAACGGGTGAAGACCGTCTAACAGCTTAATTGGACCGAGATGATCAGTTGCCATTGAGTCTCTTGCATTTGCAGTATTACTACTACTTCTGATTTAATCAATTTAAACTTCGTCCAGTACTGAAACTTAACCCCCCTTTTCCGTCAAAATTATGTTCATTTTTGGAAAACTCCAAATATTTGACTTTTCGAATGTGGTCTCGATTAATTGGAAATTAACCCAATGGAAAATAAGGACAATAGTCTTTCTTTCATATTTCTTTCTGCTCTAATTGATTAGATTTTATTGGAGTTCTGTAATGTACTTCTTTAGACGTCCCCGAGCTGTAGCTACCCTATTGCAGAGAGAACGCACGCAGTTGTAATGAAAAAAGTCTAATTTGCTGAGTTTGGTATGGACAGTATCTATGTCAGTCAGATCATCAGCTACAGTTTTACTGTGAGAGACCTCGGGAACATCTAAAAGATGTCCGCCATCATGGAGGATACTCTCCTCCGTCCTCCAGTCGCCAAGTCAATTCCATTGCATCAATTATATGATACCAGTTCAAATGTCTTCCTTCCATCCGCTATTTTATGGGTTTCCACTCTACTTGGAGGATTTATAGCCGAAGCCGCCTGCTCTTCTTCATTAACTTTACGTGTCCGAACCATTACAGTTTCCTTCTCGCTAACCTCTCCACCAATGGTTCTTTCTCCCCGAACTCTCTTCTCATCGCTTGATTTCTAATCCTATCCATTCTTGTCCTCTTACGGGCTGTACTGATGAACTTCATCTCAGCCGCTTGTATTTTACCGTCTTCTTGGGGAAAAATCCAACAACGTGGGAAACAAAGAATTCCGTCCTCTCCGGTCTTCGACACCACTCTTCAACCACCGGAAATGAATGACAGCGAAGATTATTTGTTGAATGTATTCCTCGTCTGTTGGGTCCCTATATCGTTCCTTCTATAGTAGTATCTTTATGATACTTCGTTGTCTCATTATTTCATCCTCTATCGCCTTATATTTTCCACTATCGTTGATATCACACCAAGAATGGTTTTTGACACGGTTGCTGGCTGGCTTCACACATGGTATGGACCATTCCCGGAACATATGGGCATGTCGGCGAGCCTGATTGACTGGGCCTTATGCAATAAAGCGGCTGCTGCCCAGTAGGTTGCATCGTTTTAATTGTCTCCTATTACCTGTGCGCAAACGAAAGCAGTTTAGCCACATTTTCATATGTACCTGCATTGTTTTCTTCTAGAGTGTAGCCTGCATGTTTCCAGATTTTGGGAACCGCCACCCCCCGCCAGAATTTCTGTAAGTTTTTGAAATAAGCTTTGCATCAGTTTTGCCAGTGTTGTCATAGCCTGTCGTATGACTCACTCCGCAGTCTTTAATTTTCGAATAACGCAGATAAGCTAAGTCGTCTTTTTGACGCCGTTAGGGCGTTTTCATGTAGTTTGGGGACAATGACTTGGACTTTCACCCTAAAGGTTGCTGGTTCGAGTCCTACATTTTCTCAATTTTCTGGCCTTGTTTGGAGGGCTTGTAAAGCAGGCCCGGCTCTACACACTGTAGTTGAGTGCAAGCTTTAACTCCGCTACTAATGAGATGTTATGAAGTAGAAGATATACTTACTTACTTACTAGCCAACGCCCACCCTTGGCATGTCGGCCATTTGGTGACGCGCTGACCAGTAGAAGATATGTTCCACTACATTTCGATGTACATTGTGTCAGTAACACAGTAGGGCCCAAAGTATTTACCTGGATTTGTAAAAAAAAAATGTTACAATGTCAAGTTGACGGGGTTCCAAAACTAGGGCCAGTTAGTGTTAGTAACAGCCACACACTGTGCGTCAAAATGCAGAGCAACATTGTTTTAGTTTGTGACGTCACATTTCTGGCTCTACGATGATTAATTACTAATGCCTGTAACAAGTTACATCAGCTGCCTCATCTATGGCTTTGTTTTATCGGGCTGCGGTGTAAGTATGTCATATGCTATACGTTTCAACAAATCATAAATACTGGCCACTATCTTGATGTTATCGCTGATCCAAATTTAATCGACGTTATCAAGTCTTTGTCTTCGGTTCACACCGCCGCTTCAGTCTGAATGACGGGGTTGTTCATTGTGTAATTTGAGTGTTTCCCGCAGCAATGAATGAGAGACAAAAACGCCACGTCCCTGGGGCTAGGTGGGTTATTTATTAATACTGGCTTTTAAATAATAAATACGCTGAGCAAGTCTCTGTTCGTGGATAAGCTGGTTACCGTGCTTTTTGCTCATTCCTTACTACAATATGGTAATTGTCAGTCAGCCTATTTCACACTTTACCCCCCGTATTTGGAACGTATGAGTTTCTTTATTTTCTATTCCAAAGCTAATAGTAATTACTGTGTATTCGGCGTTACTAAAATAACATGAGATTATTTGACAAGTTTTAATCTATTGTTTGTTGAAATTAAATACCATGCAGTCACGAGTAACATTATTATTTTTATCTTGTTATGTTGGTGTACTGGGTGTTGTTAATTTAACTCTAACGTATTTTATGAACTGTTCATGACTAGTAGGTGTTGCCGCTAACAATTAAGAGGGCGACGACTTTGACGATTCTAGCCCAAGTTGGTAGAAAGTCAATAAACCTTCAAAGGAAGTTACAGGCACGTTTAGTAAACGTGCCTGTACAACTAAATACAGCCAGGTCCTGTACCAATGGGGGAAAGTGTCATATATGCGAGTATGACGCACAGCAGCCATGTCCAATTGATATAGCGAGTGGAAACACTGTGCTTCTTGTAGGAAAATTTGAGTTGATGCAATCTATAGTCCGAGCAATTTGAACGCTGTGCGTCCTATTTCTGATTTGTCCAATGTTCTCAATGATCCTGTAGTTATAGATTGCCCCAACCAGTTAGAAAGCAAGCATTTTCTGGTCTGGCAGGATTTGGCAATTTTCACAAAATTATTAAATATACTCTGCTAAAGGCATGGAATGAAATGAAATACGTCTTCATATTAGGCGAGCTGTAGCCCCAAAGGGCTACTCTACCGGCTAACAAAAACTTTCCTGAAAAAAAAGAGAGAAAATAATAATGGAACAGGCACACATTCATTCATTCTCACACTTCCATCCCCAGAAACTGATGGGCGATGGCAGACTGTCCTAAACATCCCCAAATTGGTCTTTTTCCTAGTTTCTTCCGGCAAAGAATTCCAAAGACTAGAGGTGTTCACTGCGATGGAATTTGTTCGGCTTTTACGAATACATAGTTTGTTAGAAGCTCTTGTGTTAAAATTATGGTAATCAGACAAGTAGCCTATGTGAATAGGTATAAATAAATAAATAAGGACTTTTTGTATAGTGCATGTTGATTTCTTAGTTTTTTTAGCTTTTAGCCAGCCTAATTGGTTTTAGTATGGGGTAATTATGACAGTCTTCTTTTAAAGAGAAAATATAACTAATACATTCTTAACCGTAGTTTGTATAAGAAGCTTCAGTTAATTCACCAAATACCACATCAACCTGGCTTGATACCACCTTTACAAACCACACCCCATCCAGGGGTGGCCAAAATGTAACGAACCAGTTCCAGAATCCAGTTCTCAACCCGCTGCAAATGTTAAGCGAACTTAAAATAAACTTACTCCGTCCCTATCTGAAAATATATTGCCACAGTCATTATACATAGTGATAAGAGTCCATTTCTAAATCATCAATAATTCTGTGCTGATTTTGGTGTTAGGGTGGTTTATTATACTGTAATTTGTCGTACGTATTTTGGAGGGGGTGGGGCTTGAAGGCACTACGGATGATAGGAATCCCAATATGAAGGGTGCACGAAACAGGGAAGAAGAAGAGTTCCAGACACAACTAACACGACTGGGAGCTATCTATGAAGGGTGGCACTGGAATCCGAAGTATTTCCTACAGGTGCTGTCCAGAATGATAATGAGTTTGTTCGATTTTATAAATACAGACTGAGTCCCTCTTAATTCGCAGGCCCTCCCTTTTTTTAATGACTTTTGTGGACCCAGGCCTACTTAGAGTGGCCCATAGGTCCCTTGTCCAATGCCAGCAACCCCATGGATTGAGGACATTATTTGTATTGTTTCTGTATATGCATTTTTTTGCCATTAGGAAACTGGTATGCGTTCTGACGTCAACCTACACCGGCTACGAGCGATAATGGGCAAGCTGAGACAAGCTTACCATTGACGTAACGCAATGAAACGGGTGAAAGCATGACGTAACCAAGTACAGATACGAGTCAGGCCCTCCCTTACTGCGCCGTTTTTTTTGTTTTTTTATTTAAAAAAAAAAGGTTAAATCGCGTACATACAATTTAATGAATGTATCCGATTAACCCCTTCAATCGCCTCACTAAGTCACCTAATAGGTACTTGTGGCGAGTTACGACATGTCACCGACCGCAAGGTGTGTAGAGACTCGTACAAGTACATGCACGCTACCACCTTGCCACCGAAATCGACTTACCGCTACACACCCGAAAAAGGTTCGACAGTAAATAATATTTTATTGTCATTGTGTTGTAATAAATGCGAATGGGCCACTTTATTAGTGTTGCACCAAAGTTGCGGGTGTCATGTGACTTTGGAAGGGAATAATCGTGATGTGTGTACGCGTGATGGAAGAAAATGGGACAGTATAAACGGAAATGAAGGACACGCACACATTGTGCTGTATATTGCGGGATAATAAGATGGGTCAGAGGGCAACCATAAGTGCTGTGAGGGCCTTCACTTAGTGGCGTGTGACGACGATACCTCACTGGCTTCACCTCAACAGAAACACATACCCACAGTACCTGTGCTCTTATAGTTATAAGAATGATTTTTTTTATTACGCCATAGGATTAGGCTTCAGACATCAGCTTTCTTGCAGCCCAATACAACACATAATCTGGTGAACCTCTTCCCGGGTGTCGCACAGAGGGCAGAAAGGTTCCGCTGCTACACCTATGCGGTGAAGAAGTTTTTGAAGGTAGTTAACCTAAATTCTGCGACTGAATAGTATCTGGGTAGGTTCTTTGGAGACCTGTCTTTCTAAATTATAAGATTATGTACATGCTGTATATCTTAGTACACAGCTCAATGTTGCAGGCCCAATCTGAGTCCCCTTCCCTGCTGCGGGACACCAACCCTTCACGTTTTTTGTTGTTGTCGAAAGTCGAATTTCACAGTAATATTCATTGGAGAGCTTGAAAAAAGATATATGTAAGCGTTAAATTAAATATTTCTCGACATTTTGATACATGATGTGGCCGTCACCAGCACCGATTGGCTACAATCGTCAGAATTCAAAAATTTACAAAAAAATGTCATCCGCACGTCTTACCAACAGTTTTTTTAAAATACAAATCAAGGTAAAGGTTAAGCTACCCCGCGATTCATCATGTCGGATGAAGATGCATTTAAAGTGGAAGACAAGATTTGCAAGATAATTTAATATTGAAGCTAGGAATGTTTTATTTGCATGCCTCTGACAACAAATATTCATGTAACCTAAAACATTCTCCATTTTCCTTTTAATGTTGACGTTTGCTTTAAAGAGAGGAAACGAAGCCCATAGTTAAGTGTGACGGTAGCTTAGCGGAAGCTGGTTCGCCAACTCGCTATTGCCCATATAGATCGACTTTGTCTGTTGTCGGTAGTTATTGACACGAGTCTAATTCGATAGAACAGCTCTAGCGATGGTATTCCGACTAGTCGACCTTGTCGACATTGGCATGCAAGAGGGAGGTGTACTATCGGAATGAGCACTATTCAAAGAGGAATATATGGAATTTGTCCTTGCAGCCTAGCCCCATCGCTGTTCAGGACGTTACTTACATCGCAAAGTAGACCTACCTGGAGAGATTTCTAGCTGATAGGCTCGCAAGGCAGGGTGTGTCGCTGGAAGATGGAATTTTGGGACCTTGTAGGACAGTTCTGTGTGTCGTAGGTATTGTCATTTGGTGTGGGTTGTTGTTTGTTTTGATTTCGAGATGACGTTGGGACGATTGCGTGCCAATACTCTCGCCGACGCATTCCTGAACGGGTACAGGTGGGCCCCGAAGGCCCCAGGTGATGTGGCTCTGCTAAGGCGGGCAGTAGGCCGTTGGGTGCCATAATAAGTTTATGAGGTTTCAGATGAGGTATGTAAGTGTATGTGTGCGTCTTTCGTGTAATAATATTTAAAGGTTGTTCCGCCTTGGGGCTTATCTGGAGAGAAGGCCGCTTTAGAGGGTTTAGATTGTTTTTGTGGCGCATTGTGTGGATTTATGCGGTTTATTTTACTGCGTTTGATTATGTTGGGTTTTTACTTTATCTTTAGTGTAAGGTTTACTAGTTTTCCTATATTTCTTGAGTTTATTACTATTTTTCATGTAAGACGTATTTTCTTTAATGCCTGCTATGAACTAGTGTAGACCAGCAGTCTTCTTCCCTTCATGCTTGTTTTGTACATTCAGGAATTGTATAGTGGTAAGGACTCTTGACTTTCACCCCCAAGTTTGTTTGTTCAAGTCCCACACATGCTACGTGTTCTGAAAAAGGACCTATCGAGCTTCCCCTTGGAAAAACTGAAAAGGAAGGATTTTATGGGTCTGCAAGGAGCACTTTAACTTACAAAATGCTCATGCACATTGCGATATTTCCAGTTTGTTTGTCCAAATCGCTGATTGAGGCAGCCACAATGGATTTATGCAAGCAAGTCACCATTCTGAACTGGCCTGGGGTTGCATCTAGTTTGTCTACAACTATGCTTGAATTATCAATTTGTTTAGCTCGTCGTCATGTCCGTGACAAATTGTCACAGCATTGTAGAGTTCTGCAAACATCATGAACAATATCGCTCTATCTTATCAGTAAGATAACCCATTCAGTGTGTAGATTGTGCACTTCTGTTTTACTTGTTTCCTAAGATATCATTAGCAGTTGTCGGTATCTGGTTCTAGTTGCCAATTTTATAAAACCCCCTCTATGGTAATTGCTAAGTAAGCACTAGTTGTCCCGCTTCCGGCATGCTGACAGAAACGATAAGAAGATTATAACCTCAAAGGTAGATCTAGTGCAAAAGTACTGACGAGAGATCTGTCATTGGAACAAACACCGACCCATTTGCTCCAATGACAGATCTTTTTGGCAGCTTCTTAGGTGTTCACTGTTATCATTGATCATAGCAATACCCCCCCCCCCCCTCCTCCTCACACTCTAACCCATCTTCTTAGGCGCCCATTCCACATACGTACAACGTCAATGAAAATTATGAAATTGAAGGACATTTCAATTTCTCATTGATGGGGGCCATTCCATATGTTTTTCAAAAATTGACAATTTTCAATTGAAGCGTATGCGCCAAATTTTTGAAATTTGTTTCTTGAAATTGTATTTGTTTTCTTCGTCGCCTTATTATTTAATCCGTATTATAATTTTTATACAGAAATGCTTTCTTTTTAGAGAAATCAATTAAAATAGTTGTACTTGTCATATCACATGACGCCATTTTTTAATTTTAGATTGTTTGTTTCATTGTTGGTGATTTTACTCTATTATCAATTGGTCATTGATCAATTTTAACAATGGCATAGAGTAAAATTGAAATGCCCTTCAATTTCATAATTTTCATTGACGTTGTACGTATGTGGAATGGGCACCTTAGCACCAATTCCACTACCATTGACTCGAATCCATCCAACCCTACAACCAATTGTTTCATCCCTAAGTACCCCCATCGGCAAACTGTTTTAGGCAACCTCGTTGTCCAGTGCGCTCCTGATAGCAGTTTGCCAAACAACAACCACCACCACCAACAACACATATCACAACCACCACCTGGCGGTGCAAATGTCAGCGAGAATCCCGCGCTTTATTTAAAATATATAAAAGAACCGGTCCGAGTTTACTCGAACATAATTTCCAATTTATCAATTAATAGATAAAGATAATGAGTTATTTCATAGCAAATAATTTAATAATAATGGCGCGGCACGCAATATTTTGGAGCGTGAATATTATATCATTTCTTCAAAAAATATTTTTTTGTACAAAACCTAATACTTTTTTAGGAAAGCCACTTGTTCGGTTTTTTTACTCTTTTTAACACCTAGAACATACCTGAGGGTAGAAATCATCGATAGAAAGGTTCCACTGAAAAATTATTTAGTCATTTTTCATGAAAATTGAGTTATTTTATTTTTTTACCCCCAGAAGAAAACTATCAAGAGGAAAGCGACCCACCGCATTTGGTTAACGTTATCAAAAACTACAATATATGTTAATTTAAAAGAAATCGTTGGAGCCGTTTTTGAGAAATAATTTTTTTTAATCGTGTTTTTGGAGTTTTTGGATAATAAAACACTCCAAAATAAAAAAAATATCCCTAGGTATGGTTTTTGTGAACCTACATGCAAATTTCATCAAAATCGACTGAGTAGTTTGTCCAGAAATCGATGAACAGACAGAGCGACAGACAGACATTTCGTAAAAAAAAAAATTGAGTTGCTGGGACCTGAAAACGTGTAGATTCGTTGAAATCTCGGAGTCGAAAATGTTGACCATGAGCATCACAAAGCTTTCCTTATATTGTACTACGTATAAATTGGAAAGCAATAAAATACAGTTACACATGGTTCAAGTTGTTCTAATGGTATGCTGGTGCACATCAAAAGTCTACATGAGGCTGTGCGTTTCCACAAGCTGTGATCCCCTTTTATACGGTCTTCATTGCTGATACCGATGTCTTTATTGTATTGCAGAGGTAACGGGAACATGTCCCACCAGGATGACTCGCCCACGTACACCATCGAGCATCTGGCCACATTTACCGTTGCCAAGGAGACGGGGATTGTATACCCCGCGGACGGCATGCGCCGCCTGCTCCAGCTCGAAAAATCCAACGGCATTTGGTCACAGAAGATGTGCATGCGGCTGAACCCCAACTGGGTTCTTATTATGGATTATGAGACTAGTAAGTATGTTGATAGTTAAGGCCACCCCGCTGATGGCATGGGCGTGACGTACATTATGAGCCTTCTCACTCCTTCATGTCCCTCCACTTGTGACCACGCAGCATTTCCTCCGAGTCCTGTCCCATTCTCCTGGGATCTTTTTCAATGTGGTCTCTGTTCCTTGGTCAAGGTCACCACCCAGAGCAAAGCACATCCTGAAAAAAAGAGGACAAAATTCACCCAAAGAATTGGGTGAATTAGGCACGTGGGCTGAAAAAAAGAGGACAAAATTCACCCAAAGAATTGGGTGAATTAGGCACGTGGGGTAAATGGCACCGAGCTCCAACCTCCGTATACAGAATGAGAATGGAAAGAAGGCGGTAGGGACAATGTATTGACGAGGTGGAATGTGATGTGTGATAGATGTCAGTTGGGGTTGGCAGAGCTTCACCAAGAGCCGAGATATCTGGGGAGAAGCCGACGTCAAGCTAGCCTTCCTCTGTGTTTCCCGTCCCCTTGAAGGGCTGATATGGACGTAGGCCTACATGTAGTGTGGCCCATTGAAGAAAGCTTAGTAATATAACGCTTTTGTATGTACATTTAGATGCAGTGATGGAACGATTCCCGGTGGAGTTGATCCAGGAGCCGACGGCGTTCACAAGCCACGACCCCCTTGAAATATACAACAACATCCTCGTGTTCATCGTGGGAGAAGAGCGGCCGACGGACTCGCACTCGGAGATGCACATCTTCCAGTGTCAGAGCGTCGTGGCACAAGACCTGGTGGAGGACCTGAAGATGCTGCGGGGTGGGAAGGTGCCGCTGTCAAGGCGTGAGCGTAGGATACCGCCCCCGCCCGTCACTCCGCCCCCTGAACCGCCTGTTAGTGTCCGAGAACAGGTACACGCTTTTGTGTTGGTTCGCTGCTATTGATGATACAAAAGAATCCTGGCCGTGGTTGATTAGGAAGTGAGCTTACAAACGTTTCCTAAACAGCTGCAGTCGACATCTTCAGTGGCAATGCGCAGACGTCGATAATGATATCTCAGAGGCTTGGTAGCCACTGTTTCCAGTTATTGCTTTGTTCAGTTGCTACTGAGCCCCCAAGACGCAGTCTCTGAAGTTTTGTTTCCCCATTGGCATTGAAGATGTCGACGCAGCTGTTGAAGGAAGTTTAGAGTTAAACACCATCCCATCAGTCTGGATTCTCCTGTTCCATCATCTGACTTCATTTGTAATGTTTGAATTATTGTAATCAGTCAGGTAGTGAACTTGATTATGAAGCGGTCTAAGAACTCTACATAAGTTAAATGAAAAAGATCGACAAGGGAAAAACGCGACTGCCGGGCAAGTTACCGTAAAAATGAGTGAATAGAGACGAATGGGCGAATCGGGGCAAAACTTGACTCTTAAATTTGAGGCCAAAATAAGGTTTTGCTAGAAGTGAAAAGCTATTCCACGGTTTTAGTGTCGCCTTAGTTTCAACCGTTTTGTTTTCGCTTTTATAAAAATTTGTAAATCTTACCGTGAACTTTTATCCCGATTCACCCATTCGTCCATATTAACTTTTATTTACGGTGTTGAAAATACTATTCACCCTTGGTTGAAGCTGACGTCAAAGTCCTGGTATAATTGTGTTGAATAATAAATAATAAAAAAATAGGTGCAATGAAAGAAAGTTTCGTGAACAACACTGTTCGCCATCAGTCTACGGTAATGTCACCTTGCTAAAATTTTGAGTTTTCACTCCTATCACGTAGTCAAAATTTCCTTCGACCATGACTTCTTTGCTAGGGTTTCTACTTCTTTGCTTATTGCTTACGTCGGCTGCTTTATTGGACATTTTATGTAAAAAGGGTATTAATAAAATCATGTTTTGTAGAATCTGGATGTGTGTGTCATAGTTATTTTCAGTGTACTAACTAAAGATTAACTAGATACATTTTCTGGGGTAAAATTTTAATTTTGTTAACATTATTAATCGATAATTAACCATTGCTTCCAACATTTCAATACAATAATATATGTATTTATTATATGGGTGCCTGGTAACTTCAGTAGGCACCCACTAATGGGTTTATGGGTTTAAATTTTAGTAGAGGAAAATTGAACGAGAAGGGAAATTGAACTTGTCTCCGCCTTGCCGGGGTAGTGTACATGCTCTAGGTAGTTTTTTTATGTATTTCTCTACCCGTGCTTCTCAGCTTAAACATAATCACCACTATCATTAGTAATTTAAAAATTTGTAATGTGTATTTCAGACTAAATTAATTAATTCCTAATAATTTCACAGCGCAGGGGGGGGGGGGGCAAATGTTTTATGCATACCAACGTAGTTCCCTGAACTCGTCCAAGCTGCAAGGGGAAAATATATAATATAAATAATTTTCAGGTGTCCATTTTCAATTCTTCACAACGCGCCGAACTGTCCCGGCACCATGAGGACGGTTCCCTGCTCGACGAAACGTCCTCGACATCGAGCGAGCGCTACGAACGCGACGTCACCATTCTCAACCACTGTTTCGATGACATTGAAAAGTTTATCGCACGGCTGCAACACGCGGCCGCGGCGTCGCGCGAGCTAGAGCGCCGGCGTCGCAACCGCAAATCCAAAAAGAAAGACATGGGCGACGGAATGCTGACGATGCGCGCCAAGCCCCCGCCCGAGATAGAGTTCGTCGACGTCTTTCAAAAGTTCAAGCTGTCGTTTAACCTGCTGGCCAAGCTAAAGGCGCACATACACGACCCCAATGCGCCCGAGCTGGTACACTTCCTGTTTACGCCGCTGGCGCTGATTGTGGACGCGTCGCACGACACGCACTACGGTCCGAATCTGCCGGCGAAGGTGGTTTCGCCCCTGCTGACGCGCGAGGCCATCAACTTGCTGATAAACTGTGTGACTAGCAAGGAGACGGAGCTATGGCACTCGCTTGGCGACGCCTGGCTCACGTCGCGGGATCAGTGGAAGGGTTTTGTTACGCCGTACCACCCGGTAAGATTATCAATCCTTTTATTTGTGCGTTTGGCCTCACATTGTCGAGCGAGGCTTTACAGCGAATGGAACTGGTTCTGTATTTACGATGAAGGTATTGAACCTGATAAACGGTAATGCTAGGTTAGGTCTACCTCAGTAGCTAGCATTACCTACCTACTTCAAACTAACATTATAGAATAATTGACTAATGACATGGCAAATGCCTGTGGCTATCAAAGAAAATTTTTGAAAAAATGTAAATGCGTTAAATATTGTATATTATATTATTAATTCATGTGCTTTGTTGGACGCAGCCTACCACAAGTTGGAACATGAATCTCGTCCACAATAATATATCCGCAGCTGTATAACCTTAGGGAATTGTAAATCAGAAATATTTATTCCTCTAGGTTTTCATGGACGGCTGGTCCCCAGAATATCCCGTTATCGACGAAGCCGATGGCGAATCACGCAGGCGAAGTGAACGCGGCAGTGACAAGCCGGCTCCGGAGCCCCGTGGCGGCACACCGCCTGGTGACTCGGAGTACTCGCATTTCCACAACGACTACCTCGACTACGAAAACCGCAACTTCCACGACACCTTCCACGACCGTGCGCGCTCCAAAAGCCCCGAGTCGGACCGCGATTTTGTGCAGCCGCCGCCGCCCGCTCGCAGCGACATCTCTGCCGACTCCATCGAACGTCACGGTGGCCATCATCACCACGGTGGTGGCGAGGCACATTCGCGATTCGATAACCACTCGAGACTCGAAAGCCAGTCGCGATTCGAACGGAACCAGTCAGCGTGGCTCGACGAGCTTATTGATCGCCAGGCGAAACTCGTCCGAGTTACGTATCCCCGCACGGCAAATAACGATAAGGAGCTTACGGTAGTTCGGGGCGAGTTTCTGGAAGTTATTGATGACACGAGAAAGTGGTGGAAGGCGAGGAATTCGCGGGGTCAGGCTGGACATGTGCCTCACACTATTGTGGCGCCCTACGCCCCGGGTGACTCTGAGGATGTATTTAGTAATCCGTTGTACGAGAGGGGCGGGGGGTACAGTGGTGGGCGGTCTGTAGAGGAGATGGACGGTAGGAAGGGCGGGGCGGAGAGCCCACACCAGAGGGGGCCGCCCATCCCCCCGCCCGCGCCCGCGGATTGGGTCAGGAAAGAAAGATTGGGTAAAAAGGGAGAGTTTCGGTATTTTTGATGGTGTACTAAAGTTTAATATTGTTAGCTAGACGAAGCCTAAAGAATGTGGGCAGTACGGCCCTATTTGAAATGAACCCGATATTATTGCAGTAGCTGCCATCTATGTTTTCCTTGGTATTGGTATGGTGACTTTATGTACAACTAAATTTCGTCTGCTGCAAATTAGTTTGTCCTATGTATCTGTATGATCGCTACTTGAGTTCTGTAAGTAAAGACACTCTTGCCCACCAAAAAAAAAATTAATTCCAGATGCCACCTGCCACGTCTTCTCAATGACTGATTATAGGAGACGAGGCAGTTGACATCCGAAATTAAAAAATATGTTTGGCGGCAAGGGAATGCCCCATCTCTCCTATATAGAACTCAAATCGCTACTACCTACGTTTCTTGCCACTATTTATGTACCTTACTTCCTTGCCAACGCCCACAATTGGCTGTTGACCTATTTGTTGACGCGCTGAACAGCAGAGGTTCACTTGTGTAAGTAGTGGTCGAGTGCCGTGCAGTCTCTTAAGCAGTCCGCGGCCATTGTTATTTGTTTCGTGTCCACATAAGGGCCGTTCAGGTATTTAAAGGACTCCAAACGTAAGTTAAGCATGGGAAGAACGATCATCCTTTTGACAAATAATTATTAAAAATTAGAAGACGAAATTTTGTTCGCATGGAGATATACTTTATACTATAATAATGTATCCACTATACACTAATTTTATACCATGCATTCCATATTCTGTGATTGATCCGTCCATCTAATACTTAGGAAATTATTGAGAATTCCGAATTTGGTGGCAGCTTTTGTCATATAGTAAGTAGTCAGTGTTATTTTAACTGAAAATATAGCCGATAAACTACGGCACTTGTATTTGTGCGGTCCACGTACTTTTTTACTTTTATTTTTATTGACATTACATCACATCGAGCTGTTATTTTTATAGTAAATTGTCAATGTAATTGAAACCCCCCGTAGGGGTTTTCCTATGGAGTTATATTTCAGGTAAAATTTGAAACTCCAATATCTGTTAATGAACCTTTTTCGTTTAGAAATCCATAGACGAATGACCATGAGCTCATTGGTTGGGCGCAAGAATTTTCCTATTCGAAAGAGGTCCATTGCGCGCAACCAAATTTCACATGAACTATTCATCAAGGTGATTATATAAATCAGAAAAAAATGTTCCTCTCCATTTCGATATACATAATATGGCTGAGCCACAGTTATGGAAGTCGTGGGCTTTTTCAGTGCTTTTACTTCTTCCATAACTAGATAATATATTTTTTCTGTATAAAAACATTTGTTAAAGTATTAAATTTAGTATTTATAAGATTAATTTTTTAATTTATTTATTTTTAATGTATTTAATTTATGGATATTTTCTGAAAATATATTTCAATATTCTATATTATTTAACTTTTTGTATTTGTATGGGGACTTTATCAAAATATAGAGGAACATTTCTTCTATGGTCATGAAATCAATGATCCCTACAATCAATATGTCATGTGAAAATATATTTCAAATAGATATTGTGATGACAGCCCCCTAAGTGTAGTTTTAAGTTCCAATGCACCCTTTATTAATAACTTTATATATCTGTTTCGCGTAAAGTGTGCCTACCTACAATGTTGTAGAAAATGCTGTACCAGTAGTAGGTAGGCTAGGTCTTTGATATTTCCATGGTGTTAATCTACGGTGCATGAGCTAACGCATTCGCAGACTTAATTGTATGAAAAAATGAGTAGAATACAATGAATGGTTGTCATGACGAATGCCCGGAAATAGTATAATTATGTACTGTCTAATGTAAGCTATTTATAATAGGAATATCTATGCGGAGTGATAGGAGTCTGTAATCGCACATTTCATTGGTTAAAATAAAAAAGTTAAGGAAAACCTCCAAAAAACAATTTGTGTAGCAAGGATTTTGAAAAAACTAGAAGTAAACAAATGTGTCTCCCACTTCGCTTGAAAATGTCTCTGACGGCACCTTCATGCATTGGCACTTTGCTGTGCCGTCCAGTATTCTTTACCGAAGCTGGTGGGCAAGGCCCTAAATAATAAACATTGTGAAATGTATTGGTAGTCCTTCAAAACTCTTCCTGTGGTTAAAGAAATTGGCAAAATAAAATACTTTGACGTTAATTTTCTGTGTTTGTAAAAGTAACTGCATGTTTGCACATTCCAAACGCTCAATTACTGTAATGTCTACTTTTAGCAGCCCTACTATGCCGTCTACCGATTAACTTAACATCGGAAATGATACTAAATAACCCAATTGATTCATGTGTTTGAAACAAGAGTGCAAAATGCGCGGGAAATTCAAATTGATAAATTGATCCCGGCAATACATTCTTTATTAATTATTATTTATTGGAAAATATTACTACAGGACAACGTCCCTTAAAAGTAGTACATTACCATACATTATATCATGTCTAAGTCATTGTTAATAAAAAATACTTAAAACTAAGCACTTAAAAATTACCTACTTCTAATTATTTTTGATGAGCTTATTAAATTTTTGTTCCTTACATTTAGACAAATTACTTATAATTCATAATATATTCCCAAGGTAAACCTGTACATTGAATATTTATTTGTATTTCATTCAATTATAAAACTATACAACCATATTCTTGTATTCCAAGAATTTATTAACTTTCATTTCCCGCGCACTTTGCACTCTTGTTTAAAACAAATGAATCAATTGGGGTTTATTTAGTCCTATTTCCGATGTTAAGTTAATCCGGAAACGGCATAGCAGAGCTGCAGACAGATTTGATTATTTATTTATTTGCACCTAGGTATGGGATGAGTTTCGTAAATCGTTTTTAGGCAGATTTTAGGTAACTGACAAGGGAAAACTAGCCTACCATGCACACTATCGTACTTACTTTGCCCGTAGCCTTATATTATTGTAGTTTATTTTAATACAAATTTCCTTTGAAGGGAAATTAGCCTACTTCCGTACCTCAGTACATTGTACTTAACAAACACACGCACTGTTTGGAGCGTAGACTATTTAAAGATTTATTATATTAGTGAATGAATTTTGTTGCAATGACGTAATCATCGAAAGTAGTCTATATATAAGTTTTTAAATCTATTACTATAAGCGTTGTACTTCTAATTTTATTATTTCAACAGTTATATTCAACTTTTAAGAAATCAATCCTTGGTATGTATTGTAGTATATTTGGTTATAATATTTTTGCGTAGACGTCGTCACATTCCGTAGACCGTTAGTGAAAACACAGTGCTTATTGTTGCAACTCTCTATGAGGAGTAACATGTTGAGAGAGCAAACTGAACCGTGTACTACTCGTTGCCAAGAACAGAGTTGGTAGATGGAGGAGATGACTGGTAAAGTGATATTGTGCAAGCCAACGTCCTTCAACGGCTGTATAGTCGGAAGAAGAAGGCTATGTTGTTGCAGAGCTTATTAACCCTGCCAATTAATTAATTTATGCATACCAAGGAGTAGTACAGAAGTACATCGCCATTTAAAGGTGTTAATAGATGTCTTGTATGTTGCAAAGTGACTGACAAGAAGAGGCCTCTTAAGTTTACATCACAGTGTTTGTATTTATCAGTAATCTTATTTACTTGTGACTGTTACAATAAGTGAATGCATACCAAACCCTATATTAATAACAGTATTTTCTATTTTATGAAATAAACGCAAAAGACTTTACAAAGTATACATGGCACCATTATTCTATATTAAAAGACCTTTACACAATAGGGAAAATTAACAAACGACATAACATTCACACAATCATCCCCTCTAATAGATCTGGTCAGTAGGTTAATAATAGGTAACCAGCCCCACACCCTCCCCCCGCTCCCAGTCCTATAAAAACCAAGGTTTCTTCTCCCTAGTCACATTTGCATCTTCTCGAGTTGACTTGACTTACTTGACTTATGGTGGCTGGGTGGGTCCGGGGGGACCTTTCGCCGCGTACACACAAGCTCGCCATCTCTTTCGGTCATGCGCCGTCTCTCCAGCTCAGACGAACAATGCCCGCTTTATCTAGGTCGACCATGGCCTGGTCGAACCATCTTCTTCGTGGTCTTCCTCTTCCTCTCTGACCGTCAGGCAAAGCGTCTAGTACTCTTAGAGGTGCTCTGGAACGTTCCATCCTCGCTACATGGCCAAGCCATTGGAGTCTTCGAGCTCGGAGTTCGGATAGCACATCCGCTGATTTGTATAGCGCATACAGTTCTGCGTTGTGCCTGATGCGCCATCCTCTCTCGTCCATTACACCTCCAAATATTCTGCGGAGCATCTTTCGTTCGAAGACCATTAGTAGGTTTTCATCCCTTTTCTTTAGTGCCCAAGCTTCAGCTCCATATAAGAGGACTGGGCGGACTAGGGTCTTGTACAGTCTTGTCTTTGTTGTCCAGGAGAGTAAACGTGATCGGAATAGGCTACTCGTTTGGAAAAAGGCAACGTTTGCCGCCTTTACACGGCTCTTCACATCTACACTTGTGTCGTTTGTCTCTGAGACCACGGAGCCGAGGTAGCGGAAATCGCTGACTCGTTCGAAAGTTCGTGTGAGCCAGTCTCAAATCGCAGATAAGGTGTAACTGTGCTAGTGGGTTTCCCTCTGTGGATGGGAGTTCTTGTCGAAAGCGCTCGGGGTTACAAGTGGGTTTCTTAGACAAAGTTAATTTCTTAACGACTATTTGGGTTTTACTAATTCGGGTTGTTATAACAAGTTTTTCTAAAACTCGAAGTTTTTGTTATTATTTGTTTATTAAGATGAAATACCACGAAGTCACGAGTAATCTAATTTCTATTCTATAGAGTTTTATAGTTGAACCCATACCTAAGTAAAAATCGATAGAGATTGTGGTTGCCACACTAGCGCGACACATCAAAGCAGCTCGTAAGAGCTCGGCGGCGGCGGCCTGGAGGGAGAGGGGCATAATGGCGACCTGCTTCTCGTCTCTAGCCGGCAGCACCTGACCGTTATTACAGCCTTCTCAGCCTCCTCGATGATCGATGGCAGCTGGTTAATATCTGACTTGTGGTGTGACTTCCCACCTGCACGTGTCCAGCTGTTATCGTACGGGTGAGACATGTGAGTCTGCCTCTTACACTCGTTACTGACCCTCCACTACTATAACCAATCAGCACTTCCCTCGGTTACAGTCCCACCCACTCTACCGAGATCGCCCCCTCATTCTGTTACGGTACCTATACTAATTGATAAATCGGAAAGCATGTACAGGTTCTTTATAATGTGTCAGCAAGTTAGTACCAGCTACGTGGGCGCATGCGTACTTGTATGTTTCTTCAATTCACCACTAAACATGAAACTTTGTAAACACACCTGGCACTGATAAGGCATCTCCCCAGTGTGTTTTCTTACATGTATCTTAAGCTCTGTATTGGTAGCATAGGTTTTGGAACACATCTCACAGGGGAACGGCCTCTCTCCTGTGTGTGTCTTCTTATGCCGCAACAACTGCGCCTTTTGATTGAAACACTTGGAACACACCTCGCACTGGTAAGGCTTCTCACCCGTATGAGTCCTAGTATGCTGTTTCAGCACACCACTTGTGGCGAAACACTTACAACACACCTGACACTTATATGTTTTGACGCCTGTGTGCGTAACCGAGTGTTTCTGCAAGTTGCTGCTGTCTATGAAACCTTTGAAACATACAGGACAGGTATAAGGTTTCTCCCCCGTATGGACTCGGTTGTGTGTTGTTAGCTCGTGTGGCGTCGCAAACAATTTCGAACATGCCTGGCAGGGGTAAGGTCTCTCGCCGGTGTGTATCCGAGTATGTCTAAGTAAGGTACCGTTTTCGGCGAAACTTTTTGAACATACTTGGCACTGGTTTCTCCCCGGTGTGGGTTCTTGTGTGCCTGTTTAAGGTGCCACTGCAGGCGAAACGTTTCGAACATACATCACATTGGTAAATCTTCTCGCCGACATGTGTTCGCCGATGTTTCATTAAGTCGCCTTTGGTACCGTAAGATTGGGAACATAGCGTACACTGGTGTAGCAAGTTTGAACTTTTCTGAATGTCCGTTTTGCCTGTCTCAGAGTTGTCATGGGGCATTGGGTCATGTTCTGTTGACGATTCTTCTTCATCTTCTGATATTATTTCACATTTGACAATTGTTTCTTCTTCCATTCCTGAAACAAACGTCACATGGTGCAATTAATTAGACTATTCAAGCTATCGTGAGAGTTGTGTAGCCACCGACAAAAAATGCATTATACGAGTGTGTATCATCTACTGAAATCTAGAATGTTGCCATTTGGTATATAGACTGTAAATGAGGTCTTGTGCGCCAAAATGAGTAAGCTCAGGAAGTCATAGATTCTACGGCCGACTCAATCCGCCCACCATTACAGAAATGAACACCATCAATAATCAGTCCGGGTATGATCCACTGTCTCCACTATTGATTATTCAACACTTCCTCTGGTACTAGTCCCACTCTTCTAAAATCGCCCTCAATCTGATTCTCAATCTTGGTCTTCCTCTTCTTCGTGTTCCCTCTATTTCTTCCTCTAGCCATTTCCTCGCGCTTGTGCTGTTATCCATTCTCTTTGCGTATATACATTGCAGTGCCCTTCCCCCACACCCCAAAAGTTCGACTCTTCATTTCATTCCTAATAGTACTACTTCTTTTTGTCCTCTGACGGGCTATTCCGATGAACTTCATTTCAGCCTCTTGTATTTCACTGTCTCGTCTGCAGTTATTGGGCCTACCAGTACCGTACACAAATGAATGTTTCTACTACCCCGATCTACTCCAATGCACAAGCCAGTCAGAATATTCTTTAAGGTACGAAGAGCGCGAGAGTTAGGGGAATAGACTTTAGCTCGTTTGTGCGTTTGTGTAACAGCATGGCCTGCTTGCAGCCAGCAATTGTGGTTTCATTTTACTGCAATCTGCCTGTTTTTTATGTTGTTGTTTCTAACGCCTGCTTTCAGCATTTCTGCTTTAAGCAACCCTGTCAGCCTGGTGGGTGGAGTGAGTCTGTTTGTTAACTTGAGGCACCCTAAGGGCAGACTCTTTCACCTCGGGGAAAGGGGAGTTGACTAACAGGGTGGACCTCCTGATTATAGTGGATTCCGAACCACTTGGGGAGCATGGTAAAGTCACACGATTAAATCGGAGGTGACCAGGACTCGACTTATACTGCCTAAGCGCGTTATCATGTCCCACCAGGTTCCCCTGCCAACGCTGTGCACACTACCAAGTTGCCGCAGTTTGAAACATGTTCTGCTGTAATGGAATCAACATGGTAAGGCCGTTGGCTGCCTGTTTTTTATGGCATAGTTGCATCCGATTTAATATCAAACCTATAGCATTTAATAGGCCTACCTACTTAAAAGTTAATGGCAGGATGAGTTAAAAATTGCATGTAACTACCTTCTTCGTTTTCGAC
Source organism: Psococerastis gibbosa (assembly GCA_963971405.1). Taxonomy (NCBI): domain Eukaryota; kingdom Metazoa; phylum Arthropoda; class Insecta; order Psocodea; family Psocidae; genus Psococerastis; species Psococerastis gibbosa. Next base: position 48,063,593 of record OZ020487.1, read on the forward strand.
CTCTCCCGCCACAATATCCACCATGCTCTCCTCTTTAACTTTTGCATATTGGCCGTATGTATCTGTAACAAATGCGCACAAAAAAAAAAAAAAAAAAAAATCTAATTTGGCACAACCCACTCACTTCTAGAGACATCCGACACTTGTTCATTTCTGCTTCTTGAATAAAATCCAATTTCACAGGAACTATCGATCGTAAAGCTATAACTGGCTAGTCACAAAGTAGAAGAATTGTTCCTCTACGCGTTGGTATTTACAATTTCAACTAACTTCCATGAAGTTTTTAATGAAATTGCTTATAACTGATGGTGACTGTAATGAAGTCCCTACATGGTTGGTAGTGGTGTTCATGTATAAGTTGATGCCATCATTTCAAATAATCCCGTAGAAAATAGTAAAAAGCTTCGCGTTCTTATTATTTTTGCCAACACTGTATACTAGTATATGTTATACGTTATGTACAAACACCAATTGGCACTCTTAGACCTGACATGCCGAGTTATTAAAACCGTGAGGTTATATTCGTTTTATATTTTTTACAACTTGAGTTCAATAACTGTAGTCGATCGGTGTTTGTGACGACCACATAATGAACTTCATAAGTTAGTGGACCATTTCTTCTGCATTACGACATTTATGAATACATACCTCTAGGATCGATATTTCCTGGAAAATGGTTTATTTCTTAATTTAAATAAAACAGTTTTGCTAAAGGCAATCGTTATAGGCAAGGTATAGAGACTGCTGTAGTCTGTCAAGGGATGGGGGTTTTGTAATCACCCCAATCTAAATCCCAGTACTCATTTAAACTGTATAGAGGGCTGAGTATTTGTGTTGGCCCTAACTACTTTTAGATTGTTGCAGATAATATTTTTTGTTGTATACTGAACAACTGCGTTCATTGAATATACAAACTGTATGTCTTTCTTAGTACAGCATAACAATTTAGTCATCAATATTGTGCCCAAACAAGGCGACTGACAAGATGGGAATAGACTATAATAATTATTGAATAACTTATGTAATCTCCAAGTTTTAACAATACAACTGAAGGCTTGAAAATAGGTGTGAGAAACAATAGTACGGTAATTGTATTATTACCCACACAGAAACACTACATGCTGTCCTTACAGGTTATCACTTTGGAATTCTTACATCGGTTAACACAAGATCTGACTACCCCACTACTTTTGCTTTACTTTTAACAAAGAAAATATCAGTCGTATAACTAATTAGAAACAATGTAGCCTACTTCTAAATTTTGATGTGCATTTTGTGGCCGTCTCTAACACTGACCACAGTATTTGAACTCGATCCACTTGACACCCTTGGTGTCAGTTATTTGTCTTACAAATCAAGTTCCATAACTGTGGCCAATCGGTGTTAACAACGGCCATAGAGTGTACATCAAAATGTATAGGAACAATTAATTCTTCTAGGATTAGACATTTTTATATCTCTACGATAAATATTTCTTGTGAAATTTGATTTTTTGTGGTTTTTCCTCATCTGGTTCCATCTTAAGAGCAAACCGCCCCCCCCCCTGCGCCTTTTTTTCAAACTCAAACTCCACCGGAAATACAATATTCATTTTAGAGCTATCAGAAATATGGCATCCCTACCAAAACCATTACTAATAAACAACACAAACCCCCTGTTATAAAATCTTCCATAATTATCATTTAAAAAATTAATTTTATATTTTATTTTACATGCAATGCACTAACCTGTCAATAATACGATAATTTAATGCAATGCTCTTCTACGTTTTGGTATATGATACATGGCCGTTACCAGCACCGATTGGTTGGTTTCGGAAATGCTTCCTTCACCAACCGTTTTTTGTTTACAAAATAAGTTCTCTAATTGTGGCCAATCGGTTTTATAAACGGGCACGTATCACATTTCAAAGGGTGGAGGAGCGTTTCTGGTATGGGATGTGATATTTTTGACAGCACCTCGATCGATAGGTTATGAGCTACACCTCTTGTAAGGCCCAGATTGTCTCTTAACACAGGTTGAAAAACACCTTTGGTTTACACGTCATTTTTCTTTAACCCGGGTGTTAAGTATACAAGGTGGCCAAGGTTAAACGGAATTTATCTTATCAACTGCCAATAATGCCATTAAAAAAATTATGAACTTGCGACGCAGAAGATGCGCCAACAACAGGAATTAAGGCAGCGATAGAGCAAAACGCTATCTTCTGAACACTTCCGAACGTTCCCAATAGTTTATGGGCCTTCTGTGGGCCCAGGCCAGGAATGCATAGCAGCAGCTGCAACTGGGCGTCAGATGGCAGCTTGGCGGCAGGACGGAAGTTACAGGCCGGCGACTGAACAGTCTCCGACAGGTGAAGTTGGTGAAGGAGGAGGGCAACTTCACGAGAGTGGCCAACGGGCAGTAAGGAGACACCGAACGGTAGCAGGCTTGCTTGCAGCTGAAACGGCAATTTTGTAAGTAATAAATTGGTATATCAAAACAATTAGTTTACACTGTCAATCATTAGGTGTCTCCCAAAGCCAACACTACGATTATTTCGTGCCATACACCCTCTTTACATTGCATGCACAACTAATCAAGCGTATCGTGGATATTTTTTACTCGATAAAACTATGCCTACCCTGACAACCGCAGCGCTCCCAAAAATAACGTTAATTTAGGACTGTAAAATAGTAGAAGCAAAGTAATTTTACTTTAACTATTTGCTATGCTATCATTATTTTTAGTTCCTAATGGTACAAATAAACTGAGTATATCAAGTTCTATACATCTTTTGCTTTCAGGTTGCTTTTATGATACGGTACAGGGGAATAATAACAAGCCTTTACAAAATCATTAAAATTTAATTTCCTCTTGGATTCTAATTTATTTCTAATGAGACCAGACGGAGCTTTAAGTTTAGGCAATTCATTCCTTTTGCTATAGATTTCAGGCCGAGTTAACTTAACTAAAAAAAATACATACCTGAGAATAAACTTGCTGAGTAAGCGTGTTCCTGTCAGCAATGAACGTAATGTCTGGGGTGTTTTGAAATTGCCTTGCATCTACACCGCTAATTAGCTTATTTTCCGGAAAATAAACGATATTAAGTTCTGGTAGCGCAAAATCAAGATGCTGTAGGTCCAGAACTTTGACAGCGTTAAATTGTTCTGGAATCATTACGTTTCAAAAATGTACTTTTATGATGGTTTTATTAACACAAAAGTATTCATCATTCAGCCATTTACGAGTTGGGCTGAACCTATGTCCTATCATAAGCGATTGCCGATTGAGGCTAAAGTTTAACTTCAGTTACCCTGTACAAAAAGTCTGATTAAAAAAATTCATATTATGCAGGGGAGGTTTCCCTCCGTCCCATTTGCAAGACAATTTCCATTTTCAAATAAGCAAAGATTGTTTTATATATACATGCCTCTGTTTAAGATGCTTCTTCCAATAAAATGCTCATAAAGAGTACAGACCATTAGCTACCAATTCAAAAATTTGACACAAAACCGGCTATAAAGTGAACCATTCTTTAATTCCTTCGGAAATGGGTCTCTTTACAACTTAATAAACAATAAATATAACCAAATTTGGCAATTTCAGTGGGGGTAGCTAAAGTGAACATTTGCCCAACTAAGCTACCGAAGCAATGAAATGCAAGTAGGTGGGATGTGCTTGTGTTGCCAGCAACATCACAAATCGGGGCTGAACTGTCGACCACATTGGCGGTGGTAACTGCTAGCACGTATAACCTCTTGATAGTTGATGGTCTTTTTTACCAACCAAGGCCTTTAACGGGTGACATGGCGGTTGGTTCCCGTTAAAAAATGGCTAGCTAGACTTGAACTTTCCCCATCCCCCCCCCTCTAATTTTGACGATGCCTAAAACTAAGACGACATGCCTAGGCGGTTGGCTTAGTTAAGACTAGTGGAAATACTGAAATACTCCCCGTCCGCTTCGACATGGCTGTCTCTACTTGGAATTAGGATCATTTCCACTTGTCTAGCATTTCGGCCTACCTCATTGATGTAACTCAGTATTTCCACCAGTCTTAACTAAGCCAACTGCCTAGGCATGTCGTCTTAGTTTTAGGCATCGTCAACTCGCTCTAAGCCTCCAAATCTATAAGTAATTTACCCATTGTTGTACAAAAGATTAAGAATGAATAATTCGGTAGATAGACTAACTACCTAAGAAGCTGGCACGTTCATCAACGAGCGCTTTGGCAACTTTTTATTTACCTTTGAGTCCTCTGTGAATGTCAGAATTTTGCCATTTCGAATGCATTGCTATGTGCCCAGGCTGCAACCGGTAATTAACCTTGTCTGGTGTCTTAAAATAATCCATAACTATGTACCGATTTGAGATTAGGTACTAGCTTTACTAACAATGTTTTAACACTTTTAACTTTTATGTTTGTTTCCTCTTCAGCTTTAGTCTTTTCTCTTTTGTTTACATTATCATTTACCATGGTTACGTTATCCATTTTCAAGGTCGCACCCTCATATAGCTTTCTAAACTTAAATGAAAAATTTATTGTACTGAAGAAATTGTTTATAATATTAAAATTATATTTATTATTTTAAATTATGAAATATGATCAAATATTCCATTATAAGTGGGGTTTCTTCCCGAGTAGTTGTCATAAATAGGGTTTGTTTATAGGTGGCGTTGCATGAAAAATACATGATGGCGGATTTGGCAATTTTCTATTATTTACTTTCATTAAAATTTTAAGATTCTTCAACATAAATTAGTGAAATTTAGTCAATTTAGTGTCTCGGTGTGTATTTGTGAATCTTAGGTTAAGAATTAGTTATATTGTGTGTCTGTCTTTACCGTGAATAAGACGTGATTTGTTGTTTTGACAGCTAATGGTATTAATGTAGGACCTCAGTTGATAATGGCTAGTCTGGGTTCTGGACGAAGTGGTTTATTGGAGACGTATGTGCGGGGTCAATGGTACAAGGTGTTTGTAACAATTGAAGAAGACTATCTGACAATATGTTTGGACGAGAACTACGACAGCTCGACTGCACTAAATGGAACCTTAAACAATAATAATCTGTCAGACTCTAGCGGTCTTCTAGATTCTGTAGATGTCCCAGACTCTATAGCCAATCAAAATCGAGTTGTGCGTGTCATTAAATCCGATAGCAATGGGCTCGGTATCTCAGTTAAAGGCGGGAAAGAGAACAAAATGCCTATACTTATCTCCAAAATATTCAAAGGGATGGCGGCTGATCAGACCGAGCAGTTGTATGTAGGAGATGCAATATTCAGTGTAAATGGAGAAGATCTACGAGATGCGACTCATGACGAAGCTGTGAAAGCCTTGAAAAGGGCTGGCAAAATTGTCGAGTTAGAGGGTAAGTTTCCAAACCTTTGGCATGCTATTTGAACGAAACATGCAAGCAATATATATAGTCTTCGGTCTACTGGAACAATTTTAGCGTCGTCAGATCCCACCTTGGTGGCTCAAAAACTGACATTGATTGACATTAGTTAACACATTAATAAAACGCTTTTATTTTGTTGTAATATTAGGTTATATTATCTCAAGTTAAATTAAAAAACAACAACTTGGCCAAGTAGTACAAAAAATGTAGAAATAAAGTGACCGGTCACTATAGTCAGTCATAGTCATAGCGAAAAAGAAACAACACTATACCAATTTTACAGTTTACAGTTATGTAGCCTATGTTGTAGGTAGCCTACTGGGTAATTGTGGGCATGAAGTCATACAACCTACTAAATCTATCTTCAATTGTTATGTACTGTAAAATTTATTGTAGAGCTGTTTGGATTTCTGCCCTATGACAATGGGTCAGTGGCCTAGTGCCGAAACATTTTTAATAAATTGTCAGTAATAATTGATAATGTATTTATTTAACTTATTACTATGACGCATTGCGGTTGTGCAAGTGGTAAATACAAACTATTGAAATTTACTGTACATTGTCTGAAATTTCTAAAAGGCAATCAAGCATGATCCCAAGTGACCATATCAGATTCAAAGTGTTGTCTTTGCCAGCGCACTTAACAGAAAGCAAAATTCCTGTAGTACCAATAAAATGTATTCCCTTTTGTTATGCACCCCGAACTCTGATCTACTAATACTGAGCTACTAGTACTAGTTCTTGGAAGTGAAATTGGGATGAATTTTGATTGCTGTCCTATTTTATTATACTATATTTTGTATCATATTATTACTTGTTCCTCGGCGTTAGAGCTCGGCAGAACCCTTTTACACCATCTCTCTCCAGATTTCCCGTTTTTTTTCCTTATGAGAAGCCAGCACTGACATCTTTGGCAGGTCACATACCTCTATCGGTTCCGTAGTCTGCCTTCCATTTTCGCTGTATATACGTTATAACTTTTAATTATTATTACTCACCCGCATAATCTTTGACAAACACATTGCATTTTTTTCTTATCGTAATTGAGGTCCATACGGAGCGTATTGTCTGCACTTATGTCGTATTGGCCTATTGTGCTCATACAGAGTATTGCAATACACCTATTATTATTACAATTAATCTTCAGAGGGGATTTTTCTTTGTTTTGTTTACACATTCTTATATTAACCCGACTAGCAATGCGAGCATATACATACATAAGTAGAAGATTTCGAAGGGACTGTACTTATCGGGGCTTGTGGTTAAGACGACGCCCCGGATAGGCGTAAGTCGTGGGTTCGAATCCCGCCCAGTCCATTTTTTTCTATGTCCGCTAAATTTGGTTATCAGCCAAAAGTTTATTTAATATCAGTGTTATATCCACTATATAATACTGCAATGTATCCACTTTCTTAGTTGCGGTATGCTCAACTATGTCCGTGTAGCAAGTGTGACGCTAGTCTGATAGGTTACTGGCAATATCTACCATGCACTCATCGAGGCCATCGAACATAGCAGTACATTGAATGTACAGTGTTTCCTGATTGGTAGGGTTCGGAGTTGCTGCATGTTGAGTAGGTACCGATAAGAAATACTGTGTTTCCACAAGCTGTGGCCAATAGGAAGGCACTGGAAAAATGAAACTTCCAAATAAATAAGTACCCAAATTTATTTAGTTCTATGAATCTAAATAGCCTATAACAACTAAAACAAAATCTGGTAGAACCCAGAAAATCCTGCTAATAGTTGTTGGGTTTGCTCGTTTAATTTTTAAATCTTATCAGTTGCAAAGCGAGGACGCAATCGATTTGATTGAAAGACTACTACTTTAAAAGACATATACCATGGTCATGTTCCATGCAAAATCACACATCCTGTAAAGTGTAATGATACGTCATGGCAATTGTAACCCAATACCTTGTGCCATCACCTGTCAGCAGTTTGCAGTGGTTGTGGTTTGCGCCCCCCTCCTCCCGTTTCGTGTCCAGTTTCCAGGACATCACCCCCCCCCCCTCCCCCTTGCGGGCTGCTTTCACCGCAATACCGAGCCAAATACCTCATAGATAAACCTTGTCTACAAATATTATGGGACTAACAAGTCGGTCACATGTGTACAATATTAACCTGAACCGAGGAAAAAATAAATATTCCTCTAAATTTTGTTTTGAAGCCGTCATTATCAGCGATTGGCCATAGTTGTGGAAAGCATGGGAAGTGCGCTCATTTTCAGCAATAGTCCATAGATTTTAGGGAAGGCCACATAATCATAGCGTAGAAGAAAATTGTTTCTATCTCTACCTCAACGATTCCACCTATATTTTTCCGCTTAGGTCACTGGGCGGTTTGTACCTGCAATTAGGTCCTGTGTGGGTCAAAATACACATATGGGGTATCTATAGTTTCCTTAGAACCCCCAGAATACGTAGATAAATTGTTGTAAAAACTATATCTTTCGTGCATACAGGCGCTGTAAAATTACGATTGTTCAACATAGTGTATTACATTATATTTGTTGTGAAATCTGATTTTGAAGATGAAACCTTTTTTTCCATTAGACCATATTGTCACGTGATGACATAACCTTTCATTAGCTGTGAGAGTTGTGCTTATTGCTTTGAATTTATGAGTTCTTCCTGACATTTTGACAATGGAAATAATTCATGCTGGTATGGTAATTATGCTGAGCTAGTTTTGTTGCTTGAAAATAATTATTTCTCAGTAGTTAATTATTTCATGATATTTTATAATTGTTTGTGCCAATATGACACCCCCACTACAGGGTTTTTGAGTAAAGTCAAATTTCTGATAAGGCGCGGTACACATCCCTGCAGTCGCGAGTTTTTCTTATTGTAGCTATAAGACTTGGTGTTCTACTTCAGAAGAATTCTATGAGGGGAAACGCGTGCAATTTCTTCAGAAATTGGCAAGCAATCTTCTGCTAGCCCATTTAGAAGAAATGCTCCTTTAAATTTTAATACATAAGCCTAGTTTATAGCCGGCACTAACACTTTAGGCCACAGTTTTGTGTTAGTCCATATGCTATGTACTAAAATGTCAAATGAAATCAAAATTTATTTATTGTTGAAGAAAGCTTACTAAAAACTATTAAAATTTACGATTTAGGCCCGTTAGGCCCCAGCTCAGAGTCGTATCTGTACTTGGTTAAGTCAATGCTTCCATCAATTACAGCACTGCGCACGTTTGTCACAGGCTGTCCATTATCTCTAGCAGCCGGTGTAGGACGTATATATACCAGTTTGACAATGGCCCAAAATTCTTACGGAAAGAACCGGTCCGAGTTTACTCGAACATGCTTCCCAATTTATAAATTAGTAGATAGAAATAATGTGTATTTTCATAGTAAATAATTTCCTATGATTAAATTTCAGATCCCTCGAAGGGGGGGGGGGGGGTCCACCTCAAAATATTAAAAACCCTTTAAAACTGAATTGCATATTCAGGAACGAACAGACCAATACATTGTAACAGTAGTAACAATGGCACATTTTCCATAATTTCTTCAAAAAATATTTTTTTGGGAATGCAGCCTGTGTGCTGTGCTGTGCCTAAAACATATCTGAAGGTAGAAATCATCGATAGAAAGGTTCCGCAGAAAAAATATTTTTTAGTCATTTTTCATGAAAATTGACTTATTTTTATTTTTTTACCCCCAGAAGCAAACTATCAAGAGGCAAGCGACCCCCTGCATTTTGTTAACATTAGTAACGACTACAATATACAGTATGTATGTGAATTTAAAAGAAATCATTGGAGCCGTTTTTGAGAAATAATTTTTTGACGTTTTTTTTATATTACCCCCCCCCCCCCCCCAATTGAATTAGCCCAGAATAAAAAAAGTCTCGTCGCATGAACCTACAAGCAAAATTTCGTCAAAATCGGCCGAGTAGTTTGCCCGGAAATAGATGAACAGACAGACATCTGACATACATACAGACAGAGCGACAGACAGACATTTCGTAAAAACCACTTTTTTGGGTTCCTGGGACCTCAAAACGTGTAATTCCGTTGAAATCTCGGAACCGAAAATTTGGACCATCACAAAATTTCCTTATACAACGTATAAATTGGAAAGCAACAATGTCAATATGTCCGAAATCCATGGCATTGGACAAGGGACCAGTAGGCCTAGGTACATGAAAACCTCCTTCAGGACATTATTATTACTAGGCCGCAGCCCGTGATGGGTCCTAAAAAAATTGGTGAAAGAATATTTCTCCTACTTCTTCTATTTTCACTCATTTGTGGCTCTGTCATAATTATTTATTAGAAATATAATTTTTAATAAGAGACGTGCTCTGGGGTGTCCGAGTCTGATTGTAAAATAAATAAGGACTTTTTTTTGTTGTATTACTAAGCTAACCTAGTGGAGTTAGGGCTATGAAGCCCTCTCTTACACTCAACTAAGGCCCGGGACCGCCTGCTTTACATGCCCTCGAACCAACAACTGTCTCGTAGTCCGTCAGGTTTGGAAGCCTTGCTGCAGCCATCGTCTCTACTACTTTAAGCTTTCTACGTGTCCCTGGTCCGATCGGCGTTTGTTGTTGTACTTTATCTTTATCTGCCGCCTGGCGCGTGGGCAGCTGTGAGGGTGTCTTCGCGGATCCGTTTCTTGTAGAGGTCTCGGTCGGCTGTCAATCCTTTGGCTCTGCTTGTTCACCACATCGGTTTTTGTTTCTTCCATTGTGGTCCTGGCCCCTGGGACTTGCAATAGGCCTTATTCCTTGAAGTTTAGCTTCTGGTAGCCGCCTTGTCAACCCTTTTTCCATTCTTGTGGGCTCCTGTCTCAGTCCTTCACAGAAGCTTCGATTATCGCCAAGATTAAAGAGGCAATTTTTTGATTCACAAAGACGATAATTGACGCCCATGGCCTGCAATATATCTCGGTCATCGTGCAGCGGTGCTGCCGCGGCAAGACCCGCTTTTGTGCATCGGGGTAACAATGAGTATACTTGAAAATTGTAGCAGGACATGATGTGCAACACAATTTCTATTCACGGCGGGGGCCCATTGGCATGTAACCAAGCAATTGATCACCACGCTATCACTCTTAGCTGAGTTCACCCGCTCTAACTCTAACTAATGGCAGTCATTATCCTTACCCAATTTCCAATAGTGCATCATAAGAAATAGGGTAGGGAAACCCGCCCTCGCTTAAGTAAGGGTCACAAAATTTCCCAGCGAGGCGAATTTAAAATTACTCCCTGTTTATATTAGCTTAATCTTAATGATATATGAGCTGTAGTCTGATGCCCCTTCAGACAATCATGTGTCGGCCAGTCCATAGGAAACCCCCACTGTATTATTCCGCTATGGCTGCTGGGCAGTTTTGTACATAAAATAAGGTTTTGCGTGCAAGGGCGCTCTGATTATTAGTATGGCCCAAGGCGATATTGGCGGGGGGGGGGGGGTGTGCTATATAATGATATAAGTCTCAAGGTTTGTATGTACATAGGGCAGCCCATAGGGTAACTGAAGTAAAATAAAGAATTGGTGTGAGGACGTTCCCCTCCACTGGGTTAATTGTAAGAGTGGGCCGAAATGCCCAAAATTCGCCCACATGGAATATAAAGACAATTTTTTTCTTTCCTTCTTTCTTTCCACTCTTTGGAAATTGTATATAGTAAACAGTAAAAAGTAGGCAGGTAATGTCTTAACTCAACACATAGGCGCTGCAAAATTCTGTTTTATCCTATAATAATTTATGGACTATGTGCCATAGAGTCATTTGAGGTGCGAATTTATCAAGGTTTCGGTCATATTATGTTCAAAAGATAAAAACGAAAAAGTAGTAGAGGTGAAAATATTAAGCATAATTTCTTCGATGGATTGGGTTGTCACAAAGAAATTATTTCAACTCTTCCTCAAAGACCGGCCATGAAGGAGAGGGTATTGCTTATTGTCTTGGACTTTATAGCCTATTTATTTTATGTATTTAACTTTCACATCGACCCGAATTCTACTGTTTAATCATAAGGGTAAATACCTTTTTTTTACAGTACAGCGTCCCATTGTTTTTTACTGTTTCATGTTTCTCATTATAATTTGGTTAGTGTCGCTTGATGACATTAACACTTTCCTATAACAAGCCACCTACATACTGCATAAGTGTGTACAGTTCCGTTAGCGGAGAAATAAGTGTTGTCTAATTGTACGTAGGCCGTTGTTGAGTGATGGCCTGTCAAGGCGCTGTCATTGGTTTCGTACTGGAGTGACTCCGACACAACACCTTTATTAGTCAAGGAATTTAATTGATATGGAAAAGGTGGGAGTATTTCAGAAGGGTTGAACTCAGTTCAATGGTCGTGATTTCAAATGATACAGCAGCACAACTTAGAGTTTAAAAGAAATCAAAATGTTTGCACGTTATTGGAACAGACAAAAAATTATGTTATACTTGGAAAGCAGTATTTATGTGGTCCTATGGTTATGGTTGTGGGTTGTGCGCATAGTTGCACTTGTAACTTCCATAATATTTTCCTTTCTACATAACCTACTGTATGTTATTTACGGTCCCATACTATACAGGGTATTTAAATACATATATAATTGGTCTAATCCATAATACATATATATAACGATTACCGCAAGGTGACGCCCATGCGCGGTTTTTACATCTGGCTATATAATAATGGTTCAATCAGGCACGTAGCCAGGGAGGGAGCTTTGGGGGTTGAAGCCCCTCCCGAAATGTAAAAAAGGGGAAAAAATTATTTTTTAGTTTATTTATATTTGTTCTCGCTCGATCCAGTGTCTATACAGTAGATTCGATAGTGCAAGATACTTCCGCAGATTACGGAGAACTTGACCCGCCGTTTTACTGGGGGTATTCCATACCCCCCACCCCAAACCCCCTGGTAATTAGCCCCTCCCGAAATAAAATCCTGGCTACGTGCTTGGGTTCAATATACTGTATATGTATTATATTCAGTTCTAAGTTTCAGACAAACGACGAGAAACTTCTGAAGCGTGTTCCCGTTCTATTTTGGGCAACAAAAAAAAATAGTCCCATATGGTTGTCCCAAAAATGCACCGTTATCGAGTTAGGGGCGGACGGAATCAGGGTAACATTACGGAGATGCGTGCAGACTTGCAGGAAAATGCATCCTGCTCAGGAACTAAGGTCTTATATTTTTTTCTGGAAGTCTGTACATCTCCCTCATGTTATTCGTAATCCGCCTCTAGCTCGATAGCGATGCATTTTCGATGTCACAATATGGGAGAAGTTTTTGCTCCAAGCTGAACGGGCCTTAGAAGCTTGTTGCCGATCGCCCAAATCACCCTGTATATCAAAATACTATATGTACTTTAAATGAATAAGTAAATTTTTTGGTTCTATTACTAAGCCAACCTAGGGGAGTTAGGGCTACAAAGCTCTCTCTTACAATCAACTAGGACGCCTGCTTTACATGCCATCCGAAGCATGGCGAGAAAATGTAGCAAGTGTGGGACTTGACCCAAATACCTTTCGGGTGAAAGTCGGAGTCTACCACTACTCTACATGTCCTGACTTTAGTTCATTGGGTGCAGGTTTGAAGATAAAATATGGAGCAGAAAGGGCAAACGGGGGGCCGTATGGATAAAACATTATGGCGGCCAGTCTCAGCGGGCCGTTGACATGGAGGGGGGGGGGTGGTATAGTTTGACATGTGTCACGTCCACAAAGCTTTTCATTACCCCCTCCTCACCTCCCCACTCTACTACCACCACTCACTTTTGCACTGAGTTGAGTTAACAAGCCGTTTAGACAGTTTAGTGTTAACCTGATTCCGTTTGAACTGCCCCTGTACGTGATTTGTTATCGCTACACTCTGTAGTTAATCGTTTTGCGACCTAGCGTTGAGAGCGTGTACTATACTTCTATGTTTTATTATTTTCATATTAACTGTTGTATTTATATTAAGCCTAGCATAGAATATTACAGATAATACCAAGTTATTTAATATACGCGTAGTGTCACCAATCTCCGTACAGGAATGGAAAAAATCAAACATGAATCACAGTTCATAGTAGAAAACAAGAGCAATAAGTCAATAGCCTGATACCATCAGGACTAAACTATCGCTCCTTCTCAGGAGTTAGCCTGTTGATGGGAGGAGCACCCACTCCCAAAAAGTCGCCCCCTTCCCCTGACAATAGACTCCTTCCTAATTGTTCGATAACTTTTCCTCTCTACTACTAAAAACAGTAGGTAGTTTCAGAAAGGAAAGAAAATTGAACAATGTATTTAAAAAAAATGAAAAGATACGAGATAAGGAGGAAGGGTGGTTTACACACGTTCTCTGTACCTGCCTAGACTTTGGAAATGGGAAACTGGCCGGAAGCTGCGAGACCTCCCAAATGAGTTTAGCGCGGGCCGAGAATTTATGGGACACCGCCGTAATTTTTCACCGACATATCAGATTGTGTCATCCTTCATCCCTCGCCTACTCCCGTGTTTGTCTTTGCTTGCCTCATCGCACTATGCAGCACTGTTTTAGGTTATTAGCATTTCAAGTTGTGCGGTTCATATCGTAGTTCGCAGACAATCCGAAAACCTTAAGTTTTTTCTTTTACCAAATTTAATAAAAGAGTAGCATAGATCACATGCTACATAGAAAATTAGCAATTACATTTTATTTTTAATTAATTAACAAAGCAAGTTATTTAAGTTTTGTAACAGCAAAGGCTTTCACAGCCGGATTCGAATGAAGAACCAGTAGAATCCGGGCTGATGGGCCGTGGTCGAAATGAAAGCGAACGCCTCCACCGCCCACCACCCCGCAGCTTAGACAATCTTAGAAGTCTACGCTGTTCCACTGAAGATGTCGACCGCAGATGTTGACGAAACGTTGGGAAGTTCGCTTTCATTTCGACCACGGCCCATCAGCCCGGATTCTACTGGTTCTTCATTATTTAAGATATGGCTCATAGTAAGTTGTAGCAAACTACTTCATGCATCATAGGAAATATTAAATTTTTCTTACCTTAGTTCTTTCATAAAAACCATTGGGGGACTAAAATTTCAGGACATGTAGAGTAGTGGAACGGACTCCGACTTTCACACGAAAGGCTGTTGGTTCGAGTCCCACACTTGCTACATTTTCTGGCCACGCTTTGGAGGGCATGTAAAGCAGGCGCTCCCGGGCTTTTATCCTAGTTGATTGTAAGAGAGGGCTTTAAAGCTTTAACTCCGCTAGATTGGCTCAGTAATATAACAAAAAGCCATTAATTATTTATTTATTAAATTTCACATAAAATATAATTTTTTGAAAAACTTCAAATCCGGAAAGTAAAAATATCCGGTTTCATGATGCTCAATCAATCAATCGTGTATTGTCATCCATGCAATCCATGGACGCAGCTCGACCTCGTCATAAAGCGAACTACTCGACAAATGAGTCACAAAATATAAAATATAAACAAAAACAAAAGCAACATTGGCAACTAGGGTTGCCACCTATACAATATTTTAATTGTAATAAGAAGTAGCCTTCTACAACTTAGGAGAACCAAATTTTTAATAACTTGCTGAGTTAATGTAATAAAATATTAAAAGTATTTAATTTGGGGGTGCCAATTTTCTACGTAGCATATCCTCTTAAAGGGAAAGCCATTAATGGCGGCGTCTTACCCCTTCACCTCCTAGGAAGAAATGTTGGTATACATTTTGATACATAGTATGTATGTTGGTATACAATTTGATACATAGTATGTATTTTTGTTGTACCGGCCCTGCAGCCCTTGATGGGCTTTGGCCTCTCCGACAACACTCCATGTATGAACAACCTACTGGCAGAAGTCGGTTTCTAATTCGTCCTTCATGGCCGTCCCTGCAGTCGTCTTCCCGCTATCGCCATGCTTGTTTGGTACCATTAGTTCGATATGCTATCTTCTGACTTTGTAACGTGTCCACCCTCACACGCTCAGGCTTGAGGGGGCACAGTTTTTGACATAATGATCTTGCAAAACGATGTCAAAATACACGAAATATCTGTCTAGCTATCTGTCCCAACCGTCTGATAATATATAGTATGTCACTGTCACTGATAGTGTTTCACTACAATCATGGAACACGTTGCTTTCTGTTTTCTCGCATTTCAAAACCGGTTTAAAACCGTCACATACTACGTATCTTCTAAGATCGTCATCAACGTTCATCATTTTCGTTCATGAACATTTTTCCACTTGTCCCATGAAGTTTCACTTCTACTATGTGTCCCGGCACACATTTCCTAATATTATCAATCCACTGCATCTAGGATACTATTTTAAGATTAGACTGGATTTCTATGATGATAGGTGTTTAAACACGAAGCAATGTATTTACCACTAGAAGGGGTATTTGTAAACTCGTTGGATCACGATAGCGCCTTTGTTGTAGAATTCACCCAGAAGGATAAAGAACAAGAGAATTTCGTAAACTCATGGACAGGTTCGTGTCAATGTTGAAGCTAATTTGTAACGTCGAAGCAGTTACGTCTGTAATTGGGGAAAAGTGGAGGCTCTTGTCTTGTGCTAAACGACAGGAAGGCAAGTGGTAGAGGAGGGCCGGGGGTGTTCTTGACTTGGCGAATGGGCCCCCCCCCCCCCCGTCTACGTTATAAAGGTCATCATACATAAATGTTTTATTTCTCGCCTGCAGCCATTACAACACGGCCTATGGCCTCTTTTTATTGGAGGTCCTTTACTACTACTTTGTTTTTATGTTCTTTAGCTTGGTCGTACAGTTGCCTATTTTGGACCAGTGGCGGATCTAGAAGGGGACTAAAAAAATGTATGATACATTCTTATAAAACCTATTCTTTTATCCACCAGCTGCTTTAAAATTTTTTCCTGGACCCTAGGCCTACTGCCCGCAAAAGCTGCCATAAAAACGAAAGGCGCTGCGGCACAATCCAATGAGGGGTTGGGCCTGAGGGCTGGTCGTGGACCCTCTCTCTTGGCAACAATACTATTGATATGCCCGAGAGTTGCTATAGTTAGTAAAGTTATTCATTGTGAGCATTTGTATTTGGAATTGGTGCTAACTCGCTGTTTTTTTTTTGGCAGAAATATTCCTCACGGCAATCTCCAACTAAAAGTCAGTAGGACCGGCGGATTAATTAATTCAAGGGCAATGGTCTTCATGAACCTTTTGGGTTTCCTATCACTCAAAAGGTTTAGGTGTATATACAAGTTGATGACCATAAAATAGTCTATCAACTAAAAAAAGTAAATTCGTGTCGGGGTGGTACTACCCGTGGTACAGGAGTTTTCAGGTTGCATCAACAGCCTCCTGTTTAACCTATCGACAGTCAGGGAAGACTGCCGGGACCGCCGGCTTTACATGCCCTCCGAAGCATGGTAGTCAGAAGATAAATAATTGTACCACTAGAAAATTTTGGCATTCGGGTGGGACTCGAACCAGTCACCTTCTGGATGATAGTCCGAGTCGTTACCTCTACGCCATTCTGACTACAGTCTGACTACAGACTGACAGTCTATCAACTGATATACATATACAATTGTCATCGGCCACCATTCAAACTGCAATGACGTCGTGACGCTCAAAGTATAAAGTGACCATATGTTTATACCTCCGATTTTTACCATACTTGGCATATAAATTCACTATGCCAATAACCATTGTAAGACAATTAGGGAGCGCCGAAGCGCACTAGCCACGTTTCCGGTTATAGCGAGACTATAACGTCGTTCAATATGTCTGATTTTCATCAAACTGGGCATATCTATTTCTATTTACTATGCCTACTGCCATTGACAGACAATTAGGGAGCTCAGAAGCCCACCAGCCGAGGTTCCTATTAAGGAACTTGAGCACTTGGCACGAGCGAAACCGCCTTCTATCTATGGTGAATGGATATGCCAAGCTTGATGAAAATCAGACATATTGAATCAAACTTATTTTCACTTTATACTTTGGGCGTGACGTCATTCCAGTTTGTATGTTTACGGATGACAATTGTACAAATATAATTTGATAGGAAATTTTATGTTAATCAACCCTAAAACATATTTTGAGTGAAAGAAAGTTATTAAAAAAAAAAAAAAAAGGACGATGGAGACCTTCGACCTGTCCGATGTTTTTAAACCTGTGCACTTCTATTTGAAGAATGCCATGAAAAAAGTGAGTTTTCAGTTAGCCGCCAATTCCGAGGTTTTTCGCTATTTTACTGGACTATTTGGGGAGCCATCTCTTATCGGACCCCCCCCCCCCCTTGCTGAAGAAAATGATGGATCCGCCCCTGGTTTGATATTCTCATACGACAAATAATAACTATGTACAGTTATTAACGGACTTGGCATTCTAGTCAATGCAATTGTCTTATCGATCAATCCTCACCTGCCGAATTATTGATATGGAACTAATTATTGTCTATTTCAGTAACTGTACTACCGTAGTAGATAAATAGGAAAGCATAGACGGGCCCTTTAAATATCTTACTAAATCCATGAATAAGACTAATTAAGATATTCATCCGTCTCTTCTCTTTAAATCTTTTTTTTTGCTTTCCTATGTATACGTTAGTAAAAGGTGTTCGAAATTTTCGGTTTCGAGATTTCAATGGATTTAGACGTTTTGAGGTCCCAAGAACCCAAAAAGTGTTTTTTACGAAATGTCTGTCTATCGGTCTGTGCCTGATTTGGGGCCAAACTTCTCAAATTAGAATTTGATTAAATTCGGCATGTAGGCTCACCAAAATATTGTTCGACTTTTTTTTGATACCTTTATTTTGGAGGATTTTCTTTTCAGCTGTGTTACAAAAATAATAACATGAAATATAAAGACTTATTTAATACGAAAATAGGCTCAACTCAGACATTTGACGGCTCACAATTCTGTAATTTAACATAAGCCAATAATATATTTGAAGTACATGTATAGCACAATCTTTAAATTTCACTTATGCTACACTTGAATTCTATGACACTAGTATGGCATCCAATATTTTAGAATTAATTCGAAATTATTGTCAAGGGCACACAAAGTAAAATGATACTTGCTAATAGGGGTGACACACCCAATGAAAGTAGTGCCTAGATCACAGAAGAAGAATACTTCCATAGCCAGCTCCTGCCAACCCCGGGCTTCAAGAATTTGATAAGCAAATCAAGTCAGATGCTCAGATACCAAATAACTCGGTTCCACAATGTATGGTAGTACCAATTAAATGTGCCCATGACCTTAGTGAAATTTCAGGCTTTTTTATTAATCAAAATATATATGCCCATATGAAATGACAGCCACGCACGGCGCCTTTGTGTTGAAGATGATATATAAAATGATAGCTTCAACACAAATCCCCCGCGTTGGCCGAGAACCTAACAAGTATTTCTAGACAGGAAAAATAGTAATAACCAGTAGTTGAGGGGGTACAAACGTCGAAACAACATCTAAAACGATGATTGAAAATTAAAAATTTCCCCCCTCACCTGGTACAATTATAGTTTTATAGAGATCTTAAAAAGGTGTGAACAAACGCTTTTTTTTCATTTAACAATATAAGAGTCTCGAGCTGAAAGGGAGATCATTTCGCTAGTTTGGGGAAAGTGAGTTTTAATGTACAACTTACATAGGGCACCTTGACTATACCGCCCCTAACATATATTTTCCCATCAAAAGTTCACCAAACGACAAAGCTTTCATTTCTGATGTCGACAGTGCAAATTCAAAACTCAGGTTACTGGACTGACCTTCAGGCTTAATATACGATAATGCATAATCTTGGTGGTGACTATAGGAAGTTGATCTATATCAACTCGCGCCGGTGTAGCACGAATTTTCTCAACACTTTCGTATATGATATGCACCGAGCGCATTTCCCTGCCTCCATCCGAACAAGCGGGCGATGTGGGTTGGGATTTTCGAGTATACACACGGTGGCCAGTGATGAACTGTGAACTGAGTACGTCTCGACGTAGTTACTCGGGACATCCATCATTCGTTTCAAACATGACGAGCAAATAGTGTAGTTGTCCAGCCGTTCACGTACTTCTTCCGGCAACAAGCCTGGCGATGAAAACAGCCTGAAACAATTTTTTTAGCGCTATTAAAGAAAGAACCGATCCGAATTTATTCGAACATGGCTTTCCTATTTATCAATTAGTCGATAGATAATAAGAGTAATTTCATAATAAATACAAAATAGGATTAAATTTCCCCCGACATACCCTATCCCAAAGCACTGAAATGATCGATGGGACGATTGAATAGTCTAGAACGGGCAGACTAATAGAATGCAATAATGGCAGGGTACGCAATGTATTGGAGCATGAATTATTCATAGTTTCTTCAAAAAATATATTTTTAAATAAAACAAAATGAAAAAAGGAATGAAACTAATTCAGTCACTATCTCAATGATTGGTTGGAAGCAACTACCAACATATTATTCTCCCGTTTTCTCGGTCCAGCGCATAGCCAAGGCAAATGTGTTCTCTTAAGCCTCCGTTCCGCGTACAGTTGTTGCAGTTCCCAACTAATATTTTTAACTTACAAACATTGCCAGCAAATTCAGCTTATCCCATATCCCTAATAATACCAGTAGCAAGCGAAAAAAAATTAACGTCAACAAACTCAACATGCCACTTTCATTAAACAATACTTTGCCTATTCTTACCAGTTAAAATATTTCTCGTAGTTAATTATATTTCTAAGCAGAACGCAACCAGCCTTGTCGACGAGTCGCTCCGGAATTTTCATGACTTGATTTTGATTAATAGGATAGTCGTCTGCCGTGAGCGGAGCACCCCCCGGCAGGTGAAGTGTCGCCAGGGGCTTGGTGAAAATGGGCAAACATCTCATTAGCTTGTTACCAGACAAATTTAACTCTTTCAGGTTCTTGGCTGGGTCGAACAGAGCGTGTGGTAACTGTTTCAATAGGTTGTCACTTAAGTCCAGGCTTCGCAGGTTAAAGAATCGCTGTACCTTGCATGGTAATGATGTTAGCTGGAAAAATTAGAGAGTTAGTATTATTTTGGAGGCTTTTTATAGACTTGAATATGCACACTACGCCATTGCATTTTTATTGTTTCCACTACCCAACCCCACAACCCAACTACAATGCGTTCTCGATGTTAACCTACACTGGTTTAGCTTGCTTAACATTGACGCATTGTAACTGGCATACGCCAGACGGGCCATTAACTAAAGATAATGAAACACTTATTCTAATACTTGCATAAACATCAACTCAGTGTTTCATTAACTTCAATCCCTGGTCGCACTGTATGCGGCTAACTCATAATTAATGCTATGCTTTTGTCCTTTTTTTAAACGTTAGTATAAAGAAAGCTATGTGATTTTCGAAATTCCAACGGATTTACACGTTTTGAGTTATAGTCCACGCAAAATTACAAAAGTATGGAGGACATGGAATGTTTTCATCCTGTGCAACACTGTAAAAATATTCTTTGCACAATTTTTCTCATGCCTTGCATCCAATCCATAGAAATACATTAACTGGAGCGGCGGGAGCCATAATATGCCTTACGAGGCACCCGTTAACCATAAGCCAACTATCAGAGATAAGTACCAACGCAAAAAATATCGAAGTCTTACACATTGCAGCATAGCAGAACGGATACCTGGACCCGGTCAAAAACTCTGTACTTAGCTTGTGCAGGCTACACTAATCACTGCTTTTCCCCGCCAAATTGCGTACTAATCTTGTGCAGGCTACACTAGCAGCCATATTGATAACGGTCTCCAGCCACGGGATGATCCAAGGAAACACAAAATGGTGCAAAGAATATTTTTAGTGTTGCATAGGATCAAAACATTCCATGTCCATACTTTTCTCATTTTGCGTGGACTATACCAGTTGAGGTCTAATGCTGAGTTCCTATCTGTTCGCCTATTTGTGGGCAGACTACTCGGTGGTTTTTAATTAAATTTGTAATGTAGGTTCAAAAAAATAATATCTCGGGACCATTTTTATTTATCTTGGGCTAACTCAATTTTAGGGGGTTTTACCCTCCAAAAACTAAAAAAAAAAATGTTTTCTCAAAAACGGCTTGAATGATTTTATTTAAATTCACATATATTATAGTCGTTATTTATATGAATAAAACCCAAAAAGTTTGATTCTGGCAAAAAAAGAAAGACGCCATCTTCATGAAGAATGAATAAAAATATTTTTCTGTGGAACCTTTCTATTGTTGCTTCTGGTATGTTTTAAGTGTTAAAACTAGTTTTGTAAAGACATTTTGGATAATTCATGCGCCAATACCCTGCCATTATAACTCTAGTATTACATTGGGTTGCCTGTTCTTGACTACGCAATCGTCAATTGATCAATTCAGTGCTTTGAAGGGGTTCTACTTCCCAAAAAAGTTAAAAAAAAACTAGTTAAAAAAAATTCTGCATGTATTTCTTTAACCCATAGAACTAGTACGTTACCTATTAATATTAATTGATAAATAGGAATGCATGTACGGGTTCATTCGTATCGCTTCTTTATAATGCAATTCAATAAATTTAGGTAGCGTTTCCTGTATATGATGAATCTGAACGTTTTCTAGCAAAATGACGGGAAAACATTTTTATTTATTTATTTACCTTGTTCTGTTTTAGGCTCAAATGTTTTAGACTTTGTGTGATAGGTCCATGTATCCATTTCCAGTCTCTTGAAATACAGCTCAGTTCATTGCCATCTAATATGAGATGGAGTAATTTGACATGTCCCAAAGCAGCAGGCAACTCACTCAGATTTCTATTGGTCAAGTCTAGTTTGGTAATGTTGTTCCAATATTCATTAGGTGCTGGACCCTGTAAAATTGAAGTTTATTTAATAATCACTGAGAATGGTATCCCATATTAGGGCTAAATTATTAATTAACGGAGATAAGAGAATATAGAAAAACCTGGACTACGCCTATCCGGGGCTGAGTCTTAACCCCGGACCACAAGCCCGACAAGTACATTTCCCTCTAAATCCTCTACTTATATGCTCTTTATTGACAAGATTCGTATTGTTAGACAGGTTAGCACAGCTACCCAACTCCAAACAGGCCTGCATAAAGACAATGCTTTATATTTTAATATATTGCAGTGTTCTATGGTATATTAGCGGACCTGCGCAGCTTCGCCCCTAGGTTGGGTTGCTACGCTACGCGCTGCTTTTAGATGTCTCGTTCCAGTTCTGTTGGTTAACCAGCGAGATCCGCCATTTTGTTTCAAGTTGACCGTCAATCAATGTGAAAATAACGTGATACCTGCACAAACGTTCATAGTCGCCTACATAGTGTATGGGGAAATCGAGGTCGGCGCTTGTGCGAAATGTGTTCTAGTGTATTTCAATAGTGTTATCATTTATAAGGGAAGGAGAAACCGTGTAGCGGGTCCTTGCTTCTATGAACTCTACCTCCACCAATTTTAACATTGAATTGACTACCTCCTCGGCAGATTATATCCAAAAATAGGGAATCAAGAAAAACTGGACAGTGCTCGTCCTAGGAACTCGTAATGGGGAATCGTGTTTCACCGGAAAGGCTTAGATCGTGGGTTCGACCCCGCATGTAAAGGTTTTTCTTGATTCCCTACGATTGCTTTGACCTATTCAAGGTAAACTCACTCTGTAAAAGGCGTTAAGTTGTCTGGTCACTGCTGTTGACAATTGCTTGCATTCAGGTTTATTAGTCATATTAAAATTGGGTAAATTGTTGACCTCGCATTTCAAACACATTGAAATAAATTTGGCAAATTTAAAGTTGTTTGAAGATGTTGGTTCGGAAACTTTCAAAAAACAATTTAGATTGGGCGTGTTAAATCTAATTGTAGCCTTTCCTTCTCGACTTAGAAATTCGCAATTCAGCTTTTTAACGTTTCCGGTGATCTGAAAGAACAATACAACTTTTATTGACATGGTGCTAGACAATCGCAAGCAATCTCTGACACTGTCAATGGTGCTCAACATGCATACATACAGTATTTAAGTACAACTATTAAGGTCAGGATTCAAAATTATCGCTGTAGTAGACCGGCAGCCAGAGCCGGATCGACCGTGTCACAAACCATAAAAATAACCAGTTTTACAACGGGCTTGATGTGTAAAATAACATACCTTTAGATTTGATAATTCCGAGACACCTACTGGTACTAAAGTAGTAGTAGTAGTAGTGTTCGTCGGGTTAATAACGACTTAGGCCTCATATTTGGGCCCACAGAGCGACCCCGACTTGACTGTCCTATGCCAGTGGACCTCCTGATTATAGTGGATTCCGAACCACTTGCACGAACCAGTGAAGTCACACGATTAGTTCGGAGGTGACGAGGACAAGTCCTACCACACGACCAAGTTATCTGCAGCTTTGAACCTGCTCTGGTCCGCTGGATTCAACTTGGTGTGGCGCCCGGCTGGTACTATAGTAGTCCTATGCCACCCATTTCCACCACACGAAAAAAAGAAATTAATGCTACCACAGGATAGCTTACCACCTCGACTTAGTATTTGTTCTCTTACAGCTAGTGTAAATTTCTCATTACTGAATAAAGGGTGTGTCTGGGAGGTCTGTAAGTGGAACACCCTGTATAGATCATTGATTTAACTTAAAAGAAACCCATTTCTAATATACGTAATTAAAGATTGCTGAAGGTCACTATAGTTATTTACTAAAAGCCCCTTTTTTAACAGGGGAATTTATGGCTTGTGACAATTTTTAGTGGATGGAACATGTGAGAGGCATGCAGTAAAAGTCATTAATTAAAAGGGAGCCACTTTTTGTACAGCTGCGTATCCAAAGCGAACCTTTATTCTTCATCCTTTCGCTTAAGATCACTAAAAAGCTCGTTGCCCCTGTCACAGGCGTCGTCATTACATTTATTCCAATAATTATTTTTGATGGTAAAGAAGTTTTCTTACCAAGAATCGTTCTAGTTCCTGCTTTCTTCTTAGGAGCTGCAAATGTTTGATTCCATTTGGGAGTTGTGATACCGCTATAGTTATTTTAAAATACTTCTTGCATTTCACTTTTTGGGGTTCTCCATCAAAACGTAAAATTACATCAACAAAATCATTTAAAGTTGGCATTGTATCTTAATATCAATCCACAAATCACAATTGTTGACAAGCGAGAAAAATGAAAATGGCGCCTGGCCGGCGGCCGCCCAAGCCCCAGCAGGGTACCAACATAGCAAATCAATATCGCGCCAAAACGTTTTAAATTTCAAAAACGCATTATTTTGCTATCTTACATACACTTATTATTTTGATTTACAAAACTTCTCAAATTATTAAATACGCTGCATTATACCTAGTTTTCTTTGACACAATTTAAAAGAAATGTAATTAAACCACTATTTTTTCCCATAGCAGTGATAGTAATTTTAAACAATTTAATAACACTGCTATCATCTATTAAAAAATATAAATTATTATTGTTACCTGATGAATGATTTGTGTTTATGTTGCAGTAAAATACTTGCGAGAAGTAACCCCGTATTTCCGGAAAGCTAGTATTATCTCGGAAGTAGGATGGGAACTTCAGCGTGGTTTCTTATCGAACCAGCCTCCTCCATCGAAATCGCCGCAGCGCCCAGACACTCGCTACCTCCCTCTTCAACTATGCTACCTCGTTCGTAACTTCAGGCACCCTGATCTAGGTAAGACAGACTTCCACCATAAATTAATGTGACATGCAAACTATCAATAAAAAAACGAGAAGAATAAATGTGCAATGATTCTGGGTAGGGGTTTCAGCCGGTCTCTGCAAAATGAACCTCTTCCGCACATGAATCCAAAATGCCGACTATAACATGCAGCTATGGAGAAATAGTTGGGTGCAAATATTTTCTCATATGATGTTCATTATGAGCAGGCAACTATGTATGTAGACTGCACTTTCAACAAAATGCTTTGTTGAGAGCCGATCGGAGGCTGCATCGAATTTCCCAGGAAGTACCTATTGATTGTACAGCTATAAAAATGTGTCATTGCATAGATGAAATGTTATTTTAAATTTTTAAGCACAGTGTGTGCTCCTGTGGACGATCGATGTTGTTGATAGCCACGTACTATACATCCAAAGTAGAGGAATAGTTCCTCTAAGCAATGAGACGTTTTCATTAGGTACTCTATGATAGGCGTTTCCAGTAAACTCCGTGACACTGGTATGGCTGTTCCCTTCCTGCCGTCTCATTAAGAGCTGAAAGATTACCGTGACCATTCTCCCTTTCACGTCATAAATCATCAGACAACGGGCAGGTTCTTTTCCCACATCCCAAAAATTACTTGATAAAGTTTTACGTTAAAATATTAATTTTAGAAAAACGCACACATGCAACCGGTTTCGGCTCACGCCATCGTCTGACAGCAAGTTTTACAAAGTTACTAGGGAGACTATTATGTATTGGTTTGTTTCCTTTCATTTCGGTTTAGCTGTACCCCCCTTTATTGGTCTTCCACTCCTTCGTAAATCCTCAATCTCTCCTCAGTCTAGCTTCCCTTGATCCCTTCATCACACACCAGTGATTCTCCTTATGACCGGACCACAATTGGTTCCTTAAACCTCTATCTTTCTTCTACCCGGATCTTATCCTTCCTATTCTTCTGGCTGGCGATTCTTATATAAACTGTGTTTCTGCAACTTGTAATTTACGGTCAATTGTTGTAACGTCAATATTAATTTCAGAAAACCGCATATTAGAATTGCATTCACCGGACAGCGTCCATGCATGCGTACTGCGAGCAGCTGAGGCTGGTGAGGCAGCGGCCTGGTTCAACACGCTCCACTCTGCACTGGCCAATCTTAGCGACCTGGCGCTCCGGCAGGCTGTGAGCTCGCTTAGTATGGTCATCGGCGACCTCAAACACATAGGGTGGCTCGCGAGGAGGCCCAGTTGTGAGGTAAGATACACACATATTGCAGATGATAAAAATGATGTGGGCGAAGAATTAACCTGAAGCGAGAAGAAGCGTCTAGGACTCCAGACTTTTATACAAGCTACTGACTGCTACGTATTGCTATTTTTAAGGGTTCCCATCATCGCTTGAACAGTCTCAATAAGAAATACTGCTTACATGGGTCCGCTACGCTTTGGTAGATGACTGACCGAGACTCATTAAGCGATGCGATGGTTGGACCGTGCCTAAATTATATTTTTTATACCATATAAAATAAAAATAATGACTAAGTTACCGTAAGTCATTATTTTCATTTTGCCTAAGTTCCACCAAGTCACAGTAACGAACATCAAATTGGCTGAACAAATTGTGAACGTGTGTAGGAGGAAAACGGTATCTATAAATTTTAATAAATCTACATACATATATATACACTAGGGTCAGTAGGGAGAAAATTTGTCAGTTGTAAGTCAAAAATGGAGATAGGAAGTCAGGGGCCACTCTTGTATGACTATTGTGATTGTTCTTATGTTGGACAAACAGGAAGACATTTTAAAATAAAATAAAAATTAACTAAGATAGGTGGAAAAATTAAAGAATAGTTAAAAAAATTTTCCACAGTAAGTCCCTCCTTAACTTCTGTTATCGCTGTATTTTCTTATATTTTGCACTAACCGTTCAATGTTGGCAGAATGGGAGACCCAGTAGTGACAGTAGTGAAGACACGGACCGGTGGCAATCCATATTCGCGGCTGTAACGGAGCACGAGCTGCGGCTCTACGAGTCCGCTCCGTGGAGCGCCGAGGCGTGGGCAACTCCATTAGAAGCTTACCCGCTGCTTTCTACTAGGTTGGTATTATTAACTTTTATTTACCGGACATGGCGTTATATAATCGATTAATTACAAAGGCTTTCACGGCCGGTGTAACGTGACTTCAAAACAGTTGCTGCTGAGCCTTCGAGATACAATATTAGAAGTTCACGCAGTTCCACTGAAGATGTCGACCGCAGATGTTGACGAAACGTTTGTAAGTAAGCTTTCAGAACGGCCATGGCCTATCATCCCGGATTCTACTGCTTAGTGGCATAAATTGACTATTTCGATTCCAGTATCTCTTATACAAATATGATACAATTGGTAGGACTATAGTGACAACCAAGTTGAATGGGCTCCAGAGGCTGGCCTGCCTCTGTATCACAGGAGCAATGTCAACTTCACCAGGGGATGTCCTGAATACTTTATTGAACCTGCCAACCCTGGGAGTCTTCATTGAAGCAGAGGCCAGGATGGGCGCCTATAGATTGGAGCTGGAAGGCTGCTGGAGAAGCAAAAGGTCAGGCCACTCCAATATTACTAAAAGCATATCGGAAGACACGCTTTTAATGCCGTCAGACCGAATGACACCCCTGCTCTCATTCAGCAAACCATTTAACACTAGAATTCCAGCTAGAAAAGAATGGAATGCTGAAGAACATCAAACAGGGGACAATGACCTAGTCTGGTATACAGATGGGTCGAAAATGGAAAATGGGGCTGGAGGAGGAGTCTATGGGGAAACTGTAGACAAATCCATAGTCCTAAGCCTCGGCAAATATGCTACAGTCTTTCAGGCTGAGGTAGGGGCCATTATAAAATGCCTAGAGGAGTGTATGGAAATGGAAAGCAAGGGCAAAACCATTATTATCTATACAGACTCGCAGGCAGCGATTAAGGCTGTGGAGGCTATAAAGATCACATCAAAAATGGTGTGGCACTGCATCAACCTCCTAATAAAGGTGTGTCGGGAAAACTCAGTCTCGCTGATTTGGGTCCCGGCTCACTCGAACTTTGATGGGAATGAAAGAGCCGACGAGCTGGCTCGAAAAGGTGCAGAAACGCCATTCATTGGTGCAGAACCTAAGTATGGGATGGCTTATTGCCAGGCCCGTACTTCTGTACAAAAATGGGTGCAGAGAAAAACTGCAGAGGAATGGAAGAAAGTCCCGGAAAGCAGATTTGCTAAGAAGGTTATTCCGGGTCCTAGTAAAAAGCTCACCGATCAGCTTCTCTCTTTAAGTAGAGAGCAAGCTAGAAGGGTGGTTGGCACGCTTACGGGCCACGGCCACTTCAACAAACACATGCATAGGGTTGGCGTGAAAAACGACAGTAGATGCAGACTGTGTGAAGTTGAAGAAGAAACAGCTGAACACATTCTCTTTGAATGTGAAGCGCTGGGAAAAACTCGATACCAAACTCTTGGCCACCCTAGGTCTGAAGAGGAAACCATCCGATCTAATCCCATCACAAAAACACTAGAATTTATCAAAAAGACTGGTGTTATAAGATGGGCGTAGACGGCAAACGTGGAAGCAAAAGACCTTCTAGGTCGACGCTTATAGGAACTCAAACGAGTAGGCCCCACGAAGGTAAAAAAAAAAAAAAAAAAAAAAAAAAATAGGTGGCACACTTAATCATGAGGCTGACGCTTGCAGTGTAGTTGCCCAGTAGGCACAGTGGAGCTTCCTAGTTGCAAAAATAATGTATTTTCTCTTATTTAAATTTTTCACGTAGGATGTGGTTTTCATGTTCATGGAAAAACTAGAACACAAATAATTAAAAATACCCTAAAGTATGATGTATGAAATTGTCTTCTACAGCGTGAAGAGACCAAATTTGTAGTAACTTGCTTCATGAATTAAATGAAAAATATTAAGTATCGGATCTTGGGATGCCAATGTCAATTTAAACTAAAATATTGAGATCGTTACAAGCCACATTGTAATACGAACTATCGCGCAGGTTGGTGAGCAGTAGCAGACAAACAGACCTGATAGTGTTCAACCTGCGATGCGGCACCAACGACGGCGTCGCCGCGCACCATCTGCGCACGGAGACTCACCGCGACCTGGCCGCGTGGGCGAGATGTCTCGTCCAGGGCGCTCATCAGGCTGTGCTCCACCGCAGGGAACTCACCTGTCGTAAGTACTCTTCCATACAGGTCTAGGGGAGATACCTCATATTAATTTGTCTTCAATGATGACAAGTGGAGCCGTGGAGGGTCAGGAAGATGGGGAGACGGCTCACATATCACACCCGAGCAACTTGAGCTGGTTATAGATCATCATCATCTTGTGTGTTTCCCACCAAGCCATCTTTTGCGAATTCGAATGCAGCCAATGGGCACACTGATTTTCACCTGGAAACACTGTAAATAAATACTCAAAAATGTCCTATTGTAACAGATCCAACAAGCGACTTCGGTTGCAAGGTAGTAGCGTGCTTGTACTTGTGCGAGTATCTACACACCTTGCGGACAGACGTTCCCGCCCAAGGATAATTTTGCATCCCGTCAATGCATCACAACAATAACTGAAGCAGTCATGGCTGCTTGGCACACTCTGATTGGTCGATAAAAGACGTTTCAATTGGCCGAAGCGAAGAAGACGTGACAGGAGGCCGAAGTGATTAAGAAATATCCTTGGGCGGGAATATATATGTCCTCCTATATAGAACTCGACTTGAAGCCTCTCGCCTCTTTCGTAATGTACGATAGTAACTATAGCACTTAGCTATGTTTGAATTTTTATTGCAGGTTGTCTGTACCAAGGGACATCTTGCCAATTCATTATTCACTACGAGGCTGGTTTTCGCTTATTGGAACGCACAATACCCGGCAGGGAGCCCCGACTAATTTGGGCTTACCCTTTCGAACGTCTTCGGGGCTCCGCCGACGACGGCAACCGGCTCCTCTGGCTTGACTTTGGTGATGAAGACGGTGAAGTGGTGAGTGGGATAAAGAAAAAAGTAGAATATGACACTAAACCCCTAACACTAATATCAAACCCGCTTACTTCACAGCCATCCCAATAATTACCCTAATTTAGTCTTCGCTTATATGCCACAAACGTGCCTCGCGCCTACAATAAAAGTAGAATACATTGCAATGGACAGGTGTGCACCCTACGCTGCTATGTGGTCAATGGTCTCGATAACCGCGTACATGCTATAGAGATTGTCAAAAACCTGTCAGAGTACAACACTTGTTTATCCGACGGGAGTGGGAAATTGCGTGAGGCGGTTGTTGAGCAGTGGTAAGGACCAGACCAGAGCGATGCAAAAGAAGGAATTAATTCAGTTACCTACCTGAATTAAAGTGGGTGCAACATAAAAAGGTTCGGATTCCTCTAGACCTTGACCTCCCGTTAGCGAGATAGGTCTTTATAAACTAATATTGTAAGTATTAGAGGGACTATAGGCCACTAAAGCCGTCAGTGAATACTATAACATACAAAAAAAATAATACCTCCGTCACTTTCTTTCCACTTTCCGTAAGTTTTCCGGCGCGACTGCAGTCATTGCAAATCTTAAGCCTGGTACACGCGGATGATTCGAATCCAGCGATTTACGGATGATTGGTCATTGGAACAAATTGTGATACAGTTGGTGATAGGTTGGTGCAAAAAAAAACCAGTTAATTTCAAAACGCACTTCCGATGACTTTTGACGCTCACGCGTGTTCTGCGCAGGTCGAGGGGAACCCCGTGCATCGGTGAGGTCGGCCTCACGCCAGTCTCAGGCATCTTCTGAAATGCATTCTGTGGTTTTCCAACCACACATTTGCTACAGTGATTCGTCCATACATTTAGAAAAAGGGTTTTAGGCAGGTACCGAATTTGCCTTCAATCTGTACAAATCAGGGTAGTAGAAGGCGTTTGTAGAATCCAAAATAGCTATTGTCTGATAATTTTGATTGCAGGAGTTGGATTTAGAAGCTTGCCCGAAGCCAATGGTATTCATACTGCACAATTTTTTATCGGCCAAAATACATAGACTGGGACTGATTGCATAACCCCCACCACTGGCACACCCTCACTCCCACCCACGCAGCTAGACATTTATGTTAATTAAGCGCAGCAATGAACAAGGGCAAGACTTGACAAGCGCAGCTAGACAGCGCACCAATGAAACCGAAATGCAATATGGAAAAATGAACGAAAAGTGCAATACTCAGTGAAAATTGCTTAAATGCTCTTCCTTGATTGTATTTTCTATACTGGTTATTTGGAATCATAATGTTCAAGATTAGGATTAAATTTAAACTAGTGGGTGGGGTAGAAATTTAAAATTTTCTGTGCACACAAAGGATATGTTTTAAAAACAATTGAATTAAACCTGAGGCATTTAAAGGGACATGAGTATGGCGTTTTCCTGGAGTTTAAGGAAAGTGTGTAAAACCGCCCAGCGGCCTTAGAACAATAGTAATTTTCACATTGACATCAGATAGTGCTTGGCACGTTCAAAAAACTACTATTGTTACAGCGTGTTTGTTCGAAATCAACATTCGTCTCAAAAATAGTGCAAAAGGAAAAGTTGTGCCTTACGTTTAAGGCCCTGTTTTTCATTTTTTCTACCAACTCTCTGCCCCGGATCCATCCATCTAGTTGTGCCTCTCTGTAATGTGCTATCTACTTCCTTATTACCTTTGTAGCTGCTGTCTTTATATTGCCGTACTACCTCAGAATTCCTCATACGATTCGCTCCGAGACTGGTATTAAATAAAATAAGTAATAACTTTATTAAATTTCGTAAAGCTAGACCCACTATATACACATATATATATATATATATAGCGAATTTGAAGACTCATCTTCCACCCAAGTACTATTATAGGGCATAAGATATTTTCTGCTGGATATGCATAATTTAAGTTTCCAGTGCAATTAGTAGGTACATACACGCCAAACATACGAATACAATAAGGTAACTGTGAGGGTACATACTCTTCTTATTCTACCTGCATTTTATGTTTACGACTGCCTTGCTACCACTCATTATATCTGTCGTGGAAGACACTAAAAAGACTCAAATGAGAAAAAAATAAAAATGAAAACTGTATTTGCTCATTGTAAAACAGTCAAAAAAACATGGCGCTGTCCTGATTCTCAGGTTCGTAAAGTGCAAACACAACATAGCAAAAAGACGCGCCAACCTACTTTTTAGTTCCTTGGAGGTTCACGACAATATCATTGTAATCCTAATCTTGGGCAATTAGCTTATAGGCTACTCTGTAATATCAAGTGTAACTAAACATTTGTGTCAAAAACTGACTAAGTTACTACATTTTACCTCTTTATCTTCCGTAAATGAAACCTCAATGTTGTGGACACGATTTTTGTGCAGACTTTAAGATTATAAAGTGACTTAAATTAAACTTGAGAAAAGTCGTAACAATAAGGCAGCTCTACATATCAATTTTAACAATAAATTGACTTTAGGTTGAAGAGGCAACCTCCTTAGGACATTAAATCAGAAAATGAAGTATCAACGAAAAAACTGATCCCGGTTGGACTCGAACCCACAATCTATGTCTTGCCGTGGCATCGTGTTCACCACTACACTATGGGTTCCACCGTGTCCAGCTTTGCCCAGATACCTTTACCTCCACACATGACTTGACATTATATTTCGCTTAAATTTTTTTCTTTCTAATTTGTTGAGTTATACGGCAAAATATATTATTTATTATATTATAATTTCTAGGTTCTTCAACTAAAATTTAAGACACTTTATAGACAGTTTTATCTTGCCAATTTTGTTGAAATTGGTTAGGTAGTTGTTGGTAATGTTATGGCACTAGACTGATTGTATTTAACTTTACATTTTGATATTAATGGCATATATTTAATGAGGTAGAAACAAACGGCTATATACACTGGCATTCTTGTCAGCTTCTCTGAAAGCAGAGGCTACTTTTCAGCTTAACTGTTGTACCTAAAAGTATGCCTTTCCATTTGCTTGCTCGAAGTAGAGTTCTACAGTACCATGAAATAGTAAATACGATACCAAACATTTTGAATTCGGGACGCCTGTGGCATAAGGTATTTAGGCGGTAATATTCTGTACATAGTTTACTTTTCTCGACTTTCCAGTAGGTACCAATTCTATGATTCAGTTCACTCTTTGGAAATCCAATTGATATGGCAGTGCTGAAAACTTATGATTTGACTTCTAATCAACGGATTTTTATGCCTACAGTTAAGAAGTTAACGAAGGTTTTAAAATTAAAATTACCAAAATTTAAAGAGTTGTAAACATGGACTTGCCTCATAAAAAATACACGGAAAATGTATATTTAAGAGGATGTGGAACTTAGTAAGTTATAAAGATTTGGGCTATGGAAGATATAAAGGATGACTTAACACAAAATATCATACGGTATTTTTAATTTTTGGCGTTGCACGGTAATTATTCAATGAACTTAACCGAGGACATTGCAAAGTTCACCAAAAAGTAAAAATTCCCAATGATGTTGTGTATGAAGTAGTCCTCTACAACATCCATAGGCCAAACCCATTTAACTTACGAAACTGACTGATTTCTGCGTGATTCAGGGGGAATCAATAAATACAATGTACTAGTACGTTCGATATTCGAAAATAATAATTTTGGTGTCTCCTAACCTTGAAAAGCTTGAGACACCCTCACTAAAGTACAAAGACTGGCCTGTGTATGCATTACAGGGGCTATGAAATCCTGTCCCACTGCAGCAATGGAGATTGTGCTGGACTTCCCACCCCTCCATATTGCAGTGGAAACGTCAGCCGAAATGGCAAGGCTACGGATTATTAGGAGCGGGGTAAAAAGGAGTGGAAGGGCAATTAAGAGAGACTCAGCCTCTCTGACTACGTCTGACCACTGCCTGGATATGCCAAGCGATAGAATTCACCCAAAATACTGTTTTAAGAGGGAATTCGTAACTATATTAGGGACAAAGAAAGAATACTGCGAATCAGCAGGAATTCTCAATAGTCACACAATTAAGTGGTTCACTGATGGCTCTAGGCTGGGACGTACAAGACCAAGAACAGGTCTTGGCGTCTTTGGTCCTGGGGTGAAATATCTGGAGTCTCTTGGGGAGACAACTACAGTCTACCAGGCTGAGTTATGTGCCCTTGACAGATGTATGCAAATGAATCTCGACAGGGAATATAGATCGAGAGAAATTGTTATCATGTCAGATA
Organism: Psococerastis gibbosa; assembly: GCA_963971405.1. NCBI lineage: Eukaryota > Metazoa > Arthropoda > Insecta > Psocodea > Psocidae > Psococerastis > Psococerastis gibbosa. The sequence goes on from OZ020487.1 coordinate 48,097,824, forward strand.
GCCAAGCAGCCCTTAAAGCAATAACAGCATACAAAATCACCTCACAACTAGTGTGGGAATGTAGATTGAAACTGGACATACTGTCCGGTGCGAATAAGGTTACCTTGATATGGGTGCCTGGGCACACAGGCATTGAAGGCAATGAGGTTGCTGACCAGCTTGCAAAAAGGGGAGCTACCTCCCCTTTTACGGGACCCGAACCTTTTTGCGGTGTTGGGGAAACCCTCGCCCGCAGATTTGTTAAAGGCAGGGAGAACCTGAAAGTGGCTGAATACTGGACCTCATTGCCGGGCCTTCGGCAAGCCAAAATGCTCCTGGGAAGCCACCAGCGCAAAAGAGCCCAAGTATGCATTAATATGAACAGGAGACATCTGCGTGTGATCACAGGATTCCTCTCTGGGCATTGCAACTTGAATGGACATCTGACCAACATAGGTGTCAGAGAGTCTAGAGCATGCAGATTCTGTAACGAAGGAGCGGAGGACCCCGAGCATATCCTCCTTCACTGCGATGCAATCGCACGTAGAAGAGCAGCATGCTTGGGAAACTTGCAATTACATGTAAAAGACCTACCACTTCTAAATCCCCTCAAGGTCCTGGCTCTCCTGAGGGAAATAGGCCTCGAGGAACTGATGTAGATATGTAGATTCTTTGTTGTAGGGGGCACAATAGGCCCAATAGGCTTAAGTGCACACAGGTAACACCTGTACCCCAATTAAAAAAAAAAAAAAAAAAAAAAAAAACTTGAAAAGCTTACGTTGATAAAGTTCCTCGTATAAAACCGAGATGACTGGAGGAGCTTCGTCGAGCAGGCCAAATCCCACTAAAGGCTATACAGACGGAAGCGCACATAAATTCAAAGTGTTGGTAGTTTGCAGCCTTCCAAAACTTCGGTAAAATTACCTCTGGGCAATCGATTGCCATTATCAGTCGAAGTTATCCAATAAACAATGCAGTATACGAATAGTTATATGCATGACCCAAACAATAAAAAATGCTTTGGGGTAGGTTAAACCCACCAAGATAATGTAGGGTCGGAAGAAAAAAAAGGGTAGGTAACGCGAGACGAACCTGCAGGGCAAGTTGAGGCCTCTAATGTTTCGTAATTTTGTAAGAAGCCTCGTGGAAATGGAAATGCACTATGGTACACCGAGTCAATTAACAACGAATGTGCATACTTAAACGTAACCTGGTACCGTAAAACCACCTAAATTGGGTCAATTTTCAGTGAATTTTTCAACTCTTGAAATGGTTTGTTGTAATATTTCACAGTTATTGACGTTAATACATAGCAGCACGCACACGAGATTTAGCAGGAGTCTAGTTTTTCGAATAGAATGGTCCCACTAAGAATAAAAATTAAAAAGACTGACCCAATTTGGACTCTAAGGGTGGGTAATTTGGGTCACTGAAAGAACCCATTCTTAACTAGTGCCCTCCCTCTTGTACCACAGTTAAGCGCTACGCGTCTCATTTAGGTTACTCTTAAAACTATTCGAAAATGTCCAAATAAACATTATTCAATAATATTAGCGGCAAAATGGATAGCTTTTCTCAGTAATTGCCTACAACTGAAGTTTTTTCAGGGTTTTTGGAATTCAAATATTTCAAATTCAACTAGGAATTAAAATAAACTAACTTAGCATTGTAGGAGTGCCTCACTTTTGCCTAAATTATTTACGTTAGTTATTGTACTGTGTTTGCAGACATCAACATCGCCATGATGCTTGTCGGTGGTTCTAGAATAAATTTTTTTAAACATTTTAGCGCGCTGACCCATAATACACTCTCTGACCCAATATAGGCGGTTTGACGGTACTGCTCATGCTAGGGATGTTGAAGTTAATGTCAGTATATAAGCTAGTTCAGAGTCCATTTATGCGAAGCGATTTTTCGAGAGACATTTAACATAAGCTTGCAGTTTCTTTATTTGCATAGGAGGAAGTGTATTTTAACGGGAATTCTGCAACAGCTTCTTAAAAATGGAACACTTACACAACTTATTATGTAAACACAGACAACATGCTTATATTTGATCATGTTTTGTCTTTCGAAAAGACACGGTGTATAAATGGCCTCTAAGGTTCGAATGGCGGGCTGTTTGCCGATTCAGCCCCAAGTAGACATTTTGTTGAGTTTTCTAATTTTGTTTCAATGTGCAGTGAATGTACTTTTGTAGTTTCATATTATGTAAGAATAGATTTTAAATTTTATGCTATGTTTTTATTATAAGATTATTTTAATTTCTCATTATATGTGAATGATGCACAAACGTCTGTGGCATAAAAGCCTACTCTGTTGTTAACGTGTCCTTACGCATAGGCTACAATTTTTTAAATATTTGACAATTAAGTACCAAATTGTAAAATATTGTGCAATGTAATTAAATGTTTATAGAGCATAATCACTTATAGAAAAAAAAACATCTCGTAACGTAACATTAGTGAATGGTTCAGAATTGCCTACCATAAGAATGTGCAATGTTGTGTTCTCAGATCATGAGTAAAGGCGTGTTTTTTAAATTAACATGGTCTGTAAGAAAACCTTAAGATGGTGGTCCGCCTCGCTGTGGTTGGCGAGGGGCATCACCATAATGGCTGAAATACTTAACTTATGGAGAGAGGTGCATTAGTTCACATAGAAATACAAGTTTATTTCATTATTTTTTTTAATGGATGACTTTCTTATAGAAAAACAATGTACCTAGTATGTAACAGCTCGTAGTTTTTACATCAAATTGGTCTTTACTATACTTTAAACGAAACCCTTTGCTTTATAAGACTTTTATTTGATATAAAAACTGCGAGTCTGAATTTAAAACTTCTTAAACGTAAGTTCTAAAACTTAAAAGTTTAACCCCGACTTCGTCACTTAATTATTAACCTAATTTAAAAACCGAGATTAAGGGTGTGCTCGGGTAGTCTGAAACGCCCTGAACATGAGAGATGAGATATTCGTAACCGCCAAAAATAACTTTTGAATTATTTACTTCTTACTTCGCGTGTCAAGGTCAACAGGCATGGGTGTCGAAAATTGAGCCACTATAGTTGATTGCTCGTCCTAAAGGCATTGCTTAAATATAGATATTGTCGTATATTCCTTGCAGAATCTAATTTGTTATAATTCGAAGAAACAACGAAATAAACTTGTATTTGTTGTGAAATGAAACAAAAAGTGATGGAAGGCACTTTTTCCCATAAGATAAGTATGGGTAGCCAAGAGGGAATGCGCCTCGCCAATCAGATGAGGGCATTTTGCAGCGTTGTATTTGTATTTCTGGTTCAGACTGAGTATGGATTTGAGGATTGAGTGGAGGAAGCTCACGTATCACAGCCAGGCAACTGCAGCTGATTATGAATATGCGCTAGCTTATATTTAAGATATTTACGCAAAGACGACGCATATAAAAATCTATTGCTCTTTTGGATCTAAATTACCTGTAATTTTTCACGTAATCTTCTTAATAACATAAAAAACACGCCTTAAAGCATGAACGTTTTAACACACAATGACCGTTATACAAATTATTCAGATGGAAAGTAAGCGTGTGAAAGCATCTGCATTAGGATAATCTTATACATTTTTATACTTCTTACCTAGGCATCCCCTCACACCTTCAAATTATATTCCAACTTTTGCTGATGGTCTAATGGACATCATTCGTTAGAAATCCAGCATGTCTTGTCTGTTAAACTGTAAATGCAGTTATTTGGAGATGACGTCACAGCCCCATTTGTTTATATAATATAATATTTCTAACTGGCTTTAACAAATATAATAATTCGGATAACTGTATGTTTACTGTACTGTATATGCGATAAATCGCTTACAGTGGTCGTACAGCCACACAATATGGCAATGCAAAGCCGTGGAACCTAAAACACGATTTATGAGATCGTCTCTTAAGAGAACGTGGAGCGTAGATATTGGTCCCCCCTGGATTAATGTGTTTTGTTTTTGTTTTTAATTAACTACCGCTACGTAATGTAAGTTATAAAGATTTGCTCTATGTAAGTTGTAGAGGACCACCTACTTCATGAAAAATCTTGAAAGGCATATTAAATTTATGGTGTTGTAATTATATAGGTACTTAACTTAAACGGAGGATTACAATTTAGCGCATGGAGAAATGGCAGCACCAAAAAGTAAAATTATACCCTGTGATATTGCCTATAACTTGCACAGACCAATTCTTCCTAGCTTATACGTAGTGAATTTTAAAAAAAAACTGACAGATTTTTCCATGATGAAGGGGCGACCAAATTCTCAACGTTCCATATCGTCTTTTAACATTCATTTATTTATTACTACAGGTTGTTTGTATAAACAATGTAACTCACTCCTCATAATTTTTTAAAAGACTCAAGTTGAAAATAATTGTGATTGTTACTGTATTAGAAATATGGGGCTACCTCAAACCGTGTTAATAACAACGGGTTTGGTTTATAAACTTCCACGAGCTTTTTCATAACACAAGCTGCATGTAACAAATAAAGGGGAAACTGCACTCCCATTTTAATACAGTAGGTGGGTTATTTGTTCTATAACAAAATTAAGAAGGCATGCTTAACTTATGATAAACTATGTAAATGTTTGGATTTATCATGGAGACCACTATTACTTTTCTTACGTAGAATCATCCATAAGCTCTGTATGCTCCCTTCTAGATTGAATTAATTTAATTTAATTACAGAAATGTTGATGTGTTTAGGCTAACTTGTGGAAATTTTTTAAACCAAGCTTAAAGGGCGACGGCGACCAAACTTTTTGTTTAAATCAATAGTCAACTTTACTGAGCTGTTCCCTTGGCAATTTCATTGTAAAGTCTACTCTATATAGTAGCTAAAAAGAAAATGGTCAAGGTGGCTTTAAGTACAGTATAAAAAATAAAAGCTACTAAGGCGGACTGTTTAATTAGTTCAATTTGTGTGGTTACACCCCGGAAACGATTAAAATTCCAATAAATTAACTTAAAAGTAAGTCATTTTGTCCTAACTCTACGTCATCATCATTATATGCCCGACAAACCGCTACACAATAGGTATGCATGCAGTAGATTTAAAGTAATTGGGTCCAGCGCATTCCTTACCTAGACTTTCCAATCGATTGTGGGACCCTCTCCAATTGTATTGCAATAAGTAGCCTACGATATGCCTCGGATTAACTAAATTGTAATTAAATATCAGTTTGATTGAACGCAAATTAGGCAGGCTTATGAGTTTGAATAAGTTATCTAGATAAGATCAACTGACAAAGCTATCAGCTTGCAATGTTATAGGTGTAGCTACTCAGTTTCTCAGCAAACTTGAGTAGCTATGTCGAATCGTTGTCTGTTAATCGTGCTTTTAGCTGCAGTTGGTTGTAGCTGTGGTGCGTATATACTTACTTAAGACATCCTATGACTGTTAAAAGGCTTAAAGATAGATAAAAGGCTTGAAAAACTCAACAGGTGCGGGATTAGAACGCGAGACTTTGGTTCAGCACTTACTTAGGCCCATCCCACCATAGCTTGAAAATCATCGGTAAGGAATACTCGGCGGCACCCCATACATTGGTGGAACCGCCCCTAAGGCGACTCTCACCAACATTTAGTAAACTCACGTAAGTGTTACTCTGCGGATTCTGCATTTTCCGCAATCCATTGGGATAGGATGGCGGCGGATTGCAGTATACGTCGGATTCCACACATAGCGGTAGTGGGCATTTTACGTCTCGAATGCTAAATAATTATACAAGTATAAAATGACAATGTTTTAGTGCATTGAACTTAGATACAATATGGCTGGTCTAATGACGCGTTATAATTGGCGCCATTATTCAAATGCATCAGAGCTAAAGCTAATTGCTAGGCTAGAAAAATTAAAGATGGCTTTTGTTCTATTACTACCCTGTTTGCTGTATGGCTATAAAGCAAATCTCTTACGCTCAACCGCCTGATTTGCATGCTCTCCGAAGCATGACCAAAAAGTATAGCAGGTTAGTCCCAAACCTTTTTTTTCGATGGGGTGAGTTTGGAAAAATTGGGTACAAACTGAACTTGTATTTTGGCTCGTCAGTATGTCTGGAATGACCAGTCGTAAGTCCCATGCTGAGAAAACCGTATATGGGGACATGCCCCCCCCCCCCAAACTTTTAGCATGCTTATTATCCACTTAAGGAAAAAAAAGGTCAACTTCAAAAACATTACCAACAAAATTATCTCCAACATGATTATAAGGGGGTTCCGGACTTCCGGTAGGAGGTAAGAGGAAAGTGAATTTTTCTGTTAATTTTAGTATTATTACGTAGGGTCAATGCATGGTCATTACATAACAATATTTATTCCATCGAAGAAATATTTGTAATGTTAATGTTGAATTATATATACGATTTGAATCTGAATTTAGGTGCTGCACTTTCCAATTTTTCTTAGACCAATATTTATTGGAACAAGATTTGAGTGTGTAACGTCGTATTGTTATGCCCAAAAAATTGAAAAACAAAATATTCAACAAGGTTAATTATTTAAACTTGCACAGCATCAGTAGACAACAATGGCGGAACTACTCGTATGAAAGGTTACGGGCCCGGGGAGCAGGAGTACGGTTACCTGACTATCCGCGACGGGGCGGACGTCTTCTTCTGGCTGTATTACGCCCAGACTGAGGAGGACTTCCAGACGCGGCCCACGGTCGTTTTCCTGTCGGGCGGACCTGGTGTCTCGTCCTCTGGCGTAGGAAACTTTGGCCAGGTCGGCCCTCAGTTCGTCAATGGCACAGCTCGTGCTGCTTCCTGGGTGAGTCGCTTGAAAATACTTTTATTATCGTTATTATTTTTAATAAATCAAAATGGTTAATGGCGTACAAACAATTTGATGAATGTATCCGATTAACCTCTTCACTATTACAGTGAACCTGCATGCATCAGATCAGATCAGACCACTGGATTAATAGGTTATTATTGCTCCTAATTCAACAGAGACCAAGGCCTATAAGATTTTCCCCCTCCAGTGTTGTAGTTGGGTTAAGGTTTTGTCGTATCCTGTCTGGCACGGCTCCGCTGTGGCATAGTAGAGGCGCAGGGACAAAGTCACACTTCAAGAAATACGTCAAGGGGGCACGTGAACTTTCATTAGGACCCGAAGTGCTTCTGAATCGGGTCGACGCTTACAATAGGCCTAACTTACTTTAAGAGCAATATCAGCTTTTTTAACAAAAGCCTTGCGGTAGATGATTTAACAAACATTGCATTGTTTTAATCTGGAAACATAGTATACTATACTATCGATTGCAGAGCTATCAATAGTGTCACATCCCTTAGGAGGAGAAATACTCCCCTTTGATACATGACATGGGACTTCTAAGGGATGTGGAATTTTTTAAAGCTCGAAGATCTATATTTCATGAGATATTGGATTTTGAACACCTGTAACACTTTTCCCCTCCGAATCGATTGGTTCTTAACACTAAACCTGCTCCAGGCCAAATACGTGAATGTCCTGTACGTGGACCAGCCAGTCGGGACGGGCTGTAGCATGGCCTACAACGACACCGTCTTCCAGAAGGAGAACATCCCCAACGGCGACGACCTCACCAAGCTCTTCATCACCTTCCTCAACTTCTACCCGCGGATGCGCTTCACCAAGTTCTATTTCTACGCCGAAGGTTTCGGCGGCAAGAACATGGTTGAGCTTTCGTACCAGTTGGACGTGGCTATCCGAGAGCAGAGAATCGCCATGGACTTTCGCGGCATTATCCTCGCCGGGCCTTGGATATCACCGGCTGACATCATTGGAAGTTGGCCCAAGTTTCTACAGGATAAGGTACGCACATCATGGATATTAGTTATCATATCTGCCTTATTTTTTGGATCAGACATTCAGAGTCATGATTTCGATAGAGAACGTTCCTATAGAATAAGCCAACATAACGGGACTCCGCTTCGCTTTGATTGACGAGACGCACCTCGACATTTACCTTATGCAGGGAGGGCATCGTATCACTTCCGTTTCAGAGTAGGGGATTTTGTCGCATTATCATTTGGGAACTGCCCTGTTAGATTCAAAAGCCTACAACAATGAATAATCTGCAACCAATCTCGTTCTAAAAGCCAACACCGACAACAATTGGCAATTATGTCTCTCTGGCTGGAATATCTAAACACTCTAATATCCTTAGATAATTAACCAACATCTGATTTAATTTTTTTCAGAAATTGGTGAGCCAATCAGGCTACAACAATGTAAACTCTGCGACCAATCTCGTCTTACAAGCCATTGCCGACAAGAATTGGCCCTATGCGACGTCCCTCTGGCTCGAGCTTCTCGACGTTATCGACGAAGAAACTGATGGCGTAGACATTATGAATATCAACAAGAAGGCTACTAAGAGAGCGGGTTCTAATAAGCCAGGTTAGTTAGAGAGACGGTCAATAAATAATGTAGAATAAACTGACGGGGTAGATCATTATCTTGAAAACAAAAGGCATAATTTTTTAAACTCCCATAACACCCTCTTTTATGATCAGAAAAGTTGTTATGCATTTCTTGTAACAGTGGTTATCCATATAATAATTTTGTCAGCTATTATGAAAACACTCACAACTATACGGGAGAAAATGAAATCCATGATTCAAACTTGTTTATAAATAACGGAAAGTTTTCGTTGGATTAACTTACAGCGTTCTTCAGCTACTCCGACATTGAAGAGAATGGCGAGTTACAGGACTTGATGAACAGTGATGTCAGAATGGCGCTGGACCTATTCCCTGAAGTCACTTACGACGGAAACCAACGGGGCGTGTTCAATGCCTTCAGATCCGACTTCCTGTTTCCGGTGATTAACGTCAGTAAGTATTCTTGAAGACATTTTAGGCAAAAAAGTCACTCGGAACATTTATAGAATTTATAGAATCTCAGTTGTTGGGCAATGGTCTAATGAGATAGCTCCCAAACCGCTATGGACAAACTTTGTTATTTCTAATTGAAGTCAACGAGCCTATAAGCTACTAGGTTTTCCCCCCATGGGACCGCCCTTGGACACATCTGCAGACACCGAGAAATGGAGCGACGGGAGAATGTGGCACCAGGCGCCTATGGAACCTCATGCCTTGCTGTCTCTTAAACCATTAATATTTTCTTACAGTCTCTGACCTGCTGCGGGACAGTCCCCTAGAGATAACGCTGCTGACTGGAGGCCTTGATCTGCTAGCTGCGACCCCGGGCACTGAGAAATGGGTCAACGGGATGACGTGGCCCGGGTCGGACGAGTGGCATCAGGCCCCGCGGGAACCATTGGTAGTCAACGGCGTCACGGCGGGCTCCTCTCAGCATTACGGCAACTTCACTATCTACTGGATCGACCAGGCCGGACACATGGTAGGATAAAATTTCGCCTAGACGTAGATCTAAGGCTTCAACAGGATAGGGACCATTGAAAATCAGTGCACCGAAAATCGGTGAACGGTTATGTTATTTAATTATTAAATTCAATACGCAATTTATTGAAGATTTAGTCTATTCAAGTTGTTGAAGACTACTTCATGCATCATACCGTAAGACGTAGTAATTTTTTCATGACAATTATAGGGGACTAAAATTTCACCCTTCGTAAAATTCATCATCAAAAATTAAAAATACCCTATGATATTGTATATGAAATAGTCTTGCTCTTGTTGAATAGACCAAATCTTCCAGATCCAGGTGTGGTCAATATCTACCTTTCTGATCCTCTAAAATAAATGCTTCCGGTTATAAATATGAGCCCTCTAACAACAGAGATGTCCCAAAGCATTCACCCAGGTACAATATCATGCCATAAGCATCAGCGCAAATAACAGTACTTTCAGCTACATTACCTCGTGTCTTATGTTATGCATTGTGACGTCATTGAGACTGAAAGACTCATGGTTAACGGATATTTCTTGTTCACTGAGCTCTACAGTTGTAGACTAATCCAGAGGATACATGTATAAATTTTGCGTCAAGCTATGTATTTTAAGTTGGTATAGAGCTAGAGTTCTATATACAAGGTGTTCTAGACCACCCGGACACCCCCTATATCTCGGATATTATGAGGAATTTTGAAATGCGGTAAAAAAACTCGATAACAAAATAGGGGTCGAACTACCTTATGGTGGAATCAAATGTTTTCTCGGGGGGTCCAAAAGGAGGGTTTCAGGGGGGTCAAAGGTGGAATCTCGGAATTTTCAAATACAAAGGTATGTCATGTCACACAACAAATGAAAGACCGTTTAAAGGGCTTTCATTTGATGTAACACTTATGTACCTAGCTTGAAAGGTTCAGGCACAATTAATTCTAACATGTCAAAAAATTTATTATTCCAATATAGTTCTTGTAGAATAGATTCTCACTTTCTGTGATTTACATAAGACATGTTTGAATACAGTGAACTTATGATGGTACGTCAGTCAATGATAGTTTCCGATTTTCTGATGGTACCTGCTACGTCTTCTTCGACCAATCGGAGAGCTTTGAACACTTCCAAAAAAAAGGCAAGGCGAGTTCTGATTGGTCAAAAAGACGCGGCACGTAACAATGGGGAAATTCAAAAAATATCCTTGCCGGGAGTTGGAGCGATTGTCCAATGCAGGCCCGTACCCAAGGGGGGGGGGGGGGCAAGGGGGCTATGGCCCCCACTAAATTTGATAAAAAATAATAAATAATGTAAGAGTTTTAGATAAAACTACTAAAATCACTACGGATGTACCTATCATTTATAAAAAAAATTGTTCTTGCCCCCCCCCCCCCAATTAAATCCTGGGTACGGGCCTGGTCCAATGTGTCCCATATAGAACTTGAAGAGCCAATGGTCACGTGACACGATGTCTTATGACCAACCTGCACCTGCTTCAAGCTCGTGCCAAGAGGAAATTATGTTGTTTTAATTGTATTTTTTATGGAACGGCTATAATAAAGTTTTGCAACTAAAAAGGGCGAGGCAGTGAAGAGGGACCTAAACTTAAATTGCATCACTAAAAAAAATTCTATTTAGCAACAAATAAATTATAATACCTTGTCTTTTTTTCACGAATAGATTCCAAGAGATCAACCTGAAGTGGGACTAGAACTACTCCGCAGATTCTCACACTACGACGACTAGTTACATTACTCAGACTCCTCCGATTCTTCAGCCACTGCTTTCGCCTTTTCGTAGTCCGAACGAACCTCAACATCGCCAGGCCGCAGCTTCAGAGCCTGTTCGTAGTCTGGCACTGCTTTTTCGGGTAACCCAAGACGACACAGGACCGCAGCTCTACGGACATGACATGTGAACCTGGCGTCCTCGTTTGCCCTAACGTGTGGCGTTAACAGTTCTAGTGCCTGTAAATAAATATTTAGGTTAAATATAATAACAATAATTAAAATTATGTTTTTTATTATTACGATACGTTCCTTGAAGTGTCATGAAATTAAGAGCAAATGGACACCCTGCCATGTCCGTTCTGTGAATAAATTAAATTTCACATGAAATATTGTTTTTATTGAACTATTCCACAAACCGTTATCTTTCACATAAAAAAAAAAATTGAGGCCAATCGGTGGGTGTTATAGACGGCTACATATCATACAGTATATACTGTATAGGAGCAGAGTAGAGGAGCATTTCTGGTAAGGTATGTGATATTTTTGACACCTCTCCGATCGATATTTGAATTTGTACACTTGTAAGGCTTTTCCCAGGTCAATTGTCTCTTTTAAGTGATGAGTTTACTACGCACTCAATCCGCTGACTTGTAGGTCTATTCTGTACAGAATTTGGAAAGCGGATTTGCCTGAATTTATTCATCTTTTATTGCCAGCCATTGAAAAAACGTAGTAGGTGGCCCCAGGATTCATAATCTATTTTTGGCGCGCTTGAATGTACCATCCTCCTACATAGAACTCAACTTGGGGCTGGGTTGCCGGGCAACCTACACCTTGCCACGGTTATCCTTAAAGTGAGCTTATCGGACGTACCGTGAATTCGCCCTTAAACTTAATAAATAATGATGAGTTGCTACGTTGCAACACGGATTAGTTCTCGATGGGACAACTTACCGTGGAACAATCTTCTAACGCTTTATGGAAATTTCCCAGCTGAAAATGCGCCGCAGCTCGATTTGAGTATAAATCCGGCATTTTTGATCCAATCTTGATTGCATGCGAGTATGCACTAACGGCTCCGAGATAATTCTTATGACTATAGAATGTGCTGGAAAAAAATCATACATTAAGTATAAGACAAACACAGAAGCTTCGACACACGCGAGTTGCCGGCGTATTTTCTCATTGTAGCAAAGGGGCAGTAATGGGTAGGTCGCAAAGGTTTCTGAGGTTGCCGTGATGCCGACTAGCAAAGTCCATGGTTTTCCCCTCGACACGCTTCTCAAGTAGACTGTGGTTTTCCACCAACCATTCACCAAGCCCATTAGCCATAATGAAAAAAGACGCCGGCAACCGCACGTGTCAAACCATCCGGTCATTAAGTAGGTATTACCTACGCTGGCAGGCTGCTTAGTGGTTCGTTTGCAAAACATTACAAGTGAGAAGGTATTCCAAAAAGGGAAGACAAACTAAGTGAACGAGAGCGGCTAGTTACCATCCAACTCCGAGAATTATGACTCAAGAACCTCGGACTTGGAAAAACTCATCGAATTTAGTGTTAAATTCTCTTTTTTTTTTTTTTCATTTCTGACTGATAGCTTACACAGGGTGCGGCAGCATAATTTCCTTTTTTGTAATGCGCGCCATTCGGTCGGTTGATGTCGTAGCGGAGTGCCAGTGGTCTCGTTCGAGAGGAGGGGCTATAAAGTTTTGTCTTACATAGTTTTGAAGATCAAATCATTTAGATGACGTCCCTCATTCTCGATACATTGAGTGTACTGATTTCTGGTGTTTGACATGACTGTTTCAAGCATAGCAGGCGTTATGTTGGCAATTTCTTCCTGGATATTGTACTTTAAATCTTGTAGGGTCCTTGGACGGTTCACATAAACACGGGGTACTTACTCTCCTTTATCTTTGAGCCAAACCGGGTCGCATTCTTCCGGGCGCAGGTCTTCTGCCACAAATCCCGCAGCCTTTCTCGCGGCGTATTGCTTTTTAAGCCACTCTTGTTCTTCCTCAAGCTTGCTTTCGCGGGTCGGCGTTGGAAATTCTCTAGCTGTAAAGCTCACCTAAAATCAAAACCCTTTCCATTTTAGCTAATTCTTAAGAGTCATATTTGGATGGTTACGCAGCAAGATCAGTATGTCTACTTTTTATTTCTGTATTACTATAGTTAACAAAACATGACTGGTGAAGTGAGAGCCAATCACCATCATCAACCAGCTCGAGTTTCCCGGGTGTGATATGTGAGCCTCCTCCACTCCCTCTACCTTGGTTTATTAAACACTTCGTCTGGTACCAGTCCGACTCTCCTGATATCGTTCCCGATCAGGTTTCTGCATCCATGAGAGTTTCTTCAGTGACTTCGTGGAAGTGAAACATTATTATTAATATTAATAATGGTTTCAGCATCTTTCTTTTGGTCATCTTTGTTTTTCCTCTATTACTTCGTCTTGGACTCTAGGCATTCCCTTGTGCACCTGCTGTTATCCAAATTCCAACCGTTTTACGTGGCCGAACCATTGCAGTCTCCTCCTCGTTATCTTGACTACCAATGGTTCTTCCATCCCGAACTCTCAATAGGGAAGATTCTCATCACTTCATTTCTAACCCTATGATCCCTTCTTGACTTTTGACGGGCTGAGAGCCAATAGGATAATTAATATAAAAAAATCTGGAGAATCAAGAAGTTCAAACAATACAAATGCAAGCTATGATATTAAATGAATAAAACGTACCTCTATTTTTCCCGTCGATCTCGGCCGAGGAATAGGAAAATCATATGCAGCTGTTAATTTTGTATTCTGCAAGGCTTCACAAGGTGGCGAAAGCTGGCAGGTACCTTTACTGAAAGAATACTATTATGCATGAAGGGGAGCTTACGTATCTCTACGGCCTATTTTATTTTGTTTAAGGTGGAAGAAATGACAGTTATTAGAAGTAAGCTAAAGAGGCACCTCGTAGACCAATGCTTATATGTGGAGGACATGATGTGGAACTAGACAGCTGGTGTTGTTTTCATAATTCTATAGGTATATTGCTCTAGGCTATTATTAAGTGCTTCATTTAATAAATAATTTATTGAGTTATTGTCTCTTAGGTTCATATTGTTTCATATTATGACTCAATACAGAGATATTCTATTCTAACTCCGACCGTGAAAGTCTTTGTAATTAAGTAACCTTTATTTTCTTATTTCCATTGACAGTCTTTACAGTTAAAATAATTAATTATAACATGCTGCAGGGCTCAGCCCGTGTGCAGCTTACAATTCGAAAGGGGACCTAACCTAACCTAATTCGTAAAAAGTGTTTGTAAATATTATTTTCTAGTCTTCGTTTGTCGGTGTTAATTCATTGAGATGTGTTTCTAAATGTTTTCGAAATGTTATGAGGAGCGACGATGATACAAGGGTTTCACTACGCCATTTAAATACAACTTCAAATTAAATTCAGACTCAAATAGGTCCTAAGAGACAATCGTTGGCCTTATAAGTGTAAAAATGAAATATCTCTGAAATATAAAAAAAAAACATATCAGGGCAAATAGATGACAATTTTCTGAGAATTTTAATGCATGATATGTACCTCTGTCTAATACAGATTGGCCACAATTATAGAATATGACTGGTAAATAAACGATTGGTGTGGTAGTCCCGAGAAAGTCGTACAAGAACTGGGCCGAATTGGTATTAGTGAAGGTAGAGGAGCATTTCTGGCATTCTGCTAATATAACCGATATTTTTTTCGGGTCTACGATCGATATTTCCTGTGAAAATGAACTCTGTACAAAAAACGCTTAGTGGGGGTACTCCGATATGGTCTTAAGCTGTAAGATACGATACCCGATGTGATATTCGATTTGTTACAGGGAACATGTTAGAAATAAAATGCATTAACAGATTGAAGAGCACGAATGTAGAGTCCAATAGAGGCACTACACTCGCCTCCAGAATAGAGAGAGAGGTATAGTTAGAATACCCAGCCTTTCGACATGTTGACGACTTGATGGGTCTCTGGCAGGTCCCCACACAGATAACTTATCGCTCTCTTCAGGCGCATAACACTTGGTTCAATAATGACAAACGGGATCATGGCAGGAGGTATTGTATTGGGTAGATGCTTACATGTATGATGTCCTGGAACATGGATAATGGTGAATGCATTTTGGCGTCCCCTCTAACGGAGGGTCCATAGTCTGCGGAGATTATCAATCACTTGCGGGTCTACTATGCCGTTTAGTATAAACTTATTCTTGGGGTTAATAATAATCGCCATAGTAGGCCCGCTGAACTCGAATAGACCGGGCTTTCCTTTTTTTCAGCTACCTCCATACATATTGTAAGCACAAACCTGCTTGATTTTGCTTCTTTAATCACATCATTTGGTTGACTTTCGTCTTCTGGGATAGCATTCTTCACTTCCTCCCGTTTACCAATATTCAAATTTGCTGAGCATCGTTCCGCTATTTCTATTATCTTGCACTCATTGCTATTCTTCACAGAGGTTTTTCTCCACTCATCCAATTCTCGGTTAACCTTTTCTTTCTCCTCATTTTTAACTTCCTCAACTAATTGCCTGTTATCACCGCCCAATTTTATTTGTCTTTGAATTGCTAACTGATTGAGCTCGTATTGTCTTTTACTACGTTCTCTTAGCATGCAGGCGATTTTATCATGATTTTTATCCACAATCGCCTGTCTCAACTGAATTTTTTCTTCTCTACTTACATTGGCTGCCAGCTGAGCCCATTTCTTCGGCTCGGCTTTTGCTAGTTGAAAGACAACGGCGTTTTCAATGAAGGAACATTTGCTTTTTTCTTCGTCAATTTCAGAGTAGAGAAATAGTTCAAAAATAAATGGGCGAGCGTTCATCTATGGAAACAAAACATATATACCGTATATCAAATTGAAAAGTGGTACCGAAGTATACAGTATGTTTGTTACTTTTTTATCTACAAGGGGTGGTGATTTATTTTTATCTTTATTGTACTTTACTTTTTCGTGTCCAAACGAACGTCCCAAAATCGAGTGAAATTGTAGGCAGCGCTGTTGGCCTCCCACTGGTCGTTCCAAGCGCACTAAAATATATTTCAGCTTTGGCACATGTGTTACAGATATACTAATAAATAATATAATCTGAAAGACTTTGACGGCCCGCATTTGAAGATTAAGCTGTAAAATCTGGCCTGATCAGTTGAAGGTAAACTTTCAAAAGTTGTTGTTGATAGTAGCACGTAGGCTAATATCGTCAACGTAGGAGTTTCTTATCTTCAGTTATACTTTATACTTTAGGATTTTATTTTATTTTATTATGTATACGCATTTTTTTTCTCTAAATTTAGACGATGCCTAAAACTAAGACGACATGTCCAGGCGGTTGGCTTAGTTAAGACTGGTGGAAATACTGAAATACTCCGTAGACATCTTGATATATCTTGGAGGTTTAGTGGCAATTGCTAATGTTTGGAAGTACACTTTTAGATCAACTACGGCCCATCAGCCCGGATTCAACGGCTTCATGATAAGGCCTACTTACTTTTATATAAATTGAGGACGTGTAGACATCAATGTCACTTCGGCGAAAACTCTTGATGGGAACGATGACACTGACGCTGCTATCTGTTTGCGTCCAAGTATAGTCAGTCACAAGGATTGGAGCCATTTGCCGCTCAATATTCTTTTAATTCAAAATTTTCACACATGTTATATTTATTGAAAAAGTTCTCTTGTTTACAAGCTTATTTCACCATCCGCCAGTTTCCATGACAACTGAAGAAATGAACAGACTTCATGATATAAACATTTTGTTTTTACAAAAATAATAAGTTTCCGTTTCATTCTACTTCTTCTATTTATAATTTTTACATTAAATTTATGTTTTTTATTTAATAAATGGTGTTAATATGGAAAAACGTCAACAAACTTAAAAATAGAAAAATCTGGACCTGAGTCCTGCATCCTGCATCTGACTAAAGTTTTGCGAGAAGGCGGTGGTCAAGCAAAACAAATAACAATGGCGGAGTAAGGACGTTTGACGTTTTTAAAAGTGAAAGTTTAGTGTTTTTTGCTTAAGTTATTTAAATAACTGCATTTGCACTGTGTAGTTGAATGCTGAAATGGGTGAATTTAATATTTTTTACAAAACTACAGAGTTTAGTGTCAAATGTTAATGTGACCCAAATCTGCAGTGCAGGTACCCATTCAAGATGAACCAATTCGACTATCTCAGCTGCTGTATGTACAAGGTATATTGATTTTAAATGCTTATAAGTCTTTCTCACGAATTATATGATGTTATATGAAGTGTTAATATTAACAATATTAAGCTTCCCTGCTGTTGAAATTGTTCAGGTCACGAGGGAGTTTGCCAGGTAAATATGTACCTGCGAATGACTCTCCTGTAATTGTTGTCGTTCTTCTTGCTAGAAATATTGTATACAAGACGAGCACGTGCATAAAGTTTGATTAACACAGTTTTGGTGGTTTTTTTAAAGTCATATGCTTTCTGTCGAACACATGACCTTGAGTCTAGTTTGGCACAAGCTCAAGTTGTCTTGTCATGTCACTTTACACGTGAGATTAGCACCGAATCCGAAACAATGCATTGACTTGTAACATAAACGTATGTAAATGGCTATTGTATGCATGGTGTGGTGAATAATAATCGCGGAACATTGTTGCTTGATTGCTGTTGGTTATTCAACATAAATCATTTATGCACTAACTCACAGTTTGGGAACTTGGCCATTTTGGCGTTGACACTTGACCATGCCATTTCAGCCGTATAATCTGTTATCAGGTGCAATCGCCCGGGTGTGGGCCTTCTCCACTCATTCCTGTCCCCCTTCTTACACTAAAGATGAATCGCATACAAACAATTATTCTATTCTATCCAATGAATGTGAATAACCTGTAGATTAGTGGTGCAGTCTCCAACTTTCACCCGAAAGGTTGTTGGTTCGAGTCCCACACGTGCTGCATTTGCTGGTCATGCTTCGGATGGCATGTAAAGCAGGCGTTTCTGGGCATTCCTAGTTGAGTGTAAGATAGGGCTTTACAGCCCTAACTCCGCTAGAATGGCTGGCTTAGTAATATAACAAAAAAAGGCAATATATATTTATTTATTTATCTTAGGCCGCCTCTATAGGTAACTCAATCCTTGTTGATCCGATCGCATGGTGTGGAGGACTCACACAAGTACAAGTAAAGCCACTACCTCTGCCATCGGACACGTCTACTTCTAAACAGTCAGCAAACCTTCCTGTTCCAGTCCCATCTTCTTGATATCGTCCTCAATCCGGTTTTTTGTAGTAGTAGTGTTGTAAATAGAAGTAGTACTTCGCACTAATGTGCTACTGTTGTACGTCCTCTTCTTCTTTACGTCATCCGCAAGTTTCTTTTTGAACTCTATGCCTATCTTTCCGTAACTTCCTCGCCTTCGTGTACCTTACGGGTATATAATCCAACTTTCTTGCCCTTCTAGCCTCTTCTCATTCCATTCGTCTTCATTCATTCCCAATCCTCTTCAACATTCAATCAATCAATGTTTGTTCTTTACCCACCTTGGTGGGTTAGACGCCGTCCAAGACAATTCGAATCTAAAACAAATAAAAGCACTAGATCTATGCACTTTCATTAGCTTGTCAACCTTGAACTCACTTCTAACAAGTCGTATATATCACCTCTAAACGAAGATATCTAACCTCATGGAACAGCAACCAAAAAGAAATGATTTTCCCCTCCTGGCGCTTCGTTTTTTATATAAAGTCATTACCAACTAGAGAAGAGGAACTCCACACCGTTACCACATCAACCACCGTCTTCCTATCCGTCATGTACAGGTACATTTTTCTGTAATTAAATGTGAGATATACAGAACGAACCATCAATACCCCTACTGAACTCATTCGACAATGACGTGGTATTGAAACTACTAATTATCGTGTATTCTAAATTTGCTGGAAAACCCAGCTAAGTGTTATTTTATCTTCAATACATGCAGACTTAGTGAGCAATAAATGTCTGATTCTCGTATATACGGTTCTCCGCCAGTCGTCATGGTTTCTTTTGTGTGCACTTGAGTGTTGTTTTTTTTCAAGTGAATTTTGCAGCGCTAACTTTTGAAGGCATTCTGAAGCCACAGACTCTCAATTTTCACCAATCCGCTGTTGTAGGCCTGTAACCACTTTATAAACGCGGTTGAATTAATAATACTGTCGGGAGCTGGGAAGAACATTTGAAAATATTGTTTGAAAGTTGTGCATCAATGAGGTGTAATCAATTTGAAAAAAAAATGTTGAATTCACAAATTGATATGCTACCCGACCACGATTTGGAACACTATTCACTACTTACTTACTTACTTAACGTGTCCGGGCCTAGGACACGTTGATCCAAAACGTTGCGGCCTGGATGGCCTTGTCGTTGGCGTCTAAAAGATCTGTTTGGGACACAGCTTCTCCTAGTCTCGGGCAAACCAAGAGGTGGCCGTCGTCTTGTAGTTGTCCGCATTCGCAAGTCGGGTCTTCCGCCAGTCCCCACCTACACAAGTTCGTGTGGCATCTTGTGACCCCCGTTCTTATCCTATTGAGGCTCCGCCATGCAGGGTGCGGTAGTTGGGCTCCTTTTGGAATTTGGGACACTTATAAAAATTGAATAAACTCAGTGTACCGCTTATGCAAGTTTTCAAATAAACAAAGGGTTCCAAATGTCATCCTATCGTACAGTATTTTATGTGGCCGCTACTAACATCGTAATGAAATGCGTGAAAACATTTAAAATAGTGACTTGTATGAAAATGCATGAGAATATTACTTATAATTTGTGTTACCCTGTTGTCTGCTCTTGGCTCAATATTTCCTGTGAAATTTGAATTTGCATAAACAATTGAAGTGTGGGGTGGCAATCTAGTTTTTTCTCCCACTGAGCGGCCTGTCGCTTTCAATTTGGGTTAGGTTATGTCGGATGGGGGACTTATTGCGAGCAATTAAGGGTATCCAAGACAATACCGGTGTGTTCCCGTCATTACCAGTTGCCGGTTATTTATGGATTTGAACGGGGTATTTAAATAGGGCGTCCAACGCAGTGATTTTCAAACGATTCCAACGTTGTTTAATTCTCTGAAACTCCATGATAAGCTTCATAATTTTTAAAAGTGTCGTCTAATTATGAGCAAAACTATTGATTAGTATAACAAAAATCCTGGAGGCTAATCCCAATCCCTGTAGCTTTTTTCGCCAGGGGGGAAATTAATAAACCTACCTAGATTTAAGTACATTTATCCACCTCAACTAAGAAAAATAATATTTTACAGATGGTAAAAACATGGGGAAGTGGTGGGGGAGATTGGAAGCATTTAAGTAGATAATCGGCAAAAGTGGGGGTTTATGCATTTATTCACAATTGAATCACAGGTTGCTAATTCTATTATATTTACTTTTTTTATTATATAGTATTACTTTTATGCAATTCCTTCGTCTTCAAATACATTTTATTGAAAACGGAACACTTCAACACGTCTGTCTGGAGGCAACGTGGCTGTCTACTTGAAATTGGGACACATAATTAAAGACTAAAATAAGTAATAAGTGCTCCCGATGGCAGTTTGTCAACCCCCCCCCCCTCCCCTCAAAAAAAATTAGGCCTAATCCATCATAGCCCACCGCATGGATGTTTATCTTATGAAGCGGTACCAGGTTGACCCCATTGCTAGCCTGCCAATGAATTGAAAAAAAATACTTTGGAATAAAAAATGCTGGGTGTGTCGTTGTTGCTGAGAGCCATTATTGTGACTAGCTGTTATCACGTCATGGCGGTTGTTTTGCAATTGGTGATAACAGACGACCTTCCTTGTAAAGCTCCACATTTTATCAAATTTACTTGGCGTAAAACAAAGCAGTCTGGAAGCTTGTCATACTTTATCGTACATTTGCTTATCATAATAAAATTATCATGGTTTGATTGCAACACATATTTTATGCATATTTCACGACATGGCGGTTAGTCCTACTTCCAAATTAGGTTTAGAGGGCCATGCTTGTTATAGATGATTTATATACTGTATATACTTATATTTGTGTCTTGTGGTGTAGGCTAATCAGTGCCGGGTATGGCCTTGTGGGGGAGCCCGGGGGGCCGGAATTGCGTGGGGACCTTTCTCAGGCAGAAGAGCCTTGCACCCTTACACGAATATTCCACTATCATTTATAAAATAGAGACTCAGGATGCAAAATAGAATAGATTCGAGTAAGGCGATTTATCATTAATGCCACGGCAAGTTCCAATTTCCCGCCAAATATTTCGACAAGTTTATTTACTTGCTCGTTTGTTGTTTTAGTTTGTTTATTCCATTGCGATTTTGTGTTTTGCGGCTTTTTGTGGACGCCCTGGCCCCATAGCCAAACCCGGCACAGGGACTAATAAATACATAAATATATAATAACTTTTTGCTTTCCAATTTATATGTAGTATAAGGAAAGCTTTGTGATGGTCGAAATTTTCGATTCCGAGTTTTCAACGGATTTACTTGTTTTGAGGTCCCAGGAACCCAAAAAAGTGGCTTTTACGAAATTTCTGTCTGTCGCTCTGTCTGTCTGTCTGTCTGTTGCTCTGTCTGTCTGTCTGTCTGTCGCTCTGTCTGTGCGTCATTTTGGGCTAACTCAATTTGGGGGGGGGGGGGTTTTATTTGCAAAAAACTCCAAAAAAAACGCCTAAAAACAATTATTTCTCAAAACGGCTCCATTGTTCAAAATTGAACCAATCATGTTTCAACTAGGTGCTGATAAGACCATGTAAGAATCAGTCAGTCTAGAGTCGAGATCCAACACTGTAACTGCATTATTCCCTTGTTCTTTAAACTATAATTATTCTATTTATTATTATTATTAATTTAATGTACATTCGTGATACCACTCTGGTGCGCCTATACCCAAGTTGAAGAAAGAAGAGAAGGGCCCTTCAGAACTTCCAGCAGACTTCTCTTCTGGGTACACCAGTGTGGGTAAGTCCAGCCCTTTATTCTTTTAAGTTAAAATTACAGTCCACTGAATTCCTAACAATTTCTTTTTAAATTCACATATATTGTAGTCGTTATTATTCTGCGAAACTTTCTATCGATGATTTCTACCTTCAGGCATGTTTTAGGTGTTAAATGGAGTAACGAAACCGGATAGGTTGATTTCCCAAAAAACTATTTGGTTTTGTGCAACCCCCCCCCCCCCCCCCCCCCCCCGAGATCCGAGATATCGGAAATTTAGCCATTGGAAAATTATTTACCATGAAATTACTCACTTTCTCTATCTACTTATTTTGATAAATTGGAAAGCATGTTCGAGTAAACTCGGACCGGTTCTTTACTATTTCTAAGTCACTAAGCGAGCCTTCTCTTACACTCAACTATAGGATCGCCTGCGTTACATGTCTTCTGAAGCATGGTTAGAAAATGTAGCAAGTGTCGGACTCGGCATCGAACCACCAACATGTAAAATGCTTGTTTCCTTTGCCAATCGATAACCATTATTTCTGTAGTGTCGAGTCCCTAACCACCACCGTTCCATAGTCCAGTTGACAACCTACTGGGCCATTCCGGACCACAGTCTTATGCATTGAAACTGATTAATATAATTGTGAAGCCTTACTTGCCATTTTTTTTTTATCCAAATAATTACATTATTTGTTCAGCTGTTCATAGATGCTGCAATTGAAATGGAAGATGCCCATTCAGGTGTACGTAATTAGGCTTCAGGTACAAGGCGGGGGGCATGAACTGTAGATAAGCCTTAGGTGGCTCCGTTAATGCATTGCACGAGAATAGGAATTATTTTCAGCGAAGCCTCAAATCTCACTGTCCATGGTGCGTTAAAAATATGTACTTTTGTTGATTAATAAGACCTTATCGATTAACGCCTCGTTGCGTGTTTTCTCGTGTACACACTAAAATTTGTCTTGACTTTACCACATTAACTTGACCTTCCAGTCAGTAAGCCAACTATGGAAACCAGAGATCTCGATGATTTTGTCTGACCTATAATTAGTGGCGTGTGCTGGCGCGTGTTGTTTTATGAAAAGAAATTTATGATGGTCGACCGCTCGTGCCAGAAAATACCGGCTAATGATTCTTATTAGGAAAATTAACAAGTGTCGGAAATTGCATTTAGATTCGCTTTTTTTTTGTTGAACATACACTATGAAACCCGTCATGTTTATAATAATGGGCGACTGTTATGCAATTTTTTTATCGTGAGCTGTAGGAGTCGCTGGTTAAAACTTACATATTATTACTGGAAAGCTACCTCTACTTTGTAGTTGGTATTCTGATTTGGTTAGTTGGTTGGCTAAGTATGGGCATGGACTTCTAATCAATGACTGGAAGTAAAAGGGGAAGGAAAAACCACATGAGGTTATGGATTCAATCCAAAGGCTTCCAGCATGTTAGCCTACCACTCTAACCAATGAGCCACCATGGCAATGCCCATATGGTGTTCATATCGCCTACTTGACTAAACACCAACCAATTAATGAGCCAATCAGAACGTAGCTTTTTTGGCGAGTAAAATAGCTTTGTTGTTCCCTTGTGTTAAAAAATAAAAATGTGGCCCAGTCTGCGAAACCTCTGGTGTCATACTGCTGCCCGTAAAACAAGCATTGAATATGAATAAAGGTTAGAGGTTTCAGAGGGTTTTTTTTTAACGGAAAGAAAATAGAGAAATAAATATAAAGTGAAGACGAGTTAGCGCTGTGCGTTCCCTCCGAATATGCCTAAAAAAAATCTAGGAAGTGTGGGATTCGAACCAGCTACGTATCTGTAAAATTTCAGAGTGTTCCCGACAATACTACGTGTTGTTTATATCTCCAGGTGAAGTCGTCATTGCACCACAAATCCTATTGTCCGTCCATAACTTTTCCCATGACATGGTACAATGTGAGTTGAATTCCCATGTAAATAGCAAAATTTCTTGTCTATTTATCCATCTGAAATTTTGCATTTCGCAATTTTTCTGTAAACCCATACCGCAACGTGCAGTGCTTCTTGTGCGCATATAAAATCCATTAATCCTTTGTTTGGAAAATGACGCAATTGGTACTTAGAGGATTGTCTTGTTTGCAAATACTTCATGTTTCACAATGACTTTTAAGAGATAACT
Organism: Psococerastis gibbosa; assembly: GCA_963971405.1. NCBI lineage: Eukaryota > Metazoa > Arthropoda > Insecta > Psocodea > Psocidae > Psococerastis > Psococerastis gibbosa. The sequence goes on from OZ020487.1 coordinate 48,122,054, forward strand.
GGAGGGGGCAAAACCTTACAATATCAAATCCCTTAAACGAAATATTCCTCTAAATTTTGATGGACTGCATGTGGCCGCCACTAACACCGATTGGCCACAATTATTGAATTTGATTTGTAACAAATAACAGACACTGTCAGTGTCCGGTTGAAGGAGTCCAAAAAGTGGAGTGACGCCACATAATGTGCATCAAAATGTGGAGCAACATATCTTCAATGGAATGAGACATTGCTTAAAACTCAACTATCGATAATTCTCAGAAAAAATTATTTTTTGTACACTGGTAAGGTTTTCTCTCTTGGTTGTCTCTTAAAAGGCACTCGTTCACCTTTGTATTATTATAATTCTAATACCTGTATATTATTGTATTATTCTTCTGTGCGCTACCGCCCGTAAAGGACTTGTGCCTAACTACGGCACTGAGCTGGGCCTATTACCAAAATCTCCAATCTCATTTGTATCACGTGGGCAGTTGGAACGGTAACATTGTCACCTGGTACACCATTTACTACTTCCTGTTTAATCAGGTCATAGCTCTCGAAATTATCCTGCAATCTAAACATTCTACTGCTGTGATTGTGCAGTATTGTCACAAAAACTAAAATTCTATATAGGAGAGATGGGCCATTCGTTACCGCCCAAGCATATATTAAAATCACTTAAGCCAATTGTTGAGCCCTTGTTTTGACCGCAGTCAGAGCAAGCTTGGCCGGAATGACAGAATTTGTTATACGTAGTTTGGAAACTTTGAAGAAGTCGGCAGGGTACCCCACCTTACCTGGTTAACAAGGATGATCCTCTGCCAATGCCCATGGTCCATGGCTTGTTTAGTTCTTCTTCTTTTGTTGACGACTTCACTGGTATTGAAGTGGAGCAGAGGTCATAAAAGTGGACAACTACCGATCCTTATGCGCTTTTTATTGGCTTACGGTTTTAGCAGTTAACTCGTTATTTGACGTCTTGCTTAGTTTCTTGCAGAGAAAGAAGTTGAAGTACAGCAATAAGCGAATCGGCCGGCTGGAGAAAGTGTCGGTGTCAGTATAGATCCAACGACTTGTTCCTGGAGCCCCCAGGGCCCCTTCCTCTCTGGTTTTAGTTTTATTGATGTTGAACATGGCTTTCGTCAGGCAACGGGCCAAGCTCTCCGGTTTTAGTAGTATTGTTGTTGCAGTAGGCCTGGCTCATTCCTGGAGCCCCCAGGGCCCCTTCCTTTCTGGTGTGTCGTGTTATTTTAGTGTTGGGCATGATCGTCTTACATCACATCCCAACAAGTGTTTTGGGCTTGGCGGACTCTCGACAATCCCAGATCGAATGTAGGCGGTTACCTAGTTCTAGACCACTGATCATAGCAACAGGGCACAATTTGCGGATTTGTTGCTAGTGGTGTTCAACGATAGTATAATAGAATAGATCGTGCTTAGTCATAAGCTAAGTATGGCCAAATGCGGGCAAACCTAGGTGGCATTAGTCAAATCGTTGAGGGAGCAATGTTCTGCGCACTTGACCTTCGGTCTCAACAGGGGGAATTGTGGAATGTCTGAGCTGGGGATGGGCATCTTACTAGTTTCGTTTTGAATGTATTTGACCATTGGCGAGAACCACCCGCATACACTGGGTCACCACTTGCGAGACCGTTGTTTGATTGAGTTGTGGGTGGCCATCTTAGTTCTGTAACTTTTAACCATTTATGAGACCTATGGCGTTTTCATATTTTTTAATGAACTGTTTAATAATTGTTTAATTTGTCAGCACTACAAGTTTTTACGTAACCAACGCGCACATGGGCCGATGCCTTGAGGTATGGTAGGTCATTGTATTTTTTTTTTGTTAATTTCTATTTTTAATTGGTAATAAATATACTTGAAAGAATAATATGCCCATCCATTCATTGAACATGTGGCCTTTCTAGTTTGTACGATTCAGAAACCTGAAATGGTGCTCTTGTGTCCGGCGGAATTAAAGCTTTATCGTTTTCTCCATTTCAAATGTCAAAGGGCACCCGGCAGCCATCACGTTCTTAGCCGTCCACGTGACCCAAAGTTTTATTAATTTTCATAGCATTGTTTCATTGGCATGGGATTCAACGAAATGACGTCATCAAAGGAATGAAGCCTCACTACAGAAGTGAGAATTTCATATACTGTAGCACCCCCCCCCCCCCTACTTGTCTCATACCCTGCTGAATAACAATTTCTGTCGGCTAAAACGGGATCATGACACGTTTGTCACGATCACGTTTTTATTCAATTACGCCTTGGGTACAAACCTACAGTTAGCGTCGATTTTTATGCTCAATCACCCCGATTCCGGTAGTAAAGAGGTAATAATAATATGCGTTAAATTTTAAAAACGCTACAACTGAGACATAAATTTAGTATGATTGTTCACGTGTACAGCGCTACTTCAGCCATTCACCGTAGCCACTTGTGGAGCGCTGCTACGCTTGATGGACAGCACTATGTCCAAAGACTTATCTAAACCATGTGCACCCTGTTGCCATGCTAAGTGGCCTCAATACCAGCGTGTATCCAAGCTGGGATTGTCATGAAAACGGGAGCCTGTCTTGTAAACAATTGTAGGTCTCATGGGAATAGGAAGGATTAGCTACAATATATCCCATTTACAAATTTAGGCATACTAAGTTATAGAAAATTATAGAAGGCACCAAACGCGTCAATAAGAGAAAAACATCTGTGTATTCCATATGGGGCAACGTAGGGGGAGGGTGGGGGCGTTTTTTTATTAAGGGCAAGTCCCACGGGCTTTCATAAAACTCAGGCAGTAATACCGCCACAATACATGGCGGTGCCGTGCAGTATTCCTTGCCGAGACTTTACAAACTATAGTGGGATTGACCCCTAAGACCCACCAACGCTTGAAAAGTATCCGAAAAAATATTGGACGGCACCGCCATCTACCAAAAAAAACAGCAGTGCCATGCAGTGTTCCTTATCGGTACTTTTCAAATGATCATGGGAACCGCCCTAAATCGGAAATGTCAGGGCAGGGGTGACCAGTTGCTCTGTTTTCAATCTGCCTAGTAATCCCTTCCTATAATTCGCTGAGCTACCTTTATTTCCCAGCGGAGGGAAATTGCTTTCTGGTTTTTGCCCTTCTCTGACATTTTTCCTGTTCAATAACCCTTTTGAATTTCCTACTCCCTCTTTATGCTTTAAGCCATTCTTCTGTTAGTTCGTGAGACCATTTGCAAATGATTTTTCTGAAAGACGATGCAGCATGTACTGCGCAGCTGTTTAAACTGTAATGTTAAACTCATTGCCCCCGTATTAGGTCACGCGTTCACTCCTTATGTATTTAATTAAACAAAAACAGGAATTGCTTAGGCTGTTATTGCGCTGTGAACTGCAATGAATTTGAGGAAAACGCAGACGTTTCGTATGTAACTGCGGCAGACATCTTCAGTAGGATTGTAGTCACTGCTGTGACTGATCCGATGTACAACCTTCGCGGTCTACACTTCTATACATAATATTTTTACCACACTTGCTTACGAAACGGCTACTACTTTCCTTCGTCCTAAAATCATCCTCGTTGTCCTCAAAATTTCTGCCGGGAAATTCTTTCTATTTATATTGTTGTTGAACTGTTATAATTAATCCTACATTTTTCTAATGTTGTAGGGTATACAGTATGTTATAAGGTTGGTCGCGTCGTAATGTAGGCTGTAAAGTACTGGCTTATGTACGGTATGTACTCGCCATAAAAGAATAAGGGTCCACCCAACCCCAATAGGTATCTCACCTTCACAGGTTGGGAAAAACGTAGACGCCGGGCATCGTCCTAACCAAAATATCACTAATACAGTGGTGGTCAAGAAATAGGATTCTCTACCGAACCTCAGGCTTGCGCCCTCGCTGGTTAGTCGCGTCACTTTTTTTTTTTTTAAGACGCCATGCTGGCCTGAAGTAGCTTTTAAATGCTTGTGTACAGTGGGGATTGTAATATATGCGTTAGCCCTACTGAAATGTATGCGCACATTACGAAGGTTAAGGCCATAAGGCGTTTGCTTGAGCCGGTAGCGAGAATACATGAGTGGCCATAAAATGTCGAGTAGCCTGTTTAAGTATCGGCCGATGTGTTTATTATTGCTCGTGAATCGAACCTATTTCCTTGTTTTTTTAGTAATACTTGAATGTGTCTATTTGTTATAAGAAGGCTTTCGTATGTACAGTATGCATCTTCCTAAGGCAAAAATGAGGCCTAACATGTATTTTTGTGAGTGAAGTGGACTTTGAGCACCTGATAAGTAGACTATTTGACTAGTTGGGGTTGTGACTACCTACAGCAGCCCGATCATGGCGATTTTAATACCGGGGTTAATATAATACCATGTCACGTGATGGTATTAATTCAATTATTTGAAATAAATGAACAGTAAATTTCAGAATTTTATAAATTATTTTGATGTTGGCAATACTGAAAAACTGAACTAACGCGACGCTGCCCTAGCAAATATAAATAGCAAATATAAACGTATAGAAATAAACAAGTTTTAATTTTGAATTAATATATTAAGAATTATAAATAATTTGTATAAATCTAAGGCAGAAAAAATTGTAGAAACTCACCAAAAATATAGCCGAAGATCATTGAATTGTTTAAATAGACACAATTTGAATTTTCCGCGCTTAGCACTCTTGTGACGATTACCAACATCAAAAATTAAAAAAATTCTGAAATTTGCTTTTCATTTATTTTAAACAATTGAATTAATACCATCACGTGACATGGTATTATATTAACCTCGGTATTAAAATTGCCATGATCTGGCTGCAGATACTGAATGATCCTGCTTGTTTTACATCTCTACGCTTCTATAAATACATGCAACATCATTAACGAGTGGTGGTTCTTTCTATAGGAGATTTCATCTAATACAGTATTTCAATTTTCCGAGGCTAAGCACTCTATCTTCCCTTTTCCCTTTCTCTGTAAACTGTATTTTGTTGCTAGTAGATGAGACGACAAACCGCATGTGCAAATAGAGAGCAGGTCGAGTTGCAACTTGCAGCTTTCCAAAATAATTGAATTTCCGTGGGGTGCGATGCTTACCCCCCCCCCCCCCCCCACTCTACACTCTACACTTTTCTCTAGTACTGACCTATTGTAGCAAGCTAAAATGATAATCCTGGCGTTATGAAACTTGAAAGTACGGGTCGAGTTGCTAGTAGTTTTCCATAACATTTCCCTAATATTTAGATTTTAGCTGGAGAAAAAGACTTCCCCTACTCTACTCCTTTCTCTAGTATTTTGTATGCTGTGTCTACTTTACATTTTTACTTTTACTGCGCCTTATCTTGATGGGAGGGGGGGTCGGCGGCACGACAGCGGCGTTTCCACACAGTCCTGTTCTCGGTTGACAGCCCCAAACTTGTCATATCTCCGGCGATCTTTCTTCTCAGTGTAACATTCGACCTCCCTGGGGGTGTTCTTCGTTGTCCACATAATGTACAGTACTCGCAGAGAGCCGGTAGAGTTGTCATGTCGCTTTCCAATAAGGTTTCCAAAATAATTAATTTTCTGTGGTGAGTGAGGCTCAATCCTTTTCTCTTCGGTAGTACAGCCAGATAAAATTTAAGTCCTGGCGTGTAGAGAGCACGAGTGGAGTTGGAAATGGGTTACGAAAACGTCCTCTTAATAGTGCATTCCAGGTTCAGATGGGAAGAGAGGGGGCTTGGGTTTAATCCTTTTACTTTGTCTTCTACTCTTGACATAGCTAACATGAAAATGCTGACGCGTACAGAGAGCAGAAGTGGAGTTGCTGATGGTTCCGAGGATGTATCCTCCTCGTGTACCCTTTTCTCTAGTACTGACATGTCGTACGTCGATAAAGTGACAATCCTGAAGTGCAAACAGAGAGCAGGTCGCGTTGCAAGTAGTTTTCCAAGAGTTTTGTGCTATTTCCATAGCACGGGGCCCATACAAGGAATGTTGCCTGGCATTGCCTCCTCAGCTGGAGCTGGACCTGGCTCGTATCAGGTTATTTGTATCGTCATTCTCCAACTAAACTATTATATTTATACTTCCTCTCAATGCAGTGGGGTAAGTAACTTTCTCCGGGGCTTATGTAAGTCTCGAGTTGTCTTTTTGATTTCGGAATTGGAAAATTATTAATTGTTTTATTGTTGTAGTTGTAGGCCTAGGTTTTTTGCATTTGACAGTCGTGTTGTAGAAAAAGTTTTGAAAAAGTCTGATCAGCCTATTGTTTTTTTGCTGGAACGTGAGATTACGCGGGCATGGCTGGAGTAAATCTCTAGACACCGCTGAAATAGCTGAAAAAAATAGATTTCTCTAGTTCAAAATTAGGTAGAATGTGGACTGAATACTGATAACTAAAAATACAAATTACTGTCTACTTTTGAGTCCTTCGTTTGTAACGTCGTTTCGGTGTACTGTCCGCGTGTGGTGTTGTGGTGCCCTTTTTTTGGGAAATCCCAATTGATCCACTAATTTGGAGTGGAACTGCTCAACAGCCTCGGCACTGGATCAATCATCTGATACATTTCACTTTTCTCACCTTTTTATGTCCATGTAGCCTTTTTAAACTTTTTGGTTTTTGGTCTTTTGCTTACTAACACCAGGTGTTTTTGTAACCTGCGGCTTCCTCTCCTGTTACACCGTTGCTTAGCTTAGGTAGCTGTCTCAGACCTTCACGTGTTTGGCAGTGTTTTTGAATTTTATCATGCACTTGGTCAATGAGACCATCCAACGTAGGAGGAGACGGATGTACTGTGTTGAGATCGTTCACTTTGACTAGTTTCTGCTAGACATAGATTCCAACTAGAAGCACTGTGTTTCCACAAGCTGTGCTGATGACTTAGTCCATAGTCTGAAGTGAACGTCAATTACATGTACGTTCCGAAAATCTGATAAGCAGAGATAGCCGGTAGCACGGTTGCCTAATCAGATATTTGCAGACATTTTTTATTTTTTCCTATAGCCGCCCGAATTGTTTTTAATATGATACGTAGGTACCAAAATTACCAAATTTTTTTTTTTTTACGAATTAAAGATATAGGATAATTCCACCAATGATAAATGCTTTGAAAACTCGAATTGAAGTGAAGTGCCCCATCACTATTGTACGGTACATAAATAAGCATAGTCATGACGGGTTAACCGACATTGAAATGGGAAAATGTTCAAGTACTGTAGTGTTACTATTTTTCTTTAAACCCGACACGAGCAAAATTATTTGCTGGTGTGAAAATCTAAGCCTATTCAATCTTCCTAGTTCTTACTTGTATATACAATAGGCATAGGAAAGTTGCGTAATTTGTTGTCTGAATGCCTGGTGCTTTTTGCCTGCTAACTAGTCATGAAAAACGTGGCAGAAGCCTCCAGTTGAAAAAGAATTTTTGGCAGCAGCGAATGTCCCATCTCTCTATTTTTTACCTATTAGGTACTTAAAAGATGATCATGTTTTCTCCATAGGAAAGTTCAAGGGCACCTTATAGGAAAACGCATGAAATAGAAATCAGGAATAAAAGTAAAAAATAAAATAAATCAAGCAAAGGGTCCGTTGTATTTCAAAATGAAAAATCAAGGCAGGTGGTGTCCATACTTTTCCAAAATTGTCAAGTGAATGGGTCTGATTATCTAGTGGGGGTTAGCACAACGAAGTTAACTGGATGTCATTAACTGTAATTTGAGTATTGTACGAGTATATGACCGTTTTCTGTCTAAATTTTCTTCCCTCTTTCACCGGTTTGTCTCCTTCTGTTGCAGCCCGACCTGCGTAACGATGGGGTTGGTGGTGGCGACTAGTAGCCCGCTGCGGGTGCGGCGGTAAGATGTCAGCGGGCTCGGGTCTGCGCGCCAGCGACTCGTTGCCGCAGCTGCTACAGACGCTGCTACCGCGAATACCGCGACCGCGCCGCGCTCAGTCGCAAGCCGGCCTGCACGAGGAGCGGACCAGCCTCATCGCGGACCACATGCCGTCCGTCAAGTCGTGCGTCGTCCGGAGACAGGAGAGTCTCCCGTCCCTGCCAGCTGACACCACCCTCACTTCCACTACAGATCGGACTTCCCTGCTCAGTGAAACAATGCCGCACCGGCCGTGTATTGTGCGCCGCCCGAGTCTTCCGGAAGGGGAGATGCCAACCCTGTCCACGGCCGAGTCCACGTCCCGGCTCACCCTCCACGTGGAACCGATCAAGGCGACGAATCGGTTACGGGTGCCGGGGCCGAGTCCGTCGGTGTCGCGGATGTGTTCACGGTGCTCGAGTTTGCTGTCGATGGCGAGTTCGAGTCGATATTCGATAAACACAACGGGGAGTTTCGCGCCCTGTCCCCCCTCCCCCACCACCCCCGAGCCCCTTTTGTTGTGTAAATTGTGCCTGATGGAGGTTCCTGTTAGTCAATCCTTGGAGATTCGTGACTGTGGCTGTGTTTTCTGCCGTGATGTAAGTAGTTTTATTTCTACTATTATTATTTTGTTGTATGAGTACTTAGTATAGTGTTAGTAGTTGTTGGGCAACAGAGGAATGGACTGTGAACCTGTAAGTCGAGGTCCGAAAAGGTCACAATTCTCTGGCTGGACCTAGTGCATCGAACCCTAAGCAGCCCATTACTTTCAACGCACTGAAAAAATGCTGTTCCGGCCATGGGCCCAATTCGATCAATGGTTTTAAAAATTCTTCAGACCTGAACTATCCATCGAATACTGCTTGTATGGATGGACAAACCGCAGTCTATTTACTAGACTAATTTACAACTATTATATTGTATATAAAAATCTACTACATACACGTTTCACAAGTAACAACATTTCTGGTGAGAAAATGTAAAATTCCTGTGAAAACTAGCATTTGTTATGAATTTTTCATCTGATCACTTTCATATCTTTGCGGCTGTGGAACGAGGAATTAATTATTATCGGCCATTCCTATTTGCAAAATATTTTTCCTTTCCCGATACCCTTGCACTGTTGGACAAATTCTGTTGCTCCCTGCCGAATCGACATGTACTGATTTTGTGGAGCCGGCTTAAAAAAACTTAATATTGTCCTATCAAGCGTTTATGACGGCGCAGCGGCGTGTGCAGGTTTTCAGGGGGACAAAAAGAATAAGTTAAATTGGACCCAAAGCTTGTTAGTTGATCTCTGCATAAATAACCATTATATGGTAGCCTACATTATAACTGTAAAAGGAGCGGGCGAGCGGCAGCGACGGAGCCAAATTACCTCCAAATAAAAATGCAGTTATTTAAAAAACTAGGCCTGCATACTCCATTTCAGCGTAAATGTATTAAAGCTTAATGTTCTGGTGATGTTTTGCCTTGTCCAGGAAATTTGATGTATGTTTCCCATATGAGAGCCGCCCACCATACGTGCGTTAAAGACAATGTTAGCTCGATTAACTTGGCAAAACTCTTGTTTCCACAATAGATGTCTGCGTGCTACTGAGTACGAGCGAAACCCGGTATTGTGGGGGTTATTGATATGATGTCTAATATTAACGTGGGTGTGACGTAAGCAGGCCTTAAGGACCCAAAAAACTCTGATTGTGGGCTGTTATCGTACGAGGCGACAGTTCACAGCTGTTACGTAGAGATATAAACTTTTGTTTTTACAGGGGCCCTGACCGTCATGGCCTTTTCCGTTCTAATCGCTGATAATTTACTTGGCAAATATTGTTATTTGTTATGCGGTTTTTACAATTTACTGTCAATAAATTTACAGTTTCATGGCTTTCCAGTACTTCGTGCATAATTTTAGTGTTATTATTATTATTTTTTTTATATACAACAAGTAATCAATAACTCAGGAAAACAACTCTTCTCCCTACTCGGGAAAAATGTGCTTGCAGCCATTATAACGGCTGACGGGTACTAATTTTCCTGGGAAAGTCCCTGTCTGGTCGGCAGATGTGCATGAACTTGAAATCTAAAAACCACGTAGCAGGAAAATTGGAAAATTTTCCGGAGATAGTCGGAAGTGGAGCTTGGGAACATATTTGTAGTAGACCAAACGCCTAATTTGTAGCCATTTTCCTGGTGGAAGTCCCTATCGGAGTACCTAGATGTGCATCAACTAGAAATATCACGGCCGTCACGGCCCGATAAAGTTATAATTGATTTAACGGACCTGGTCTGGTTCTATGGCCATTTTGTGCCTTATCATGACTTTGACTGTGGCCGGCGTTTTGTTTTTCCTTGTTCCAGGTTTGGTAGCTCTTACTGCAATCTTTGGCTGATTGGAACACCATTCTTTTTTTAACCTGAGGCTGTAGACTGTAACCCTCTGTTGTGGTGGTATCAGCTCTTGGACTAAGCCCTGTTTTTGGTTCGCATTCTCCGGGTATTATTCGAGTCCCTCACAACCGTTTCATTTTGACTAGTTGCTGCGAGCGCCAGACCTTTGTATCAACCAAACCTATTTCAAAACTTTTCATTTCATGACCTTTAAGCCTAAAACCTCCCTCCGTTTAAAATTTTATGGATACATACTGTATGTAGGTATGTATGAACTCGTACTAGTATATCTTCTTCTTCAAGTTACAGCCGTCTGGCTGGTTGGCAGCAACATGTGGCATCGATGCCTCCACTCCCCTCGATCCCGGCACGCCCTCTTCAGCTCCACGTATGTAGTATTGGCCCCTACATCCATGTGTATTGTTTTGATTGTATAATGTGAAAAGAATTTGAACTATGTTTACGAGTGTCAAGTTAAATAAGCTGAATGAAACTAAATTTTAGGGAGATTCATCGACTTTTAGTGATGTTTTATTATTAATTTACACTCATTATTGGTTATTTAATTATAAAGTTTGATTTTATGGTCGTGCTCTTTTAGGGAGATTTTAATTTGCTGTAGCTATTAACACGATTCTTGTGTGTTCATTATTAGCCTATATATTTAAGCTGTCTATCCTGATTTAAAATTAATATTTCACTTATGCTTGCTTTGAACTTTTTTGAAATTAAAGTTTATAGTCGTCTACATACCGTCGTAAAAACGGGTGAAAGCGGGGTCGGCGAATGTGCAAAATATGTTATAGTGTAGACTGTAGGTACTTCTTTGGTGCAATATGTTATCATTTATAAGGGAAATAGAAACTGCCGCCCCTGGTCGGTGCTTTTATGGAATTTCACTACACCTGCAGTCTGATCGAGGCGTTTATACTACCGGGGTTAAATAAATACCCTAGGATTATAACTGTAAACAAACAAATTTTGAATAGCGCTTTCCATTATAAAATTATCTTGCTTACCAGTGGATTAAATAAATACCGGTATTATAAACGCTGCAGATCGACCAGAGCCGAAAGGGATTTTTAGTAGGCACTACTCATACTCGCTCATAATTCTCTTTCAAAACATTCCAAATAATGCAAAAATCATTATTATTATTATTTTATACGTTGTCGGTTATAAAGCATTGTCAAACATTAATTTTGTTATTTAAATTTTTTTTAAGTTGCCTTTAAAGGAATATAATTGAACGATGAACGGTAGAAATAGCCTCCAAACGAACTTTAACTGCTTAACATCGATTTCTGGTTCACAAAGAAAAAGGGTTAAGAAGAACATGGCAGCCGGGAGCCCAGACAGAAAGGACAAAAGTTGTCAAAATTCAAAAAAACTTCCTTGTGGTAGAAAACGTAGTAAACAAGTGATTTCTTGTGGTAATAATAATCAAGATTGTGAAATAATAGAGAATGATAGTAAGAGAAGTAAAAGCCAAAATAAGAAAGCATCCAGGCAAAGGAGAAGAAAAGGCTCTAGAAGTCGGTTGAGGGCTGCCGCAGAGTTGGAAATCGAAGTAATTCTTCTAAGCAGTGATGAAGAGATGGACACATCAACTGTCGGGCACACTAAAATAAGTCAAATTGCTGGGGGAAAGTCATTGAATCAAAATCCAAGCGATGAAGAAAATGGTTGCCAAGAGAGGGGTTCTAGCGAAAATGATGCAAAAACGAGGATTTGCCATGTAAATCTTATTAAGCTGAATAATGAAAATACATTTCTGCCTGCTTCGGGTAATTCTGCTGTTGAGAACATAAATACTGATGGTTGGGATGGAGAAATATTTGCTAGAGATGGAGGTATAGCAAGAATTGAAAATGTTACCGCGGACCCGGATGTACCCGAAAGCTTTAGCCCAACTGTTGATTTGGCCGACGCTGGTGAGAAAAAGGGCAATATAGCACAAAATCAATTGCCCCATATCAGATCTATTAATTTTGATAAATTACCAGGAGATACATCCCAAAATGCTCATAATAAATCGCTGGGAAAATTTTCATTATTTTCAGCAGTATTAGCAAGTTGCAATACTTCAGAGGCACTTGAATTGTCCGATACATTTAATGATGGTAATTGTAAAACGTTTAATGGAGAAGGTCAAAATGTTTGCGAAGTAGGAACAGTTGCGCAGAACCTAGCCGTTAATGAGGTTGTAGCGGAAGAATCATTTGATTTGCAGCCCACAAAAAATTGCCAAGGATTTGCCCACCCCAACGATGAGATATTAAGTTGTAAAACTTCAAAACCACTTGAATTGTGCAATGTACTTGCTGACGATCCAGTAAATGAAGCTAACAATACTCATTGCCAAGGTTATCGTGTTTGTGAAGTAGAGATACTTGTGGATAAAGAAGCCGTTGATGAGATTGTAGCAGAAGGAAACCAAACCAATATAACCTGGCAAGGACTTGAAATCCCGAGCGTTGAAGCATCAGGAACTCTTGCAGTTGCTGATGATCTGGTAAATGACGTCAATAGCTCTACTTACCAGACTTTTGACAAGGAAATGACCCCTAATCATATTAATGTTTGCGAAGCGAAAATACTTGTCCCGAACGATGCCATTAAAGAGAATGAGGCAAAAATAGTTGAAGCAGAAACAACTAGTTTTGAAACGCCAAAACCTATTGAAATTTCGAACGAAAACGCCAAAAAATTAAATTCAAATGCGGTTAATAATATCACTGCTTGCCAATCTTTTGACAAAGAAGGGGATCTCAATAATAATTGTGTTTGTGAAGCAAGCGTCGTTGCGGAAGGATTAGATGAATCAAGAACTGCAAAATATATGGCACTACATATCTCTAACAAAAACACTAAAGATTCAAATTCAAATGTTGCTCCTAGTCTTGCTGAAATTGTGGGCGAAATTGGAAATGCAACTGGTCGAGAGGGAGAATGTATAAAATTGGCCTTAAACCAATTTCTGTTGAACCATGGTATAAATATGGATGAAGTCCTATCCCTAAGTCCCATTACCTCTCACGGCCAACAATTTTCTTCGGAAAACGCTGCCGCTGAATACCGGACACGCGAGGAGTATAGTTCCGAGGAGGAGGAGGTACCTGCGAAAAAAAATTGAATGATTCCCTTAGTTCACTATCTCAAAGCTCATTAAAAATCTGTATTGTATTATCTCTGAATGTCTTTTTTAATGATTTTAGCATAGGTTGTATTTACTTTGGTGAATAGAAGTAACATCTGGAGTTCTAGATGGGGCACATGGGGCATTCACTACCGCCATGGATATTTTCTGAATTTCATGTCCCACTAGCCCCTTTTTTTCGATCACACATCATGTTGGCCATTCGACACGTCTTCTTTGGACGAATCAGGGCAAGTCTTGCTGCCACGACGGGATTCGTTACCGTTTGTTATCTTTTAAGCCTAGTCCGCTACTCTGTTGAGTGCCTACAACAATAATAATATCATAAGTGATTGTCTAGATTGCGTCACAGCTCGTCACAAAAACCGAGCCACCAATTAATTATCTTATAATAATAGGCTATTGGCAGGTTAAAAAGAAAGTGAGGAAATGTTGAATCATGATGAGACACCTCAACCCGGCGGTGAGTCTGCATAACCGAATCGAGGAAAGTTGAAATGAGACATCCAGTTCCAAATGGCTGCGCTCGAGCACAGGAGATAGCCATCCGACTCCGTGGCAATGGTGGCATTCTAATCGTGTTTCGTTAAAAGGATATGCTCCGTAGAAAATTGGCACCCCAAAATTAAATAATTTTCATTTTTTATTTAATTAACTCAGCAAGTTATTATTATTATTATATAATCGGGTATATTACTTTTCGGTTTTGTAGTCACTAAAACCAACAAATTTCGGGGTGCTCATTTTGTACGTAGCATGTCCTCTTAAGTGTGGCTCACGCTTAATACAATGTTGCTTGTAGCCGGACCAATATAAAAGTGTCCTGATGGAATGGACCCTAGGACTACTTGTGGCCCATTAGTCCTTCCTCATGGATCATCTTCACAACTTCACAACTGAGCCTGAAACCACCCTCCGTTCAAAATGTTATGTATATACTGTATATACAGTATATGTATATACCTATATGTATATCGATTTTAGGAAACACTCTAACTTCCGTAAATATTATCCGATTTTGATGAAACTTCACACAAAAATTGATCATACAAATGTCTTGATCGAGTTCGTTAACCAGCTAGATCCACTATTTAGTTACAAGATGGCGGCCGATTGAAAGCTTATATAATTCATATCTCAGTTAATATTGGTCGCAGAGGAATGAATTAAAATTTGACTGAAAGCCCGTATTATTATCTACGATAATGGTAATAATCACTTTTTACGACAAATCAACGATTTCAAGATGACGTCCATTCAAAGTGAAGATAATTTGATAAGTAAAAATTCATAGTAAGTTGTCATTGTTTGTAACACAAGAGTGTGTTGTGATGTTGTGGTCGTTAAAATAATGAAGTATTTTTTATTTTTTATTACATATGTACATAGCGTAGGTAGCGTAGTGGAAAAGCAGGGTCTGCGGAATCTCCCTACACCTGTTCGGCTAGAGCCGAAAGGGATTTTTGGCAAGTTGTCCTCCCCAACCCACACCGGCTACTAGCGATTAGGAACAATCTGAAGCAAGCTTACCATTGACACTCTGTAACAGGCGTAAGCATGACTAAACCAGGTGTATGGGGATTGAGGACGAAACTCATGCGGAGGCAATAGCAATAATCTCCGAATGATGGGGTCGTTGGCAGAGGGCAAGGCCACTACAGGTATGCCTGTACGTCCATAAAAACCCCTTCAAAATAATAATAATGAGTAATCTGTTCCAAATGTGATACATGAGCCTTGTGCACTCGGTCATGTTCCTTGATTTGCTGATGAGCACTTCTCCCAGTTGCAGTCCTATCTTCATGAAATCGTCCTCCATCTGTACCTATTCTTTCTGCTGTCCTCCAGGTACATCTTCTCATCAAGCCACTTCAACGCTAATCGGATCCTGGGCACCCTCCACGGAACCGAGGTGGTTTACTGTTATTTACAACCCTCGAAACCCCTCTCATAGCTAATACATGTGCGCAATTACTTAAGTTCTTAGTAGATGGGTCATTCGTTCCCATCAAGGGAGTTTTCAACCACTTCGGCCATCTGCCACGTCCTCTTTCATCCATGCAGCCACTACGGGATTTGTTGTTAGTCACCTGTCAGGTGATAAAAAGGATGTGACAGATGGCGAAAATGATTCAAAAAGATTCTTGGCGGGAAGGAATGTCCATCTCTCCCATATTGTATATAACTCTAGTTACTTGGGCTTCACGGCTGATTGCCAGACTTGGAATGAAACATAAAGACGAGCTAACCTCTGGTGCACTATATTGTTACTAAGACAAATGACATAATGTATTCGTAAAGTTTTTCACTGAGCCCGATGCATTGTACGGCGGCTGTTTTGTTGACAAGGTGATAAGAGTGTACTTTTGTTAGCTCTGGGTGACACAAGGCCAAGGCTGCTTTTGTTTTTCTCATCACTAATTCATTCCTCGTGTAGGTAAGCCTAAACCTAGTTATTTGGTTTGAATATACACCCAACCGTTAAGGAAGAACTTTCCAAATTATGTGCACTAGTGGGCCCGAGCGAAAAACGCTGGAAAGTGGAAACTGACCTTCGCGAGTTGGGAGTCCGTAGATGGCGGAGCGGTGAACAAAACCGAAATGACTGGAGGAGTGTTGTCGAGCAGGCTAAAGCTCTTTCAGGGCTGTAGAGCCAGAAGAAGAAGAAGTGGGCGCGAGCGAACATTTACAGCGCCACAAAGGATAAATTTTAAGAATGATTTAATGAAATCTGAAGCTTTTAATTAGGACAAAAGTACGTTTGGCGTATTCCTAGGGCTCCAGGGAAAGTGTAGATACCCCATATGTATAGTTTGGGGCACACATGAACTTATTTTCACTGAAAACCGTCCAGCAGTCTTGGTGAAATAATATAGAGGGAAACCCAGAGATATCATTGTGAGGCAGGTTAAACAAAAGCGCAGTCTTCTACAGCCCTACGGGTAGCGCGACTACTTTCTAAATAGCAATTATTTTACGGAATAGACCTGAGTAGGTCAAGTATTCTAGTTATTTTGATGGCATACTGGCGGTTGCAATGATGTGGTGGAGGAGATGTGACAAGCAGACATCGGCAGCAGCAGGACGGAAACTCTACAAATTTCCGTCATGTTCTTTATCATATTCCGTTACGTCTCCTGCAGCTTCATCAATACAAATTGTTTTGCCTCTACGACTTTTGCCATAATATTTCGAGTAAATTGACTGGCAGTTCTCTAGGATGTGTATGATGAAGACAAATAAGGGTGGGCTCATTTGAGGGTCAGTGTGCACAATGCTTACGTTGCTGGCGATTTGTTTGGCAAACAAACGTTCGTGTGCTTCTTCTTTTAATGCCTCTTCTATCCAAGATTTCGAATAGCATGGTGATTTGGACCTCGGAGACTGATGCTGCTTCAAAAAGGGAAGTCGTGCTCTTGCCAAACCACTGCCCAGGTTTTTCAACCAGGATGTTCTTCTTCTGTCCTTCTTTCTTCCCTTGGATTATTACATGCAGAAAGCGATACTTTTCGTTCATCATCACATGACCGAAGCATGTTAGTTTCCGTTTCGCAACCGTCAGCAGCAACTCGCTTGTGTGGAATAAAGGCAATTATAGCGAAAAAATGACGGCAAAAGTTGTGGGTTGAACCGCGAAACCTACTTTCATTTTGAAATGCAAATGATCTAATGAAGGTTTTAAAAAACTCATTGAGGAGTGGTAGCCGATTATCTTGCTTGGCCACAACTGTAATGGGTACGTTGTAGTCAGCAACATGTCCACCAGCCGCATTTTACGCATTGGGGTTGGGCCCAGGCCTGGTCAAATATTGAAGGAGTTTAGGGTGAATACTGTACCCCTTGGTGTACTGAGCCTCGTTAGGTTTTTTTGCGTTATGTAGGTTGTCCTGTGAAATTCGATTTTACTATGTTTTACGCTATTAGACCATTTTCAAAATAGGAGCTGGCTCATAACTAGTTAATTATTTAATATGCTGTGAAATGTGGGTGCGGGAATGAGATTTTAGTTGCAAAATTTGTACGGTAACCTAAAGCATTGCATTGGTGGGACATGGCCGTTGTTGGACTACAATTATAGGGTAATGCGGTTGTATTGTTGCATTTTTACTCACGGCATTGCCTTGTCATTGCTACCACAACCACGTCACGTTATTTACCCAACTCCCGCGAGTGCCCAATGAGTCAGGGTCACGCTGCTCAAAAATTGAGTGTAAGACAATTGAAATTTATCAATGATTTGGGATTGGGGCCGTCGTGGTAGCAGACTATTTGGTAATTGCCCTTTAGAAAATGATATAAGGTATACCAGAGAATGTTCCCTGTTGATTGCTACCATACGGAATTATTTGTCTCATAGCATTATTTCCGAGTCGAGTTAAATCTGGTAAGCCAAATTATTGTTCTTGATATGTCTAATGAATTCTGTTTCCCAATGCATTATTCACTAACCGAAATTAGAAGATAGAAAAAAACTGGTCTTGTCGGGATTTGAACTCACGATCTACGCCTAACCGTCGTTCGAATCCCGCCAAGTCCAGTTTTTCCATATCCCCTAAGTTGGGTTGTAACGAGGAGGTTACCTCTTCAACTAAAGTTAATTTAATGTCAGTGTTACAATATGTACATACGTAATACTGCAATGTAATGTATAGCATTCCCTAAATTTTGGAGCCGTGCTTCCGAAGGAATGTAACGCAAGCTATCCTGGGCCTTCCTGTCATAGAGAGGGTTGAAGCACCCTAATAACTCGTTTATGCTGGCTCATTATAAAGTAAAAGTCATTATTCATGTCGTCTCTGCATGTTATTCGATTAACAAGATGGCTTATATTGAAAACCGGCATTCGTCTCAGCACAGTGCCTTAAGTCCCAACATCCATGAATTTGCTTACGAGCGTGCAAATTTAATTTGCAAATACTGTATAATCTGCATTAAGATGCTTTGCCTTGATAGCGTGAATAGTCGAATCGACCCGGTTTACTCGTACAAGTGTGCAAGCGTCCCTGGTCTTCCTATTGACATCCTGTCCGTGACTTTGCGTGCGGGCGCACGTACGATATACACTAAATCGTTGCTAATAGTATATATAGTATGTGGGTATGCTTCACCATCGTTGGGGGGAGTGGGCGGACAGAACGAGAAATGATTTATTAAAATTAGACCTTGATGTTGCTATATAGTAGTGCTGGCAAGTTGAAGGTCGGTATTATGTCATTATAATGCTGGCCGTTTATCTTTGGCTGCAGACTGGAATAGAAATGTTGGCAACGAGAAACAATCAGCCTCAGCCACGCACAGACAGACAGAACTCCTTCCAATTACTATATTTCAATACGACTTTTGGCTCTCCTATGTAGCCTATACGCTTGTACAATAGAAATAAAGCTTTGTCATGATCGAAATTTTCCATTTCCAAATTTCAGTGGAAATACACGCTTTCAGTTCCCAGGAGTCAAAAATCGTGATTTTTACGAAATGTCTATCTTTACTGTTGGTCGACTTGTGGATAAACTGCACGATGAATTTCTATGCTTAAAATTGAAAGAAATTATATTTTCTCTTTTATCGATAGAACCGAATGACCCCACAGGAGACGAGATTTGAGCTTCTTGAGAGAGTCTATTTATTCCCTATCGGTATTGACGAAAATGTCTCGAGAATTATATTAATTGCAACGGGTTGCATTAAGAACTTCTTCAAGACTCATTTTAATAAACCGTTGCTGCCTAACGTTGTTTAACAAGATTTGAAGGGGCTTATTAGGTTTGAGTGATTGAGTGATGGTAGTGCATAGCTTTGATGATACTTGTACGTGCTAACATTTAAACGATCAGGGCCATCACTTTTTTAATGACTCAGCAAAAATTGTGGTCAAAACAAGTTTCTTGAGCTAGTGGAAAATTTCAATTAGATTGAGCTTGGACTCGCCTGCATGGCTTTTCAGGTACATCCTATGTCTGCTGTACAACAGACGAGATGTTCGGAGAGTTAACTTTTTGCAAGTTTGTCATTGGAAAAAAGTTATTCTGACTATAATAGACTCGTCAGGCGAATGGTCGAAGTGGTGGCGAGCAAATGGATGGGTCACCTGATAAGACACAGCAGACTTCTCGACGAGGGTACCAGCCCTGGGAGCTGAACAAAGAAGTTATAGATTGACGGCCTGAAGGAAGAGATGGGGTGCGGATCCTACCACGAGCTCAAAAGACTTGCCCAGGAAACTGCCATCGAGGACAGTAATGCTAGCAGTGGTCAATTGCAAGTAAGGCTGCCAAACTGAAGGAAACAAATGACATAAGAAATCTACATAGTGCTGCGATGAGATACCTGGGACCGGACAAAATGGAAAACCAGGTCGGAGAGGTCCTCGTTGAGTCCCTGAAACTGAACCTAACAGTAGAAATGGAGTGCCCTCATGAAACGTTTGACAATCTTACCATGTACTATATGTGTACTTACTTAACTTGAGCGACACCTTGCCCCTCCCACGGGGGATGTCTTCATTTTCGAGGCGTTCTGGTCGTGTGTGTCTTCTGATGACAGTGTTTCCAAGGGCATCCTTGAGCGTCCTCCACTGAATAGTCACTGACTGATTTCAGCAGGTCATCTCACCATGCTAACTTCCGTTCCGTGACTTTTTCGGTGATAGGGCTCTCCTGCATCTCCGCTCTGGTGTCTTCGTTCCTCCATGTGACACACTATAGTGAATTCAATTTTCGGACCGAATGTGAGGGATACAATAAGACCATAAGTTGTGGTTTCTGTCGTATTTGTTGGCTATCCGAGACGCACTCTTGTTATAATTCACGTTCGATGCAAAATAAGTGTCTCGCCGAAATTAGCACTTAGTGTCTCCTTGCTCCTACAACAACCTACAACATGGTAAGCCGTTGATTCTAGTCTTGCTATATATAGGTAGGTCCTTTCAGTTTTGATTACAGTATTATTATTATTATTATTATTATTATTCAAGGTGAATTCTTGACCGACATGATGCAGATACGTCAATATTTACAAGCCCTTGTATACTCCCACATGCCCTTTGCTATTTATTCCCCATCATAACATTTTTTTATGTTTGTTTGAAAAGTCACTGCGTGTTGGAATCAAGGCCGCAGTGAGGAAGCGGTGAAGGCATTTTGGTTTGTCTTTGGAGCCTAGGCTGAGGCGTTTTCTTGAACCCGACAGACGGAAACTGTGTACTATTTCCTAACTGTATTTCCACATTAACCCCCCGGAACCTGGGGACCCCCTCCATATTTATGACAGCTCTTTACTGTGGGTACCATTGGTGTATTATCGGTTCGGCCCCCATTGTTTTTGTATACATACGGTGTTCCCCCTGTCCCTGTGATATTTTTTCGAAAATATACAGTAGGTGCAAAAGAACGAATTTCAACTTGGCTTTTTACATTTTCGACATTTGCGGTGTGTGGGGGTTCTTGGTGTATGCGGTGTGGGGCCATAAACCTGACTTTATTGAGTAAATCCGGCACTGATAAACTATCTCTGCTCAGTGGGAAGGTCTAATGTTCCCTTTTTTTGGAGTCTGCAACACTCTGGATCCGCGACGGCTCTGCCGCTATTTCTAGTTGTTCCCATCGCGTTATTAATTTCAACTAATCAGACCAGAAAATTTCCTTTCTACTCTACCTGGTTCACCCCTTTCTTCCTAGTCGCAGTCGTGATAGTCATATCCACATGGGAAGTAGGCGGCAGTACGAATTAAGTAACAATTTCTCATTTTCAATGAAGATTGTAGTATGCGAAGCGAAACCTTGCGTGCATATGCAGCTAATACCGTGTTTATATTTAATAATAACAATCACCGCAAGCAGATACAGTATGCGTGTAGCTCTAGCATTTCAAGCTCATCTCAATTTTTTTTTTACTATTTAATCGTTGGAAATGCACGGCCTACGTTGATATCCGCACGTCCGCCATATTTGTTGGTTCTGTGTCTGTTGGAGAAATACTACGTAATAGTCATTTCACACTTTTTATTAGGGGTACCTGTGTCAAGTTTGTAGATTTGTGTAGGGGGTATTCACTGCATTTCGATTTCCCTAGGGGAAAGTAGGAATAGAACTCCAGTTTTTCTACGGTAGAAAAATAATGCCATAAGTAAATGTATTTCAAAACATTCCCCCACTTCCCCCAACTACTTGCAGTGCCGGATTAACCCCTGGGGGGGCGGGGGCACAAGATATGTGCCCCCCCCCCCCCGGTGAAATTTTTTGGAAAATCGGGCTGAAATATTTGGGTTCTACGCATTTTGAGGGGAATAAGGTATATATAAATTACATGGAATTAATATAATTGTGAACAGGGGGGCCGGAGGTCTCCTCCGGGAGAACATGTTTGAAAAATAGGGCTGAAATAGTGGGGTTTTACGTATTTTGAGTGCAGTAACACTTAGATTTTAGAGGTAATGAAGCAAAGAATATAACTGCCTTCCAAAGGGAGGCAATTGCCCGCAATGCCGGTCGCTTCGTCCGCCTCTGGTGCAAACTCCTCTAAAATTCATAAATCTACCAGCAAAACAAAGAAAAACACATAATTTCCCACCAATTTCAAAACTATTATTTTTGTATATTTTTATCTTTAAAAAGACCTCGTTGCCCCTAGTACCCATGGGTAAATCCGGCACTGACTAGGCCTACTTGGTTGGGTAAACTGAGCTGAGGAAATCGAAAACGCCAAACGGCTATATTTGTTGTTGTTTTGCATTTGAATTTTGGTTTTATTTTTATTTAATTTAAAAAAATTAGTTCTGCGACAGAAATTAATAAAAAGAAAAAAAGACATAATATGGCTAGAGGTGGACTACAGCTGATGTTCATAAGTTGAGCGAAGGCAAAGAAACTTTGGAAGTAGGTTAGGTTAGGTCGGGTAAAGTCGGAAACTTAGATATACGTTTCCATGGCTATTATTTTTCTACCGTAGAAAAACTGGAGTTCTATTCCTACTTTCCCCTAGGGAAATCGAATTGCAGTGAATACCCCTGTAAAGTGGGAAACGGTAGAAGTTGCAGAAATTGAAGTTGTTTGTTTATTTGGACGCCGTCTATCCCACCTTGGTGGGTCATAGACAAATTTTGATTGATTGATTGGCCCCATCACGATGGTAGTCATTGACTAATTTCTCTCTTCGTCTACATCCCAGATTGTGTTTTTACTCTTCACGATTTTAATGTTTTTCCACGTTGCCACAGGGATTAAATTAACGCTAAAGAAAACATAGGAAGCATCAGGCCTTGCGTTGTCTTGTCTGCTGCTGCTTCTAGAACTGAAAACGCTACGTCGTGGCACAACAACCTGGCGTACAATGTTTTATTTTATGTCGCTCCTCGACCTTCCTATTCATAGCTTTCCAAATCTCTAAAGGACGCTGAAATTATTATTATTCTTTCAATTGACAATCTTCTATGGTATAATGGTAATTCTTATGGAAAATTCCATATCAGAGACTTGCTCGATTTTTTTTAAAACAATTTCCACGTCAACCGCAACCGTTTAAAAAAGCGTTATCTTTATATTTTTATTAAAATATAGTTGGATACGAGCGAGACTGGGATGGATGTTGGAGATTACTTTGTGACGTCATGATGGTCATAAAACAGATATAATAATTATTATTATAGTAGTTGATTTTTCAATGTCGTTATCTCCGTAGCATATGATTCATTATCATGGCTCTCCGCTCTTAAATGTGTTTACATTGCACATCTTTATGCATCAAGCTTTATTAAACATTTGAAGATGCAAATGATTACCTTCAAGTTGTGTACAGTGTATAGCTGAGTAATCGATTCAGCTACATGTAAACTTTACATTCGGAACTCTGGTTCATATCAGACCGTTATTTGTTTTAATTTTTAAGTAGGTTTTAAATTGGTTTTAATATATTCAGAGCATAATTTACATGAATTTATTAGGTAACAGGTATTAGTTATTAGGTATTAATGTATAGAAAGAAAAAAATACAACTACTCGTACCACCCTGTAGTGAGCCATGTGCTGGGGTAGTCAACTGCCTTCCTCTCTGGTCAATCTCATAGGTAGTTGCAAGGTAGCTGTGCAAGGATTAAAAATGCCCCCCCCCCCCTAACGGTACCTCCAATTCTTAGATAATAAATTAAATAGGTTAGCTTGCCCTAGAAGGATAGTGCAAAATAGTAGAGTTTTATGCGCTATTGGCAGCAAAATACTTTACATTTTCGGGACGAAGACTTGTTCATGAAACTGTAAAAAGGGGGCCGGGGGCGCAAAATAGTGGGTTTGCTGATACACATTAGGCCTAGTCCTAGAAGCGGTCGCCTCATGCTAGGTACTCATTCATGTTAAATGTTGTAAAAATAAAATAATTTGATCAAAACTGAAAATTTGTTTGTAATGAGCATACCTTCATCTTTAGCTATTGGTCTTTCGCTCTTGGCATTAGCATGTTTGTTCGGTTGGTTAGGGGGCCGGGAACTGTAGTCTCGCTCATATGTAGTTTCGCCACTGCCTATAGGACACCTTGAGCTTTAGGTCATTCGTACTGGAGCTCTGATTACAAAGGTTTGGAACATTGTGAGCGGATCACTGGAGTGGACTAGCGAGTCATTGTGTGATTCATAGTCATTCTCGGTCCCGTGATCTCCAGGCACGTTTATAATACAGAGATCTAGGCGATCTAGCCCAGCGGGCGTGGTTGCCCTCCCGAATATTTCGCCATGTCATCTCTCAGCACAAAGCGACTTCGGTGGCTGGGTGGTAGCGTGCTTGTACTTGTGCTAGTCTCTACACACCTTGCGGTCGGAGACGTGTTGTAACTCGACACAAGTACCTATTAGGTGTTTTAGTGAGGCGATTGAAGAGGTTAACCGGATGCATTCATTAAATTGTTTATACGCGATTGAGCTTTTTTTTAAAAACAAACATGCCGTTCAACTTGACTTTTTTACGGTATGAGTTGCACCGCAGAAGTATGTACATTTAGCAGGTACCCCACACACCTTAGGTTAATTAAAATAGCTTACACATAATATAAGAACCGGTCCGAGTTTACTCGAACATGCTTTCCAATTTATAAATTAGTAGATGGAGAAAATTAGTAATTTCATTTTAAATAATTTTCCTATGTTTAAATTTTAAATTTCGGATATCTCGGGGGGGGGGGGGGTGTCCACCTGGCGTCACTGGAGGTGTGGTAAATTATAGATAGGTCAGACCAACACACTACCACACAAAAATAATGGAAGGGCACGCAATGATTTTGAGCGTGAATTTTCTACCATTTAAAAAAACAATTTTTGTATAAAACCAAATAGTTTTTTTGGTAAAGCAACCTGTCCGGTTTCGTTACTCAATTTAACACCTATAACCTGACTGAAGGTAGAAATCATCGATAGAAAGGTTTCGAAGAAAAATTATTTTTGAGTCATTTTTCATTAAATTTAGTTATTTTTATTATTGTACCCCCAGAAGAAAACTATCATGGGGCAAGCGACCCCCGCAATTAATTCACGTTAATAACGACTACAATATACAGTAAATTTAATAGAAATCGTTTGAGCCGTTTCTGAGAAATATTTTTTTATACGTTTTTGGAGTTTTTTAGAATAAAACCGCCCCAAATTGAGTTAGCCCCAAATAAAAGAATTGAGCCCGAGGTTTGATTTTTGTGAACCTACCGTACATGCCAAATTTCGGCAAAAGTTTGCCCGGAAATCGATAAACAGACAGAGCGACAGACAGACATTTCGTAGAAACCACTTTTTTGGGTTCCTGGGACCTCAAAACGTGTAAATCTGTTGAAATCTCAGAGTCGAAAATTTTGACCATGACAAAGCTTTCCTTACTTATACTTATAAATTGAAAGCAAAAAACAATGTTGGAATAATGTTTAAAAAATAAACGAATTTTTATTATATTATTATTACCGCATAGGAAAGGTGTGGTAAAAGTTCCATATAAAATTCCATTCCTATAAAAAATTTCCTGGGTAATTTAACCACATTTAAAAACGCTGTTTGACATCATACAAGCTGCATTGCTTTCCTATTTATAAGGAAAGCTTTGTGATGGTCGACATTTTCGTTTCAAGATTTCTAAGGATTTACATGTTTCCGCAAGAACCAAAAAAGTGGTTTTTACGAAATTCACAGATTGGTAGTATTTTGTGGTGGTTTCTAGCCGGGAATTTGCGTGAAGCCGGTCTGAGGAGTTGGCGGTGATTATGGCTGAACACTTGTTAGTCATTTACCTTACATGATTCATAATCATGTTTCTCGGTTCGTTGGTCTTCGCACTTGCTCATACTTTATTGACCTGTTTCGGTGAAACCATTGAACGAAATTTATTGCAATTTCAATTATGCAGGCCTGTTTATTTAACCCAGAGGTTTGAGTTAGCTTTAGATTTAAATAGCGTATCCATTTTTTAACACTAAATTGACCTAAGGTTGAAGAGGCAACCGCATTAGAACATTTTATCCGAAACTACAGTCTCAAGAAAAACTAATTAGGATCGTGGTGCGTGGTCCGTGGTACGAGGCCCCGAGAAGGCATAGATCGTTTGTTAGAGTCCTGTCCTATTTTTCTAGTTACTCTACTTTTGGATATAAATAAAATTGAAATAGCGTGTAAACAACAGGTTTGGTTTTAAAGCCGGGTGGCCATTTAAATACATAGCTTAGTTGTAGAATAGAATATCCACGATGTGAAAAGCGATTGTTTTGACGGGGAGATAGATGAGAATGGCTGTATGAAAAATTAATTTAAAAAATGGAAGCTTTCGTTTTTATAACTTTTTCATTTTCGCACCTGAACTTTTATTACTCTCGTAAGGCAGGATAAAATGCATTAAACAGATTTGATTGAATAATGGTAAATCAGTCTGAGAAATAATCTGTTTTTTTAGAAAGCTTATATTTTTTACGACTTTTTAATAAGAAAATTTTCATATCTTTGCGGTAGGTAGTACAACCCAAAGGCAGAATAGTTCGTACACCTCAAAAATTTATAACTGAGTTTTAAAAAAAAATTAATTATCAACTTAATAGATAATATTATAAAGAATACTTGCTGTCAATCGATAGAGGACATGATAAAGTACATCTAGCAATAGAAACCTCAAACGTAATAAACTAGAACAACTCAGGATTAATATTTGTTTCAACAACTTGGGAGGCGTAATAGTTCGCACAGTCAAAGTGAATTGTCTGTCAGTACTGCGATACCCCTCCTTTGTTTTTTATAACAGCGGCAATTCTTTTGGGCACTGAAGAAACAATATTACTGCACATCGCTGGTGTAATACCACTCCACACATCTTGGAGGGCCTTCTTCAGTTCTTCCTTCGTCTTCGGGCTCTTTTTGGCTACTACCATCTTCATGGTGAGCCAAAGGTTTTCAATTGGTGACAAATCTGGGCTATTAGCTACCCATGTCAAAACCGAAATGTTTTTTTCACCAAACCACTGTTTAGCAGAATTTTTAGAGTCACAAGTGGCCCCGTCTTGTTGAAATACAAAATTGCCATCGGGATGTAGGGCACTTATCGACGGTAAAAGATGGCTGTTTAGAATTTCTAAATACTCAGGGTCATTGCCAGTGCCTTCTACGAAGTACAGATGACCAACTCCTTTCGAACTCAAGCATCCCCATATCATTACGCTGGTCGGGAACTTGACCGTCTGTTTTATGCATTGTGGCTGATAAGCTTCAGGCTTCATCCTGATGACTTTGGGTCCTTGATTGCCCATATGTAGAACAAACCGTGACTCATCGGACCAAATAATTGTTTCCCAGCGGTCTTTGGGTCATTTTGAAAAGTTTCCAGTCCATTGTAACCTTCTTCGTGTTTGACGCCTTAAAAGCGCGGTTATTTTCTTCGCTGAAAACAATTTGTAACCTATTTCTTTCATGACCATTCGGCCAGTTCTTATAGAGAAAGCTTCACTAATAGCCTCCCTCTACTTTTCAGTGATTTCCTTCAAAGTTCCGCGACTATTCAGAGGAATTAAGGTCTTCAGGTGCCTGCGTTCTCTCAGAGAAATGGGAGTTTTTCGGCCTGTTTTTCCTTTAGGATGGCTACTGCTTCTTTCACGGAACAGGCTGATAATTGACTGCACTGTTGAATGTGGTAGAAGCAGTTGCTGAACAATGTTCCTCGCAGATACGCCGGTTTGGTGAAGATACATGATCTTCTTCCTTGTCTCTTCAGAAATTGGTTTTTCATTTTTGTAGATGTTATTTCTACAATATTTTTCAACTCTTTTCGGGTATTAAACATAAAAACAGAAGTGTGAATTGTTCAATCTGCAGTAAAATTTGGTCTTTATTTAGCCCAAAGTGGGTTCAGTACAAGTGTGCGAACTAATATGCCTCACGAACGGATAAAGAAATTTTTTTTTCTGAACGGACCATACTTCTTATATTTGAAGTAAATGTAGCTAGATATACTTTATCGTGTCCTCTATCGACTGATAGCAAGTACTCTATCATATAATAAGATTGATTTTTTTTTTTAAACAGGAGTTGTAAATTTTTTAGGTGTGCGAACTATTCTGCCTTTGGGTTGTAGAACGAGGAATTAGTTAATTTCGCCGTTTCTTACCAAAAATGTATTTTATTCATTTATATCCCTAACGTTAGCATGTCAACTGTGACTAAAGTATCTATGAATTGTATTAAAGGTTACCACATACGTATAACGCGTGAAGACTGTTCTTTCTTGCTTCCAAGTGCTGACCCCCCAGTCTTCCTAAGCGAAACCCCGTTCAGCCAGAATTATGTTATGGTTGAGTATTGAATCGGCTGGAGTTGTAAATAAGGTGCACGCTTTTTTATAAATAATTGACATGCTGTTCACATAACCTCCCTAAAGTTCCTAGAACTGATTAAAATGTTGGTTCTATGCCAATAGTGGAGCCTGATTATTCCAATGCATAATTTTGTCGTGCCATTGTTGAGTTGGTATTAGCCTCAAGTTGTTCATTTCAAGTGCGCAATACAAAACTTTAACGAACCTCTGTTACAATTAGCTATGTTGAATATTGATCATCAAATTGTTGGTTTGACAAAGAAATTATTGAATCATTAATTTATACGACATTTTCATGAATTTTATTTCAAATCTCTAGTACCGGAGGCAGAGTATTTGAAACATATTAAGATGTTCCGTTTTTTAGAATACTGGAAAGTCTACTGTTGATCCGATGCTTCAGAAAGTTCTATACCTTATTCCACATTTCACTATCATCCATCGTATTTTCCAAAAACCATTTAGCACGCCGCTATAAATTACAAGTTTTTTTAATGCGTTTGCACAAACTTTGGGATTAAACAAATCCAATGTGGGTTGCTGAGTAAGTAGACTTTTCGTTATTTATGTCCTTATTATTTGTAGCATGTGGAACTGGTTTTTATTGGCAAAGTTTCAAAGTCGCGTTGCTTGCGGAGTTTAACCCAGTTTGTGGCTGTTTTCTACGAGAAATCCTCCACCCACGACCTTTTTTACTCCTTTCGCCTGTCACTTGCAGAAATTATCCTACAAAATGTCTGCGCTGTTGTTATTGATGGGATTGCAGGGGGAAACTGCTGGATAATTTTGGCATTAAGGCCCCCACAGACGATCTTTGGAGGTGATACCGGTCCAACCGAATTTTTTTGGATTGTTGGGTAGCATACATGGCCATTCCGACTAGACACCGTTCCAATCCTTGGAATCCCTTATGTAAAGTATAGGTCAGGTTTTAATTCTTTTTTTAAACGTACAGCGTCAATTCAATGGAAATTCAATATTATTTTGATGAGAATTGTGAATATAACTATTATCTTGCCTAAATTAAATAAAAAGGAGACACAATTTTCTTCTTGCTATACTGCATTATAAAATGGATCAACTTGAAAGTAGACAGTTAACTTCGACGTTAAGGGCATTCAGACCACAGAAAAGAGCCTTACCAAAGGAAGCAGGCATAGTAAGAGGAAGGTGGAAGCAGTGAAACTGAAGCAACATTTCGGCATAAACCGTTTGGTTATTAAGGCAAGCAAATTTACTAGCAGGCCCGAATGATAATCTTAAACCTTTGCGAACTATTTAAGGAAGAGGGGTGAAGTTGAAAGTTATATCAGTGATTTATTGCCAGATATGCTTCAATTCTGATGTAACAGAGTCTAGGAGTCCGTCGAGGTATAAAATAAACAAAAATATAAAGGAAAAAAGACGTCAAGAATACTACGCGATCTCGACGAATGTGATGAAAGTATGATAAGGATATTACGTATATTCATCCTAGAATGATTACTGACTGTTAAGCTTGGACACCCTACGACAAGAAATATTAGAGCTTGATGGTCGTTACCAAATGCCCAAGGAGAGCCTCCGCGTATTTATCACTATAGATGTCTTCCTTTTTTAAGTTAAATTAACATGAAGATACATGAAAAGTAGTTCCGAGAGAAATGAATTTCAATTTGCTAGTATTATTAGTATTTTGGTCTGATAGATACAATATTTCAAAAGACTTCTCCATATTATAAGGAAATCAATGTAATCAATTAGTACTCACATCAGAACTCATTGTGAAAATATTTTTCCTTGTAAAGTTATACGTAACAAAATAAAAATATTCAACCAGTTTCGGCTCACGCCATCGTCAAGTTACTAAGGAGACTATTATGGATGCACACATCAGGAGTGCAGCAGAAACAAAGCAGTCACAATTTCAATGCTTTGCAGATTTAAGAAGTTTAACGAAAACAACGTCTTGGTCGAGTCGCCACGCACCGGTTCTTGGCGTTATAGGTATTTACAACGAATCCGGAACGCCAGGTCTGAAGGAAAGTGCATTGTATACCTTGATGAGACCCTTATTGGTATGATACACAGAAACTCTTTTCTGGTCTGAACGCTCTTAAGTTAACTGTCTACTTTCAAGTTGATCCATTTTATAATACAGTGTAGTAAGAAGAAAATTTTATAAATTTCTCAAATTCAAGAAACGCACCAATAATATTTGTAACAATAAATATTGCTTTGATTTTGTTCTATGATGACCCTAAAACCGTTCCACTAATGGTGCTATAGTAGTTGAAGACAATTAACTAACATTCAGAAAATTTTAATTTTAATTTTGACATTGGAGCAGTAAATTCGTAAAAAGTGCAACAGATCGGCAATTTTAGCTAAATAAATAAGCAATGTCCACTTGTAACCTTAAAGCATTAAATTTGGAATGGAACCCCCATAAGTTTTGTGTATACAAACACATGCAAAGTAGTTCTATCTGATTTGAAAATGCAGCATAGGATTTTTGCATGGAGAGGCGGGACTTGGGAAGGCACTGATGGAAAATCTATTGTGCATTTGCAAACTTTTCTGGGCGAACAGTATATATATCTTAATATATATATTTCGACTCTCCGTGTGTATGTTCCGGGCCTCCTCTCAAACGACTGGACCGATTATGGTGAATATTGTTGTGTGTATTCAAGGAGATTCGAGGATGGTTTACATTAACACTTTCGTCCACTGGAGAATGTTTTTATAATTCGATTTTGGAATGTTTGGTGCGTGTACATGGCTGCTGGTACTGCCGACATCAACCGACATCTAGCGACAGACTGCGCTACCATTAATTTTCGTTTATCCCGACAGTTGGTGCTGCGTGTGTGTTGTGTGTGACCACAATTAATTTACATGATCAGTGACTGCGAGGCCGTAGGCCGAGCTGCCGCCTGATTTACATGAGCAGAGGCCGAAGGTCGAGCGGCCGCCCGCGGCAGGCGCAAGTAGTGGAGGCAGCAGCCGAAGACTGCGCCGGGAACAGCTTGTATATATATACATATATATGTATGTGTATCGATTTTTGGAAATACTCTAACTTCCGTAAATATTATCCGATTTTAATGAAACTTGGCACAAAAATTGATCATGCAAATGTCTTGATCGAGTTCGCTAACCAGCTAGATCTACTATTTAGTTACAAGATGGCGGCCGATTGAAACCTTGTATTATTCATATCTCAGTTAATATTGGTCGCAGAGGAATGAATTAAAATCTAACTGAAAGTCCGTATTATTATCTACGATAATGGTGATGGACACTTTTTACGACAAATCAACCATTTCGAGTCAAAGTGAAAATAATTTGATAAATAAAAGTTCATAGTCGGCATGGTCTGGCATGGTCGGCATTGTGGTTCGAACACAAGAGTGTTTTGTGTGTTAATGTTGTGGTCGGGAAGATAATTAAGTATTTTTTATTTTTATTACATATAGGTACATAGCGTAGGTAGCGTAGAGGAAAAGCAGGGTCTGCGAGGGACAGTACTTAAAGTCCAACTAGGTACATAGCGTAGGTAGCGTAGAGGAAAAGCAGGGTCTGCGGAATCTCCCTACTGCTGATCGGTGAGAGCCGAAAGGGATTTTTTCTGTCTAAATCAAAGCTTTAGTCAACAAAAGTTCACTTAGTCGCAAACTTTTTGCAAAGCAGTTTGTGTCTACATTATTTAAAACAAAAAAGTTCAAAAGCATCTACTTCAAGACGGCAGTCATGTTTGGCTCGGTAGGACCAGGTGTGGCCCGGACTTTGGGTTTGTGGTACTAGAAAATTCATTTGGCCCAAATTTAGTGAATTTATAGCAAGACAATTTATTACGCTCTTATTTAATACAATACAATACAATATATATTTCAGTTAAATTATACAATACAAGTAAAGGATAAGATAAAATCGTCAAAATCGATACTACACAATATGTTTCTTCTAGTTTGACCCCCAAATGGGCTGAATCCGTCCCTGCGGCCTCTGAGGTGGTTTCCATTGTTTTTTTAACCCTTCGTTGGTCTTCCTCTCCTCCGTGTAGCCTCTTCTCGATTTATAATAATTATAATATACTGTGTAACCCAATCGTATACAGTTTTTGTTTTTCCTTTTTTTCTATAGCCGCGGACATTTACCGTGTGTGACATAATTACAGGGAGTGTCATTAGTCAAAATTATTGTATAATGTTAGCTTATGAGATAGGTGGTTAATGTTAGTTAGATTAGGTTATATTATCGTATGTATGTGTAATGATATGCGGGTTATATTTGTAAATTATTATAGGTATTAAGAGCGGTATATTTTGCCCACTTTATAGTTCTGGTTGTTTGTGTTTGGTTTAGTCATAGTGAGTGCTATTCCTTCTTTGTATCTGGTGTTGTGATCGTGTTATGTTGAATCCGACGGTGGCCGCTTGAAAAGTCTGCTGCTGTATATTTGGGACCTTTGCAAATTAAATAGCTCAGCAGTGGGGAATTGTTTTAGTTTTTTATAGATAATTTTTAAGATTCTCTTTTGGACTTTGGGCAGCCTTTCGATTTTATTCTATAGGATTCTAGGATGCAGATTGACGTTGTTTTCGCATCCAGAAGCCAGAAGGGAACCTTGAACTCGTCTTATTACAGGTTTGTTTCAAATTTTATAAGTAATTTGTTTATTGAGTTAAGGACTCTGATAGTTGGCAAAAGAAAGAAAAGAAAAAAGGCCGTAGAGGAAGTACTGCTTTGAAGAGGAGGAAAATCCACGCAGTTCTTGCCATCTAACATAGCTGTGAATCAGCAATAAGCCGCGGATTGGCGTGAAAAGGCGTTCAAATGTTAACTAAACCTTCTGAAGGATGAACGGAACATGATTGCGTGTCGTTTCGTAAACCTTGTTGTTTCGAGTGCCCACATCCACTTATAGAGTTTTGTCTTGCCGTCCACAGTCCATCTCATTCTGCCTCACACTATTTTTGATTTGCTTATTGGTCTCTGTAGGGCCTGAGGCATAAAATTCCGTATTAAGTATGAAGCAATAAAGACTTTCACTTGGATTCGGAGTAGCTTCCATTCTCCGTTGACTATCGTTGTTTGAAATCAAATTTTACGACATGTTGTATTGCATATTGAATTCCTTGAACTTGAGTTCAATTGAAGGCCCAAGAGTGTTGACAAGTACGTGCTGCTCCACGATAATGGTATACCAATGTTATTTTGGCCTCATTTCCACCATTATTGTTGGCTGGAGAGCAATATTTGGCGGTGTTGCAACTTGGCGTCTAGATTGAGGCTATTCTACTTCTTTCAAGGCAATGTTGCCGCCTCAAAACTACTTCTCATTACCCATTGAAAAAAAAAAATCGAAATAGCCTCTTTCTAGCCCATCCATTGCGGGGGGACGGATGGTGGATGGATACCACCCAGTGAAGGTTCGGCCCATCAAGAAAGCCCTCAACATTAGACTAGAGATCTTTGGGGCGTCTGGGATAACTGGAATGGAAAAGGAACTCCATGTGGACAGTTGGCAAAGGAAGGCAAGAAAAGATTGGTGGACTGACGTTGATGAGGCGGCCAAGAACTGCAAGGCCACGATTATGATAACTCTGTACAATCCGGGATATCATGTCCATTCTGCTATATTTTACAGCTTAAATGGACGTGTGATTATTACGCATTAGATAATATGCATTGGATGTATGCCAAAGATGAAGCATATATGTTATATAAATTATAGATTATGCTAGTTAAGTGCTACAAAATGGCGACCCGCAGGCATGGCTAACCTTTCTGCTATGTTCCGCTATCGCAAATTGGTATCATCTTAAAATTGAGTGAGGGGTATTGCGCCGTTGACTTCAGCTTGTAGAATATTCTAGTGCAAATGAAAGATACCAGTTGGAATTTTTATGGCTTCTTTGATGGAAATATTGTCTATAATAGTCTTGAATGGCATCTGTCCCATTTGAGAACCTGATGAACTAAAATTTTCTTCGGGGTGCCTTCAGTGTCTCGTTTCGCATTCCTTATTGCTTGCTTCTTGCATCTTGTATAAAATTCAGGTAAAAGTTCCCAAGCCTTCCTTCTTATATTGGTCCCCGACATCTCTGGGCGCTGTTTTGTGCCTTAACAAGCCATGCCTTGTAAGTTTGGTGCCGGCGATTGAAGTCTGTTATATATTTCATCGAAAAGAAAGTATTTCCCGACCTTTGTTGTTGGCCCCTCTGTTTCCTTTGGCCCCTGACATCAGTAGTCCATTCTCTGGCATTGTCTTGTGCCTGTACAAGGCCTGCCTTGTAAGTTTCGTGCCGCCTGTTAACGTCTTTGTTATCAGGTATATTTTCAGTGATGAGAAAGTACTTACAGCCCGTTGTCTTGTTTGGTGCCTGATTAGTTTTACATGGGTTTTTAATAGGTATATTTTGATTGAAAAGAGAGCATTTCGTTGGCGACCTTTGTTTAGCAGGCCTCCGCTGTTTCCCATTGGCCCCCGTAGCCCCTATACAAGGTCTGCCTTGTAAGTTTTGGCCGGCGCTGTCTCGGCAGTGCCAAGGCCATGTTTTTTCGTGCTTGTACTCTTGTCACAACAAGACTATTGTATTCTAATGCATTCTGCAAGTCATAAATCATAGCAACTGTCTCTTTACTCCTGAATATTACATGCATTTGTCTCAATCCTTACGTTTTACAGTTGGGAAATTAGAAGATGACTAATCTAATTGTAAGAGTGGGCCGAAAGGCCCAAAATTCGCCCATATGGAAAATAAAGACAATTTTCTTTCTTCTTTCTTTCTTCTTTGCTCTTGATGTACAATAATGTAGCCAGTGATTTAAGGTACATACCGTACTGTGTGTTTGTTTCAATATATTAAGTTGCAATGGCTTTCACGGCCAGATGCAGGACTGATGTGCCGTGGTCGAGCTGTAATCTCATTTCCAATCGTTTCGTCAACATCTGCGACAGTTGTTGCTGAGCTTCCAGGAAACATTGTTAGAAGTGTACGTAGTACCACTGACCATGTCGGCTGCAAAAATTAACGAAATGTTTGCAAGTACGCTTTCACATCGACCACGGCCCATCATCCAGGATTCTACTGCTTCATCATGTTTGTTTAATTTTAATGTAAATTGTGTGAGCGCCTTAAATATTTCCTACAAGTTCGCAAACAACCCTACCCTAGGCCTATGTTTATATTTCCCTGGAAAATATTGTAAACTGTATTCACGGCTAGTCTGATCCACTGGAGTAAGCCAAATTGTCATGAGGTCGATAGATGGTCCGAAATCATATCAACCATAAGACGAATGTCGACTTCAGAGCGTTTTTTCTTGTCATAGTGACTCTAAATGGTTGTCTGTTGACTCAGTGTATGGACGTGAACCTATGCTTCTGGTAGCTTTGTGTGGTCAAAGGGACCACCGCAATTGTATAATTTGGCGATCATTTATTAGCTGACGTCAGCAAGGCAACGGCTGATGATATGATTAGTTAACTGAATAATTTACGTGTCCCTACTCTTTATTTCATCTCTTTCCGGTTAAAAATTTAGTCGGCGCCATAGCGAGTAATTGGCTCAAATTTTTGTGATTGGACAGTTTGAAGCAAAGACAATAGCCGTAGCGTCGCCAATGAACAACCGCCCACTTACTTGTGCCAACCCCTAACTGAGCAGCCAGTGTTTACACGTTTCAGCTATCCCGGTCCGGACTGGGAAGGTTATCTTGGTAGGCCTAATACTTCCAACACATTATAATAAAAGTAATATTACGTAATATTTTATACATTTACTTTTATTATAATGTTATCATGGCTACATACATTTCTGATCTCTCTGGTAACATGTTTCTGCACATTCCAACTATAGCACTATGTTGCCAATGGCTAATGCGCAAACACCCCTATTGCAATTTTCAATTTGTGTTGTTACAGTGTATGCGGTTATATGTGGAGTACGAAATCCAGGAAGGAGCTTACGATATTTCGTGTCCGGACGCCCAGTGTCGATGTCAGGGCACGATACAAGTCAGCGAAGTCGAACTACTAGTTACTAAGCAAATGATGGACAGGTACCACAGGTTTCGTCTCAACCACGAAGTAGACATGGATCGCACGAGAACCTGGTGTCCCAGAGCAGGGTGAGTGTATAACCCATAATACTCGTACGAGTAATAATGAAAACAAACAGTGGATGGACAGGTGCCAGAGTTTTCGTCGCTGGAGAAACTTCTGTCCTTGAGAACCTGTGGTAATGTGAGTAATGTCAGAGGAAATAATAATTATAAGTGATAATTAAACAAACATAAAATGCAATGCAAATGTTGCTTATTTATTTATTTTTATGTCGATTTAGTTAGATTGGGTATAAATAAATAAATAAGGTCTTTTTTGTTGTTCTATTACTAAGCCAACCTAGCGGAGTTAGGGCTATAAAGCCCTCTCTTACACTCAAGTAGGAAGGCCCGGGACCGCCTGCTTTACATGCCCTCCGAAGCATGGCTAGGAAATGTAGGACTCGAACCAACAACCTTTCGGGTGAAAGCCAGAGTCCGTACCACTACTCTACATGTGAAAGTTACCCATTGCACCACAGTTAGAACGTTTTCAAGGGAACCATAGAAATTATAGTAGTTACTTGAGAGTTATGAAAATGAGCCTTGAATCACATGGAAAGTGAATGTAGAACTGTAGAAGGGCTCATGTATACTGTCGTATGTGAGTAGGCCTATAGGCTATGCCTTAAGTGGTCTGATAAACCACAGAAACGGATGTTGAGACATAAATAGCTGGATATGCTAGAGCTCGATAGTGTCCTAGGCTTTTTACAAATTTATAGACCCATACTATCACTTTAGTCTATTATTAAATATTAATGTAAGCTATAGTACTGTATTATTCTGGACCCCTAACCTCCGGGGGGTTAATGTGTTTCTTTCTTCTTAGATCACAATCTCAACGATTGGTTGGCAGTAACTATGCATATAATCCTCCAGTTCTCTCGGTCCAGATCGTGATACGTTCTAGTTGCTTCACCCTCTTTCAGTTGATGCATGAATTCCTTCTTCCTTCCGCTATGCCCTCAATGATGGTGTGTACAAGATTTTCAAGTCTTAATAAGTGACATGTACCCATTTTGCTCTTCTACTTTCTATATAAGGTAGCAGCTGTCTCTCTTCTTCAATAGCCTATAGCACTCTCTCATTTGTCAACTGATCCGAGACATCCTTTTGTAACCACATTTCAAAGGCTTGCATTCTCTTCAATTCCTTATCTGTTATAGTTCAGGTAAATGATAAATAATACAGTAACCATAGCAACTGGAATAAGGCTGCCTTGAAACGTCTCTCCCGTCTTTTTTGGGGAAACCTGAAATAGGTATAGTGTTTATGCAAGTTACGGACATAAAGGATTGTATAGCTTGGAAATACTAACCGTCTGTCATGCCCAACCAATCAAAACGTTGGGATTTGATGTCATTTATCTATGGGCTTCTGTACGAAATAGGTCATGACATCAACCAGTTCTTCTTCTTCTCCTTCTTTATGTGCCTTTTCTAGCGAAGATTGGCAATTCTTTTTTTTTTATCGTGGTAATTTGGACCTTGATGACTGCTGCTCTGAAAAGGGAAGTCGTGCTCTTGCCAAACCACTGCCGCAGGTTTTTCAACCCGGATGTCCTTCTGCCGGGAGCCCCCAGTCCTTCAATCTTCCCTTGGATTATAACATACAGGCCGTACTTTTCGTTTCTCATGACATGACAGAAGTACAATATGTTCCGCACCCATTCGCTTCGACCAATAATTGTCTAATTCTCTTGTCTGGTGCAGGTGTGAGACGGTATGTTCGATATGTCCGCGGGAGAAGTGCCAGCCGACTTGTGTGCACTGCCCCACCTGCACCTCCGACTTCTGCTCCAACTGCAAGCACGGCTGGCACGAGGGCATGACTTGCGAGGACAACTCCAAGAAGCTGCTCAAGGAGGGCCGCGCCGACCTCGTCGAGCCCGGGCTCAGCTTCAACTCGGACCTCATCAAGTGCTGCCCCATGTGCAGTGTGCCCATCGAGAAGGACGAGGGCTGCGCCCAGATGATGTGCAAGCGGTGCAAACATGTCTTCTGCTGGTACTGCCTCGCCTCGCTTGATGTAAGTTGACAGGATTAGGATATTACTAGGCTTGTCTAATATTAACTGCTAGAAGCCGGAATAAAGGGCTATCATATCATTCACTGCATAGTTACTGGTCAGATGTTGAAGCAGTAGACTTTCAAACGTTTCGTCAATATCTGCCGTCAATGTCTTCATTCCTACTGAGCCTCCTAGATGCTATCTTAAACATCTACGTATTGCCACTAAAGATGTGAAACACAAATGTTAACAATACGTTTCGAAGTACGCTGTCAGATCGACCAAGGCCCATCAGTCCGAATTCTACTGCTTCATCATGGGCTCTGTGATCTGACGTTGCCTTATTACATTACTTTGACTCGACTCCCTGCTTCTGTACTATCCTGATATCATTCTTCGCCACTCAGCAATAGCTACGTGCGCTGTTCCCAGTGGCGGTCGGTGGTAGCAAGTGCTTGCGTGTTCTGACTGTCGATAAGTCTAATGAACACAGCAATAAGGGGTACACTGTTGAAATTCCTTCTCAGAATTGTTACTGCACCTTAAACTGTGTGAAAAATCTAATTTCACAGGTAATATCGATCGTAAATGAGATTTCATAAGTAGATTATATATATAACTGCAAAGGCTTTCACGGCCGGAGTCGAATGAGGAACCAGTAGAATCCGGGCTGATGGGCCGTGGTCGAAGTGAAAGTGAACTTCCAAACGTTTCGTCAACATCTGCGGTCGACATCTTCAGTGGAACTGCGTAGACTTCTAAGATTGTATCTCGGAGGCTCATTATTATTATTATTATTATTATTATTATTATTATTATTTATTAACCAAGAAAAAACTCAATACAATTCATAGATGTCCAAGGGCCACACTAAGTGCACCCTGTGAAGGGGACTTGCGTCGTGGCCCTCATAACAATTACAATACAAAAAAACATTACATATTACATTACATAACAATTAATTATAAATAATGGTCTAAAACACTTACAAATCTTAGAATATTTTATCCATTTATTTATATTTAAGTTATATTATTTTATTTTATTATTATATTTATCTTACATTATTTTATTTTAACATTATCGTTTCAAAATATCTTTAAGTTCAGTAAAAGGCATATTATAAATTATTTTTTTTGTGATTGTTCTAAATTTTAAAAAACTGTCAGTATAATACCGTACTTTAATTTCCTTAGGCAAAGCATTAAAAACCTTGACGGCTCTGAAATTTGGCGATTGTTTAAAGTGCTCAACGAAAGGACGCTCTGTTTTCAAATTATTGGCTACGCTGTGTCTGGTATGAAGGGCATGAGTGGAACTCACACTCATTATTTGAGAATTTTTTAAAGTCAATAGCAGATTAACACAATAAAAATGCAAAAAATGAGGCACCTTAAAATCTTCATAAATTTTAGTCGTCGGGGTTCTACGAGGCATAAACAAAGATATTTTTATTAATGAGTTCAAAGCTACACAGATTTGTTTGATATAAGAATCCAGGGCTCCACCCCAAGCAGCCACGGCATACTGCGCTATGGACTGTGCTATTCCAAAATAAACCTGTCTCATTAACGTCTTTGACAAGATATTTCTCAATTCAACAAACTTATATATAGTCTTCCGAAGGCGGCTTACAGATTGCTGTATTTGTAGGTGCCATTTTAAGTTTTCATCAATTAGTACAATCAGATATTTCATATACGATACATTTCTAACTAAAAAACAATTATTACATCCATACAAATTATCACAGTTAAAGTCAATATTATCACAGTTCAAACAATTTTCACAGAATATTTTAAGTATTTTATTTATGGGTTGACCAGATTTAGAAAGAGAAAAAGTCATGTAATAGGTTTTGTCATAATTTAATGACAACTTATTAAATTTAAGCCAATTCTGAACGTGGTTAAAAGCAAGTTGAGCTTTCATAAATGTATCTTCCCATTCATCACCTGATACTACAATGGCACTATCATCGGCATAACTAATAATATGTCCATGAATTTGGGCATCACAAAATTCATTTTCAAAAACTAAAAACAATATAGGGCCAAGAACAGTACCTTGAGGGACACCACAAGCAAACACTTCTTCTTCACTCAAAATTTTTGAAGAAGACAGCCTAACTCTCGAAACTCTGTTACTCAAGTAGGATTTTATTAATTCGTAACAAAGTCCTCGTATACCGTAATTGTATAGTTTTTCCAATAACAAAGAGTGGGGAACTGTGTCAAGGGCTTTGCTCAAATCAAGAAAAATTGAAATAACAGGTTTTGACACATTCAGGTAATGATAAACTTCGTTACACAATGATAAAATTGCATCCTGAGTGCTCATTCCCGATCTAAAGCCAAATTGTTGCCGAGAAATTACATCATGTTTATCAAAGAAATTGATTAACCTCTCTTTTATGCACCTTTCAATAATTTTAGATAATATAGAAGTTAAACTGATAGGCCTCCAACTGTTTGGATTCTCCGCTTTGCCACCCTTGAAAATAGGATGTATAAAAGCAACTTTGCAATTATCTGGGAATATACCAGTATCAAAGCAGAGATTTATCAAGTGAGCAATTGGTTTAGTGAGATATGTAGCCATTTTCTTGTAAATAGATACATCTAAATTGTCTGGGTCTGTTGTTTTAGAATTATTCAAATTTACTATTAATTTAAGTATCTCACATTCGGTAGTTGGTGACAAAAACAGGGAATCGGATATAGAACGGCTAGGAAAAATCTGTGAAGAAGGCTGCGGCACTATAGAAATTCGCGATGATAAATCACTTGCAACATTTGCGTAATGTTTGATCAACACATTAGCTATGCACTTGGAGTCAGCAGTAACTTCCCCAGTGGGACAAAGTACTTTTTCAATTCGATTGGATTTCTTTTTGTTACTCGTAATTTCCCGAATAATATTCCAAGTTTTACCTAGATCCCCCTGACATTCGACCAATTTTGATTTATAGTAATCCCTTTTTGTCTTTTTAACTAAATTAAGAATCCTTGTTCGGTAATTAACGAAGTCATTACGCAAGAATGTGTTATCAGGGTTATTTCTAAGTTTTTGTTTTAATTTATCTCTCTTCCTTATTAGACCAATTAACTCATGTGTAATCCAAGGTTTAAGCTTTCTCTTCCTACTGGTATTAATATTTTTCAATAGTGAACACTTGTCAACAAGGCTTTGGAGTATTCCAGAGAAACTATTTGAAGCATCATTAGGATTAGTACACTGAGTCACACGACCCCAATTCTCATCTTTTAGCAGCAATTCAAGATTTACATAGTTAATACATCTCTTTATGATAGGTTTATTGGAGGATTGTTGTTCTGAAATCATATTATCAAGGAAAAATGAAGTAATGAAATGGTCAGTTATTTTAAACGACGTAATTACCGAGCCAGAAGCATGGTTAGGGTCAACATTTTTGACAAAGAAATGATCGATGCAAGATTTAGTGTCTTCTGTAACTCTGGTGGGGACTGTTATAGCAGGGAGGAACCCATTGCAGCCCAATGTATCCAAATACTCAAAGGCATGATTAGACAAAACTGAATCACAATTATTTTCATAAGCCGGGAGTATATCAATATTTATATCACCCACTATAATATAGCTGCTTACCCCATTAGATACTCCAGACTCTAAATATTTATTTAGTGACTCAATGAAAGAATCGACTTTGCAAGCCGGAGGTCGGTAAATAGCAATAATAACATAGTTTCTGTTATCAAGTTCAAAAAAAATGGTACATGAGTTGGCACAGCAAATTAGTGATTCAATATTGAAATTCACCTTAATATTTGATCTACAAAAAATTACAATTCCATCGCACTTATTGTATTTAGAATAACTATAGAAAACCGCATATCCTTCAAGGCTAAGTTGCTAGCCACTATTTTCTTCAAGCCAAGCTTCAGTTAAAACGATTACATCGTAATAGCAAGGTAAACTTTGCAAAAAGGTGCAGAGTGTGTCAAAATTTTTACGAACGCTCCTTATATTCATGTTTAAAATTTTGAAATTCATACTTTTCTCACTGTGGTACTTGTTAATGTTGTCAGACAAAATAATTGATGGTATAACTATTGTATTGTCTAAAGAAGAAAATAAGTCGTTAACCATTTCCATTTATATTGAAATTGAAATTTATTTTATACTGACAGCTTCTCACATTCATATGAAATATTTTTAAATTAGTGGGTATGTCTAGGATTTTATTACCATCTTTCAGTATATGGATTTCAGGTAAAGTAGTGCAATCAATGTCTTCCATACTACCTTTCATATCGGTTCTGTGAGAATATCAGCAAATAATAGATGATATATAATTTAAATGAAACTGAATATGCCAAACTGTAAAGTATTGTAATAAGACCATGGTCCCCGTTGAAAGCAAAATAATGTACTGTAATATGAATTAAGGTATGTATGATATAGGCTTGTATATAAATATTAGATTGAACTAACACGTTAAAACTAACTAGTCAAGTTAATAATTTAGTCAATTCGTGTTCATCTTCGATGCGAATAATGGGCTGCTTCTCTTCCTTGCGTACGCAGACGCCATCTCTCCACCATACGTATTTGTACTTCATGGTCTCAGCATATTGTTTTGTAGCCCACAGTAGCTTTTTATAGTAAGGGCTCAAAGAATCACTGATATAGATTTTATTCAGATCATTATTTGCATTAGTAATGTCACATTTCCTAATAGTCATTGTTTTCTTCTTTTGCAAAAATTCATTTCTTTTTTTACGATTGGAAAATTTAACAATTATGGCTGGGGTTTTACCTTTCTTTTCTTTAAGTCGGTGAGCAATGGAAATATCACTAGGATTGAGTGGCACATCGAGCTTATGGGCTATTTTGAGAACAATGTCTTCAACAATTTCATTACCAACAAAAGGAACTTCTCTTAACTCGATACTATCATTTCTAGAATACTGGTCAGCTCTATTTGTCTTCCTCTCAAGAGAGGCAATAATTACCTTCTGCGCTTCATTTTCTTTAGAAAGTGAAATCATTTTAGTTTCAATAGCATCAATTTTAGTAGAAAGCATGGCCATTTGATCAATACGGTCTAGTAATAGCGAGTAATTATTATTAAGGGCCGTAAGTTGGAGCTTGATGTCTTCTAAGTCGGAGAGGACGAGTTGATTTCCAGAGTCGTTCGCTTTAGTTGTCATGTTGGAGTTGGAATTGTTTCGTTGTACACCACTCCTCGTTTTTGGGGGTGTGATCGGCATGACAGAAATAAGTAAATTTACACACTCAACTGCCTAGTCTACCTACACAAGGTGCTCCTATCCGAGTTAAACGTATATTAACCTCACACAATTAAATTTAAAACAAGACTCAAGTCGCAGAATTTAAGAACTAACACAATGCCAATAGGGCATCAGCGACTGTGACAGCGACAGTCGCTGATGAGCCTCCGAGATACAATCTTAGAAGTCTACGCAGTTCCACTGAAGATGTCGACCGCAGATGTTGACGAAACGTTTGGAAGTTCACTTTCACTTCGACCACGGCCCATCAGCCCGGATTCTACTGGTTCCTCATCAGATTATATATATATATATATATATATATATATGTTGATGTACATTATTCAACTTGATTTGAAAATTATAACGGACACTGAGGATGTCAGATCTAGTTCCAAAACTGTGGCCAATTGTGCGTCAGCCACGTAAGCCAGCTATGTTTCAAATTGTAGAGGAATATTTCTTGTACATTATGACATCTCATTTATGGCTCTACGATTGATATTTTCTTGTGAAATTTGATTTGATTTTGAGAAGTGGATGAGTTTGTTAGTTATTGCTAAGAACTAAATAGATAAAAACTTAGTTGCCCGCCGAGGAGCTAACGTCGCATTTAATGCGTAGTATCGATAATATCGTAACACATCCCACAAAAGCTTAACCAGACCAGGCCGGAAAAGCTCAAGGAAATAATGACAGACAGACCTGCGCCGGGGCCGGGACGGGCTGTAATGAGTTAATAAATAATTAACGGCAGGTAGCTCGTGTGCAGTCATTAACGGCTAATAGCTATGGTTACACGAGGATGTCCTTTCTCCATTTGTTTGATATCGGGGCTAATTGACGTAATTATATTATCTAATATGTGCGCGAGATTGATAGG
Organism: Psococerastis gibbosa; assembly: GCA_963971405.1. Classification (NCBI taxonomy): domain Eukaryota; kingdom Metazoa; phylum Arthropoda; class Insecta; order Psocodea; family Psocidae; genus Psococerastis; species Psococerastis gibbosa. The sequence goes on from OZ020487.1 coordinate 48,166,505, forward strand.
GCGGAATCGGTCCAATAACCGTTATTAGAACACACTCGTCAACGTAATTGCCGCCGCATCGCCGTCAGCTTGCCGCTACCCATGTGCAGCCACTGTCAAGACCGGCCATATGCAGGTAAACCAACGCTAAGTGGAATCCTACAGTTTACTGCAGCCCCTATAAAGCTATGTTCTATACTAAACTATGAACGCATGAATGCTTTACATGACCCCGATGGTAATGTTTGCCCATATTTAGCCCATCTCATAACCGAACTAGGTGAAGTCATGCTTACGCCTAACTTCTGTTACTTTGTGTCAACTGTAAGCTTGTCTATTATCACTATAACTCTTTCGCAAACATCCAAAAACTGTCTTAACGGTAAACGCTTTTTATTCGGTCAATGAATTTGTTAACTTTATGACACAGACTTTATAGCCTACGATGTTACGGTGCCTCATTATTTTGTATAGTGATTATTTTGTATTATTTATATTGTACGCAACGATTTCTATGTATTCTTCGAATACCTTTGAAATAAACAGTATCTTATCTTATCTTGTAGCCGGTTAGGGTTGACATCGAGGACCTGTACCAGTTTGTCAATGGCATTATGCTGACGCAATAAATTACCATTTTCCAATAATGACTGAATATCCATGAGGTCGTTGGCATACGCCACGTATCAACAAGTTGGTGTTAGAAAAAAACAAGCTTTCTCCTTATCTACTGGCTACTGCCTACCTCATAGAGTAAAGCACTGTCCCCTCTTGGCTTGGTTTTAACAGTTGGTTTGTTATTGTTTTGCAGGACGATTTTTTGCTCCGCCACTACGACAAGGGCCCGTGCAAGAACAAGCTCGGGCACTCGCGCGCCCGTGTCATCTGGCACCGTACCCAAGTCATCGGCATCTTCGCGGGCTTCGGTATCCTGCTGCTGGTAGCCAGCCCACTCCTACTCCTCGCCGCGCCCTGCATCGTCTGCTGCAAGTGTCGCGTCTGCTCTGGCGGCAGCAAACTCGACGCCGACGACGATGACTCCACCATGTAAAGATGCAGGATGTGTTTATACAGCTAACCTCACACGGCATGCCTAAAGCTGCACCATGCCTCGCATTGTCTGCTCCGGCGGCAGTGAGCTCGACTCCTACGGTGATGATTCGACCCTGTAAACATGGAGTACTTCCTGTGGTATGGCAGTGTTTACATCCGACGATGTTTCTACCATCCACCTACATACACATACCCGTAGAAGAGATCTCTGCTCACTTGCTTTCTTCCTCGTTCCCGGGGTTACAAGACAAGTAAGATACTGACCATGTCAACGTTCATAATCTTGAAATAGAATGTCTACGTCTAGCCTTCTGGGAGACGCTGCAACCACTCTTTGCACCACCTTGCCACCTTGCCGCCTCTGATTCTTCGTGTAAAACAGGATACCACGTGAAAATTTGAAGAAGTATAAGCCTTCCGCAATTTATTTGGACCTGTTCTTCTCCTCGCTACTCCGACAGAATTCTCAATACTGCCGACTTTAATTCTTCCGTGTAAACATGCATTCAGTCTACTGGATGAGAAGTAGTTGATTTCATACACCACCCTTCTACAAAATGCGTAGCCTACTGGACCCATCTCGTAGAAGGAGTGTTCGATATATGCCCCCTTGGTTCTTCCATGTAAACAAAATGTTGGATACAGCACAAACGATTCTTCCATGTAACCATTCAGAACAACTTTGTGTTTAAATGTGTTGCTACTGACGTCTAGTCCACGCCGAATTCAACCTGAATCTGTTCCTGATACAACAAGCGCGATGTTTGCCCGTTACCAACGCCGAAGATTCGTCGATGTACTGTGTTAAGATGTTATTTTTGTTTACATCCACCCAGACGCCTGCCTATTCAACCAGTTCTTCGGCCTTCCGCCTAGAGATTCGGAGGAGGAGACTGTTCTTAAATCCACTGCTGGTATGTTATTCTTTTTATCGTTGAAATTTCTCTGTTTACAGTCATTTTATTTCAGGCATTTATTTTTGGCATAAAATAACGTGTTTAATGGACAAAATTGAAGTTTCATTTGTAATGTTTCTGAAACCCGTATATTTTTATTGTAGCTTGTATTTGGTGTTAAGTGCGACTTGCGCTTGAGACCATATTGGGTTTGGTTAGGCTGCAGACAAGGCTTAAATTAAATGAAATGAAAAATGTCTTAATATTAATGGTAAGGTCCTTACAGTTGTGGCACAACTTTAATAACTTGAGGCACACTAAGGGCAGACTCAGGGGAAAGGAAATTTCACTGACCGGGTGGACCTCCTGATTATATTGGATTCCGAGCCACATGGGAAACATAGTAAAGTCACACAATTTATTCGGAGGTGGCCAGGACTCGACACGCACGTAGACTGACTGGTATAGTCTCAACGCGTTATCATGTCCCCCTCCCAACGTTGTGCACACTAACAAGTTTGCTGCAGCTTTAACAGGCTCTGTTCTGATGCGTTCAACTTGGTATGGCCACTAAACCACTGAACCGGTCCGAGTTTACTCGAACATGCTTTCCAATTTATAAATTATTAGATAGAGATAATTAGATATTTAGGATCCCGGGGGGGGGGGGGGGGGTCTCCGGACGTGAGGTAACCTCAATATACTCGCATGATAATATACTATAATATATTTAAAAATCCTTAAAACTCCATTCTATCTAGTATACACTGCAAACGTTTCGTTGCCGTTACCGTTTTTGAGAAATAAATTCTTTAAGTTTTTGTTTTTTGAGATTAAAACCCCCCAAAATTGAGTTTGCCCAAAATAAAAATAAAATGGTCCCGAGGTATGATTTTTGTGAAAAACGCCAAATTTCAACAAAATTGACCGAGTAGTTTGCCTGGAAATCGATGAACAGACAGACATTTCATAAAAACCGCTTTTTTTGGTTCCTGGGACCTCAAAACGTGTAAATCCGTTGAAATCTCGGAATCGAAAATTTAGACCATCACAAAGCTTTCCTTATACTACGTATAAATTGGAAAGCAATTAATACCATCTACAAAAATTACAATTACAAACATTTCCAACATGAGCTTCATTACTTTCCAGTATCAATTTACCATACTTACCTTCTGTTTTATTTTTTTAGATCTACAGAAGACGTGTTCCGATCGCTACACAGTTTAACGCCATCAGCTGTCGGCAGTGGCCGCCTCTCGTCCACTTCATCCCTCTAGTGACTACTGTCGGCAAGGTCAAGGTTCATCATGTAATAGACTATAATTGCACCTGGAAATCTCTTCAAGTTCGGTGAAAGTTAGTGAGTGGCAAATCCCGTGTTAGCAAGATTTTCCGATTTAATGTCTGCTTATGTTAGAGTAAAACTTAACAGCAGACTAATTGCAGTGCATCTTTTTTGATAGGATCTGATTATAAATCGATGGGAAGACTGGGCTTGGTAGTCCCTCGCTGAGGAAGTGGGCTTCTTCTATTAATTTGTCTCGTGCCAATAAGTATAAATAGCCCTTTTTCCATAGCGAGAGAGTCCCAAGTCCAGTCTCTCTATCGATATGACGTCAGACCCAATCTAAACCAGTATCACTGTAATTGGTCGGAGAAATTAATGTTGTTGGGACAATTTTATGTTTCAGCTTACTAAATCTACAATATTTACGTTTGTAAGCAGCCATGATTTTCTTATTTTTATATATTACTTTGCCTTGGGTTGTGTGGTGGTTTTATGTAACGGTAAAAAACGTGCCTTGTAGGCTATCTACCTGTTAACAAATTTTCGTGGAGCCTGAATTGTTTGTAACACTGCATAGCTTAAAAATTAATTTAAAGGCGCTGTCAATCAAATGTCGTCCAGTTGGTACTTGGAGGCTAGTCATCTAGGCTACTTGAGGTTTAACTGAAAACATAACAATGCAAAATCGTAATTTGACTAGTCCAAGAGATTTATTTAAATTGTTAGTTTATTTATTTTTAGACTGATATCATCATTCACATAATTAATTAATTAAAAGTAAAGTTAACATTTTTCGTCTAAAAGCCAGCACACCTCACTCATCAATGTATTTTAATTTTTTATTTTGTGGCATTCTTAATTGAAAGTGTAAAAAATTATGTTACCGGGGTTAGGCCCGGTACACGCGGACGAGTCTGAGGTCGCGAGTTGCCGACGTGTTATCTCAATGTAGCAAATGAGTGACCACAGAGTCAATCTCTTCGATTAATGAGACTGGTGTGACTACACGGCACCCCCTCGCCCCGCCAACTCATAGAAATCTTGTGAAGTAGACTGTGGTTTTGCAACAACCACTCACCAAGTCCTATGGCTACAGTGGAAGAAATTCGACAAACTCGCGACTGCAGACTCGTCCCTGTGTACCTGGCCTTAACTGTATATGAGCTTCTTTGTGACTATTACATTATTGGCGTTTATTATTTTATTTATTATTTAAAAGAAAGAATTTTAATGTGCACTACTGTAATGCTGACGAGTCCATGCTAGTATCTTCAGTTTGGCACAAAATTACTTGATGAGCGTGCCCGACTTTCGTTCCTTAGGTTATTATCAGACTGTACGTTATTTTCCCGGCACTTATTCCTTGTCTAATATTTAAATAAGCACGTCGCAGTGATCAGGCAGGTCTTGGATGTGTGTAGGCTTATTATATTATCAGAAACTTTCCCATGTTCTAAATGGAAGAGATGTGACATTGGCTGTCTTTTTCGCAAATTAATTTGTCAAAGAAGACATTAAAAATATATATTTTTTTTTTGGCTGGGGAAAACGTCCCATCTCTCGGATGACCCGTGCTTGGGATAGGGTAAACCGCAGTAGCCGACGACGTTGTCCGGCAGTTAGTCTCAATCGCCTCTAGTGGAGGTACGTCGCGTCCTTTCCATCCTTTAGAATTAATAATTGCGTTGATGGCAAATGGTTGAGAAATATTTATAGTAGGTACATACTGAATTGCTTGAACTTTTGTATTCGAATTGAATGTACATGCATACAATTGCCGTCAGTGGAGGTAGATAATTACTTTCACTTGATTGTAAATATATATATTGCCGATCCATAATTATTGGCAATTTCTGACTGCGTTAATCGTTACTAAGACGACTGTATTATAAAACATTTATAATTCTATTACATTGTTGCTTTTAAGCTGTAAATATGTACACAATGTTGTAAAAATATATAATATTCTTTATGCTATTGATTGCTTGTAGTTCAGCTTTAACTCTCTCCCTCCCTCTTCAGCAAACTATATGTATAGCATATGTCTGTTTCCTTGATGATTTCGTGAAAAATCTTAGGTATAGGAAAGCGGCAAGATTTGAATGTAAAACTTGAGTTAGGAAATAACCATAGAAATAGGCTAGCTGCCTTTGCTAGCTACTTACTATTCTTTAGAGTATACAGCCCGTAGGAAACTGGCAGCCCGAAATGTAATGTAATACTTTTTATTTTTTATTTAATTAACTGAGCAAGTTATTAAAGATTTAGCTCATTTAAGTTGTAGAAGACTACTTCTGCATCATATAATAAGGTACCGTAACTTTCGAAATTGTAGTTTTTCATAAACACGATTTTACGCGAAAGTTATTGTTTATAAATTATTATCGTGTTTATGAAAAAACTACAATTTCGAAAGTTAAAAATATCTTATTATATGATGCATGAAGTACCGTCAAACCGCCTATATTGGGTCAGAAAGTGTATTTTGGGTCAGCGCGCTAAAATGTTTTATACAATTTATTCTAGAACCACCGACAATCATCAGGGTGATGTTGATGTCTGTAAACACAGTACAATAACTAAAGTAAATAATTTAGGCAAAAGTGAGGCACTCCTATAACTCCTATAATGCTAAGTTAGTTTATTTTAATTCCTAGTTAAATTTGAAATATATGAATTCCAAGAACCCTGAAAAAACTTCAGTTGTAGGCAATTACTGAGAAAAGCTATCCATTTTGCCGCTAATATTATTGAATCATGTTTATTTGGACATTCTCGAATAGTTTTAAGAGTAACCTAAATGAGGCGCGTAGCGCTTAACTGTGGTACAAGAGGGAGGGCACTAGTTAAGAATGGGTCCTTTCAGTGACCCAAATTACCCACCCTTAGAGTCCAAATTGGGTCAGTCTTTTTAATTTTTATTCTTAGTGGGACCATTCTATTCGAAAAACTAGACTCCTGCTAAATCTCGTGTGCGTGCTGCTATGTATTAACGTCAATAACTGTGAAATATTACAACAAACAATTTCAAGAGTTGAAAAATTCATTGAAAATTGACCCAATTTAGGCGGTTTTACGGTAGTCTTCCACAACTTAAACGAGCCAAATCTTTAATAACTTGCTTAGTTAATTAAATAAAAAAAATATGTGCTAAATTTCGGGCTGCCAATTTCCTACGGGCTGTACACTCTTAAGCTGCATGTAAAATAGCGACAAATACCAACAAAAAATCCTTTTCTGCTCTGGCCGATCAGCAGCCTGATCGATGCGATTATAATACCGGTATTCATTTAATCCCGTGGTAATAAAAATGTAAACAAGATAATGGAAAGTGCTATTCAAAAATTTTTTGTTTACAGTTGTAATCCTAGGGTATTTATTTAACGCCGGTATTATAATCGCCTCGATCAGGCTGCAGGTCTTGGGAGATTCCATGAAAGCGCAGACAACGCTTTTCATCTATGTCGCCTACGCTATAGGTAGGCCTATATGTTGTATATAATAAAAAGTTAAAAATACTTCTTTTTCTGACAACAGCCCCAACACACAAAACTCTCTTGTGTTCCAATTTCGAACCGCAATGACGACTATGAACTTTTACTTAAGTACCTATCACATTATTTTCACTTTGAATGGACGTCATCTTGAAATCCTTAATTTCCCGTAAAAAGTGTTTATCACCATTATTTTAGGTAATAATAATGGCTGTCAGTCAGATTTTATATTTCTTTCTTCTGCGACCAATATTAACAGATATGAATTAATTATAGGTATAAGATTTTAATAGACTGCCATCTTGGAATAAAATAGCGAATAAAGCTGGTTAACGAACTCGATCAGGACATTTGTATACTCACTTTACATTAACTGCGCATTATCCCTCCCACGGGGTCGGCGGCACGGATCTTAATCTTCCAGCTGTTTCGGTTTTGGGAATCGTCCGGCGAGAGACCGAGGGTCCTGAGGTCCACCCTCACTTTCGTTTCAAGGGACATCCTCGGTCGTCCTATAGGTCCACCGGGTAGTCCCACACACCAGAGGCGTAAAGTTTTAGAATGATGGCGGGGGCAAAATAGTAGACCTAAGACGTCATCAGGCAGGATTTAAGGAAAAATGAAAATATAAGAGCAAAATAGCTAAGGGAATAGTAAGCAGTAGCTAAGGGAAAGAAGACTCAGCTGGTGGGGCCACGTACAGAGGAGGGAGGAAACATCCCTCCTAAAGCGTACACAGAAATGTTCTCTCGCCCTGAACAAAGAAGACGCTCTAAACAGAGTTGTTTGGAAACGCCGCTGCCGTGCCACCGACCCTCCCTGAGGGCAAAGGCGATGTAAAAGTAAAAGTAAGAGCAAAATAGTATGGTTTTACGCATTTTAATAGTTGTAAAGTATAGCTGTAGATTTTACAAGGCTAAAACATTAATATTGCTGCAAAGGGGACCATGAAGTATGAACTACGTCTTACAATGCTCGAGGCTGGGGGGGGGGGGCAAGTTGGACCATGCCCCCCCCCCCCCCAACTTTACGCCCCTGCCACACACCTTGTAGCAAGTGTCCATTTTCTTTTCTTAGCGTATGGCCCCACCACGCCAGTCTTCGTTCCCTGACTTTGTCGGTGATCGGTGCTACTTGCATCTCCGCTCGGATGTCCTCGTTTCTCCTCCTGTCTGTAAGACAGTAACGCAACATTCGCATCTCAGCCACATGCAGCAGTTGCTCTTCGTCCCTCCGCAATGGTCAGTACTTTTTTTTTGCCAAGTTTAATCAATATCAAATATTATCTACGGAAGTAACAGTGTTTCCTAAAATCGACACAATTAATATATTATATTATAATATGGATTTAGGCTCAGGGGTCATGAAATGATAGGCAAGGTTGTGAAGAAATTTTCCGGAAGTCGAACGAACATTGGTCGCCTTCTCAACAGGCAGATGAATGAATGGTTTGAATCTATAGACCTTTTAAGACGTATGTATGGAACATAAAAGTCGTAGATCGTCTCTATAGGAACTTCCAAATACAATAATAATACCAAGCCGTTATAACTTATAAGTAAATTTTAAGCATCGTCGGATCGGACCTATGAATTTTAAACTATTGGCGCCTTTCTTCATTTTTTCGGCGACAAAAATCGTGGCAGCAGATCACGAAACCACTTCCGTTTTCCGTCCACCATCTTGAAAGTTAAAAGACAAAAGTCTTCTTCCAGCTCAACAAGCAAGAAGAGATTGTAAGTAAATTTTAGAATTAATTAATTAATTCTTCAATTTCTTTCATGTATTTGCGACGTCTCTAAAAGACTCTCCATTCCCAGCTTATTATTCATTTATCAGGTTCCAGATTTTGCAACAGCTGTGTTGTGTTAAAATTTCTTAAATCTGACCGGCAGAATGCCTCGTGGCTAATGAACACTTATTATTGCGTATATGCGTCATGCATTTTTATTATTTTAAATTCTACTTTATTATTGATCATATACTGTAGTTAGGAATTGGATTATCACAAATTAGCCATCATATCAGTAGACGTAATTGCTACGTTATTGTATGCAACCATGTAGCCCGGTTTAATTTCTTATTTCAGACAATGGCGGACGCAGCTCCAGCCCGTGGTCGAGGTGGATTCGGCAGGGGTGGTCGTGAAGGAGGTCGTGGTGGCCCACGTGGACGTGGTAAGTTTATCACAGACTTCAGATAACTCTCTGGGCTCTTGGTGTTCGTGAAATTTTTAAGCACAATTCAAATGAAACCTGTCCAGGACAATGTCACCACTATTCCTCAGACCGTGCGACACATCCTATAACTCAATTTACGTAACGTCAATTTCTAGTCACTTTCTTGCTAGTGACAGATATACAGATAGTCATACCCGTGGATTAAGAAAGTTAATTAAGTTACCTCGTGACTAGTCATAGCCTCCTTACTATAGACATTTGGGTCTCTTGGTCCGTACCAACGTTGAAGTTGAGGTGCTTAGTAAACAAAATGAGCTGTTAAACTATGACCTACCTATGTAATAAAAAGGTTCTTGGCAACTAAAACATTAAATCAAACATTTTGAAATCGTACTTCTCACCCGATCAAACTTCAAAAAAAAAATATTTTATCATTATTATATGACACGGTCGATCCGGCTCTGGCTGGTCAGGGACTCGAATTATAATTATTGTATTGTTAATAGACTAATAATTTGAGTGCATATTATGTTAATTGTAAAGGCTGGGGCGTATGTTAAGCCTAGATATAATGACTCATCTTATTACAGGTCGCGGCCGTGGGCGTGGTCGTGGTCGTGGCAAGGAAGCGGAAAAGGAGTGGGTGCCCGTCACCAAGCTGGGCCGTCTGGTTGCCAACGGAAAAATCAAGTCGCTAGAAGACATCTACCTGTTCTCTCTGCCCATCAAAGAGTTCGAGATCATTGATCATTTCATCGGGCCCTCTCTCAAGGACGAAGTCCTCAAGATTATGCCTGTGCAGAAGCAGACGCGTGCCGGCCAGCGCACGCGATTCAAGGCTTTCGTCGCCATCGGTGACTCAAACGGACACATCGGGCTTGGCGTCAAATGCTCCAAAGAAGTGGCGACGGCCATCCGCGGTGCCATTATCCTCGCTAAGCTTTCGGTGGTGCCCGTACGTCGGGGTTACTGGGGTAACAAGATCGGTCGACCCCACACTGTCCCTTGCAAGGTGAGCAATTGCTTTCTTTCTCATCAATAGAAAATAAACTGTTGTTGAAACGTAGTGAATTAGTAGCAAGTTCTGCAGTGCAGAGCCACTGTTCTATGTATTGACAGTAATATTAATAATTATAAGAGTCGTCTTAATATTGAAAAAGTCCTATCAACATATCATCATGAGCTTCACTTTACAAGGCATTCTATGATGAAACCTCTTCACCACTTTTATGAGAATTAATGATTCAATTTCCATCATGCACTACCAACTGACGGTCTGCCTTTCGATTGGGCACGGTGCTGAACTCTGGCGGCTGCTTGTCACAACTAATGTAATTTCATTTTGCAGGTGACAGGCAAGTGCGGATCCGTACAGGTTCGACTCATCCCTGCTCCCCGCGGCACTGGCATCGTCGGAGCTCCGGTCCCCAAGAAGCTGCTGCAGATGGCCGGTATTGAGGATTGCTACACATCAGCTCGTGGCTCTACTGGAACTCTTGGCAATTTCGGTAAGATTTTATTAAAACCAAAATTAGCGATATTCAGGAGGATTTTACTGCAAATACAGTTTCTTATTTTGGTCAATGAAAGCCATCATCAACAATCAGCTATGCGGCACATGCAGATTATTGTTTTAGCCTCTGACTTCCATCCATAAAGTTTTTGATCGAGTCTCCATTGGCTCGGAGGCCATGTAAAACCGGTGGTCCCGGGACTTTGTAGTTGAGTAATAGATAAGATCGTCGCTATTTATTATTTAGCGCGGATGTGGTGGTGCAACCTCTACCTTTCTATCTCCCCCTCCCCCAGGCTATATTTTAAAATTCTGGAACTTGTAAGTTGTATACCTTCCTCGTTGGAGGGGTAGAGTCAATTGGACCAAGTCCTGACACATGCGCAGTAACAAGGAGACAGTCCAGCATTTAAGTTTTCGTCATACATCACGATCGGTGACAGGAGCTCAATTTAATTGATGATTATATTCAGTTAGTCCGTAATTCCTTGTTTTGTTGCAGCTAAGGCAACGTACGCTGCCATTGCCAAGACTTACGCCTATTTGACTCCGGACCTCTGGAAGGAGAATCCGCTGAACAAGGCTCCTTATGCGGAGTTTGCTGACTTCTTGGCCAAGAGTCAGCGCATCAACGTGGGCGGTCGCGTCGACTGAACGATTTATCCAGAGCCATGATTAAACAGCTGGAATTTTTATAAAAAATATTGCGTTCTCTTGTTAGGGCAATGATTTGGCGCACGACACAATGCTTTTGCACTCTTCAGATATTAATTTAAAAATATTCCGTGACAAATCTCTGCATAAAATAGCTCTTATCATGGATTAGAGATCTTCATTCTTCCATTAACTTAGTTTTAAAGTATCGTAAGACTTAAAATAGCTCGCATTTGGAGCTTTACTGCTCTGCAGCAGGCATAGCACGGGAAACCAAGATAACTTATTCTCAGGGGTAAAAATATAAATAAAACCATTATATACATTACATTGTAGTATTATATGGTATATATAACACTGACATTAAATTAACTTTGGTTGAAGAGGTAACCTCCTCGTTATAACCGAAATTAGAGGTGGGCTTGTGGTCCAGCGGTTAAGGCGACGCCCCGGTTAGCCGTAGGTCGTGGGTTCGGATCCCGCCAGGCCCAGTTTCTTCCATATCCTCTAATTTCGGTTAAAACCATTATAGAATAGCATTCTTAAAGCCTCGTTTGAATTTTTAACCCTGGGAATGATTATCTTGCACACCTTTACTTGCTTTGCCTCCTGTGGGTCTATCAAGGCGATAGGCGATCATTTTTCATCTTTACCTGGAAGTAAAAAAGTAAACAAGATGATTTTTGCATAGTAAGTGCTATTCGAAATTGTTTTGTTTACATTATAAACCCCAAAAATAAGTTAATCCTAAACGGCATAGTGGGTCCGTTTGTTCGAAACTTTGAAAGCGTCTTAAGGCGCCAATGCGGAACAGTAGCAAGAAACATTGCAATTTATTTCATTTCACGTAAGCGTTTTGTCTTAGGTTATTTAAGGTTGCTCCCAACAAGGCCCGATTCCACCACGTTCAGAAAAGCAAAGAGTTTTTTGGCACCGCTGTGTATTGAAACAATAGGTTGCCACCTAAGGCTAGCTTCACATGCGCGATTTCTGTCTGTTTGACATAGAAGAGATCTCAAAGAAACAATGTCTCGCAAGTGTGAAACGAAAAGCGATGTCTCGGCGACGTCGCCTCCCCCGAGCCGCGCAGATACTGAGACGTCGCGCATTGCGGTGGGCAGGCATTTCTATGTTTAGCTTACGCGCCGTTTCACACACGCGATTTCGTGAGGCGTCTTATGCTAGACACAGACGACACAGTATTTGTTTTGTATTGACAGAAGCGCCATGGAGTTAGACTGGGAGGTATTAATTAATTCAGTCCATGCAAGGCCTGTCTAATGGGATAAAGAAATTGAAAGTCAAAATAGCATATTTGACGATGCCTAAAACTAAGGCGACATGCCTAGGCGGTTGGCTTAGTTAAGACTGGTGGAAATACTGAATAACTTCTGATAGTTAAAAAATGTATCGTCGTATTTTCTTAATTTTTCGAACAGGATGTAAAACGCTCCCTGATGGCTTCTGTTCATCAGCATAGGGTGCACCCATTCACCGCTTCGGAGTAGCTTGAGTGTGAAGAAGCCCCTGCGCTACACATCGCTTTTTAATCGTGTCTCTTTCATGTGGAACAGACAGAAATCGCGTATGTGTGAAACTAGCCTAAGGCGGCGATTTTACTTCATTTGTGATTTCTTGTCTGTTTTGTTTTAAGGAGACTTATGTATTAAGTTATAGTATGGTAGAGACTTATTGATGTATTATAACTTATAATATACTATATAATAGATAAGCATCTACATAATAGTCTCCTTCAAACAAAAAATCACAAATTAAGTAAAATCGCCGGTGGAATTGCATAGCCAACGTTTTTTTTTTTTTTAAATACTACGGCCATTGAATGTATAACACTAGTGTTATATATTCAATGCTACAGCCAACGCCCGTTCTTGGCTGCTCAGCAATTTGACGCCGTGACCCTTGATAATTAAGTAACTCGAAGTAGTAGTCCGCCGGGGATCGGGTGTCGATTGTACTTCGGTTGAATTTTCTGCGTGGGCATGGTAGAGGCGCAGGTGTAGCTCTCATTTAGTCTAGCTAGGGTGCACCACTGGGTGAGCTACGTTGCGCCCCTTTTTAAAATGGGACGGAAGTTTTAGGCTACGCTTATTTTTCAACAGTAGAGATGTTTTTGTCCTGTGACAGCACGGCACGGGTAAATTATAAGACTTCATGAATACTCATCGAAGCTAGGCTTCTTACCATATAGGATAATTGAAGATGCAGATGTCTTTGAGATACGATCATTTGAGCCAGCACGCAGAGAATTTGCCGAAGAATGTTTTAGCAGGAAAATTAAAGAAAAAAAATCTATTGACCACATCAGTTTCGAGCAGAGTACCTATCCATTCTATTACAATTTCATTAGGCGGGTATTCCACATACGTACAACGTCAATGTAAATTATGAAATTGAAGGACATTTCAATTTTTCATTGATGGCGGCCATTCCACACGTTTTTTCCGTTTTTTCAAAAATTGACAATTTTCTATTGAAACGTATGTGCCAAATTTTTGAAATTTGTTTGCATTTGCTCCTTGAAATTGTATTTGTTTTCTTCGTCGCCTTATTATTTAAACCTTATTATAATTTTTATACAGAAATGCTTACTTTTTAGAGAAATCAATTAAAATAGTTGTACTTGTCATATCCCATGACGCCATTTTTTAATTTTTAGATTGTTTCATTGTTTGTGATTTTACTCTATGATCAATTTTAACAATGGCATAGAGTAAAATTGAAATGTCCTTCAATTTCATAATTTTCATTGACGATGTACGTATGTGGAATACCCGCCTTACGTTAAGCATATTTATTGGGTTATGAGCGTTAAACCCGCGTAACGGATGACGTCACACTTTTCGTACATGCACTTTCAGCCAGCGCTCATCGATTTATTAGACGTTGTCACGTCTCACGTCAAAAGAAATGAGAAAGGCCGGATTCGGACGATGAAACAGTAGATGCCGGACTTATGAAGCGTTCAATACTAACTTGCTAACATTTTGTTAACACCTTTAGTGGTTCTACGATTCAGATCGAACACGACACATCAGGCTAGCCTACCATATGCTAGCGAGGGACTAATCTACACTTTATTTGGAAATATATTGAACAATTGTGCAATATTGGTGAAACGACAAAACAGTGCAAGTGCAAATTCAGTAAGTTGACCAGATATCTGTCAAAAGATACTTTTGACAGTGACAATAAGTTTCCTCGTAATCTGGAATTTTCGTGACTTCGGAAGAATGTGTTCTAAAGTTGCTTGCTCGCCACGCAAATGAATGGAAATTATACAATCAAATTAACGACTATGCCATAGGCAGGGAACGCTTCCACAAATATCTGAATAGGCTGGTAACTAACGGACGCTTTATTAGTCATTCCGAACTCCCCTTAACACGATGAGAAAAACTAAGACTATTTTTAAACTATATTAGCCTGAGCTGCTAGGTCAATCATAAGTTATGATTCATAACCTATTACTAATATTTTGCTTTGTCCAAATAACAAATAGAAATAAAAACAATAACACGACTGTAGATATAATTGAATCAAACGTTAATACGATAGCTGCATACTGCATACCTACATCTAACATTGGCAGTATTCGTCATGGTTAACAACCAACCATACCATATTGAAGACGATCTCACAAGTGTGGGACTTGTACCAGAGGCAGTGCTGTGTATTCACAAGTGAAGAGACAGAAGGAAGTGGAGGGCGTCACATATCACATGCAGGCAACTGCAGCTGATACTTGACTATGATAATTATGATGAAAGCAAGCAAGGGGGACCGACTTTCGCATCGGGGCAATGGGCCCAAAGTTGCATGCTCAACCACACTCCTCCAGTCATCTCGGTTTTTCACTATACTCCACCATCTTCCAAGTCACAACTCGCGGGGGTCAGTCACTTCACCGTCCGGGCTGTTTTCCCTAGATGCGAAAATCCATTCACTTGATTAATTTTGACACAAGAGTTGTGTTTACTCTGCCTCTGGAGGGCTGTTTCCAACAGTAAATGCTGTAATGTTTGGTAGCCCATTTAGCCGCAAGCATTTATTATTATCTTGATAGGTTACTCGTACCTATTTAATATTCAAACGAGACAATTAAATCCACATTATATTGTACAACACATTGATCAATCCGTAGGATTACTCCAATCTGAAAAAAAAAATTAGAATGTGAAAATATATCTATGTATAATATAATACGTGTATATATCTGTTAGGCCCTCTTTCTTTGACATAACGGCATACATCAGCATACAACCCTGAAAACTTGGGGAACAATGCGTCAAACTTAAGTATACCTGTATTAAATACATGATTCTGTGTATTTTATACGAAAAAAATGGCGACTTACGACAATAAAAAGTACTTACCATCATCTGGCTCTTCCTTCACGACCTCCGCCAAGTTGTCTGAAAGGTCGTCCTCTGTTCTGAGGTAATTGTCTAAAAACAGTAAACGTACGAGAGCTTATGCAGTTTGTGTAGAGTCTGCTTCAATGGGAGTACTCACTTACCATCCAGAGTAGAACTGAGTGTAAAACGCATTGAAAACGTGTCCTATTTTAGGAAATTGGAACATTTAAACCGACACGTGTAACGTGTTCCAAATATTTTACACTCACGGGCCGTGCTGATTGGGCAAAGTGGGAAATGTCAGGTAAAATCGAAATTAGTGAAGTATTATTCCTAAATGGACATTATTTCCGATGTACTTCGGCTTTACTGACTTTACCACAGAGAAGTGAGTATGGCTATTGTAATATTAGTTTCGCCGCATCGTGAAGAAATTCAGGAAATGCGGTTTTGTTAGCTCTGTACAAATTTGAAATTAGTAGTGTTTCGCCTCACCTTCTTTCTTAGCAATTCGATCGTGAATACTCAAGTCAGTCTCATTTGTTTCCGATTCATCATCGTAGTCTAAAAAAACAATAAGAATTATTATTACTTTTTAGCCGGCCGCCATACCAAGTTGAATCCAGCGGACCAGACCAGGTTCAAAGCCGCAGATAACTTGCTCGTGTGCACAGTGCCGGTAGGGAAACATGGTAGGACTTGTCCTGGTCACCTCGGAACTAATCGTGTGACTTCTCTGTGTTTCCCAAGTGGTTCGGAATCCACTATAATTTGGAGGTCCACTGTCCTATGGGCCCACACCGTGGCTTGGGACTGTGTCCAACCATTCTACTACTATTATTACTTTATAATGGACATGCCCATTGAGAGCCCTTTCCTGTAAAATTTGTTAAATGTTAAATTTGCATATTATTGGACTTTGTCTGTTTGCAAATAAACGCTTATTTATTAAAAAAAAAAAAAAAAAAAAAAAAAAAAAACACATTGATTTGTCAGCCATTATTTAAAGAAAGAAAGAAAACTGTCTTTATTTTCCATATGGGCGAATTTCGGGACTTCGGCCCACCCTATTTGTATCGTTTCCGCATAAATTTTGGCCGTTCGCAATCCACACCTGCTACAAACAACAATGGGGCCCGATTGAGCCATGTTTGTGAACGAGTCGGCAGTGAGTATTTCAATATTGTATATATGTTGTATATTATATTCTACACATTGTATATTTTGTAATATCTAATAAATAAATCAATAAATAAATACTGACTTTTTTGTTCTATATTACTAATCCAACCTAGCGGAGTTAGGGCTATAAAGCCCTCTCTTGCTCTCATCTAGGAAGGCCCGAGACCACCTGCTGTACATGCCCTCTGAAGCATGGCCAGAAATGTAGCAAGTGTGGGACTCGAACCAACAACGTTTCGGGTGATGGCCGGAGTCTGTACCAATACTCTATATGTCATGACATAATATTGTACAGAGTAGCTTTTATTTGTGACAAGGCTCTACAGAGAGAGGAATGCTGAACACTGCAATAAATCCGTCTGGGACTGAAACGGTTCAGTACAGCATGCCACCCCGGCAAGGTCCATTTTCAATGGCTTCCTTCAATTATGGTATTTAGTACATTTAAATGCGAACAACATAAAACGCTCAGCCTAATCTCCCATGCGTCCAAGATCCTGACCAATATAATTCTAAAGAGAATAAATCCGATAATTGAAGAGCGATTAGCCCCAGACCAATTTGGGTTCCGCAATGGCAGAGGAACACGAGAAGCGATTGTATCACTAAGAGTACTGCTAGAAAAAAGACTAAGAAGAAACCGTAGAACTTAAATCGGTTTTATTGACCTGGAGAAGGCCTTTGACAAAGTCCAATGGAAAAAGCTCTTCGAAATACTAAAAAAGTCTGGAGTCAAGCATAAGGACAGGAAAATCATATGGGCGCTATACAAAAATGAAGCGGTAGTCATAAGGTCTGGGACAGAAATTGGAGAGGCCAAAATACGTCAGGGGGTAAGACAGGGATGTTCGCTATCTCCGGCACTATTTAATATATACATACAAATGGCCTTAAACGAGATGAGAGAATCGCTGCTTGACGTAAGAGGTGTGAGAGTGCAGGGGGTAAAAGTTGACATGATACGTTTCGCTGATGACATTGCACTTATCGCTGACGACGAAGAGGAACTACAGCGTGCCTTAGAAACAATGCAGGTCATACTGACAAGAGGATATAATATGACCATAAATAAAAGCAAAACCAAAGTCATGGTTGTGAAGAATAAGAATGACATTAGCTTATATGCATCCATTGACAGAGTAGTTCTCAGCAGTGTCAAGCAATTTAAGTACCTGGGCAGCACAATAACAGAATACAATAGCTCAGCGATTGAAATAAACAGCCGTATCCAACAAGCCAAGGTGGCATTCAAAAAAAAAAATCCAAGATTCTGGAATCCTAAACATAAAACTAACCATCAGGAAGCAATTTCTAAAAACATGTGTGTGGAGTGTTTTATTGTACGGCTGTGAAACCTGGACTATAGCAGATAAGGAACTAAAGAAACTCGAAGCTTTCGAAATGTGGTGTTACAGAAGGATGCTACGGATCAGCTGGAGGGACCATGTGACAAATGAAAGAGTGCTAGACGCTATCGGGGAAGAAAGACAGTTAGTAGCCCAGATACGAATCAGGAGAACGAAATGGATGGGGCATTTGCTAAGGCACGAAAATCTGGTACACACTATTATCGAGGGCACAGTAGAGGGAAATAACCGAAGAGGACGGCCGAAGAAGGAATTCATGGATCAAGTAAAAGAAGACGCAGGAGCAATATCATATCAAAACTGAAGAGGAAGATCGAGGACCGAGTAAACTGGAGGACGATATGCAGGGAGTTGCTGCCAACCAATCGCTAAGATTGTAACCTTAAGAAGAAGAAATCATCTCAGCACAGTTATATATCACATAAGCCTAATTATTTCAACTGTGCGCCCACATGGGTTTGCTTACCTACAATTTCCTGCTTAACAACAACTTCAGCCATTACATCAGACTCCTCCCCGTTAGAATCTGAAACAAGAGAATTATTATATAGAGCAATATTTGCAATCAAGCTGGTCCAAATGAGATTTTCTCCAGTGACTTCGTGGAAGCGAAGCGTTATAAAATTAATTTAAGTATCCAATATTATTAATTTTAATAAGGCCCTTATCGGAGTTCCCCTCTGTCCCCCAACACCACTCTTTTTTCCGTTATATATGATTTACTGCACAAAATTGGGTTTAATGGTGAAAGTTCGAATACAGTTGTCGTAAACGAACAAACAGGGTAGTGAGATACAAGCCTCAGAAATGAATTTTAAGAGAAAATAAAAAATATTACGGTCCTTGACCAGCCAAGGCCGGATCGACCGTGTCACAAATTGCAATGCAATTGCCAATTAAAAAAAATAGCCACCCGAAAGAGTGTTGTGCGATGGCGGGGTGGGTTCACTCACACCATCTGTTCCTAGGGTGAAACTCAACCAAAGTTATACAGGGTGTGTCAGTAAGCTAACCATTTGTATATACTCTAAAACATTTCGTATCCAATTGCCTCACTGATAATGGCAACTAATTGTACAACTGGTGAGGCGCCACCTAGGCATATCAAAACCTTCTGTCGAGCGTGTGTTATATTAGTGTACAGAGTGCCCCTAGATGGTAGTCCAGGACTGATGATGGAGTTATAGTTTATACTATCTTCAATATTCCTGAGTTGTCAACAACAAAAGGGGTTTATTTACCTTCATCTTCTTCGTTCCAGCTTACTTTTCTGATTCTTTTTCTCTTCTTACCTACAATAAATTAACAGAAAATTGTACAGCTATGGTATTACAATATTTGTATTGTATTGTATTATTATTGTAGAATCCAGGATGATATTATGTATGTAATTACACTGTATTGTACTACTTTTTAGAATTACTCGTTGACTAAATATTGGCTGAACACGAACTTCAAACATAGGGATGGCTATCAACATAAAAAACGTACCCTTGTGCAAGCCGGAACGTTTGGCCATAGCTGATTTTAAGCTAGCACTTTCCGCCAACCTATAAAGCAAAGATTGCATTAATTAAAAGTTGCTGACAGTAACAGTAGCTTTTTCTTAATATCGCGGTTTTACCGGAGTAATTCCTCCCGATTCGTAAATTCATATTGTTCTACATGACTCAAAAATCAAAATATATATTAGCCCTGTTATTTTTTTTCTTTCGGAGCTGTAGTGTAAAGGAGATAGCCTACCTGCGTAATCGCCTCTTCCTACGACGGGACACTATTAAATATAGCGCTAGTAATGCAAGGAAATCATCATCAACCTCACTCATGCTTGCTATTTTAACGTCTATTTAAATCAAATATAAAATTAATACGATCTAAGATACAAGTATGCTGTAAACGGAAGCTGTACAGTGTATGCGGAAGCCGGAAACCCATGAAATATTGAAAATTGAAATGTTAAATGTTTGAACTTTGTTATTTGTATTGTTTGTATTTTCATTATCACTGAATTATGTTCATTATGCAATATCTATCACCACGTAGAGTCGTAGACTTCTAAAAAATAAAAATATCCAATCTGATGACACGATTTGAGTGACCTTGATGGACCGACGCCGGACGCCAAAGCCGCGTCGACTACTCGACAACAGACGACTCGAGTCTCGACTCACCACTGTCGAACATGTGTCGAACTGTCCGCTGTCGACACGTTTCCGTTTGTTAATTTGTTATTGTTATTCAGTTATTGTCGCCTGTCGGTCTCGGATCGGTTGTCGGTTGTGTGATGTGTGAATTTATACAATATATACATTGTTATAATGTTTATTAGTAGTAGTACATTGTATTCAATAGCAGAAATTTGATCTTGAAGGTTTAAACGTCTTGATGTAATTAAGTTGATGTTGGATTCCCAGGAAAAGGTGCTATATTGACATGCACGTGCAGATTTTATTGTTGTTGTGGTTGTCTGTGAGTATAAGTAGCGTAGGGACGCTAATTGGTCTCTCCATATGTATCACATAATATAATCACAGTTTAACTTTAGTCTATGCACTAACGAACTATTTCGCGCAGGGCCAAACGAAAGGCTCCTATCGAATCCGTCTCATCTATTATAATCTACAAGTTGTTGTTGTATTCCCAAGTAGCGCTTGCGCTAATGTTCAGTTCTTCTGTTGTACTATTGTACACACTTTTACTATATCACTATGTCACATGTTTTCCATCAATTTAGTTTTTAATTTAGCTCGAAATATAGAAATATTTTGCGATGTTCTTATTGACGGTTCTATTTTATAATACTCTGCCACGCCTTTATGATACACTGAATTTATTCCTAAGTTCGTTCTTCTGTAATTTCTGTGCAGGTTGTTCATACTTCTTGTTCCATACTTATGTATGTCACTATTTTTCTCCATTTCCGTAGTCATGTACTCCGGGAGGTTTCCTTTCTCAAGTTTATATACAAAAGACATTGTGTCTAAGTACACACAATCCTGAAACTTGAGCATATTGGCCGCTCGGTGCAAGTCAACGATGTGGGCATCCTCTTGTTCATCCAGTATGGCTCGCAATGCTTTGTTTATTAATATCTGTATATCATTTATTATTTTCTGTGGGGCATAATTAAACATTGTACTGCAGTATTGAAGGTGAGGTTTAAGAAGACCATTAAACATAGCCATTTTCGCGCTTCTTGTTAGACAATGTCTCATTCTCCTCATAATTGACGTTTTTTTATTTACTTTTTCAATGGTCTTTTGAAAATGTTTCTTAAAATTTAACTTGTCATCCACTATCACTCCAAGATACTTAATGTCCGAAACCTTATCTATTTCTTCATCACCAATTTTAACGTTCAAATTTATTTGTTGTGTGTTATTACATCTATTTATCAACATGAATTTGGTCTTTCCAATGTTTAAACTTAGTTTGTTCATATTTAGCCATTCATATACAGCTCTCAGGTCTTCATTTATCCTTCGAAAGCCTTCTTCTAAAGAGTCTGTTTCTATGTATATTAACGTATCATCCGCAAACAACATGATTTTACAATATTTCAGACATTGCGGTAATTCATTGATAAATAATATGAATAAGAGCGGTCCAAGTTTACTGCCTTGTGGGACTCCAAATTTATTCTCTATATCAGGTGATTCTTTTTTTCCAATCTTGGTTTTCTGTTTGCGCCCTTTGAGGTATTCAACTTCTGTGCTTCACCACGTATGCCAATATATTCCAGCTTCTGAATTAGTATTCTCCGGTCAATTGTCTCAAACGCTCTACGGAGATCAAGGAATACTGTAATGACTTTTTTCTTATTTTCCACCGCGATAACCCAGTCATTTATGACACAGCTAAGAGCAGTTTCAGTCGAATGTTTAGTTCTGAATCCTGATTGATATTTACTTAAAATTGAATTTTCATCTACAAACTTAAGTATTTGTTTCTTTATAACTGCTTCTAGTATCTTTTCCGTTGCAGGAAGTACATTTATTGGACGAAATTCATCCATAGAGGATGGTTTTTTAACTTTCGGCACCGGTGTTATTCTAGAAATTTTTAACTGCATTGGTATATCACAATTTTGAATTGATTTCGTAACTATGTGTTCAATTACAGGTCCAATTTTTGTCCACATTTTTTTAATGACGAAGGCATTAGGTTGCATAGAATCTTTTCCTTTTATAGTCTTAGCTATGTCCCATAGCTCCTCCGAGTTTGGTACCGTAAACGATGTCAACTGCGTCTCTTTCATAAGCAAAATATTAACATTCTTTGATGGGGATTTTTTCCCTTATAAAAAATTTATAAAAAATTTGTTGAGTTTTTCAGACGCATTTTCACAATCTACGACGTAATATGCTATTTCCACTATTTACACTATTTACACTGTTTTCTTTTTTTACATTTAGTGCGTCTTTAATTACTTTCCATAACTTCCTTCCATCATGTCCACATTCTTCAATTTTTTGTTTAAAATAATCATTCTTTCTACGCCTTAGTATAGCTACAAATTTATTCCTTGACATCTTAAATGTTTCCCATTTTGTATTCAATTCCACTTGGGTTGCATGGCCATTATTAAATGCCTCTTTCATTGCTCGAAAATTTCTATAATCAGTAATTTTATTATTTCTTGCTTCTACGACTTCTGTAGTGAAATATTTGCTGTATTGTTTCTTTCTTATGTTGACATCTGGTCCTCTGGACATTTCAATTGCACTTTCCACTATCTCCGACATATTACTGTAACACTTATCTAAATCCTCCAACATCACTTTATTGTCCTTTAGTTTATCTTTTATCCTATTTTCACATACATCCCAGTCAACCGGCCCTGGGAATGTTATTTTGACATGAGATGTTTGCATAACTCCTATGTTCACAAGTATTGAGTCATGATCTGTTACACTTATTTTCAGTACATTGTGTTTTAGGTCTTCATTATTAGAAAATAGCAAGTCGATCATTGTTTGTGAAGACTTTGTCACCCTCGTATTACTTGTCACTAGCTGTTTCAAACCCATCATAGCCGCTAAAGACTTTAGTTTCTTCACATTTATGTCAACATCTAGGCAATTCCAATTTAAGTTAAAATCACCAATTAGGATTATATTCCTATGGCTATCTCTCATCTGATCTTGCAGTTTTCCCATTAATATCTCAATTTGTTCCAGACATGACTTTGGTGATGAAGATGGTGATCTGTATATTAAACTTATTGTTTGTTTCTCTTTTCCCAATTTCACATCAACTGTCAGTATCCATACAACAAAGTCGATTTTTACTATATCTATTATTTTATATTCAATGTCGTTTTTTATGTATAGTAACACACCCCCAGTGTGTGCAGAATTTGATTGTAAGTTTATTTCACAGTATCCGTCTAAGTGAATTTCAGAATCATCGACATCATCAGTCAGGTGCGTCTCCACCAGTCCAATAATATTGGGTTTGTATTCTACTATTTCGTTATATACATCCAACGGGCTTTTATTGTTTAGTCCAGCTACATTCGTATAAAATATTCTACATTCCATGTACTTATTGATATTTAGCATTGATTAATTCTGCTCCTTATTGACATTTCCACATCTCTCCTTGCTTTACATTCTTTCGCAGTTGAACCATGATCAGTGTCGTAATCTGTGCCAAATTTTTCGTTCTTCCATACACAATTAATGCATTTAAGGTTCTGCAAACACTCATTTAATGTACATGTATGCGGGCCTCCGCATTTAAAGCAAGCTTTAAAATTCTCACTCTCATTACAATACTTGGTGGAATGCCCCAACTTCAGACATTTAGTACATTGTCTTATGTTAGTGTATTCAAAAAATTGACAACTTTGAGAGCCAATATATACTTTCTCTTTGTTCATGAGTTTCCTATTTGAAACTGGATCTAGCGCTATAATTGCTGTCCATACGCTATAATTGTAGCCTGCACTACTTTTCTTTTTAACCTCATATCTTGTCAAAAGTTCAACATTTGCTTCTTCTGCCAAATCATTTTGTGTTTTTATTATCTTAATCAAGTCTTTTTCTTCATAATATCCTTTCTGAAGTAACGAATTCCTTCCTATCTCCAGTGTCCTATGTTGTAGAGTGAATTCGTTCCTTTCTCTGGTGTTGTACCGATGATTGTCCGAGAATCGTTTTAGTTTTAGTCCTTGTTTGATTTTATGTATAAACGTTAGGGCGTCGGTCGTCGGTCCAGACGATATGATCCTCTGATTGCCGCCCGAGTTCTCTTAGCATTTGGGAGATCGGGGTATCATAACTAGATTTCAATGTCACTGTCATTGCTTGATTTATTATAATTTGTAAGTCCTTGACTGTTGACCCTTCCATATAGAATAGTGTCGAACAATATGAGCCTTTATGATAATTTAACTCACTAATAATTTCAGATTTGATTTTTAATCTAATGCTGGAAAGGTAAGCAGGTGTTACAGTTTCGGACACTCGTTGCAAATAGTGGCGAGTAGAATGAAGAATCTTAGCATGGTCGGTTGCTATAACTTGTTACACCTATAACAATTCAAATTATGTGAGGTGCTCTACAAGCAGAGAGAAATACTATAACCAGCACGGATGAATGTATCAAACTCTTACACGTTCCAATTAATGTTTTCGTGGAAACTACATATCTCTTGTCTCAATTCTAGCTTCTGTCTGTGGTTCAGAAAGTAATGCTGATACTAAAGTAACAATTCGAAGTATTTTCCATTTGAATAGTTTGACGTCATGCCGAATTTTAAATCAACAAATTATGACTGTCATATGCCGCTTTCTCACTCTACTATGGTTATTTGACTGAGTTAGTAGTTGTAAGTATTTAGCATCTTAGCCGAATTCATATATCGACATAGAATAGGGTTCAGTTCAGTTATGCTGAGGATCGACAAAGATGGAGGGAAATTGTCAGAGCGGCCAAAAGTCCCACTGCTGGGCTGATCGCGCCTAATTAAGTCAAGTCAGTTAAATGTTCTTATCTGGCCGTTGTGGCAAGTTGTTCCAGTTTTACTATTTCTAGGCTTCGTCAAAAAACAATATTATGTACACCCCTCATGAAGTACTAAAGTAGTCTGTTATCAGCGGTCAAACTATTAGAAATTACCCATTGGGTACCCTGTCATGTGATTATATTGTACCAAACAACAGAGCTGTGGAATACAGATTACAGATGCCAGATGGGCACTGGGCAGCCAAAGAGGCTTCAACCATGTTGTATATTTGTGGGTATTATACTTGATAATGTAATAATTATAGGACACGTACTCCATAGTTTAATAACTGCTCATTCCATAAAATCTCCATGGTAACGACTAACGAGAATCGATACGAAACATTTGAAAAGGCTACTACAATTCGCCCCCCCCCCCTTAAGAAAAATTCAACACAGTCTTGAAGGTGGCTAGGTTTCCTTGCGATGCGCCCTGTTCTTCGCTCGTTTTGGTTAAGGTTGACATCATTGCCAGGCAGTAGAAACAAGGCTATTTTACATTAAAAAACACTTCAACCACTGAAAACATCAAGACAGAAAATCCAGAAAACCTCTTCAAACCTTACACTTTAGGCGTTCCAAATATGTACTTCACAGTGTTGACTGGACAATCCACGACCTGATTGTTCGCATCCATCCAAACACCAGTACCTTCGTATTCTTCTTCCTTGAATATCTTGAACTCTGACTGCATTTGCTGCATCAAGTTGTTTCCTGAAGGTTTCATTCTTTCATAACCCCATGTGCGACTGCGGAGCCCTGCAGGACGATCGGCATCTTCTGATATGTCCAAGGATGAGCTGCCCTATCACGCAAGGGGACTTGGACCAGGGAACTGACAAGGCCATCCAGGCCGCAATTTTCTGGCGGAACGTGTCCTGATGGCCCGGACACGTAAACTAACTAATTGCCAGGCATTTCAATTCGTTGCTCGTTATCTCGCTGTTCCCCATGCTCTTGGCTAAAATCTTGTGTATCTTCTGTCTGCTCATCGAGAGGTTTCTGCAAGTACGGTTGCTCGTTGTGATCTGGCTCTCTGCCAACAGGTATTTCGAAAAACTGTTCCTCGCGGTTGATTTTAGATGGTAGAGGCTTGTCTGCCTTTGTTTTAGCTGGCTGTTCCGCGAAGGTGACGGATCTTGCAGTTCCATGCATTTGAAGAGGAAATTATCTTGTGCGATCTCTGTCTTGTTCCCATAGAATTTTTTGTAAAACAGCATCATATCTGCAATAGTAAGGCTCTTGCATTGAAAGCACCGATGAGTTGTGACCGGAAGTTGCATTTTTGGAGCTCTGGTTTCCAAGTACCTAGAAAATAGGACAAAATTCAACTGAATAAATCTATTAAATAATGCTTTATGAAACATTCAATTTGGCCATCTAAGAAAAGCCACAACAAAATTTTCATATAAAAGCACATACTGTACATTAAATAGCTATGTTTAATATAGCAGTGGCCAGTGTCATTGCGCAACGTTGTAATTTTTGGCACCAGTGTACAGTAATAATGATGTACAGCTTCGTCAAAAGATACATGGACAATTAATAAACACTGTAGTCCGCTCAGTACAAAAAACAGCCTGCCAATCGAAATAAGCAGACTGGCATCCCTATGCTTATACATAGGATGCAATATTTCAGGGCTTTGTGATTTTTTTCAATGAAATCACAGGATCGAAGTTACAAAATATTTGCGTCCCACTTTCGCCTTTTGGCCACTTGGTTGCGCTTGGTTGTTTCCCGCACAAATTTAAAAATTGAAATGTAGTAGTCAATATCAATTTAATGTGTCATTTCATATTAATCCATCCATAATGACCCAAATTTAATGAAACCAATAGTTTTTTGTATCAATCGCACACCTAGGCCTATCTACAGTACAATGGTCAATGAATATTCCAAAAAAAAAAAAAAAAAAAATACTCGTGGTATACTACGCAGGATTGTATCAATTGATGGAAGTATCCCACACAATACTTCAAATTATGTTCCAACATGAGTTTAGAAAGAGTAGGTACTTTACGTTACGACAAGTATTCATTTTTGCTTAGAAAAAATGCTTAAATCATTAGGAAAACATTGAATAATTCAATAATATTATTTTTATTAAGCAAAAGTTCCCAATTTTTTCATTGGCTTCAGAAGTGCCATGTAATAAAGCATTACATGACACCTTCATTCACGCAATAAAAACGAAATTTCATTTTTTTTGCGACATGGCACTTGACATTCACTTGTGTCTTCAATTGATTATTATTACATGAACTAAATAACGCCGTTGACTATGCATAACCACGTAAGTGACTTTTCTCTACTTTTGCAGGAGGGAGAAAAACTAATGCGCATTTAATATTTGTGAGAACCCCAATTACATAACTTTTTATGTT
This sequence comes from Psococerastis gibbosa, assembly GCA_963971405.1. Lineage (NCBI taxonomy): Eukaryota > Metazoa > Arthropoda > Insecta > Psocodea > Psocidae > Psococerastis > Psococerastis gibbosa. The sequence continues at coordinate 48,193,888 of OZ020487.1, forward strand.
TCGTTTAGTAATTTACATTAAGCTTCACAAAGATTTTTTTTCTGTTTTTACCTGTTATATTTTAAATAAATCACTTACGCGAATTTGCTTCCTTCATATACACGGTTTTATCGGGACATTTTTTCACTTTTACTTTGGTAGGCTATGAAGACAATGCCCTCCAACGCATGATGGTGACTGAACTGTGGTTAAAAAAAATTATCTCTCGAACAAGACCACAAGCATTCCGCCACCATATCAACTGACCAAATGGCGCGCATTACAAATAAGGAAATATGTTGCCGCACTCTGTATAAGCCTAAAAAACTTCCAAATACAAATTCAAATAACAGGTCACGTTTGTGTTTTGGAAAATAGTGCACTTCCATATTGAGTTAGTTTTCGTGATTTGAGTGATGAAATCTTTTTCTTTATTTCCGTCATATACAATTTTTTCATAAGATCTTGCTCAATGGAAATTAAAGACAGATAATTAATCATAGACTGAGTCATGCATGTTCTTTTTTCGTTTAAAATCTGCTTTAATTTGGAAAAGCTTCTCTCACCAGTGCAATTCGTTACCATCAGGCTGAGAAAAAGTTTCAAACAGATGTCAACATTTGGAAATGTTGATTGTAAGCCGTTGTCTTTTATTGCTGGGTACATTAAGAGTTCGGAAACCGGCTTCTTATCCATTTTCTATTTAGCCTCATTGTCCCACTCACTCGGTTCACTCAAAAAGTCTTCAATGAAGCCACGAAATAGCCCAATTTCTGATACAAAATCATTGTTCAAGTCTTCTGGTTAGGCAGCTATTAATTCCGTAGCTTTCTTCTTCAGATCCTCATCTGCGATCGTTTTAAACTTGCGCAAAAACCCAAATGTTTATTTAAGCTTTTTGTAAGCTTCATGCCGCTTTTTAAAGGCATTAGAAGCTGAGTCAATAATAAAAATAAAAGAATCCGGTACAATTAGTATCGCCAGTAGCTACTGCTACTAGATACTGTTAAGACAATGTCGTCCACTTTAACTTTGTCTCTTGCGGTTGGTTGTCTTGTATGAATAAGTTCTCCCATGTATTCTATATGGGTCATTCTTTTTTTTATTGCCTAATGAAGTAAATTATTTGTAATTTTTTTAACTACATTTAAATAAATATTCGCACCTGGCATTAATTAGATATACCATCTTAGGTGTCTTTATCATACGTCACTCGTGTTCATTTTCAAGTTTAACATTGCTAGAAATATTTTTACTCCAAACGGCCCTCTGAAGCGTCACAAGTGTTACTGGACAATTATCGATTGGTCTGCTATTCGTAAAAATGTATATTAAATTTTCTTTCAGCCTGGCTTAAAATTTAGTGTGTCCTGAACGGTTATTAAATAACTTGCACACCTTCTTCATTATTTTGCTTAAGCCTACAGGGAAGTTAAGGTCACAAGTGTTACTTTGGGACTGGTCGAAAACATCAACATCAAGGAAAACAGATTTCTGGAGCCATCTCCCTACGCTATTTTCATTACATATTGCAGAAACAGTGAATAGGAAATCACTCAGCTCGATTTTTAGATTTAATGCGTCTTTCTTTTGAAATAGCTTACAATTTTTGCAGCAATAACACTTGTGACTATTTTATTGTCACTAGTGTTACCACAACTCAGATTCGAATAAAAAAAATTATCAGCTGGAAATAATAACTTTATTTTTCCTTTACATTAATTTCCTCATCAAACTCATAGAACATTCTTTTGCCCTTCATCTTCAGCTCCGGCGCTTTAAGAATTTGAATGATGTCATCGTATCTTACATACGCTATGTCCTTTTCATTAACTGTGAAGGTGGAACGGTTGTCGGTCATGGCAGACAAAAACATTACAAGGACTTCACCTTCTTCGTCATCAAACTCTTCCTGCACTACAGCCGCATATGTAAACTCTCGGCTTTTCCTTCCCTTGCCGCTCTTTACTTTGACAAGAAGAAAAGTTCCCACAGATATATTTTTTATGTGGACTTCATGGGGTTCGAGACACTTCAGGGAAGTACCCGCAACTGCTGCACACTCAGGCATTGTTAACTCCGGTTCAGAGAGCAAGTTGGCTACCTTCATGTCGACGCCGCTACTGCATTTGCAAAATTGTCCTTTCACCCACTTATTTTCTTTGCAAAAACAACCTACATCGCGGTACCAGATTTCGTTGGTACTTTTGTACACAATTTGATGCAGGTCCGCAGTTCCTTTAACGGGTGTCAAAGAAGGAATATTTTGCGGTGTAATATTTTCGACTAAAAAATATGTAATTCGCGACTCACATTCTTTCATAGCCTTGAAGAAATCTACTGCATTGTTTATATCGGCCCCATGGGCCACTATGGCGTCTGCTCGCCTTTTCACAGCACCCCCAATGCCATCTGCTTCCCCCTTCCCGTGGCCGCTTTCAAAGAACGTCCAAGTACATGTATGAAATTTGTATTTTTTTAAATTTGCGCACATTAAGTAGAAATTAATTTTTTGGCGATATTGGGAAAATGGACCGTCAGAAAAAAAGTGCATGACATGTATTTTCAACTCATCTCTTACGTAGCTCAAGATAGGATGTAAATGAGCCCAAATGGCATTAGGGGTGTGCTCAAGGTTCGCAGATATGGTACAAAATGATTTTTTCCCCGCTGAAGTGAAGAGGACAGAAGTATGTAACGCTACCTGCTCTCGGCAGCCCCCGAAGTGAAAGCTCTGAATCTCCACTGCCTTTTTGCAGTTGTAGTTCTCTGAGAAATCCATTAACAGAACAGCCTCATAGTCGTTGCTTTCTACGTTCTGAATACAATCCTCAAACGCACGTCGCTGTTGTTGCATGTTGAATGCATGCCTCTTGAATCGTGGGGTCATCTTATCCAATACCGCGATAAGTTCCATTAAAGACCCGTAGTGTTTAACGGTACCTACAATTTTTGATTTTTTGATTTCGGTTCCTTTTACATATTGCTTTTCGAGGTATTCCCACTGAAGCCACGAAACCGTATTACTTGAAGTTAGCACGTTCTGCAGACGAAATTTTTGGTCCTTGCAAATAATGCACTTAGAGTACATGCATTCCGCCGAGAGACTGTTGCACACGAGGGTTTCCAAATATTCTCTGGATGAGGAGCTCCCCAATGCACCAATTTGCTTGAGCTTTCGTAATATAAGGAAAATGTTTTCATGTAAGACACACCTGCATGTATCTCTTTTTCCGACTTTTGGCTCCATTACATAAAAAGGTCTGTATTTGGTGAACGTGGCATAAGACACAGCCTTATTCTCTAAGTTATATTTCAAATGCAGTTCTTTCATTGTCGCATTCATGATTCTTATCTGCTTTTTTATCTTTTTTCTAGTAATAGTCTCCTTTTTGCCTGCAGTGCAAAAACTTTCTTTTTCGTAAAAGTGGCGAATGCTCTCTTGGTGCTCGCGATTTTTTGTAAGTCCGGATTGAACAATTCTCTTCCTGTCCTGCAATCCGAGGGCCCTCCCCACAGCCCCTTTCATTTTATATTTTTTGACAATAGCATTTGTAGCTATTAACCCAATTATTTTTTTCTGTGCAGCAGGGGATGCCTCGTATGTGGTCGTCAGAGACTCCTTCAGTACATTAAACTCAAAAAGTTGTCTTTTTACACGAGGATTTGTTATTTTGGCTTCTTTAGCTAACTTATTGGTCTTCGACTGAGGGGTAAGATTGTGTTTCTTTTTCTTCAGCAGTCGCTCAGCGCGCTTCCTGTACATGTCCGAAGACCTGCTCATTATTGCCAGTTGACTCTTTAACACTTCTAATTCATTTTCAAGTCTCTTATTATCCCTGTATAATTTTGAGCGGTTCCGGAGAATCGTTTTCCGGCCTCTCGAAGATGACGGAGGAGTATCTAATTCAGAATCAGGTGGAGTGTTACCTAACACACCATTAGTTGCTTTTTGACGTCTTCTTGATTCTGCTTTCCGTTCCTTCCACGCTTTTCGTTGCATACATTTTTCTTTCGTGCTTAAGTCTTTTATCTTCTTTTGCTTAGCATTTCTCAACTTGTGTTTAGCCTTGTAAGCTTCATCTCGTGCAGGGTCGCTTTTACGCTTCTCACGGTACATCTTCTGCTTTTCTTTATTTGACAACGGTGGCATTCTAGAAAAATAATTCAAATATTAGTTATTGGAGCAGCAAGAAAGTCCTAAGTGTTACTATTTGTCACAAGTGTTACTAATTTTAAAGTAACACTTGTGACCAATAACACTTGTGACATATTATGTTCTAGCCATTCCCTCCAAACGAGATGCTAACGGTGACCATGTCAGGTTATGGTGATGCTAAGTAATCCTCTTTCCATAACTAATTAAATCGCTGCAACTGTCAAATTCTCTATAAAACTGTTCAAAAATACTGTAACACTTGTGACTTCAAATAAAAACACGCTGCAATTTCTACTACTTACCTTAAAATTTAAAAGAATAGTGTTTAAATACTCTCTTTATCACTGTTTTGGTAGTTTGCCGATCCAATATGGCTGCTCATTCTGCTGCCACTGCGCGTTTCCCGGCATTTTTCAAAAATTCTCAGACAGTAACACTTGGGACATAACACTTGTGACTGCAATAGCGGACATAGAGAAAAGGTCCACTGGAGTCCGGTCCGTTTTGAAAACGAAAACGAGTATGCTGTATATATACTAAATGTGTTCTATAAGTTGCATTATCAACGGAATCAGTTAAATAATTGTCACATTTTCTACAATTTTCCACATTTGAAGCTAGAAAATGTCCCCATGGACAGTTTCAGACAAGCCGTTTTGTTAGTTATAGACTAAAAAATTTGCCTATAGTACGGTCACCGAAACAGTTGCATACTGTCTAAATGTAGTTAAACTAGTATAGTTTTAAACTTTCACTTAAAATTTGAAAAAAAGACTGTCTTAGTTGGCTAAATGGGCGATTGTAAGCTTCGGACAAGGATCGGCAAGATTTTTTAGAATGACCCCTATGCAGAAACGCTACTTCAAATGTTTTCGCATTTCTGGAGAGTATTGTAAGCGATTGGTCAGGTATTTCGTCAATTTCATCCACGTCTGGGTTGCGTTGTTTTAGTATGTAAGTGTAAGTCTTTTATAAAATGCCCCGGCGTAAGAGGGTATAATTCCTGGATATCATCATAAACGTAATGGGTCTGGCGTTGACGAACGCTTCACACTCACATAAGCAAGTATGGAGTTCCTCTGCGGTTAGGAAAGCGGTTACAAGTACCTTTCTTAAAACTCTCTTGATGACTCCTACTAACCTCCCCCAAAAGCCTCCCCACCATGGGGTTGAAGGTGGGATGTGTCTCCACTCAATGCTCGGAAATGAAGTGTAGCATTTAAAAGAAACGGACTTCACGAACAGCCAAATGGAACACGACACAGTTGAAACTTAATCACGTCGCCTGTTTTTTGATCTTGCCAAGGAAATCTAAGCACGTTATTGTGTTCTTTGGTCACTTTAATTTGCAAGAACGCACTTTTTATATCGGCTGTACATCCCACTGCTTTTGCTCTTCTTCTTGCACTCGAGTCGAAAATAGGGCGTATTTTAGTTGTTGCCCTATCCATTTTTATAGTACCACTGGGCGATGTGGTAAATAATGACATACTAATAAACATTAAAATATACTGGTAGAATTTTGAAATATAATAAGAATTTTAATTAATGTGTCTACATCTGAGGGAGAAAAATTGAAAACTCACCAAAAATATTAATTTGTCAATTTGAATTTCCCGCGCATTTTGTACTAATTTGTTTAAAAAAATTGAATAAACCCCGGTATTATAATAATCCTAAATCACCATGATCGGGCTGCAGGAGTAATTCCGATTGACAGGGTGGTCGCATCGTAATTCCGGATACCCACGGAAAAGGATTTTGATTTGTACTTTACCATGTATGCCTAAGATGACAAATCTGACTTGATTGACACCGTCTAACTTTTTCAACCCATGCAAGTGGCAAGTAAAAGACTGCATGATATTAAAAGAATCCTGCACATTAAGTTCCTTTGTTCCCAAATCCAGAAATTATGTTTGGAAAATTTCTGAATTCATCAGAAATTGCAAAGGTTTCTTTTTCCCTCGTTGGTAGAATGCCGGATTGAAATCGCAACCAGTGAACACATGCAAATTTGGGAACATCTTCGAAATTTTTGGGCTTAATTTTTTTGTAAAGAGCGGATACTTCGATGCATCAGCGTGCATTGCCAATTCCGAGATCCAGCCAGACTGGCTTCTGCTGGTGTTCCATATTCGCTAACATATGGCCACTAAATATACCATTATCAGAAGTTCTGTTAGTAGTAGTAGTAGAGTCTTCATTTTGTTGGCAAGCAAGAAATGCTATCTTCTTATCCGTTTCTTCGTGATCAGGGGGCAATGATTTGAAGAAATGATACGTATTAGAACAGAGTCGTTTTATTAATTCAATCCCAAGACAAATCAGTCATATTATCGATCTAAGTCACACCACCTCGGCTTCCTCTTTTCATGGTCCCTTCTTCTGGCCAAATCTCTTTCACAACATCCTTCTTTTCTCAGTTAGTCCTGTCCAGTCCTGGAAATTACTAGCACTATCCCTTTCACTACTTGTGGTCCTAGACCTTACCAATTACCGGTTCCGACTATATGTCTTCCTTTTACAGTACTCCCAATAGGATCGAGGCTCAGGACACTTACCTTTTATTATACCTTGTATGAATTCACCCTTGGGTTGCAACTGTATCCACACCTCTGATGCTATGGGAAAGTCACATAATTTTCAAGTTCCCCGGTCATACCACTTTTTAATCTGCTTATTTTTTGTATCGGGATACTCGAGGGTCGGAGTCTTTCCTCCAGTACAGGCGGGACATTAATAACTCCGCCGGAGACCGGTTTTTTTTCTTTAGTTGTGTTTCTAAATTGTATGAGGCCCGAACGGTTGCCTCCATTCAAAGATGGAAAATATGAGTTAGTCCTAATATGACTTGTGTTCCATTCTTTTATCAAATTTCCAAATTCACTCGAAGCAAATGGCAGCCCACCATCCATCATGAGCAGTAATAGGCATGTCATATGCGTTATTCAGTGCCGTTGCGTTTACATAGATTAGATCGTAAAACGCAATTTCCAATGTGTCCAACCTTCTGTAATGTTAGTGGATAACAAACTTGAACGGCTTTGACATAGTTAATGGCTTCATCCAACGTTAGGTCGTGTTGCGCAGTAGAGACTCTTTTATGTTCATATAATTATGTCCAGTAACCAAAACACACAATAACATCTCATTATCCAAAGCACCACAATCGCAGTCTCGCACAAGTCTTTTTAGTTCCACCAAGTAATGTTCAAAACTGTCATTATCTCTGTACATTCTGGTCATAAACGTATAGTGATTAAAAAGTACCCTCTTCTTGGGCAAGTAGAAAGTGTCAAACTTTTTAATTACGGTATCAAACTGGTACACTTCTCTTTGTCACTAACCAACACGAAACTGTCAAACCCTCTACGCCCACTTACAATAATAATGAAAGAATGTATTGCAACCAACAGACCACAGCTCCAATTTAGGTTACATTACAAATCTTGCAAACTAACATTCAATCAATTTTGTCTAGTATCATTGTCTTAAACGCACTGAGAGAAATTGCTAAAGGGTCAATTTCCAAGTAAGGGCCTAGTAGCCTAGGGATTCTGCATAGTTGAGGCTCGTCAGTGTCATGTAAAAATAAACTCTTTAAGCGAGAATTTGCCGCGCTAACTCTAAAATGTACCCCCGATAAATAAATCAGGGCAGTCAATAAAACCATTAAGTACCTAACCTAAAACCAAAAATACAGTCGTTAATTTTCCTCCTGGAGACTAATGATTTAATGTCAAATTCTAGTAGCAACTGATTAGTGGACACTGCGTGATGCACATAGTGCATACGTTGGCTGAGCACGCCTGTGATCCGTAGTTTGATGAGGGACTGTCAGTTTGTCCACTCACTCCCGTTTTCACATCACTGTTATCCATGCTACGATAAGTAATTGCCACCACTTTTACTGTTAATTTCGCTGTTTTCCACTCAGCACCATGGTTTGAAGTAATTATACGATTTAGAACAGAGTCTGTTTTATTAATTCAATCCCAACACAAATCCGCCATATTATCTATCTAAGTCACACCACCTCGGCTTCCTCCTGCCACGGTCCTGCTTTTTTCACAACAGGCAAGACAGACTCATAATTAATGATGCGTGTTACTTTATTATCAGTGACAGAATATTCATAACACAAATCATGTAGGGTAAAGTAGGTAGTTATTGGCACCCATAAAAATTTATTTGACTTTAAAGAACTACCACATTTTAAGTTTTCATTTCACAGTCATTTTTTATGTTTCATACCTTTAGGAACCTTTCTTTTTTCGGCAACTGATTCTATTTTCAGATTTCCTTTCCTATTTGTTGGTGAAAAAAAAAATGTGGAAAATAGTGCTTTGCTGGGGTTATTGGCATACAAATCTCAGTTATTGGTATCCCTTTAAGGTAGTTATTGGCAGTATTCAGAGAATTACTACTTAAACCTAAACCCCTCTTTTAACTGGGTTGGGACAAGAAGTTTAATAGAAAAAACATTTAAAAGATAAGAAAAATCAAGTCTATATTGACAACATCTCAGAAACATCATACACACCTCTCGCATTTTTCAGTTTCGGAGGATCTATTTTTTTAATAACAGTACGACAATTGGTCTTTTCTGTCAGGAAATTTCCAAAAATCGCCATACTTTTCCATCACGCTGACATTGATTTCTTGTTTCCCTACCTTCTCAACAATACCTGGGTATATTTTACCTTCATAGCGGACTAAGACATAGGAATTAATTTCGAATTCTTCATTACCAACTGTAGGCGATTCATTGTCAATGTCACTTTCATTCCATTGGGAGTCTTCACCGTCATCACACAGGTTGCTGGGTACATCTGACATTTCTTCGTTGCTGCTATCACTGGTACTAGCCCTATTTCCAGCAGCTTTCTTTCTCTTACTTGCTTGCATCCTTAACTTTTCCTTTTTTCTTTTCTCCCGCTCTTCTTTCTTTTCATTCTTTGCCTTTGCATCTGCTTCTTTCTTAGCTCTCTTACATTCAAACAGCTCCTGCCACTTTGATGAAATGACAAATGGGGTCTTCTCCGTCTGACGTTTCGACTTTCGTTTTGGAGTGCCTGGATAGTGGAGAAAATTTTCTATGGCTGAACTTTCATCTGTGGAATGTGGGCTTGGTATATCAAGGTTAGGCCTAGATGTGTTTTCTTGTTCCATCTTATCTTTTGGCTTTGGTCCCTCGATGTCTGTTGATTTGTTGTTCCCTGTGGCTGAAGTTTCATCTGTGGTCAGTGTACTAGGTGTAGTGGTACCAGGAATAGGCCTTGATGTGTCTTCTTGTTCAGTAGTATCTTCTCGCCTTGGTGCCTCAATGTCTGTTGATTGCTCCCTCCCTTGCTTAAAAGCGTTGATAAGTTTTTTATGCTTCTCCTCAACCCCACAATCTTCTGCCATAACAGCCTTGAAGGTTTTGTATGTGATAGTAGCAGAATCAAGCAGACCCTCTGCATGCAAAGATGATGAATTTCGGGCACCCAGGCACAACAAATCATTAAATGCATTTGGGTTCCAGGGGTGAAGTCCTGTTTTCCTGAACCCCTTTATAATCCACTTTTCTTTCACTCGCGTAAGAGCCTTTGCCAAGACAGGTGCAAAAAACTCTTTAGTCAGTGTACCATCAACATTGCAGCGGTACCAGTCACCAACTGCAGTTTTCCATTCTGTTTTCAGTCCCTTGAAAACCGCTACATCACATGTTTGTAAAATTCTTGTCGAATTGGGGTAAAGGGCCACGAGAACTACACCTTCCTTACTGCACAGCTGACTCAGGTGATATGTGAGGTGCGTTTTGTGGCCATCCAGAAACAGCAGCACCGGCATGGTGCAGTTTTGCTTAAAGTGAGGAATGAGAACATTAGCCACATACTCATAGAACACTTCTGATGTCATCCATCCATTTTCAGACAGGCCTATTACCCACGAGCTCGGAACATTCTTTATTAGCTGGGCAGGAGGCCGTTTGTATGGATATATTACCATAGGTGGACATTGTTGTCCAGATGCTGAACATGTGAACATGACTGTTATGGACATTTTGGCATAAGATTTTTCTACTAGATTGACGTTTCGTATCCCTTTCTCGGCGATCACTTCGCCTGATTTCGGGTTCAGCAAAAACCCTGTTTCGTCACCATTGAAGATGCGGGTGGGATCATGAAGGATATCAGCAACTCCTTCATCCTTAAGGTACTGCTCCACCTGCTGGAACCAACCACGCAAATCTTCAGCAGCTGCGTACGCACTGGCAAACGTGACTGCTTCTGGCTCCCGGGTTGTCAAACATGGGTGTCTTTTCATGAAGGCCCGGTACCATGCTTCTCCCGGCATATTGTCTTTAAAAACTGTCACTCTGCCAGTTTTATCAAGAAACTTTTGGACTGATTGCTCTAGGCAAAGTTTTTTCTGGGGGAACCCCTTCCGCGCACTTTTTAGCAACCATCGTTCAAGGGCTGCTTCCTCTTCTTTGGAGAGAACTGGGGCTGGTCCCTTTCATGTTTTCTGGAAATTGTTGCTCAGCCGAAACTGAATTGTTGCTCGAGGAACGCCGAACTCTTTGGCTGCCGCTTTTTTGGACAGCAATCCATTTTTCACAGCTTCTACTGCTTTATCCAGTTTTTTTGGATCATAATTGCGGGTCTTGGGCATTTTCTAAAAATAAAATAAAAATACAGTACAGCAGTAAATTGGCATGCCTGGGCCCATGGCTGGGTTCACACAGTAATTGGCATGCTCTGTCTAGTATCTTGGCACTGGGGCCAATAACTAGTAAAAATGACTCAATCAACTTCCGGAACAGTCATTATGATGACAAGAAAAAATACAACAAAATCAAGATGCAATACACAATTAAATCAGCAAATCACAAATTCCCAGTTATTGACAGGGGTGCCAAGCACTAAAAGAGACACAACAATTTGTTGCAGTTATTGGCATGATGCTAATTAATATTTGAAAGTAATCTCTAATTATCTTTGGCATCTTGACTTCCTCTGCATGTCTTGTCACCAATGTATGCCACAACCACCTAAATTCTTAAAAAAACATTATTAAATAAAGTTAAAAAAGAATGTGTGTACTTACTTCCCTGGTCAATATTTACAACAATTCACGTTCACAGTGTTCATCCCTCACGCGAATCCACCATAATAGCGCTGGTGGTGTAGTGACGGCTTTCCAAACTAAAAATTTGGGTTAGTGGAGAAAAGAGCTATGTGTTATGGTTTCAATAAGAAGATAGATCCTAATGTCTTCCTTGATATTGACTCTTTCTGCCTTTGGTGCCAAGAACTACCTACTTCATACCCTATTATGTAAATTACGTTACTACCGATAATCGTTGCCATCTCCTGATCGGCCCAATGTTTGATAAAAAAACGTAACCATATCTTCCTTAAACTTATTATTTTTCAAATCTTACGTAAAATCAGCTGTTCTTGTTTCTTGAGGACCGGAAATATGGAATTCCTTGTCGTCTGCACTACCTCGAAGAGAATGCTCATAATCTTTGATAGAGGGTGTGAATTAGTGATCAAATACAAATGGCAACTTTACTTGTAGCGTTATTTACAAGGCATTGTAATATCTTATTTGACATGCCTCCAAAACTACGGGGCATTTCTATAAAAGTATTAAAAAAAGACATACCATCACAATGTCAAAATATCTTCGGCTTGATTCAGAGATTTCATGAATTAGAACTGGCTTATCAGTCTTGTTTAAAGAAAGAACCATCTATATAGCACAGTGTTAATGGCGTAGGAGTTATAGGAAAGTACTTTCTTCAAGTCTATCCTCGTGTCAAGAGATATAGCTAATAACCGACCGAATAAATCCCACTGCAATTTAACTTCGTGAACTTTTCCACCAATTTTCATTTTTCTTTTCTTAAGGCAAAAGTCAGCACCTTATTTTTAATAGGTGGGGAAACCGGTTTGAATTTAAATCCGTTATGAATTGATCTGACAGAAATATTTGTTATTTCTTCATGCAATGCTGATAGGCAGCCACAATACTGTGGTAAAATTACAAAATACTTTAAGGTCAACCATTATTATCAACGGTGAAGTAATACCCTTTAAACAAGATGGTGTGAAAAATCTAGGAGTTTATTTACACCCACAACTTAGCTGGTCACTCCATGTAAATGAAGCCTGTAGCAAAATTTATGAATGTTTATATCCCTTGAACAGAATTAGAAACTTTTTACCAATTAATATAAAGAAAAATATTGTTTCTACGCTTATTACCCCACTATTTGATTATTGTATCGTACTGTCATCCAGTCGCACGGATTATCTGTCTCGTCGTTTGCACCGGGCAATGAACTGTTGCATCCGATTCATTTCTAATACAAAGCGCCGCGACCATAGCCCACAGTACAAAGTACTAAATTTCCTAACCACCGACCAAAGAACACAATACCACGCACTTATGTTAATTAATGTATAAAGTAACCCACTCAAGCTCACCTTCCTACATCATACAAAATTACAGTCACAGCGCAATGGCACAACATACGAAACACCACTACATAAGACCACAAGACACAGTTATTACTGTAGATTGCTATTCGCCACTGGAAACGCCTGCCATTGGAGGTTAGGGCAGCTAGTTCACTCAGTAGCTTTAAACACATAGGCTGCCGAGGGGGTTATCGCAAGTTGTGCAAATCTAAAAAATTACGGGTGTAGGGAATTTTCCATAAAAAAAATATTAATGCATGCAAATATACGGTAAAACAATGTAATTTCAATTCATTAATGACAGTCATTGTAACATGGAAGGCACATTTGCGGCTGGTTGTCGCATGTGGGACAATAAGTCAAAATATTTTTGGACTTTTTACTTGCATCCACCCTAGAGAATTCGTTTTTTATCATTTTTTTTGTAGCAGCGGATACATCGACGCCTCACTTTTTTATCCCCCTTCATGCGGATGATCAGTTCATGGTGCTTTCCTTGCCTCTTTCTTTCAGCTACTTGTAACTCGCATTCTGGGACTGTCAACATTTCTTGAACTAGCATTTCTCTAAAAACTCTTATTTGAATTTTCTTCTTCGTTATCATTTTGTAAAGTACCCATGCGTTAACTACCGACATTTCAGTAATTAGTGAGATTGCCAGTTTTCTATACCATTTTATCCCCTTCCTTAGGGCTGGTGCATAAGAAGCCATCTGGTCCGACAGATCTATACCCATTTTCCCATTATTATAGGCAAGAATGCACTCTGGCTTCTCTGTTGCCCTTTTCTTTTTCTTCTTGACGTTAATTATGCTTTCAGTATCTTCAGCTGGTTTTCTTTTCACCGCTTGGTCCATGTCTGCAGTTTTCTCATTTTCGGTTTCTTTCTGAACCAGTTCTTCTTCCTCCTTTTCAGCTTCTTTCTCAACCATTCCTACTTTGTCACTTTGTGCATGATCAGACAATGTTGTATTATTTGCATCCTTATTCTCAGACTTTTTACTGTTGTTTACTTTTGGAGGAACCGGCAGTAGCTTAGGGGAGTGCTTGGTCGATAGCATTCGCACATCTCGTGTGTCCTTTCACTTCATCACAAGGATACCATTTTGATCTTCCGCAGACACAACTTCCCCCCTCACCAGTTTTTTCGTCATGACATCTTTAGGGTTATCTTTTCTTTTGGCCCTCAGAGTGCCAACAAGATGGGTATTTTTATCAAGCAAGTTCTTTGCTAAAGAATAGCAAGTATAAAAGTTATCGACGGTCAATGTCCTACCCTCGTGAAGTAGCCCCTCACACAATTGGAGACAGACGTTCTCGGCCAATCCTCTCTGTACCTGTCCCGACGTCAATTTACCTGCATACACATTTACTACCCTTTACCCCTTACTTTAATACCCAACCAAGGAACACAATTTGAAAAGCTTGATTCCGTATCTATGGGCCTTATTTGGAAGGTATTGCCTGAACTGTAGTCGTCCACGCCAAGGTATCAAACTCTCATCGATTACGATATTTTCCCCTGGAGTATACAAACTCCTGAAATTCTTCACAAGCGTGTCAAGAAGGCCCTGTATTTTGTAAAGACGGCCCCCGTCAACAGCAGCTATGTTATCGACGAAATAAATATTAGACAGTAAAGCCAAATATCGGTTCCTTGACATGTATTTACCAGGAACCGCTCTCTTGTAAAGTTCTTTTTTTGACCAGTTATCTTGTAACCGCCCATAGTGTACAAGACCCATTGAAATTGTTATTGCAATGAATGTAACAATCTCTTCATCGGTCGTTATCTTCCACTTTTTCATTCGGCTATGTTTTTTGGTAATTCCCTTACGACGTTCTTCTGCATACTTGTTGGTCTCGTCCACGATAAGTTTTAATACGTCACTGTTTATTATTTCAAGATAAATTGCTTTTGGTGATGGAGTCAGGTTGGGATTCTGAATTCCACCTTGCCCAGCATAGGGAAACACTTTATGGTTGCCAACATATGGACCCCATGATGGAGTACAGGCGCTCGTATCTAATCCTTCTGCTTCATCATATTCTGTGTCTTGCTTTTCGCCATCATCGGAAGCGGCTCCATCATCGGACTCTCCCTTATCCTCTGAATCGCTCTCAGATTCGCTATTGCGCCAATCACGGTCACTACCGTCTGCAGCGAATTCGGATGCCTCGCTTTCGTCACCTGTATCCTCCTCGTTGAACTCTTCCAATGCCTTGGCAAGTTTACTTTCTGGTATGACTCTGCGACGTCTCTCCATCTTCTGAAGAAATAAGACAATAAAATAATGAGATATGGTATTTAGAATATTCCGAATACGCAAATAAATTAATGAATAATGATTTTTTGTTATGTACTAGACCAACCTAGCGGAGTAAGGGCTGTGAAGCCTCTCATACAGTTGAAAAGTGAAGGAATCAATAAATATTTGTGCGAGTGTGAGATTGATTTCAGAGCAACACCATTCCAGTGTGGGTCCGAGTAGTCACAATCTGACGGCAAAGTCTGTATTGATCAAAAATGCAAATAAGTCATGTAAAAATTGAAATAACTTAAATTCAATAGCCACACTTGGTTGAGAGTGCTTGTTGAGTTTGCATACATGTCACACTTCAACGTAACACACGTAATTCGAAAAATGCATGTGATACCTTGGCGTGCGCCATCAAAATCTCAGTAACTAATAGTCTAAGAACACTAAAAATAAGATAGAAATAAAACAGGGTCACTAAAAAAAATGGCGCCTTACAGTCCAGTGCCCCCAACCTCCCCGCGGATCCAATGGGAACTGTTCTGTGATACGCATGCGTGTGACAGGGCAGCCAATGTGTTAAGAAAATAATTAAACCATATATCTTGGATAACACTTGAGTCTCTCTCCGGTCTCATAATGGTAACGACAATGGATCCCCCCCTTATCCTTCTTTTTGTTTCTCCTCTATTTAATTTTAAGCAGCTATCAATAATTAATACAATAGTTTTGTTCTTCAAGGTTAGCATGAAAAGAAGTCTTTATAGTCTTATTGTTCGCCTTTCGTTTTTTTTTTTTTTTTTTTTTTGCAATAAAGTCGTATTCAATTCAATGCAATGGGCAGCTTGCCCTGTTGAAATACCCCTAAGATATTTTGGCGTTGCAATCTGTTGTCATTTTGTCCACTTTTCTTACCTTTCTGCATCAGGCCCATATTTATATGGGTGGCAACGACACATCACTAGTTACTTTAAACCACTCACGAACTTAAGATTTAGCTAATTTTTCAACATGACAAAGTTAAAATTGTTCGCTATCGAAAGTCCAACGGCCCGCGTCTGCCAGTGTTGCCAACTGTTGGGCTTCTTGCCTGTGAAGCTTGATATCCTACCGCATCGTGAGTGAGCACCCAGGGGGAGATGCGAAAGTGCAAAACCTGCCTACGATGACTGCGTTGCGCCAACACAAGGTTTGTAAACCTATTCATAGATATATACGACTGTCGGGCAGAACAAGCCAAAATGACAATCCATTGCTAGTGGATACAATTTTTGAAAGTATGTACATTTCTCTTGGATGCTACCTACTTATGTTCCTTATTTGTCGCATCATTCGGCTTGGAGACGGTTTCACATTAAATAAAAGTGATCAGAATATTTCTAGTAAAACTACAATGTTACGAGTAAAATAATGTGACAACAAGTTACAAGCCGCTGAAATGAAAGCAGCCCGTCAGCACTAAGTCCACAAATCGACGAACAGACATACATTTTGTGTAATCAAATAAAGTTACGGAAGTTGAAAAATTTATTAAAAATGCTAAGCTTTCGTAGGAAATTTACATTTTCTCATCTGAAATACTGTTACTTGTATGTAAAACCAGAATAAGTACATTAAACCGATTTTCTAGAATAGTTGTAAATCAGTCAGGGAAATTTTTTACTTTTAGAAAAAGCTTGAATTTTATATGAATTCTTCATCTTCACTTTCACATCTTTTGGGGCTGTGGAAAACAAGAAATTACTTAATTTGGTCAAAAATACTCGGCCATTCCCAATCAACCCAATACTTTGACTTCTCCCTTAATAAAGTTGTGGCCAATCGGTGGTAGTGACGCCCACATACCGTACTGTATTATACTGTATTTAGACTAAAACATATGACATCTCATTTATGGTTCTACCTTGTATAGGTATGTATCCAGTGACAATTTAATTCTTTACACACGCATAGCTATTAACTGTTGTAGACTGCAGAAGTGCGTTGTTGACTACTAATCTAGTTTATGAATATTGTTTGAGAAATCTTCTTCTTTAAATACTATAAGTTCCCTTCTAAGGGTGGCTTCCACCATAGTGAAGCTACGGATAGTAGAATCTGAAAGAAGCACCACGTTATTCTTAGGGTGGGTGATTTCCACCATTGCAATCGCTAGGAAAAGTCTGATTTCTGATCTGAGCTTGTCCAGAAAAACCATCAGTGCAAAAATTATCTACAGATGGCTAGAATGGCTGAAAACAAAACATTTTTTTTTTTTTTTTTTTTTTTTTAAAAATTGTCTGAAGTCTTGCAAGACCAATTGGTCTGTCTGCAAGTTCTTCACTATATGTACTTGTACCTTTTTGAGACGTCTGTAGGCCATGTCTAGTATTCTGTTATTTTAATTTTAATTAAAAATTTATTCGATTTTACTATGGAGCCATGACTTTACTTGTTGTTTTATTTCCCTGTATTTTTTCAGATCTTTTATTGTATTTGGTATATCATTGAAAATGTGCGGTATCATGTATTTTAATGTCTGTCTTCCGTAGTTGTTCGTTATGGTGGGTGTGAACAGTCTTGATTCGGTTATAGATCTTGTTTCTATGTCATGTGTTACTGGTTGTTTGTATTCTGTTTTATAAAAGTACTTAATGATGGTAATGTATTTGTAAAGAGCCGTCACTGTTAGTACGTCATATTATATATTAGTGTTTTAACGACTGGATCCAACACTACGAAACTTCGCATATTTCTGAAACCTTCCATATGGACTGAGAGCGGCGCGAAATGCTAATTCTCAATGCTAACTTCCCAAAGTTGCTTACGGCGTGTTTCCGGTTCTTCATTGCCAGACTAATTGGAGTATTTTTTTCTTCATTAGATGTCTGCTGATTTGGGGAACGATGAACGAGGCGGACTGTTGATTTCCTGGATCTGCCAGGAGGTCTGTCACAATGAATTCTGATGACACACTGTAAATCTTGTATACTATCCAGGTTTGAATTCGGCGATCGGTAAGTCTCCTAATTTAACATTTCTCGTTTTGAGGTTTCCTTGGAATGGTTTACAATGAGTCGTTTGTGTTGTTACAAATTGTAAATTTTAAGAACCATTTTTGTGGTTTACAGGTTCTGCACGTCGCAATGGCGGCATTTTGTCTTGTCTAATTTTATTACTACCGCACGCCTCTGTCTGTATGAGTGTGCGTGGGCAATGGGCCGATGGAATGGAAATTTTTGGCCTTGCGATAGGGTTAATTTTGCTTGCACAATATGATAAGTCATACTCAGAGGTCAGATCCTATTTTGCTGGACACGTGGCCTAATGGTGGCCCTGTGCCCTTTCGTCTCCCAGGATGGCTAGCCGCTGCCTTCGGGCTCTAGCCTAGACAGGCTACACTGTCTCCGATGATACCTGTCCCCCATTGTTCATCATTGATCATGCATAGTGATCAAAACCAGCTTAGGTAAACCCTAAATCCTCGAATTTCGGTTATAAAGAGGAGGTTGCCTCGTTATGTTATGTTATGTTATGTTACGTTATGTTTTATCCGGCAGACGATGTTATTAAGAAAATACCTCCACCAACTCCACAAAATCGTGGATGGTATAAAGTACCAGACTTGATTTGATTTCAAGCTACATTAATGTTCTTTTTTTAATTTGTGTAAACTGTGGATGTTTGCATAAAAAATTTTGATAGTGTTTTTTTCAATTTTCTTACTTTTGCAATTCCAGAAATTGACACTTTGTTAGTATTTAAATAAAAATAATAACGAAAGATTATAATAAGATAAAATACTGTCCCAACCTATGAAAAACTACGACCCCGAGTGCAAAATTTCTTTTGCTAAAAACTTTGCAAATTTTGGAAATTAAGCTCAGAAACAGGCTGCACGATCATAATTGAAGTGTAATGAACGAGGAAAAAAAATTTTTTTGTGTATTCAAACTTTTAATTTGAAAATAAAAAAATGTTGATTAGCTCCGTCTTACAGGATTATAACGAACTACAAAGTTGCCGTGTCGAAAACAACACGGGGGTAATGAAAGGGTTTTAACGAACTCGATCAAGACATTTATTTGTATGATCAATTGTTGTGCCATGTTTCACTGGTCGGAACGAACGATATATATTAGAATTGATCGATTGACTTATGGGAGAAAGCACTGGCTGAGTGATTATGTGTAGGTGGCAGTTGACAAAAAAAAGTGGCGACCCAGTTATTAGGATTTGAAAACCACTTCAAAACTTCTCTCGAATTGAAGACAAAAGAAAAAAAAACAAAGCAAGACGAGAATTTGGAAAATAAAAAAGCAAAGACTACGGCATTGAGAAAAAAAGAAAAAAAATTGACATATCCCGACCTGCAGTAGTACAAGAGTACAACGCCTTCATGGGAGGGGTTGATAAACTAGACATGCTTCTTGAACTGTACAGAGTGAACATAAGAAGCCGTAAATCATACAATAGAATTATATATTGGGCTCTATCAGTAGCGGTAGTTAACGCATGGTTGGTCTATTAGTACAAATATGAAGAGAAGAAAATGTCTTTGGTGGAGTTCCAGAGCAAAGTATGTGCAGCCCTGACCACGGCTTATAAGACAGACTCAGCAAAGAAAAGGGGCCGTCCGCGAAATGACGCTGAGGCGGTGGTGGAGCCAAAAGCGAAGAAGAAGCTGGTGTTACGGCCAGGGGAGGATTCAAGATATGATGCAATCGGACACTTTCCGGAAGTGAGCTCAAGGGCTCGGTGCAAAGAAGAGCACTGTCGGTTGGCCTGCACCACTAAATGCATTAAGTGCAAAATTAACTTATGCATTAAAGAAAAAAATAACTGTTTTTTAAAGTACCACCAACGATTTCAATATATTCCTTGAAAATGTAGAAAATGTGATTTCATTGCGTATATTACCAGCGTGTCGAAAATGACACACTCACATAACTCCTTAACCACTTAAGCTAAAATTATGAAAAAAAAATGCTATTACTTCAGAAAAAATTAAGGAATACGAAAATGACATTTAAATTTTTTTTATTAGAGTGGAAGATAATTCGGTAGTGAAAGGGTTAAATGTTTGGTCTGGAACCAAGAGATATGATGCATTGTTCAAAGTTTGAAGTTCATAAAAGGAAAATTGAGCCCTACTGCTGATGCAGAGATCAGCAGATGGCCTCGACCAGAGAGAAGACAATACAATCCAACCTAGCAGTACTATGTTTGCTCGCCATTCAAAAGTTGCCAGAAGCCCCCTGTAACTCCTGTTACAGACATAAAGCCATAGAAAGAAAGAGCTCATTTAAGCTAAATTATAATAAAATAAAAAGTTTCTTTTGTTAATTTGATTTTTTAAATAATTAATTTATAAGAGACTGCTATTAGTATTTTTATTAATTTCTTTTACTTACAAAATCGTGAGTCTGTGAGATGGAGGAGAGCCACTTTGAAAATAAACAAACACAAAATTATAAACAAAACAACAAAATAATTTTTTGGTGATTTCTGCAGTGGTTCTGAGAAAGTTATTGTGAAATTATTGCTTACGCAATAATTACAGAAAAGACGAATTTTTTAATTCGTTACAACTAACTCCAGCCCGAGTAAAGACCTGGTACTGTTCCGGTTTCAATAAGGATAAATTAGATCTCAAATGGTTTAATAATGGTCGCACTTTGATGAAAGGGTCGAATCCAGCTTGCCCACGTTTTCTCATGTTTTATATTATCGGTAAAGTGCAAATATTTCATTAATGATGTAAACCGATTGCGGCTCATAACATCTGCTATGACCGGCACCCGAAAGTGTGCCGACCAGTACAGATTTCGGGCAGGAAGGTCTACTATTCCCATAAAAAGCAATACGCCAAAGAGCGTTTCAATTTCTTGCTGGTTTGTATTCAAAATGAATGAATCCTTTTGCATTGCATATAAGTTGCTTTGATATGCAATTTCCTCAAAAATTGAATGGTTCAAAAATTGTAAAAAATATTCATATGGTGTGGAGCAGTTTTCAAAAGCTCCTTGCCCTTTCTCCCCGTGAAAAGGGAACGCCATTTGCTCAAGTGAGCCCTTTTTAAATTTCCACGCACTTTTATCCTTGCGAATATCGGTTGCATAGTTCTGTGGATCTGGTTGTGACGGTGACAAATATGGTTGTAAATCCGGCTGCATCGGCTGATCGGCAATCTCTGGAATGGCTGGTATCGATTCAGAAAGTAGGGGTGTCGATTCAGCAAGTTCGTCCGGGGAGTCCCATCCATCGTCCCCAAAGTCAGATAAATCAGATAGCTGCTCTAAAATCTGCTCAATATCGCATAATTTAACTGTCTTCGCCTTTTTCATTTTTCTGGAACAACATAACCAAACATCGTATTAGAGCCAATGTGGTGTTTTCGACACGGCTGGTTTTTTCAACATTATGGAAAAACTTAAAATCTAATGAAACTGAAAATTATTACGATTGTTCAAGAGGTTCCAAGCAGCTTAAATGTGATTTTTATTTTGCTATAAATAGTTAAAAAGAACAAAAAAAACTTACCTGAAGTTGAGTATATATCAAAATACAAAATGGCGATGGACCGCCCAATTATTTACTCTGCCAAACGTTTGAAAATATAGTTATCTGCTTGCTGTTGACACTTCTAAATTCAAAAAGGCGCGCATTATTAAAACTGAGAAAATGACACAAGTAGCTCCGTCTTACAAGATTATAACGAACTACAAAGTTGCCGTGTCGAAAACAACACGGGGGTAATGAAAGGGTTTTAACGAACTCGATCAAGACATTTATTTGTATGATCAATTGTTGTGCCATGTTTCACTGGTCGGAACGAACGATATATATTAGAATTGATCGATTGACTTATGGGAGAAAGCACTGGCTGAGTGATTTTGTGTAGGTGGCAGTTGACAAAAAAAAAGTGGCGACCCAGTTATTAGGATTTGAAAACCACTTCAAAACATTGTAAACAAATAAACAAAACAGCTATTGGGATCACATAGCATTTAACTATTATCAATCGAAGGTTCCGCTCCGAAGCAAACTACAATATGGGCCTAGATAATGAACGATTCCCCAAACTGATGCGCTTGATGCAGAAGTTGCCGCACGTAGGGCTCGTCATAGTCCACGATTATGAGGATTGCTTTTTGTGACATTTCGAAATCCGGCAAAATAATCCTCTTCGCCGTTTGGTCACCAGCTTCTGCAGCTGCATTTGGGCCTTCACCTTCTGTGTTAATTCTGAGTGAGAATTGACGTAATGACTAATATTTTTGTATTTGGTGGGACATTTCACTTCAATCACATAATCATCGCTCTCACCATCGGGTGACGCAGCCAGCCAAGTGTGGGATGGCGAACGGAACAGTCCCGTCTTACGGCACTTCAAATTGAGCGTCTTTGCCAACAATCGGATAACTGGCTCCTCCCTTTCTATAGCTTTTGTGTCCCTGTCTTTGGGAGCCCCAATTATCGAATTAACGAGCGATCCATCGGGTGTCCTACAGTGGGCGGCTTCATGGATTTTGGAGGCGGTGATCCTACCGTTCCTGTAATAAAAATTGTGAAATTTACTGATGTGCAACAAATTAAATCTCAATGAAAGGATTGCAGAGCAATCGGGATATAAATGGCAAGCAGTGTCTCGGATACATCCATGACTTTAAATAAAATAAAAAATCGTCTTTATTTCAGGCGAGCTTTAGCCCCGACGGGCTACTCTTCCAGATAACCTGCAACTTGTAACAAATTCACCCTCAAATTTGTGAGTCCTATGGACTATGTTCAAAACGTTGTGAAACGCACCAATACATTGGCTGTAGCATAATGAAGGTTCCATTTAGAACACAGTGCATTGTTTTTCGTTTCTTCCCTCAAATCTCTCCAACACTATGACATTTTAAATATTCTCCTGTTAACATTGTGTTTAGTGAGGTATTCAACCAAAGATATGAAATAATTAATTGAATAGGTTGACAGACTTATTGGAGAATGCACAGACTTTATTGATTTTGTGTAGGTGGCAGTAGACTAATAAAAAAAATAGCGGCCTAGTTGTTAAGATTTGAAAACCACGCCAAAAAAGTGTAAACAAGTAATGCCATTATGGGGTATTTAATGCCACTTGCCACCAATTACAGGAAAGCTGTAATTTGGCCACTCAGAAACTCAGTGAAAACCCGGTTGCGCATTCTTTAATTTTTTTGTGAATACAACAGTCTGCTTGATGTGATGACTCGACACTCTTCTTCCGTCCATAAGTCGACGTCGTCGGTTTTGAGGATGTGCGACTTTGATGGGATAATAATGACGTGTTGGGAAGTTGGGATAGGAAGGACTCGGAAATATTGACAAACAATTGGTTTTAATATAGGTACTTTTAACATAAAGGTTATTGACTTGTCTAGTACGATTACGGATAGTAATATTGCTTCCAAAAGTTTGAAAAGGTGGTCTTGGTCGAAAGCAATTAGCTGTGGGGGGCTATATACTTTAACCCTTTCGGGACCAATGAAACACCACCCCATTCGAAAACCTATCGTAAACTTTATGTATTGATGTTAAATGAAAACTACTTACTACTTTTTACTTTACTTTAGCCAACGCCCGTCTGTGGCAGGTGAGCCATTCGACGTCGAGTTTCCCAATATCGCGTTGTAAGATTTTGAGGAAGGGAATCGAGAGCTGGACATCTATGTAGATGGGCAGCTGTCTGAGCGGCCTGTGAGCAGAGTGGACAGGTGTCGTTGTCAGCCAGGCCTATGCGGTGTAGATGCGCCTGAAGGTAGTCGTGGCCGGTTATGATCCTGAACCGTGCTACGGCGTCCCTCCGTTCGATGTTATGTGGAATCAATCCGGGCTTAGATAAAGGCTCCCACTGTTTGCCGACGCTCGAAAGTTTTAGTTGATCGTGTGTAGCTTTTGATATCTTTCCGTCGATACAGTTTTTTGCCGCTTGAAGTGATTGCGGGACGTCCGGTTGGACCGCTTCTGCGCCTTGCTTTGCCAACTGGTCAGCTAGTTCGTTACCGGCTATGTTGACGTGGCTCGGAATCCACTGCAGGTGGACATTCCAGCCAGCCCTTTTCAGATCAGCAAGGGTACTGCGGCATTTAATGGTACGAGGGCAGTCCGTAGGCTTATTGTTGCTGAGGGCTTGGATGACCGCTTGGGAATCAACCAGAAAAACGACATTTCCAGAGATTAAATCGAGTGAGCTAATTCTTCTGGCCGATTCTTCAATTGCGCACATTTCACCGTCGTAGTTACTGGTGTATTTGCCAACCGCGGAGAATTGTTGAAAAAGTTTGCAGTATGAGCCAGCACCTGCAGCGTAAGTTTCTGGTATGTAAGATCCGTCGGTATATACGTGAAGCCAGTCAGATTCAGGATACAGTGTGTGGATGGTTTCCAGGGCACTTGTTTTTAGTTCATGTGGGTTAGTGTCTTTTTTGCTGGTCTCGACATTTAGGAGTTTCAGGTTTGTGCATGGTAGGGCTGCCACAACTTTGCTGAAGTGCTGCAGAGGTGCGGGGGTAGGTGTCGGTAATTCGTATTTCCTTCGCAGGTTTTCAGCGTGCACCAGTGGTGAGGTATGAGTAGCCAGTCGTTGTGATGCTGGCCGGTAGTCGCCCCAATGGTTTCGGTCGACCTTTCTTGCTCTTTCCCAAAATTTTAGGGTGTTTTTGTCTCTTCTGGCTGCAAGAGGTTCGACACCTGTTTGCAGTTGCATCGCTCCGATGGGGGTAGATTTGGCACCTCCAGTTATTGTCCTTAAAGCGTTATTCTGTACCACTTCGAGTTTAGCTAAGTGGGTTGCTGATGATAAGGAGATTAATTCACTGCCGTATTCCATAACAGGGCGCACTTACGTTTTGTATGCCGTACAGAGTACGTCTTGCGTCGCTCCCCATTTGGTTGACGTTAGCCTCTTGAGCAGATTAATTCTTTTTTGTGCTTTCTCCGCAGCGGTAGCTATATGATTACTGAAGGACAGTTTAGAATCCAGACTTATACCCAGGTATTTAGACAAGGACGTTTGAGGCAGATTCACACCTTTGTAGACCAGATTGAAGCGATTGGGTTTGGTGGACAGCGAGAAGAGTTGCGCAGTTGTTTTTTCAGTGCTTACTTCCATTTTATTTGTCTGAGCCCATTGTTCTAGATGGTTGAGTGCTGAGTTGAGTGCGTCCTGCAGAGCTTTTACGTTGCTGCCTGTTGCCCACATTACCACATCGTCAGCGAAAAAAAGGCATTTGACACCTGGTGTGTTTTCAATTGCATTTTTTAGGTCGTCAATCATAATATTGAATAAAATGCAGCTCAGTACTGCCCCTTGCGGAAGACCCTGGCGAAGTTGTCTGTACTTAGATACTTTGTTTTGAAACTTGCACCTGATAAAAAAAATTTTGATCCATTTAATCATATTTCCTGTCACTCCAACTTTCTGCAGTTTCTTCTTTAGCATTTGACGCCAGATTTTATCGTACGCGGCTTTAAAGTCGACGAATACGGCTAAAGATGATTGTTTATGATGGAAGCCATCCTTAACTGCCTGTGAGAGTTTTACAATCTGATCGTTTGTAGATCTATGTTTGCGGAAACCTGCTTGGCAATCGCTGATAAGGGTTTTTGATTCTAGGAATTCGCGCAGTCGTCTTTCTACCATTTTTTCAGTCGTCTTGCAGAGTATGCTGGTAAGCGATATCGGACGGTAGCTACTAAGTTCGTTAACCGGTTTCCCTTTTTTCAGTAGTGAAGTTATTTCTGCTTTCCGCCATTGCTGAGGAACACTAGATGTCCAGGTGAGGTTGGCTAGTTTCAAAAGCGTTTGCTTGGCGTTTGCTCCTAGATGTATGATAAAGTCGGGGTACACACCATCCGGTCCCGCCGATTTTCCTTTCTTTGTAGACATAATTGCGATTTCAAGCTCGTCAGGAGTAAAGTTGTCATAGAAGGGACAGTGGGTTGGTGGATTACATGTAGTCTCGGCAGCTGCGGCAGACCTTCTCTCTTCAGACGTAACATTAAGCCTACTGACGGCTGCATAGTGCTTACATAAGGCATTCGCGATTTTGTCGGGGCACGTTATTTGTTTTCCGTTTATGATTATTGGTTCCCAGTGTCGGTTTGCCTTTTCGTTATTTAGGCTTGAAATGTACTTGTGTGCTTTGATGCCGTCTTTACGAAAGTCTAGCTTTGAAACGAATGTTTTGTAAGCAGATCTTTTAGCTTCGAGAATGCCACGTTGTAAGGTAGCCTGGTGTTTCCTAAGCTGTATACAGTCTTCCAATTTCTTTGAGTTTTCAGCTTTACAGCGAGCGGCATTTCTGTTAGCTTTGAGAGTATCTAGAGATTTCTTCCAAAATGGCCTGTATTTGGGAACTTGTCCTCTTGGGATGCTTTCTGTGGCCGCCTGAAGCAGTGCGTCTACTATGCGTTGGCAGAATTTATCAGGGTTATCGTCAACAAGGTTGTCAGTTAGATATTCATCTGTGAGTTTCGAAAATTTAGACCAGTTTGCTTTCTTCAGGTTCCACCTGGTGAGTTTCGGTGTTGCAGTTTGCCGATTTTTGCTCCTGATGCTGAGGCATAGAGGGCGGTGGCCGCATCCGTCCATTCCGTCTGCGAGAGTCAGTTTGGATCTTGATTCTAGGCTGGCGTGCTATAGTGCAAGATCGGGTGTGGTAGAGTTTATTATGTTAAATGAAAACTGGACCCCCCAAAAAAAAAAAATTCCGACGACGCCGCTGGTTCCCAGGAACCAAAGAAAGTGGTTAGTAGAAAATGTCTGTCGGTGTGTCTGTTCATCAATTTGCGGTGAGTGATCTCGAACCGGTTCTCTTTGTCCACAACTCACCAAGATGCGTTAGAGCTCCCCCGTTGTTTTTTTTTTATATACCGGGGGCAAATAGGGGGGGGGGGGTGTAAACAGGTGGCGATATAATTAATGCCTAGTGCATATTTTTCAGAGGCAGCATGTAGAACATTAAATTCCATTCAATAACTTTACTGTTTCATATACTTTCGTTTCAAAGTTAAACCAATTCTAGTGTTGAGAGGGCCCAAATATACACCATTATGTACACATAATGAGTATTCGACGGACGTCTAGATAGCTCCCAACAACTTTGCTATGAACATGTTTGTGCCTGTGGCAAAAAAAAGACAAAAAAACAAATGAAAACGAGGTTTGTTGGTATTGAAAAGTCAAAAAATACAATAGAGTGCCATTTCAGTCAATAACACAAAAATATCAAATAAACATAATAGTCTCCTTAGTAACTTTGTAAAACTTGCTGTCTGTCACTCATTGTTAAAATTAACTTTGTATAGTTTTACGAATAAAATTAAATTAAAAATTCACAACCGGTTTCGGCTCACGCCATCGTCAAGTGCGATTGAAAACAGATAAAAAAAAGGTATGCAAGCTAAAACAAAATATAACTCATTGTCAGGATAACACACAGCATCGCATAAAGTTAACAATTTAAATTGAACAATTAAACATTAACCAATGGAAGCGCCAACAAGGGGGAACTACTTCGTTTCACCCACCACAACACAAACATGCGACCATACACTCCATGATCCATAGACTCTTACATGTACCGTTGACGGTTGTACATTTTAACAAAGAACTTTCAACAATTATGGAAATTGCTAATAACAATGGATATCCTGTGAGTCTAGTTAAGAATATTTTAAGGAAACACAGGAATAAGTTGACCCTCTCTTTAGTCTATGGAGTGAGCCAGACTTCTGAACCAGATAAAGGGTACGTTAAGTTACCATATCTGTGTAGGATTAGTTTGGAGTTGGCCTCTTCGATTGGAGATAGGGTCGATAAGAATGTGTCATTTTATTCTGTGGACTCGTTGGGTAAGCAACTTATTAATTTTTTTTTTTTTGCTTTTTTTAAAAAGGTTAATCGCATACAAACAATTTAATGAATGTATCCGATTGACCTCTTCAGTCGCCTCAATGAGTAAATTAATACTTGTGCTGAGCTACGACACGTCTGCGATCGCATGGCGCGCAGTGACTCGCACAAGTACAAGCACGCTACCACCTTGCCATCGAAGCCGATAAGTAAATAATTAATTGGAGAAAGGGAGGAAATCCGGGGTTTATCAACTAGACTGTGGTAGCTTACATATTGGACAAACTGGGAGAGGGTTTAAAGAAAGAATACCGGAGCATAGACGGGGGGTAGGAAAACCCGACACTCAGTCCGCCTTTGCCCAACATATCACCCACAACCATGCCTGTGATTTCGATAATTTTAAGATCTTACATGTAGCCAACAAGGGGAAACTTCTTGATAATTTAGAAACCATTGAGATTAGGGAAGCTATGGTTAAAAACAAATCTTTACTTAATGACATAACCTTTTTAAGTAGTTCCCCCTTGTTGGCGCTTCCATTGGTTAATGTTTAATTGTTCAATTTAAATTGTTTACTTTATGCGATGCTGTGTGTTATCCTGACAATGAGTTTTATTTTGTTTTAGCTTACATACCTTTTGTTTTATTTGTTCTCAATCGCACTTGACGATGGCGTGAGCCGAAACCGGTTGTGAATTTTTAATTTAATTTTATTCGTAAAACTATACAAAGTTAATTTTAACAATGAGTGACAGTAATATCAATAATACAATTTCGGTTTTCTTTCTTCTTTGGCTGTGTTTTACCTGGTTTCATGTAATTTTTTTTCGTATTTGACCGAGGAGCTATTTTGTCATCCCATTTCATAGTTGCCTCCCGAATGCTGAGTACATCCTTCCCATTATACCTGGGCGAGACTATCTCAGGCAATAGTGCATTATGGAAGAACTCAGTTTCGGAACCATGAAATTTTTCCAAATCCCCTCATCCCTTGCAACTTCAATATATTCCGTCCACATGTCCGTGTGAACAATTAAATAACAGATATCTCTCCCTGCTATATTTAATTGCCCTTGGACTTGCCAGAAATATTGAGAGCCCCTCTTGATTTGTATCTCTCCTTCTTCCAGTTGTAGGAATTGAACCTGAAAATAATGATTAGCTTATTGTACAATATGTGAACATTAAAAAAATCAGCATGAAACGCATAAGTAGTGAACGAAATGTTTTCACCAAAGGGGACTAGGAAGGTAATTTTTCCATAATTCTTTAATTTAATTGTAACCAATGAAATAATTTCTGCTTCCGAATGTTAACTTTTCTTTATGAATTTCATGAATTTAGTTAGCTAACCTTGATATCTCATCAAAGTAATATTTATAAAGTTATGTTTATTTTAACGATGTGTTCCAAATATTTCAAAGTTACAAAGGAGACGATTTCATTTAGTTATTTCTTGCATTTACAGCAATCCAATGATATAAAGTAGGATTGAATTAAGAAATGGAAATAAATGGCAGTTTACATACTGTATATATTTTTTTAATATTTTTTGGTGTTAATAACTTCATTACCCAACAGCTCACCATGGTTATATATTACAGTATATTATTTCATATTTATGCTATACGCTTATCACAGAACACCAAAATATATTACGCATATAACGCATCAACAATACTTCACAGAAATGCATACCAGCTTGGTGTGGACCTTCTCTTCGGTAGTAGCACCGCGATTTTAAAATTTGATTCTTCCGAGGCAAATGACTTCTTGGCCAATTGAGCTTAATACAGATGCTTCACTCTAACAATGGATTGAAATGGTTTTACTTCCCCTAAATAAGTCAATTGAGAATTGTCAAGAAATTTCTAGACAGTACAAACAACAGTGATAGCATATGCCTAGGTTAACAAAAACTAGATATAACGCTGTGTTTTATGCCGTGCGGCAGGCCTGTAGCTAGGTTTTCATTTCGGGGGGGGGGGGGGGTGCTGAGACGTCAACTCGCTACAAAAGTGCAAAGTGTGTGCAAAGCAAAGAAATGCCGGGGGTGCTGCAGCCCCCCTTGGCTACGGGCCTGCCGTATAGTATGTTGCGGCCTCAAGGGAGAAGCTTGCGAACTCACGCGTTTAGCCAGTGCAGGCTTACCCACAGTGCCGGGTTTGGGCTTGTGGGGGCCCGTGGGCCCGAATTATGTGGGGGCCCTTTCTCGGGGAGAAATTTCTAATCCCCTTAGACGAATATCCCACAATAAATTATAAAATGGTGACA
The DNA here is from genome assembly GCA_963971405.1 of Psococerastis gibbosa. Taxonomy (NCBI): domain Eukaryota; kingdom Metazoa; phylum Arthropoda; class Insecta; order Psocodea; family Psocidae; genus Psococerastis; species Psococerastis gibbosa. The sequence continues at coordinate 48,223,908 of OZ020487.1, forward strand.
CAGGTTGCAAAATCATTATAAAAAAGAAAAGCGATTCTTAGTAATATAAAGTCAAGTCAATAGTACAATACAAGCCTAAGGGCTACTCAACTAAAGCTGTAGACACTGCGGTGTATTTTTAAAAGGAATAAATTAATAGGTACCTAATTATAAACACAAAATTTTAATTTATTTAAAGATGCACTCTTCGACTCTTTATTACAGCAAAACTGTCAATTATATCGTCATAATTTAACGCTGCCACTATGTCGTGATTTATATTCAGCATTGAAAGATGGCTAAGCCGAGCTTCAGAAGAACTGGTGCGACGAGGATTTTTTATGTGTTTTAGTACGGAAAAAGATCGCTCGCTGCTTATGTTGCCACTCATTATAACTAAGTACATCTTCAAAAGTACTTCTACATTGGGAAAGCTATCAGCTACTCCTCTTTCTAAAATCAAATTGTACATGAACCGTTCAAAACTGATACGTTTTTCTTCGATTATATTGTTTTTTTGTGCATCATCTATCACAAATAATTTCACAAACTCACGAAACTGTACTAGCTCGAAGTACAAGTTACCGTCCAAGTCACCTGTGTAACAACTCACCAGGTTCTCTGCCCTAGTTTTCAAATCATCAGGGCTTATTTTTTCTAAATATTGTAAAAATCCAAATTTCCTATTTATGTCTTCATATGCTGAAATTCTCCGATCCAATGATTGCATAAACTGGTCAATTATGGGAATGAAACTTTCGATTCGGAATTTCTCGCTATGACTGAATTCAGCTTCCTCAGTTTTCCCATAATCCAAAGGATTTAGCCTCACATTTCGGATCCGCTTCCGCAAAGTTTCCGATTTATAAGAATTGTGCCCACACAATTCAACACCCTTTTTCTCATATTCTTGGAAAGAATCCCTAAATTCCCCAATGAAGATCTTAAGGGACTCCATCACACTGATCGAAGTATTAATGTCGATTCTTGGATTCTGGAGATTGATGTTTACTGCATTCACCCTTGCCAGTATATCGTTCCAAAGAACAGCGTAAATTGCTATCTCCAACGTGGTAATTTGCAAATAGAGTCCACTTGCTTGGACATCTTCTTCGGAGAGATCTTTAAGGACTTCTCGTATTTCGTTATAGCCCAAAACTAGGCTATTAGTAGCTTCCGCTCTTGAGGACCACCGGGTTAAACTGATTCTTTTGGGCACTGGTATGTTGTGGCCATACTTCTTCGCAGCACTTTTTAGAACATTTGAAAGGACGTTGAACCGAGCTGTGGAACTTGTAAAAAATACATAAATTTGCTCAAGAAAGCTAAAAAATAATTTCGATTGGGAGCAGGAGTCCATCGCTTTTGTGCCCACTAAGTTGAGGGAATGATTGAAACATGGAACCCATAAAGCCAAAGGATTCTCATTTAGCACCAAAGTGCGTAGACCACTATATTCTCCACTCATAGCGGAAGCATTGTCATACGACTGCCCACGAATATCTTTCAAATCCAGGCCGAACTTTTTTAAAACTTTGTTGAGGCCATCAAATAATTCTTTAGCTTTATGGCCTTGGTTTGGCATAAAACTAAGAAATCTTTCCTTTGGTGTGCTTTCTTCTAGATACCTGACAATCACAGTCATTTGATCTATATGGCCTTCGTCAGTTGTTGAATCTACCGAAACCGAATAATATTTGCAGGCTTTTAAGCGTTTAATTATTTCATCGCTAACTTTGGTGGACATCAGCGCAATTAATTCTTCGCAAATGTGGGCAGATAGGTAGTTAACGCCGCCACTACCACTGCCACGATTTCCATGCTTCTCTAAGTGGCCTACTAAAAACGGATCATATTGTGCAATTAGCTCAAGGACTCCCAAATAATTGCCATTTTTGGTTGATCCCAAAATTTCGTTGTCCCCTCGAAAGGCAAGTCCTCGTCCAGAAAGAAATATTATGACGGAAATCAATCTGTTTAGAACGTTTCGCCAATAAGCAATGCTCTCCTTCACTTGTGTGGCCAACTCACGATCAATACGCATTGCCTCGTTTGAGAGATGCTTAAATTGGCAAACTATTTGCAAATGCGTTACGGTAGTTTCATGTCTTTTCAAACGCTCAGACGCATGCTTCCAGTCAGCAAACCCTTCAGTTGAAAACTGATTTGCTGATTTGCAGAGCAATTTACAATAAAAGCAGTATAGCTTCCCCGTACTAGGTGAAAAACATAACCAAGAGCGGCTTATAGACTTGCCTGCCTGAGTTTGACGAAGGAATAAACTTGCATGGCATTTTCTTCTTTTCACTGCATCTACTTGTCCCAAGCTTTTTTCTTTCAAAATATCTTCATTACAATGCTGAGTTTCCAAATTTCCTTTCTTGATCCAATAGTCGATGTGTTGTTGACTAAGAACTGCTGGCCACAATCCCACGTCATTTTCTTTGCAAAATCCATCATCAGCAGTATTTTCGGATTCGTCATTGTTATCAATTACTGCCTACAAGTAAAACAATTACAGTTGTAATTAATTTTGTAAACAATCCTTTCGGCATGGCCGACTCAAGTTTAGGTAGGTTTAATTCATACAGTAAATTAACAGGAGTCCCCCATTTTTAATTCCATAAGAATTACTGGGGTGAGTGGGGTCGGTAATTTTTGATTGCGGTCACCTTAATTAAGTAATTAAAGTCAAACTCTTACCTCTTGGGTAGGGCTAGCAATAACTTGAGAAGATGCAGGAAAATCAGAATCACCACTCATCATTTCAACAAAATTAGAAGTAGAACTAGGAGTAGATGGACCCGTCTCTATTTTTGTTACAAAATCCGTTATACGGCGCGTTTTAGATAAAACATCTTGAATTTTGTTTTCTTTATCTGCTGCGATTTTCCGCTTTTCACTGCCGCTTGCATATTCGCGTTTTCCCTTGTGACGATCCATTATTTCACTACGGAATCAAAAATAAAAATTGTAATAAATTAGTTTTTTCAGAACTCACTAGCCAGAGCCTAATTATCTAGTCCACTTGTTCCTATTGCCCTACTTAAGATGAAATGTGCAGCCACGTGGTCACCACAAAATCGAATACATTTTATTTTTTATCCCCTTTTGTATAAAACATCTCAAAATTCCGAATCATGCGTCTTATAATATAACATTTTATGACATATAACATTTTAGACCAATGAATTTTATATTTATAACGTGCTCGATTTTGTGGCGACCACGTGGCTGGGCACATTTCGTATTAAAATTAATAGGCTTACAAAGTTTTGATGCGTTCTGTGAATTGTGGTAAATGGGCGCAGAATACGAAAAATAAGGACCTTATCTTATAAAGAACAACTATTAGGTACTTCCGCCTCTAATATAAGAATTAACTTATGCTACTTACCTTAACAATATACCAACCAGAAAGTGCTGATAAAAGTAGTTTCAATTTAGAAATTTGATTTCAAATTTTCAATTTGTATTTAATGAAGCAAAACAATCGTGGTTTCAGAGCAGGAGTGGACATACTTCATTTTTTGTTAAATTTTTATCAAAAATGAGTCATTAATGCCACGATGCGTTCGAATTTCCCGCGAAAATTTAAAAAGTTATCTGTTTTGATTTTTTTTAATTTTTTCAATTTTTTATTTGTATTTTTTCGTTTTGTGGGGGCCCCATTTTTGTGGGGGCCCTGGGGCCCGGGCCCACAGTGCCCCATAGCCAAACCCGGCACTGCTTACCCATAGTTTTCGTTAACCTCAAGCGCATGCTACCACTTCAGACCAAGTTTTATTTCTCGTTTAACGTTAGTTTATGTTTAATGAAACATAATGACTGGTAGAAAGCCTGTTGAAAGGAGCCCATTATTATGGATGGATGATGTTCCCCTGACTGAGAATATACTCGTAACTGATAACTGACTAATAAGACTTGCTGTGGATGTTGTTGTTACAAACTAATTTTCAATAACAACTTCGTCCTGTTTAGCAACCTTATTCTTTCCTTTCACTATACAAAGCCTGAATCCATGACAAATATGCATATTGTAATATCTAAGCTAATTTTATAAGCAAGGTAATTCAATAACAAGCCATAGGCCCTACACATCAAAAATACTCCTGTATTACTTACAAGTTTTTCTTCTCTTTATTAAGATACCTTTCGCCTTGAAATTTTTTTCAATGATCGCCTCTTTTCCTGGTAATGACTTGTTACCCATTTCTTATAACACGTATAATTTCACAATTAAAAGATATTCAATAAAAAAAATGATTTATTGTTATGTTTAGTAATCAGTTTTTGTTTATTTGTTTACATTTGGGAACGCCAACATGAAAAAAACAATTATTAGAAAAACGTGGGGCGAACTGGCGAAAGCGCCAAGTAATAACATCAACCAACTGACAACAAACGAGGAGCGTCTGGGCAAACGCGAACAAAGGACTCAGATCACATTTTTCACAATTGACCAAAAACCATTCCTGGGCTTATAATAGGGAACAACTTAATACAAAGTTGGTTTTACCGTACCATAGTTTAAGGAAAACTTCTCCCAGCAGTTTGGAAGATCAGAAACAGTTACTTATGATGCAATCAGGACATGTAGCGTGGTGGTACGGACTCTGACTTTCACCCGAAAGGTTGTTGGTTCGAGTCCCACACTGGCTACATTTTCTGGCCATGCTTCGGAGGGCATGTAAAGCAGGCGGTCCCGGGCCTTCCTAGTTGAGTGTAAGAGAGGGCTTTATAGCCCTAACTCCGCTAGGTTGGCTTGGTAATAGAAACAATAAAAAGTCCTTATTCATTCAATTAATTATTAAAAATTGGACATGTTCGTTTTTGGTCGGATGAGATGTGGAATGTTTGTTTTTCCTCAGACCTTTCTTTTACTTTCTAACTTTTCTGAGACTGGTCAGGCAAAAAATTAATTTTTTAATGGAAATATGTTTATTTACGTAAAAATTAATCTATTTTATACATGAATTGCGCAATCTTCTTCTAGACAGTCGCATTCATTTTCCGATTCTGCTGATTCATCCCCGTCCACTCCGTCAATAATGTCTGAATACCAGTCTCTAGCTGGAAATGCTTCTAACATCCTCCAATCATCCCCAAATAGTTGATTGAGGAGATTGTCCACGTCTTTCTTCTTGTTCTTCTTTACTACATGGCGTAGAGGTAGTTCAGGTATTTGGAAGTTTTTGGCAGCTTGCATTGTGACCAGGGCCGGCCACAGCTCTACCGGGCCCTAGGACTGGAAATGTCCGCGGGCCCCTAGGCAGAAATTTGGTTTTGGTTTGCCCCTCCAAACAGTCAAACACGCAACCACTTAAGTTCAAAGGACAAGTTTGAGCGTCTGGGCTAGGCTTTACTACCAAACTTAAAACAAAAACACATATATCTCAATAAGTTCAATACTGAATTGAAAACCTGGAAATATCGTTAGAAATGTAAAATAAGGACTTACAATATGACAAGAAAGTCATAACTTGACTCGTCTGGCCTTTCTCGATGCAAAGTCCTGCAAAATTTCATCCAAGTTGGCGGTCCTAGCCAGATCCCCTTCAACTGCCAAAACTCCTAAGCTAGAAAGTCGGTTTTGGGCCATAGTGGACCGAAGAACATTTTTGACTGATTTTAACACCGAAAACGATCTTTCGGCACTTGCTACGGTGGATGGTATTGTTGCAAAAATTCTCAGAGCAATGCAAACATTAGGAAATAGCGAATCCAAGTTTACTTCTTTGATTTTCTTTAAAAGTTGAAGAGGTGGAAGGGATACTTCCCCTAAGTTTGCCTGATATATTATTTTTAAATTTTGCATTTCATTGATCAATTCCAGGCCTAAGTCGTTCGGATAGTGTTTGACAAGCTCTAATGCACGCTCTTCAATATCCTTGTCGTCCAATGTAGGTAACAGCCACAATGCTGAAAATTTTTCGTGTATTGCCTTTGTTGCCTTGAATCTGACAGTCATGTCACCAATTACACTGTCCAAAATGACAAAGTAAATATTTGTCTTGAAAAAATCAATTGCATTATCTTCTACATAATCTTCTTCTTCGCTCTCATCACACATTCTTTTCCTTTTACGAGCCCGCTTTTTAGTCATTTCCAAATATGTGGGCCAGCCGATGTTCTCCGCCACTGTTGAAGTTTCTTTTATTATTTTTTCCCAGCCTGAACTCCGTAACTCCTTTAAATTATTAATTAAAGATTCCACATTACTGCAAGCTACATCGACTGTTCCACCCCTTTCTTGCATAACTTTATTTACAATGTCAATTGATTTTAATACCTTTACCCAAATTGACGCTATTAGAAGGCAGTCGAAGGTCTTAAAATATGAAATAAGGCCATGTACATTTCGTTTGCATTCTGCCGTTAGATTTAGGTCTTGCAACTCATGCAGGGCCGCCACAATTTTCGGCAAATGGGCCGCAACTGGCTTTACGCTTTCAATCCGGGCGGACCATCGAGTTTGTGATGTCGAATGGAGAGAAGCGTTTACCTTCAACTTAAGGATTTCCCATCTTTGTGGGCTCGAACTGAATGCGTTATATAATTTTTGAACCGCCCCGAAAAATGTTACGGCAGCATTGCAACTCTCGGCAGCTTGTTCACCACTCAAATTCAACGTGTGACAAGCGCATGGGGAATAAACAGCTTGCTGATTTTTTTGCAAAATTATAGCTTGAACACCTTTGTAGGCGCCTTTCATGTTGCTGCCATTGTCGTAGCCTTGGCCCCGACAGTCTTCTAGTGGAATACCTCCTTCTTTTAATTTATCAAAAATCAGGGATGCAATAGCTTCGCCAGTTTTTTTGGAGCAGTCGGCAAAACAAAGCAGCCGCTCTTGCACCTGATAACCCGTTTGTTCTGTGTTAGTTAAGTACCGCAATATGAAAACTGTTTGCTCAACGTGCGATGAGTCCGGAGTAGCATCAACAATCACAGAAAAATATTTAGCTGCTTCACGCTCTTTCAGTATTAATTTGATAATGTGCGCAGAACAAGCGTCAATGAGGTCGTTTTGAATTTTGTGGGATAAATAATGCACTTGCAACTTTTTTCCGCTTTCTTGTGATACCCTGACTTTGTTAATGTGGTCGCTCATTATGGGATCATACTTTGCAAGAAGCTCCAGAACACCCAGAAAATTGCCATTAGAAGCATCACCAATTCTCTCACTATCCCCGCGGAAAGCTAAGCCCCTTTCAGCTAAAAATAAGGTTACGTTTAGCAATCGTTGTAGAATGTCATACCACACTTGACGTTCATGCTGGTAAGACTTCTGCAGGAAATCACAGACGGAAGCATTAGATTTTTACTTTTTCAATTCACTTTGCCATAACAAAAAGCATCTCTTGTGTGAAGAGCTGTTTTCATGCTTCGGGATCTTGTCATGTAATTTTGTCCATCTTCTCTCAGTTGAGTATCCATCAACGCCGGTCAGCCCCATCTGTTGGCATTCCGGCAGGGTAAGCAGTAAAATGCTGACTTGATTCGACTCCATACTAGCCATTCCCTTTTTACGGTTTCTCCATTGACTAGTTTTTTTTTTAAAAAATGGACGTGGGCACAGAATATCCTGAGAAATCAGGTGGAAAAGTTTCAGGAAACGTGACGTGAGGTTTTTTTAAATCGAAGTTATTAAAATTTGGATCACCTACGTCGCAGAAGCTTTGAGATTCATCAATTTGAGGTAGAGAAGTCTCAGAAGAAATGTTCTCATCATACTCTTTCGTAGACGTAGAACCAATGTCCAAACTAAGGCTTAGGCCTACCACTGGCTCCAATTGTACATCTGAGTGGCTCCAATTGTACATCTGGGGATGATTCTGACGAGGGGGCATTGGTAACATGTGTTTCCTTGGAGGCTAATGGCTTGACAAACTGATCTATCGAAATTTGTCCTTTTTTTGCCGCAAGTTCCCTTCGTTCTTTCTCCTTTCTTTTTAAATAACCTGACTTGTGCTGGTAACTCATCACAATAGTTATAGGCCGATTTCAAAACGTTCGAAAAATATATACGAACACACACTCACTGATTACTGTATAAAGTCACACTACACAAAATCAACCGACCGGACCGAAGGCTATAAGCAAAGCAACTGAACTGAACAATGATGAGTGTAAACAAAATGAATGTGTTTGAATGTGAATGAATGAAAATGTTTTGCTCCTTCAAAATGCTGACATGACTTGGTGACACTTCTAGGAATATAGCCTAGTTGAAGCAAACGAATTCCACAATGGTATTAAATGTAAATTTCAAACTCAGCACATACTCGTACCTACCTATACTATCTGTCTATACTGTCGGTCACCCACCTCACCTTCGCTCTGCTTTAAAACAATCACTTGCTATGTTAGAAGATTACTGTTGTGCTGTCGCTTCTCTTTGAGTTTTTAGTAGTATGGATGGATAAAAACAGAGCCCGATAATCAGCGGGCCCGGGGGCTTTAGACACCCCTGCCCCCCCCCCCTGAGGCCGGCCCTGCCAGTACAAGACGAGCCTGTAGTCAGTAATAATGATAATGTTGGCTTATTCTTGGTTGCAACACTTTCCGAAATTGCCTCAGTACACAACCTAATGAGTTTATTCAGCGAAATTCCTAGAAAAGAAGTACCGTGGAACGGGGTCAATAGAAACACTGTAGTGAATAGAAACAAAACTTTTTTTTTTTTTAAAGGCTATATTATAATTATTTTTATTTTTTATTGCTATCACTCCATACCACCAACTTAACTAAGTTTTGGTGGGAAGTTTAAAAAAATAATTATAATATAGCCTTTAAAAAAAAAAAAATTAAAGTTTCGTTTCTATTCACCACAGTGTTTCTATTGACCCCGTTTCACGGTACCGTATTTACTTGAAGAGTCAACAGTGGAAGTAAGAGTCAAGGTACGAGCATGTGCTCTTTTTCATATTGATAACCAATTACTTGTAATCGTAAGTATGTGCTTCCGGACAGTGAGCAAAGCTGGCGGCGCAAGGAAATGCTCGAAATATGAAAAAATGAATACAGCCTCACCTTTCCGAAGATACACATTATCTGGTGAATCAAATACTCTTGTCCAATAGTTTTATGAAAATAAACAGAAGCATATGCTTCAATTATGTGTAGTATAAGGTTATGCTTCTTTTTTATGAATTTGGTAGGTTGTGTAATTTACTGTAATTTACAAAATGTGGTAAATAAATAAACTATAAAAGAATGGTCCTTTAAAGGCAACTCAACTGTTAACTGTTATATTACGGGTAAACATGTAAGGGAATAAGTTTTTATAAAATATGAAGCCTGTTAGTAATTGAATTGCTTACATTGCAGTCGATGTTTGATTGTTAATTTATTTCATGTTTGCTTTATGTGTCTCTCATAAGCCATAAACTGTTAGCAAAGTAAGAAAAAGTGGCAAATTATGACTGTTACAATAATATCCTATATAGTTAACACATAATGGGTCATTTCCACCAACTTCCAGGAAACTTTCTTACCAACCTACTGCTCTTGGTAGGGTTATAATGAACTCAGCAAAAACTTTCAAGAAGGTAAAGAACCGGTCCGAGTTTACTCGAACATGCTTTCCAATTTATAAATTAGTAGAAAGGCATAGTGTGTAATTTCATAGTAAATAATTTCCCTATGGTTAAATTCCGGATCCCTGGGGGGGGGGGGGAGGGGGATACATTAAAAACCCCTTAAAACTCGATTGCATATTCTGGAACGAACAGACCAATACATTGTAACGGTAATGACAATGACAGGGCAATGTAAAGGAGAGTGAATTTTCCGTAATTTATTTTTAAAAAAAATTTTTTTGGGGAATCAACCTGTTAGGTTTTGTTACTCTATTGAACACCTAAAACATACCTGAAGTTAGAAATTATGGAGAGAAAGGGGCAAGCGACCCACCGTATTTTGTTGACATTAATAACGACAACAATATATGTGAATTGAAAAGAAATCGTTGGAGCTGTTTTTGGAAAATAATTTTTTTATGCGTTTTTTTTAGTTTTTTGAGAATACCCCCCCCCCCCGCCAAATTGAGTTTCCCCAAAATAAAATAAAAATGGTCTTGAGGTATGATTTTTGTGAACCTATATGCAAAATTTCATCAAAATCAGCCGAGTAGTTTGCCCGGAAATGGATGAACAGGCAGAGGGACAGTCAGGCATTTCGTAAAAACCACTTTTTTGGGTTCCTGGTACCTCAAAACGTGTAAATCCGTTGAAATCTCGGAATCGAAAATTTCGACCATCACAAAGCTTTCCTGATACTACGTTTAAATTGGAAAGCAAAAATTGTTTTTACTGTCGATAGAGCCAAGCAGTCTCTGGGGGTCACACTTACTCCAAGGAAAGTTTTCTGGAAGATGGTGGGAATGGCCCAAAAAATGTACACCCGTCAAGATTTAGTTAACTTCTTATAAGTGATCGCTGTCGGCGCCGTACATTAAATTTTAATCTTTGTCAAAGGTCAAAATTATAATTTTTAACTACTAAGCCTAAGATGTTAGTTGACTTTATACAGGGCTGGAACCGGAAATGTCAAGCTAAAAATCTGACTTTCCTGACCAAAAACATGAAAAATCTGACTTTTGCTGACCACTATTTAAAGTAACGAAAAATTAGAAAATTTAATCATCGAATGTAAATCATTATAAATACATACATATTGTAGCCTATGTTAATATTATTTTCTACCTTAATGATATTTCGAACAACTATGTTTAGCTACTTTGTTATAAAATGCATAAACATACTATAGTATTGTATACTGAGCATGAGCGTATAAAATTTAACAATTCCAAAACTAAAATGAATTAAATCAGCGTCTTCATGGAAATAAGAAATATAGTATATTTCACACGTCATCGCAAATCTTACAAATTACAGAAAGCCAACAATTTTTGGCAGTAACAGATTTAAGAAGTAGGAATATTTAATTGAAATTTCTTAAATAAAATTACTTCTTTTTGAAAAAATCTGTAATTATTAATTTTTTCTTCTTCTCCACAATCTTTTCCACAGAATTAATTGTTTTACTTTCATTTTCAGCTTCCTTGTGTATTTTTTTCGCACCCTCTAATAGGGCTGTTGCGATTGCAACCTCAACCATATCGTTTCTTTGCACTGCATTTTTCAACTTTTTATTGGCTTCATCCAGCAATTTGCTTTCAATTTTTCTCTTTGCCGCCTGGTTAGCTTTTAGCTCTTTCAACCTGGACTCTTCCTCATCAATCGTATCTTTTTCTAACTTCATTCTTAATTTTTTCTGTGCTTCTTCCAACTTCGATTCCTCAATTTCTTTTTTCATTCTATCTTCCTCTTCTGCTTTTTTCTTTTGTTCTTCAAGATATGATTTATAGGAGCTGCACGCAAATCTAGCCAAGTCACTAAGTTCTTTGTTCCAAGGCAGGAGCTCTGGCTTATAAAAATATTTATGTAATCCAGACTTCACAGTCATGGCAGCGTTTAGCGACCTTTCACACATGCTTGCTTTGTCGTCAGTCAAGTATCGGGCAGAATCGCTGAACCCACGCTCAACATTAGCATTTCCATGGGACATTGATAACACTGCTTTTACAACCTTGCTGACTGCTGGGAATGAAATGTCACCTGCATCCGTTTTTTTAGAAAAAAAATGTGCCCAATATTGATCTACAGGAATATATTTTCCATCTTTCTGGATGGGCACATGATCAGCCTCATCTTGTAAAAGCTGCCACTCAGCGTGTAATATATTGAGGTCAACCTCAAAAGGCAGTGCACTTGCTATAGATCTCACCCACTTCGCAGACGCAGGTGTCCTTCGCTCCTTAGGATTCAAGGCACGACAGGCTTTTACAAAAGTGTTGTTGATTGAACTTTTTTTTAGAATATGATTACAAGCACTTACATAGTGCTTTTGAGCTTTTGTTAAAAATCGTAAACTGTCCATTTCGTTCAGTTTGCTAATCTCACAGACAATTTCATCGCCTAGAATTAATTTGACGGGTGAGATAAGGTTGTCGGGCAATAAAACTTTTTCACAAACACCTAAGGCTTTAATTGCGTCCGGCTTACACACTTTATTAATCAACACTTTTGCCAATCGAACAAGTTCGTGATACAGAACATGTATCATGGGGCTGGAGCTCTGAAAGCTGCCGGTGAAGCGCGTAAATAATTTGGCGCTTTCACAAATCAGTAATAATTGAGCCCGCATGTCACTTATTTTAAGTAGTTTCACTATTTCAAGGTATGTTTTGCTGGGCAGCAGTTTATTCCTCTTTTTAGGAATAAAAGTTAAAAAATACTGAAGTACAGCCTCCCACTGTTCCAGCATTCTGCTTGCTGCCGTTTCTAAAGTGAGCCAACGCGAGCTTACATGCTTTATAAAACTGTGCTGCTTTATACCCATTTGATTTTGAATCTCTCTGAAGTCGCTCAACCTTAAGGGCCAGCCATTCAAGAAATAGTAAACTTTTCGGATCAATTCTGAAGCGTCCTCGCCAATTTCCAATAAACCTTTTTCATACGCATTATGTATTACGTGAATGTTGCAGGATCCAATATTAATCAATGGCTTTCCTCTTATATTTAAAATTTGTTCAGATAAAAGGCGGTGTGTTTTCTTGTTGACATTAGGTCCATCCATGCCGAGCATCAACAATTTCGATAAAGGCAAATTCGCTTCATTAATGCCTTCCAGGATTTTATCAGCTAAGATTTCACTTGTCGCTGAAGCAATAAAAAAAGTTCTCAGATGATGGCTTACTACTGCTTCTTGTTTTCCTGAATAGTATGTTACCATAAGTTGCAGTTCTTTTGCCCCAGCACTGTTCGTTGTTTCGTCAAACGACAGTGTGTAGTACGCATTGGTTAAGTCTTTGACGAGTTCATTCTTAAAAAATTGCCCTAGAGCTTCAGTTAGTAAATAGCGAAATTTTGTTCTACTAATGGAAAAATCCCCAACAGCACTCCCACCAAACATTGATGCAAAAAGTTCACCAAGGTTTTCACACGACGATGCAGACCAATTCTGGACTACACACTTCATCACCCATTGCAGTTCCGCCCATGTAGTGGCATCCCTGGGGCTGGTAACTTGAATTGCATTTATTGAGGGAGGAACCACAGGAGCTTCACTAGATACACTGGAACTGGACAGCCGAAGTTGCCCCGGACACAAATAGGGAGCGACAGCTTCCTTGTGTTTCGAAGAATCAGCATGTCTCTCAACAGTTTGAAAGCCAGATGTAATGCTGAAGGACTTCTTGCAAAATAAGCATAAAATATGCTCATCGTCTTGCTTTTTCCCCCACTTATTAATTGCCATGCCATTTGCATCTATTCTTGTCAACCAATAGTCTCTAACTTTACATTTTCCCATCTTCGGTTCTACCTGAAAATTATACAAATCATTAAAATTATTGAGTAGATTTAAAAATTAATTAAGTAAAAGTAATTAAAATAGACATCATTGTACTATGGTAAATTGGCGGAGACTGGAAAATGAAAATATACCTAAATTAGCTCAGAACACCTTCGTTAAATCAAATTGGTTATTAGCTTTCCCAACTTAATAATGCAGTAAAGAACACGTAGCTAGTACAATACACGTGTCTTTTTCTTTACCTATATAATTCACCGATTGAAATGAAATAATACTTTATTTAGGCTATATGATTTAAGGTAATAATCCACCTAAGATACAGACGTACAGACCTACAATCTACGTACATACTGTAAGTTAGTCAAATTCAAAGGCACGTTTTACAGTACAAAGCCTATACAAGGCTATATTGCAATTTCCTTACTTCCTTAGACTTAAATTATTTCAATAATAGACATTTGACATTTCTTTTTTCTTAAACTAAAACTCTACAAGCACTGAAATATGACCAAAATAGGTACAGTATTTTATATTTATAGTATGTATGTCCGATGAGTCCTCGCTCCTCGAGCCAGTAGCCACACTTTAGTGATACACTGATACTTTTACTTAGACTTACCTTGTCGGCTTTGGCTTATCACTTATGAGTTTGAGTGTGAATAATAACTTAATAAGTTATATTTAAGTATATAACGGCTACTTCAGCATGTAAGCCATATAATATTTTATAAGAAAACGCGTCGCTCAGTTGATTACAATAAGTTATTAAAGGAAACTCAGAAACGCGTTTAAAAATAGACAACAATGAAAACGCATCAACGCAACTACGAAGAACAAGAGCTGTAAAATGTAAATATCTAATAAGCGGCAGAAAAGTAAACAAAGTGAAAAGTGCGCCACTGAACTGCTGCCACTTCAAAGCAACCTAATGCTGGCAGCACCTTCTAGCGGATGCACGCCTTACTAGCCTGTTTGATGATAGAACCGGTTGTCACCGCAGTCAGTGCTGAAGAGCTGTTTTACTTTTGTCATAGTTGCAGAACACCACAAGTTATATATAGTTACACAATTTTAAATAGGCTATAATATATATTAGGGGTATTCGCGCTGGTCTGCTTGCTTGCTAATCGAAACTTTTTTTTGTCGATTGACCAATCAAAAGGTCGCATTGACAAAAAAAAGTGTCAATAGACAAGAAAAAGTTTCGATTAGCAAGCAAGCAGACCAGCGCGAATACCCCTATTATATTATCATTATACTGAATGAAATCTCACTTTTCTACCCGAAATGCATATTTTCCTGACTTTCCTGACCAAATTCGTATTTTCCTGACTTTTGCTGACTTAAAACGAAAAATCTGACTTTCGTGGGAAAAACTGACCTAGTTCCAGCCCTGCTTTATACGAAAGAACTACTATAATATCATGGCAGAAGAAAAGACAGACTCTCTCTAATTCACTTTATCGTGTTTTTTCGAGAGTAGCCTAATGCAATGTAAATTTACTACGAAAGCTTAGCTATGCTTTGCGAATTTCTAAAAGTTTAACCTCACTTTTAGTCTTTGACCTGAATAATTAATTGATTTACTAAAAAAATACCCAGGTCTCTTTTGTTAACAGAATACTTTGAAATATCTGCCTTAAGTTAATTATAGCCACTAGCTAATAAAGAGTAAACGACTCGAAATGGTTTTATTTCCACCCATTGCTGCTATGTTATTATGTTACTCAATGATTTTTTGTATGCAATTACTGTTAATGAATTAAAGGTTAATTGAATTCAAATTATGGAATGCTTACTTCAATTACCATCCAATTTCAGTGCGCACCCTGTGAAAACGTTACCTATCAAAAGTTTCTTTTTGGAACGAGATGCTTTTTATTTAATTTGAAGCTGTAATAGAAACTTAATTATCTTACAGGGATTACTTATTAGGTGTAAGCTTGCAAACATTTTGTGTGTGGTCTTGGGGACGTTCGAGTCTGTTAAGAAAAGTGCTGAGGTCATTGGCTCACTCAAAAATTTGAAGTGTACATTTCAATTTTTTATTAATTTATTACAAAAGTTATCAAAAACGTTCGATGCCTTTTTTACATTGAACCGGAAAGAAGTTTATAATTTTTTAGCGAAGTAATTTGCTCGTAGAGCTTGTGGTTCTGTTTTTTTTTTTTTTCAATTTAATTTACTGTACTGGTGTCATGTTAGTTTACTGAAAAACTCAGTTAGAATTTCCAAGATGCAGCTATTTTGACGCCGAAAACATGGTAAGTTCATTTTCTTTCATGTCTATGATTTCGTGCTTGTACTAAGTAAGTATATTATCGTACTGTCACTCATCATGGTTTTGTAATGGAGACCTTACTATAGAATAATCCAACATGGCGGAAATCTTTTTTTCTAGTTAACCATAACTTAATAACAGTATACTTAGTAAAACTTAACTTAAATTATCGTATAGAATATAAAAGGGGGGAAAGTCCATTGTTTGTACTGCTACGTGGCCAGGTAACAGGGTTTAGGTGCTATCGAGAATATACAACTTTATTTTATTTTTAAACTGATTGTGTGATCCAGCCGCCCTAATCTCAACAGGTCAAGGCCGTAGCCAAGGGGTGGTTCATGGGGGTTCAACCCCCCCCCCCCCCCCCCGAAATGAAATGGCTTGATACTAGATAGAATCAGATTTTGAGAGGAAAAGTAAAAACCACTATGTAATATCCAATGAAATTTCCGAAAAAAATCCTGGCTACGGCCTTGGAGCAGGTAGTAGGTACCACAGTCGTGTAAATAATTGTTGACTGTCCGGATCTGGCTGTCCCATGTGCGGTATTTCATAAAGTGTCCCGTTTCTATGTGTGTGCAGTTTAGTATATTTTTCCCGGATGTATAACACTAAGGCATACTATTGTCTTCTCTGTTCGACGTGTGGATCGTTATAAAAAATCATGTTATCATTTTTCAGGTTACCTTCTGGGTGCCTGAGGTGCCGGCTGAACAAACCCCCGCAAGGGGCAACAGCTTATAGCTGTTGCTACGGGAGCTGGCGAACCCGCGGGGGTCTACGAGTCTTCTAGAACCTGAGCCGAAGATGAGGTCTGGGCTGGTTGACTGCGAGGTTTGTTATACTATTGTCTTCACATACAAAATCAGTGGAATTAAAAAAAAAGGACTTACTTTACTTGAAAAGAGCGAGAGTCTCAAGAGAGCAATGAAAGGTGTTGCTTGTTCTGTACTTTTGCAATGGAATAAGTGGAATATAGTTGTTGTTTTTTTGCTACCAGCCGATCGCTGTCTACATTAGCTGCTTTTGTACAGTAGCCATGTTGGATTAGTTCATGCGTCCATTGATGTCCCAGTGATAGTGAAGTTACAGGCCAACTTAGCTATTAAATCTGATAGTGGATACAGATGAATCAAGTTTCTTTTTTTTCAATTAATTGTTGGCCAGACGCCAGACTCGACTAAACTCTAATGGGTACGTCATCTACACTGGACGCCGAGTAACAAAAAAACCGGGCAACTTGCTGACCACAACATCTGATCCCGAATAGAGCTGTGGACGCCCAGAAAGAGGATCCTCTACGAGTTTCAATGCCACGTATTTTTTTTTTTTCCGTTACTGTTTGTTGACCGGCGCAGTTGTTAAGTTGTGTTTTCTTTTTTGCAGCATCTGGGCAACGCGGGAGAGCTGCCTTTGACAGACCATTTACGTGAGCAACGCTCTTAGCGTTGTCCACCTACAGGAATTGAACTGGTGGTTACTACAATAAGATGGAGCGTTGAGCAATTCAAGCCGAGTAAGCAATTTTGAGAGTTGACGTTAGAGTTCTCTGTTGGAGAAATGGGGCAATCGTCCCCGCCTAGGAATTTATTTTAAATTTCAGGGTCCGCTGCCACGCCGAACTTTGACTAATCAAAGCTCGCCTAGGACGCTTACATACGCCATCAAATTGCTTCTTGGCTGCAAGGCGTGTTCTGATTGAGCAAAAGAAGACGTGTCGATTCTGATTGGCCGCAGATGACGATGACTGATGGACTATCAAGTTCAAAAAATATCCGTTGCGGGGACGAATTGTATTTGAAACTACTCAATTGTCAAGTTGAGTTTTCTTTTTTCTGCAGCGTTGGGTCCACGCCATTGCAAAGTTGTGTGGCGACTCATTGCCATTAGCAGTACCTTCCTACAATAGTCGCTACTGCCATACAGCATGTTCCACCTGCATTGTCCACAAACTCTGCTGTTGTGCTTGCACTTTGCTGGGCCGTCAAGTCATACACGTCAAATAAAGTAAGCAATAAATTTTCTTTCTATCGAGAGGGTTCACTTCTGAGCACTCGTGCAACCCCAGCAATTTTGTTGTTAGCTTACAGTAGTTGTTTTTCATTATCAGTTCGCTAAGAAACCATGATTTAATGAAATTAGTAAATAAGTAGTTTAAGGATTAAAAGGTGAATTCTTTTGCTGGTTACTGATGAGTCAGCCTGATATAGATCTTATTTTAATTTTTGGTCAATGGAGAAGACTGCCAGCCCCATCTCCTCTGGCCTGAGGTATTGATGGATGGCGTGCCACTGGTTGACAGTGTTTTTTATGCCTTCAGTGGGAACCTATACATTTACTGCTATTATTGTAATTTTGATTTTGTCTTGTTTCAGAGTTTCAGGCGTGAACTGAAAATTTCAGCATACTTGCTGTTGAATAACATTTGCTGTGTTTTGGCTCCGATCTAAGTGAGCACCTTCCTGCTTAATCGTAGCAGTGGTAGCCTGTCATTTGTCTTCGAAAGTCGCTGTAAGTCTGCCTCGTTGTGCTCCCTTCAAGCCAAGTACACGTCTTCTGTGTCTACCAGCCACCGCCTTGTTTCTTCAATGCCTCATCGTAATGTGTCAAGATGTTCCTGCTTCGTCGTGATACCATACTGCAGTTTTCTCCGCCTGCCGAGTGTTGCGTACGCCATTGTGGACTGAAGTATTCATTAAAATCCTGTGCGCTATGTTTTTGTTTTAAATTTGGAACTTAAGGCTAGTTCATAAGCAGCTGATGCGCCTTGTGCAAATGATGTGTAGTTAATGTATGCAACATGCATGATGACATTTCATTTAACGTTCGCATGAAAAAATAGTTTGTATGGACCGAACAAAGGCAGAATGAATTCCCTAATATGTAAGTATTTTTCACGAAATTAATTCCTAGTTTTGAAAATTTTGTAAAAAAATTGAATGTTTTATTTTTGTAACAGACTGTGTACCCGAATGATTTACGGCTATTCTAGAAAACTTGTTTAATTATTCCATGAGCAATAATGCAAATTTGCTATAACAGGTTGTATTTTATATAGATTTTTAATAAGACAATTTTCATGTGTCTTTGCGACAGTGGCACTAGAAATTAATAAAACCAGTGAAACCCAGGCCTCGTTTGCCTACAAAATATTTTGAAATCTCAGCTCATATGTGGGTAATGATTATCTTATTGTTAAAATTGTGTTGCAACTCCACTGAAACAGACCTCCTTTTGGTATATATAAATAGAACCTTACTTAATATTCAAAGCGCTCTTCCAGAATAGCGTTTGATAATTTTAATGAACAGATAAGCTTATGTCCTGGAGCTTTCCGATTTGAAATTTCGCCAACTCATTAACATACTATTGGTACCTATCTGTATATAAAAAATCCCTTTCGATCAGGTGTAGGGAGATTCCATGCAAACGTTTTTTTCTAGATTATATTAAACATTCGTTTCTTCCCTTATGGCGGTGGTACAGCTACTAGTTGCTTATGGTAACTGAAGAGAATTTCGCTTACGCCACCGAGGTGGTCAAAGTCTATTCCTGTCCCATGGTTTGTCATTGGAGCTCCCGCAACTAGTTTGTTTGAAACCCCATTACTTTACAACGTTTCAATGAAGGAGCTGTTGGATTCTGAGACATTCATGTTGAAATCACCTAAAACAATGCAGTGCGAACATGCAGCATTTGTGATTTTAAAATACGTTTGAATGTTTGTTCAACGTTTTTAAATGGCGTAGAGGGGGGTTTATATCCTGTAGAAATAGCAACACGACTTTGAATGCTGCAAAACATCCCGTTGTTGCATTGTCTTCGTTGCAGCTGCTATGCAGCACTGCAATTGAAATACCACTTTTCACATAAATCACAAGTCCATACCCGTGACGTCGCGATAAACAATCCATGCGAAGTGCAACCGTATAGCTGTCGACACCTATATCATCAGTAGGAGTTGCTGTTTCCGCAGCGATGAAAACGGAAGGCTTATGTATGGCCACGTAGTTTACAAAGTCAGCCCAGTGACTTGGTTTTCGGAGACTTTGTATGTTGTGGTATACATCGTGAGTTATTTTTGATAATCACATGGGGAAAATGCAGGACATTTCGATTGGTTTCGAATCGCGTCTCTTCATTTCCACCATGATGCTATCATTCGGACTTGCAGCTGGTGGAGCATTGAATTGCCCTATAAGATGCAGACCACTAAGTTTCGTACACCTGCTCAAGGCAACGTAGAGCTCATTCCGACACATTCCCTTAGATAATTGAACAGCTACGGAGTTGTACGTTCCCCCCTTACTTTTATGAATAGTTAGAGCCTCGGCTGGTAGCTGGTACAATAGGTAATTGCCTTCTTATGACAGAATATGGACTTTTGGAAGGCTTTATAGTTCTAACAACAAGGTCAATGGCAGTTAGCCGCGCATCAGAGGGATGTTGAACCTCGCGTCTTCTTTCATTTCCAACGTCATTTTCTGGAAATCTCAGCCAGGTTGTAGTCACTTCGTCGTTGAGTACGTCGACTTTCTTCAAGGTGCCAACCGCGCCATTTACAAGACCATCCTGGACGCTGACATCAACAGTTATCATGTACTTGATGTTGAGATTAAGGTACAGATAAAATGGTTATCCCTGACAGTCCTTTGCAAGAGAGCATCGTGCAGAATTTAACAAACGATTCTTAATTGAGTCATTAGGCTGCCCAGTTACATTATCGTTGGCCTCCACACACAAATTCTTGGGATCCTGGTCTATAACATTTTTATTGTAAGTATCTACTTCTCTGTTGGTCCTGAACAATCTTATTGCATCATTTGGCACTACATCTGGGGACACAAGTTTGCCTTGTTCACAAGAGCTTTACCTCGTCATTGGACATTCTTCCTTCCACAAGATTAATTAGGGCTTGGGCAAAAATTTCTTTGCCGCATAATTTGTGTTAATTCATAGCTTACAAACAATTCCCATAACGGATTTCCGATAATTTATCCGTAGATTCCTGCTAAATTTGATTGAAAAATATATTTGTCAGGAGCAAGGAGCAAAATCTCCAAATAATATAAGTGACAATCCTGCGAACGGGAGAGGAGACTGGAAGATTTCTTTGTGGCAGCAATCGGTTTGTTGGAATTGTCTGGTACCTACCATACTAATTTCATCAATAATGATGCATTGAAGGTCATGCATCTTCACCTACAGAGTCTTCCGAGTAGCACTGCTCAAAGGTACCAGGTCAACTTTGCATTGATTAAGGGGTAAGACGGAGGCAGAATGAAGTGTCGAACCCTTAATTGCGAATGAGGCCTTCCCTGTTGATGCAGAGAGCATTACCTTCAGCGTATTCAATTCTCCTGTGCCCGAATTGAAATGACGTAATAAGGGTTGATGAATGGCTTCAATTAAGCAAGACTTGCCACAGCCTGCCTTGCCTCGGACGACATAATAATAACAATGACCTGGATTTCCTTTGAAATGATTTAGCACATGAAGGAGGAACTTTTTGGAGTACTCACAATATTAGAATACTCATCTTGAGTTAGCATCTTTGGAATCGGTACAATAATTTCATCTTGGCGGGATTTCGCATTTCCCGGTATAACCATTTCTATGTCTTTATCAGGCAATGCTGCTTTTTGGCTATCTATTGTTTTAAATATTCTAAGAGATTTCGCTGTAATAAACTAGCTGTTGTTACTGCCCCTTTCATTGGTAACTGGAAGTTGAGCTTGAATGGCATTTTGTATATCATCCAGTAACTGCTCATTGAACCTCATCCGGCCGCATGCCATTTGGCGCGTTGGAGCCCTCGTGAATGGCCAACGCTACTATAAATGTCGAACCTAGTGCCGTACAAAAGTGGTGGTGCCGGAAGTTAGTGCAAATTTTTAATTAGCCGGTAATTAATTGTACAAGCAAAATAGGTCATTTATTACTGTACGGCATTTGTGTAATTCTTTTTGTATACATGTACAGATACTTTACCCATGAAAGCCGTAGTTTCAACATACCCTAAAGCTTGAGCTTCTAAACCTAAGTCCTCCTCTTCGGTTTCTATAAATGAACGTTTACAACTTCGAAACTCGAAAATAGATCCTATCGACTCACATTTGAAGTCAGCGCAATTACCCCGCTCAGATGCTGAAATTGCATTATGAAGCAATAGCCGCTTCATGGCTGACTTAAACTGAAAGCAGTTAGGATTGTTGTTGCAACCGTTTAGACGCCGAATTTTTCCAAATAGTAACTCAATGTGATCCTGCGATATTTTATATTGTAAAAAAATAGCGCAAAGGATGTTCACTGAGTGAAAATAGGTCACGTGCTAAACCAGTACAGCTCTGTAATGATGCTATAAAACCTGCCAGAAACGTTTTCCTAGGATGGGATTTCAATGGAATTTCATCACACCACAAAGTATTTAAATAATTTATTATTTGTGCAGTCGTTTCTTCAAAGAAATCAATGTTGCATATAGGGTGCTTGAAACCTTTACCAAAAGGACTTTTTACATTTAATATATCGAATGCTTTGTCGATTGTTCGAATAAATTGTGTGGTTGGTTGACTGCCAGCAAACGCTGGCATTTTATTGCTGCAAAGATAGTCAATGGCGTCAGCTACGCCACTGCTTAATGTTTGAGCTGCCAGAGCGACATTCATAACCTTATTCCTAAAATGGACATGTTTTCCACTTAACCTGTTGGCTAGTGGCTAGTTTAAGGCCTTCCTCTCTCTGTAAAAGATCGAGGTTTTCAATATAGCTCCAAGAGATATTACCTTCTGCTGAATAGAGTTCCTTTTCAGCAAAACAGTTTCGAGCTAATTTTAACATGTGACAAGGGTCCATAAATACAATATATAAAATCGCCATCTGGATGGTATAATGTATGCTCACCATTCTTAAGGTCGCTCCCTAAAACTCGTAATGCTGCGAAATTACACCATCACATGTAATAGAACGGACCCTAACTCCGATTTGATGAAGCTGATAAATTGCATTCATCCATATCGTACTGAGCATATTAGCATCTATTTTATCGATTAGGAAATATTCTATGGGGCACTTGAAGGTTTTTGAGAGGGAGACAATTAGAAGCACTAACGCCTCGGTCGCCCAAGTTGATATTGCCACTAATTTTCTTTTTCCGTTTGTCGTACAGTATTTGAGATCGAATGCTCATGGAGTCGAAAACAAGCGCCACATTTTCTAAATGAGGGCGGGAATTTTTATTTTCTTTTAAGTAATCCAAAACTTTAGACATAATCCCAGGTTCAACATCTACAGAGCAGACCCAGTGCGAAATTAATCTAGGGTGTGGTTAACAAAAATTTTGCCTTAAATATTTGTAAGCCTGTGGCGAATAATAATGCACAGTGAGAGCGAATGCTTTCGTAGCCTCTGAGTACCTTCTACCTTGGCACTTCCTCTCATTGCTCAAGGATTCTAGAAGTAAATCTACTGGAAACCCAGAACAATATTTGCCCTTAGGCCTTAAGCCACTCCTCCAATTGCAAGGAACAAAGTCCCTTAGATGACAGTTCAATAATAACTTCCTCCATCTTGGCAACTTTGCTTGTGCGCTGACGTTGAACCTCCAAGTTTCGGAGTCTGTCTTTCGTTGGCGTCTCAGGCATTGGCAGGTTTGCCTTGAGTGGACGCATCTTCAGTCGGTGTTTCCACATACTAAAATAAGCCATTTTATGAATCATTACAATAGGAGAAGGTGAGATGGACACATGATAATTGGCTGTCCTACAAACTGACTTAATATATTAAAGAAACATCTAAAATTTTGCACGCATAGCTAAATTTAACCGGTCCTTTGTCGGCTGATTGATAGCAGTTAGGTGCGGTTTCCACCGACCTCTAAGTGCAAAATACACATATGGTGACTAAGTCTTGAATGTCTGCTACCACGTTACCGTATGTGTATTTTGCACTTAGAGGTCGGTGGAAACCGCGCCTCAAGAAGTTTCTATGAAAAAAAACAGGCGTATCCATTGAGCTATCTTAATTCGCTGGTCAAGTAGTGACGTACAAATGGTAACATCTCTCTCTAGTTAAAGATGATAAATAGTAGACCTCTAGCCTTAACTTGTATGTTTTAGACTTGAATAAAACACTTTCCGGCCAAAACCTCAAAATAGTTTGAACTAACTTGTAAGTTCAGAAACTTGCTTAAAGTTGAATAAAAAGGGAATCGAATCTTAAACGGAGCACACTAAATGTTTAAAAGTAGTCTCACTTAGTTGAGAAAAATATCGAGAAAAGAGCTCAACGTAAATTAAGAGAGGGGGGGGGGGGAAGGCATTTGACTGCCTACGCCTCTGACGATTGCTCCATGAGGGCAAATCGTGCGACCCCAGTTAGCTTATCAACTTTTTATTCCGAAAACGAAAATATATTTCACAAAGTTAGATAAAGTACTGGCTGATTTTACTAAGAGCTTTCAAAATTAATTCAATATTGTCTATTCAAACATCTAAGTCTGTCGCATACAGTTAATACTAGTATAGCAAAGTAAGCTTACCAGACAGAACTCCAGTTTTCTAGTTAAAACCAGTCCAAGTCCAAAAAAAATAAGTTTTTCCGTAGGAACCCGGTCAAAGCATCTCAACATACATTTTCGCAGACTCTAAATCCATTAGAACTCCACAATATCTGGGCCCTTGCTAGAATAAACCAGAGATAGCTATAACACACTGTCTGAGCCATTCTATATTTTAATTAAAGATTATTGGGAGAATTAATGTATTTTATTTAATTTACGTTCTGTAGTTAAATAATTAATTTAGTCAGATTTTAAATCTCTACTTACTTACTTCGCGTGTCCAGTAACACGCATTGATATAGTCCAATATTGAGCAGCTTGGACGGCCTTGTCATTAGCTTCAAATGAATCGTCAGCTGTGCAGGGGCTTGGCAGTTTAGGGCAGACCAATAAGTGGGGGGTGTCTTGAACAGCGCCACAGTCGCAGAGCACGTCGTCGGCAGCAAGCAGCCCCCATCTGGCAGCAGTCGTCTTGGAGAGTGCGGTTCCTGTGCGAAGGCGATTCAAGGTGCGCCAGATGGGATAGGGGAGATTGGCTCCTGCCATTAGTTTTTCTAGAGGTAGGGGCAGCTGCGGGAAGAAACTTCTCCAGAGCTGAATGCGATGGTCACTCGCCGTGTTTGTGATAGGTGTACTGCTGCGCAAAAAACTTTTTCTAGATGGCAGGCGGCGAGGAGCAGGTATTTGGCCATGCATCACGTGTTTCCTGTTAGTGGTTTGTTTCATTCTCTCGACCGCAGCAGCTGTGGCTCGTCTAATCATAGGGGGAGCAATTCCAGCTATTGGGTACATCTTATCGAGTGGCGTGGGCTTCAGACATCCCGTAATTGTTCGTACTGTTTCGTTGAGGGCAACATCCACCTCTTTGGCATGGGACGACTTGTGCCACACAGGAGCAGCATATTCACCCGCAGAGAAACAAAGCCCAAGAGCGGAGGTTCTCAAGGTTGCTGGCTGGGCACCCCATGAACTGCCAGTTAGCTTCTTTATTATACTATTTCGGGTAAACACCGTCATCGTCGTGGCCTCGCAATGTTTTTTATAGTTCAAGGTTCTATCCAAAGTTACTCCTAGATATTTGGGATAGCTGTTGTGCTTCAGTCGTTCATTTCCCCAAATTACTTTCAGTTCTCTGTTAGCTAAATTGTTGCGGAGATGGAAAGCGCATACTTCCGTTTTGGATGGGTTTGGTTTTAAGAGGTTGTTCTTATAATACTTCGCAAGGGAACCGAGGGCAAGCTCCAGCTTTTGCTCTACTGCTTCATACGTTTTATCCTGCGCTGCAACAGCTGTATCATCGGCATATATGAAGTGTTTTGTAACCCAAGTTGTTGGTTGGTCGTTAGTGTAAACGTTGTAGAGAATTGGCGCTAGGACTCCACCCTGAGGCAGCCCATTTTTTTGAGTTCTCCATCGACTTTTCTTTTGGTTTAGGGTAACATAGAATCCCCGGTTTTCCAGGAAACACTTGATTGTTTCAGTTAATTCAAAGTCGTACGTGATATTGTATAGTTTCTGTAGTAATCTGTTGTGATTGACGGTATCGTATGCTGCTGATAGGTCGATGAACGCAACTCCAGTGATTTTCCCTTCTTCAAAACCATTCTCTATGTGTTGAGTGAGATTCAGCACTTGACCACAATAAGATTTCCCTTCACGGAATCCGGCTTGCTCCGGGATCAACTTCTTATCAAGTGAAGGAATAATTCTTGATAGTATGATACGCTCGAGGGCTTTGAAAAGATGACAGCAGTGAGATTGGCCTGTAGTGTTTAGGGTTGTCGGGTTCCTTGCCAGGTTTCAGGATGGCGACAACTTTGGCTTGTCTCCATAGTTTTGGGATTTTCTTTTGCCGCACACAGTTTGTCATCTTTTCAGCTAACCATTGTAGTGTTCTGTCCCCAAAGTGTTTCACTTGTTCTATTCTGATTTCATCAACACCAGGCGCCCGATTATTTTTCATTATTTTAATTGCCGATGTTCATTCCTCCCGTGTAAATCTGTTAACAAGTGAGTTACTCTCTTTCTGACGGCAGCGGACAATTTTTTGTTTGCGAGGTCTGGTTGGGGGTTTACCATTTAGCAGGAGTTGAGAAGCCACTTGGTTAGCAGTGACATTAGTTGTCGTATGGTTTGTGTTAGTTTGTTCTCCATCGAGTGTTTTTAGTATCTTCCAGGCTCTTCTGCTGTTCTGCTTCATGTCAAGAGACTCTACTAGGTTGCACCATTTTTCTCGGTTATGTTGTGAGATGGCTTCGGTCAGAGCTTCACCTACTGCAATGGTGTCTTCGGCGAAAGGATCAGCATTAAATAGCTCCCTATATTGTTCAAGTAGGTCTTTTGCATCAGGGTGTAGGCCAGCGATGAATTCCGTTTCTCTTTTATTTCGTATCCCACTATTAAGGTAAACCCATAACGCAAAGCGACCATGTGAGCGGTTTGCAACAAAATTGGGTTTTAGTGAAGAATTAATTAAACGAAATCTGCCAAATTTCAGGAATCAACTAAACACAGTTGGGAAAAACATTTATCAGTAAAAATTCCACTAAAAGTTCAACGTTGAAAGTAATTAAATTTATTTCAATTGGGCCACATGGCATCGCACTTAGAGCAAGGCATGGTCCCAGAAATTCACTAATTTCTCAGAGAAAAATTGGGTTAAAACAATGGATTTAATGCTTACCCTGTATCAGATGAAAATAAAAGTAATTAATAAATTAACATTGTAGAATTAGGTTGGTTTTCTTTATTACAAAGAATAAAAATCAAAAATTATACGGGCCCAATTTCAGGAATCGCCACCATATTTCACTCTTGCGGAAATCAGTGTTTTCCTTTTTCTAAGGCACCGCTTGGCATACCCGTTGCCGCGAAATTGCTGGGATTTAAAACCTAATCACTTTGAATGCAAAAATTACTTTATTTGGTGCCATTTTATAAGAATTAGATTTATAAGTTAGTTATTAAACTTATGTTGAAAAAAAAGAGTTATTTCAATGAAATCAGTTTAAATATTTATTAGTTATTTTTGTATTAATGGCATAGACAAACAGTGCGCAGCCTTCTAGTTCATACCGACAAAGGAACTTATTGTAAACAAAAACATCGAATTCAAACATGGACATCTCCCTAGAGATTTTATCAATATTTCGACGAAAAATAGGGAATACCTTCACGATAAGTAGGCCTAGACTAGCCAGACTTAAGGAAGTGAAGTAAGACCATGTTATTCATTGAGTTGCGAAGTCTTCAGGTACCCAGATGCTACATTTGACGAGAAATAAATTCAATGCCAGTGACAGGTAGGCTCTAAGAGTTGATAGATTGTGAATAAATTATGAGACTAACCAATTTTATCCAAAACGCTAGCGGATAAAATTCAATGGAGCAAAATTCTTGCTACAAGACGTCATAACAGACATTAGTCCACCCAATCTAGTCGCAATTTCCTTCGCCCGTTCAGTTATAGCTCGAAAGTGCGGGTAAAACGCCATGTCCTCATCGATGACTACCCTAAGGTACTTCATCGATGGCTGCGGTGTAATTTGGACTCCGCTTACCTGGAAAACTGGATATTCATGCCTGTTCCGTCTCTGGAGGGCACACAAGATCTACCCATCGGATGGAGTTGAACGTTTCTTGACATCAAGGCTGACAGCAGTGCAGAACTCCCTAGATGCAGGAGCCGCTTGCACTGCAGTCTTGAGCCGCTTGCACTGCTTGTACAGTCGAACGCCCCTTCCGAAAACCGTACTGTGCGTCTGACTGAACCACTAATAGCCTTTTCCGAAAGCTTGCCAATATCGTCAAGCAAGAATAGGGGTCGATACGAGGGAAGTTGTGCAAGGTCTTTCTTCCTAAGTAGAACCAGTCGTGCCCGCTTCCATGCCCTTGGAAAAAACTCCGTCCCGGAAACACCTATTCAGGGCCGTTGTAATTTTGTCACCGTCGCGTCGTCTTCATGTGCGATGCGCCAGAGTTTCTATGGGATCATATCAGGGCCAGGGATTTTCTACTTGTCCATGGCGAGGAAACTTGAAATGTCCTGTGCTGTAATGGGTCGAATGAGTTGGTTCCGAAACGAGAACACCGGGTGGGTGAGAAGAGAAAAGGTTTTTCACAATTCCGTCCAGTTCCGTCATTACGATCTTGTACGGCTTACCCCTTCGTCTACTTCGGAACAAAGTTCGCTCCAGGCTGTGCTCTGGCTGACTTTTATGGCCGTGGTCAGTTTCTTCATCATTCCACCAAAAAAATGCTCTGTGGTGGGTGGCAACACGTCTCTTGGGCAGTGACGCATCACATGCCGCTGCAACCTGGCTAACCAGGTGAATAACTTCATCATCAACGTTGTTCAGTGCTGTTAGAGGGTGCATCCACTCTTGATTAGCATAAGCAGTGATGAGGAAGTCCTTGTAGACTACCGTAGTTGCCCAGCCAACTGTCATAGTAGCTCGGGGTAGCAGCGTTCTGCCTAGCCAGTACTCAATGTCATTGTGGTCGCTCCCTATTTCTTCTTCGACGAGCACATGACATTTAGTCTTTTAGAGACAGTCCGGGGTAGCTTAATAATATCCTATAAGAATTTAGTGGGCGGGGTGTTGAATGAAAATAGCTGTAGGCTATAATTTCAAAACAAACAAGTATTATTATTATTATTACAATTATTACAGTGTAATGCAAATTACAAGTATTCAAGTTACAGTATGTGATGAAATTCTCTGTTAAAATTCCACTACACATTATTATAAGTGCTCGAAGTTCCCACCATTTTCAGCGATACGTTTGCGTAGCCGTTTCGTCGGAAGGGATTGATACGGCTTGGATTCTTCTCATCATATCCGCCCATTTTGTGGGGCTCCGTATTGTAAATAATTTCTTTTATCGTAACTTTCCCCACAGGTAAAAGTCTAAAATCGTCAGATCAGGCGAACGGGGTGGCCATGCTATGGGCCCACCCCGCCCAATCCATTTTTGAGGGTAATATTGATATAATATGTCCCTTGCTACCGAAGCATAATGAGTCCCATCCTGCTGGAACCACATTGTTTGTCTCAGCGAAAAGGGCAAATTTTGTAATAAGTTAGGACGTGCGGCTTGTTTTCCAATAAATCGACGTAGGTGGCCCCATTTAACGTGCCTTGGAAGAAGTAGGGGCCAATTATTTTATCCCCAATAATGCCACACCAACAATTGACACTCCACACTTTGATTGTCTTTTTGCCTCAGCCAGTGGGGATTACTGGCGGACCGGTAATGGGCATTGTGCAAATTAACATTTGCATTTGAATAAATACATTTTGTAATACAACTGTAAAAACGAAAAATTTCTGTTATTATAACTAGGCAGGCAAATCACATTACCGTAGCCTAAAATTTAAACGAAGCCACACGTAACTCATATAGAGATAACAGTTTTTTTAATTATTAAATTGGGGTACAGGTGTTACCTGTGTTAAACTTAAACCTATTGCATTTGAAAGTTTTAATTTGCATTTGCATTTGAAAATTTTAATTTGCATTTGCATTTGAAAATTTCGAGACACCACCTGTGCCGCCCCCCTGAAACCCCCCTTTTGGACCCCCGAGACAACATTTGATTCCACCATAAGGTAGTTCGACTCGTAAAGCTTCTCAGGCTGAACATTTTCTGAAGCTTCACAAGACCCAGCATCAGTTTCTACCAAACTAGCGCCTTGCTTTTTTCAATTTCGTTGGCAACAAATGATGTAACAGGACATTTTGCATTGTCTGCTGCTGTGACAGACTTGAATGCCTGCGTTTTTAGCCTAGGATCCAAAAAAGTGGCGACGGAAAGTGTGCCGCTGTGTTCACAATTGCCTAGCTTAGAATTCACTTCCTGGTGTAACTTTTTTAGGGCTCTCTTAACTGGTTCCTGCACGATTCGATCTTGGAGATCACTGCATACGACTAGAAGGCTATTGGTAACCAATATTACCGTTGACGCTGCCATGACTGTGTCTCCACTGGTGCACTTTGTGGCAATTTCCAACGGCGTTAATACTTTTGAAAGTTCTTTTAGAACAACCCATTCTCCACTCAGCAAATGCTCAGTTTCCGTGTCTAAAAGACCTAAAACAGTGCGTATGGGCTGCTTTAACTCAGAAAACCTCTCAGCCATGTAATACGTGGAATTCCACCTTGTGGCGACGTCTTGAAGAATTTATTTTGGCTCTTCTTCTTTCTTTAGAGAGTCTTTGCCACTCATTTAAACACTTTCTGGACTAGCTACAAAATGTAATTTAAAAATTAACCAGACTGCAAGGAGTAAATAGAGTTTGTAGGACTAAGGTGTTCCATCCTTTGCATTAATTCATTATTCTTTTGCAGTCTTTCTTTTACTTGTGTCGTCAACTCAATTATGAACGTCTTGCACCGCTCCTTTATTTCCTCAAGTTGCGATGGTGGCATTGAATGAGCCATAATATTCAAATTTTAGTCCAATTTCATCCCCGATGTATGCATTATATGCTCTTCGAATTTGAAGTCCAGCACCATACTTAGGGCGACCTTGACTAGTTGACTGGGAACACAAATTTGTTTCAGAAGGCCCCCTGTACAAGTCAAGTAAGTCGTCGAACACCTTCAATACATTCGGGCCTTGAGCTTGGAAAATTGAATTAACCCGGCATACGTCATCAAACATGTTATAGATGAATGTCAGGTACATTTTGTTGCTTATGTCTTTATGCATGGGTGACGGTGACGCTCCGGTATTCCGAATGGCCGCCATCACCTCTTCTTCATTTACCGAGGGATCTACGTCATGGGGCGTCACATTATCTCGCGTTACTGGGCGCCTCAAGATGCAATCTTTCAGGACCTAGAAAATTGTCTTAAAAGTCCTCTTGCTTGTCCTGGTAATACACATGGGCCGTTTCCATCTTGCAGTGGCGAAGACGACGGAAAAAGTGGAGGCAGTTCGTGGCCGTACAGCATTTGGGGGGGGGGGGGGGTGAAGCCCGTCGTCGAGTGCGGGACGGAACGTAGTGCCCTCTTAATAAGGGGTAGGTATTTGTCACATTCATTACGTTTTCCCTTCATGTAGATGGCCAGCGCCATTTTTAAATAGGCCTATTTAGTACTTCCACGGCTCCGTTTTCCCATGGGGCGAATCTCGGTGTGACATGGTGGGCGTACACTTATAATTTAGGAGACCTGCCTTGCAAAGACCGAGACGTAAAATTTGAGGTTGTCGTCCTTGCGGGCGATGAACATCCCGATTTTTTGCTGGTGAATTGACTGGACTTGACTCTGTCTTGGACAAAATCCAGCGGGTCGTCCAGGGTTTTCAACTCGTCGGCTTTGTGAGAAGCCTCAAATGCGTCCGAGTATATACTAGACAACTTGTCTAGTAGTGCAGGCATTACAACAAAATCTGCCTTGACAGGGACTAATTTTAAAAGGGAGAAGGTGGCAACAGTCGGTCGGGTCAGGTCAATTAACCTCTCGATCTCCTCTGGTGTGGTGCAAGAAGTGGCATTTGAAATCTTTCTTGCAGTGCCGACTTTGCCATGCCTTTCCAAAGGTTGTCCCATTTGCGGGGGTTATTTAAGAGACGGCGTTCCTCGCCTTCCCCTGTAAGGTACTCAGAAGATACTGGAGTTTGTCGTCGTCGGAAATGCTAGGGAATTTATTGATCACCCTTGAGAATCGTAAACTAGATTCATCCCCTGAGGATTGAGGTAGGCTTATCTCCGGCAGCCTAGGCATTGGGACTTGCAGACTAGCCGAAGCTGGGGTAGTACCTGCGGGCGGGGAGTATGGCCTGCAGGGCTTGAATTACGGTGTAGGCCTATCCTTCAGCTTGATGAACTCGTCGGTGTTTTTGTCCCGATCCTTCTTATTGCAAGTCCTTAATATGTCAGAGGCATAGGACTTCCAATCCGTTAAAATTTCTTCTACCTCTCCCTCAGGCACATAGGTTCTAACGCTGAGACTAATGTAGGTAGCTTACACTCAATACTGTCTTGTGCACGGGCTAACCGCTCCCTGTCAAGCTACTAGGAGGGGGGGGGGGAGGTCTGTAATGTTCGGACTTCGTTGTTTATTCAAGTTTGATGTAAAAAAACACAACACTGGAGATTGATAATATATAATATTGAAACGTTCAGTATAACAGTAAGAAAGTGAATAATAAAGTAGGATGTGCTTCTGCTGTTCTATAACCGTTCACTGGAAAAAAAAAAAAATATGGAAGATTTCAGGCCGTTCCACTTTGCTTTAATTTTGCCGGCATCTACTCTCAACCCCAAACCAAGCAGTTCATCTTGTCATTCTGCCTTGGCTCTGTCCCTCTTCGTTTTACTTTTATAATCCAACAGCTTCTCATTATATAGAAATGAGCTACTTTCATAAAATTGTTCTAAATAAGTGGTTGTTCTAGACCAGGACGCAATTTTTAATAATATTGTTATTTTTCTTTGTGAGAAGTGTTTACTCTGTGAAAAAAAGGAAAAATAATCATTTCTCTACTTTCCATAGAGTAAAAAGCAAAAATTGGATAGGAATCTGAAAAAATGATGTAGTGGAATATCCCCCTTACGGACAACTTGGTCTCCATGGAAATGAGAATAGTTGGATGTTGTATTTGTTTAGATATTGATGTATTAGGGTGATTTTGATAGAAATTTCTTGAATTTCTACTGTTTTTTCGGTTGTATTCAGTATAGAAGTTACGGCACAACCATTGGGTTGAACTGTTACGATACTGCTGCAGAGGAAGACTCCTGGGAGAATTTTTTCGTTTGGGACTACGCCTTCATTAAGATTTTTCTATAAAATATGGATAGGGACAAATGTTTCGGTTCGAGGTTTAATTACTAATATCGGAATTTCCACTTGGGATGATTCTGTTGAAGTAAAATATGTGGAAGTAAACGGGTCTGTGAAGTCACAGTATTCTTCGTGGGAACTAGTTGAAGTTGGAGAGTTTCGATGAAATTTGTTGAATAATTGGTTATTGTAGGATGGGGCGGGTGACGCTGGTATAGAAGAGGGTATTTGTTCAGAAGTATCGTCATTGGAGACATCAGACTCATATTTGTATGTACGTAAGTTATCGAGTGTCATAGGTTCACCTGGGCCGTTTGGTAGTTCAAATTCTGTAATATATGGTTGGAGTGACGGCATGATTGGTTCATCGTTAGGTAGATTGACCCAATATGGTTCTTCTGGTGTGAGGAAGGACATTATTTGGGCATCTTGGAAAATCTGTTCGTATGTTTCCATGTCTGAGTCTGGTAGTGGTAAAGGAAAAGATTTTGTGTAAAAATTAATTGATGTAGCTGCGCCTATAATCATTTTTTGTTGCACATAATCAATTAGGTAACCATATTTCGTAAAGAAATCGTTACCCAATATGCCAACATGATCAACACAAAATTTATGAAGAATGTGTCGACCACAGAAATTTAACCGAATCGTTGCAGTACCTAAAATTTGAGTTGAAGGGTTACTGCCTCCAAGACCAGCTAAAAAAACTTTATATGTGTAATTTTTTACGATTTCAGCGTTAGTTGTGAGTTCAGAAATTTTCAGGAGTGACACATGGGCACCTGGATCTAGTAGATGTTGATGCTTTAGGTGTTTTGATGCCAGGCGCCGTTATATAAACAAAAGGGCAAGTGATGGATGGTGAAATATTTAGAACGGGTGGTCTGTTAGGCGTAGTTGTTTTGGAAGTGCGCCTTTATTGTTTGTCCATCCCGAGGGATAGTCTGAGATGCTTGGGAGTTTAAAGAATTTGAGGATTGTTGGTTTTGACCAAAAGTTGACTGCTGTTTTTTCATATTGTTATGTGCCCTACCTTGGCATTCTTGTATATGATATCCTGTTTTTTTTTTTCTGCGGATTAGGAGTGTTAGGACTGTTGTTTTGACGGCGATAACATTCCGAAATCAAATGTCCAGATTTTTGCAATAAGTGCACTGTTTAGATTTAGTATTTTGAGGAGTCTGAGTTTGTTATTTATAACGACTTATTTCAGCTTTGGATTTAATCTCTGATTCTTCGGCTTGTGCGATACTAATTGCATCTTCTAATTTGACTGGTTGTCGTGTTTTTACCAACATGGCAATGTTATTCGACAATAAACCAGAAATGAGAACATTGAGATCTTGCCTTTGTAAAAGCTTGCAGTTTGCTTCTTTTCCCCTTCAAGATGAATCATCATCTAAGGAATTTATAAGTTTTATTAGACACTTTTCAATACGGTTCGAGTACTGAACTATGGTTTCATCAGATTTTTGACAACAAGAGTTCATTTCTGGTTGCCATATGCACCTATAGACTCATTATGAAGAATGCGTTCATGTTGCGCCCAAAAAGTTAGAAAAATACGCGGTGGCAAATTCAACACAGATATTTGCAGCCTGGGTAGATGTAGATGGCTTCAAAGGCCGTACCCAGGGGGTGGTCCATGGGGTCCGGACCCCCTCCGAAATAGAAGGGCTGTACACTGAACAGAATGGACTTTAATTAAAAAATACGTAAAAAGTATTTTGGACCCCCTCCATAACAAAAACCTATTAATTATTGGTGGTGGCCAGTATTCTCGACATATTCCCCTGGTCATTCGAAAGTAATAAGATGTCGTCTGCAAATGCAATGGCAGAGACTTGAGCACCATTGGAACCCACAGATCCCCAAGATTGGAGTCTAGGCCGTCCAGTAGTTCGTCTATTACGGCACTGAACAGGACCGGAGACATCGGATCACCCTGCTTTACACCGCGACATACGTTAACAAATTTCCCGGAGGATTTGCCCGCAACTGTCAGGGTGGTCCGACATTCCCGGTACTGTTCCATAATAAACAAAACTACCTCAGGCTCAACCCCAAGTCTACAAAGGGCCCTAGCTATCACGGGCAATGGGGCAGTGTCAAATGCCTTCCGGACATCCAGCGAAAGCACGTAGTGCTCCCGTACTTCGCGTCTCCGTTCCCTAATGAAGGCATCTAACAATAGACAATTTGCCATGGTCCCATCGACCGTCTGAAAGCCCCTCTGCAGCGTGTTGGGGTCAAGTCCAGCCTGCAACCGTTTGGCCAACACACGATTCAAAGTCCGGAGCACCAAACATGAGATCGTGAGAGGCCTCCAGTTAGCGACCAGTCCCAGATTCCCACCCTTGGGGATCAGTACAGTCCTACTTATTTTCAAAAAAGAAGGTGTCATCCCATACAATAAACAAATGTTAAAGAAAATTGTTAACTCGGTTAAGCTGTGATTACGTAAAGCACTCAGGGCAATACCATCGGGCCCAGGAGAGCCCGACTTGGTTTCCTTAAGAACCTCCCTTACTTCCTCTTTTTTGATTCGTTTTAAAATAGGAGAAAGGAGGCTCTTTTTCGGACCAACCGGGATCATAACAGGCTCTCCCGGATCCGAAAATACTGCCCTGTAGTGTTCGTCTACTTCCGATAGTGGTGGCATAACCGCTACCTCCCCTATATTATCCAAGAGGGACCTGGCACATTGGGCCTGATCTTTTGCCCATAGTTCCTGAGTTTTTTTAAATTGGGCACTGCGCCGGGTCCCTCTGGTATTCCTGTTTCTATTATGATTATTATGAGCATTATTATTATTATTTATGCGTTTTACTTTAGGGGGAGGCAGCAACATCAGGAGCTCAGTTTCCTGAGACTCCTGATTAATGGACCTAATTACAAGGGATGACACCTCTTGCCTCAGATCCTGCTCCCTGCCTAATTCTAACAAATACAATTTTATATCATCATGGCCATGCCATTCTCCAGCTGTATCAGCGACAGGAGAGCAAGGTGATCCTGGCCCTGAGTCCTGAGGACTTCCCTCGGCATTATACAGGTCTCCTGTCGTAGGGCCAGCCCTCAGAGAACAGCTGTTGCTGCAAGGGTGCTGCTGAGAACTCGGTACGACGGTTAAGTCGCCCGAATTAACAACAACACCCGCAGAAACCCCTGACTGCACCTTTGGTGGCGAAATATAAGGCAAAGACAACATCGTACCACCCTGAGAGGCATGCACCTCTGCCTCCACTCGAATATGTTGATAGGGAGATAGATTCTGCTGCATGTAGGGAAGAAATCGGGATACAACAGGGGAATTTAATGCAGCAGAAGTTAGCGGCTGTGGCTGAGAATCCGGTAAAATCTCCAGATCT
The DNA here is from genome assembly GCA_963971405.1 of Psococerastis gibbosa. Lineage (NCBI taxonomy): Eukaryota > Metazoa > Arthropoda > Insecta > Psocodea > Psocidae > Psococerastis > Psococerastis gibbosa. Next base: position 48,260,275 of record OZ020487.1, read on the forward strand.
CCCGAGTTCACAACCACCCCCGCTGATTGGAATGGAAAGGAAGAGTGAGACGGTTTACAATCTGCCTGAAAAGGTGTAGGATGAATAGAAGGACTCAGGACCTCAGGGGGTCCGCCATCAGGACTCCCTCCCCTACTAGGTGAGGCACCCCCTATAACGGACCTCCGAGAAGAAGAGGAAGAAGAAGATGGAGAAGGTCGGGTTACAAACAATTCGATTGGAGACAGAGGGCACCCCAACTCATTAATACAATTAATTAATTTATCATGTACCGTTACAATGTAAGGTTCCGGTGATCGGTACAATGTTGATTGACGGGAGAGAGCAGGATCAGAGGCATGGCTGCCTGCACAATTGCACTCAATATTTATATCACAATTACAAACTTTACCTTTATTTATAGGGAACCGTGCGGGACTTGCAAAGGCAGGAGAGTCCATACCAGACTCACCCGGGGTGCAGTCACTACCTGAGGCGTCATAAGCCTGGGCACTAGGGTGGAGCGATAGGTATAGGGAAAAAACTTTTATTTTTTAAATTGTATTTAATAGTTAAAATAACGTGTCAAATGCTGCTAAAACCACGCTCGCAAAATATCGAGTCTCAAAAAAAAATTTTGAGGTGCCGCAGGGGTCTCAAAGTTTTGAATTATGTCATTTTTTTAAAAATTTAGCTATGTTTTTTCATATTTTTTTTATTTTTGTAAAAAAACAACCTTAAATTTTTCAGACACTGTATTCCTTCTTTGTTTCAAAGGATGGCATTTTTTGACGAGAGATAATTCGGCTGCGGATGAAGCCATCTCTTGCTGACTCTCCAACTACCGATTCTGATGCTTCAGTAACTAGTTTAACGCATCGTTCCACAGCCTGCGTATGACATGGAAGTTGGAGAATTTTTTTGAATCCTTTCTCCTTCATATTCACTGATTGAAGTAATTTATCCGTCGTCCAATTGCTCAAAAGTGGTGGCTCTGTAACTGTAGTGTCTCGCCAATATACCATATTAATGTAGTCAGTAGAACCAAAATTGAATTTCGGTTGTTTAAATTCTCTGATTCTTTTCCTGCTCCTTTGGTTAGTACGTGCTTTAATAATTCTCCGGTAAACCAACTCCCGTATAGCTTTTCTGTCATCGACCAGCATTGCAAGCAAAATATTTTCGGGGTGCCCAAAATATCCATTTCGTTGTATTACAGGGTCAACAATTTTTTTTAGATCGTCACTTAAATAGCGACTTCGAACGATTGTCTCCATCAGATGTTTGGCACCTTCTGTGCATTTTGGCTTACATTTTATTGTAAACCACATGGGTCCATAGACCCTCATTATGAATTCAGCCAAAATGAATAGGTTAGGGCATGGCGATATTGCCGCAATGTAGAGGCGCAAAATTCTATTTTCTGTCGTAAGCCACCGTGAGTGGTTCATTCTGCCAGGGTTTTTGTTAGCCAAACTGCTGGGGCAAGAACCTGAGCGCACAGCTTCAATTATTTCATGAAGATAGGCTTGGTCCGTGCTCAGGTCTTTTTTGTCAATGATTGGCATTGTTGTCGCAATAGGCAAAAATGCCACAACAGGAAGAGTTTCGCAAAATAGCAGTGCCTTCCCAATGGGCCCAGAAAAACACTCTGGCCCAGTAGTGACGCCGTCAAGATGCTGCAGCAAGTGCCTCAACGGAAGTTCATTTGCATGAAGCATGCAAATGAGCCATTGCAATGATTTCCCGAGTGTTTGCTCCAATCCACGAATGACACCGTTTTTGCAGCCTGTATTTATTACGGTACCATCGCACCCAACGGCTTTCAGTGAAGTCATACCACACGTCTTTTCTGGAAGACATTCAACAATATTTGACACAACTTTGGCGGCCTTGCTTGATTCTACAGAAACATGGCCAATATAAATTCCTCCAGGTTCACCAATAAGAGAATAATGTTCCTCGGCAACAGTCTTTCTATGGAATTTCCCTTCAATTTTCTCATTAACAAGAGTTTTATCTTTTCTACCATCAAAATACAAGCCAGTTATCATATGATTAGAACCATTGGCATCAGCCAAGTCACTACGCATCTTGGCTCTTTCTCGTCGAACTTTTGACCGATCAACCACTAGGCTCTGATCGCCTGGCGTTATAATTCCAAAGTCCTGCAAGACAGCCGATGCTAACATAGCGGCAGTTCTGTCGGAAACGCCAGTACGGTCACAGGTAATTGCGAGCGTAGGCATAGTAAGTCTCAAATCTTTTGGCAATGACAATGTTTTAGGAATAGGAATATTATCTTCTTCTGTGTAGCGTTGCTTTTTTACTGTGAAATTATCCCACGAATCTGCATTATTTTCTTCGTCAGTCGAATGAAATGGTAGTGGAGATGAGATTGGAGAACCTGTAAACTCCAGCTCTTCTTCAGAATATTCTAATCTCTTCCTTGCTGACCTTTTTCTCTTTCGGCTCTCTAATCTGACGGATGACATGTCTACTGTGCCAATAATCATGTTTCGGGCTGTTCTTTGGTCAATAAGAAACGTCCACTCAGGTTTAGGGACTTTTAAAGCTTTAGGGCACAAACAACTTTCAAAACACACACATTTGCAATAGGAAATATCAAAAAGTTTGCGTGAACCGTCCGTAAATTTATTCAGGCGTTTCAAGTAATTATTATTGGTTTTTCTAGTTTTATACGGCTTTAATAAGTTCCGATAATTGTTGTGATAGGTACGAATCAACTGCAAAACTCGTGTGCGTGTTACCGTGGGCAGAGATGCGTTATTCCAAATCTTTTCTATCTTTTCCGCCAAATTCACTGCTATTTCCCCAATTGTTGGCTCTTTTGATGACGTTTTCGGTTTAAGTTCATATTTGATCCACAAATAACCCTTCATGACATCAAAATATGTTGGCAACTGCAGTGGGTTCAATTCACATGGAAACCCAAAAACTGGGCAATTAATTTGCTGACGTGTCCTTGAGTTCATTTTAGGTTAAACAGCCTGCAACAAAAATTAGCCCGAATTTCATAATTGAATTATAAAAAATGTAATTAAGGTATATTATGCCTAACTATATTATATAAAGCTGTATTACACAAATATATCTATTAACGCACCATATGCCGTATGCATGCAAATTAAAATAAAAAATAAGGCTTACCTTAAAATTAATATTAATTTCATGATCAAATATGGACGATCACCGCTTGCTTGTACAGGTAGAACAATTCGTTCTGCACATAGTGCCAACCTAAGTATGCAAAAAAATGGCGCCAGAATATTTTTTTCGACTTCATAGAAAGGCCCATTTTTGAAGAAATTTCAAAACTGGGCACCCTGGGGCACCTCTTAAAATTTTTTGAATGATAAAAAAATTGACGTGTGGTCTTCGGGTAAGGTATCGCACCGTTTGGTAACTATTAAATAAAAAAATAAAAAATAAAGGTTTTTCGCTCCACCCTACTGGGCACGGCCTTGGATGACTTACTGCCTTAACTTTTTTGTTTTTGTTTTCTGCGCCATGCCTCCACGTGCAAGATGCCTGCACAATGGCAAGAGGCGCGAAGAAGAAAAATTCTAAACAGTAAAAACTACGGTTGACTTGGCTTTTTAAGTTCAATCCCTCCTCCGAGACGTGAAGCTTGGTTATACAAGATAAGAATGTCATCAATCGGAAGTCCATTAGCATTACAATATACTCCCAGGTCTGCATATGTTGTGAAGATACTGTTACTTTGGGTTTATAAGCGTAGTTCTTCATAGAAGGAATTGTCTCTTTGGCTACATGAATGGCGAGTTGTATACACGTCGTGATGCTGTCATTGTTTAAAGATTTAAGTCCAAAGGTTAAAGGATATTTTTTCTCAAAGGGAGTCATCTTGTCAATTTCTTAGGCCGTGTCCATCTGTCAGTGTTATTAGGTGACTGACCGCTTTATCAGTCTGCATTGCAGAGAAGACTGTTTTCACCAAACAGTTAATCATATCTGGAAACAAAGCTGAAGCATTTCAGTAGTTCTCTATGTTAGCTGTTGAAAGAATTCTCCGTCCAGAACTTACAGTCCATCCCAATGTCATACAAAATGACTTCTCTCGTTGTATGTGTCCGTTCTCATAACCAGTTGCATGACCTTTGAAATAATAATAGGTGCGAAGGTGCCTATTAATTAAAAAGTCTATACCCTCCATAAAAGTTGCTGGGATGGTGAGGCCTGCAGTGGGGAAAACTGCAAGTTTCTCTCTTGGGAATTTTTCAACGATGTTTGCGAATAATTGCTGGATGATCTTCTCATCATTGAGTGTAATGTACCACAGAGATAGAAGCAACCCTGAACCATGTGTTAACATTTTTAATATGAGGTTTTACTTTTACACTTTTTCAATTCACTGCAACCACGCACTCAGCTACCACGAAGAAATAAATAAACTATATTTCTTAGGAGGATTAATATTATTTATTATTTAACTAAATCGTGGATTCAAAAAACGGAACAACACACAGAAAAAAAATTGGAGTCTTCTAACCATAGACGCATTATCTGACAATTTAAATGATAGAAACTTTAAGTGCCAAAATTACTTTTAGTTTCTGTATTCTTAACACACTAGATATAATTCGATACACGTATGTTGCTTGATCAGAAGTCTCACCTGAGATTGTATTAGCTGACTCACCAGTCCATGTCTCAATGGGAGTTACCATTTGAGTACTGGTTGGGCCTCTGTGAGGTAAGTGAGGTAACATGCATTGAATAAGGCCATAGCTTCTTAGGCAATTTTCAATCGATCAGTAATGTTCGCATTTCTTCAACCAATGTTTGATTCATTCTCTCAGCTTTGGAATTTAGTTGAGGACTAGACGCATAGCTTATTTGTGTCCATCTGTATTCCTTTGTCTTAGTAATCTTTCAAGATGTCTGCTACTTCTGATTTATTTGTCATCAAATATGCTTCCGTGTATTGTGTATAACCATCAATGAAAGTTACGAAATATATTTTTTTATCATAATGTTGGAGGGTCTATGGGGCCACATACATCCGTATGTATAATTCCTAACGCTCAGGCACAGGCAAATGATTTTTGCATTGTTTTCTTGGATGTTTTGCTTTAATACATATCTCACATGTAGCATCATTAACTTCATCAAACTTTACGGTTTTCTTACCTTGTACAACTTCCGGAAGTCGATCATTTGCTCGCCGTCTCAATAGGTAGACCAATCTCTCCTATCTCGTGTGAAAACCTTACCACTAATAATTTTTATGATACAACAAGGCCTTCTTTATGTTTAATTCCAAAAATTCTAAAATACCTAGGAAGGTAGTCTAAAGACCAGCATTGATTAGCATAAACGAAGCTGCCGTCCTATACAGCCGGAAAAGTCTGCAATTGCTGAGCATGTTCTAACACAAACCGGTCACATAATACGCTTTCAGGATGCTAAAGTACTATCCACTACTTCTTCATACCACCCCCGGTTACACTGAGAGGCTATACAGATCTATAAGCACCCTCACAACTTCAATAGAAAGGAGGAAGGACTGAAAGTTAATAGAATTTGGTATCCAGCTTTAAACAAGACCACAACGAAGAAACTAATGTCATCATCATCCGGGAATCGGGTTGAGGTAGTAGGGAGCCAATCAGGTATGAGGAAGACTCCGCCTCCACCCCCCCCCCCCACAACTTGGTACAAATATCAGAGCACATCCCCTGCCCACACAGTTGCTGCTGAGCCTCCAAGGTACAATCTTATAAGTCTACGCAGTTCAACTGAAGAAGTCGACCGCAGATGTTGACGAAGCGTTGGGACGTTCGCTTTCATTTCGACTACGGCCCATCAGCCCGGTTTCTACTGATTCATCATTACCTAGGAAGGTTTTACTAATGCAATTGAACCTGAGAACCAACCTGTTGTTATAGATTCTTTCTTTTCTTTCTTGTTTTCAATCCTTCTCATAAAGGCCTCCTCTCAATTTACACTAGTAACTGGTACCAGTCCCTTCTTGACGGATGGAATGTAATGCCCAGACTAACTCTTTAGGCCACTAAGGGGCCAGTCACCAGCGTGCATGAGTAGAATGCATTTTACTAGAGATCTAAGGAGCTAGCTACAAATTTAATGAGGCCAGATATTACCTCACACAATAAACAGCTGAAATCTCCTCTACCCTAGACAAAATACACTCTATCTCTTCTCAGGGGTTTCTTTTCAAATAAAACCAACTATTATACCCAGGTAAATGAAAATAAATTCTGTAATGTTAAGAAAATAACATAATAAACAAAATCAAAAGTAACCAGTGAGAAACATTATTTACTTAACTGCTGTAAAAGTGTAAATAGAAAGTGCCATCTCTGGTAGTTCTAAAATGTCTCAAATCAGCAATAGGTGGAAAGCGCCAAGGGTTAAGCTATTAGAATTAAGCCTGAGAAAAGATGGCCAACCAATGTAGGTAAACCCTAACCTACATGTCGAAAACAGGACTACAATGACTACCAGAGACCGCCCTCCCAACAAATCTTAATCCATTAAAAATTCAAGAAGGAAATACTATAGTAAATACTGTATATAGATGAGTTGAAAACTTGAAACAAGTGGATAGATCCTACCTTCCTTGTTGCATAAAGAATTGATTATAGGTTAGCGAATCCACATCAATCTCTTACAAAGCCAATTCCTTCCCCGGTGTTCATGGCCGCTCCAAGTCCAATGGTTTTGTCAGTGTAAGGGTACTTCATCTCTCATCCCTCTTGGCCCCGGTAAGGCCTTAAAAGCTCTCAGCCTTCCATCATTTCTTTTCAAAATCCAAATCAAAACAACATCTCATATGTGGCCATTTTCTTCTTCTCTCCTGTTCTGACTTGTTTCTTCCTATGGTTCCCTTGATTTTTGTAGATAGCAGCACCTTCCGGCCACTCTTGATTTTTCCGCCTTATTTTCAATACATTACACTGTTTGGGTTTGTATTTCGTGGTGGATACTACTGACTTCATCTTCGTCAACTTCCGGAGTCGGTACTGGATCTTGCACAGTAGAAAGTCTTCGGTATTCCTTTCCCCAATTGATATCTTCGATTTGGGAGAAAGAAACATTTTTTAAACTTGGCACGGGCCACTGTGAAAGTTGACTGGTTCATACTTCTTCTGCCCTGTGTTCTAGGGCGAAGAGAATTATTGCCACATGAGTACAGTCTTCGCCTAATCCCGCCATACAGCTGAAATGAGAGCATAAAATGTTGCCATGATTTTCCACCAGCACCCTAGAAATTAATTGATTTCTGGATGCAGTAGCCGCCTGCACTGCCGTCTTGAGCCGCTGAACTACTAGTGCTTGTACAGTCGAACGCCCTTTCCGGAAGCCGTACTGTGCGTCTGACAAGCCATGAACCATGGTGCACTGATCCATCAGTCTCTCACTAATAGCCTTTTCCAAAAGCTTGCCAATGTCGTCAAGCAAGCATAGGGGTCGATACGAGGGGACTTGTGCAAGGTTTCATCCTTAGTAGAACCAGTCGTGCACGCTTCCATGCCCTTGGAAACACTCCGTCCCGGAAACACCTGTTCAGGGCCGTTGTATTTTGTCACCGTCGTCTTCATGTATGATGCGCCAGAGTTTCTTTGGGATCATATCAGGGCCAGGGGCTTTCTTCCTGTCTATGGCGAGGAAACTTGAAATCTCCTGTGCTGTTAATGGGTCGAATGGGAGTGTTGTTGGGAGTTGGTTCCGGAACGAGAACACCGGGTGGGTGAGAAGGGAAAAGGCTTTTTTACAATTCCGTTCAGTTCCGTCCTCTCCGTCGTAGAGATCGGCGAAGGACCTTGGAGCTTTTTCATTACGATCTTGTATGGATTACCCCTTCGTCTACGTCGGAACAAAGAAAAAAATTTTTTGTTATATCACCAACTACTATGTTTGTGGCGTTATTGGTCACACTCACAACCAACTGAACCTTTTTTTTCTAGTTTCCAATCTTCAATTACCAACTAAAGATCGCATGCTAAATTATTACTAGTATGACGGGCTGTTGTCATAGTGCACTTAAGGAGCACCTTCTTAAATTCGAAGTTTTTGTCTACAAAATGGCCTGTCACCGCAATGTACTGGTAGCTTTAATTATTTATTGAAGTCCACCCGTCTGTTGTCAAGCATATTGTAACTACTTTTGACATTTTGCATATGCCGCTGGTAGCAGTGAGCCAGTGATTGCGATATAGTTTTTCGTGAGGGGATGTCGAAGTTTGCATTTAATTTATTTACAAATTCCCTAAAGCCACGGTCTTCTGCAATGCTGAAGGGCTGCAGATTGATGTAAAGCAGCTTAAGGAAGCTGTCTAAAATCTGTTTTCTCTCACCAGGAGTTATGCGCCTTCTTATAAAGTCTGTCATTTTGCTGGAGGAGAAGGAGGTGGTCGGATTTTTGTCAGGCAGCTTAATGGTGCTAGTCGCTGGGTAGAACGTGTGGACAATATCACAACACTGGAGATTGATAATTTATAATATTGAAACGTCCAGTACAACAGTTAGAAAGTGAATTATAAAGTAGGATATGCTTCTACTGCTTCTGCTGTTCTATAACCGTTCACTGGAAAAAAAAATACGGAAGATAAAGCAAATCGTCCATTGGGCTGTCCAAAGTATGGAGTAAATACAGATTAGAAGATATCAGAGTGGAAAAGTAAATGTGGGTCTATAAATATGAAAAGTAGGCTTAAGATAGATTGATTAAATAATACACATTACGCCTCTACCCCCCCCCCCCCCTCCGCCCATTGTAGCTTCATCAAACTGGACGGCCACTTTCTTGAATCGATTCCGAATATTGGCCAGGAATTCTACCGATCTCTGCCCCGGTGTCATCTTCTTGGACAGAATTTCCTGTAGTAGCGCTGCGTCACCCCGGGCGACTGTAAATGCTTCCAGGAATTCTCCGTGGGCTTGACTCCAGCTTTGCAGATCCGCTAAGTGCACTTCAAACCATGTTTTTGCCATCCCAGAGAGAAGATATACCCGACAGGGATAGACTAGATCCATGGGAAATCCAAATAGAGTTGCTCGCCTCTCAAGGTCTCGGATAAATTCTTCCGGGTCTCCCCTCCCAGAGAAACAGATGTCTCGGGACCTACAGACACCCAGACACTTAACCAGGGTCCTCCTGTAGCTACTCAAGTCCGTCGAATGCCCAGACGGGTCGTAAGAGTTGCAGCGACCGGGCGATGGCCCATGAAAGGATTGCTGGTGTTGCCAGGTCGGCGGTTGCTGCGGCATTTGTGGCGACGGCGGCTGTTGCCAGCCTGTCGCTTGTGGCGGCTGTTAGGCACTCGGGTGCTGTGGTGGCGTATGCCAAGTTTGTGGCAACTGTTGTGTCGGCTGCTGCTGTGGAGGATTCCACTGTGGTAGCGGCTGCTGTGAAACTGTCGCCCGAGGCGGCTGTTGGGCAGTCGGCTGCTGCTGTGGAGCATTCCACTGTGGTGGCATCGGCTGATCGGCTGTGGCGGCTGTTGAGGTCCATTCCAGTTTGATCCAAAGCCGGCGTTGAAATTTCGTACAAAAAGGTGCCTTTTTACTTTTAACTCAGGAATAGCAGCTTTGTCATACATATTGGACAGTTTAGTAATGTTCAGTTCCGCAGGAAGGTAGTCACGTTTCGTGGTACTTCTGCAATAATGACTCTCAACACAAGGAAGGGAGGACAGCCAATTGATGACAGCAGCCTTATGATCAGCAAATTTCAACATTTTGCGATCGCCACCTCTTTTTTCAACTAGCACGTGGCCTTTTTGATTGTAATGAGCAATAATATTCCGAATTCTTGTGTTACTTACACCTATAACGGCTCTGAACAGCTTTTGACGAACTGCTCCTTCGTCGAGATATCCTGTATGATAAATGTTGCAGCATGCAGTCTTTTGTCACGACAGAAGAAAGGTACTTACAGCAATCTTTTCTTCACATTTTTCTTCCAATTTTCGGGTTGAATCGGCCTTTTTTTTTGCCTTTGAAGGTGGCGTAGGAGTCAGCCTCATACCAAGGTCAGCCATGTTTGATTTCTAACATCACGTGGTTCTCAACCACGCGCGCTGATTGGGTCAAGTGGAAATAACGTTCTTTGATTTTCAATACGGGTGGAAATAACGCGTTTTGAAGCCAGCCACGATTTTCAAGCTTGAAAATAGCAAGGAAATAACACTTTTAGATTCTCAATATTATAGCATACGGTAGAAATTCTCGTGTAGAACCCGATTCCATTAAAACCTGAATTTCCGAAAATAGTAGATTGAACGCTTTTTGTTTTTAACCTTCTCAATTACTTCTTTTAATTATCTAAGTCGGACTTGGAAAATGCTATAATTCTCTACTTTATGTTACTCTTTATTATTGTTACTTGAACTACTTCTTATTATTAAAAATGCGTGTGATGATTATTCTTGCTTACTGATTTAGGAAAATTAGACTCTGAACTTATGGATTACGTATTCAATATTAGCTTAGGGCTACTCTAGAAAGTAGCTGTTTTCTTAACCTCTTGACATGTCCTGATTAGACACGGAAGCATGGAGCCTGATTAGCCTGGGATTGGTGTTAAGAAATAAAACGGACTAGCTCAGTCGACACCCTCCTCCAGCTTCTCACCTTCTCTCAACAATATTAGAGAGAGCTGCGGTTCCTGTAGTCAAGCTTCTGTTGGATCCGACAGAAAACCGGTTCTCAGGGCGCTAGAGCCGCATCCTCCCTCTTGCGGAGACTCAACTCAGGGAGCGTTAAGGTCAAAAAGTAACCTGGACAAATTCTGTGACAACAATCTCCCTTCTAATGCAAAATTATAAAAGGACAACAATCAGACGCGGATCTTTAATGAGTACAAGGAGGGGGCTAAGATTAAATACGAATAAAAAAGATGAATTGCAATTTTTTTTTTAAAATAGGGCTGAAATATCGGGGTATTACGCATTTTCAGAGCAATAAGGGATCTATATTATTGGTAACTAATACAATTGTGCACAAGGGCCCTTACATTGTATTGACAAAACCGGAGGCTTAAGACCGGGGACGATAGATTTGCCGCCAAATAGAGACCTTGTATTAAAAAAACAGAATCAAATCGCGAACCCGGGAGTGCCAGCCTAAATTTTGGAATTATTAACTGTCAAGCAGTCACAGGTACACGTGCCCGATCCCCTTAGGCAAAGAGCGGGTCACACGCCTCAACTTTCGGTCCCAAAGAGCAGCTACTAACCCAGCGTCCCTATTCTTAGGCAACCATATTGTAAATTTTGCAGGAACGGACAGGCTCCTGGAGTTTGATAGCTCCAGAAGTGTCGTCAGCTGATTCTGACATGACAGACAGCTCATCAAAAATTCGGACGGACTAACGACGTAAAGATAAGGGGGGTAGCAAAACTTTGCGCCCCGAACTAGTTGAAGACTTGACGAAAGGAAGAAACATAAAAGAAAAGAAGCTTACGGACCAGAGATCACAGCAGGGTACTCCACTGGTAGGCGAATGACGCAGAGGGTGCATACTCCGCAGGCCATAGGTAGATCGAGCGTTGCTTAGGCTCACTCCATCTCGCCCGTCCGCTGATCCAGGCGGCTAACGGAGCCTAGGTGGTCAGGCTCCGAGCTATGGCTCCCCCGAAAACAGACTTTTGGCCCGGACAAAACGTTCCTAACCCATCATGGTGGCTGTTTTCAGAAAGTACACAAAAAGTCAACCTCGAAGCAACTCATCATCAAGACGGTCAGAAATGTCGGGACATGTAGAGTAGTGGTACGGACTCTGACTTTCACCCGAAAGGTTGTTGGTTCGAGTCCTACACTTCCTACATTTTCTGGCCATGCTTCGGAGGGCATGTAAAGCAGGCGGTCCCGGGCTTTCTTAGTTGAGTGTAAGAGAGGGCTTTATAGCCGTAACTCCGCTAGGTTGGCTTAGTAATTGAACAACAAAAAGTCCTTATTTATTTATTATTTATTTAGAAATGAGCAAGTTTGAGACTTGCCAGCTCACTTCGTCATTATGCGGTCAGATTGGCAACTTTCGTCATCTTTCAACTCAAGGGGTGACTTCCTGTGGTAAACCTCACCCCCCCCCCCCCCCAAAGTCCAATATATTATTTTGACTCTCCCCCAATTGTGATTAAGTGTAGTTAATGAATAAGTTATCTCCTTTTCGATTAGTTTGCGGTTTGAATTTCAAAATATTCCCGCCACTCACTCCGCGCTGTTTTTAAATCACTATACATGGTTGTAATAAAGCCTTCCTCTGAAAATTGTCAAGGCGGTCCTTTGTAAATTTTAAATAAAGGTGAAAATTCCCCTTTCATACCGCTACGTGATTTCTTCGATACTGTGCGTGATTTTCTCTACTGCGCGCGCACACATCACTGCGGCACACACAACTGAAATTCAAATTGTCCTCACGCACATGATAATGATAATAATAGTTTAATTGCACATACGATAATATAATAATAATAATTGTCCATGCCGCCCACCTTGAAATCTATTTCAACTTCTGCGGGACGGCGACCTATTCTTCCTTAGGTATAACGACCAGCTTGTTGACAGGTCGTAGGCCTATAAGTTGACTCCCGCGACTACACGAACACGTACGACGCGAACGATCGAATCAACCGGATTCTTGAATACTTTTTCTACAATGTCAAAATAATTGCACATAATATAATAATAATAATTGTCATTTATATATACAGGGTCAATCAGCCGGCTTGTAAACAAATCTTACTCCTCGCTTCCCATTGGTTAGTTGGGAAGATCGTGGCAGCGCGACATAATTTCTTAATTTAAACTGTTTGAGCGGGAAAGTTTGTTTCGCTCTTAGGTTTATATTGTAGTACTTGAATTAATTTAACTTAGTTTATTCTACCTAGTCCTGCCATATGTTCTGTCCCAAACGCAATCATAATTTTTAACAAAACAAAAGAATGTATAAGATCGAATTAATTTTTATTTCATTCCATCGAGTTTTAGAAATACAAAAAGCATAATTTTATTCAAAATGACCTCCTTTAGCTTTCACACAGGCTTTTAATCGGCGCGGCCAGTCATCAATTGCCGCACGCACCACTTCTATTTGTAAATCCTTCGCTCCCCGAACAATAGATTGTTTTAAACTCTCCCAATTGTTGTGGCGTTTAGGGCATGCCATGTCTTCCAAAATGTCCCATAGTTTGTAGTCGAGCGGATTCAGATCTGGGCTCCCAGATGGCCAGTCCTTGGCTTCGACAAACACTGCTATATTGCGCCGCAGCCACTCTTGGGTAGAATTGGCCTTGTGTGCCGGAGCAGAATCCTGCTGGAATATCCAATGTTTTCCGGCAAACAAAGTGGTTTTACTACTTTCATCAGAATATCTTCTTGATAATTTTTTGCCCCAGTTTCGACCCCTTTTGTACAAAAATGAACCTTTGCCACTCCTTCATAGGACACTCCCAACCAAACCATGACTGAGGCAGCTGTGGCCCCTCTGAACTCTTGGAACTATATTTTTAGCTTCTTCGAATGAGTGGGCAAAAACATTCTCGTTTTGTTTGTTGTAACGCTGTTCTACGGGGAAACTTTTCATCTGAAAATAATATATTTTTGTGGCCATTTTGAGCGTGCCATTGAAGAAGGGCTTTTGCTCTTGTCCGTCGTATTTCTCTCAAAGCCGGCGTAAGTAGCTGACCCCTTGACCGACGGAATGCCTTCAACTTCAGTTCATCGCGAATAAGTCGGGACATCGAACGGGTGCTTATTTTCAATTCCCGAGCCATGATTCTTTGCTTCCGCAGTGGATTTCACCTAATTCGTTCTTGCACGGCTTTGATGACGGCAAATTATAGCATTAAGTGCCCTCGCCGTAGTTGCAATGGTGGTTCATATGCATCCACACATAAACTCATTGTGGGGCTGGACTTAAAAGCACCGGTGCAGATTCGAAGGGCCTCGTAATGGAAGGAGAGATTGTGTAGCTGCTCCATACACTATACTGCCGTAATCTTACCGAGACCGAATCAAGACTCGATACATTAGAAGCAGTGTTTTACGGTCCGTGCCCCAGTTATTACCACTGACAACCTTGAGTAAGTTAAGTGGGTTTGTGCATTTAGCTCGTAACTGTATAATGTGCTCCTTCCAGGTTAACTTTTGGTTAAGTGTAGTTGGTATTGGCTGGGCTTGCTGGACCCCTTCGGGAGGAGGTGCGCCCGGGTGGGGAAGGAATATTTGGGGTAGTATTAGCCTGCAGAGCATTCATGCCCAACAATGACGTCACCAAACCTGCCAATCGGGCAATCTGCGCTCCCAGGTCCTGCATTACAGGCATCAATGCCAAGCATACCTGGCAGGAAGCTGGGGGACTTCTCTGTACCTGAGGGAAAGCAGCAGAAGTCTGAGGAGCAGGTTTTGTCATAGCAGGTACCACACAGTTACTAATACCCTTCTGGCTTTTCGGTAATTTCGCGGTGACCTGTGGGAGCTGCGGAAAGTGGAACGGGTATGGTTTATTTTGGGAGACGGTTTGGGGGGCAGCAATTGCCTTAGCGTAGGATAAATTGGATGGGGGCTCGCCTGGTGTACCTTACTATTCACTACCTTTCTAGCCTCAGGAATAGTTATTTTATCACTTACTGAAGAACGGACTGCCTTTGACTCCGACTTATAGATGGGGCTGGGGACAGTACACTGTGCTGGTCACTAGTGCATGCAGAGCATTTTACAGGTCTAGTGCAATCACCATCCTCGACCGGGTGTTCATCCCCGCACCTTGGGCAGGGGGTACGATGACCATATCGATTACAGTGAAAACAGCGGATGGGCTGTGGCTAGTATGGTGCCACATGATATCTGTGGTAGCAGGCGTACTGTATATATGATCCGGTAGCTTGTTTCCTGAGAAGGTCAAAACATAAGCCGGTTGTCTCTTGTACTTGACCTCTTCTGCATTAGGGTTCTTTTTAGTGAGGCGCCGTACTGTAATCACGCCACTATCGGCCAGCGCTGTGTAAATTTCATCGTCACTGAGATTATCAAAATCCCAGCATCGTACTACCCCCTTAGCTTGGTTGAGGGGGCATAAGGCTCCACCTTAATAGGGATAGAGGTTCCTGTCAGGGAGGTTAAGCCCAGGAGGGAATTTTCTTGGTCTGCAGTTGTGACCTTAATTACAACCAGACCATTTTTAAAGCGTTTGACGCTATTGTTCGGCAGGGGCTTAACACAATAAAGAACGGTGACACATCCTATAGGGCTTTTTGTGTATCTCCGTGTCCGCCTGGCTGCTATGCCACTGCTCCCAGTGATCGTGCTTGTAGTAAGCTGCCGGTTTGATCCTGCTTCCCGTCAGGAGAACTACACTTTACACTAAATGGAAAGACAGCGAGAAGCTGTTCTTTCACTGAAGTTATTGGTTAGCACTTCTCGTACAGTGTTCGACCATATCCAGTATATCTAATCGGATGGTCGATTTGCGCGGGAAGACGTTTCAGAAGATCCGAAATTACCTGAGTGAAATAATTGTTGAAGTTATCGGCAATTGCATTTGGATCTGTTATTGAAATGTTGTTAACGGAAATTTTCTTAATATAAGGATTGTAATTCCCGAACCCATTCGCTCATTGATTATTCTCCACGACTCCTTGGATCGGTTTTTGGATTTTAAGATTATGTCACTAAGTTGCCGTTTACCAAGTTCATTACATTCGCTTAGTAATTTTAAATGGGTCTACGTACTTTTCGGCAAGTTTAGCTTGAAACCGATTTGCAGCGTTGGATTGATAATGTTCCTTATCCATACAAAATCATTTTGGTAGGTGATAACCTCTCTCCGTTTTAAATTGTAAAACTTGGCTTCACTTTCTTTAGCCTTTTGGTAGGCTTTCTGAATACCTTGAAAAATAGATCGAAGCACAGTTTCTTGTTAACTGCGATGCTTGGCTGGGTCGAACGGCGTGACCCCAGAATCCAAGTCAGGAGCAATCAACTCGAAACAGGAACGAAGGTTGCGACCGAGGAACATTAGGGGGGGGGGGTGTATACGAAGTACTTTTAGTAACAGTTGTTCGCAAATCTTGCAAAGCATAAGGTAAGTATATGTCCCATTTGTCTTGACAACCTTTCAAATAATATGATATACAACGTTTGACCAAACCGACATATCGGAGGCTCAGCAGCGACTGCGAGGGCAGGGTTTTTTTTTATATAGAGCCCCAACCTCGCTCTGGAAATGGTGATGGCCGACCTGGTATCGAAACCAATCCGGTTTCGGGTACCGGTGCCACCTCCTGAAAAATCATGAAGGGAAGGGAGATGGATCTGCCCGAGGGCATTTAGACCCTTATCTGAATAGGAGAACTTAACGTTTAATGTCTACCGAACAAGGAGAAGGAAAAGACCCAATAGGCGTATGCCCAAAGGGTAAAAAACCTTCTCGTGTGTCAGCATGATTGATGTGTGGTTTTAGTGGTTAGTTATACGAAAAAGGTAGATGAAGAAGTATAGGACGATAGTAAAGGTCCTAGCGGTTGATAGACGTGTTGAAGATATGTCTGAAGATAGTTTAGTATTACGTATGAGTATGTGTTCCTGAAAGAAAGTATGCGGTTGTTAGCTGAATTCTGAAACAGAAATACTTTAGTTTACACCTATATCAAAAGACGTTAGTATCGAACTGAGTGGCTTTGATCTATGTTCTTATATAAAACAGAAAACGTTAGCGGCGTGATGCTCCCATGCCGCTACCTGAAACAGAAAGCTGTGCAGTAGCTGTGTTAGTAGTAATTTATATGTACAATCTAGTAGTATTAATCTAGTTATTTATTTATAAGCTTTGTATTAGTATTGTTAGTATTAACTTCTATGTACTGTACTGTGAAAAGCTTAGGGAAAGGTTCTAGTGTCTGAGTTGAGCTGCCGGACAACGGCGCCATTGACTTGAGCACCAGTTATTGAGACTGGGTCGGTCGCTGTCAAACCATCGCCAGCAGCTCGCAGCGCTACTCCATTTGGTGTTAATGGGTCGATTGTAGGCATATTATCAGCACTGGTGAGGAAATCACCAAGAAAGTCCGCGGGCATAGGGTACTTTCTGTTTAGGAGGGGATAGCGTCCTAACGCGTTAATGATGGGGAAAGGTGATTTCCACGCAGGACTGTAAAAGTTCTGAGTGGCGGAAACGACGTAATCGCGATCACTGGGAATTTGCAGTTCTTTCGCGAGTCGAACGTTGGATACACAGTGGGGGGTCGGAAAATTTTGCGCATCACTGAATCCTGAAGCCGCTGTAGTGCTTTGTATCGGGTCTGATCCATCCCCCCCCCCCCCCATACGGGGCAGCCATACATGTATACAGGCCGAACTAGCATGTTGAAGATGATGAGTCCATGAGTCCATTGCTCAGGGAGAGGGGAGAGCTCCTGTATAGTAAAGGTCTGAGGTTCTGTACTCCTGCAAGGGTTTTGTTTCTTACGTAGGTGACTTGATGCTGGAACTTGAGGTGTTTGTCCAGCTGGATGCCTAGGCATCGTACTTGCGAACGCCACGGAATCCGATCGCTATTATATTTGAGGATCAGGCCAGTATTACTGGTGCGCTTCGGATTAAACATAATAGCCTCGGACTTCGCGGCATTGATGGAAACTCGCTACATGGTGCACCATTTTTGTATGGCCTCAAGGGATTGATTGAGATCTTTAACAATTTTGGGCTCACTGTGGGAGGACGCATAGATGATGGTGTCGTCTGCGTAGATACCTACTTCTACGTTTAATCGAGGTAGATCATTAATGTATATTAAGAAGAGTACAGGGCCTAGGAGACTGCCCTGTGGGACCCCTGCTGCTATTGGTAGAACTTGTGATGCTATGCCGTTGAGACGGACGCTGAGTTTCCGGTTAGTCAAGTATGAGTCGAGAAGTAGAATAAGTTTGTCTGGGAGCGCTAGCTGGATGAGTTTCTGCAGGAGGCCTTCTTTCCATACGGAGTCAAAGGCCTTGGCAACGTCTAGCAGGACCGCCCCGGTTCTTTTCTTATGGCCCCAAGATTTCTTGACATATTCCGTTAAGCGGAGGAGTTGATGCTGTGTGCTACGTCCTTTCCGGAAACCAAATTGCTCTGGACGCAGGACATCCTTTTCATCCAGAGCTTTCTGGAGTCTTTTTAGGATGACAGCTTCAAATACCTTGCTTATGGTTGCTAGAAGGCTGATCGGGCGATAGTTGGTAGGGCTCGTTGGGTCCTTGCCAGGTTTATGCAGGACTATGACTTTGGCCTCCTTCCAATGGTCTGGAAAGTAGCTTAGATCAAAGCAGGCATTGAATATAGCAGTCACATAGCACACAGCAGAGTCTGGAAGTTCTCGTAGGAGATTCGTGTTCAGTCCATCAAGGCCAGGTGCCTTCCCCTTCTTTAAGTGCTTGATTACGTCGCTGACTTCGTACTAGTTGGTCTTCTTAGTGCTGGTGTGGGGGTTTCGGCGGATGAACGCTTGAACTTGATCTGTGACTTGCGACGCTGACGCATGGTTTGTGGGAGGCGTGTGCATGTCGAAGGAACGTGCTGGGAAAGGCCATATTTCAGGATCATTTCTTAGTCTCCTACCTAACGTGCTGGTAAATTGGCAGCCCCAGTTTACATGCCTTGCGTTGAAGTCTCCCATCAGCAGTGTAGTACGTTCTGTGGCGAGTAGTTTAAGGTAATAGGAGCGGTTATGTACAGATCTAGGGTTTTAATAGATTGAGAATATGGGTATGGAGCGTCCCCTATACTTAATTTTTATACCAAGGGCTTCGAGCGTTTGTAATTTGGGGTGGACAACTGTATATGCTATGTTACTTTTCAGTAATATACCCATCCCCGCACCTACGTTGTTCAGCTCAGATCGGTATCATTTTATGAAAAGGGTATCTGTATTAAGATCAGTCTCGCTAAGTAATAAGATATCTATATTGTGCTGGGCAAGAAAGTGTTCCAGTTCCCCTTTCTTGCTCTGTAGCCTCTACGTACATTCCATACCGCTATACTGATTGTTCTAAGCATATAAAGTTGTTGCTTCTACTGTGTGGTTATATCCGATATAGTTGGTCGATTTTTCCTTTACTCTGATTTTCCTAAGGGAGTCGGTTGTACAATTAGTTGGTTTTTCCTAGTCGGAGTGGCTAACCCTAGTGTAATGAGATTATAATAATAATAATAATAATAAATGTCTTATATTTACGGGGCGAGACTTAAGACTAGAAAGTCTTTTTCTGCCTAACCCACGTCCAAAAACAATACAATTTACAAAATACATACGCTTAACGTAAACAATCTTATTCTAACAATGCATAAAAAGAACTTATTCTAAAGTGACGTGACGTAAAAAAAAAACACATACAGTAAATATCTAGACAGTATTCTTATTCTAAACCTATTCTGTTCCTAGTAATTTTTTCAGCAACTGGCTTTTGAACCCACGAATCTTTGGCTGCGATCTAATTTCCTTATCTAGGGAGTTCCACTGGCGGCAGACATTTACAAAAAAAGAACTACCATATAAAGCTGTGTTATGTCGGGGTATTCGCATTACAAGTCCATTTCTATGGGAATTCAATGGCTTAAGGCGGTCATATAGATATGGAGGAGCTGCACTGTTCAAAACCTTATATACTAATAATAGTGAGTGGAAAGTTCTTCTTTCACCTAATTTCAGCCACTGAGCCCTGCGGTAGAATGGGGTTATGTGATCCCGCCGTTTCACATTGTAAATGAACCGCATGCATGAGTTCTGCGCATATTGGAGGCGCCTAGCATCGACTTCATTACAACTACTGTAAATCAAATCAACATAGTCAAATATAGGAAATATTAATGATTGGATTAGATTTCGCTTTATAGCAACAGGAAGTAAAAATTTTAGGCGCTGCAGGGCGTGTAAGGAGTAAAAAACCTTTTTACACACTCTTTTGGTATGATCATGCCAAGTAAGACCCTGGTCAATGTAGAGGCCAAGATTTTTAATGGCTTGCTCTTCGTATGGGATATTTCTACAACCTATTATAATCGGAGGTACTTTTCATAATTCTGGACACAAGCTTTCTGGAGCCAAGGATTATTGACTGGCACTTATCGTTATTGACTTTATCCGCTGTAGCAACAAAGTTGAACTGATTCGTATGCGCGTAGAGCTGCAGATCATCTGCATAAAAATGGTATCTACAGTATTTCAGACTCGATGCTAAATCTGACACATAAATTGAAAAGAGGAGAGGACCAAGGACAGAGCCTTGAGGCACAGCCGAGCGAATAGGGGAGGCTGCCGATAGTTTTTCGCCAATTATGCATTGGGGAAGGCGAGTTCGATGGATAGAGTCATGAGCCGTTTTGTAATCGATGCGACCTCTTTAAATGCAATGTGTAGTGTAAAACTACCTGCTACTATTTCCTGACTAAGTGTTATAGCGTCCGTAATTGTGTCTAATATCTTATTTACATGTTGCCGTGGTTGTTGCTGGGCAGACTGGTTATTAAGGGCCCTGGGGGCGGCCTCTGTTAGCAGTGCTACACCGTTGGGAACGGCGGAGCGTGGCTGGTGTGTCTCCCTGGCTACCTCGGTCTTTTTTTTGGATTCTGTCTTGGATGGCCCGTGCTGCCAAGCTATGTTTGGGCAGACTTGGGAAGTGTTGGGTGTCTTGTATGGTTGGGCTATGGTTTCTGGTGATTGGCACTGTGCCCCGTTGTTGCGGATTGATGATATTATCTGGGCGGGGGTTTTGCAGCGGTGGACGCGGCGTCTGTGGAGCTACTTTTGCCCAAGGGTTAGGCCGATTGGGTAGCAGTGGTTGTTGTTGGGGTGTGCTTGTAGTAGTAACTGCGCACCTTTTCTGGGAGTTTATCATTGACCGCTTTAGGGCCTGATAAACTCCACAACCGTGGTAGTTTGCGGTGTGAAACTCACCACAGTTAGCACATTTAACCTGATTGGTCCCTTTCTGGGGGCATACGGTACTGCGATGGCAGTCTCCAGAGACGACGCACCGCTCGTTAAATCGACAATTTTTGGAAGTGTGTTGATACGACTGACAGCGGTAGCACTGTATAGGCCCTTCCGGGGCCTTATACCGCTCTACCGCAACCTTAATATTCAACACCTCGGTCAGGGTCATGATGTCTTTGGCTTCCACTGTCTTGGTCAAGGTGACCATGTACAGCGGTAAGGGCTTCTTTTCTCCAAATCTGTTGTGCATTTGCACCACCGACTGGACAGGTAGCCTTTTGGCAATCAATTCATCTTTGATTTCTTCCGGGGATATAAATAAGGGAAGTTTCCTCAGGACTACTTTCATTGGTTTAGCCTCTTCGGGATGGCGAAGTAGGTAGTGTTCAAAGCCACACGGGTCCATTTCAGCCAACTGGCTGCTACTGGTAGCAACTTATAGTCGCCTACTGTTGCTACTCGTACAGCCACAAGGTTTGCGTTAATTGCATTAACGGTGACAGTATACGTCAGCTTTTTTAAGATTTTGCTGAGGGCTGAGTATATATGTAGTTGCCCGTCTATTTTGCCAGTAATGTGGGAAATTTTTACAGGTGTTTGGCCTTCTGTCGGCTTATAAGCTTGTGGCACATTCTTAGTGGCCAGTGCAGCTGAGAGTGCAGTGGCAGCTTGAATTTGACTAGTTGTGGCCTGGGTCGGCAGCACAATGCATTTGTATGAGTGGTTATAACTGGTTGTGTTTTTCCGCTTCCTGGTATTTACAACCCGGAAATCGGCATCGTCGCCCACATCCATATCTTCTACTGGAACTATAGTGAGTTCAGTTTCTGGGGCTTGGGATTGCTGGCTGCTGTGCAGTCCAGTCCAGTCTGACACACTGTCTACATTGGGAACCCTCTGAGAGGGAGTTTGCTGCCCCAATAGAAAGTCCTGGCTTTCCGGCATACCTAACAAACTCACCGCTTCCGTGGTAGCCATGGTTCTTTGGGGAAGGTGTAAGGGAGGGAGGTGTTTGGACACGGCTTCATTCACACTATGTCGTCCAGAGCGTTCATATAGACACTGACGGCGGGGGGGGGGGGCAAGAACACAGGGGACCCTTGATGGTATGAACTATATACAATAAGCACCGAATCACCAAGTAAAATGGTATTCACTCCGAACACAAATACACACGTGGTACTGAATATGGGAACAACCGAGAGACCAGAGTTAGTCGATTCTTCCTGTGAAGTTCGGAAAAACCGATCAACTTTGAGCGAGTGGATCCGCAATTTCGATACGTCCGAACACACGGGCACACACACTCCCTCTCTCTCTCTCTCTCTCTCTCTTCTGTGAGGGCAGGTTTTTTTTTATGTACCGGCCCCAACCGCGCCAGTGGAAATGATGATGGCCGTCCTGGTTTCAGGTACCAAGTGCCAGCTCTCGAAAACGAAAGAGTGATTGGGATGAGCCTGCCATATTTGGCACTTTTGCTCGATCCAACGGGGTAGTGAGTAGCAGCTTGGTTACATAACTAGAAAATAGGTGTTAGCAGGGATGGAAAGGTACTTTTCAGCCGTTAAAACCATCCCTGTTACCTATCTAAGAATGAGATGAAATTAATATGCTGTTTAATGTTAACGGTGTCTTAGTATGAGAATAAGATAATAATTGAGTGTGTAATCATTAATTGAGTAGGGCCTGAGATAGTAGAAAGGTGGACAGGAGATAGGAATGTGAAGTGGGGGATGAGAAAGGTAATCTGATAAGAGGTGTTAGTGGGACTACTGCTATAGTTACAAATTGACACAATATGCATGCATAAGTAGAGTGACATATATGAACAATAATCGATACATAGCTTATCGTAAGACTAAGGCTAATTCTAAACATTGTATGAGAGTTGTGTGGGGCACTATGGATCATTGGGTTGTTGCAGTAGGTATTCTTTGGGAAGAGGGTAACGACGGGGCTCCAGAACATAGTTGCCTAGGTTTTGTATCAACAAGTTTTTCTAAAACTCTAAGTTTTTGTTATTTTTTGTTTATTAAAATGAAATACCACGAAGTCACGAGTAATCTAATTATTTATTTATATTGTATCCTAACTCCCAGTGCTTGGAGATTGGTGAGGGTTGGGAAGAGGGGGGTGTGGTCTATAGCCGTGCGAATAAGTATGGCGAGGCCTACGCCTTCGTCTCGCTGGATGGTAGAACACCCGTTAAAATAGAATCGCTGATTAGTAATGTCGGTTTCGCTAAGTAGCATAAGATCGATTTGTTCAGTAGCTAAAAAGTGTTCAACTCAGCCTTCATATTGATGAAATTTCGTCCGACATTCCAGGCAGCAATCCTAAAATTAACAGGCATCGTTAAAGGCTATAGCGATTGAAAGTTTCAGGAGGCGAGATGTGATGTTGGAAGCTTCTGTAAGGTGAAGTTGCCTGAGATGATCTCCAGTGAGAGGGTCGTGACATCTGTGAGTAGGTCAATGATTGATGTAACATGGTGCTGTTTAGTTCTAGCTGAGACGGGCGTGTCTGATGTTTCTTGGCGGGGCTGGACTAGAGCCTGGAGGGCAACACCATTTGCGGCTCTGGATCTGGGAGCTTGAGTTTCCTGAGAGACTTGTTGAAAGAATAGCTTATTACGTTGTAGGGTAGATTGAATGTCCTGAACGTTGCGTCGAAGTTTTGGAGCCTGATGGGAGGGAAGAATTGGGAATTCAGAAGTGTGATCAAAAGCGGGTATTGGAGTCGGAGCTGGTATAATAGGAGATTGGGTCTGTTGTTGATATGGTGGGGCTTGCCAGGCCGGGCTGTTGGGGTGTCTTAGGAGTAATCTTATCGTTAGGGGCCATGTTACGCTTTTGAGAAGCCTGCATGTTCCGTTTGAGTAGAGTGTACACCGCACAGCCACGGTAATTTGCAGTGCGCAGTTCACCGCAATTTGCGCATTTGGGAGTTTTGGTTCCCCCAGCCGGGCAGTCGGTGCTTCTGTGGGATTCTCCACAGATGACACACCGCTCAAGTAGATGGCATTTTTTGGATGTGTGTCTAAATGATTGACAACGAAAGCATTGAACGGACCCACTAGGAGCTTTGTATGGCTCGACTGTGCCTGAGAGGTTTGGAATTGCGTGTAGTGACAGGATGTTATGGGCATCAGGTGAATTTGTGAGGGACACTAGATATAAGGGGAGTTTCTGTTTAGATCCGAAGAAGGAGTGCATTTGCTGAACCTCAAGGACCGGGATGTTTTGCGCGTTGAGGTCGGCTTTTATTTCCTCTGAGGTCAGAAATAATGGTAGTTTCCGGAGAACGACTTTCAGGGGTTTTGCCTCTTCAGAGTTTCCGGCTAAGAAGTGTTCATAGCAGTATTTGTGTAGTAGGGTGGCTAAGAGTTTATAATCAGTGATGGTAGCAGTACGGACTGCTACCATAGTTTCGCTGGTTGAGTGACAGGTAACCGTATAGGTTAGCTCTTTAAAGATTTTCGAGAGTGCCGAATTGGTGTGATGTTTATCGTCTATTTTGACAGAGATGGGAGAGATCGTGATGGGAGTTACACCTTCCGTGGGATGACAGGGCTTCGGGGCCTTGGTGGAAATGGAAGCTGCTAGCTGGGAAATAGCCGCAACCTGGCTGGGAGAGGCTACGGTGTTTTGTTGTACTTTCTTGACTTGGTGCGAAAGGAGCTTACGGCCCTTTCGTTTGCGGGAAACCTGAACGAACTCGGCCTCCATGGGTTCCGGAACCGGGCGGGCCAGAAATAGGGTCATGGGATGGAGCTAGCTCCATTTCTTCTTGGGAAAGAAGGCGCTGAGAAGCAGTGCGCTGACCACAGGGAAGCACGTCCTGGCTCCCCTGGGTTTCGGGATGGAACATAACGGGGGAATAGGGGCCAAGCTGGGTTGTCACGGCTTCAGTCCAGAGGATGTCCTCTAAACTGGCGTGGAGCATGTATTTCTATCGTAAATAGGGAATTATGTGAAGGGCAGGAGTCCTGAAAAGTGATGGTGGTACCCCAGGAATCCGTTGTGCTCTGAAATTTATACTGAGATGCGGGGGGGGGGGGTAGAGGCTGAGTCATCCTCGGTCTCCTGATTGGCTCCCTACTACCTCAACCTAATTTCCGGATGATGACACCAGTTTCTTTGCTGTAGTCTTCTTTAAGGCTGGATACCAAATTCTATTGACCTTTAATTCTTCTTCCTTCCTATTGAAGTTATGCGGGTGGTTGTAGATCTCTATAGCCTCTCTGTAACCGAGGGTGGTATGAAGAAGTTGTAGAAAGTACTGTAGCATCTTTAAATTGTATTATATGACCGGTTTGTGTTAGAACATGCTCAGCGATTGCAGACTTCTCCGACTGTAGAAGAATGTTCATCAATCCTGGTTTTTAAGCTTCGTTTCGTAGTACCTATATAAACTTCTCCGCACGAACACGGAATCCTGTAAACACCTGCTGACGTCATCGGGTCCCGGCTATCCTTGGCTGTTCTGTACAAACTATTTAATTTTCGTTTAGAGTCCGAATTTCAAAAAAAAAAAAAAAATACTCCTATAAGGGCAACATTTCACTCACACATTCATCTAGGGTACGTCGTAACTAAACAGAAGAGGAGAGGAGTTGCAGAAAAGAAATAGTTGACTAGAATCTTCCATCATCAGCATCAGAGATTCCATCCTTGCCACCGGCGTTTTAGGCCCGCGCGGCCGTAATAACTTAAGCATAACGAGAGGTTAATCCGACGTTAAATCCGAGGTGAAATAACTTGGACCAGACAGAACTCCTGTTTTCCGGTAGTGACTGGTCCAAGTTTGTAGAAAGGAAATTTTTCCGTAGGCATAAGATCAAGGCATCTCAACTTACGCCGACATACATTTTCGAAGACTCTAAATCCTCAGAACAACACAATATCTGGGCCCTTGCCTATCAGATGTAAAATATGTACTTCAGTAATTAAACATGACCTTTTCTTTGATACTTTCTTTGATGCTTTCGATGACTTCTACTCAGCTTCGCTTGGATATCTTAATAATAGAACATACTAGGGGTCTTCACAGTGTTGGTGTTATCGAGTTATACCTAGTTAAGTGTGTTATATCAAGCTAAGTTAACAAACCGATAACCAGCTAACCAGCGTGCTATCCTAAACCCACTTCCAAGTTGGTTAACGTGTTATTTACCTTGCTATAGCTCAGGTTTGACCACCGCCATATTTGTTTTTGTCGATTGATTTGAAACACGCGTTTAAAATTTTGTAGTATTTCAATTTATTTGTATAATCTATTATCACAAGCAATTACCGTAAATACTTACAATTATAATAACCAAAATGAACAAAAAATATAAACAAATGTGGCACTAGATTAGAGTTCTGCCACTTAGGGCTCTATATTAGACAGGTATTGTCATCCGCCATTTTTTATCCATTATCAGTCTGGTGTATAAGCCAAGCATTGGGAGTTTACCCATTTATTATTAGAAATTTTTCGTTGTTTATTTATTTTTATTTAAAAAACGCCCTACTAATTAGGGTAGTGTTTAATAAAAATAATAATAAAACGTGTTTTCGTTTTTTTTTCAATCTTTTGCATTTCTTAAAAATAATTACAATACTTACCATATAGAAAATATGGGATAAAAATGGCGGATGACAATACCCGGGTATATAGTGCCACTTCCTTTAAACCCGTGCCACGAACGTCTGACTACTACCACGTTGTTTACTCTGTCGATATAGCATGATAACTGACTCCCGAGGTCCACTCACGTCACTCACGATTGTGTGCCAACTTGAATAGCACATCTAAGTCGATAACACGAACACTGTGAAGACCCCTAGTATGAGGAAAAATATAAAATAAATTCTTCTCAATATTATATAAAAGAACATAAACTTAAACACAAGTCTATTATTATATCCACTAGACAGCTATAGTGCTATAGGTTCTGCGCCTGCTAATTCAAGGTACTGCACTGGCGCAGGTAGTCAACCTACCAAGTCATCTCCATTCTCCCGAGCCCAGGCTCACTTCAGGCCTCAGACCGTCAGAAGTAGTTCGGCCGTCGTTTCGCGAGGTGGTTTAAGTGCTGTGCCTGAAGAATAAGATTGTGCATAGAGGCCGGTGATGTCATCGGACCTTGCCTCTTCCGCATTGTCCATCATCTCTGCCCGAGAACAGTTTCCTTTGTTATTTTGGTGAGTTTCTGCTCTGTTTTTTACCTCGTGGGCTTATATTTTTTGCATAGTGCAGTAGGTAGGCTGAAAATGTTGGTTTTGCAGGCTTTATGAGTAACTAACTTTGTTCGTGTTACCATCAACAACCAAGACTTGCATGCCGTTGCTAATTGCTTTTTCAAGCTTTAACTATATGCCTTATGTCTGAATTATAATTAGGTACCTAAATTGGAGCTGTTCGTAAATTTTTTTTATAAATATTTTTAATCATAACCTAGCTGGTGCCATGGTAAAGCTATTTCTGGATATGGTGTGGAGTTTTCTTACCGACTTCTGATAAAACCATAGTTTATTGTTTGTTAAATGAAACTTGATTTTATCTAACACAACTGGCAAGGTCAGTACGGATGGTCACTCTACCCCGGAAGCTCCCCGCCCTGTGAGCACTCAGCAGTCTCGCACTGTTGTATAGTTTTAATCTGTGTTAGTAGGTAATCCATATCCGTCTCAAAAGTATGTGTAACAAAATTGAATTTTGCCTGTTACTTAATAGGCTATCGATATGGGGGCGGAAAATGGTAACGTTTGACTCTTCCGTTGAATAAGGTTCCCGACTCCTCCCTTAACTTAAGCTCATGGCGTCATAGCCAAACTTTCCATGGGCACTGGCAACAGGCAGTTTTGCAGAAAAATTGTGTTCTGATGACGTGCTTGCTGGTACAGCCAACAATTGAATAGCTTTGATTTGTGTTGACTGGTATTCGTACTAGCCTGCAGGCCGATCTTCGCGATTTCCGATTATTATAATACCAGGGTTTATTTTTTAATACCGCAGTAGTAAGGTGTCACGTGACGGTGTTCAAATATGCGAGGGAAATTCAATTCAAATTAATAAATTATTGGAATACAAGAGAATGGCTGCATTGTTTTCTAGTAGAAGGAAATACTAATAAACATTAAAGTGTATATAGGTGGAATTCTGAGATATACCGGTAATAAAAATATTTCAATTATGTATTATATTATTAAGTTATATTTTATTGTATAGTTATAAATAAATTAAGGAGGAAAATTAAAAACTCACCAAAAATATTAATTTATCAATTAAATTTCTCGCTCATTTTGCACTAATTTGTTTAAAACGATTGAATTATTATTATTATTATTATTATCCTAAATCGCCATGATCGGGCTGCTGGAGGGAATATTCTAATTTTGACGGCTTTTGTTTGTTATTGTCAGTATCCCATGTCCGTTAAAGTGTATGGTTAAGTCTTCCGATGTTACAAGTTTTATATTTGTCTCTACCTCCGCAGTGCGGTCAACCAATTTCTTTTTGTTGTCTGTTACTCTGTTTGAGTGGCATCTCATTTTTTTTTTTTAAGCGCGGGTCCCTGTTGGGAATTTGCGCTAGGAAATTGGGAATGTTTACCGATTTTTTAGTGGTAGAGAGTTATCCGTTCTGTTGTGTAAGTAGTGGGGAGGGGGGGGGGTGGTTAAATTTTGGAGAAGAGGCCGGTGGCTCATAGGAATTGTGTGATATTATTTGTGGCTGATTTGTTTCCTAGAGCATCGGAGGGGGAATCTCATATGCCTACTTAAATTAGACGCATTACTGTGAGCTTTTTTGCGGTTTGGAAATTAGCAATGAAATGCATTTTCCTTCTTTAATGCCTTCGCCATTTCCAAATGAAAATTTGCGTGGCTGGGAAAGGTGCAGACTAGTACGTAGTTGTTGATATATTACAGTGCCCGCCCCCAGTAACAATTCAGCTTGTATCCTCCCACGGGCTGCGAGACAATATGTGTGCAAATGCAAAACATGTGGGGATATTGCATGTCCTGTATCGTATAGAGGAGAACTGTTTCAGTGCCGGCTAATCGGCCTGAGTTTCATCATACCTATTGTACAGTCTCTTGGTACACACAGTTGCTAAAAAAAAGTCCCTGCTAGGAATACGGTTGCAACCCATAACGGTGTCGTCCTTGCTGAGACATTTCTAAGGGTGGTCAACGAGGCCCTCAGTGAAAATCCAAGGGGGAACCCCTGACTTACACCTTCCATTGCATCATTGGTCAAAAGCCTAACAGCAGATGAAGAAAGAAGGGGAAGAAACTTTAAATGATTAACAAGGTATACTACTATTCGTACGCCTTCTACCAATCTTGAAAATTCACCTTTCACTGCTTACAGTAAGTAATGTTAATATTGTTACTACCAGAACAAACGCTGGCCAAATTGTCTAACAGGTGACTATTTACTGCTGAAAGTTTCGCAGGTAGCTGAGAAAGAAGGAGATTTCAGGATGAGAGTTGAAAATACGGTTGTGTATCATACTTGGATACACCTGAACAGCATGTACAGCCTGTCAACATCTGTCATACGACTGTAATTATACAGGAATTTTACAGTAGGTACCTTTGGGCCTATATTTACCTTTATCGGGAACTAATAGGAGATGACAAAGAGCATTCGTATCTTTGTTATGTGGCATTATCTAAGGAAGAATTGACCGTTGCGTGCGTGGTAGACTTCTGCCCATGCCAGGGACAGATTTAGAGATACGTTACATGGAACCCGCACTATCCGTTCTTTTTTTTCACAAAGCCAAACTTCTCGCTGTAGAGCTATTCTTCTTCTTTAAATGGCTCTTCTATCGAAGATTGGCGATCATGGATGGCAATTTGGTCCTTGGAGACTGCTGCTCTGAAAAGAGAAGTAGTGCTCCCGCCAAACCTCAGCTTTTTCAACCAGGATGTTCTTCTGCCAGGAGCCATTTCTGTCCTGTCTATCTTCCCTTGGATTTTTACATGTAGAAGGCAATATTTGTCGTTCCCCATCTTCTTCTGTCGGGAGCCCTCTATCAATCAATCAATCAATCAAAAGCTGTATATTTTTACAAGTGTGTTTACAATAATAGGAGTGACTTACCGCAGGACTAATCCGTGAGCGATTTATGCTTTTATACAAATAATTCATAACTGTATGGAAACCAAGGTAAAATTATGCTTGTGTTGTTGTAGTGTTAGTGTATTAATATAATGACGTAGGCTTTCACGGCCGGAGTCTGATGAGGAAGCAGAGGAATCTAGGCAAATAGGCCGTGGTCGATCTGCTCGTACTCCTCCGTCTCCTCATGTTAGTGTATTAGTAATTAGTATTGTGTACTGTGTACTATCCCTCTATCTTCCCTTGGATCATTACATGCAGAAAGCAATATTTTTCGTCCCCATCACGCGGCCGAAGTATTTTAGTTTCCGTTTCTTAACCGTTAGCTGCAACTTGGCTTCTATATGCATTCGCCTCAGGATCTCAGCATTAGGGACACAATCTCTACAGGATTTGCGCAGCATTCGTCAGTATAGCCACATTTCAAATACACTGATGATGCTACATAGTAGAAGGAATGTTCCTCTACAAACTGATATAAATTTTGTGGTCGTCACTGATTCCGATCGGCCGCAGATCGGTGTTAGTGAAAGCCACGTAATGTACAATAAAAATCTAGAGGAGCATTTCTCCTACCTTAAGACTCATCATTTATTATTATTATTTTATCGACTTCGATGGCTAGGTGGTGGCGTGCTTGTACTTGTGCGAGTCTCTACACGCCATGCGATCGGAGACGTGTCGTAACGAAGCGACTGAAGAGGTCAATCGGATACATTTATTGAATTGTTTGTATGTATGCGATTAACCTTTAAAAAAAAAAAAAAAATTGACTTGGTGATAAAAAGTGGGCTCTGTTTGGTCTTAGTGAAAAGGAGAATGTCATATTTGGCTTCCAGCGATGTTTCATAGGGCCTAATGCAACGCATACCAATCGCCACGATCAAATTAATGATCGTACAATTTTTTTCCATATTGCGTTATCGCCTTATTTTGGGATACTGTTTATTTCATCATTCGCAAGGTCGCTACCGTGTTGTATTTCTCAGGCTATTAGAACGTGCCTTGTCGTATGCTAAACAGGCCAGAACCGAAAAAATATTCATCAACAATAGAAACAGAAACTGGCATTTTGACTTATGTTCACTAAGTGTTCTCTTATTTTGCTAAGGATTTTAAATTTAGTGTCAAAATATCCCCACCACCATCAATGGGAAATACTCTGACTGTAACGTACTGGATCAGTCAGTCCAATTGCAATATGAATGTGATTTTGTTGGAATAATACCCCTTCAAATCCTGACTGTTTGTCGCAATAATGACCAATGGCTTAAATTGCATTAGATTTGACCTTACCCGTATATTGCACAATTTGTGACAGGTGACATTGTGACATTATACCTTAGCATGTTAAAAAAAATGATATACAGGTGGGATAAATGAATCTGGGACATTCTCAAAAATCTTGACCACTTCTAATAATTCAAGTTGCTTAATTTTATACATAATTTTATGCATGTGAACATTATGTTTGTATTTCTTGGATATTGACACATGTATATATACTCCACGGTTTGTCTTCAATTTATTATATATTTTCTGACTTTTGGTCAATTAAAAACCTAGGAAGCAGCTTAAAATGTATTGAATGTTACCGGACATAATGGTCCTTAAAAATATACTTTGTCTCCATGGAAAATAACTAATTTCAGCGTAAAGTTGAAGTGCTAGAGTCCTCTTATCAGTAACTGACTCTTTCACTAGTTTGGCCAATAATCATCCTAAAGGAAAGCTTCCCATGCATTGAATGTTACTTTACTTTCATTTCTTCTGAGTGAGAGTTACTGAGTGGATCAGGAAATTACTATATATATATACTTAATATTTAATATTATAAATATAATATTTAATATATATTTTTATATATATAATATATTTATAACTTCTGCTTACTTCTTTGGTTAAAAGTTGCTGAAATCGAAGTCTAATAGAAACATTAACTCAATTAAAATGTTGTTAATTTTACGTTGATTTCGGAAATATATAACTTTCTGCTAGTTCGTTGACATTAGGGGACTGAGAAATCAGTGAAATAGTCATTAACATCCAAATACTGCGTAAGGACAGTGAAATTTTGACTTGTTCAATAGAAGTAACTTATTTAAATATCATTATTAAGGAGGCGCTTGGCAATTGAGCAGCTGAAAAGTTGAAATGAACATTAGCACAACAGTTATTGATGGTACGTCAACTAGATTTTTGCAAGTTTAGGCGAAATTACTATCACTGCACATCGGACAACATTTGGACAAGAATTTGGAGAATGTCCTATCTGCATGGAACAGCGTCAGTTATTATTAGTAAATATTGTATCTTTTATAGTATTGTACATGTAGGTACATTTCATTACTTGCACTTACTGTATATACAATCGAAAACCATAAATTAAAAAAACAATGGAAACTATTTTGTATCTCATTGAGACTCGAGACTCTTTCGACATTGATCCACCTTCGGATAGTCCAATGCCCTTATTCCTCATATATTTGTAGTCTGAAGGACTTACTTACTTACTTACTTCAAGTAAGTAAGCTTGAAGGAGATTTTAACCGAGTCCTCACTCTTTCACACCCTTTAATTGCATATTAATTTTAGAAGTTTAGAATGTATTTGACAGCTTGGCCAAGTCATGTGATTTTTTTCAATTTTGTTTTAGGCGCACGTCTGCTCTTTAATTTTTTTTTTTTTTAAAGATAAATCGCATACAAACAATTTAATGAAACGATTTGCAATTTTTTCTACTCAGTGCCTAACGAGTGTAATTCATTTTTGCCTTAAGTTTCGCAACCCCTTTGGTAGCCATTGAAACCCCCTGTAAAGTCCATTAGCTAGCACCAAATTGGAAAGAAGGCGTTGCCGTCCAGTATCCCGAAAAGTGATCGATAAGTCAGTTTATTTTTGTTGTCCTTTAGCATGGGCTGCATTACATGCATGTTAGCGTGATAGGTCCATTGCGCTAAACTCAGTTGACCATGAGCATTCCGCGGGTAATAAGTTGGTTTGTGGTTATGGTAGAGCATTCAGTCTTACACTTTCTCTTCAATTCTCATAATATCCTGACTTGACCCCCTCCATGGGGTCAATGTTATGCTGCTACAGTACAGGTTGTGGGCTCACCTGCAGCCTAATCGTAGCGATTTCCGATTATTATAATACCGCGTTTTTTTTTTTAATGCGCAGCAGTAAGGTGCCATGTGACGGCGTTAAAATGTTCTAATTAATAAATTATTAGAATATTCAATTATACCAATTATTAAGAAAGAATATACTGTATATGTTGGAAAGAAATGTGAAAAACAATTCTGCGGTCCTGGTCTGGGGTTTTGTTACGGTTTGCAACTATTTAGAAATGAGAACAACCACATTTGACGCTCCTGTGTTTAGCCTATCTGCTTACCTAATATTTTTTTAATATGGCGTCGTAGGCCGATTGGAATTTAGTTGGTGTCTTACTGTATATCTTAGCACATGATCGGTTCTTTTGCGTTTGCTCGGTCGTAATTGCTTACTTTTGGTCGGTTGCCTTTGCCGTAGTTGCATTTTATCCGGTACTTCAGAAGGTTCTAGTCCAGTTTCAGCTGCTAATTTCAATTTAATACGTGTTTGTAGTGCCCGCTCGGTGTTTTTGGCTGCCTTCAACAACCACTATTTGACCATCCCTGGTGCAATCCCCACACATCGTGAGCCTCTTGTCAGCATAGCCATTCTTGCGGGGGTTAAGGATTCCGTTATTATGTATATACTTTAGTTCAGGGGTTCCCAAACTGTGGTCCATGGACCACCGATCGTTCACAGACATACATATATCAGGAGGTCCACGGGTCAAAGTAAGAAATAAGAAAATAAAGCAGCTGAGTTATTGGAAATTTGAAATAAAATACAGTTACACTGAACTACAAGATCGGCCCGATATTTGTTCTAAACATTTAATCAAATATTACTAGCACGTAATTTTAGGCACAAACTACTTTTAAAATCTTGGTCCTAGAATGTAACGATTTTCCTATCACAGCCATGGGGTCCACGGAAAACCATAAAATAATCTAGTGATCCAAGGACAAAAAAGTTTGGGATGCCCTGCTTTAGTTCACCCCGACGCGTATTCCGCCTCTCTTGCACCCACTTAATGATTTTTTCCGCTTCCAGGTGAGCGGCTGCTCTAGGGCTTTTTATGTTGTAAGATAATGCCGAAATTACAATCTCCATGTTTTTAGGGTTCATTAATACGATTGGGGGCTTATTTTTGATCAATTTATAACTGGATAGGATGTGACATTCATTACGATAACGTTCCAGAGCACTTCCATGACCGAGTCGGAATATTGCAGCAGAAGTACTTCGCTTCAAAGTCCTGGCGTATTTCTTACATTTTTTTTTTTTTTTTTTTTTTTTTTTTTTAATATATTGAAAAAAGTATGTTACAAAGAGGATATCGGCGCAGTTACCTCCGGATGCATCCAATGAGGTCCTGGGCCCTAACAAATACATGCCATAACTATGTTTGTTTCCCGTTTGTTACGGGTTTGATTCTAATATACGATATATAGTACATAGGTAAGGTATATTATAAGGTAAATAAGTAAATTATAATAGAACTATAATGATTAATTAAACAATCATAATAATTATATTATATAAAAATTATAAGGTAAAGATATTATATAAAAAATTATAAGGTAAATTAATTGGGAAAGTATTAGTTAATAGAAAGAGAGCTATGAGTTGCTATACGACTTGGAGCCATTTTTTAACTAATTTTTTAACTTGACTTATACGCTGCTTATTTTTAAGGTAATCAGGCATCCTGTTAAGTAATTTAGATACAAACAGTAAGTTGGTACGGTCACCATACTTGTTTCTGGTTGCTGGTATTGGGAGTTTATGACTGTTTCTCGTAGGGTAGTACGGAATATTTGTATTAGTAAATGTTTGATTATAATAATTTTTTAATATTATTTTGTAATTCAGTAAATTCCTGAGGAAGAGTATATCACATGGCCTGAACAAGTTATCGGTTTGGTACTTTTTTAAGTATCTCGCGGATAATAGGTTTTTTAATATAGTTAATATAACTATATAATTATATAGTACGGCTTTCCCCTTTTTTCTACAAATGGTGCTAAATGATCCCCCCCCCCCGCTCTCCCTTTTTAAACCAATCGTTACGCCATTGCCTCCGATTATGATGTTAGTTGAGTAGCAGCAGGCTTTAAAGTGTGCGGGCGCGGTGGCGACCAGGTTGGTTAGGCCAACGAGTTTGGCAAGTATGCTGCCAGCCACTCACTAGCCTACGTACCAAAAGTACCAAGTCAAGGTCATGCTGGCTATGATGTCATAGAGGCCGTGCCATATGGACACCACTGCACGATGTATATTATATATATTTCTGGATTGCTTATGCTTATTTTTGACATACTTGTAGTCTCCCCTGAGTTTAACGCATTTTGTCCGACGATGCTCCAACATTTCTATGACTGTTTTAAAAAAATGTTTCCTCAGCCTCTGCAAACCAGGTGTCTGCGCAGTACATGACTTCATTGTCGGACGAATATATTTTTCCACCCAGTTGAGTTTGGGTAAGAATCGGAAGTCTCTAAGGGGTAGATCTGGCGAATAGGGCGTATGTTCAACCAATTCGAACGCAGCGTCGCGTGTGGCGGCCATTGAAACTAAGGCTCTGTGTGGGGGTGCATTGTCTTGCTGATAACGAACGCCTTCCCCAAGTTTGCCCTGCCGTTTCTCCTTGATTACATCTTGCAGTTTCGGAATCAAAGCTCCATAATACGAACCTGTTAATGTAGCTCCCTTAGCAAGATAGTCGATAAGCAAAACACCTTCAGCATCCATAAGTCTGGGGACAAAACTTTCTCGGATTACTATATTTACTACCTCTTTTAAATATGCATATTAAAAAAAAATTGTCTTTAAATTTCTTATTTTAGTCAGTCAATCCAAGAAACTATAACAAGTGAAGCTATAGTATTGCATAGCAGAGTGCAAGTCGTAAAGTCCTTGGATAGCTTCGCAGTTAGAGAGGTTGCAGCAGGTTGTAACGGCGTGCCGCCCCCTCGCCGTCCTTCCTACGCCCATGCCTGCATTGTTACGCCATGCTAGCTACGCCTCTGCAAACCAATACGTTGGAAGGTCTGGGCCACGTATCCCAGCAGCTATTTAGGGAGTGAGTAGTCGTGATAGGAGGCAAGTCAACTACCTAATCAGTTCAGTATACAGTATACAAAATTTGTTGTATCGACAGAGAATAAAATAAAGGTAGGTATGCTAATGGTACACATTTTTTCTTGTTTATGAGATCTAAAAGGCCTGTTTTTTTTTTTTTTCGGCTATTCCTAACCTAGCTGCGTAAGCTGATAGCAAATTTAAATTTGATTTTGTTGTCCTTCGCTGACCGGTTATAACAATAGTTTCATATTCAGTATAACCACAGGAGTTTTTAAAATACAAATTCGTGGGATTTTCTTTTTCCACCCTTAACATCCCCATCTTAGTTATGTTAGTAATTTTCATCGGAAGCTAACTGTATTACATCCTGATGGAAGTCTCCATAGCTCATTCCAATTACTTTATACCTCTTGTCCGTTTTTTTTCATCACTTTACACCACCAGAAATGAAAAACAATAAATTTTAATTAACCTACAGTATTAACGTATTTAAAGTAATACCTAATTTAATGAAAATAATTTTGAATGATTACTTATCCTTAAACCTCATCACTCAATTAGAGTAACAGAATACCTTTCATCACAAAAAATTACACAATTGAAATATGATGACAATAAAATAGCATAAGATACACAATTAGAGTAATATAATGCACACGAAAAATGATACAACTCGAATTGTGTCGTTTATCATTTAGCGAAAGAACCATTTCTAAGGAGATGAGAATTAACCTTTCTCAGTGACGATCTGGCCCAAACTGATTTATGACGCTTATAAGAGATCTTCCCTCTCAGTTTTAGCAATAACATTAGTTGAAATTGCTGTGCACTTTGTCCTTTTAATTTTTAATCTTTGCGCGTTTTGGGAATCAGGAAATATTTACTTGCAGCATTTGGCAAGGTGATTTATTAATAACAACCCCGTTAAGCATATCTCCGCACTCTGAATGTAGAGTAGTAGTACGGACTCTGACTTTCACCCGAAAGGGTGTATGTTCGAGTCCTACACTTCCTACATTTTCTGGCCATGCTTCGGAGGGCATGAAAAGCAGGTGGTACCGGGCCTTCCTAGTTGAGTGTAAGAGAGGGCTTTATAGCCCAAACTCCGCTAGGTTGGCTTAGTAATAGAACAAAAAAGTCATTAATTATTTATTTATTTATTATTCTGAAGGCTTCCTTTTCGGCATTTGAAAAGGTTATTCAGGAATTCACCAAAACCCATGGCGTTGTGAGGAAATGTATGTCAGTAACACATTGGGTAGACTGAGGGGGGGGGGCACCCTTGTGGTGAATACATTTTCTGTATATACTGCACAAATGGGCTGAACACGTGACGCTTACGAATATCCCATTGCTACTAAATTATTTTTATTCTTATAATCCTTACAAGCGGAGCTTGGGACCGCTTGGCGGCCCCGCCCCCCTTGCGCCTGCCGCGGGCGGCAGCTCGCCCCTGCGGGGCCTCGCATTAACGTGGTTCCATTTGGCATTACGCAGCTCGCCCCTTCGGGGCTCGCATGACTTATGTGAATGCCCCCAAACCCAAACGAAGCAGTTAACAACTATGAAAATTGGTTAATTTATACTGCTTCTAATGAGACATTAACAAATCATTTTGGTGGAAGAGGTCAGGCTGTGGAATCCTGTTACTCTATGCATGTAATTTCAAAGGTACACTTTAGACCTGTTTTCCGTCAAAACGCTGATGGCTATGGCTTACCAAATCACTTGAGCCCGAACGAAGAGGCGGATAGTTAAACTGAATATATCTCTGGAAAGAGTAAGACAGGTGGAAGAGAACTAAAGTAGTTTAAAGTTTTCAAAATGATATCAAGACCTCCGAAAACGCGGCCGAAAAAGCCTATTTTCGCTGAAAATCGAAAAATTTGGGCGCACCCCGTCACGTTTCCACCCCCCAAAGCCGAACCTCTTGCTTGATCACGACAAATTTGGCATGATCTAAAAGAAGAAGAGTGGACAAAGACACTGATAGAATTTAAATTAACATAGGCCTTCTACATCTGCCCAAAATATTGCTTTAAACCCGCCCATGCAATTGAAATGGGATTGCTGGAAATTAAT
This sequence comes from Psococerastis gibbosa, assembly GCA_963971405.1. NCBI lineage: Eukaryota > Metazoa > Arthropoda > Insecta > Psocodea > Psocidae > Psococerastis > Psococerastis gibbosa. The sequence continues at coordinate 48,298,619 of OZ020487.1, forward strand.
TTTTTCGCCTGATTTTTTAACAATTTTGTGTTCCACTCGTGTTTAAGGGGTGAAGGGGTGATTTTGAAATTATGTATTTATACTCGTTTTAAAGCTTAATTTATACTGCTTCTAATGAGACATTAAAAATTAATTTCGGTTGAAAACAGCTGGCTGTGGAATGTTTTTACTCTATGGATGTATTTGGAAATGTACCCTTTAAACCGGTATTTCGTCAAAACAGGGACTGCTTACCAACTCACCTGAGCCCAAACGAAGAGGCGTATAGTAAACCTGAATACATGTCTGAAAAGACTAAGAAAGGTGGAAAAGGACTAAAGAAGTTTCAAGTTTTCGAATTGATATTAACACCCCCAAAAACGCGGTCGAAAAAGGCCTATTTTCGCTGAAAATCGGAAAATTTGGGCGCACCCCCTCACGTTTCCACCCCCCAAAGTCGAACCACTTGCCCAATCACATCATGTATAGCATGGCCTGAAAGAGGAAGAATGGACGAAGACAGTGATGTAATTTAAGTTAAGGTAGGCCCAAATGTCAGGCTAAAACATTGCGTTGAACCCTCCAATGCTTTCTTATGGGATTTTTCGAACCGATTATCGCTCCTGTATCTGATCAGGTTCAATTTTTAAGGTTCGGCCCTACACGAAAACCATGTCCCGATTTTTCTCTAAATTTTGAGTGTAGCCGCAAGTTTCTGGTGCCAGTGGGTCCCGAGTTATGGCGAGTCAAAAAAGTGTCTACATACATAAGCACATGTTTACGTTTTTCATTTTTATAAAGATAGATTGAATTTGTAACGTTGTAATTCTTATTGCCACTCATGGTACCGTAGCAATTGCAATTCTTAATACAATTGTTATTATTAATTACGTTATAGTCATAAAATTTGCGACCGGTTTTTTATCACGCCATCCTGAAGTGCAAGAAAATAAAGAAAAGTGAAAAGCATGCAAGCTTGTTTCCTACCGTACGATAAGCTCCGCTAATTAGTAGCCAACGCTGGTCCTCCTATTATGTAACAAGCTGGGTTTTATTAAATAGTGTACTGTCTAGTTTAATAGTTAAAGTGCGCTATTCAGATGAAATCACTTTCTCTATGTAAACAACATAGTAGGCGGTACGTTTTCTTTGGATTTCTTTGTCACTCCAAGTCCAGCAAGGCCTCTATGAAGACATGAATTCTCACAGTCGATGACAAATCACGTCTTCCATCTTATTTGCGTAGGAGCCTTACCAAAGCAAAAGTGGATAGAGGTTTATAGAGTTCATTACTACATCCATGTCTTTACAAATAACACCATTGATAGTGGAGTAATACACATCAATTGGAATGGAACAATTTATTTTACCCATATGCGCCTGCGAGTATATTCTTGACTAACTTTTCTAGACGGGCAGTCTTTATCAGACACAAGATGGTTGACATCAAGACTAAGCTTATACTGTATGTATTATTACGGAATGAACAATTGAGACACTTTGGAGTGCTGGTACAATTTTTGTTTAGGTGCTGACCACTGCCACATTTGTTGCAAAGTTTAACTTTAGCTGTACATTCATCAGAGCCATGTGACAATTGAAGGCAGTAGCCACACATATGCACAGGAATATGCTCGAAAATACGCAATTTTTCTATACCAATAAAAACAAATCCATTTTTCATAACTTGATTGTACACATTACAACTTGTTTCAACAACCAGAACTTTCTTAGACTTAGGATTATCATATCTACGCAATACTTTTACTGTTTCGTTTATATCAATATCATTCTTTTCCTTCAAACTTGCGATGAATTCTGAATTACCAAGTTCATTTTCCTTACTAATACCAACAACTTTAAGTCGAGGCAACAGTACTTTAGGACCTTCAGAGTTGCATTTTTCCTTTAAGTCTTTTTCAATCAAACACTTCATTCGATTTTTAACGTTTTATTAGGCGTACTAATTTTGTTAATTGTTAAAATTGGTAAAAATTCTGTATTTGACCTTGGAATTAGTCGTTATAATAAACTCCCGGCTGAAATCAAGAGGATTGACGAGTTGGACGCCTTCAGGAGTGCTTTGATTAAAATTATGGGGAATAGTTAATTGCACGGCTCTTTGTGGTACCACTAAATCAACTATAAGGTGATCGATCGATTATTGGCAATCATTAGCAATTTAGCATTACATGCTACTGTCAACTACAACAACAATAAGTAAATCTACCTAACTATTGTTCTATTACGACGTCTGTCAAAGACAATTAAATATTAATTAATCGATCTCGCTAATATCAATTAGTTATTACATTTTACCCATAGGTAGTTTCCCATAGGTATTATTAATCGTATTAATAATTACCTTTGTTAATAACTCAAATACCGATCTGTCATTTCATTATCGTGAGCGTAGAGTTTCTACCAAACAGATTCATTTGGACAGACCACAAACCGCACACAGCAGCCGGTTTCTCACACTTTCACCTGTAAAAAAGATTTATTTTGACAGCTGGAAGTAGGCCGTATATAGGGGGGTAGCTGGTGCGTAGAGAAACACTGTATCTGTGGGCTATGGCGTAATACGAAGGAAATGGAGCGCGTTATACAGCCATGTAAATAAATGACTAAACAAAGATACGCTCACTCTACCGTGCGTTTATTGGCAAACTGCATATGTTGCTGGATTCTTTTTTAGCTCTGATAAGAGCCTAGATTATACAATGATGTAAAATTAAACGCCCAATGGTTCGCTTATGGAAATAGGAACTTCCCCCGTTTTAAATTTAACATAACATGCTTATTTCACCTTTTCCACAGCAAATGACGGCTCTTAATACTCGAAACCCATAAGCTATAGAGAAGGTATGAAGAGAAATCTATAGCGACGATGATGAGCCGGTGCCGAAACCTCCATGGCCTGCCTTAATTTTGATTTTATCAAAAAACATTTGTAAAATATTTAATTTGCTGCCAATTGCTGAAAACAAAAACCATTATTATTGTAAGCATTTTGCTAAATAGAGCACCCACCTAATTTGTTCCCCCCCCCCCCATAAGCATTCGGGCAATCTGCTTCCTTGGGTTAAACTGTCTTAAAGCCCGTGTTGAGAATTTCTGCTTCCACATGCTCCCTTAAAATAGAGGGGAACTTGTTACGGAAATCGTGCTGTGAGGAAGTACAATACCTTGTAGGGACATATGAGTTGAACTGGTACTGCCATCGTAGAAGGACTTTTACGAAGGAGTCCGTGATGGTTTTTCTGCATTATTTCTAGTTATACCTGTAGATAGCCTTATTAGCCTCATATTTTACTTTTCACCAGTTTCCTTCCTTATGTCGTACATAAGTTCCGTACTGTACTTTCTTATGGTGGAGCTGTGGTCTCGGGTAGAGGGGCGGATGAAGGATTTTTGTCAGCGGGGATGCATCCTTGTGAGAGTTTCCTTGGTGACTTCGTGGAACTTGGAGAACATCATGAGTAGAGGAAGAAGAACGCAATGATCCACAGTAAAATACCTTAATAGTGACCGGTTTCGGATAAAATCCATCATCAGACTAAGTCTGATCATCATCAGATAAGTCTGATGTGAAGTCTCTACTCATGAAGTGGGGATGCAAAGAGAAATTAGCCCCCTCCCCGGAGTTGAGGTGGTTCAAACTATGGAGACCTTTCCCCGTCTCTATTTTGCATTTGAACCAAACTTGAAAACAAAGGTTAGAACACTATAAGTAGATAAACGCTTCTTGCATATTTTCCAATTTTAACCTGAGTTAATAATTATCAGTAATAACAATATTTAATCCGAAATTGTTAGGAAGACTTTTTGAAGTGAAAGCTTCTTTAGGCGCACCACATACAGATTTTAGCAGGGTAGTAAGTTGGGCTGGTTCGACACGCATCACTCGACACGCTCGCTAAAAAGAAGAAAGAAAGAAAAGAAATGGATAAGAAAGATGATAGAGTTAGAGGCGCACCACACACAGATTTTAGCAGGGTAGTGAGTTGGGCTGGTTCGTGACGGCACCACGTGGCGCGACACGCTCGATGGAGTGCCTGAACACCCCATTTAAATTGCATGGGCGGGCCTAACACTACTTTTTGGGGCAGATGTAGAAGGCCTATCTCAATTTAAATTATACCCATGTCTTTGTCTATTCTTCCTCTTTCAGGCCATGCTATACTTGATGTGATAGGGCAAGGGGTTCGACTTAGGGCGGTGGAAACGTGAGGAGGTGCGCCAAAATTTGCCGATTTTAATCGAAAATAGGCCTTTTTTGGACGCGTTTTAGGGGGTGTTATATCAATTTGTAAACTTCAAACTACTTCAGTTCTTTTCCACCTTTCTTACTCTTTACAGACATATTCAGTTTTACTATCCGTCTCTTCGTTCAGGGTCAGGTGAGTGTATAAGCCATCCGTGTTTCGGCGGAAAACAGGTTCAAAGGGTACTTTTCAATTGACATGCATAAAGTAAAAAATTACACAGCCTGCAATTTTCAACCGAAATAGATTTTTAATGCCTCATTAGAAGCAGTATGAATTAAGGTTTCAAACGAGTATAAACACATAGTTTCAAATTTACCCCTTCACCATTTAAACGCGAGTGGAACACAAAACTTGTAAAAACCGAGTGTGTGACCGCACGGCAGAAGTCAAATCAAGTCTGCCATTAAAATACTTCTATCTTGATCTCTTCTTCTTTTATTTCTTTTACAAGATTTTGTTCCTAAAAGGAGAATATAAATTATCACAACCCCAACACAAACCTACTGTTCTGAAGAATTTCTTTACTCCGTCTCCTATCCCAGATGCCCATTTACCCACATCATGTACAATAGTAGACCCGTTGACATGTGTTAATTTGATGACCTCTGGTATCTCGAGTCTTACAGATGATTCCTTTAGCCCAGGATGGTCTATAGGCTCTAAGTCAATATGTTCTTCTAGATCAGCATTGTACATTACAGACATGAATTCTTGATAAGGATAAAAATTCTTGGAATTGTTCTTATAAATACCATTTGGACCCTCATATAAATCATGATAAGACTCTCCTTGAGACCAGAATTGGAAGTTGAACGGCCTATTATCGAAATCCAAACATAATGCCTCATGATTGTATTCACTCATCAGCTCATGACAAGCTTGATAATGCGCATACATCATGTACAAAGTTCCATTTCTAATTTGATAAACTGGAGCGTGACCTACTGTAAGAGGGTTGAAATGAGCTAAGTCTGTCCTATTGATGATTCCTGTTGTTAATATTTGTCTTTTGATTTCTTCACATCCTTTTGTAAAATTTGCTGTAATTTATATATTTGATAATGAGCAAATACCCCTGCACCTATGTGTTTCAAGATAATATTTTCATGGCATGACGGTAATTGAGGTAAATGTTCTCTCCAGGTGTATAGATTGGGATAGAAATATAAACCCTTTTCGTTTGCAATTACTGTTGAATTACAGAATGTCGTAATACATGCCTTGGCAAACATAGTAGTTGGTAGTGTTTCCCCTTCTATGATGAACGAGTCATCTGAACCAAACTGGATTCTGGCCATCTCTTGTCTTTTAGACGGACATATGTTGAAGATTACTGCATCGGGAAACCAAGTCAGAGCAGAATAAATGAAATGAAATGAAAATACGACTTTATTGTAAACAAAACAAAAGGCGAACAATAAGACTATAAAGTCTTGTTTTCATGCTAACCTTTTTAAATGGTCATACATATAGACCCAAAATGACAAAATCCGTTTAATAATTCAGGATCTTTGTAGCCATATTGATATGGATCTACGTCCATCTCCCTCGGTGTTATTACATAATCTATCACAATTTCCTGGTTCGTTGCCATCCAGGAACACGTAGCTCTAGGAGTAGTCATTGATTGTTTTGTCCCTGCTATATACTGGTTGATAGCTTGTTGGCATTCATGAACATCTATTCTCCCATCTTTGATTTCCAATTTTACATATTCTTTACCCCAGAAATCCTCCTCACAAGTGCTGATTATCTATTGTACATGACATAGATATCCTGTTTGTTTGCTGAAGACCTCACTATGTACGTCAATAGATAATGTTACGACCATGGTGCTAGGATTCAACTGTGTGCTAGAAATAGGGCAAATGAGCCCATTAGGCGTAATCGCTTTGAATTCATCCGACTTAATTCCTGCAGGAGCATAAAACAAACTGCCTCCTATGAAGATAGAGAACAAAAGAAGAAGTGTATCAGTCTTCATCATAATACGTGTGTTGTAATTCTGTCGAAGTGATAACTTAAAATAAATAAATAAATAACCGTGTATTTTTCCTAAAACAATGTTTAACCAAATACAAAATACAGTTGAAGTGCCCCCTCATGCCAGCGGCGTGCGAGGGTAGCACTCACTACCTAACTATAGCCTACCTAATTCATTACTGTAATTTGTTGAGTTCGACCCTGGTCCATAGTCTTATAATTGTCCTGTATGTTGCTGTTCTTGTGTTACTGTTAGTGTTGTCTTAACTTGATTGGCAATCCCAATCAATTTATATGTATAGTATATATAGTAAATAATATTATGTTTTGTGTAGTAGGTATTAATGTATTATTAGGGATTTCATCGTCCATTTTCCAATCTGAAAAAAACAAAAAAAAACAGTTGACAGTAGTCCATCATATCTCATATTAGGCTATTATAGCTCATGAAAATAAAAATAATCGCTAAAATAATTATCATTACGTATCAATTATAAGTACAGGTTTTAATTTAATAAAGACAGTTAAGACGTAAGAATTGAATATACTAAAAAATAATTTGATTTATATAGAATTTAATAAATGTTAACTTTATTTTCCGACTTATTTCTCATTCAATCTACGAACACGATCCCTAATAATACTACATAATACATAATATTATTTACTATATGCATATAGGCCTCAATTGATTTAATAATGACAATTAAGACGTAAGATTTGAATATACTAAAAAATAATTTGATTTATATAGAATTTAATAAATATTAACTTTATTCTCCGACTTATTTCTCATTCAATCTACGAACACGATCCCTAATAATACTACAAATTACATAATATTATTTACTATATGCATATAAATTGATTGGGATTGCCAATGAACTGAATGAAGTTTTCACTTCTGCCGTGCGGTCTTAAGCACACACTCGGTTTTTTTAATATTGTCCATTCCGGGTTGTAGCAGTCGGCTGCTGTTGCACTCTGCTGTTGGTTATCTGACCTCAACGGGCACTTGTGCTTATATAGAAGCTGTTACAGTGCCCGATTTTATACAACAGTTCCAATTTCTAAATGTTTTAGCCGGCCCGGATACCTTTGGCTCTGGCAGTGGCCAGCACTTAGCGTACAGTCAAACCATACATTGCTATCAAGTTTCCAAGACTATCAGAAATGACGGTCGATGTCCTACGAAATCGATAGGGCAGCATCATTATCTCGGATTTCACCACAACCTTAAGTGGTTATAATCAATTCTAATAGGGCAGTGACACAATACAGCCGGAGCCATAAGCCATTAGCCAACGATCGGAAAACGTTTGACATTGCCCGTCTTCGAGCACAGATAGGGGACGGACCTAAAGCAGATTAGCGAAAAGAAACATTACGAATCCCTCAAAATAGGAGTAAAAGAATCGGTCCGAGTTTACTCGAACATGCTTTCCAATTTTTCAACTAGTAGATAGAGAATATGAGTAATTTCATAGTAAATAATTTTCCTATTGTTAAATTTGGGATCCCTCGATATCCCCATGGCCGCAGCCAGGGAGGAGGGTCCATCTCACGTCACCTGATGTGAGGTAACCTCAATATACAGTATATTTACAACTCCTTAAACTACATTCTATCTAGTGTAGTGTGTGGGGGGAGGGGGGTCCCGACCCCTTGGACCCCCCTCTGGCTACGGCGTTGGAAATCCCCTATCCCAAAGCACTGAATTGATCGATGGCAATGCATATTCTAGAACGGGCATTACATTAGAACAAAGTACGAGTAATAATGTACTGGAGCGTGAATTTTCCATAATTTCTTCAAAAAATAATTTTTCGCACAAACCCAAATCTGTTTTGGGATAGCAACCTGTTCGGTTTTGTTACTCTATTTAACACATAAAACATACCCGAAGGTAGAAATAATCGATAAAAGGTTCCACTGAAAAAATATTTTTTAGTCATTTTTCATGAAAATTGAGTTTAAAATTTATTTGTCAACATTAATGACGACTACAATATACTTATGTGAATTTAAAAGAAATCGTTGGAGCCGTTTTTTAGAAATAATTTTTTTTGACGTTTTTTTGGAGTTTTTTGATAATAAAACCCCTCAAAATTGAGTTAGCCCCAAATAAAAAAAAAATCCCAAGGTAAGATTTTTGTGAACCTAAATGCCAAATTTCATCCAATTCGACCGAGTAGCTTGCCCGAAAATTGATGAACAGACAGAGCGACAGACATTTCGTAAAAAACACTTTTTGGAATCCTGGTACCTACCTCAAAACGTGTAATTCCGTTGAAATCTCGGAATCGAAAATTTTGACTATCACAAAGCTGTCCTTATATATACGTATAAATTGGAAAGCAACAACCCTCTAAGATATAAATTATCTTTCCGATGGGACGTACGCCTTTCACTTTAAATGCATTTTCATCCGACTCTTGGAAACGCCTGGAAGCTTTTAAACTAGACATTAACGAATTATAAACTTACCCCATTTTTGCCAAGTACGCAAATCGAGGTTTTTTGCATGGGTTGGCAATGAATCCAACAGGAAAAGAGGCTGGATAACCAGGGTAAGGTTGACTGGTGGAACACCCGAGTACTGTTGTGATGTTAGGCGCTGGAACGTTAGGCTGGGTCCCATACTGCTGATCAGCATCACCCATGCGGGTGTGGAACTTCTCAAACTTGACCTTTGGGTCTGGGACGTTTGACTTCCCTCCCTCGGCTTCTTGTTCCGCTTGGGTCCCCTCCTCTTCATTGGTGTTGTCAACCCCTGAATCAGGGCATTGTATCGACTGGTCGAGGATGCTGATGAGTGGTAACCCATGCGGGTGTGGAACTTCTCAAACTTGACCTTTGGGTCTGGGACGTTTGACTTCCCTCCCTCGGCTTCTTGTTCCGCTTGGGTCCCCTCCTCTTCATTGGTGTTGTCAACCCCTGAATCAGGGCATTGTATCGACTGGTCGAGGATGCTGATGAGTGGTAACTTCCCCTCGGTCAAGGTGTCATCAGTCATCGTATCCTCAAAATCGCTTCCCTCCGATGATTCTTCGCTCCCCTGCTCCTCTTCCGTTAAGGCCACTGGGAACTCTATGTTTTTCAGTACGTTAAAATGAGACCTAACATCCACTCTAGCTGTCCGAATCCGGATCAATGCCTTCCTCAGGTCGTGCCGTGAAGCCTGTTCGGACACCTTTATATCCGGGTCTATGTTCACTATTTTTGCCAATAGCGACCTCAGGTATTTTACCTTTTTACCTCTGAGGAATTTGTTGATTGATGATGGGGTTTACTAGGAAAAACTTCTGAAATAGTGGCCTCTTTCCAGCAAAGAAGCGTTTCGTGTTTACTTGCCATTTGGTGAGTTTGGTTTGTATTGTCATCGTCTCCAGTCTAGGCGGCTTAGTTTGTGTGGCTCCGTGGCTGCTGCTGGGTGGCACAATTTGCGTGGGTGCTTCACAGGTCGGGTAGTCTGTTTCGATTCCAACTTCCTCAAATTTTTTGCTTGCTGGGATCGTGGGTGAAGTTTGTGTGACTCTATCACAGGTCTGGATTTGTAGGCCAGTTGTCTCTGTCTGCTTCTGCAGCTCGTCACATTTTTTCCTTAGTTCGTCTAGTTCTTTATGGAGGGCCATGCACTGATTGCACACCCGTTCCTTTGTAGCTGTTAGCTCAGTTTCACATTATTTGTGCACTTTTTCGTGTGTCATGATTTTGTTGGGTGATGTGGAGTCCGTCGGGTCGCTATTTCTCATCTTTCTTGGTTGTATTTTTTATTTTGGTCACAATGGTTCGAAGTGGATATGGGCCAGGATTTCCTGGTGGCTTCCTTGAGACAATTTTTTATTGTTGGTGGTCGGATCCACACTTTTTGTCTTGCGTAAGGTTGCTCTCGATCGGAGAAACGGCATCTTTGCTGGCTTCTCATCGCTACCTTGACCCCGCGTGGACTTTTTTAATTTAGTCACTAGTATTCGTCTCCGTCGACGGTTTAACTGGTACTCGTATACCTCTGCTGCCATCTAGCATGCCTGAAACAATGCAAAACAGCTCATCTATGTTTAACCTAATTTAAATGTTTAGGGACAACGATGTGCCTGAGGCCAGAGCACGAAAAATGTAAAAATAAAAGTTTTAGCGTCGTTGATTTTACTCTTCTTCCCCTCCACACTAGGGGATTTTCATACCGCGGTAGGAGGCTTTCTGACGCATGGCCATGAAGATTTATCTCCGCTTTAATTGACTTTCGGAATTTTTTTCCGTCGGATCATTAACTTGCTCTTCAAAAAATTGAAAAGTAGGGATTGAGATTTCTCATCTTCTGGTTGAGGCAGTGGTGGGACTGGACTCTCTTTGTTTTTCTCAGTTGCATGTCTTTAGCTGCTTTGTATGAGGCTGTGTCGGAGAAACCGAATTTCTTAAGAGGACATGCTACGTAGAAAATGAGCACCCCAAAATTTGTTGTTTTTATGGACTTTTTATTTTTTATTTAATTAATAAAGCAAGTCATTAAAGATTTGGCTCATGGAAGTTGTAGAAGGCTACTTCTTGCATCATATAATCGGGTATTTTTACTTTTCGGTTTTGTAGTTCTTCCAAAAATCCCAGAATACGCATAATTTTAGTCCGTTCTGGTATTTATGAAAGAACTAAGGAACCAAAAGTTTAATATTTCCTATTATATGATGCATGAAGCAGTCTTCTACAACTTCCATGAGCCAAATTTTTAATGACTTGCTTTGTTAATTAAATAAAAAATAAAAAGTCCATAAAACCAAAAAATTTTGGGGTCCTCATTTCCTACGTAGCATGTCCTCTTAAAGCGGGGGTTGTTGAGCCCACTTTATTGTTGAGGCTCGGTAGTTGGGTTATAAGATAAAAAGATACGATAGGAACTTCGCCTAGGTGAAAAATTATAACTAAATCCCTTTTATACAATACTATTTTTTTTTTTATTTTTTTTTTTTATTTTTTTTTTTTTAAATAAAGCGTGGGTCCCTGTTGGGAATTTGCGCTAGGAAATTGTGAATGTTTACCGATTATTTAGTGGTTGAGACTTATCCGTTATGTTGTGTAAGTAGTGGGGAGGGGGGGGGGATGGTTAAATGTTGAAGAAGAGGCCGGTGGCTCTTAGGAATTGTATGATTTTATTTGTGGCTGTTATTTTGTTTCCTAGAGCATCGGAGAGGGAGGAGGGAGGTCGTAAGACGGAGGCTCGTTGGACCGAGTTGGTTGGGCAATACTAAAATATAAACTAAAATAATAAAAATAATAATAAAATATAAACTTACCGAATAATCACTACACGGACAAGACACGCAGATAAAATGAATTATTATTAAAACACTACACTACTTCTGGCTTCTACTGACTTCTTCTGGCCTGTTTTCCGAACCTACTCCTAATTAATACCTCGGTTGCCTATAGGCTGTATGACGTCGGGCCAGACGGCTACGCGCCCATTCCAAGGAAAGCCTAGTGTCGCTTATGCAGCACTGAGCTAGCCAAATGCAACGGCGCAACCAGACATCAGAATACTGAATGGTAAAAACATGAGTAAGTTGGTGTTAAGGCTCTGACAGGGATCTAAAAATGTAGCTTCCATTGCGAACGTGTCATTTAATTATGTTTGCAAATCTTTTGCCATTTTATAGTAGATAGTTGGAAATTCTATTACATCTACTTTATGTCAATTTTTTTTTTTTTAATCCTTCATAGCCGATAAAATTATTGGAACTTTAGGGATGCTTACATATTTTTCGGAACTTACGGCAGTGGTCATTTCATGAAAAATTTCAGGATATCAGTCGCTTTCGCAAGCAGGGACCATTCCTTCAGCGACAAAGCGTTTAGTCCCGGGCTTTATGGTTAATATGCGAGAGAGGATATCATACGTGTTGTTCCACCTTGTCTTCTTTCAGTTTTAAATCAGGCCATCCCTTCTGCTTTTGCTGCAGTTTCTCCAGTGCTTGTGAATTCTCTCTTAGTGAACTTTTTTGACTGCTATACATAAATTAGTTCCTTTTCTACAAGACGTATACAAATGTGCATTACGATCACCACACTACACAAATTTCAAACACAAACAAGGCATCAGGTACTGAATCAAAAAAGACCTTGTTCTGTCAGACTCCGTTATGTTTGCAGCACATCACGATTCTGCTTTAAAATTCTTCCGCCGTAATCCATTATTTCCTGCTATAGTAATCGCGTTGATCTTGGTGGAATGGCACACAACAATAGAGCTGTGCGGCCTTGCTGCAACCCAGTGACATTTGTTGCTCTGCCTAGCCCGTGCGGCATCTTCACCGTGGGCCTTAATTAGCACAAGGTACCACTCGTCAAAATGACATCTGTTGAATAGGGGAGATTTGTGAGCGGCGAATATAATTATTGTTGAACTTTTCGGATGCGAAAGGCTTCGGGGAATACTGATCATGTATATGATGTCACTGAAGAAAACAGAAACTGTAACTCGGTGAAAATTTTCGCATATTCATACCTGTAAATATAAACTTTAAAAAAAAAAATTTCAACGAAAAAGAAATATGCTCTACACTTTTCAAAAACCCGCTCTATTCAACCTTCTACAAGTTGAAGTATGTAGCCTATGCTACTTTTCAGTGTCGCGCTTGCGCATGGCCACTCTGCCTCCCACCATTATTCGAAATATTTAAATCCGTTACAAAATTAATAAAAAGGGGCTGTCAATATTGTTTTATGCGCGGGACTTTTTGTAGTATATATGCGCCCGTCGGTGTGAATTAACGGAGTTTTTACATGCGTTGCATGATATTGTTTACGGAGTACAGTGCTGATAACTATCAATAATTAGACCGATATTTACAGCCTTAAAGTTGCGATATATGCTACTCGATAACACAATAAGAAGACACTTGGCGAGGCTTATTTTTTAATGCTCTAAGTAATCTCTCACAATGTATGCTGCTGTCATTGAGTGTGGAATTACCAATGACATGAGTTTTATCCTTAAAATATGACAAATATGCCTTTTCTGTATTGAATAGAAATAAGAAATAAGTCTCCCCAAGTGTATTCATATTGTGGTCTGTTAATACTCCCATATTATATATAGTTTGGCGGTAAATGGTATAAATGCAACTTAACAGCCTTCCTCTTAAATATGGACATGTTGAGTCCCGAGAACCAACTGATTCAATTGCGCTTATACAAACAGTGGACTAGTCGTTACTTGTCACGACTGGTACGACTACGGAGAATAGTGGAATACAAGGGAGAAGTGTTAGCAGTGCAAAAACATCTGCAATGGAACAATAGTGCGTGCTCGTATTTCTAATTACATCTATTTAAAACAACTGCAATAGCCCCCGCATCATTTTATAGTTATTGCTGCCATCGTTAAAGAATGCTATAAAATTACTGAGGACCTGTCGTAAACCTAATGTAGGCTATTGTAAACCTATATTATTGTTATGAATATAACTTTCAGTTTGCACTGTTAAAGTTAATTTGATTGGGATTGTAGGCTTAATGACATTAGGTTGTACCGACATGTACATACCGTACGTGTCCTACTACCCTCGCACAAAGAATCGGAAATTGCAGCACCGTCGATAGTTACGTATGCGTGAGCCCCCGCATTTTGGTTTTGCTAACGTTTAACTTCATGTTATAGGTACTTACTACTGGTACAGCCTTCATTGTAGTCAGTTCTTGTTGACTATAAGCAGTAATAGTAATATAATTATGGTGCAGGGCTCAGCCCGTGTGCAGCTTCATGCAGTTTATGCTATATCGTCAGCAAAACGGTTTATATAAATGTTTCCTTATACCTCTGGTATCTCTCATTTGTTGTAGAGTAAACTGTATGTATATAGCAGTCGTGAGTAGAACCATATTGGAGACAATGAGCAGCCTTGCCTTACTCCTGCCTTTATTTTAGCTTGGTCTTCTGCGTTTCCACATCTGATGACCGCTATTTCTTCTTTATATAGGGCTCTGATAATTCTTCGGTCTTTGAATTTCATCCCCGGCTTTTTCAGGACTTCGAATAGTTTTTCCCACGATACTTTATCAATAACCTTCTCCAGATCAATAAATGCCACAAAAGTGTTTTTGTCTTTCTTTAGTCTTTTTTCTGAAATTTGTCGCAAAACTAATATAGCTTCTCTGGTACCTCTTTCCCATCTGAAGCTGAACTGGTCATCTGTGAGTAGTATTTCTATAGTTGGTTCTATTCTCTTCAATACTCTACTATTTGTTAAGATTTTAGATGCATGTGATATCAGACTGAGAGTTCGGAAGTTTTCGCATTTTGTGGTTCCCTGCTTTTAATCGTCATTAAAATAAGAAAATTGAAAGAAAAATTTTCTAATCTGAATAAATGATGTAGTAGAATAACCGCCATAAGACTGTCTTTATTGGTCCTACTACGGTAATTTGAAGAGATCTTGTGCTGAGCATGTCAGTACTCATAGAAGAATTCATTTAGAAGCTGTTAATATCCGCGCCCGCCGTATGCTGTATTGTAGTTGGCCTATACGCTGTAGCAGTACTGCTGTGTGGTGTATCTTTTTATTGTACCTAGTAGGTTGCAGAAACCCTATGCAAATGGTCGACCTTGCAGCCTATTCTTCTGTAATTAGAGCATTGTATTGCAGTAGGACTATAATTTCACTCTATTATAAATGGCTCTTGTATGTTGTCTGTTGACGTAACCGACTGTCCTGGACTTTTGTCAACCTCGACTTTCTTTGTTTGCCGTATTGTAATATATTATGGAAACAATGGACTAAGAGATTTTCAGGCGAAATTGTTTCTTCGTTTTTCTAATTTTTTAAGTCAGTCAACAGAATACCAATTTAATAAGGTATATTGTGTAAGCATAATGGCGCAACTCAATGCATGGAAAACGCTGTTTTCGTGTGTAAATTAAAAGAAAACGTGTCTGATGTCAAAGATTTCCTTTTAAAATTAACCCCGCCGCCGATATAACGACTGAACGAATTGGTCGCTGTACTGTACTTATATATAATTTTTATTTCAAGTTTATAAATAATACCGGTCGTTCATTATGATAACTCATAAAACCGTGACAAAACACGAAATTTATCAAGTACAGTGGTCACGTCACGTCTTAGACAAAATGATTCTATTCTTATTTCATATATTCTATTCTTCATTAAATAACATTCTAATTCTCTTTGTCTCTTCGTCTCTTCTCTTCGATAAGCGGTACGGACTATGATTTTCACTCAAAAGGTTGCTTGTTCCAGTCCCGCACTTGCTAAATTTTCTAGCCATGCTTCGGAGGACATATAAAACACAGGCGGTCCCGAGGGCTTTATAATCCTAACTCCGCCAGGCTGGCTGAGTTATAGAACAAGAAGTCATTTTTTATTTATTAATTAATTTACCTATGCATCTATTGTATTTGATTTATCGATACGCAACAGCACAGTAAGCAAGCAGTTGGTACCGTTAAAAATCATCAATTGAAACCCTGATAATGTATTCATGCTGTCAGACATCATTCATCTTTGCTGACACAAATCTTTCAATCAAACCATGGACAGCTGCCTGTGTTTCTCCGGCCTGTCCATGCGTGAGAGAACAAAACACATGTACCAATAAACCTTGTATACAGCTATACAGATAAAGATGGTAAGTACATAAATACGCGTCTGTTGCCAAGTTGCGTCATTCGGCATGAGATCTGGGCGCTGGATAGCCGTTATGGGGTACATGCAGATCATACAGCCTAATTTATGCAGTGATTCAATGGGCTACCCTACGCATGTTTGACAACACAATGCGATCGATAGAATACGATGCGATTGTTACATTCAGTTGGATTAGAACAAACCATGGCTATAAGTACTGTACTGTGATTGCTAAAATAGTTGAGCCATCTCCCCTGCGCCTCTGTGAGAGTGACAACTGACTTTCCCAGCTGGTGGCACTCTCGTCTGCAAACAGTTACTACAAGTATTTTTTATATTGTGGATTTTGTACAACTCTTGATGGATTTCCCACATCCCTCTTATGCTCCTTAATCCGGTGCTTGAAACGTCTTCCTGTATTCCGCGTCGCAGACATCCCAGATCAGCATGCAGACTCCGGACTTCTCTTTGTTCTTCCTCTTGCCCTTGCAGTTGATTAGCTGCTTTCCTAGGCTGTTCAATGGGGTAACTGCTTACTGCGATCTTCATTCGCGTACATCTTAGAATCAACCGATCCAATTTGTAACTTTCTGCGTTCAGAAATAAACGGTAGATTAGATCACTTCTCGCTCCTCCTATGATGTCAATACTGTCAAGTCCCGTTCTCATCTTCTCCATCTTTTTGCCCACTAACAATCAAATTGTACTTGAAAATTGAACGACAATAGGAGCTGACCTGGTAGTATTGCCTGATTTAAATTTAGGCTGGGTGTAGTATGAATTAACAAAAATAATAAATGTGGCAATCATATTGGCATGAAGTGTACGCCGATGGCAGCGGTACGCCTCTGGATGGCTTGACCTATTTTGGGCCTGGTGTGTTGAACCTGCTGACGACCGCTGACAATGAATACCTAGTGTGTGTAAGCATTGTACAGCGGACGTCCAAGAAGGGAGGCACGAGCCAGGCCCGGGGTCGCCCAAGATGTCCAGGGGTGGACTTGAAGGCCTGTGATTCCCATCAACACATCTGAGATCAACCAATCCGGCCTTCTCTTGTTTAGGGTAAGTTCCTTTCTAGATGTTATATGGTACCTCAGATTCACCCTGACCTCTGAATCTGAGGGATCATACGACATGGGGACGACGATTAACATGCACAAACATATTATCTGTACAGGGAAGATTCATTTTCATTCGGCTTCGGCATAATTCCAAATATTTCCACTGAATCACTCAAAGAACTTTGCTCCATCCTACTAACATTCACTTGTAATTTCTTCATTTCTCTTAGAAGACAGGTACGTGTTGTCGGCTCTTTGGGGCCAGGGTGGGTAATTCTACAATATTTCACGGCAGATTAGTTTTCCCCTCTATTCTCCATGTGTATGCAATAAGGTCAGTCGTTGGATGAACCATTCATTATAGGAATCAGTATGGAGTTGTATTGTAGTGACATGGAGTATTTAAATTGGACCGTTAGCACTTAAAAGCATCCCGTCATGGCGATGTGCCGTTACACTTGAGTCAGGATGTGCGAGCACGTCGCGGCGTGATTGGACTTGTTTCGCACAGTGACCAATTCATAATGGTCCCACATGGCATCCCAGTTCGTGTCCGAGTAGCCATACCAATTATTATCTACCGTCAACTGGCTTATACGGCCGGTGAATTTAGAATTGTCCAGTGAACTTCGACTACGGACCTTACGCCTCTATAATCCATCCAAGATATGACTTGCTCAGCACAATTCGTGGACATGTGGAATTTCCTGCCTCCTAACAGGTCATCCTTCACCCCATCTCCGGCCTTTCCACCCAGAACTTCTTCTCAGCTATTCTTTCCTCTCTTCTTATATATATATCATTACTATCACCATGGGGCCACTCACTTTTTAGTATCAGTTGAGGATTGGCGAGTCTTTCGCGGTAAAGGTGTGGAAGCCCTTTTGCAGATCTGTCTCATTCCAACTTTCTATATGGCCTGCCCACCTGGTTTTGCAGATTCAATTTCAAGTTCAAAACAGGTTAGCCATTGTTAACTGATATATATACATACATAAAATCCCAGTTTTAGGCTTCGTCAAGTAGGATGCACCTAGCATAAACAAACATGCAAACAAGAAAAAACAACAACAAAAACACAATTAGTTGGCAAGTTAGTGGATTAGGAAGTTAGTATTATTAGTATTTTAGCCAGGCTTGACTCTCAAAAAATTCTCCTCCCCTCTTCGGGTTTCTTCTCTGTTTCCGAGGTGCACACAGGCCTAAATCGGTACTTGTTATGTCGGTAATGAGTAATACGTAATTGAAAATTACAACACTATATTTTTGGTCTGTTTACATCTTCTGAGAAAAACGTCAACACGACATGGCGTCGTCTCCTGCCACTCCCATCGTGGTACCAATCATTTGGCGCCATAACACTTCCCCCCTTAAAAAGTATTTGAAAAACCAACGTTCTAGTAGTTAAACTTCGTCTCTAAACCGAGCCGGTGTCCGCACCTCCCTCCCTGACCTTGTGGTTTGCTGATTTGTTTCCACCTCCTCTTCCTCTTCGTTGTTCCCATCCTCCCAGGTCATCTGTGGACTATTGGGCACCAACTCGGGTTCCTCTGTTCTCGGCTCTGCGTCTGAAATACCCCTTGTATTCGTAATATCCTCCCTGTCGCCTGTGTCAGAACTCTCTTCCTCTGTAGTATCCCTGCGTCGTATCTGGTCGACGTGTCTCACTCCGCTATGTCCCACCGTGAACCTCACTACATAAACATACTCCCCCTTTTTCTCTGCAATGGCACCTGCTAACCACTTATCGCCGACTTCTCTCAAGTTTATTGCGAACACCTTGTCACCAACCCTGAACTGTCTTTTCGGTCCTGATATCTGTTTTCTGTCGTCTTTTGCTGTCAATGGATGAAACGCTGATAACGCTGTCCGCAATTTTCTTTTGAACATCAGCTCCGCCGGCGATTTCCCCGTTTGTGCAGATGGTGTTGTGTGTTGTTTAAATAACATCCTTGCCAATCTCGTATCTATGTCTCCTTGTTGCAAGAGCTGTAGGTTTCGTTTTGTTACTTGTACCATTCTTTCGGCTTGTCCATTTGAAGATGGATGTCCCGGAGGTACTGCGATGCCCTGAATCCCGTTTAGTTCATACCACTTCTTTATCTCTTCCGACACGAATTGTGTACCATTATCGGATACCACTGTAATGGGAAGATCAAACGTAGCAAAAATGGTCCGCAATTTTGAGATGACTTCCGCCGACGTAATGTTTTTTAATCTCTTCACTTCTAACCACTTACTGTAGCTGTCTACTATCACTAAAAAATAGTTTCCACCATAGCAAGGTCCTGCCATATCCACGTGTATCCTTTGCCAAGCTTCATCGTTAGGCTCCCATGATCCAGTCATCTCTTTTCCTGGCAGATTCCTAGTCTGTTGATAAATCTCGCACGTTCTCACCATTTCTTCAATATTACTGTCCATCCCCGGCCACCAAACATAGCTGCGCACAGTGGCTTTCATTGCCACCATTCCTGGATGGTTTTGATGTAGTAACTGTAAGACTTGCTCTCGTAGCACTGTTGGGATCACCACCCTACTTCCCCAAAGAATGCACTCCCTGTGTATGGATAATTCTGGATGCCTCCTGGCGTACGGCATCAATGCCGAATTCGTTTCTTCCCCACTGGGCCAACCGTTTTGAAGACGAAAAAACACCTGACGTAACGTAGAATCCATCGCCGTCTTCTCTGCAATCTCGGCTGTTTTGACTGGTGTGTTGGTAAATCCCTCGATCATTAATACCTCCAACGGTGCCGGTGGCTCAGAAGAAACGACTTAGACTGTCAGCGTTTCTATTTGTCGACCCTGCACGGTACTCTATTATGTAACTGTAGTTGGAAAGTAACAAGCACCATCTTAGCATGCGCGGTGACACAAAACTTGGTATAGTTTTGTTTGGATTAAACAATCCCACTAATGGTTTGTGATCCGTTGTGATTTTAAAATTTCTCCCATAAATATAGTTGTGAAAATGTTTCACTGCGAATATAATCGCTAATCCTTCTTTATCCAAGACCGCATATTTTTCCTCAGTCTTGCTTAGAGTTGAGGACGCGAACGCGATGGGTTTTTCGGTCCCATCTGGTAATACATTTGCTAGTACCGCCCCTAGTCCGTACGCTGACGCATCACATGATACCACTAAAGGCAAATCGGGGTCGTAATGCGCAATAACGGCGTCCGATGTCAGTAGTTCTTTAGCTTTCTCAAATGCCTCTGAGTGTTTATTTGTCCATTTATATTCATCTTTGCCACTCGCTAAATCATATAACGGTTTCACCACTGATGCTCTGTTTTTTAAAAAACAATCATAAAATGTTAAAAGTCCTATAAACGATAAAAGTTCAGTTTTGTTCTGTGGCTGTCTTGTTTCACGGACTGCTCTAACTTTTTCAGCAGTGGGATGCCAACCCTCCTTATCTACAATAAACCCCAAGCACATAATGCTGTCTTGGCCAAAAACACATTTGTCTTTGTTAACTTTAAGGCCACCGTCTTTCAGTCTCAGAAACACTTCTCTCAATCTTTCGTTGTGTTCTTGTTCATCACGTCCACACAGAATTATGTCGTCCAGATACGCCTGAACCCCTGGTATCCCATTTAACAAATTGTCCATGTGCTTTTGGAAAATCATTGGGCAACTGGATACTCCAAACTGCAATCTGTTCACTTTGTAGAGCCCTTTAGTCGTATTCATCGTAAGTACCTCAGCTGTCTTATCATCAACTGTCAACGGTTGGTAGGCCTGTGCTAAATCAATTTTCGAGAATATTTTTCCCCCAGTAAAACTGGCCCTCATCTCTGCCAATGTTGGTAAAGGGTATGCCGCCGGTTGCACCGCTTGATTTACGGTACTGCGGTAATCTCCACAAAGTCTAACTTCCTTGTTGTGCTTTATTACTGGTACAACTGGTGTCGCCCATTTACTATGTTGTACCGGGGATATAATGCCCTGTTCCACTAACTTACTTAACGCTTCCTCCACTTTTGATTTAATCGCAAATGGTAGTGGTCTGTATTTTAAAAATTTCGGTTGTGCTTCTTTCTTCAACTCTATGGTTACTGGCACCCCCACGTGTCCTGTTAACTGTCCATCAAACACAGTCGAAAATTCCTCCATTAGCCAAGAGACACCACACTTCTTTTCCATACTGTTTATTCCCCGAATTTCAATCCCCAAGTCTGTAAACCAGTTTCTGCCTAACAGGCTAGTTCCTTGGCCTGTCCCCACCAACAAGGTCAAGTTGCTCGTACGCTGTCTGTATTTTACACCAACTTTTATTTTTCCCAGAATTCCAACTTCTTGGTGTGTCCATGTGCACAATTTAATGTCTGATGGTTCCAATACGACTTCTGTTTTCTGCGCCAATTCTTTGTAGACTTTCTCAGATATTATGGAATTTGAGCACCCTGTGTCCACTTGCATCTGCACATCTGTTCCATTTATGTTAACTGTCACTGTAATTGCAGTACTCTTTCCAATAATTGCGTTCAGTTCGTAAAATGATCCAATTTCTCCCTCCAAAGAGTTGGCCTGTTTTCTGTTGTCGTTTTGCGCGTTTACTTTTCTAGGCAAGTTCTTCTTTTTAGCCAAACACGCCCTCTCTATATGGCCTATTTTTGAGCAATAGTGACAGCTTTCCTTGGTCGCCCAGCAGTCGTTAGGGCTGTGCCGATAGGATGTGCAACGCCAACACTGTGCATTTTTAGCCCCACCATAGTTGGTGTTTTGCCGTTTTGTTCTTTCATCACTGCCTGTCGCTTCTACTTTGTGTACGTTCTCTGTCACTCCGCGAATTTGTTGTACATACTCATTTGCCGCTTCTGCAGCCAGCACCACTTCTAATGCTGTTTTGAAGGTCAATTTCGGGTCTGCTAATAACTTTTTTTGTATTGCCAATTCACTAATTCCCACTACTAGTTGATCCCTTAACTCTATCTCCAAATCATGAAAATTGCAGCCGTCTGCTAGTCTCCGTAATTCGGCCACATATGCAGTTACAGACTCACCTTCCGCGTGCTGCATCCGCTTCCTAAAATTAAACCTTTTCACTATTTCACTGTCCTTGGGTTTAAAATGTTCCGTCACTTTCTGTAAAATGACCTTGTAATCGGTCGCTTCTAATTTATCTGGTGCTACCAACGATCGCACTAAGCCAAAAGTTTCGTGCCCACACAATGACAAAAATATGGCTTTCTTTTTGTCATCTTTCGTTATACTGTTTGCAAAAAAATAAAAGTTAAGTCGCTCTTCATACTGTGCCCAAATATGTACCTTTTGGTCAAATGATTCAAGCTGTCCGATTTTTGCCATGTTGCTGTTGTCGTCACTGCTGTCTGCTGTCTCCTCGTCGCTATCGCTCTTTTGCATATCCTGCGCGACAACCACACGCCCCCCGTGCTTCTTTACACCTCGTCGCCACTGTTATGTCGGTAATGAGTAATACGTAATTGAAAATTACAACACTATATTTTTGGTCTGTTTACATCTTCTGAGAAAAACGTCAACACGACATGGCGTCGTCTCCTGCCACTCCCATCGTGGTACCAATCATTTGGCGCCATAACAGTACTGTAGAATAAAATCGGATTTAGGTCCTTTGAAATTTTAACCTAGTTCATGTCCGATTAGCAAATCGTCCATTACAGTCCGACCGATAGGTGGAAGCGGAGCGTTTGACGTCTTGGGCAGTTGGAATTGAACTCCGTAAGATGGCAGTAAATAGTGATCATTCTAGGCTATGATTGGCTGCCTCAAATCGGAATTCGTCAATTAACCTGTAACACGTTTGAACGGGCTTTGTCCGATGACAGCCTGCATAAATACCCTGTACTCTCTCACTCACAACTGTGTGCAGGTGTATATCATTCCCTGGACCACCTTGCTCGAATTGTTAATCCTGAAAGGTTTTATGGCCATTGCAGTATATCCTCCATTGTAAAACCTAATTTTATTGCCTCAGACATTCTCAAGCTAGGCTGCTTCTTTGCGGCGAGCCCTTTGAAGATTTTCTTTATTATTATAGGAGTCCCCTATTAAGGGGTGCTAAACCAATTTTATTATGGCAATTTTAGATACCGTCGATACCATACCCTTGCAACATAAATATTAAATAATAAACAGCCGCATGCCTCTTTCAAGAAATGAGCTACTTTCTTCATAGTAGGTGGTAATGTGTCGAATAAGTGGATACTGTAATCAAATAATTGAATAGAAGAATCCACGATAATGGGCCTACATAGCTTACAGCGAACTTTTTTAAAAGTTTCGGTATGTTTATTACATATTAAAAGGGTCTCATGGCACTGTTCTCATGTATTCCCACTTGCATTCCCGGTACACGGTACTCGCCTCCTCATTGACTGCAACTTTAAAATCGGGTTCATCGAGCATGGCTTGAAGGCCCAAAAGAACGCCTACGAGCGTATATGTAGGACTCAAGCCCGAATAATCGTCAATTGGTGGTCGATAGACAGTCCCGTATGGGTAGATATTGGCATGGAACAGCGGCGGATCAAATATTGCTTTTGGGGGGTTGGTTGGGTAATGATTATCGAAATACAATTTCAATGGATACACACCCATTTCCCAATTGCCCATTCTCTTTCCCGGAATGGCGCAATCCCA
The DNA here is from genome assembly GCA_963971405.1 of Psococerastis gibbosa. NCBI lineage: Eukaryota > Metazoa > Arthropoda > Insecta > Psocodea > Psocidae > Psococerastis > Psococerastis gibbosa. Next base: position 48,322,191 of record OZ020487.1, read on the forward strand.
TTCTAACAGGTTGTCAGACCCGTCAGCATTTTTGCACATGTTTCACCAACAGCTGCGGTCGATGTCGTCAGTGGCACTCCGTAGAGGTTCGTTGCTACTGTACTTACTAGGAATAACTTTGGGAGTTTAGTGAGTGTCGCGTAAGCAGACTCTTGGCGAAGCATTTGTAAGTTTGGTTCCAGATTGACCCATGGTGCGTTCTGTGATGATACCCGAACCGCTGAACCTGACAGAATTAAGCCAAATGCCATAATATAGGTTCGTGCTGGCATATCATTGAGAGAATAAACGAATTTACACAAGGTTCCAAGGGATAAACGATGGAAGGTGCATGCATACGAGTATTAGTGAAAAGAGCCATCAAGGACTCATTAACACCAAGGCCGTGCCCTGAGTGTGGTCCAAGGGGTCCGGACACGGGATAGAATGGACTTTCATTGATAAAATACGTTAAAAATATTTGGACCTCCTCCCATATAACAGCCTGGGCACGGCTTTGATTAACACCATATATTAGAAGGCAGCATTGAAGACAGCAATGCTAGGAGTCAGGGGGTCACCCAAGGAAGGCGTACTCAGAGTACCTCACAAAGGCTCAAGCAATGAGGTGCGTAACCTACTTGGAACTCAAGAGGACGGCAGAGATGAATGGAGGGGAAGGTTGAAAAGTTCGCTAGCCTCTAAAGAAGAAGGAGAATGCCTCTCTAGAGAGATCGGGCCAACCTTGGAATTAGAACATAGCAGGAGAGGTTCATTAAAAGCTTGTTAGGCTCATGTATATTGTTTGTTGATTCATGATAGCTTTGCTCTTAAAAGTTCATGGTTGTCTTGAATGCATTCGGCCTCTACATCACAATCAATCTGCAGCAGGTACCGATACCTGTTTCCTTCCTTATTCCTGCACTTAGCCTGCCTGTATAATACCATCCGCATAATGAAGATGGACCGTGATTTTGGGTTGCAACCGATTAAGAAATAAAATTCTTATACAAAAACGTGTAAAATCGAAAAACGCAACCGACTGTCACAACAATTAGGCAAGCCAGAGTGCCTTAATCACTAACGTATTTAAAAACTCGTTAGCCACAAGATGCGTAAAGTCCTACACCGCGTAATGGACCGTGTCGTGGTTACAAAACAATGGGAAAGAGAGGCCTCCGGAAAATGATGGCCTCCGCCTGGGGAAAGGCTTCGATTCCAGGGACCTTGTGTGCCTTATCAGCTCCCATTGTGGCTATATTTCCCAAACTGATGATTGATCTGTATTGATTATGTATTGATGAGTTTGATACGTCCCTGGACCGCAGACCGGTACGTTCACTTGGAGTGCAAACACCATTAAAGTTTGTTCCAGCTGGAATTACTATGATTTGCAGCAGTGTAGTCAATGGTAGCGCAGTGCGAGGTGCACGAGGCCTTGGATTTTCTATCTAAGCGAGTGGCCATTGTTTATGCCATTTTCATTAAGGTTTCGACAGGTTTCTGCTGATATCTTCTGAATGCTCAACATAAGGAACATAATTGAGTTGTACTCAGGTGAGGCTAATCCCACTTACGGCATTTAGGTAGCCGTAGCACGAACGCAAAAGAATAGCTTAGCCCGCGGATAAAAATGTAAATATAAAAACAAATTTTAGATTTGCAACTCCTAATATTAAGCTAATAATGGAAATTATTCGATATTGGTTTTAGCTGGTCATCAAGGGTAGCTATACACATAATTCGATTTAATTATACCTATCATATTTCTCCGTGGTGTGCCCATAGGCTTTACTATGCCCATAATTATACAAAATAACTTTATGAATGATGTCATAGTGGGCGTCGCAAAATGCAAAACACATTTCCATGTTGATATGGCAGGTTATATTAATTTTCCTATCACTTTACCTATGTTATAAAAAGTTACCCCGAGTTCACTTCAATTTGGTCAAGGTGTACCTACAGCAGTTGTAAATGCTAGGCATCTTATCTTTATTTAAGGAAATACCAAAATAGATAGTAGAAGCGGACGAAATCATAATGACTATGATCTCTACTAGCAACGTCTTTCTTGCCTGAAATGGCCTAAATTTACCCCTAATGACTTTTGATGGGACATTCTACGTCCCAAGTGAGTTTAGGCCGAGCCAGAGCAGTCCCGAGTTGAATAGAATTAGGTACGAGTGTTGGATTTAGGTCATGGGGCCCCAAAAGCCGTCACGATCTGCCTCTGGTACCTATCTTTCTTTTGCCATCTCTTCTGTGGATGCCTTGGTACACACTGTCATGGACCAAAGCGCTTCTACGAGGTCGATTTGGTCTAGTTGATGAGCACACCAATTGCGTGGTCAACCGTGTAGGCTACCTATCTTCCAAATAATTTGGGAAATTTAGTGACAAGGTGGCCATTAGCATAGAATATGAAAACATATTCCGTACTAAGGCAATTAAGGCAGCGGAAACATTAGCTGACTCTGTCACACTTTGTTTACATGAAATGACTTGTAATATATTTCACCAGAATTACAATACAACAAAATCAGAAGAATAAGAATAATTATTGGAAATACTCTATAATAAAGTGATACATACAGTAGCTAGAGCTGTTTTCATATTTTATTACCATATTGCCCCTCCCCTGCACTGCTACAGTGCCCGATAACTGTCCGATTTCTCTCGGCGGAAACTCTGGCTCCCCTCTCCGCAGGTTTCTACATAATTCCCAGAAAACCATTTACTCTCCAAATTCTCCTTGGCCCTGCTTCAGTATCTGGATCCGGGCCTGCTGTAGTGCCGGCAATCCTCGTTTGAGTCACTGCCGCCCGCTCGTTTGACTGATGCATGACCGGCTTTTTGTTGCGTACTAAATTTTCACTGCCTAACAAAGAAATCATTCTTCCTGGATCATTATGGCACTCATCATCCGAATTTAAATCAATAGACTGGGACGTTTGGTAGTTCGGTACCTCGGCCTGTTTCCTCCGCTTTGGGTCACGTGTTGTCCATCCATCCGCGACCAGCCGCTACCTGCTCAGCTACGAACAGCTCTTCCTCGTGGAGCCCACAGCATGCAAAATGCACGTCTTTATCGGATTATGCCATCAGCTAAACCGCGGGAACTTTGCTTTCTTACTTCTTGAATTCCGTTGCTTCGGTGCTCTCACGCTCTCTCATAGAGGCTAGCGCCGACCAATAAGGGAGGGGCCTTAGCAGGAATCACTTTTATGCCTGCTACCGACTTAGGACCCCCATCATTGGAAACGTCTCCACAACGATGTGGCAATGCATGGCGGTGGGACCGGCTCTTTTAAATGTGTTTTTTACATGCAAAGCCAATAACTGATTTTGGAGCTGTGAACTTTCCTGTACCACCACTTTTGACTGTTGAGCACTTGCTCCGGTTCCAGTGGCATCTTCTTGCGATGTTCCTCAATCTGGTGTTATATTAGTAACATATGTCTTTTTCCCTGTTCTCTCTTGCAGACGCCGGGATGATGATGACATAGAAAACTATGGCGAAAAAAGTTGGGAACAACCACTACCTTGCGGCGCCCGCACAGAATGGGGCCAGCAGCTACTTAGGTGGCTACTGGACGGACGGAGAGGGCAGCCAGCGTACTGACAGAACTGCTGATCTCAGCGAATACTATGTTCACAATGAACGCACACAGGTACCTAGCCTACTATAATTATGTTATTCGTGTCGGGGTGGTACTACCCGTGGTACACGAGTTTTCAGGTTGCATCGACAGTCAGGGAAGACTGCCGGGACCGCCGGCTTTACATGCCCTCCGAACCATGGTAGTCACAAGATAAATAATTGTACCACTAGAAAATTTTGGCATTCGGGTGGGACTCGAACCAGTCACCTTCTGGATGATAGTCCGAGTCGTTACCTCTACGCCATTCTGACTACCTTATAAGCTATATAAATACAATACCTTATGATAATTACATTTGTATGCTTAGATTTTATATTTAGATTTTCCGTCACTAACGCGAAACACCAATTGGTCTGATTGGCCACTGTTCTTGAGCTCCTAGTGTCCGCCCACCTTCTCCATCCGTTACTTTATACAAAATATAAACTTCAATATGATTCCTTGTTAGAGACCAATACACATCATTTATCCAAATTTAGAGGGGCATATATTTAATTTATGGTTTTGCGTTATACAATTAAATTAAAAAGTACGCAACCGGTTTCGGCTCACGCCATCGTCAAGTGTGATTGAAAACAGATAAAACAAAATGGTATGCAAGCTAAAACAAAACAAAACGTATTGTCACATTAACACACATACATCATCGCATAAAGTAAACAATTTAAATTGAACATTTAAACATTAACCAATGGAAGCGCCAACAAGGGGGAACTACCGGTACTTAAAAAGGTTATGTCATTATGAGTGTACAGCCCGTAGGAAATTGGCAACCCGAAATTTATTCCTTTTTATTTTTTATTTAATTAACTAAGCATGTTATTAAAGATTTGGCTCATCAAAGTTGTGGAAGACTACTTCATGCATCATATTATAAGATATTTTTAATTTTGGAATTGTAGTTTTTTCATAAACATGCAGATATTTTATAAACAATAACTTTTCACGTAAACGCGATTTTATAAAAAAGACTGCAATTTCAAAAACTAAAAATACCTTATTATATGATGCATGAAGTAGTCTTCTACAACTTTGATGAGCCAAATCTTTAATAACATGCTTAGTTAATCAAATAAAGAATAAAAAGTAATAAATTTCGGGTTGCCAATTTCCTACGGGCTGTACACTCTTATGTAACGTTTTGTTTAAAACAATAGCTTCCCTAATCTCAATGGTTTCTAAATTATCAAGAAATTTACCCTTGTTGGCTACATGTAAGATCTTAAAATTAGCGAAATCACAGGCATGGCTGTGGGTGTTTATATGTTGGACAAAGGCGGACTGAGTGTCAGGTTTTCCTACCCCCCGTCTATGCTCCGCTATTCTTTCTTTGAAACCTCTCCCAGTTTGTCCAATATATAATATATATAATAATAATATAATTTATGGGATGTTATATTTTGACAGTTTGACTTGTGTTCTACGTTCGACATTTTATGAGATGTTGAAGTAACACTGTAAGGCAGTTCCCTCCCCGGTTTCATATTAAAATCATTGGCACGGGCCATTTGAAGGCTGTGTTTGTGTATATGGTACTCCATGTACATGGAAGCACCCACAACACATATCCGGCTTTATTAGAGTGGGGGAAATATGGGGCTGGGAAGCGAGGTGAGCCGATATTGACTTTCACATTCCCCGATAGGGCACCAATAACTTTATTCTAGTGAAGGGAAGGCCAATCTTTGAGCAGTTGGCAGATCTCATAAACAGAAAGCATTCGGATGCTAGGGAGTTACGGTGGAAATTACATGGTTACCTTGTAGAAGGGGTCTTTTATTCGCTTGCTGAGTATAATTGTATAATTCTCAGTGTCGAATATCAACCAGTGTTTTATTGCTTTCCTATGTAAACGTAGTACAATATAAAGAAAGCTTTGTGACTATACATTACTTTTTTCACGTTATCTGCCTGCACAATTTTTTTTCTTAATTTTTAATTTTTATTTGTTCTACTCTAATTTTACTTTTATATTAATTTTGTAATATATTATTGTCATTGAGGTAAGGCGGTCAATAATCTGTCATTTGTGCATCAAAAATTGATGAGATGTTTGTTTTAAGGAGACTATTATGTAGATACATAACTTATCTATTATAAAGTAAGTTATAATATGGTAGAGACTTATTCCACTTATTATTGATGCATAAATGACGTATTATTGACAGCTGGAATAGCCGCCTAAATGCTTCTTTTTTTACTAAATTTGATTTGATTTGAAATATGTGGGATTATATACACTGTTGTTGTTATGTTTGGTTGCATTGTTAAATTTGTGTTTTGTATTGTTCTATTTCCCTGAACAATATAATCTATGCTGATGCTGATTCTCATAAACGTCTGGTATAAGCAATATTTACTGTATTTTGCAGGTCATACCAAAGCCGATGGAACGACGACACAGAAAGGTAGACAAACTGCACCACCAATCGAGCCCGAACCTGAGGTCGTCTTCGGCACTCAGTGGCGGCCAGTACCCGCGGTCGGCGAGCGCAGGGGGCCTGCATGGGCGACGTAGCAGGAGTCAGGGGAGGGAGAGCCGCAGCAGCAGGCAACAGAATGACGAGTCTGGCAGCGATATCTACGTTACCAGCGCCGCCTACAGAGCTCCCTCTCAACTAAGGTAGGGGAAAGGACAAGAGTACTCAGGGAATCTGAAGAGCGACGCAATAGAAGTCAGGGGTGGAAGAGTCGTAGCAGCAAGCAACACAATGACGAGTCTGGCAGCGACTATTGACAGTAGCAAGCCAGCAAGGTGTCCCGTCGTGAATACCATGTCTGCGGCCATACCCTCCTGCCACAACACGCGCGGGTGTTCATCAGTTCATGTAACATGTAAACTTGTAACATGTAACATGTAACATGTAAACTTGTGGTTGCATCCAGGGTCTCGGTACAATCGGCCCACATGCATCCAATACGAGGCGCCCTTGGAGATTTGTACACGCAGCAAGGAATTCTAGTAGGGCAGTGTTGTAGATGAATCCATATCTGCGCCCAACCCCCTCTTTCTTAGCACGCTCCTCGTCTGTCAACCTGTATACCTAACATGTTAATTTGTGGTTGCAGCCGGGGGTCTCGGCACAGCCGGCACACACGCAGCCACTACGGGGCGCCCTCGGAGATGTCTACACGCAGCAAGGTGTCCCGGAAAGGCGGCGTCGTCGTGGAAACCATGTCCGCGCCCAACCCCTTTTGTCCCAACACGCGCGGCTGCTGCTGTCTGCTGCTCCTCATCAACCTGGGCCTAATACTCATCACCCTCGGCTTCGTCATTGTCATGCAATTCTACGAGCCTGTCTTTGTCTGGTGAGTGGGCTCGGTTAATCACTAAAACCGCATACACCTTAGTAACAATTTTATTATGCCTTGTGAGGTGTAATCCCACTAGCCCTAGCTCCCGTTCCCACATACAATAGGTTCCTCGATCAATGCGGTACAGAGGTGCTGTATGAGATGATTATGGTTGGTTCTGTTGTCCCCTCCCCCCTGTATTTGTAGAAGCATTTACCATAGATTAAAACAACAGCAGATTTATGATTATGCAAACTTTTGAACCAAGAAAAATCTACTACTAAAAGGCAATATAAAATAACAATCTGTCTTGGAGTAGGTAGAAAATAGGAATAGAACCCTTTCTTACTCTCTATTAAGCTTGTTCGTGACCGCCTGCTTTAAGGTAGAAGTTGAATAGCTATGACTTGAAGAATGGTAGTAATGCCATAATTTCGAGTAGCATTTCATGTAGGCTACTGTAATTAAAATAATGTTATTTATAAACAGCATCTGACATCCTGGCTAAAAAATAATAAACCTTAAAGTTTGTTTTTCTTTTACCCTTACAAAAAAAACATAAAACCTAACATAATCTTACCCCTACAGCAACCACATGTACCTTTCATGCAGAAGAACAATTTTCACAGAATCACTTACGAATTTGTATACCTGTCTAGTCTGCTAAGTCACCCTCACTCTATTTTAGATGTTTGGCATGTGATGATAACTAAAATAATGTATCAATTTCAGGGTTCTTGGAATCGTATTCCTTATCTTCGGATTCATCGCCCTGAACGTCGCCCTCATCTACTGTGTGTCCGTCTGCAAGGACGCCAAAACGCCGAAGCAGGTGGCGCAACAAGACCACTACTGGACACGTCACTGGCAGAAGAACTTCGGCTTCCCCGAAATTCACTATACCGGAGAAAAATCAACTCCGGCTAATGATCGTTACAGTGATATCAACTCTGTTGGAAAGACGCACTCTAGATATTAGAGATCTGTTTGTGTTGCTTATGCCATGACGTCAAAGAAACTACAATGAAGCCCACTCTAGATACTTATGCGATATATTGTCTTCGTCCACTGTCCAGAGTAGCGTGAATGAGAGATTGACTTGACACCTGAAATTAACGAATTTAGGCTAGCAAAAGAAACGTCCAAGCTCTCGTGACATGTAGCACAAGGCCCCCAGTTACCTTATTCCCGGGGTTAGCAATGTAAGCAAAACAAATTTAGAATACAAAGTGCTAGTAGGCTATTCTAAATACTTTTGTTTGCATCTTTAACAACGGGATAATTTAATTTGTTAGCTATGCTGGAGGGGGCTTCATGGAATAAAGTACAGCCTATATCGTAGTGAATGTACATGCTACATAGTGACAAGGTAGACGTGTGTGCGCAAATACGGCTTTGCGACAGGGTCGAAATTGGGGTTTCTCAGGCATGTTTGCTGTCTGCGGTAACATACTTGTGTTCTAGTACCATTACCTGAAAATGATGAAGCAGTGGAATGTCGGTCTGACACTGACAGCGCAATTCCTACCATTACCTACGTCTACATCTTCAGTGGTACAATACTTACACTTGTAAGATTGTACCTCGGAGGCAACTGTTTGGACAAGGGGGTATGCACTAATATTTATACTAAGAGGTCGGGTGGCAAGTATCCTCGTCCCTGATTGGCTCTCAGTTGACTACCAGTGGTACAATCTTAGATGTCTACATAGTACCACTGAAGTTCTCGACCGTAGATTTTAACTATATGTTTGTAAGCTAAGTATCGTACGCTTCCAGATCAACCCTGGTCCATCAGCCCGCCACGGATATTAAATTTATTGCTCTGGTCGTGAAAGCAGTAATAATGACCTTTGTTGATTTGTGAATTGTCAAGACCGACGACTTTCACTATATACCCTACTGTACCTTATATGTATAACCCCTGTCTGCGCTGTTGCGTAAAAAAATAATTTTATTGCATTGGTAATAACTTATTAAACAATTTTGCGAATTATTAGCATACGGTAGAGACTATTTCCAATATTTTGTAAATTAACTGATTATTAATATTATTTACTGCAGCATACGGTATATGATGCTACTGTATCGTTTTTACGATCTAACTTTGTAAATAATTATGGTATTAGCTACGTATGTAAATTAACATTGTAGACTGTAGAATACTAGATTTAAAAATAGATACTGTAGATATTAACGAAATCATGAAATTTTATAAATTAAATTTTTCATTGGACCTTAAAAGGAATAAAACTAGATTTTTTTTGTTCCTTTAAAGTGACTTTTAAGGCCATGAATAAATCTCTTCCGTATAAAAGTAAGCCTAAAAAATTTCGGCTATCTAGCTGTAGCCAAATGACGTCAAACCGCAATGTTTTGATTGGTTGGCCGGAAGCGTTTACTGTAGCCTACCTAGGCCTATACTGAACAGGTTCATTCATAAATTATATGCTACCCCCATATTTGAGTAGTCTGGTTTTAAACTTAGATATTCGCAACCTTTCAAGAATTTGAGTTCTTAAAATATTTGTTATCTTCACAATATGGAGAATTGTTCTCAATTGTAACGAATAGAAATGAGGGTAGATCTACCGTGTAGGTTCTGCTTGCAAAGTTAAATCTGGAGATCGAACCTGTGGGCTGGATATACCTACTGTTATTCATAAAATAGCCAATAGGCCTCAGCTGAACCGTATAGTGGGCGGAAAAACTATAGAACAATCAATATCGATTACGTTACCGTACCTCCTTGTAAGTGAAATCTATGTTCGATGCGTATAACAGACTTCACAGGGAAATAAAAAACGCAATGGACCCAATGAAGTTTAGATTAGCACAGGCAAAAAAATTGAAGAACGAAAGAATGCAGCACCAAAGGCAATAGACAATCAGTGATCTGAAGTTGGAGATTCTAAATGAGCGCGCGGCGCTTCTGAGTTTCAACAATATACAATATTGCTGTAGTAGGTGGTGGTACTGATGTTTGAAATTCCAAAATTTCGAGGAATATTTCGTTCTAATGGCTATGCCAAATATTGTTCTTACGAGCGGAAACAAATCGAATGGACATACTGAAAGAGGCGTTCCAGTGCAAAGTTTTCCTAATTAAGTTTAAGGTAGATTTGAAACTAGGAGTTTTCCCACGTTTTTACTACAACCTTGCGACAACATGGAAGTCGTCCAACAATCCAACGTGTCATTAGAATAATTGTATATATTGTAAACAACTAAACAATCCAAATTAAGATTTTTATAATAACAAAGGTATTTCTTACTTAATTATTTAAAATTATGTACCAAAGACTTAATTTACACTTAAAGCTACTTTATATCCATCGCAATCTAGTGACGAGTAATGCGTTGTCTGCCAAGCGTTGGGTCGGGAAAGACCCGGGCATTCGTAGGAGGGCCAACTTGTTCGACAAGGAGGACCGCATGAACGAAGAGATTGACGATGATGAAGATATTGAAGGGATGGAAAGTGACTTTTCCACAGCTGATATTTCAATGTCTCAAATGAAGAGGTGAGTTGACTACAGTAGAAAATGTCAATTAGACGACTGGGTTTTGACACCAATCTTTGTGGGTTCCTAGTTGTCCAATCCTTGCGTGCATTGGTCAGAGTAGAGTTCTATGAAGGTTTTAATTGTGAGGTCTTCCGTCCATGCTGTTGAATTCAAATAAGGTAAAACTGCACCTTTACCTCAAATAATAATACACAAATATTTATTTACGTGCAACAATGCCGCAGGTGAAAGAACATTGAAAACAATCTATCACTAAAGTAGTAGATCAATCAATGGGGTAGCAAGGTAACCTACCATAGGCTCGTCTTGTGTTTTAACCAGTAAATATTTATTCTATGGTTTGAACTATATCGGCAATAACACCGACGTACAATTTATGGCACCAACATGGTATGTTCTTACGAGGAATAGAATAGAATATCTCTGTATTGAGTCATAATATGAAACAATAGGCGTTAAGTCAATAAATTAATAAACAAATGAAACAATAAATAATAAAAAAATAGCAATATACCTATAGAATCATGAAAAGAACACCAGCTGTCTAGTTGTGACGACAGTGCTAATAGAGCAGTTTTTTCAACACATGTCAAAAGATAGACAGAGCAGATTGATTCATTGAGCCTATCCTAGCCGTAGATCTTGCAACCCTACCCGTGATGCAGACATTCAAAAATATTAAATTATTCTACAATTAGGAGTTTATCCCAAATGTTGAATTGTACGAGTCTCAATTGATTTTATTTATTTATTTAATAAAACCAAAGACACCATGTGAATAGAAGACAACCTGATGGAGAAATACAGTACAGAATTCTAAAGAAAAAACCCTCTGATTGGACCCATCTTAAAAGAGGTGTCTTGAAAGGTGATACGATTCACCTCTCTATAAGTTAAGTATTGGATGCACCGCGCCTATCGCTTTGGATTTTCTGTTGGAAAGTTCCCCATACAAACGAGTTTTAATTTACTTGGTTGTGCCCTTTCTAGTCACTCATTGTACTGTTCGATAAAATATAGATATAATTTTTTTACAGAGAGCAATATCATAGGCGAGCTCACGTTGGACGAATGATGACTGTAAAAAAGTTCTTCTCCGGGCCGAAACCTCCAAATATGCTTATGTGGGTAGAGAGGCAAGAAATAAAGCGACTCTATGAAAAAGACCCAGAGGAATGGAACTTGGACGTGCTGTCGGAATGTTTTCCCGCCAACAGGGAGACTATTTCCAAAATAATAAGAGCAAAATGGATTCCTGAAAACGTCCAAAAGATAAAAAAGCGTGACCTTATGGTTGTTGAAAATTGGAGGCGACTGGCTGACGGATCTCTGCAAGCTGATCAGCAACTTATAAATCATTTACAAAAGTTTTTAGGTCGCCGCGAAGAATATTTAGCTGCTCTGAAAGACGGTGAGCTAACTAGGCTTCTACCCAAACCCCCACCCGAGAAAAGATGGAACAATGGTAAAATGTCCAGCATTTTAGAGTCGTATGAAAAAAAGTTGTTGGAGTTGTCGGAGAAACAAGAGTTGCTAAATGGGAATGCTGAACTGCCAACAGTTGCGGACGGCAGCGCGGGAATTCCTAGTGGCTCGCTATTGGTAAAGAAAAATGCTATTACCGACCAAATGGCTGATGAAGATCTAAACTATGCTAATTTAATGGAGAAAGTAAAAACTCCTGTTACTTTAGCTGAACTTCGGAATATCCTCAAAGACAGATTAAAGGCAGATAATGTTATCCAGGAGTCTGGGCAGGGACTTGATAATACATCTAAAAAGCAGCCTGTTGACGAAGCCACCGCAAAAGGCGTCTCTTTTAATACCAATGAGGACAGTGAACGCTATTTAGACATGCAGTCAACCCAAAATAATCAGACTGTTGAAAATGAACACAGTGCGGCATTTAATGAGGTAACTGCGCCCTTATACGACCGTACAAATCGGACAGAAGCTACTGCTAATATTAATACAGAAAGGCCCCAACAATTACCCAATATTAGCATTGAAAATAAATACGAATATAAATCAGAGTTGGAACGGCAAGAATTTGAAAATGAGGAGAGGAGTATTGACGGAACATTTTTCTGGCCGAAGGAAGGCGCTGTAAAGGCAACGCAAGACTTTGGATCGGTAGGGAGAAATAATAAGCGATTTGAGAAAACGTCCCTTCCAAGCAGATCAGATTACCCTGCAAAAATTGCAGTGCCAAGGAGCAAGCGCGGTACTGGACTGACGTTTCAGGTGAATGATTGTTTCTATGACGATGATGGCGAGTTTTTATACCGCGTTCCGGGAATTAGCGACTCTAAAAGGAGGGAGACTGATAGTCAAAATACATAGCATAGATTCTGTTAAATGGTATTCTATATTTTCCCCTTTGCTGCAATGGAAGCGGATGCCGGATGATGGGGTAGCACCCACTCCCGAAACGTCGCCCCTTTCTTATGACAATGGGCTCCGCCCTAATTGTTCAATGACTATGAGACCCATGCCTCCAATGACTATTAACACAGCAGGCAATGTCAGTTCAACTAACCCTTCGTTAAAGTACCGGTCCGAGTTTACTCGAACATGCTTTCCAATTTATCAAGTAGTAGCTAGAGAAAATGAGTAATTTCATTGTAAATAATAATTTCGGGCATCTCGGGGGGGGGGGGGGGGGGGGGGTGTCCACCTGACGTCACTAGAGGTGAGGTAAATTCTATATAGGTCAGACCAACAAATTACTACACAGCAATAATGGCAGGGCACGCAATGCATTTGACGTGAATTTTCTATCATTTTTTCAAAAACATTTTTTTTGCACAAAACCAAATAGTTTTTTGGGAAAGCAACCTGTCCGGTTTCGTTACTCAATTAACACCTAAAACATGTCTGAAGGTAGAAATCATCGATGGAAAGGTTACCAGAAAAATTATTTTTCATTTTTCATTAAAATTTAGTTATTTTTATTTTTTACCCCCAGAAGCAAGCTATCAAGGGGCAAGCGACCCACCGCATTTTGTCAACATTAATAACGACTACAACATACGTGAATTTAAAAGAAATCGTTGGAGCCGTTTTGGATAAATACTTTTTTTAGAGGTTTTTTTCTTAAAATAAAACCCCCCACCAAATTGATATAGCCCAAAATAAAAAAAATATCCCGAGGTATGACTATTGTAAACCTACATGCCGAATTTCATCAAAATGAACCGAGTAGTTTGCCCGAAAATCGACGCACAGACATTTCGTAAAAACCACTTTTTTGGGGTTCCTGGGACCTCAAACCGTGTAAATCCGTTGAAATGTCGGAATCGAAAATTTGGATCATCACAAAGCTTTCCTTACTACTAGGGCCTACGTATAAATTGGAAAGCAATAGTCTTCGTAAATCTACTGAAGATGTCTACGAAGTAAGTACGCTTTTAGTTCGACCACAGCCCGAATTCTAATGCTTCATCTCTGATCGGAAAATTGCATTAAACCTAATTATTGTTAAGTACGGTCGAGAAATAATCGAAGGAGGTGAAACGCTAGGGGCACTCACATACCTGTGGTAAAGTGAGGGACAAGCGATATCGAACGTAAGTAAACAAGAAATTCATTATTATATGAAATTGAAAGGATTGGTATAATTATTTCCGTTTAAATCAAATGTCCATTTCACCTGACTTCCCACTGTACCACATGTAACCCTATAAGTCATTAAATGAATCGCGATTTAAAAGTATGGTCTCGATTAATTTTATAGTTCATTATTACAGTGCCCTGTCTGAACTGTATTACCTAAGCATAGAAATTCACCGTTTAAACGTAGCCTGTTATCAGGCCCGGCCCGAGGTATTTTCTTGAGTGGTGCGAGTTTACATTTTAGCGCCCCCCCCCCCCCTCCCAGAGACCGTAAATTATTCATGAACGCTTGAGTATGGGAGACATTAAAAAATTGTGCATGCTTCTTATAAAGGGATTGTATTAGGCAACTGTAACTAATAACTAAATGTAAAATTATTGAAATTTCTCCTTCCTAGCTTTGATGCTAGCAAATTTTTTAATCAAATGATCATAGGAGAGATTGTTGGCGATCTCATTTTCTATGGATAATATGGCTAAGTCCGACAATTTCTCATCAGCTAAAACAGACCTTAGGTAGGTCTTTATCAATTTTAGCTTGCTGAAGCTCCTTTCTCCCTTAGCAACAGTGACCGGTATAGTAATGAAAATGCGGAGAGCTGTCCAAACGTTTGGAAACATATCTTTCCAACAATGCTTTGCCAAAAACTCAAGAACCCCCTTTGGATGCCCATCGTCGCCGCCTAAGAACGCACTAAGGCTCCTTATTTCTTGGGCTAGCTCGGTACCCGAAATATCACTGAGAGCGCCATGGGTTAAGACAGATTCTAAATCTGAGCAGGCCGCATTCAAACCATTATGGTCGATCTTTTTCAAATCGTACATAAATTGCCATGTACTATTAATGTCACTTAATTGGGAAAAGCGCAACTGCAATGAATTAATGGCTGTGTCAATCATTGGATAGAAGACAGAGGTGCGAAACGCTGTTTCTGGGTCAGTAGGAGATTCGTCTTGATTTTCATAAGAAAACATCTTCTTTTTCCTTCGCAGACGGACAGTTTCAAACTCCTGAGTGATTTGTGCTTCTTCAGCGATTTCTTTGGCAGTGATGAGTGCAGAAGTGAAACCTGTACTTCTGTATTCTTTTAAAAATTTCAAGCATTTATTCATAATTTTTGTAGCTTCGGACAAATCCATGGTTTCAGATTGCATTGTTTTGCTTACTAGATTAACCTGGAATAAAACATCGTACCATATGACTAACGCCATTAAGAACTCGAACTTTTCCAAATTTACAAGAAGCGATTCAGCCTCTGAGCTTGCAACAGGGTCCGTTGATTGTTCATATTCATCCTCCAGAGCCCTTTTAACTTCAGCATACTGATACCGCACTGCTTTCAAGCTGTTGATCCTGCTTTCCCAGCGTGTGTCACAAACCTTTTTCAGGCTTAAATTTTGCAGATGCTCTGAGACCACCTTCCACCGCTTTGTTGAATTTGAGAAATACACAAACAGCCGTTGCAGCACACCAAAAAGAGACACTGATTTGATAGAAGTTTTTGCTGCATCGGCAACCACAAGGTTGAGACTATGACAGCCGCAAGGGTTAAAAAAGGCTCGTGGATAGGTTTTAGCAATGCGACTCTGAACTCCTTTAATGTGTCCAACCATATTAGCACCATTATCATATCCTTGGCCCCTGCAGTCATTCATGTCAATACCATATTTATCAATTATTTCGTCCAAAAATAAGCCCGTCAGGCCGGCTCCAGTTGAGTCAGCCACTGGCTTATATGTCAAAAAACACTCACGCACACGCGCTTCATCGACGTCGAAAAATCTGAAGGTGACACTCATTTGCTCAGTGTGGCTGATGTCAGGAGTACAGTCTAAAATTATAGAAAAATACTTGGCACTTCTTATTTTAGATAATATTTGGCCTCTTACTTCGTCAGCTAATAATTTAATTACTTCGTTTTGAATATTTTTGCTAAAATAAAAATGCTTGGATTCCTTCTGCATCACTCTTCGCAAGTGCTCCATCATGACGGGGTCGAATTGGCCAAGTAATTGTACAAGGCCTAAGAAATTCCCATTTCTTGGAGTGTATAAAGTGTCCTTGCTACCACGAAAAGGCAAATTGTGTTCAGCCAAAAACAGCGTGATGGCGATCATTCGTTCCATAACAGAAGACCACCTTGCTTTTTCATCCTCCAATTGCTTCTGAAGCCCTTTATCTATGCCACAACATTTTTTTAACCTTTTAGCCGTTTCAAGCCACGTTAATAAGGCTTGCTGGTGGTCGTCAGAAAACTCATGGCTCGTTAGTAAACGAGACAAATGATGCCAGTTGTCAGAGCCAACATTGGAAAGATGGCAACGACTTGTGCGCTTGAAGATGTGACAACAAAAGCAGTATACTTTCTTTGTTGAATTGGAATAAACAAGCCACTGCCGCTCATATACTTCTCCGTTGGGCATGCTTTTTTTGAAATGGCTGTTGGAAAAATGCCGGCCTTTCTCATTTTTTGGGTATTTATCATCATCGAGTTTCCCGTTTTGCGGCCCCTCTTCAACGATCATGTCAATAACTTGTGAAGACAAGTAAGAGGGCCACTTGGCTATGTCCATAGAAAAACTTCTTTCTTCTTCACTGCAAGGCAAGTTCTCAAAAATGGCCTCGTCCAGCGCAACCGCCTGGGCCTCACTCTCAACCGTACTTTCCTTGCTTGTACTAGGGGGCTGGGTTGGGTCTGGATGTGGACCTGGCCGTTTTAGAAATTTGGCCATTTGCGCCGCTTGCTTTTCATTCTCAGCTTCCCTAGCTCTTCTTTTCCTCTCATTTCCGGCGCCTGACAATTTTTTCCACATTGCCTTTGCAAAGTTGCTAAAATAAAAGACACATAAATTACCTTAAGTCTAAATAAAGTCCAAAATAAATAAATATACAATAAGTTGGACATACAGTAGACATAAATTCTCTTATTTGATATTAATAACAAACACAAACCATTCGCAGAATTGCAAGCCGAGCCACTTCTTAATCTGCTTTGTAACTCTCTTATTTATTATAACAACAACTTAATACAAATACCGCTATAAAGCATCTGCGTCTGCTTACCTTAAAATTTTTTTGTTGCCAATTGCAATTATTTATAAAAATCTCACAAGAGATACGAGTGAAGCTGAAATTAGTAACCAATAACAATGCTATGATCTGCCATTTTAGTTAGGGTGGCCAACATAACCACTCGGAGTTGTCGTGGAAGGAGTTAACGTTCCACCACGTTAAACCGGTTGGCGCCAGATTTAAAACAAGTCTTCTATAAAAATTATTTTATTTTTATTTTTTTTAAATTATCCCGCTTGAAAACACAAAGCCGAGTCCAAGGGGGCGTCTCGCGGCGCCCCCTTGGACTCGGCGCCTGGTGCGGCCGCTCCACTTGCCCATAGGACGGGCCGGGCCTGCCTGTTATGGAGCCAAAACGGATCTGATTAAAATAATTATCATAAGAGACAAGAGAGGTTGAGGAAGACCCATTGCATGCACCCCATGCACGGCGGTAGCGTGCTTAAGTTTGTGTGAGTCTCTAAACGCCAAGCGATCGGAGACTAGTCGTAACTTAAAGCGGCGTCTAGACAATGCCGCGTCGGCCGCCGACATTGCTCATCTGATCGGTTGGCCTCCCGTCCACACTGAGCGTGGGCATTTAGCGGCAAAATGTCAGACGAGGAGGATTTACACTGAAACTGAACCTGTGTGCCGCGCGGAGCCAACAGTTGGCACATCCACACTACCCGCTCTCGCCGGCTTCCTTTTATGGAGACCGACACTTTAGCGATTTTATGCGGCAAACTGTTGGCTCAGCGGCACATGCCTACGACCACGTCCTCATTGGCTTTGCCGCGTTGGCAATGCCGGCGGCATAGTGTGGACGCTGCTAACAAGGGTACTAACCTACAGAGGCGACTGACCTGAGGTTAATTGGATACATTGCGATTAACCTTTATTTAAAGGAAAAACAAAATCAGATTTAAATGACCATTTTTTAGCAACAACTTTAATAACAATGGAGTCAGCACAGAACATAAACAAAGCTACGCCCGCATGGAGACGAGTTGTTTGAGAGCATATGCAAAGGGCAGGCTTATTGACGCGCCTCTGTACGGCCTGGTTGAGTTTGACAGGAACTGGACGATGAGAGTGCATAGGACTGCACCCACCTTCTATTATACAACACTCTTTCGGGTGGCTAAGTAATATAGTGTATTTATTGCTCTCATTGCGGTTTCTGACACAACCTCGATCCAGCTCTGGCTGGTCAGGGACCTTAATGTTTGTATTTTTATTTGCTTGATTTATATATTTCAATTGGAATAACTTAAAAAAGGCTTTAGATAATTAGTCTCAATGAACAAAAGAAATAATGACTTGATTTACACTGGACACAAGAGCCAACTTGGACTTCTCCATAAGGTCCGGTCCACAATGGCGGAAACCAGTCATGGCGGCATTCAATAGCATGATGCCTAAAAATTTCCGCCACAGCATTATCCACTACCTGCTACGCTATTGAACGCCGGACCTCACTTTAAAATGATTATTTTTTTGCTGCCATGGCGACAATACTACGTGTTACTTTATTTTATTATTCATTGTATCGATAAAATCATCAAAGGTGAGATCTCTGCGGGGCTGCTCTAATTCCTGGACCATGCTGGAGTCGGGAAGGAACCCGGCGATGAGCCCTTGACTTAGCTTCCGGGTCAGATTTAACTTCTTCAAGTTCCGAGTCATTTTGGCCATTCTGAAAATAAAATAATGTAGGATCGAATTTTAAAAAGGCATTCAGAAATTATGATGTACCTGAAAGAGCTTTACAGTTGCAATTTGGAGTTGTTTTATAAATTGATGTACCGGTACTATAACCAACTGCCTGTCTGCTGCCCCATTTTACTCGATCACAAAGCATTGACAATCGATCAGATGTAAGCATGGCCAGATAATGGCCCTTAGCATTTGGCTGAAATCTGGAGGCTATTAGTAGGCCTATTAAATTTGCAGTAAAAGGTGGCATCCCTGCGTTCTCACATAGGCTACTGTAGCTATTGTACCACAAATATTATGAAGAAATGGAACCCGGCAATTTCCGTTTTGTTTCTCGTGAAATATCGATGGCATAGCCGTAAATGAGATGTTATGAACTAGAAGAAAGACATTGTGATGCACATTATGTGACACAATCGGCCATAGTTATTAAACTTGATGTGAAATAAACATAATAGTCTCCAAATTAACTTTGTAAAGCTGGCCATTCACGAGGGCTCCAAACGGACTCGCGCCAAGCCAAATGGCGTGTCCTGTTGCATTGGCGTTAGCGCCAGTTATAGGGGTCATTCACGACTGCGCTGAACCATTTGACATGGCGCGAGTCCGTTTGGAGCCCTCGTGAATGATCAGCTTTAAACTTGCTGTCACTCATTGTTAAAAAATGTTACTTCGTACAGTTTTACGTAATAAATTAATTTTAATTTATTACGTAAAACCGTACGAAATAAATTTTTTTAACAATGAGTTGACGTGTAATAAACAACGGACACTGTGATTGTCAGGTGTCGACCAACTCCCGGGTGTAATATCGAGGGGACACTGCAAGATGAAATTGGTCAGCGTGTCATCAAAATCTACTACGCATAGAAATGCAGAGAGACATCAGAGACATATCTTCTATTTGCAATATGACATATTTTCATTTATTTTATAAGAAATTTGACTTTGGGGAGAACAAAGAGCGGAAAGAGTGTGATTCGGGAATACATTGTAGTATTACATGGTATATATAACACTGACATTAAATTAACTTTGGTTGAAGAGGTAACCTCCTCGTTATAACCGAAATTAGACACGAATCATGTCAATTTGAGCATAAGTAGAGGATTTGGCGATTACTGGACTTGTCGGGGCTTGTGGTCCAGCGGTTAAGACGACGCCCTGGTTAGGCGTAGATCGTGGGTTCGAACCCCGCCAAGCCCAGTATTTCTCCATATCCTCTAATTTCGGTGATTCGGGAATGCCTGCCGGTGGGATTATAACTTTTCTTACGTATCGTCCTCTGGTCTGTTTAGCTCTGGTAGTGATCGCTTATCGGCGATGACAGTTTTGGTTTCAGCCGTCAAGTTTATATAATTGACCTTGAACCTCAAGTATTTAGCTTCCATGTCTTCTGTGACCGCAGTATTCATTGCCAGCCGAGCAGATGAAGTGTTCTCCTGGACCAACTGCAACACATCACTGAAACCAAATCAAAAAATTCATACCAACACCAATTGGCTGAACGTTCGTTCTAGTCCAGAGAGAAAGGTTAAGACATGTATTTTCGCAGTTGTCGCTGTTTTTTTTTCTTCAGATAACTTAACTTGGTGCATCTGATTGCCTGTACCTACTGTACGTGCGCTGCTATTATTTAATCAATATGTCATTCACTTCGCAATGAAAATAACATAGCAAGCATTGCTGCATACAGTAGGTGGTTGCCTCATGTATTTCGCGATTGCTGTAGGTTAGGTAGTACTATAAAATAAACATAAAATAAAACAACAAAAAAACATATAATTAACAACAGTGTTCCTCCTGCAGGCAGCAAGCTCGAAAGCGGTTACAAACTTTATTTATCAACAGTAACTATTATCAACAGTAAAATCATAAGCTTGCAGTTTTCCTTATGTGAACATAAGGCTAGGGTTTTTTTTTCATTTGGCAAGAAATAATACTTATGTACTACACTAACTGTACTTGTGCGAGTTTGTAGGTAGCATGAATTGGGAGACCTTACGTAGTCCTGACAAGTACAAGGCGACCGAATAGGTTATTCGGATACATTAATTGAATTGTTTGTAGTTTTTTTTAATCTTTTTCAGTCCCTTATAACGTACGGAGTGACCTTTTCGTGGAACTCTTCAGTTGTAGGGCGAGTTTTTTGCCTGCAGAAGAAGGCTGTGAGGGCTCTAGAGAGTATTTGGGATCAGAGGGCGTCATGTAGCCCATGTAGGCCCATTTTTCACTCATTGATGATTCTCCTTCTGGCTGGTCTATACATTCTGGAAACTGTCACACACACCCGGAAACAAGCGCTCATTTCTAACCATGACTTAGAAATCAGCATCCACTTGGAGCAAGTAAGACTAGCCAAAACTCTTAATGAACCCCAGCAAATGGGACTAATACTCATAATTAGGTTAAAAGTTCCCTCAAAGTCCACAATATCACTGAATCTAATTTCAGAAAAGGGGTGAAGGCACTGCTCCAGGGGCGTTGTTCTTACTCCGTGAGTGAGTTTATTGAGTCTCTAAACTAGACAGTCCGAGCACTAATTTATATACTATAGATGGTTCTAAGATTGAGTAGGTAATTTTTAAACAAATTTTTTGTTATTTTAATTAAGACTGTTTAAGACAACTACTTATTTACTACTGACGACGTCGAGAACCTTCATTGCATTCATTGTGCCTTGAGGTTAAAATGAGATAAATGTATTGTCTATTGTCACAACTTTTGCCACTTCATCGCGTACGCAATCTTTGAGTACGTCATTACAAAGTGAAAGTGGCAAATATTACTGAAACACTGTACTTAATGTTACTTTTATTATTATTATTATTTACAAAACATTCATTTCCAATTTTTAGGTTGACCACAGCAAATGTTTAAAAATTACATACTGTAAGATGTGTTTTATTTTTCTATTATGTACAGTTTTTACTTTAGCTTCATTGATGGGGCTTATATGGATTGATTGGATGGCAAGTAAGTTTTAATTGCTGCCATTGTACGAAATATAATAAAATTATCAATATAGTATGTTAGCATATATTATGCATCACGAATAATGCACACAGATTACAGCAGAAATTAAATCTGTTGATTTGAGAATACTGGAAAATGCGGAGCTTCCGATGCATCGCGTTGCCACAAATAAAATTGCCCAAATGTTGGGGGAGTTGGAGACCGTGGGTTTGTGTCCCTCATATTCCAGATTCTACATGATTCTTTTAATTCTACAAAAAGTTGCGTTACGGTCCTAACTGTTTACAAGTTGCACATGTTTAATGTTCTTTACTGTGACTTGGTGCCTGGAACTTAAATAAGAAAAAGAAAAATAATTACGTAGCCTAGTGACAGTCCACAAAATAAAAACAATATTCTTATACGACCGGTTTCGGCACTACGCCAAATTTCAACCGAATCGGCCATCCAGCTAGTTGTTGAAGACTGGAGGCAGGCGGTTGGCAATGGGAAGAAAGTATTGGCTGTATTTCTGGATCTGAAACGGGCATTCGAAACCATCGATAGGAAACTTTTGCTTGGGAAGTTGTAGAAGTTGGGTCTTAGAGGACGTGTTTATAACTGGCTGAACAATTATTTAAGTAATCGGAACTTACTTCTTACTTCTTAGTACAGGGCTTCCAGCTCAGGTGATGCCGACTGCCTGATGTCTCAGAAATGCCCTTGACGCTAGTGCCCACATGTTCGGCGTGCACAGGATCTTTTGATGTGCGCCCTCCTTTTGTCCAACCTGATCCCGTAGTTTGTCCCGTAGTGTGCATGGGTCCGAGCACTGCAGGAGTATGTGCTCTAGTGTTTCATTAGCTAGACCGCATGCACGGCATACTGGAGATTCGATTAGATGAAAACGGTGTAGGTATTCATTGGTAGTAATGTGGCCTGTTCTTGCTCTAGCAGCAAAGGATGCAACGCTTCTGCTTATCCCGCGATACTGTACTGCTGAAGCCGGCTTCGGTTGTATTGCGTACAGGACCTGTGGAGGAAACCCTCCATCTCTGTATCCATTCTAGAAGCAGGACTCTGTCAGCAGCATTCTTGCAGTGTGTTAGTGAAAACTGGGGTTCTTGAATTGGTGCCATTTTTGCCGCGTCTTTTGCTATGCTATCAGCTATTTCATTTCCAGAGACACCGCAGTGAGCAGGGATCCATTGCATCGTTATCTTATTTTGTTTGCTTATTAAATTTTTCATTAGTTCTCTTGTTTCTTCTATACGAAAGTAATCGGAAGCAAAGGGTAAAAATAAACGGGGTCTTATCGTCGGAAATCGGCGTGGAACTGGGTGTTGGGCAAGGAACTTGTTTTGGTCCGTTGCTGTTTGTCCTTCATATTAATGACCTTGGGCAAGTGAAAGATGTCTCTACTTAAGCGACTACGTTTTGTGTTGAATAGGAATAGTAAAAAAATGGTGTTTGATGCCTTGGTAAAACCCCATGTTAACTATTGCAGTACTTTGTTCAATTATGCCTCCTCTGAGTCAATAAGAAACATTCAAGTAGCAATTAATGTGGGGCTTAGAAATATATTAAATGTTCCATTGTATCGGACGTCTGATGATTTGATGCTTCGAGAACTTGCAATGTTTACCGTACGTGAACAAATTTTTATTGATACGATGGTTTTCATTTTTAAAATTATGAACCAGTTACTACCCGAGTACCTACGCTCAAGAATAACTACATTTGGTGAAATTCACACTTATTCTACTAGAAATGTTGGCGACGGTGTGTTGGTGCTGCAGACGTCGGAATTTTTAAGGAAGAGCATATTCCAAGACGGTCTATCCAAATATAATTCTCTTCGAAGGGATATCAAATTGACTTGATCCTTGTTGAAATTTAAAAAACATTTACAAGAGGATGTGCGAAGTGGTTTACTCGATAAGTGGATGACTTAATAGGAAAGTGGTTGTTTTTTATTAGCATTCTTGCTATTTCTCCAAACCCTACACTACTACTGCCATCGTCAGGTGTAATAGAAATGCAAACAGCTAAATACTAACTTGCATCAGCTGCTGATTCAAATTAATTACAAGTTGTTTTATTTTAAATTAACTGAGATGGCACAAGTTGCGGTACTTACTCCGACACCAAAGCCAGATCGGCCTCTTCGACAGCTTTAAGATTGTTATTTATAGAAGACAAGGTTTCTGCGATAATTTTCCTTTGTAACAGCAACTGCTGCAATTCCGTCAGTCCTGCTTTTAACCCATTTACGTCAAAATGACCCTGCGGCGGTTCACTAAAGCCAAGGAGTTCTTCGAAACGTCTTGAATTTTCCAACAGTTCACGGCGGGCGCGGAGGAGTCTGGAAACACTCCTTAAAAATTCCAAGTCAAAATCAACTCCATCGACACTCATTATAGCACCACATCAAAACTCCCAAGACATAAATGTTGTTTAAATTACAATTTTAACAGCGCTAGCTGCATAGCACATGATTTATTAATTATTTACTATTTAGAATAGATGCTTGATGCTTTGTAATTTTTGTTTATTGTTTATTATCAGCCAGCACGTATCGCGCCATTCGCGCCGCGCGAAACTGACGGCAGAGTGGCAGACTGGCAGACACCTTTGTCGTAGACTTGACACATCGCACAACTTCAAAAATAACTTCATTTTCCTGCAAAATATCTGTTCGTTTTTTAAAATACATTATGATAATAATGAAATTATATATGAAAATCGGTTCCAAATGCAATAAAACATAGTTTATATGTATTTTTGTTTTATTTGTTCGACAAAGTGTCACGTTGTTTTTTTAATTTTTTATGTCAACCATTGTCCATTCTCCATTGACCATTCGTCTATTCAACAAAAAAGCCACCACGCAATCTTGAATCTGCTTATTCCAATACAATTTTTTCTTAATTAATTATAAATAATATGGCTACTACAGTAGCTTCCCGTTTTGCGGTTCTTCCAGATGATGTAGATGATGATTATTCATCGCGGAAGAAAAAAGCCCCTGTTAAGAAAACTGAAGGGCCTAAGCCAACGCCTGCTGTTTCCTCTAGAACTGACTCAAAGAAGAAGAAGAACAGCAAGGAAAATGCTCAGGTAGGTACAACACGTAGGTAGTAAAAAAGCTAGGTTTTTTATCGCATTACCTGAACCAATAGGCAATTACCAAAATAGTTTTTATTGTGGAAGAGGATGATGTGATCGCTTTTCCCTAAGGTCCCACCAGTGGCGAAATTTGCTTTATCTAATTGCGCACTTACTAGAGGCAGCATATTACACTAGCCGAGCTAAGAGATGGTTTAGGGTGTAGGGTGTATCCACCGTCCGTGGTGTGATATGGGTTGTCGCTGTGTGCCCAGGTCGCCCTTTGATTAGTATATGGGTAATTCTCCGCACTGGGTACAATTGATGATGCCTCAGTAAAACATCAATACTTTTGCAAAAAAAACTTGATTTTGATATTGCAGCAACTAAATGACTTAGTTATCCGTGTCGTCACGTATATTTTGTTCCTACAAAACTTTTCATTTTACCTAATTTCCTCTTTGAAATGGTCAATTTCTGACGTCTGTCACGTGTAGCAACCCCTTTTCAAATATTTATTGCAACTAGATAATCTTACAACAGATTAAGCATTAATTATTTGAAATACTATTTGATGAAAACGTTCTATTTTTTATTTTATTAGTTTTCAAACACGTGATCCCACCCAACACCTAAGGCGGGGTTTCCACAGACCTCTCAGTGCAGAATACACATACGGTGACCTGGTAGCAGACATTCAAGACTTAGGCGGGGTTTCCGACGACCTCTCATTGCAGAATGCAATTGACATTGACGGAAATTTGAATTTTTCTTTTTATAGAAATCTATTAAAATGTTTGGACTTAACATATCCCATGAAGCCATTTTTTAATTTTAGTTTGTTTGTTTGTGATTTTACTCCATGATCATTGATCAATTTTAACTATGGCATACAGTAAAACAAAAATTTCCGTCAACGTCATTTGCATTCTGCAATGAGGGGTCGGTGGAAACCCCGCCTTTATTAATGATATCTGCTACCACGTCACCGTATGTGTATTCTGCACTGAGAGGTCGGTGGAAACCGCGCCTAACGTCGGTCACACTTTTTTGGAACTCCCTGTAAAATCCATTTAAAGACAATTTGTGTTTTCTTGTGTTGGTATCACTACAGTTCTACGAAATGGCGCGTCCCCGTAAGTTTCTTTAACTTATATTAACTTAAATTATCACTTTTTTAGGGGAAGTTTTTTTCGTCTGATGTCTGTCACGCCTCATGTACCAAAAATAAAACATCATTATGTAATCATAATACAGGACAAAAATACAATTTATTGCTTTATCTAATCAGCGTATAATTTTTTTTTTTACTATTTCACAGGAATATTGGTCAAAACATGTGGTTTCCTGATGTCTGTCACGCTAACGTCTGTCACGTAAAACCCCGTGCCGGATTAATTAATTTACTAAAATAAATTTTATTAAGCCTGATTACTATTTTTGGTGAACTATAAGAGGTCTCCCGGAACTAATGGTTACATTCCAATGGTAAAATTCCATTTGAATTTTTTTAAGATTCAGTGTAAAAAATTGTACCAATTGCGGAGAATTACCCATATCTCATTACTAGTGCTGGATACTATAGGACATACGTTGTAACTAATAACGCAAATATGCATTGATTGTATTATGATATTACTATATGATTCATAATATGGTAATTGTTCAGTTTAGCTTCCCCTAGTAATTAACAAAATTGTATTACCTGTCGATTCGTTAATTCAAAACAAGTCCTTTTGTGAAAAAATTAACGGTCGGTCACGAATAGTTTCTTAGTTACATGAAAACAAAATTGTACTTTCTTAGTATTGAAAGTTGCAGTGCGGTGATATTTTTATTTACAAATGGAAGATAAGTGTCCCAAACGAATGGAAATCTATTTTGAGGGACGTATTATTGAATTAGGCATTATCTTGTCATGAGTAATTTTCCTACCATGCGACTACAATTTGTGGTTTTTTGAATCAACAATGACAATGATGGCATCATGGTTGCATGGAAGGTAAATGTTTCAATTAACCAAAATAGTATGGAAATCCAGTTTTGGCGTCAAATTCTGATGATTTGATTGGTCAGGCAAGGACCCATAGGCTACCTTATAAAGAGCCCATAAAATTGCAGAAGGCAACAAAGTAAAAACTACAATTGTTTATTATTCATGCGCTGGCTCTGTATAAGCAGCCGGGGTAGCTAAACTGAACCTTTAATAATATATATATATATATATACATTTATTATTTTATTATAATATTGTATGTGTATTACGGCAGGTCGTAGTTGATTCATTCACTTCCAACCGTCATTTAACTTGACAAGTCTGCGACTCTGCGAGGCACTATTTCAGTATTTCAGAGCAACACTTTATAACATAAGCTACTACAATTTTCTTATTCTTACTTGCAGGTTTCCAACGGAAAACCCAAAGCCAAGAGTGGAGCATCCAAGAAGAAGAAAGAGGCTTCCCCCGAGGATTGGGAGAAATGGAAGCAGAAGGATGAGCAAATCGTTGAAGGTGCCTACGAAGAAGACCTTACACAAGCTATTCTTCTATCCAAGTTAGATTACGAGGAGAAGAAAGACTTCTATGACCAACAGAAGCATGTGGAACAGGAGAAAAAGACAGACGGTCGGAAAAGCAAGAAAGAAAGGAGGGTATTATCTGTAGACGAGTTTTTGAATTTGGGTAAACCAAAACTGGAAGCGTCCCCTGAGAAAACTCTACCTGAAGTCAAGGACGATGCGTTTTTCGAGAGAATTAAAGAAGATGTAAAGAAAGAGTTAAGAAAAGACGTGGCACCGCCTTCCTCGAAGAAGACTGCTCGTTTGCCATTCGACGAGGAAGCCCTTACACTAGCGCAGGTGCGCGACCAATTAGATAGGAAAAGTGTTGAAGTTACAGAACTGAGAGGGGAAAATGCCAAGTTGAAGGACGAGTTGATAGATGTCAAGACTCGCAATAAACAGTTGTGCCAAATTCTTGCGAATGGTGAAAGTAAGTATTTGTGTATTATTAAGGCATAATTCAATGCAATCATCCGGAGGTTTTTTATGAGCCTTCTCCACTACTCCCTGTCCTGACTTGCAGATTTACTGCGCTGTCTGTTGTTCATGACAACTGCCCCCTAGCTGCTTGTCCTAATTGGTTGAAAGTATTTTATAAATAAGACTCGCACATGACTTTATCTGGCTAAACGCCTGTTACAATTTGTCAGTAGTCTCAGCTTGTCAACTGTCGCGTGAACCTGTTTAGGTTGACATCGAGAACGTGAAACAATATGGCAACCAGGTATAGCTGAAAAAATATCGATAATGTCCGATATTTGGGGCGGTTGGCAGCGAAAAGTTCAATTGGCACCAGGGATAAATAAACTCTCAAAATAATATAAGTAAGATTTTAAAATAGCGTTTGGTTTGTTGTGGTTTATGTCAGTGGCGGCTCGTCATTGGAGGCAACTTAGGCAGTGCCTCACCTAACTTTCCGTGCAAATAATTCAACTAAAAAAATGTATTTTGTATTAGGAAATGTAGGTTAATCAAATTATAGAACAGACCATTGAAACTTAAAAAATACCGCGAAAAAGAACCATGAGCTGAACTAACTCCAAAATTCACAGCAACTAAGCTACAAGCTACCCATAGAGGCACCATTTCCGACTGCCTCTCCATTGCTAGTAGACGGGCACGAATTCGAGCTGTAAAAAGATCAAACCGTGTGAAGATACATACTCAAAACATCGCTGCACCCAGCTCAATGAAGAGCCGATGAGGCAGCCCTAGATCCTGCCTCTATATGCTATATCTCAGGAATGGTGGCCCTTACAAAAAAATGATAGTAACCTTTTCTATAGACAATTTAAAGATCTACAATTTTGGTAAAAATACTTTTTTGGATAAAACTTATCGTTTTCGAGAAAAAAAAAAAAAAAAAAAGGAATTTTGACTATGCTTCACAAGAATTAAAACCCCCCTGCGAAGCGCTATGGGACAGGATCGGCTCGCTTCTCTTTGTACCATAACAATTGGAATGACCTGCTCTCCTATATTATGAAGATGAAGGGCTATGAGAAAGCTATGATTTGATAGGCAAATTTGACACTAACAACAACAGAATAATTGACCTCAAATTTAAGCATTAATTAAGTTTTTGGTAAGTCTCCTCAAACTTTTATTCTTGTATGCTGTGCCTACCAATTTATATCTCCACGAGCCGCCACTGGTTTTTGTGTCCACATCCAAGTTAACGTAAATGTTGTGATATTTCAGTGAAGGACAAAGCAGAGGTGCTGTTAGAGTTAGAAAATTTGGAGAGGGTGCGAACTGAGTTGTCGGAGGAAGTGTCTAGCCTGCACCAGGAGCTGCAAAAAGAGAGGTCCAAAGTCCGAGCCCTTACCCAAGGAGACTCCAAGACGAAAGATAAGGTATGCTCGTCACTATGCCTGTATGCGCATTTTACCACTTTCCTTGTGTGCGCCTTTTGTTTATCATACTATGAGAGCATCTGTGCTATCTGCAGGAGCAAGTTTGCAGAACAATTAATAAAAAACAGCTTGTTGCATGTTGACTTGCAATCAATCAATCAACCTTGGTTTTAATTTTCCCCACATATCTGAAAGCAAAGCATGTAAATTAACTTGTTTTTTATGTTCTGCCGTTATAGTTACGATATCCGCTCGTGCAACAGGTTTATGTATGA
This sequence comes from Psococerastis gibbosa, assembly GCA_963971405.1. NCBI lineage: Eukaryota > Metazoa > Arthropoda > Insecta > Psocodea > Psocidae > Psococerastis > Psococerastis gibbosa. The sequence goes on from OZ020487.1 coordinate 48,351,798, forward strand.
TGGTGGGCAAGAAACCCTTTAGCGTCTGGGACAAATGCTTGCATGCTGTTAGCTAAACATATTTCAACATAAACTGTTTAGTGAGCTATACCTATAATAATATAATAAGTAGTAGTCTAAGATCTAGGTGAATTAGGAAGCCTACGGAAACAATTAATTCAATAAATCTCGCAAACCCGCATTCAAAGATTCCTCATAATTGACGATCGATCTGGTCCAGCGAGCCAATTCAAATTATGAATAATGGATCTTGGTTAATTGAAATGATTTTAGAATTTTTATTGTTTGTTGTTGTGTATGTATCCATTATGGCACCCACAGTCCCGCATGACCATTACACGATTGGTATTGTCTGCGATCATATTTTGAAAATTTTAGAAATTACATTCCGGCTAATGTGGACTTAATTTGATGGGGTGGTGGGTGAAAACACATCTCAAATATAGAGAATAACTCTATTTAGATGATATTTTGTGATGATGTCAGTCTGCCAGTTACTCTTCTGGCGACTGCGGCATTAAACGCCCCAATCAATGGTCCCCGTTGACGAGCTATTCGCCTCTGAGCCTCCTGCAGGTCGTCCAGGGAGAGGAATTTCTCCTTCAAACACTTTCCTGCATTGTACTGAGCTTGCCTTCTCTTGGAGATGCTCCTCATGACACCTAATTCACAGTCGTCCAGGGAATTTCCTGCAGGATTCTGGTCCAACTCCTTACGTATCCAGTATCCGGTATGTATTGTAATGAGCTGGCCCAACCACCTTCCACATCCAGCCACTTCATTCTCGGGCTAGAAAATCTATGTCAAAATAGGCTCGCAGACATCACCAGAACTGCCTCTGTACGCATATTATTGTTGATTGTCGGTTTGTTGTAGCATTTTAATTTGTTTGTACAGGTTTCTAGTAGGAAAAAGGTGGTACGATTTGATAGTAATACAACGTCCATACCATAGCTTCATAGCTCGTCCGCTGACCCTGATAGTGTTGCCTCTGTGTTTAAGGTAACATCAACTCGGCAATTTGACCCAAGGTGATGGCTTCCTCTAAAATTGAGACATGCTGCAATTTGGCTGAATATCCGTGAGCAATGCAATAAATAGATTTCAGTTATAATATAACTACAATTAGAGGTACAGGGTTCGTATTTAACTTTGTAGCCTCTACAGGGGTGGAAGATATGGGATGCGATCCCAATTCCCCACCTTACCGGCATGGTGCCCATCACAACCCATGTCTCCGGTATATTGCCGTACTTATAATAAATGCACTAGTTAGTTTTTTTTTTATTGAAGATTTTCCGGTTTTGTTTTCCGGTGTCAAGGTGGTTCATCGTTTTGGGTCTTATCATTACGTTATAGTGTAACAGCAATACCAAAGTTATGATATTTTACCAAATTTTCGTACTGACTGACTTTGTGTTAGTTTCTTGAATTCTTTCTCCTCATAATTACTATCTGGTCTATATATTCTTCTGGCATGAAATTTGATTGTTTATATAGAGCCCATTCGAACTAGCTCCAATGAATCTTCAATAAAAATATTGGCTGCGTCCTGCGATTAAGCCTGCTTGACGGTTGAACGGACTTTATTCAAATTGTGTTTGAAATTAGCGTTCAGTAAACCAGTTGATAGAATTTGAGTCGGAGACACCATTGCTATAACTGGGTGGCGAACTTATCAGTCAGCTTACCTGAACGATTATCGGACCTTATTCGAATGGGCCCTTGGTAAACACAGTATGTGAGGGGAAAACAATGTAATGCAGCGGGACGGGACTTTGAATTGGAAAATATGCGGAACGTTGGTCAAACCTCAATCACAAGAATAGAAGCGGACTTTATATACAAGTGCACACGAACGAATATGAATAGATAAAGATCTTTGAATTTTCCAATAAAGTGATTTTTACGAAATGTCTGTCTGTCTGTCGCTCGCTCTGCCTATTCATCGATTTCCGGGCAAACTACTCAGTCTATTTTGATGAAATTTTGCATGTAGGTTCACAAAAATCAAACCTCGGGTCCATTTTTTTATTTTGGGATAACTCAATTTGGGGGGGTTTTATTCTAAAAAAAACGTCTAAAAAAATTATTTCTCAAAAACGGGTCCAACGATTTCTTTTAAATCCACATATATTATAGTAGTTATTAATGTTGACAAAATGCGGGGGGTCGCTTGCCCCTTGATAGTTTGCTTCTGGGGGTAAAAAAATAAAAATAGGCCTAATTAAATTTTAATGGAAAATGACTAAAAAATAATTTTTCTGTGAAACCTTTCTATCGATGATTTCTACCTTCAGGCATGTTTTAGGTGTTAAATTGAGTAACGAAACCGGACAGGTTGCTTTCCCAAAAAAATATTTGGTTTTGTGCAAAAATGTTTTCTTTTTTAATGATTGAAAATGCACGCTCAAATGCATTGCGTGCCCTGCCATTATTGCTGTGTGGAATAAATATCTGGAATTTACCTCCCCCCCCCCCCCCCCCCCCCGAGATATCGGAAATTTAGCCATAGGAAAATTATTTACCATGAAATTACTCATTTTCTCTTATCTAATAATTTTGATAAATTGGAAAGCATGTTCGAGTAAACTCGGACCGGTTCTTGGTATTGGTTGACCTCCGAGGTAAAAAGATCCGAGCTTAAGCCCCCCAAAAATAAGGTCATTCAGTAGTGCATATAGTTTTTATTTATTTTCGTGTCAAATGATAAAAGGTTAGAGTTACCCGGACTTGGTAAAGTCATACTTACTTCTGTTACATTGTGTCTATGGCAAGCTTGTCTCAGCTTGTCTATTATCGCTTGTAGCCGGAGTAGGTAGACTACGAGGACGTATATCAGTTAGACAACTGCCAAAAATTCTTTGCGGAAAGCCGGAAACAATAATTTTAAATCCATGGCATTGAGCCAGGTTTCAATTAGCAGGCCTACATCCATAAGAAGCCTTACAAAGGCGGTTATTCCACCGACGTCAATAGTGATAATGTTGGCGATATTGACGTGGTAGCAGACATTTTTAGACTGTCTTTAATGTCTGTTACCACGTCATTACTATCACTATTGACGTCGGTGGGAAAACCCGCCAAATAGCAATAGTAATATTTTTTTTTTTAAGGTAAATTGCATACAAACAATTTAATGATTGTATCAGATTAACCTCTTCAATCGCCTCACCTCACTATGTTACCTAATGGGTACTTGTGTGGAGTTACGACACGCAAGGTGTGTAAAGACTCGCACAAGTACAAGCACACTACCCCCTTGCCACCGAAGTCGCATAGTTAGAAGGTAATAACTTGATTTTGGCATGTGTTGCAGAATAAGAAGCGAACCACGAGCTCCGGGGACCAATGATAACAGGACGAGTAGATTGGTTACCAAGTTCCTTCTCGCCACATGACTAAATCTAAATCGTCCGTACTTCTATGTTTCATTAATTGTGGCCTTGGATGGGTAAGTTAGCTGGAAAGCCTTTCCGAATCATGCCAGCAAATGTCAAAAGTAACTCCTAGAGTAGTGGGCAGAAACACTCAAAATTAACGCAGGCATTTCAAGATTTTGGTAAACAAAGGTTTCCCCGTTTATTTTATGGAAATAAATTAATTCCTCGCATCGCAGCCGCAAAGTTATGAAAAACTTAAAAATTATGAAAAAGTATAGTATATTTCCAGATTGAAATAATACAATGGTTGTTTTATCATTAAAATAAGTCATAAGCCATTACATACTTAGGTCATAGGTTAGCTTGTAGAGTAGCCTTCGGGGCTAAAGCTCGCCTAATAAAAAGACGTTTTCATTTCATAAAAACATAAGTTTTGTAAAATCACCTGTGTATTCTAAATTATGCGAGTGTATTTGTATTGTTTTAGTTGTTGGAGTGTCGATTTCCTATTACGGTTGCTGTCATATTGAGTTACTTGTAGAAGTTGCTGCCATTTTTGGGACAGCTATCGTGCTATCCTCCTCATTCATGGGAGATTCATGTAAAAATATATTGTTTTTGTCTTTTTTAAAGACGCATTAGTATTAACACTATAAATTGGCAATTATTTTTCATTAGGTACTAAGGAAAACTGATTCGGTTTATTTTAAATTAATAATCAACATTTTTTTTAAACCTGAAGTGAGAATTCCCCTTCTTCCTAATGATCATTTTGTTATAAGTCCAGAATTTTTTGATTAAGATTTCTTACGGTGCCACCAAAGCAGCACGATTTCATCGTCCATGGAAGCTTAATGAAGCATTATAGCAGCTACTTGTGATGGTATTTTAGTAAAATTGACGCTTTGGCACGCTAGCGATCGCATGGCAAACAAATAGTGCAGCGGTAGAAAATCTACACCTTAAAAGAGCTTATGCATACCTGTCTTTGTACGCTTCTTGAACCTCCTTGTGTGCAAGACAGTCAATTTCACCGTAAATGAGTAGGTGCCATTGGATTTTACTGAAAAACGTTTATCAAGCTAGTTTTTTATGTCCACTAAAAATATCTAATACGCCTATATTTTCAGTGTAAAGTGTAAAGTACCTTGGCTATCTCACATAGGCCTACTTACTCCAAAGTGACTACTGGAAACTGTCATGCCTATATTGGGCAATAACAACTTAAAGGCAGCACATTACATACTGTGAGTTCACAAAGTTTCTCCAGCGTTAAAATTTGACTCGTACCCGAACTTGGTCAAGTCATGCTTACACCTGTTACTTACATTGTGCCAATGTTAAGCTTGTCCATTTTCGGTCGTAGCCGGTGTAACCATCGATATACCGTACTAAAATATAGTGCAATTTCAGGGGTAGGCTATGTCTAGATTAGTACCGCCTTGCGGCTTAACGTTGTTGGTTTTTGTTATTGCGAATGAAAGACACAGTATGCACGATCTTCCCGTTATTTAATTAGACAGATAGTACAAATTAAAATGCTTTGCCTTTGAATCTTTCAACCATAACATAAGTGCACCTCTGGCAGTTAGGTTGTTCGTTTGTTGTACCTTCTATGGGACACGGTATGCTGATGAAGCACTAGAATCCGGGGCCACGGCCTATCAGCCCGGCTTCTACGGCTTCATGAACTGACTCCGGCCGTGAACGCCTTTGTAATTATATTGATATGGTATGTATTGTTGAGTAATGAGTACGCTTAAGTTGTTTCCAATCGCAGTATATTTAAGTGCTATTCCGCAGTTACGTTTTTGTATTTGTAAGTGCTTCGAAACACATCATACTTATTAGCCATGATAAATTCCTTCTAAATGGTCTTTATTGGCATTATAATTATCTTGGCATAACTTTTTTACTTAATTTTTTGCAAAATACGACGAGCTGATACCTTTAATTATTGTAGCTTTTGATATCTATACTTATTTCGTTTTGTGTTGTCGATTATTGTCTTGCATTATTTTATGAGAAATGAAATAAATTTTGTAAAAATAAATAAACTATTCAATAGATTGCGTTACGATAATAGTGAATGCATTTTGTGTTTGGATGGTACAGAAAATTAGCAATAAAATATGAAAGCACCAACAGCAACTGCGGTATTAGAAAATTCGATCAGATCTTGTCCTAAAAATGGGCCTTCATTAGCAACTAAGATACAATCTTACAAGTCTACGTAATGCCACTGAAGATGTTGACCGCAGATACGAAACATTTGGAGGAACAGTGGACTTTCAGATCAGCCCGGATTTGGTAATTGTATCGAGAAACATTGATGGCAGATCAAGCTTGGTTGGAAGCGTTCCATACACAGAAATATATTAACTGGAGCACCTGTTAACCATAAGCCAACTATCAGAGATAAGTACCAACGTAAAAAATATAATAATTATAAAGTCTTACACATTGCATCATGCAATAGCAGAACGGATACCTGGACCCGGTCGAAACTTGTATTTTTCCAGTGAAATTGCGTACTTATCTTGTGCAGGCTACACTAGCCGCCATATTGATAACGCTCTACAACCACGGGATGGTTCCATCCAATCAGGGCCGGTGGAATGTGAGTATTTACAACTTTTCACGATCCTGCTTGCTCATCATCGGCATGTGTCGCCCGGGTGCCTTTTCCATTCTGTTAAAAAGAAAGAATGAAGTTGGAAATCCAACTAGGCAAAACCGTTCTCACGAATAGCTATTTATAGGTATATATGTTTTCAGCTAATTTGCTGGTGGCTAATAAGCTTATAGTCTATCCTGTAAACTAATTTTACACAATGAGTTTTTATTTATTGACTAGGCCCTATATGAAAAATTAAAATAAAACAAATGCTGCGAATAGAGCCTGCTTTCAGCAACCCTGTCAGCCTGGCCGGGGGAGCGAGTCTGTTTGTTAACTTGAGGTATCATAAGGGCAGACTCTTCCACCTCGGGGAAGGGGAGTTGACTAACAGGGTGGACCTCCTGATTATAGTTGACTCCGAACCACTTGGGGAACATGGTAAAGTCACACGATTAAATCGGAGGTGACCAGGACTCGACTTATACTCCCTAAGCGCGTTATCATGTTCCCCTGCCAACGCTGTGCACACTACCAATTTGCCGCAGTTTGAAACATGCTCTGCTCTAATGGATTCAACATGGTAAGGCCGTTGGCGAGGTGAAATGGAGCACAGAATACTAGCTGTAGCCTGTAGGTCTGTGAGTGACCCAATGTTGGTCTGCGGCACCGATTCACTCCCACTATCGTCTTTAATAACTCCAACTAATTGGGGTCAAGAGTTGAAGGGATTTGACACCGCAATGCCTAATTTGTCATAGCCTATTTATAATTAAGGTTCCACTCCCACAGCCTCTGTTACAAGGAATGTTCGATATGGGAGTTAGGACTGTAGGAAATGATGTAAAGGGTAGAGTCAGGGTTTATATGGGCCGGTCTTCCAAACATTTGGCCAACATCTGCTACTGAGCTTCCCAGATACAATCTTCAAATCAAATCATTATTATTATACCTAGCCCACGGTACTGGTATTATAAATCATATTTTACAATAATAGTCAATGCGTCACAAGCCTGGCTCTGTAGTATAAGTACCCCAGCAATTCGGCCGCGAAAGCTTTTGCATCTAACCTACTCATTGAAGTAGCATAACAATGTTATGCAGTACAAAAAGCGTCATTTCAATTCAATATATGATGACAATATTAGCCATTAGGTACATTTTTTGCAAGGTTATAGCGATCCTAATAGCTAGCCAGGTTCAATTACGTACCATACTTCTTTTAATCACAGGGGGGCATTAACCTTAGCTTAAATTAATTGTTTTAAAAAATGAACAAAACCTAAAGCATACACATTGCATAATTACATTTTTGCAGGAGAAGTTGCTTAAATTAAATCTTAATTTATTTTTGCGACAACTGTCTCTAGACTCTAGTAACTGGCTCTATTAGTTACGTAAATTTTACATAGTTAGAGTAACACTGAAGTACAGCTTGATGACCAAAGGGCACAAAATCAAAACTCAAAGCCCAAGGGTCAGGCGCGGATCTACGGGGGGGGGGGGGGGCTATGGGGGCTATGGCCCCCCATTAGGGTCCTCAAAATGCGTAAAACCCCACTATTTCAGTCCTATTTTTCACAAATTTGACCCCCGGGCCCCCTTGTGCTTGTATTAATTAATTATAATAGAACCCTTATTGCTCTGAAAATACGTAAAATCCCAATATTTCAGCCCTATTTTTCAAAATTTAATCTTAGCCCCCTCCTTGGTCTAAAAAATTAAAAATAGGAAAGCAATAAGTGTGCACTTCAGCACGTGCATTGACACGTGGCCTAGTTAGACCACTGTTGCACATACACCATATAGAACGTTGTAGCACTCAATTGCCACAACTCATGCGCATACGACCAAATCCCCACTTTCAGGTTTGTTGTCATCAAAAATTGTTTATTGTTGAATGTTGACGTTGTAGCGCTTGTGTTCGTTGTGTAGTGTTCAACTAATACAAATTTTAGTATTAACTTCGCGTGTAGCAGCTACATTTATTGAAAGTTAAGTGTTTATGTGTGTGTAAATTTGTTGTACCGGAATTAAACAATGGATGGAAGCAACCAGCGAAGGTAGGATACCAAATTCTATCTGTTAGGTAGGGCTTCCTACGCAATACTAGGCTGGGCAGAGACTACTTCCGTAATGTGCTCATACTTATAAAAGAATTTAGAAAGCCCTCTAAAAGTTTGATTCTATGACACATTGCATATATTTTGCATACTATATCTACACGAAGTTTAACCGAAAAACCTCCGCAGTAGAGGCCTCTAGCGGCTAGCCTACTTGTTTTATGTTGATTCCTTGCTTATGTTTTCCAAATGACCCATTTGTAATATCTAATATCTATCGTAATTTAGAGCTGTTTTTGTAAAGAACAATAAATCTAACTGCTATCTGCGATAGTCAGATTATTATTAAAGACTTGGCTTGTCATTGATTTTAGAAGTAGATAAGGCGGGTAGACTTATAAATGTGAATTAATACAATTTTGAAGACCATGTATTTCTGGATGTTATGACTTTTACAATACAAGATAGAAAACAATCTTCTCCCGGCATATTTGAAGAAAAATAAAAAAAAATTAAAGGATCGACAAGTTGGACGCCTTCAGGAGGGCTTTAGTTACAATTATGCGGAATAGTTAATTGCACGGTTTTTGTGGTACCACTAAATCAACTTTACTGTGCTCGATGGATTATTGGCAACCATTTACATTACATGCTACTATCAACAACAACAACAATCTATCCTAAATGAAAAGTGTACATAAGTTAGGTATATATAATTTCTGTGTGAATTACCAAGAGTTAGCGACGTAATAAGCAATGAACGTTAACTGGGCACAGTGGCGTAGCGTGCCTTGGCGGGGCCCCGTATCCAAATTTGTTTGGGGCCCTTATGAGGCGTAAAGATTTCTCAAAAAAGAAAAATATTTGCCTAAGATGAAAAGAAATATTTATTCATCAATTTTCTGTCAGTTTTTCCAAAAAAATTCTCCTTGCCTTGCCCTGCAAACTGATTTATTAAATGAGAACTGATTATGACTTTAGTTGTTCTAAAGTTTCTGCCTATATGGACAATAGTGACAGTCTATCCTACCTTGGTGGGTCATGGACAAACATTGATTGATTGATCTGACAGGCGTCACAAAAATTTGTTATTAGTTAAGTAAAGTTATTAAATTTTGCTTACGCACGTCGGGAGCCCGGGCCAAGGGGGCCCGGTATAATTGATACGGTGTTAGCTACGCCCCTGGTTGGGCATAAGCGCCTATGGACCACAAAATTACAGAAGTCGCACTTGAAATAGGATGGCACTCTACGAGGACAATTTTATACCGAGCCTATAAGCGAGGCAAAAGAACTTACTAGTAGTTTAGAGGCTAACACCTACCACAGCTTGCACTCAAAGAAACCAGATAAGTCAGACACAATGAGTCAAAAACGGAATTATTATTATTATTCCATCACCTAGTCAATAACTTAAGTCAATTAAGGTTTTTCTTGGCTACGGCTTGGGGTCGGCTCTCTCGAGACATCCCGGCCCTTTTTAGTCTTCTTCTGCCGCCGAAGACATCTTTTCCAGGATATCGACGTTTGCTCTCCTTCTCTATACGGTATATAGGTACACATTTTCGTTGACCAGTCAATCAATGTTGAAACAACCATAATTAAAACTGGTAATTTTTATAATGTCTCCCTCTGGAATAAGCCTGCCGATTTCTACAGCTTCGACTTCTAAGCGAATATTGTGTGCAGAGAGCATGTGCTGGCTCTGTGCACCACATCGTGTAGGTAGACGATCATTTCTGACTTTGACTTTGCAGGCCATCGATCTGTCCGGCCAATTGGTCGAAGGTACCTGGGAATAGTTTGCTGTATTACTGTGTGATGTCACAGCTGGCCATGGGAGCCCATATGAAACTATTTATTGGGGGATTTGAAGCTGTCTTGCATGTAGGAACATAATCTAAACTTTTACTCTGGCTGTTCCATTGATCTAGAAAATTTTGCTTTGTCGATTCAGCTGGAGTGCTGTTGACTTGAGTTAATGGCTTGATTTCACAACTCAAGTACTTTAGGACAGGTTAAAACGTGGTAGCAGGCTTATTTGGCAGTTGGTCAGAGTTACCTAAGAACGTTAGGAACTCTTTAACAGCACAGTTCTGTATTACTGTACGTTGTCACAGCTGGAGTGTCGTTGCCTTGAGTTTGTGTTCCGCGACATGGCTCGGCATTGGTCAAGCTATTTCCTTGTACCAAGGTGGTAGCATGTCCAATTGGGTTTATTTCGATCTTTACCAGATAAATTTAAATAGCTTTTCACGAAACTTAGCGTTTTTATCAATGGCAAGCCAACAAACCTAGCTGCGCCATCCCGTTTCCCAAACAGCTATGCATAAACTATGTCGATTAAAAAATTTAAGTGGTTTGTGCTAATGTAAGCCAAGTTTTCACTTTGGCCAAATAAAATAAAACGCAAGAACTGTTTCATCAATCTTAATTCTATCTCATTTTATTTTTCCATTTTATTCTCTACGTAATCGAGCTCTTAACTTATTTCCCAATGAAGTTGCTATAAAGTGAAGACGCATTTCTGGACTAACGAAATTTGCCGTGCTGTTCGGTTCGTTTTTGGTGGGTTTCAATATATTGAGTATAAAGTTTAATATTTCTTTGGTGATATTTTAATGTTGTCAATTTGACTGGTTGACGACCTGCCTTAACGGCTTACGCCATTGTTATAGACACGCCATCAAATGAAAACTGTATTTATCACGCGATTGCTGGTTGCTTCACTGAGTTAGTTCCAGCTTTCTTATAAGTAGAGAAATTGTCCAGCACGAGTAAACTATTTCTCGTCATTTATATATAAAAAAAGAGTAACTTAGCCTACTATTGCATAGAAATTAAGTGAGAACCATGAAGTAAGCTTACATTGACTCTTATTACACACTCCAATATTTATTCGAACTAAGAAATATTTTGAATGTTTATGTTGAAGTATGCTATTTGAATCTGAATTTAGGTATTACATCCCAGGGTGTAAGTTATGATAATTTTCAATAGCTAGGTTTTCTCTGTATATTTTAAAAGCGATGTGGGACTCCCTACAAGTTTTAAAATATTCCCCACCAGATATTGATCGTATTTATCACTGAGACTCATGCCCGTAACTAAGGGGGCCGGCTGGGGGCCTGCAGCCCCTCCAAAATGATTTGACTTGACACTAGATATAATTGAACTTTCCAGACGTGAGACATTTCACTACATACTATAGAATCGCAGTCCTCCCCGAAATAAAATCCTGGTTACGGGCCTGCTGAGAATAGTGGCATAGAATAAACGCTCCTCTTAATTTTGATTTGTACTGTAGTATATCCCGTCATTACTAACATTGCTTACCGGGAAATGGACGGAAAACACTGAAAATGAGCAAGTTATCAAAACGTAGAGGAACATTTATTCTATCCCAATGCTTATTAATGATACTTCTAGTTCTACTATCAATATTTCATAGGAAATTTTATTTTAAGGATAATACAGGAGTAGCGTGTCACGTGGTACATTCCTTAATGCAGTATTTAGGTTGTACACTCATGTTGCTTACAATGCTGTACCTACTATAAATGGCTCGATAGGGAACCCTTATTGTAAATTACTTATTTTTTAACTTTAATGTAGGTAGGGGTGGATGTGGTTTTGATGGTTACCTTTAGAAATGGCAGAAGCCGTAGCAGTTGCCATCCTAAACTTGAAATTTGATATTGCGTTAGGGGAGGAGACACCGCAAAGTACCGTCTTAACCTCTGAATTATGGGAACCCGGTTTTGTGGTTTGGTTGATATCATGTAGGGCAGGGCAGTGGGGCAGGTGGTCTGTGCGCAGGGGGCACATTGGGCTGTCGACCACCCCGATTTTGTGCGGATGCTGTTGCCCTGTGGCCGTCCTGAAGGTGGCCACCGCCACTTCCCGGGGCAGGTTGTTGTAAATAACGGTTCCCATCTTTTGCCAACCGCTGCTGCCTTCCAGGGGTCCGAGACTGCTTTTTAGATGCGGGATGAAATAGAGTTGCTGATATATTGCTGTAGGTGGTGGGTTCATTGAGCACCCTTCTTTAGCTAAGTGCCTTCGCTATGCTAAGTATGGTATACCCGGACGACTGCGCAGCAAAATACTAAATAGGACTTAGTTGAGGTACCTGAGCTAAGAAAGTAAACTGAAAAGGCTCGAATTCCCCCTTAGATCCTAGCTCTTGATTAAGGAAAAATGCCTTGATGAATAGTAAGTAGTTGAAATACTCAGCAGGGGCACAATAGGTCGCAAGACTCAAGTGCCTCAAAGATAAACGAGTAGTTTACCCTCAAATCGACCAAGACAGACATTTCATGAAACCCACCTTCTTTGGTTCCTGGGACCTCAAAACCACTGAAATCCCCAAGTCAAGAATTTCGGCCATCACAAAGCTTTCCTTATACTACGTGTATATGGAAAAGCTAAAGGGTGTTGTGTGACTAGGTGACTGGTACTTGCATAATGATGATGAAGATCCGCCTCTGTATGTAGAGGATGACTCACATACTCCTTGCCATGTCCGGTTGCCTGTGTAATACGCCTTAAGTACCTGTTTTATGGCTCAATATATTGTATATTGTTCAATATTTGATAGCAAACTCCGATTGCCATTTTTTCTGCAAGAATTAATTAAAAACCTTGTCGTTCCCTCGTCTATTAACACAGCCCCTCCGTTCTGTTGGGCTTCCATTAAAACCCTGGCTTGATGTGCGTTCATACTTTCTTCACCACATTTCTTTATGCTCTGCACTCTCATCTATACGAAGTTGACTCACTATGTAATTCGTTCAACTTATTGTTCGTTACCAATCAATACACCGTCCCTTCCTTGTTTTACTTACACTTTCTAATACGGTTATCGAGTAGGAAAAATCCGAAGTTGTAGATCTTAAGTGAGAAGATGTTAACTTGGGGATATGAAATGTCCCCAGAAATATGTGTGCTTGTTCAATTATTCCTAAATTTTGATGGAATTAGGTACAACATTTGAGTGTGTGTCATTATGCACAGTTTTACTATGCTGTATGTTGTCGGATGATTGTGTTGCAGAGAAAGCTGTTTGATTGGTCAATGAGAATTGTGTGGGATTGGATGTGAGGTCGTTTGGTGCCTGAACCTTAGCCTTTGCTGTGTACTTTACTCACGCCCAATATTTGCATCCCCTTTCTTGTTGTCCAGCAGGGAAAGCTGCATAATACGGTTACATGGACATTGTTAGTGACCGTGTGGGACGATTTTCCAGTTGAGTGGCTGACGATTACATGACAGCATGAAATTCACCTTCACCTCGTCATACAAGACAATTACTGTCATTTATGCTGCATTTACTGGTATTTTGAGTTAATGAATTAATGATGGTGCTTGTCTTAATGATGTTACGATTATTACAGGGGAAACCCAACAACGGCGTCGTATCGTTTAATGTCATATAATACTGGCTGAGCACAGACAACCCTAAATCATATCAGTTATTGGCCGACTATTTTTTGTATCGAAGATATTATATTTGTAATGTCTATATATTGAAGTATACGATTTGAATCTTACTTACTTCTTACTTCAGCCAACGCCCGTACGTGGCCTTTCGGCCATCCGACGCCGTGCCGCCCAGTATAAAAAAGCTCGTCCCTCCAAAGTTGCCTCGCAGATGACGTCCTTAACCTAACGATTTGAATCTGAACTTAATAATACACTTTCAAATTTTTCTGGGACCCATATTTATTGGATCTATTGTAATATTGGAACAATATTCGAGTGTGTAATATGGGGGATGAAAAAAAATGTTTCCCCTTACTTGGAGCGCATTGCTATAATATTCGCATGCATTTATTCAGGCAGAAGCAAACTTTTTCATCCTCTACAATTTACTACTTTTAGTTCGTTTAGTTTTAGTTCCTTTCGTTGCTTGCATGCCACCGGCTGCAGCAGCAACTTCGCTTGGCTGGGTTAATTCTATAATACAAAATAAGTAAAAGAAGAAGGGCTTCTGGTGTAAGTGGTACCACTATGCCCCAGCAATGCAGATTGTGGGTTCGCGTCCCACCAAGTTCAGTTTTTCTAAATACTCCAACTTCGGCTATAACGAGGAGGTTGCCTCTTCAACTTAAATCAATTCAAAATAGATAATTATCATAGATGTTGCGTTCCATCCAATCACCAATCAGGATCGACTTGAATATTCATACATTGCACTATTGGTGATTTTTGGTTGAAAGCATCCAACCAAGTTTTATTATTTCTGGGAACGGTCGAAAGAAAATTGAGTTTAAATCGAGTTAGAGTTAATAGCCCTAATAAAATACCTGGCTACGACCCCAGTAAATAGCACAAGTCCTAGCAGACTGACCTTGCAGCTATAGAAAAAAAACCTTGGTTAAAAAAGCAATAAGGAAAGCTGTGGTCGAGTCTCGGAAATGGCAAACGGGTTGGGGGAAGTCATACAGTTAAAAACAGAGGTCAACGTTCCAGCAGAGGCGGCACGCAAATCCATATAAGTTATACCCCGTCCCCAACTGTAATGATTATGTTATGTTTCGTGGTTACAAGGTCGAGGGCTCGGAGACCTGGAGCTATAGCCTTCTGTCGGAAAATCCATAAGTTACCTACTTGCCGAAGGAGATAATTCAAATTGACAGTCCTCACTGAAGTCTCAGATCTACCGACTTTTCAACCCGGTCGACTACGATGTATTCGATTGACATGGTAGTAACACCCATGCGGGAATGTTCGCCTAAAAAGGACGGCGGAAATTGTCGAGAAGGGCTCCAAGCCCACCGAGCGGAAGACCACATGGTAGGACAGAGCAATCTGTTTGATAACGTCGTCCAGCAACAAGCCCTGGCGGCGATTGTCTATAGTGTACCAGCCACCAGGACCCTTAAGTCAAGTATTTAAATACCTTCACACGCTTACCTTTAACTACTTCTCACTGCTGTCATGTCTGTGTAGCCAGTGCTGGGGGGGTATTTCACCAACAAATGATTGCATTATCTGGCACTGAACAATAAATATATATAATAATGAAACGAAAGCAAATGAGAGTCATTAGCGGAGTTTGTTTCATTACAACGCATTGTCTTATGCCCGAACAACAATTTTCATTGTTCATGCCTGGGAGAAAAGGCTCCCATGAAACGAGCAACGGGGTCTCTCTGGCTAGGGCGGAGGGCCTAGGGCAAAAATGTACTGTATATGCACACAGCTGACACCGCTCAGATCACTGTTCTGCTGTCTCTATCTTCTGCAAAGTTTGGATTTTAGGAAGATCCTGTTGAAAAGTCGGCTTTCTGAAGGCCATCAAGTTGAAGTGTGTGCACTAGGCAGGTACTCTCTCTGAGATGATGGTGGCACCGTAATAGCCGGTAATTTTCTAATAGTGGTCAACGTCTTATTGCACGGTCAGCCGGTGAAACGCGGCTCGCTCTCACGGCGGCAAACCATTTGTTTGTCATTTTGCTTGCCCTGTATTTGTCGTTTTTGCTTTGATATTTAGGGGATGACTCGCAAAGCGTGCCCCTGCATGTTGATGAGCTTCACCTGCGAATGTCTTACTTTAGTTTTGCACGTTTCGGACAAGCTTGGGTTGTTTGTGCATTATTTTTTTTGAAGGTTGAGGGTAGTTTACAAGGTGGTAAACATGGTGTGGGTGGCCTCCCTACAGTAACCTTTGAATTCATTTTCGAAGAATTATTAATCGCAGACAATGGGAAGGGTAGTAACATTACATACATGCTGTGGTCATGTGGGCTTGCTGGGCGAAGTCAAAGAAAAATTCAAAATAGAAATTGTAGTGAAAAATATTGAATAAATATGCAATCCAAGGGTTCCATTGTATCTTAGATGGGATACATTGGCCGTACGGTACATACTATACAACTTTGGAAAGTTCAAGACGTTGTCAATGCATTTTTTAACATATGATTACACAAGTAAAATCATCACATACACCGTGCACATACTAGAAACACCGGTACATTACATTTTCTGGCCATGCTTCAGAGGGCATGTAAAGCAGGCGGTCCCGGGTCTTCCTAGTTGAGTGTAAGAGAGGGCTTTATAGCCCTACCTCCGCTAGGTTGGCTTAGTAATAGAACAAAAGAAGTCAATATTTATTTTATTTGAATTTCCTCTTAAGAGTAGTCTTTATTGAGGTAGATATCTTTGACAGCTGTTTTGATAGCTGGTCTGTTGATGTTTAGTTAGTTTTTCTTGCGATCTTCCCTGTCTTTCCTCAATTTACTTCGGGTATGAGTATCCCCCGCCTATAAATGCTTACGTGTTCTGTTACCTGTTCTGTTGGTAACCTTGTCGATTTATTTATATATTTGTCATATTATCTCATACTCGGTAACGACATTACGATATCTCAAATGCGGGTTATTTTTGCTTTAGCTTGAACGGGGAACACGCCCTCGCAAGTCTCGTTGTTCGCCTGGGAGACCCTATATAGAACTTTGCTACTTACTGTAGTTTTCCAGTAAAAACCGTCTATTTTGTTGACAATGACTGTAATTGGCCTTTATTACGTATTCCGAGAAAGTAAAAAGCACGCTAACGAGCAGCCACAAACCTTAGATCGGGCATTAGGGCAGTCCAAGTAAATGGAGGTCAGTTAAAGCGTGATGCGAACCGCCATCAGCCTTGGCGTATTGATCGAGAGTGAAATCGGTAACAAAGGAATGGGCATGGGCATTTCAGGTCGAGCAACACAGACAAAAACCTCAAAAAAGCTTTCTACAGTATCATTTCAGAGAACACTGAACCTGTAGCCCAATGCTACCATTCATAATTGACATGTGCAAATATTACAAACCTCAAATTAGATTGTTTTGTATACTATACTAGGCGTGGGTTAGTTTATGTATAAAAAATAATGAACCTGAGGGCCGTTGTAAATTAAGCAGTTTCTGGGTATTTCCTTTTTTTAGGGAGATTCATCTACCCATTGAGATGGCGACCAATGTTCGACTTTTGGAAAATTTCTTCACAACTTTTCATTTAATGACCCCCTGAGCCTAAAACGTTCAAAATGTTATATACTGTATATATATATATATATATATATATATATATATATATATATATGTATATCGATTTTAGGAAACACTGTAACTTCCGTAAATGTTATCAGATTTTTATGAAACTTGGCACAAAAATTGATCATACAAATGTCTTGGTCGAGTTCGTTAACCAGCTAGATCCACTATTTAGTTACAAGATGGCGGCCGATTGAAAACTTGTATAATTCATATCTCAGTTAATATTGGTCGCAGAGGATTAAATTAAAATCTGACTGAAAGTACGTATTATTATCTACGATAATGGTAATCGGCACTTTTTCCGACAAATCAACCATTTTAAGATGGCATCCAGTCAAAGTGAAAATAATTTGATAAATAAAAGTTCATAGTCGGCATTGTGGTTCGAAATTTGGAACACAAGAGTGTTTTGAGTGTTGATGTTGTGGCCGGGAAAATAATGAAGTATTTTTTATTTGTTATTTACATACATAGCGTAGGTAGCGTAGAGGAAAAGCAGGGTCTGCGGAATCTCCCTACTCTTGATCGGCCAGAGCCGTAAGGGATTTTTTTAAATTGCTTTACCTCTCAAGTCAAGGGGCATTTCTGTCTCTACCACAAAAAGAAACACAGACATATTTATTAGGAAGGTTGTCATTATTTTTGTTATGGGGTATAATATAGTTTTGCGTAAGATTTCCCCTGGTCGATATCGTTTAACGTGGTAATCAGGATCTGATTTAAGAAACTTTCCTGTTCAAGAGTTTATTTGTACATTTATAGAAACAAAAATACAAAATTAAGTAAATATACCTAGGTACAAAATTGCATTGTTTTCAATGTTTATTTAATTTCGTTTCTATGTTGCCTGACTTTCCCCACTTTAGCACAGGTATGTGAATATACCTGCTAACCATTGCAATTGCACGTACAAGTACAGTAGTTGTCTACACTCTACAGCATAGGCAATGTGGAATAGTATAGAATTAATTATGGATGACTCAACCAAACAACCAACTACTGAAAATGTATAGTTTCTTGAAAATTGGTACATGATTTTTAAGGATAGGAACCGGCAGGAATTACGGCGTGGCTGGTTATGCGCCAATTACCAATTGAATATGTATGAGTAGGCCTACTGCACTGTACCTTAGGGCTTAGCTATCTATCATTTCAGCAACCTTTACTTTGGCCTTCGGGAGTCGATGACTTAAGTGCTCAACTCTAAAATGCTGAGTGTAACCAATAATTTGGCATACGACACTTAAAATCACCTAACGGTACCTATACAATCATATAATTTACTATAATACTTTTTATACTCATTTCCTGGATTTCTTTGGAGACAAGTTTTACCCGAACAAAAGATAATTGTACATACTGTATATGCTATGCAGTATGCTGTACATTATAATGGTGCAATTTTTCTGTCTGATTCCATTCTCTCCCCCTGTCTCCAATACCCATTTTGAGCTTGAGTTATTGCAGTTTACCAGAATAGTGCATATATTAACTTCGTTATCCAGTGCGCTCATGATAATCCGGTCCAAGTGCACATCTCAAGTTGCAAATATTCCGACAGAGCTGAATTTCAGTAGAGTCCTCAAGAAAAAGTCACCCCACTTGGAAGCTTAATATAAAGTATGATGCCATAACCAATTAGGGCTACTTCGGAAAAATTGCAATTTTGGCAGAATTTTAAGCAAATGACCAGTTATTTATGGGTAATTAATAGTTTCTTAACCCAATGGCAAGTTCTAAAGTGAAAATGTATTGTGCAAGAATGTTGATTTTCATGTTTTTAAAGGTTTTGTCACCAAATATCTGAAAAATTCATTTTTTGGTGCCAAAAATTAAGGTAGAGTTTCATTTTTTACTTCTTTTTGTAGATAATGAATGTACCAACCACTTTTGTTTGAAACCTTATTTGATGTTGACGTTATCGGGTTATCCTCAATTTGACGACAGTTTATCCTGAGAGATTCTGATAGACATCTCGCGGTTAGAAGGGGTTGGAGGCCATTTTCAAAGGATTTTATGAGACTTTTGCTATCAAATTCAATTTTAATAATAATTTAAATAAATAATTAAATAACTTTTTTAGCTGTCATGGGATCATTGGGGACTTTTGGTATATTATTTGTAATGGTGTATCCAAGGTCTCTACCAGAATTTAGCTCTGTCGCAATTTAAACAGGTAAAACCAACAAACCTCGGCTCATAAGCGTTGCAAAAGGCCATCTTTTATTAATTAGAGATTACGGTGGGTTTTATCTCACTAAGTTGAACCACTTAGCTGGTTAATGCTAGTCACGTGTTAAAATTTAATGATTAAATTATCATTTACAATGGAGTTATTTCTGTAATACGGTTTATTATAGAAATTGTATATTCTGGCGTAGTTATGACGAGACTATAGTCTTAATTTCATAACTCAAACCATCCGGGGATCTCTGTTTCTAACCCATAGTTAACATAGGAAACTCTCTCTCTGACACTTACTTGCATAAGCCTCATTTTCGTCTCAAAGTAACCATGCCTCATGCCAGCGGTGGCGCTAAAAATTTTAAGGCGGGGGCATGACTTCCATCTGGGGGGCTAATGAAAAAACAAAATATTTTTCATTGGGAGTCGGTATACCGTTCAATAATTCTGCAATTTAGCAACATGTAAAATATCTCAAAAGTAGGGGGGGGGGGGGTGGCCCAGTCCCCTCGGGCACCCCCGTAGCGCCGCCACTGGCCTCATGATATTGATATTGATGGTAGAGACGAGATACTTATCCATTAATCTGTTGACAGCTGCATCTCTTTGCACACAAAGAATTAGTACAATTAAACCCACACATATAACGGACAGCTGAACATAAATAAACATTGCGACATTTTAGATTTTTTAAAATAAGCACGTATATTTTGAAGTTATAGTAGGTACCACATATGTGTAGTTTTATGCACGCAAGCAGGACCTTATAATCTGCACAAAACCGCGTAATAATTATAGATGGGATTGCCATGGCTTGATGTTGAAATCATTGACTTGCAGCATCATATGACGAGACCAGTGTCAGTGTCAGCAATCTGGTACTGCTATGATGATGGAGCCTAGTGACCGTATACATATTAACTTGGATTGTAATGCCAAGAACCTATCAGAAATCGGTAATAACACACGAGTGTGTTTGCGGTTGTTGAGTTGCTGCGATACGTGCGCGATAAACCCAAAATGTTGTTATTGTTGTGTGTGTATTTTTTGGTTAACGCTTGCTGTAAGAGCATGGTCGTGGCGTTGCGCACCGTTGCGCGACTTGATTGCTCTCACTTTTCTCAATGGTTGTTGCAGCTTCAGCTGTATACAATAGGTCGTGTGCCTGCGTACCTTGTTCTGGAGGCTGAAACCGCTCATGGTGGTTCCCATTAGATTAGACAGTTAGGGCAGTGCTATTGTTTCGTGTATTAATAACATTTCACATTTCCTTTGAAATAATCTCTGGTTCGCTTCTTTATTATTATAAATGGGACGTATGGAATGGTTTCAAGGAACCTTTGTTTGTACTTGCTCATTTATTTAGTTCTTGTCTGTGTGTCTATAGACTGACGATGGTCTAGTAGCGAAACCGATAGCTTAAATATATTTTTTAGCACTGTTATTTGGTTTAATTTATAGGATGAAGTATTACAATGTGAATATATATACATTTATTTACCATGGGCGTATTGTTAGCTTCTTGTTTGCAGTGGAAAAAATCAGGGTTCACAAAATATTATACTTTCTCTTCAATCTTTCAGGGTTATTTTTACGAAGAGGCATAGGCATGGAGAGGAGATTCCCCTTAATTTCCCCTTCTTAAACACGAGTACCTTTCAAGTAGGAATTCCCAAATATTTTGCAAGCAACATTCACAGCCGCAGAAATATGAAAATGATCTTATAAAAAATTGATAAAAACTGAAATTAAAAAAGAAAAGAAAAAATAACTAATTTACGACTAATCTGTTTACTGCACCTTATCGTATTTTTCATGTGTAATAATATTTCCGGTTCAAAAATGCATGGACTACTTACTACGAAAGCTTGTATTTTTTTGAATTTGGCCTAAGACCTTTTTTATCTTCGGCTGTTTAATTATTTTTATTAATTATATAATTAATATTTACTTGTTTACCAAATCTTTGGCAATCTCTGACTCAAGGTTGTTTTCAAATGGGCTATAGCCATATCGTGCCTTACTATAAAAGCATATTTATGGGGAATGTTGTATGTATTGTAGTATACCAGTTATTCCAGTGAATACAGTTTATGGAGTGGTGACGTAACCGGCCGTTTTTGCGCCTCTCCTATTTTCATGGTCATTGCCAATGCTTGCCCGCGGCACTATAGGCCTACTGTGTGTGTACTGTGCGTCCACATATTTGTGGCATATAAATTAAAAACAAGACTCCCTGAGTGGCTGTTGTTGGGATGAAGCATGCCCAATAGTAATAGACCCAATGGTTTCATCACCAGAGAAGCGAAGCAGGTTTAATATCACATTAATATACAGCTGCACCATCAATTATACAGTTTACAGTGTATTTGGTTTTTGTTAAAAGTAATGTTTCCGAATTTTTAGAAAACAACATGACGCGAGAGCTAATTATTTAAATTCTCATTTCACAGAAATATGTGAACTTGGATTACACACAATATATTTGTTTAAATGAACTATTGTTAATTTACGAAGTAAGTTAATCTAACAGGAAGACGCAGACGACGCATTCCAGAAATAAGAATTTATAGATTTATATATATAGTAGATTAATCACTGTTCACAATACATAATCGATTCTGTATTATCACAGTTTATGTATTTTTAAAGGTGCTCAAAGTGCATTTTTGTTAATGTAAAGGCTCTGGACTGAGAAATTAATCATAGATGTAGCTCATATTTTTTTTTGAAGGATTCCCTTGAATGCTATTGCTAGCTAATTCATGTGTCGGATACCATATGATAATGTTATTTAAATGAAAATTTTTCTCTCAATTAAGTTTAAGTATACTACGTAACTATTGTATTGCGTTTTACTAGTGATAGTAGTCTAAGTCTGTGGTTTTATACAGTAACAACAGTTTGACTATCGCTTGTCAATCTGTATACGTACAGTAGTTGTGAATTATTTCTGTATGGAAGCCACAGTTACTGTAATTAATTTTTCAAAACACGATTTCCTGGAATAAGGTCCACAACTGCGGGGGAGGGGGGGGGGGGGACTCGCCGTCACTGTTTGTCTTGAGTATTGTATTGTACGTTGCTATGGCAACCTCACAGATATGAACAGTAACTCGTAAGTTGAAACGTGTCATACCAAAAACGAAATTATCAGATTCAAATCGTATACGTTATAAAAATAAATAAACTCTGGCTCTGATTACACACTCTAATATTTATTCGATCGAAGAAATATTTGGATTGTGTATTGAATAAAGGATTTGAATCTGAAGTTAATATTATATATTTAGATCATTGAAATGTTACAATTTAGGGACCGAGTATTGCATTTCTTAGACGCAGCAATTTTATTATTGGGACATGTGAGGGGGGTCAATGGAAGCTTAACCTCAAGTATGTGGGGCGCCACGCTTGTCCCCCGGCCGCCATCTTAGAAAAAGGTGAAAACACATTTCCCGCGATATCTCTTTGTCTTACAAAAAATATGTAAATATATAATTTGAAGCAAATTGTTTTGCCTACAAATATGTCAATATAACGTTTCACCCTAAATTAAAAATTAAAGAAGTTATAAGAAAAAAAGGAAGAAAAGTTTTATAACAATTTTCTTTCTTGCTCTATAGCATTTTTTTTATACATTTTACAAAAAAATTACCTCAGACCAATCTTGTAGATGATCTTTTGAGGAAAATTTTTCTCTATAACTTTTTTTATTTCATTCATTTAAAACGCTCTTACAGCGCTACAAAGTTGACCGGGCTCGTCAATGTTCATGAGAATCTGGTCGAAATGAAATGTTTAACTTATTTTTTATTTTATTGTACTGTATATATATTCTTACAAAATTTTTGTTAAATTCGTACAACTTCACTTATTCATTCCTAACTCTTTTCCCCGCTACCTATGAGATAGAGTCTGTGGGCGTTTTTTTACGTGGTATCCCCAGTAGGTCTACTCCACGGACGGCTTATAACGTAATCCTCAACATCATAATATTTTTAATCACTTATTAGCTAGATACTCTAATTGACTTTTCTTCGATGGTCCAGGCCGTGGCTCAGAATCTAAATCAACGTCAAATGTGGAAGTTTGAGGAATGGCAGGAGTTACAATTGGAGTCATAGTTGGAACTTATTCTTCAAATTCAAAAGCCCCAATCTTCAGGATTTTGATATCTTCCGAGCCACGACCAGACCTGGTGATATACTCGGAGACTGAAAACGAGCAGCATCTTGTGTTGGAGGCAGCGATGATAAATTAAATGAGTTTTTAGTCACTGTCTTGGCAAATCGTTTGTATCGCAAGCCGTCTAATGAGTCGTATTTATTACCGCCGCATAAAGCTATGAAGATACGTTCGCCAACAAGAGTGAGCAATGATGGTTCGACTTTCTCACTCAGGAATTCTCAGGTACCACCAGCATTCAGGAAGATTGGGGCTGGAAAAAGCATGCAAACATTTGGATGCCAATAAAAGCTCTGGAAGCATGTGTGGCTGCAGAAAAGAAGGCCTGAAATGCTCTACAGTATGCCTCCATTGTTCGGGCGAAACATGCAGCAACATTATGGAAACATCAAAATTGATGGAAGAAAATGAATTTGAAGATGAACTTCCAACTAGGACTCCAATTTTAATTCCTGTCATTCCTCAAACTTTCACATTTGACGTTGATTTAGATTCTAAGCCACAGCCTGGACCATCGAAGAAAAGTCGATTAGAGTAGCTAGCTAATAAGTGATTAAAAATATTTGATGTCGAGGATTACGTTATAAATAAATAATAAATAAGGACTTTTTGTTGTTTCTATTACTAAGCCAACCTAACGGAGTTAGGACTAAAAAGCCCGCTCTTACTCTCAACTAGGAAGACCCGGGACCGCCTGCTTTACATCCCCTCCGAAGCATGGCCAGAAAATGTAGCCAGTATGGTTATAAGCAAGATGTAAAAAAAAAGCGCCTACAGACTCTACCTCATAGGCAGCGGGGAAAAGAGTTAGGAATGAATAAGTAAAGTTGTACGAATTTAACAAAAATTTTGTAAGAATATACAGTCATGGAAAAAATAATACGAACACGGAGCTTTTCCCTATTTTCTCCGGAATTATTAGAGATAATTGCACCAAACTTGGACATGAACACCACTACCTAGCCTAGAGGCACTTCATTACTATTACCATCAGTTATAAGCAATGCTTACTTCTTCAAGAATTGAAGATAGTTGAAAATGGCTGGCAAAAATAATAAGAACGCGGGCAAAATTTTTACAATTTTTAGCTTCATTATGCAAGAACTTCAATACAAACTAACATTTGGTGGTCTGCCCATTGTTTCGCATTACATCATTGCACGGTGTTTCATCGACAGCACCAGGTATTGACATACAATTATGGGTATCATCTCCCGTGTCTTCTTCACTTGAAGCCACAGTAGTTCCTTCTTCGAAATTTTTTCATTGGGTAGACGGCTTCTCAGGTCATTCCACTAGTTTTAAAGGGATTGAAGCCGGGTGACTGCGCTGACCGCGGTAAAACGTCGACTCGGCTGTCCTCAAACCACTACTTCAGTAGTTTGAAGGAGTTCTTGAGGTTATAGCCCTGCTGAAAAACCCATTCTACTGGCATTTTCTCGTCAGCATTAAGTCTTGGAATATTTCTCTGCAACTCTCCTTCTTCAAGATATCTTCTATACGATGTATTGGGCCAACCCCGTAGTAAGGGAAACAGCCCCACTCCAAGATGTTACTGCCACCGAACTTTACGGTCTTTTTTGGGCATACCGGGATTTAAAGCAGCATTGGGCGATCTTCTCAAGTCGGTTTTCTATAAGCACCGCAGAGATAACTTCTGTTTCATTGCCCAACAAGACGTTGCGCCATGTCCCCATGTGAACATTTCTTGGAGATCGACTGGGTAGGAAGGCTTCAAGCAACCCTCCCTTATTACTTCGTTTCCTGATGGGAGCGTTTAGGCTTTTTTTTCAGGTCTCGAGAACTTACAAACGGTGTCGCCTTCGAAATCCTTAAGAGCTATTGGTCAAAGTACGGTGTTGTCTTCTATTTTCTGCCCCTCGTTTCACTCCTGGGCTCTTGTTTCAAAGCTTGAAAAATTATTTCTTCCTATCTTTGCAAGAGGTTACTTATTTCCGCCATTTCTCACTTCTTTCCGAAGAAGTAAGATGGCGCGTCTCTCCTCGACTGAGCAATACTGTGATCACTCCATATCTTCAGAAGTACACTGTATTAACTTATTAACCGCAGAATAGGGAAAAATTTATCATATCATAGAAAAAAAAAAAAACGCGTTCTTATTATTTTTGCGAGCCATTTTCAATTATCATCAATTCTTAAAGAAGTAAGCATTGCTTATAACTGATGGAAACAGTAATGAAGTACCTCTAGGTAGTGGTGTTGATGTAAAAGTTTGGTGCAATTATCCCTAACAGTTGCGGAGAAAATAGGAAAAACCTCCGCGTTCTTATTATTTTTTCCATGACTGTATATACAATAAAATATAAAATAATAAGTTAAACATTTCGTTTAGACCGGATTCTCATGAACATTGACGACTTTAGAGCGCTGTAACAGCGTTTTTAATGAATGAAATAAAAAAGTTATAGAGAAAAATTTTCCTCAAAAGATCATCTACAAGATTGGTCTGAGGTAATTTTTTTGTAAAATGTATAAAAAAATGTTATAGAGCAAAAAAGAAAATTGTTATAAAACTTTTCTTACTTTTTTGCTTATAACTTCTTCAATATTTAATTTAGGGCGAAAAGTTATATAAGCATATTTGTAGGCAAAACAATTTGCCATAAATTAGGTTCTTACAAATTTTTTGTAAGACGCATAGATTCCGAGATATCGCGAAAAAAATGTTTACACCCCTTTTTTTAAGATGGCGGCCGGGGGACAAGCGTGGTGACCCCACAAACTTGAGGTTTAGCTTCTGTTGACCCCCTCACATGTTTCAAAAATAAAATTGTTGCCTCTAAGAAATGCAAAGCTCATGTAACATTTCAATGGACTAATTATATTTTTTTCAGACAAGTCAACTATCTTTGGATTCCAAGCGATACTGCTAAATTCCAATTTCGATCTAACACAATGCACAATACAGTCTTTTAATTGTTTCTTCGCTTCTAAAATATTTACAGCATCTCTTTTGTAATTTTGGTATTACACGATCCAATTTTTCTTCGACCTATTTTATTAGATCAAATATTGGAACAATATTAGTGTTCAATCCAGGAGTATTCAAATATTTCTATAGTATTATACTAGTCTTTCAATCCCCCTATTAATCACTCAAATATTTTTTCAATGTTCGATAAAATATGGGTCTAAGAAAAATTGGAATTTATAATACCTAAATTCTGATTGGAATCGTATACTTGAACATAAACATTCCAAATATTTCTTCAATCGAGTACTGTGTTTATCAGGGTCTATATCGAATAAAATAATATTGCAGTGTGTAATCAGGGCCAGTCTGTGGAAATTTTTCGTATTTAATTTAGAAATTTAGAGCTATTCAAAACTTTCTAAGCCTTTAAAGACTTATTTTAATTTATATTACCTAATACCTAATTATCTAAGTTACATACGTACTGCTTAAGTGCACTGTGCAGTATATTATGTAGGTATGTTGTGTTGCCGTTGGATATTAATGTCAGTGCATGTTGAGTTAAAAGTTGTTGGCTCATGCCTGTCCTCTATGACTTCAGCTCTTTCTTGAGCAATAACCAACTAATGGAACCTACTGTATACCTGAACGTGTGTTAGGTTTGTACTGATGGCTACAGGTACTCATTCTCAGTTATTTCACAATCGTCCACCGAAGATGATGATTTTTCATTCAATGCAGCAGGTTATCATGCGAAATATTATGGTAGACATATAACCAGTTTAGGGGACCTATGGGCCCAAATTGCGACCTGGGTCCAGACTAAATACTACTACTACTATAACCAGTTTAAGATACAATCGTTTGTCTTAAGACCGTTCTTTTAAACAGGCAAACATGCATTTTTACATTTCATTTTATGTACATTTATTGTCATATGTGACGCCACTACGTTCTTCTCGCTTTCAAGCGGAATTTAGACGATGCTGAAACAGTGGAATCTGGGATGATAGGCCGTAGTAGATTTGAAAGCGTACTTCCAAACGTTTCGTCAACATCCGCGGTCTACATCTTCAGTGGCTCGCCGTATACTTCTAATATTGTTTCGCGGAGGCTCTGCAACAACTCCAGGTCAGGCCGTGAAAGCCTTTGTAATTATATTGGAATTGTGACGATTATTACGTGCTATGAGGCATAAGTGAGATTGGCGGCCTCACCTATCGGTACAACCATTGACTAAATATAAAGTACAACCCAGTACAGGTATACAGTTTGCACGAACAACGAGCTATGACTCATTATGGTACATAGGAAGTGTACCTACAATGAGGTTGTAGCATGCACTCATATGCACACTAACACACAATATAAATGGTGAAAGGTGTGTAGCACCCTTAAATGCCTCCTCATGGCAAAGTTCTATGTCTAAATGAGTGTGAC
This sequence comes from Psococerastis gibbosa, assembly GCA_963971405.1. Classification (NCBI taxonomy): domain Eukaryota; kingdom Metazoa; phylum Arthropoda; class Insecta; order Psocodea; family Psocidae; genus Psococerastis; species Psococerastis gibbosa. The sequence goes on from OZ020487.1 coordinate 48,379,652, forward strand.
TTCCGTACTTGTACCGCATATGTTCCTCATACATTCAAACTATTGTGCACATGTGAAAGGTGTGTAACACCCTTAAATGTCTCCTCATGGTAAAATCTTAATGAGTACGGTATAATGCCGACTTCCCATACTGATGTAGTATGTGTTCCTCATTCAAACTATTGTGCACACTGCACATGATAAATGGTGAAATGTGTGGGGGTCAGGTCACCGTGTGTAAATGTCTTAACTACCATCTCACTTGCCCCGCCCACCCATTGTCATATTATTTCCACTAATTACTCACTACGGTACCTAGGTATGCTGAAGGTGTAACTGCACCTTACTAGGAAATTGTTTTCAAACGCTATTCACGCAGTAGCTAATAAAATTCTTTGAAACCTACAATTTTACGCCTTATTTTAAAAAATTTCCCACTCAGCCCTCCCAACAAGTATTTCCATAGTTTATGAAATGTTACTTTATAGTGAACTTGACCCTGGGTACTGGGTAGGTTGGGCAATACGTAAATGTGCCTTCTGCCCCCCCCCCCTGGTGTTGCGTCCCTGAATGTGGGGGGTTTATAGCCCGAAATCCCTACGTTGGGTTATTAATTGAACAAAATAAACTATTTAAATATTAGTGGCTACGTCCCGATCCCAACGATGCTGTGTGCTTCTCACTTTTAAGGCAGGTACGCAATGCCGCAGTGGCTAAAGTACCCAAAAGTGTAGTTCAAATTAAATCAAATCAAATTATGTTATTACCAGCAAGAAATACAAATTATAACAATAGTAATGTACCTAGTTGGATGATAAATTCTGTCACACTTAAAACTAAGAAAAAGTCAGTAGAATAATAACTTTTTTAAACAAAATATTTAATGGATATGTAGAACAGTTGTCAAGGAATACAGGGGAAAAAAATTATTCAAAATGCCCAACTCTTGCCTGAATGCAGGCTCGAAGACGACGGGGCCAATCATATAGTAGTACGCACCGCATCCATGTCCATCTCTTCGGCTACCTTCGAAATGGACCTCTTCAGCGAGTCCGAATTTTTGTGGGGTTTCGCACAGGTTTTTTCCTCAATAATGCGCCAGATAGAATATTCCAATGGATTGAGATCTGGGCTGGAGGAGGGCCAATTTTCACTAGCAATAAAGTCAATGTTATTCTCACGAAACCACTTCTAAGCACTCTTGGCTTTATGGGCTGGAGCAGAATCCTGCTGAAAAACCCAGCGTTGGTTTTTGAATAGGGTTTGATTCAAAGGCTTCACCACCTTATCAAGTACCGTATTTTTATGCACCAGAGCACCAGTCTTCACACCTTTTTCACAAAAAGGCACTTCAGTCATACCCCGGTATGATGCTCCCTACCAGACCATCACTGAGGAGGGATGATGGCCTCGAATAATCCTAGGAGCGATTTTACTTGCATGGTCAGAGCTTCTGGCATACACCCTATCGTTTTGCCTGTTAAAAGTTTCTTCTATGGTAAACATTTTTTCATCGGAAAACAGGATGTTTCTGTGCCCATTTTTAGCGTACCGCTTGAGTAGAACACGACTTCTTAGGCGCCTTAAGTTTTTCAGTCGATTGTTCAAGAGATGAACTTTCTTTCTCTTAAAAGCATGAAGCTTAAGGTCTCGATTAATGATAGTTTTTAATGAGCTTCTCTTTAGGGACATCTGCAAAGCCATGATTTTTGCTTCCGGACGGGATTTCGATTGATTCGCGACCTAACTGCTTCAACTACGGCTGGCGTGCAAACTGAGCGTGGTCGGCCCGATCTTTTGTGGTCGTCGACACTACAGACATCTCTCCACAGATTGGTGGTGCGGTACACAAATCTTAGCGATATTCCAAGCTTTTGAAGCAATTTGAAAATGGTACTCGGCGACTGCCCACATTTGTGAAGGGCTATGACGGCAACACGATCTTCTCTTTGGCCCCATTCCATGGTCATTTCTTTCACAAAGTGCCACTTGTAATATATAAAATTGAAGGTAATTTCATGAGGAACAACAATATGGCATTTGTTTACAAACAAGTTTAAATTTAAATCAAGAAATTCTATGGAAAGTTGAGTGACAGTACTTAATGTCCAACTAGGTATTAACTATTTTTAATACAACGGCAGCAGGCCTTGCTCCGACAGTGTTTAGTTTGTTTAGACCCCGGTATTTTAGCCACTGCGCCATTGCGAGCCTGCCTTGAAAGTGTGATGCACACGTTAAGTGGTGAAAGGCCGTACAGTATAATATGATGGGGATACGTTGTGTAAAATCGTCAAACTTGTTCCATTGTTGATTGTCACATAGCCCAAACCCCCAACAATACAGTACGTGTCGCGATAATACCTCATTTCCTCCAAACACCTCCTCTGTAAGTCACGTGTTGTTATGGCGACAAATTTATTCAAAAATTTATTGTTGAGGCAACCGTGTGTGAACGTTTGTGTAATAGTGGCGGTAGTGGCCATTGGAACGGTCGTTGACCCGCCTGCATTGCACAGTCTGCTGTAAAAGGGTGTTCGTGCAGAAAAAGTAAATTTTCCTACCGCCGAATTAAAAAAAATATATATTAATTATATTTGTGGAATCGCTTAAGAACGACCGAAGACTTGTACGCACTCTCGATGTCTACCCACTCTGCAAGCGGTAATGGACAAGCTGCGACATGCTTACCTTTGGCGCAATGTAAGTAATGTAACAGGCGGAAGGGTTCCTTAACAGAGTTCAGGTACGAGTTGGCAGCAGCCCTTATTAGTTGTGAGGCCTAATTGTTGGTTAATTACATTAAAGCTGGCGTAGCTCGTTGACTTTGGTACCCACCCGTAATATACTGTAGCTTCACACGACAGCCCAGCGGGACGTTGCTAAAGAATGGGCATTTCCCATAGTTAACCTTTATTAAGTACTAATGAGTAGCACGGTTATTACAGTTTTGTGCATTTAACAAGGACAGTACTGTACCATGCTGTCTTTTTCCCACCCAGGCTGAAGGTGGTCGGGTCTACAATGTCTGCAATTATTGAAGGTGGTCCATTGAACATTACCCTGTCAACGACCCCTCAGGTTTACGGATATTACTATTATGGATATTATCCGAATGAAAACTTGGTTCATAATAATATAATAAAATAATAGTCCTCGCTCTCAACCCACACCTGCTACAAGTACCAGCAGGGCTGCAGGGGTCTCTATTCAATATTCCTCAGGAAGGGGGGGGGGGGGGATTACAGTTTGGTTGATTTTACTAGTCTTTGAAAATATATAGACCATCACATGTCGTCAAAAATCATAATTTATGGTCGTTAGGGCAATATTGTAATGGTAAATTTGATTAATATGTAGCTCGTGTGTAAAATAAAGTGAGAGGTCCTTGTGTAGGTGTTGTGCCATCCTAACTGGTCATTTGACACTGTGTCTCTATGATTTACCAACTGCCTGTCAGGGTGCCAGTTTTATGTGGTCTTTAAATAGACCAACTTGCAAGTTTACGGCATGTACAGAGTAGAGTTGCCCTGACTTTAAACAGTACTGGAGTGGATGCATTGTTATTGTACGTTTTTCAGTGATCTTGGTTTATATTTCTAAGGGGGGGGGGTTGTGGGGGGTTGTAATTAAAAATGTAATTTTCAGCCTCCAAGAAACATAAGGCACATTGCATATAATGAATGAAAATAAAAAAAATGAATACCAGCAGAGTGTTTGAAGACCAGATGGCCGAGTCTAGTTCGAAAGATGGAGGTTCGTTGTGCCCTGGGTCCACCCAACCCCAATGGGTCCCGGTAGGGGAAAACATGGCTATCGGGAATGTTGCTAACCACAACGTCCCAAGTAAAACAGTGGTAAATGGGGAGGATGTGGCAATGTAATGTCGTAATATAAGGTGGTAACGGGCTTGCACTTGTGCGAATCTTTACACGCCATGCGATCGGAGACGTGTCGTACTCAACACAGGTACTAACCTACAGAGGCGACTGAAGAAGTCAATCGGAAACATTCATTAAATTGTTTGTATGCGATTAACCTTTTTTTAAAAAATCAGTAAATTAGTAAACAAATGTGGCCAGAAATTCTAGTTTTTGTATTTTATTTTACTAGCATTAAGGGCGGCTCCCATCATGATTTGGTAAGGAATACTGCACGACACGGCTATGCATTGGCAGATGGCGGTGCTGTCCAGTATTCGTTTACTAACTGTGACCGGGCCTACAAGTCATCTCCCTTCCATAATAATTAAGAACCGGTCCGAGTGTACTCGAACATGCTTTCCAATTTATCAATTATTAGTTAGAGAAAATTAGTAATTTCGCGGTAAATAATTTTCCTATGGCTAAATTTTCGATGTCTGGGGGGGGGGGGGAGGGTTGTCTACCTGACGTCACTAGAGGTGAGGTAAATTCTAGATAGGTCAGACCAACACATTACCATACAGTAATAATGGCAGGGCACGTAATGCATTTGACCCTGAATTTTCTATAATTAAAAAAAAAAAAAATTCACCAAAACCAAAAAGTTTTTTGCGAAAGCAACCTGTCCGATTTCGTTACTCAATTTAACACCTAAAACATGACTGAAGGTAGAAATCAGCGATGGAAAGGTTTCGCAGATAAATTATTTTTTAGTCATTTTTCTTGAAAATTGAGTTATTTTTTTACCCCCAGAAGCAAACTATCAAGGGGCAAGCGATTCCCCGCATTTTGTCAACATTAATAACGACTACAGTATATGTGAATTTAAAAGAAATCGTTGGAGCCGTTTTTGAGAAATAATTTTTTTAGACGTTTTTTTGGAGTTTTTTGATAATAAACCCCCCCCCCCCCCCCCCAAATTGAGTTAGCCCAAAATAAAATAAAAATGGTCCCGAGGAATGATTTTTGTGAACCTACATGCCGAATTTCATCAAAATCGAATGAGTAGTTTGCCCGGAAATGGACGAACAGACAGACAGAGCGACAGACAGACATTTCGTAAAAATCACGTGAAAATTTGGAATCTCACAAAGCTTTCCTTATACTACGTATAAATTGGAAAGCAATAATAATAATAATAATAAAGTATTTATTGGCCCTCTCTTGTAATGGTTAGTTGTTGGGTGGGGGGTTACCATCGGAGCTATGTAGTTACTTGAATGTCTTATTGTTGCGGAGGTTAATAAATACAAATGTGAAAGGTCCTGGCTTCAAGGCAAGCAAGTGACTTATGAGAATATAGCTCCACGTACAATCTCATTAGATCTGTACTACTCTGTAAATGAGCAATACATTTATGCACTGTACATTGAAACAGTTTTAGCCCAGGCCAATTTCTTCATTATGTTCCTTATTATTATGCTAGAAACAAGATGGTAGTCCGTCAAATTCCGCCTGCAGCTGCGTAAAAATATTAATAGGGTAGGCTATTCACTGTATTGGTAGAAAAAAGGGAAAATAGAGAAATAGCTCAGTGTGAGGATACCTCCGCCAACCATACTAACCTAACCTAACTTACCTCCAAAGTTTCTTTGCCTTTGGCTATTAACTTATCACTTATGAACATCTGCTATATTCCTCTTCTTGCTACATGTTCCTTTTTTTTTAATTTCTGTCGCAGAGCTCATTTTGTAAATTAAATAAAAATAAAAAGCAAAATTGAAACGCAAAACAACAACAAATGTGGCCGTTTTCGATTCCCCAAGTGCACTTTACGTTTACCCAACCTAGTAGTTGGGTAAAGTGGGAATGTTTGGAAATACTTTTCCTTATGACATTTTTCTAATCGAAATCTGGAGTTCTATTTTTTCATTTTCCCTCAGTTTCCTTCTTTCCCTTGGGGTAAACACAGTGAATACCCCTAAGAAGCCTGGAAAGATCTGTCTTCTCTATTATTGCGATAAACAAAACATTTTTTGTTTTTTTCAGTCATGTAGCAAAACTTGCGAACAACTTGCAAATAATTTGAGTTTTATAATATTCACCCACTAGGTCACATATTTGGGAATATGGGAATACCGGATGTTGCGGTAAAAAATGAAAATGTACAGTGTACGTGCGAAAATGGAAGGTCTTTGCTTCCCAGTCGTAACATTTGTTTCCGTGGGGTGGGCCCTTTCCTTCAAATTTGAGGGCGTCCCTGCCGGAGACGTCTCTTATCGAACTTTCTTTCCTGGCAGAGTTGCGTATCCTAATATTTGTGGTCGTATTCTGTTGCATTTAGGGACCGAATTCTGCTCAGCTGTCATTTATTCGGTCTTGTAGTCATTTAGAGCCTTTTCGAGGAAATTTTACATTTATACAGATTTGTCATTCTTCAAAGCGCTACAGGGATAATATAGTATATAGATCATCAACATATTTCAGGCAATATACAGCTGGGGAAACCATGTGTCGGTAAGTGGAGTGCGACGGACAGTGCGGTCCTGTCAGTCCTCCGTCATGTTTCAGCTTTTCGAAAGCAGTCTTGACCAACCAGACGATTGGCAGAAGATGAGAATTTATAAGCCATCGACCATACGACCATCCAATATAATACAGACAGGTTAGCTGGTAGAGTAAAGGCTAAAGGCTAAAGCTCGCCTAATATAAAGCTGTTTTTCATTTCATTTGAATATAATGCAGAAACAAGACAAGTATGACTTGGACGTTATTGTAGTGAGAGGTTGAGGTTTCCTAGTGGAGGCGTGTGCTACCATTCCGGGCTTGTCAGTAGTTGTCACACAATGAGCTCAAGGGGTTAAATATGCCGGATTAGATGAGATGGACCTGAACGAACCAAAAGTCAAAAGTGCTTGTTCTGATTCAGAACTTCTCAACGAGAAGGGGTCACGCTCCCTTGTTGACGGCGAGTGGTCGCTGGGGCAGACCAGACCCCCTATTCCATTCCGCATTCCAGACTGCCTCCAGGGGCAGGCGCCAGACTCCAGCCAGAGTCAGTAATTAGTTGGGCTTTGGGTGGACCTTGGTCGTATACTCAGATGCGTTGTATTGTATGTGAAGATAACATTTTTCACTTAACTGCAGTTCCAATATGGGAATTACCCTATGGACATTGGCGTATTTACGTGTGTTTATTTTATTTCAATGCAATAATTGATGACGAAGCACTGCATTATCGATCTAAATTCTAATCTCACTTTACTTAAGTTTAGTCGTAATGGTGTAAAAATGACGTCAGTATTGTTACGAAGATTTCCAACACATGTACAGTACATGATTGTCTAGGTTCGCCCAAGTGATTTGAAAAAGGGAAGAAAGTATACGAGTTAATTGAACAAGAAAACCAGAAGGCGTTGACCCGGTCTCCCGTCATATCGCACCATAATGGTTTAAAAGGGGCGCAGAAGAATAAGCCACTTCCGGTGTAAGGACGTAGGTGTGCCACCATATGCCACCGCACCCCACCAACTCAGACTTGCCTTTTGTAACACAGCCAAGCTCTATTTCCCATTGTGTGGGAGGTGAGACAGATCCCTAGGGGCCGTGTCTTAGGTGAAGTACCCTGTGCGGGCTGTGCCTGTGTACGTACCGTATGCCCCACGGCCCACACCCCACCACAGACCAGGCTACCCTTTACCCTGACAGCCAGACTCCATACTGTGTCTATGATCGTGTGGGAGGCCAAGTGGTCCTTTACGGCCTAGACTTGAGTACTCTCTGCCAGCCAAGCTTTACACGCTCCCGCTCCCTTTGTCTAGGATTGCGTGGGGGATCAACCCAGGGGCCCTTTAGGTGTCGGTCGTTCTGCTTTGTGCACTTCCTGTTGGATGTGTATCTGTATGTTTTTATAAGCGGTTCATAAAGGCCTATTCGAACATAGTCTGCCAATCCAGCCGGAATATTGGAAGAATTTTGGAAATCCGACAAACAGTTGAATCTGAAAAATACGTAAATTTTGTCGCAGTGAGACTATTAGCATGTTAGTACAAGCCCGCCAATTGAGGAACAAATTTGAAGTTTGCCTGTGCAGTGCTTGATAGCTGACATGCTGCCGGATATTGCTGTTAGAAAATCAATGGTGTTGTAGAAACCTGGCGTCTCAAGGTCACCAGCTGTCAGCATTGAATCGATGTTGGCTGTTGGCGGCCTTGGAACTCTGAAAATTATTGGCAGCACTGTATGAAACATGCCTGAAAATTATTGGCACCACTGTCCCTCCCTACCTCCTCCTGATTTTTGACAAACACGGGCTTTACAATTTACTTTTTAATGCAAAATGGCTCGTTTCAGTTGTGACAGTAGATGGTGCTGAGAAGCTTAATTTCGTCTGAATGTCAATTCCGAAACGGAACCGGTTTTCTTGTGAAAATGTCTGAAAAGTTAAGTGAATGGCCGAGAGGGCGCTGACCGAGAAATGTTTTAAATAGTGGTAACAAGTTGTTAGTTGTGTTTTGTCATGTTGGCTGGCTGTTGTACGGTTTCACTGGCTTCCCGGCTGACATCCTACCCGCTCTCCTTCCTCATGCTATTATACCTTGCGGGATATCCATTAATTATCGAGTTCGCTGCGTTGAAAACACAAAGAAAGTTAAAAGGCGGTCCAGCTCAAGTCTGAGGGATGGTAGAGGACCATTTTTCTGGAGATGTGGGGGCCAGCGGCACGTTCGGCAGCCGCTTGTTTTACCGGTAAAGGCACGCATCAGGTTGAAAGGTTTGCCTTTTTTGAACCCCTACTGTCCAGTTTATCTGCCCACTGAAAGCTACGGTATCTTAAATTCGTACGGAATTTGTGTAAGTAAATACAGGTTGGATATTTGATTTGCTTATTATTAATTGTACTATTTATGATTTCAACTCAAGAACGGTTTTCAGTGTTTTTATCTCGCACAAACTGCCGTTACTATGTTGGTGTGTATGCGTATGACTTTCCAGTAGTTATCGCTGCGCAGATGGAACGTCTGCTATAACACGATACTTTGTGTCATCTGGGGCTGGGGCTGGGGCTGGGGCTGGGGCTGGCACATGTTTTTGCGCGGTGTCATTTAACAATTTAACATCTGCCACTTGTAATCTCCCCTCTCTACACAGCTTTGCATCTGCTGGGCCAAATCGCTAAAATAAGGGTTAGCTCTCCCCAATGTAGGCACGCTTAAGGGCTCTAATTTTGGCCTTCATCCCCCCTAATTTATAATTGACCCATGAATGTGAAGTAAGCTTAAAATCCTACTGACAAAATACACCATATGATCCGTTATTATTGTCTTGCCCTAGACCCTAGGGGAGAGCAATCCCAAAAGTATACTGTAGGTACTGTATATAGGCGACTGGGGGGATAACTAATAATAATTAATCTTGATAGCAATAGAGATATAAAAATATACTTAGTTTCTAGCCAACGCCCACTGTTGGCAAGTTAGCCATCTGGTGACGCGCTGTCGAGTATCTTATTGCAATTTGCAGTCGGAGTCTCCCAAAATTAGGGGTGTCTCGAGCAGCTGATCCTAATTCCTCACATACCTTACAACAAACGTTCCTCTGCATTTTAATCAGTGTGTGCCGTGTGGCCGTCACTAACACTGGTCTGTCCTAATTATTGTACCATAATGAACTTGATATGTTAAAGGAATTTAGAAACTGTGGTCTTTGGAGTTAGTAATGGCCACATAATGTACATTACAGTGTACACCAATATTTTTGTAAGGGGTGTTATAATTTTTACGATCAATATTTTGTTGAGTAACCCGATTTTGTGAAATAACGGAGAGTGGGGGTCTTCCATCAAACGGTAACAGTGGAGGATGGGGGCACTACTACAATACATTAATTGTGCTCATCTTTGCTAAATTTATGCCATAAAAACAATAGCAAACACTGTTCAATATCCGTATTGTTTTAATTAACAATAATAGCCAACTGTTGTTGGTTGGATGCTGATTACTGGTGTTTTATAAGTGTTGCAATGCACCGTAGGTAGGTATACGTAACACTCTCGTGCTCAATTAATTACGTCTATGGCTTCATAATTAATTTCAACTGTTGACCACCGGACCATCTACTTCGTGGATTACTATTATTTAGTATGTTGAAAAGTTTGGCTACCTACTTTGTGTATTTTAGTCTGTGACGTTGGTTAGATTATTTTGAAGTAAAAATCTGCTACGGATACAATTTGTCAGCCAACCTTTTTTTTCATGTTCAAGCTTGATCTAAAAGTTCCTCAAGGAAAATTCACTTCAATGTCAATAGATGTTAAATTAGATTATTTCTTATTCAAGTGTGCCTAAAAGATTGGTTGAATGACAGAACTTTCCCTAGAAACAAAAATACTGATTCTGATTGGTCGAATCTTGCTCACTAATTGTACTTAAATTCGAAGAACTTGGCTTGGTGCGAAACATGAGTGCGCGGTGCGCTAATAACTCCGGGCCGTTTTTGTTATTTAGCAGGCCTAGATTTAGTAGTGGTATCTTTCGTCCTCGTACGATAACTATTTAGTTAGTAACTGTCGCACTCTCTCGTGCCAGTGGCCAACAACACCGAGCCAGTGTTTGCACGTTCCGGCAGGATATTGACAACCCCGGATGTCAACAGTCACAGACTGATACCACAGAGAATACCATTAAAGGGCAGACTTAACTCCATACATGAATTCTAACTCAGTCAGTGTTTCAATGTTGATTGCTGTGACAGGCTGTTGGCAACCCCTGGTTGGATGTACACTGTCACTGAGACCACAGGTCATGAGCGGTCGTCATTGAGATTCCTCTTCTGCCATGTCGCTGCATACAGTACATGATTTTCAACATTATAGCAATGTGTTTCCACAAGTTATGCCGTTGGCTACATGACGTAGCTAAACATACAAGAACTTTACTGGACATTTTGCAATTAGCGACCACCATGTTTTTACAACAAAACACTGCATGTACACATTCAGACATGGATGGAAGCATGTTGTTGGAGCATTGTCACGGTGATTGAATGAATGGCAGTGTTGTATTGGTGAGGCATGAGGCAGCTGCGGTGACCGTTGATGAATAGCCCATTGAAGTGACGCCCACACCGCATACAGAGTACGGTAGTATGTGGGCGGCCACATCTCATGAATTACCCTTTGACACACCTCCTTCCGTCCTTCGTTACTCAGGAACAATCCTGTACCTTTACAGTTTAAGAGATCGCAGACCTCTACTTGTTTGGTTTTTTTAGAGCGTGAACTGTGAATTTCATAGTTGCATATACCTAGCTTTATCTAAACATGCACAGTTAGGATGAAATGGCCAGCGTATATTTTTCCCCGGTTGATAAAAAAGTTTGCAGCTTTCGCCCTGATTACATATGGCAAGGTATACTGTATTAAGTATTCCGAGAAATCCACAGAATCACTGTACTATTGGTTTCTTCTTCATGAAGACAGGTCGTTGTTATTGCAATACATAGGTTTTCACGACGGGGGTCACATTATGAAACGTACTTCCAAACCTTTCGTCAACATCATCGTCAACAGTTTCTACCTCCGAGATACAATGTTGGAAGTGTACGCAGTGCCACTGAAGGTGTCCACAGATGTTTACGAAACGTTTAGAAGAACGATTTCAGATCGACCACGGCCCATTATCATAATCGGAATAAATTATATTGATCACTCAAATAAACATTACTTAAATCGTTGTTTATTTCCATAATGCATTGTCACTTTTCTCTGGAACTGTTGCTGAAAATATGGTATGTAGTAAAACGGTTTTTTTTTCAGATTGGCAACATGACCAAAAATGAGGGAAGGATTCAATTCTGACAATGATCTGCTTTTACTATGTTTTCCTCCGTAAGTATATGTAATAAATGTTACCGCTACATTTATTAGGCTATCAGTTTAGCTGTAGCACCGGTACTGAATTTCACGCCAAGGGGCAAGGATTCATATATCGAGTTTTTCACTTGATGTGAATATTGTAGCCATGTTGGAAGGGGGATGGGATTTACTTATTGCCTTACCTTTACTTAATCTTAGGTCCTACCTTGCTTAAAGCCCCCCCCCCCCTTCTTACACTGTCTGCAGTGCCTCTATAATAAGGCTTAAGCCATACGGCCATATGGTAAATCTACCTATATATTATCCGTTTACATTTGATTCCACAATGTACAATACAATATGCAGTTTAAAGAGGAAATAACGTTGATGCACCTTGGACTAGTAGGACTATAGATGATGAGTGAGTATAACATAGTCTGCCAAGCCACGTAAAACGGTACGGCAGAGGTAATGGCTAAATTTACAAGAGATTTGGAGCAAGACCCGATGGAACGCATCCGAACCTGAAAGCCAAGGCGAGCGAGCAGCCAGCTAGTTTCCTGCTTTAATAAATCCACGGCAGGCACGTAACGGCACATCCGCCATCATTGTGTGACAGCTATACTGTACCTGTATAGGATGATGTGCTAGCACTATCATCTCCAGCTATTAGATATGTTTATTATACTCTATTTGCTGTAATGCCGGTATTGTGCCACCGGATATTCCTACAGTCTATACTGCCCATGGGTATAAAAATTATCCTTAGTTAATGTACTGATTGGGAAATTTTGAGAACGTTAACTGTACATTATCCGTTGTACAATACGTAAAGTACAGTCAAAAAAGTAAGTAATCTCCATACATACTTAATAATGATTGGAAGTAGGCTCCGCTTATTGGTGGAGAAACCCTAACAGCTTTCCCCCAAAGTGTATGGGAGTCTTGTAAACTCAAAAGCCCCTTCACAAACACAAAATGTTAAATAATATATTAAATCATATTTTTCACAACAACATCAGTATCAATACAATGTGATAATGTTCAGGAATACTGATAAGGTTGTATTGTAGAAGCAAACGGTTTTTTTTTTGTCAAAAATTAAATAAGTCTTACCTGATGTCATGGACTGTTTTTTAAACGTAGCAAATAAACTGTTCATTCCCACCCGTTGAAGGTGAACCCTCAGTTCGTAAAGCAGATTTATAACGTGTAGTCGTGTAATCACAAATATCCGTACGTACCTATACAATTCATAAAACTAAAGAACTTTGGAGAAATATTTAAGTTTTATACGTACCATATATAATATATTTTAAAATTGTGAATTTTAAATGTTGGTCGCAGAGTATAGTACTACAATATTAAAGAATATGGAGGCCGAGGCCCAATTTTTAGGGTCGGTGCAGAAAGGGCGATTGGTCGCAGGCGGCACGCTGAGAAATTCGTTCACTAGCACGGACTCAGTGATTTCAAGTGCGTTCAGAAATATACCGTTTTTGTGATGCAACCATTTGCACGAATGAGGGATTTCTCGGTGTGTCGCTCGCGTCGATCGGGTCAGGCGATCAGCAGTTACATCCGGACCGGCCCAGTTGGTAGAGAACTGGACTATAAACTGAGAGATCCAGGTTCGAGACTAGATATGAAAGGAAAATTGTCCGCCGGGCCTACTGGGTGTTTTACGTCTTACCTTCACCGGTCACATAAACTATACTTCGACATAAATCGCTGTATTCGACGCATTCTGAATACTCTTGATGATAAAAGATTCTTGACTATTGTAGCGTCAATAGAGCATCGTTATTCTTGACATGTTATGAATTGGCCAGCTCAACTGGACTCAATCAAGTGTATCAAAGCGTTTGCCGCTGTAATTGCTCAGTTTATTTGAATCATTGAAGCGCACGAGCCATCTACAACCGGTTCCAGCCTGTGTGGCGACACAAATTAATGTGCATTCATGCAATGTGAACTCAAGTATTATGAGCTATAGAAAAGGAATAAAGAACAATATTGCCCAACACTTAAATCCGACAGAGTAGTTTCACCAAAAATATGGGTACATTGGAAAGTTTTTGGAAATGTCTTGCAGATTTGAATGCCTATTTTAGTTTATGATTTACTATACATTCGCACATTACACGACGATTTTAATTTGTTGCAGTGCTGCTGTCTCTGGTGTCAGCGCAAAATGCGACTGGACCTTCTGCGAATTCAACGGTTATCGACGAAGGCGAGCATTTGGTGTCGGTTCCCACCGGAGGGATTAAAGAAGTGACTGTCAATGTAACCAAAGAAGAGACGCCTCCCACTATTGATCTCCCAGCAACCACAGTTAAAATTGCAACTCAAGACTTTGTTAGCACTAACAGCACATCAGAACAATCCGCAGCTTTTAAGAAAGTGACCATTCCTGTTTCAGTGACAGAGTCAAGCTCAGAAACAAAGTCAAATGCTTCTGCTCCAATCGCAAATTCCCGGTCTTTTCTTATAGATTCTGACGATTTTGAATCTCTAGATGGGGACGATGGCACCATTTTTGCTTCAAGCCACCGCCCAGAAGAGTATTTGACAAAACCACATAAAATAAAGAAGAAAGTTTTAATTTCCCGACCCAAAACTAGTACAGAGATACTTATTTTATCCACAGACAATTCCGATGTTCCTAATGATGTGAAATATAATGAGAGTAAAGACTTCGATGATAGTACAGAATCTAATAGTATACAGAAAAATTCAAAACCAAGGACTGATGAACCTACAAGGGATCCGCATACTAGAAGTTTTAGATTTCCAGACGCAAAAGGTAGCGCTACAGATATAACGACTTCAAGTTCATTGCTAATAACCAACATACAAAAATTAATTAGTAATAATCTGTTGAATGTAATTGATACGACTGTGAGACCTACCAGTGATGAAGTAACGTCATCTTCGAAGGAACTTGTCCCTAATCGGAATACGATTAAGTTCGATGCAGATGATTTTGGTACCACCGGGCAATCAGACTGGGTACCACTCGTCTCTGATAAGGGGTCACATGAAGAATGGTCACCCGTTGCGTCTTTCTCACGGACTACCGTCCACCCGATACGACCAACACCGAATGAGTATTTAAAAGGAGATTCATTGACTGAAGCCTCAACAAAACGTCCTCTATCAACTTCAATGCAAACAATCGTCGTCATTGATTCCCCCAGTACACCATCCAAAGCTTCCGTTACACCTGCTACTGAAATGGATCTCTCTCTGGGCACTGCACCATGGACATTAGCTTCCTCATTGTTTACTAGAACTGAAAATAGTACTGTTTCTCCTAGTAGAAGTTACAGTCCAATTGTACAAGCACTGAATAATACATTGCAAAGAAAAATCAAAGAAAATGTCTTAAGTTCATCAGCACCAGTATCTGAAGAGGTTTCTGAAAATTTTACAAAGGAACACAATCAAGTCCTAAAGAATACTATTCCTGATTCGGTTCTTGTAGAAACAACTCCGTCGCCGAAATGGTGGAGTATGAGCACTACCTTGGCGTCATCAATAAAATTGCCCACTAAATCGGACATCATCAGTACTATGACTGTAGATTCGCAAGGGGATACTACTAGTAGTGAAGAGATTAGTACAGCAGCTTTTGAAATAATGAAAGTCACAACATCTGAGGCAAAAGATCTGATGGCAACGACAAATGCACCTAAAACAGTTGAAGTAGTAGCTTTAATTAAATCGAATGCTACTGAAAAGTTAGTTGCTGTTGCTAGTGAGAGCCCTTATGTGAATTTGGTAGATGCTGCTACTGAGAACAGTGTCGGACGAGCTACTGAAACTGACGAGTTACCCATCACAACTGTTGATACTTCTTCTGTTCCAATTTTTTATTCCACGTCTAAACCAGAGGTACTAGATAGTTCAAGTTCAGAAAAGCCAAATATGGTTTTTGGTTCAAGTTCAATTGGATTGGAAACGTTTGCTAGTTCAACTTCAATTAAACCAGAAGTGACACTATCCAATGTTATTCTACCCATAACAATCAAGCCTGATGAATCAGCTGTCAATAGTACTGAAGAAACTCAAAGGAACAATGGTAAGACTACTTTCCTTTTGACGACTACAGAGCAAATTGTGACACATAGAGCAACAGAGTTAGCAAATACCGAGGAGCTAGTAACAGTGCCTTTTACGTCGCCTATGCCACCAGTGATTGCTACTAAATCCGACGTACCCGTTATGTTAGTCAGTGAATCCAACTTCTGGAACGCAGAACCAACCACCCCAAAGGATATACAAACTGAGGCGACGACGACACCTAAACACACAACACCAACCACATCTATAGCTCCTGAAGTTATTATTGAAACAAGTACTGTTAAAATTATTCCTCCTCCGAAAGTAGCTCCTGAACCAATCACAGAAGAAGTTGACACATCCATCGTACACACTGAAGCGACCACCGTGTTTGGCATTGAAGGTGTTACAAGTCGGGAAGATGATCGAACCGAAGATGACAATCGAACGATTTTGTCGAATAGTACTGACACCGTAGAAGAACTCTCGGAAGAAAATGTTCCTGCGTATCTGAGATTGACTGTTCTAACATCGGAAAGCGAACTGTGTCACCGGCTTCCTGAGCTACATACCGCAATACTGAAAATGTTATCAGAAGGAACAAACACGTAAGTTGTATTGTCTGTTTATAGTTAGTGATAAGGTTATCAAATATGAATGTGATTCAGTTTAGTATCTGCCATTGTTTTGTGTGAGATGTAGTGATTTTTTTTTCGAAATTTAGGGCCACATTATTCCGTGGAGCTGAGTTACTAAAGACAGAATTAGCTAAGAATCTTGGTATAAATGTGATTTCTCTATAGGCCCAGCCACCATTCTCTACTGTCCTTCTTAGCCTGAATTTGAAGGTGCAATTATTTTCCTCGAAATTGGGAGGAACTAAAGTAGAGTTTGCATTTAAGCTATTGGTAGTGCTAAATACTCCATCATCGCTTGAAATGTCTCGGCAAGAAATACTACATAATACATACATAATGGTGCCGTGCAGTATTCCTTATCGAGACTTTTCAATGGATTGAGGGAGCCACGGAGGTGCTGCCCAGTACTCTTTACTAAGGCATTTCCAAGGCTGTCTTTAATAACGATGGTTTTGATTAAGTTAATTGTTTATCAGGAACGTGAGTGGCGACTCTATAATCCTGCTGAATCTGACGCCTCACCTATGTAAACACGTGAGCAAGCTGCGGCCAGAGGACGACGATGTGCGACAGCGCCCCGTCAACATGTTCCTGATGGACGACCTGGGCGGCTTCAATAAGAATCTTAGCGAAGTTTTCCTCACCCTCTGGGGACACGCCGGCCTCGACTTCCCTCTGCCGGTAAGTACCCATACTGTATCCCTCCCTATATTACTCCGCTATGGCCGCTGGGCGGTTTTCCATAATATATACGTAGGTACATAAGATATTACAGTATCTACTCTTTTCTTTGAACTCCAGGATTCCGAACATACTCATACCCTATTTAAATGCTTCAGATTTAATTAATTAATAACATTAATGCAGACATGCGATTGGGAATTAACGGACACGGTAGCGTCCGAACCAAGTTTCTCTACGCTAACTCCTTAATTTGGAAGTTTATTTATTTAATAAGCTCTCATAAAGCCACCTTCGGATCAGGTGCACTCATTTTTTCTGGACTGCATAGTGCATTTGGATACGGCTAACTTGACGGAACTTGTGCAGTAAATTACATTCATTCCAGAAGAACCTACGCCACTGCAACAATATCATTTTATCAACCTTCCACCCTTGAGCTTATTAACATGTTCCAAGAACTGTCCATCCATCGCCTTCTCGGGTCTCCGAGTGTTCTTCTGCCATTTAGTCTTTTCGCGTCATTGTGTCATTTGTCAGCGTTACTGCTTTGATTCCGTTCGTTATTAACCTTGGTAAAGTCTCCCGAGCTCGTCATTAGCAATGGCATCTGGCACAGCACCAGGTCTTGCGCAACATGCTCCGTTCCCAGATTGGGGAGCTAAGGCTAACTTATGCCATTGGCCCATTGAGAATATACAATGGCAACTACGTTAATTATATTACATTGCTCCTCATACCAATACTTTTGTTATGAGGCAACGCGAAAATACTACGCTAGTCTTGCTGTCAGCTATGGAAACACCCAGACGGCAAATGCATAATTACCAGTGGACGTTCTTTCCTTTATTATTTGCAACCAAGCTAGGACAATATACTGTAGTACACTACATTACAACAGACGTCAGTTGGAAATGTTGACGTTTTACAGGAATGGAATAGACGCGAAATAAGCAATCCACAACTTTCAATGAAGCCGACTTATAACCTAATTTCACTAACGCAGCCTATTATTAGTTGTATATCCGCCATGATCCAGTGGCGGGTGAGAACTAGTCCAGATGACATGTCATTAATATGTCAACCCAGATTTCATTGTCGTCTGCTTTGATGACTGTGTTTATGGCAAACAATGGCTGTACAGGAGTAAAAGCGCGAGATGTGCGTGACGCCACTCGCCAAGATGATCATAACCGGAAACAGCATTGTTTATTAGTTTCCGGTCGAGCGTTCCCGCCAAACGCTCCACTCCAATAATGAATATTGTTTAACTTCCTTGGAGCGGCGATTGTTTCTCACTACCTGTACCTCCTTTATTGAATTCAATCGGGAAAATTGGTCTAGTAGATACTGGTTAGTCGAGCTGTGAAGTTGATAAGGAGTCTGACCGGACCGGTCGGTGGGCGTCAAGTTATTAAAATAATGCCCTTGTTGATCCAAGTAAGTAGTTTAGTTCGAAAGGCTTATGAGGCAAAATTTGAGAAATATACGTGAGCCTAAAACATTCTTCATTACTATAGTAAGGCTCCTATAATATGTATAGCCTAATTTATCGCTGACGGATGTTATAAATTTTGTCCGTTGACCTGTCTAAAATCGTGTCTGTCTTAAATACTGTATTTGTACTGTATATATTAGTCTGTCTCCGTTTTGTATGTCTATGCCTACCTTCACTACAAACGGATTACGTCTATACAGATACGGGTGAGGGAGGCTTTTG
Source organism: Psococerastis gibbosa (assembly GCA_963971405.1). Taxonomy (NCBI): domain Eukaryota; kingdom Metazoa; phylum Arthropoda; class Insecta; order Psocodea; family Psocidae; genus Psococerastis; species Psococerastis gibbosa. The sequence continues at coordinate 48,398,456 of OZ020487.1, forward strand.
TTTTTCCGCACAAACTGCTTGAGGCAAGCACTTGACACATTTTTAATTTCTGGCTCAGACTCTGCCAATTTGTTCCTTTCGAATGCACAATTAAAAGATACTGTAGGTGATATTACTCAATTTTGGATTGGATTAGCCTGTTGAGCGCGCTCAGTAAGCGAACCAGTGAACTGAGAGCGGTGAGAAATGCTAATAATAACTACCCAAAAGTGCTTAAGGACCAACTCATAGGGAAAGCTTTCCACGATGTACTGTCAATGACATACCTAACCTCTGAAACTGTTTATTTGACCAACGTATTTATACTTTCGCATACAGTCCATATTGATTATATAATCTAAGAAGAATTATATACAGTATAGGCTATCTATTTATTTAGTATTGAGCACTTTTTCGTGTTTTTTAGGTTGGAGTTGGAAATTGAAACCCTGATATCTTTTTTGTGCATTTTTCATCTGACCATTTTTGTCTCTAAGGCTGGCTACAGAACGATTAATTAGTAAATAAGAGGTACAGAGCACCTATTTAACTTTGTAGAAGGCCTCTACAGAGTGGGCAGGAGAATTAGAGAAATAAAGACACGGAAATGGGATTCAAACCCGAATCTAAATCTGAGGGTAATCACATGTGACACCGCGGGTCACCTAGTAGCCTTACAACTGCAATGCTTTCACCCACTCAGTCTCAGCTAGTCAGACAAGTCAAACGACTTGGCGAATTGTATTTTTTCCAAGCTTAAACGTAAGTTCGATATTTCTATTATTATTATTCTAGATCTGCATATGGAATTAATTTAAGCGTATACGGCACACAGTAATTTTATCGACGTAATGGGAAAATCAAGCTAGTGAGCAGAGTTCCATCATCTGACTCCCACCGTTAATTATACAATAGTAATTATATTATTTACTGTTTTACAGATTCTGAAAGTAGACTTTGTAACACCAATAGTGGGCGGGGAGATGGGGGCCAATGTAAGCAGCGGCGTTGTCGCGGCGATTGCGATTTCGGCCGTCGCAGGAATATGTCTCATTCTCCTCGGTATTTTATTTGTGAGTATCTTTTTATATGGTAATTCTCGATTAGTTACGTTTGCAACAGGTTTCGAATCCCCAGTGTTTTATTCGTGAGTAGTTGTGAAATAATATTATCTGTTGAAAAATACTATACATCCTACTGCCATTGTGAGGTGTAGGCGACTCATCTACTAAATGCGCCCCACATAATGTCGGGAGCCACTGAGCCAGGCTCTAGTTTTGGTTTTGTTATGGTTGTCACCTAAATGTATCCCTCTGTTGCCAGGTGATCATGAAGAGGCGTCAGAAGAAGTTCAACTACGGACAGCGGTGCACACCCGTCTCTCTGGACGCCTACAGTCTGGACAGTGTATCCATACGGAACAGTGCCCGCAGAAAGAATATTAGGGCGTCGAAACGATCGTATGGGAACCCAGCTTTCGATGACCCTGTACGTGATTTTGGGACAGATAGAAGTTGTTAGAGTTTTGAGACTATTAACCGGAGGTCCTTGGATTCGAGGCTCTACTTAAAGGCAGATCATCCACTGCAATGGACAAGCGGAGGCTTCCTTACATAAACACATTGTAATAAGCATAACCTGGGTTCGAGGCCACTAGTACTCATATTCCTAACATTGACAGTGAAATTAGTGGAAGAAGATTTTTTGGTTCTGTTATGGCCCATGTCAATAAAAACTGATAAGCATTCAATTAGGTTAACTGGTAGATTCCGCGTTGGCGGATCTTGCAACTCGGAATCTGTAGGTTAGGCTAGGGCCTAGGGGACGGTGTATCTGGCTTAGTGACAATATTTTGTTTCAGGAAATAACGTCGCACATCCTTAACTTCGCCGGACTGGCCAACTTCAGCGCGGAAAAGGAGCAGATCCAGCAGGAGTTTGCAGTGATACCACAGGTATCGCCCCGAGTGGACGAGTACCCACCGGGGGTCGAGACCAAGAACCGCTACGCCAACGTCATCCCCTTGCCGGAGACGAGGGTTGTTCTGCAGCAGCGCTCAGCCGATCCCCTGTCCGATTATATTAACGCCAACTTTGTTCGAGTAAGTGCTTTCAATTAGTAGGTAGCTCAGTAGCTGAAATTAAATGGATGTGCCGGTAGACGAGTAAGAAGGGGAGGGGGATGTGAGTAGAGTAGAGTATCTGGACTTTGGGGACTCGTAAGTCGTAGTGTAGTGGTAACACTATGCTCCGGCAAGAGAAGGTTTTTTCTTGATACTCTATTTTTGGATAAATAGGTAAAACCCTGCATAACCTGACTTAACCAAGTCCGTGAACGAATCAGAGGTAAAGATAGTATCCTGCTCTTTGGCTTCTAGTGCCTCCCATATACGTTGTTTATTTAAAATTTCAGGGCTACAATAACACGGAGAAGACATACATCGCGGCCCAAGCTCCCCTGGAGGCGACCCTCCCCGACTGGTGGCGCATGGTCTGGGAGCAGCAAGTCAAGGTCATCCTCATGCTCACCGCTCTCTCGGAAAACGGCGTGGTGAGTTAACACCAGCACAATTACCGGTTGAGTATCTCAACACCGTACGGACAGCCAGATGTTGCATCAAGTCAGGAAGTTTGATAGCGTGGTTTCTGGTAAACAATGAATTGTGGATATGCCTCTGATCAACTGGCTGGCATTTCAATGCGATGAAATATATTTCCTACTGCCACGTTTTACCTACTTACTTATCCTAATAGCCCAGGGTACATCCCCTGAAAAATGGCGAAAAAAACATTAAATTACAGTAGAATGAAACCCATTGGAAATGGAAGATAATATGACAGACATTAAAGGAAAAATAAATTACGGGCGATCTGAGTTCGGGAGGTAGGTAGGTAGGGGTGGTTTTTAAGGGTGAAATACGATACATCCTCATTTCCGGCAAAACTACCAGTCCTATAGAAAAACGTCAAATAGCAAAAAGGTAGGTAATAAGAAAATGTACAACTTTAGTGGTTACACTTTTTTCACATAACCTCAAATTTTATGAGAAAAATGCCAAAAACCAAGATTATGGTTTTTTATTTTTAACTTTCACAAAAAAAAAAAAAAAGTTTTACGTGAAATTTGATGAAAACTTACTTTTTTATGTCTTAAATACACGGTAATTTTTTTGATTTAAAATATTAATTTTTTCCAACTAATTTTGACTAAGCCTATATACGGAAAAAGCACCCTAATTGTCAATCGAAAAATCTCACGTCAAAATGTCAATTTTAAAAAAAAAAAAAAAAAAAAAAAAAAAAAAATAGGGCTTTTTGTTCGTTGAAATCTCAACTTTCCGATGGTATAAAAAACAATATACACTACTGTGCAACATTTTCTTAAAAAATGCAAAAAACCAAATTGAAAAATTATGTCTTTAATATTTAAAATATAATCCGGTCAATTTAGTCATCCGAAATTACAATAATTTGCACCTAATATTGTACTAAAATATTTTTAGGTTATTTAACGTTAAACATACTATTTAAGATCGGAAAATATTACTATTTTTATTTTAGAGCTGATTGACATAAAGATACATGATATGATATAAATATAGGGCCTAAATAAACTAAATTGACCGGACTAGGCTATATTTTAAATATTAAAGACACCATTTTTGAAAATTGAAAATTAGGGTGCTTTTTCCGTATTTAGTCAACATTAGTTGGAAAAAATGAATATTTTAAATCAAAAAAATTACTGTGTATTTAAAACATAAAAAAGTAAGTTTTCACCAAATTTCACGTAAAACATATTGTTTTTTGTGAAAGTTAAAAATAAAAAACCATAACCTTGGTTTTTGGCATTTTTCTCATAAAATTTGAGGTTATGTGAAAAAAGTGTAATCACTAAAGTTGTACATCTTCTTATTACCTACATTTTTGTCATGTGACGTTTTTCTATAGGACCGGTAGTTTTGCCCGAAATGAGGATGTACCGTATTTCACCCTTAAAAACCACCACTACCTACCTCCCGAACTCAGATCGCCCATAATTTATTTTTCTTTTAATGTCGGTCAAATTGTGTTCCATTTCCAATGGGTTTCATTCTACTATAATTTAATGTCTTAAAAACAATTATCTACCCTGGGCTATAAAGCTTCCAACGTAGCAGCAGTCAAATTAGTCGATCGAATTTAACTGTCTGTTTTAACGGCTGGTCCGAGCCGGCTTTAGAGTTGTACATAAGAGAGATGGAACATTCTAGCTCGCCAACAACCTCACGTCCGTGTCATACGATTTACGATATTTCGATAATTACGATAATTCCGCATTGGTTATTTGTAACCTCTAATGATTTCCTCTCTTCCACTTTTCCCTGACATCATCTCTCCGTTTATCCGTATCCGGCTTACCCGACGAATATTGTAATTTTATTTAATTGTAGTTTTCACTGTTTCAGGATAAATGCGCAGACTATCTGCCGCCCAGTGAAGTCACTGATAGCATACGAATGTTTGGTGACTTCCAGGTTACCTTGAAGAAGAGGGATGTCAAGGAGAAATATATTGTCTCTACCATTCAGTTGAAGGTAAAATTACATTTTTTTCTCCACTTTCTACTCTATTTTTTGGGCAATATGAGCGCGACGACTTCCGCCGCTGGGGATACATCGGCATGCAGATGCAAAGGCATGTCCTGTCGCTTGCTGGTTCAACGTGTCAGATTGTTGATGTGGCCACTAGAAACTTGAACGCCGACCAAGCTGCTACTTTAGTGTGATTTGCGCCCTAGCCCTAGGCTTCTGAATGGTTAAGTAACATGTATTACTAATACAAATAATGTATTACTTCCACGAAGTCACTGGAGAAACTGTTAGATGAAAATAAAATGATTCCGATAACAATAAGTAATTGACTTGTATGTTTATAGAATATGGAGACTAACTTGTGGCGGGAGGTGAGTCACCTGTGGTACCTGGGTTGGCCTGACTCGGGGGTCCCCGCCGAGCCCAACTCGCTCATCGCCTTCTTGATTGAGGCCCGATCACAGATGAAGACGTCCAGTGGTTCCCCGGCGCCCACCCTGGTCCACTGCAGCCCAGGTAACGTACACTTTATAATGGATGTTCATCATGTTGTGTACCAATATTACCGAAAGAAATTTCCACGTAGTAAATAATCCGACTTAACCCGAAAGGTTATTGGTTCGGTTGGTCTCTCGTCCTGTCGCAGACCTTTATAGCCCTGAACCGGCTGTGTTGAGTTGATTATATATATTATATATCATAATTTATTTATTCATAGTTGGCTAGCCTGGCTATAAATTTATAATCGAGGTATCTGAGAAGGTTCTGTGAACATGTTGTCCTTTTCAGGTACTGGGAGGACAGGGACGGTGATCGCCTGTGACGTGTGCATCCGAGAGTTCGAGCAGAACCGCGTGGTCGACATCCCGCGATGTGTGTACCAGTTGAGGCGGGCCCGCGCAGGCGCCGTCCAAACCCGAGACCAATACGCTTTCATTTACCTGGTAAGTGGAAGGCTATACTTGTCTTATGTTAGTTATTATTCAACAATCAGAACAGTCGATAGTACACTACTACTATGAAATGTAAAAATCATAGCCTATGTATTCAACGGCCAAGTATATGTAACTTCATTGGCGTAAATTCACAAAATTTCTGGGGGGGGGGGGGGGCTGTAGGACCCCAAGACTTTGATCCCCCGGAGAAAAGAAATTGATAAATGGGCCCAAATTAGCAGAGGCGGATACAGACTTTTTTTAAGGGGGGTATTGTCGCTAGTGCTCTTTGATGTGGACCATTGGCATCCTACTACATATACACAAGCCCGTGGTCAGGATTTTTTTTGGGGGTGGCTGTGGCGACAGTGATCCTATCTATTGTAAATTTATTTTTTGAGAATCCAATTGTATCTAGTGTATTCTTTAGAGGTTATGGTGTTATTCGTATATATGATAGCATAGGCACATCCAACGTCAATTTATTGGAGGATTTAGTTTCGGTGCGAACGCAGGCTAAGCCCCCCCAGGACCCCCCTATTTACGCCAATGTGTAACTTATGCACATAGGTGGCCGGGGGTCGGTTGCCCCGAGGAATATATTTTGATAGAAAACCCCTTTCGGCTCTGCCCGATCAGGAGTAGGGAGATTCCGCAGACCCTGCTTTTCCTATACGCTACCTACGCTATGTATGTAATAAAAAATACTTAATTATTTTCCCGACCACAACATCAACACACAAAACACTCTTGTGTTCCAAATTTCGAACCACAATGCTGACTATGACTTACTTGACTTATGGTGGCTCCATCGGCTCGTGAGGACCTCTCGCCTGTCGCACCAAGCCCCTCCAAAGCGCGTGATTCTCCGCTAACTCCCTCCATGCGTCGAAATGGATGCTGCAGGCTCTCAAATCCTCGGAGAGCTGGTCCGACCATCTCTTCCTAGGTCGCCCCTGTGGTTCGTTGCCTGCTGGTTGGGCTTGCCACACCCTAGCCGCAGCCCTGGTCGAGGGCATCCTTGGAAGGTGACCGGTCCATTGCAGTCTTCGTGCTCTTAGTTCCTCGGTGACGCTCGGCGAGTTAAAGTGAGTTCGAAGCTCTTCGTTTGTTCTTATTCGCCATTGCCCGTTCTGTATAATCCCTCCAAAGGCTCATCTGAGGATCCTCCTTTCAAAGACTTCCAACATCTGGCTGTCCCACCTTTTCACCACCCAGGCTTCCCCACCATAGAGTAAGACCGGCCTAATGAGCGTTTTGTAGAGTCTTATCTTAGTTGCTCTTCATATAAGCCTGGATGTAATTAGGCTCCTTATTTGGCGGCTTTGATTCTGCTCTTGATGTCTACCGTTATTTCGTTCCTCTCGGTTACTATGGATCCAAGGTATCGGAAGACTTCCACTCCCTCGGAGATAAGGTCTCCCGCTGTAGCCTGTAGTGGTTGTTGCGGAGGGTTTCTGCACAATCTCAGGTACTTTGTTTTTTCCGCGTTGATTTTCAGCCCGATTGGTTTCGCTGACTCTGCGATCGCCTTCACCATCTCTTCGGCGTCTTCTAGGGTATCGGCCAGGATATTCAGGTCGTCGGCGTATCCTAGTGCCTTCACTAGTTCTTCTGCTCTTAGGGTAGTTACACCAGCGCTTCTTCCCACTGCTTGCCTCATTACGTTTTCCAGAACCAGGTTGAATAGCAATGGTGATAGCCCATCTCCTTGTTTCACTCCAGTTTCCACTTCGAAAGGATCCGCTAGGGCACCTTCCGCCACCACTCGAGCACGGGATCCTGCTACGCACACTTTTATCATAGCATTGAGCTTTGAGGGTATTCCAAATTCATGCAGTATCTTCCACATTTTCATCCTGTTTATGCTGTCGTATGCTTTAGAAAAGTCGATGAAAATATTTTGGACAATAAGATTGTATTACCAGCATTTTTTGAAAAGTATGCGCAGCGTGAAGAGCTGGTCGGTTGTTGATCTATTTTTTTCTAAATCCAGCCTGGTATTCTCCAACTATCTCCTCGGCATATGGGGACATCCTCACCAAGAGGAGGTTCGAAAGAGCTTTGTATCCAATGGTTAGTAATGAGATGCCTCTATAGTTTTGGCTGTTAGTCTTGTCCCCTTTTTTAAAAATCGGAGTTATGAGAGCTTCATTCCAATCGTCTGGGATATCTTCCCTTCTCCAAATCAACAGTATACACTTGTGTAGTCGGGACAGTAACTCATCATCACCATACTTTAGCAGCTCTGCGGGGATGTCGTCCACCCCAGCGGCTTTATTGTTTTTTAGCATACTAACTGCATGTCTCACTTCCTCTAAGCTAGGTTCACTTGTGTACGGTTCCGCTGATTGAAAGATTAGTTCCTGTTCAGGTTCAATGTCACTTTGCACATTCAGTAGTTTAAGGAAATAATTTCGCCATTGGCTTAATGCAGCACTTTGGTCAGTCAGAGGGTTTCCATCCGCATCTTTAATCACAACTGCCTGTTTTTGTTGGCCTCTCATGTTTTTCACAGTGCGATACATTTCTCTGCAGTTGTTGGCTAGCCGGTTGGTTTCAATACTTTCTATTTTCCTGCGAATGTATTGGCGTATATGCCGACTATGAACTTTTATTTATCAAATTATTTTTACTTTGACTGGATGCCATATTAAAATGGTAAAAAGAGGTGCTTACCATTATCGTAGATAATAATACGGGCTTTCAGTCAGCTTTTAATTCATTCCTCTGCGACCAATATTAACTGAGATATGAATTATACAAAGTTTCAATCGGCCGCCATCTTGTAACTAAATAGTGGATCTAGCTGGTTAACGAACTCGATCAAGACATTTGTATGATCAATTTTTGTGCCAAGTTTCATGAAAACCCGATAATATTTACGGAGGTTAGTGTTTCCTAAAATCGATGTGTACGTACATATATACATATACATATATATAACATTTTGAACGTAGGGTGGTTTTAGGCTCAGGGGGTCATGAAATGAAAAGTTGTGAAGAAATTTTCCGAAAGTCGAACATTGGTCGCCATCTCAATAGGTAGATGAATCTCCATAAAAGGCGCAAAATAGTGTGGATTTTCGCATTGTGAATTTTGATATCTGTAAGTTTAGATTATATATTACTATGAAGGGTGGGGGACCGGGGGTCTCCCCCAGAGAAATGTTTTGATAACATAGTGCACGAAGTAATGGGGTTTTGATAGCAAGCAGTATAGTCTAGAATTTACAGACTCACATGACTGCAAGGAGCAAGGGGGGCGGGTTTACCGGGTTGACCCCCCCCCCCTCCCTGGGTACGGTGCTGGTTGCGTTTAGGGTCAGTGGTTTAGTTTATTTGAGTGTGTTGCTATACTGACATTTGTGCCTCGGCTGAAGAGGAATGGCAAGTGGTTGATTATGGTATTGATGATATTTAACTACTGCCAGATTTACTGAATTTACCAACTTAATTGCACTCTTCGCCCCTTGGGACCTGATGTATCAGTTGTCGAGCACTAGTGCACTTGTTTGGGTTTGAAACTGACATTCCTATAATTCTTTCAGGTTTTGAACACCTACGCTACTAAACTGACAGGCGGAGCCTTGGAGAATATTTAAATAAAAAGATGTATACTTGAACTGAAGAATAGTTCGTGTTTTATTATTGAACAAATTGATTGTAAATGCTGTAAACTGTATCTTAGTTTGATAGGGACGATACAATTAATAGGCGTACTTTTTTCTATTTTGAGCACATCTGTGAAAATTCATTTATCTTTCCCATAATTTATATTATTGTTATTATTTAATTTATCCATTAAGTGCATTTTTCCGATAGCTTCTTAATTTTTCGGAAGGACATATCCAATCATTAGTGAAAACACATTCAGGTCTGTCATTTTTTTTAAGTCTTTTAATTATTATTTTCTTGTTAACTTTTGATTGTTTACGATATTTTACAGTTTATCTGCAGGTGGGTCCGACCATCCTCTCGGCTATTGCAGTCATGAGGACAATTTGTTAGTTACCTGGAGCCTTGGGGTCGGGTAACACGTGACAGCGTTCATCCTTGCAACAAATATACCGAGAATGGTCGAAGCCACCCTTAATTTTGTAAAGCCAAGCTAATCAATGTTTTCACACGTCAAAAAAATACGCCTCCCTCGTTCTACTTATAGTACATGTGGCCATATGGCCATAATTGGTTAATGCAGCGACAAAATTTTATGTACTGTCAGACCGTTTAATTAAAGATAATGGCACTTAACACGTAGTTCTTTTTGTAATAGGTACCGTACTTGATTAAGCATACACTTATGAAATAAAAATTTTTTTATTGGTTCGTTATCTTTAATTCCTGGTCGCATTGTACCTTGTATATTTAATAGATAACATTTTTCTAACAGCCCTTCCTTGTCTTGATACTATTTTTGTTGACTTTTGGCACTGTAGTATAATAAAATTGTATCCATATTTTAAAATGATCTCTAGTTGGTAACGTGACTCGCATTTGATGTTTGTCAATTATTTCGTGCTGCGAATGTATTAACTACTTTGGCCCGTCCTTCATATATTATTGTAAATACGGTAGTTGTTAGTAAACTGATGGGCCTACTTACTGTATGAGGTAGCCTATAGAAATTAATTGATAACTCCTAGTCTAAAGGAAGCAATTTTACCAATTGAAGCTCTCTCACAAATAAATTAAGAATATCTTGTACTGTTCATGTGGTTTTTTTGGCTTATAACTCGTGTCCTCTTACAGTCTTATGTACAATCCTAACGGTCGGACTGTAATAGCAGACAAACTTGTACCTAAGAGAAAAACCTGAGGGTGAAAGGTAATGGGTGTGAGAAAATCAAATTGCACAGGAAATGTCGATGTTAGAGCAATCAATTCAATTAGGCCACACCCCTTAGAAGATGCACCTCCACATTGATTGTTAGAGTGTGGGGGTGTACCCCGATATATTATAGGCCTACCTGTGTTATTAAAACTTAATTTGTAATAAATAACGGAGAACGGAGGATATTGATAGTGACAGGTCGAAGAAGTCCAGCCCTGCCTATGTCAGTAACGAACTGTCAGATCTAATCTAAAATAATAACAAGATATTACGACAGATTATGCGTTTAATCAGTCCAATACAAAAAATAGGAATGAACTCACAAAAAAATCGTTCTAATTACTTGTTACATTATTTCTGATAAAGAAGTGACAATTGAAAATGATTATAATTAATCAGCCTTAATAAATGTTAGGAACACAAAATAGAAAACTCGACCCGGTTTGAGCCAGGGTAAGCTATTCTGGGAACGTGTGAGAAGACTGCTTATTGGTCCATCTTCTCGCCAGCTGCCTCGCCACTCTTCGGCGGCTCCTCCTGTTTCTTGATGGCCGGCTGGTTGGTCTGCACGATCTGTACGACACGCTCGTTCTCAGGCAATGGCTTCTGCTGTGAAACAACAAACTCGTCAAAATTCTAGTTCAAAACATTTTATATGGTGTAGGCCTACCATATTTATTTAAGATTGTAGTCATGACCGATGGAAGAGTTTTGAGGACTTGCCTTCTTTTGCATAACTCAACATTTGATGCAAATGATCTATGGTGCAATGCGTAAACTAATGCGAACATTGCATTGCCAGTTTGTCCAGCAGCTATGAACCCTGGTTTAAAGCGAATTGTGGTAACAACACTATATTATCAAATTTAACACTGGTTAAATTTGATAAGAAGCAGGACTCCAATCCAACATGAGTTGTGCCGTGGTCTATCTGACTACTGAGCCTATGCCAAGCAATCTTCATAAAGTCTACGTGCACCACTGCAGCTGTCAACCGTCTCTGAACTATTGTTCATTATTGCTTTCCAATTTATACGTAGTATAAGGAAAGCTTTGTGACGGTCGAAATTTTCGATTCCGAGATATCAACGGATTTACACGTTTTAAGGTCCCAGGAACCCAAAAAAGTGGTTTTTACGAAATGTCTGTCTGTGCGTCGATTTCCGGGCAAACTACGTCGATTTTGATGAAATTTTGCATGTAGGTTCACAAAAATCATACCTCGGGACCATTTATTTTTATTTTGGGCTAACTCAATTTGGGGGGGTTTTTATTTTCAAAAAACTTCAAAAAAACATCTAAAAAAATTATTTCCCAAAAACGGCTCCAACGATTTCTTTTAAATTCACATATATTGTAGTTGTTGTTAATGTTGATAAAATGCGGGGGGTCGCTTGCCCCTTGATAGTTTGCTTCTGGGGGTAAAAAAAAAAAAATGACTAAATTTTAATGAGAAATTACTAAAAAATAATTTTTCTGCGACACCTTTCTATCGATGATTTCTACCTTCAGGTATGTTTTAGGTGTTAAATTGAGTAACGAAACCGGACAGGTTGCTTTCCCAAAAAAGTATTTGTTTTTGTACAAAAAAATGTTTTTTTTTTGGAAAAATGATAGAAAATTCACGCTCAAATGCATTGCGTGCCCTGCCAGTATTGCTGTGTGGTAATGTGTTGGTCTGACCTATCTAGAATTTACCTCACCACCAGTGACGAGTGACGTCGGGTGGACAAACCAGAGATATCGGAAATTTAACCATAGGAAAATTATTTACCATGGAATTACTCATTTTCTCTATCTACTAATTTTGATAAATTGGAAAGCATGTTCGAGTAAACTCGGACCGGTTCTCTTTCCAAGTAATAATAGTTAAATAATGACCGTTGTAGCCCAGAAAAGCTGGGGATTATCACAGCGATAGCATGTCTTATATTTTTACTAATAAATATTTCAATGATTTGATAATACTATTGAGCTCACCATTGAAACCAGCGAAACACCGAGTTTGTTCGATTTTATTAATACATTATGTGTTTACGCTGATGGAAATATTGGAATTCCATTCGTATGAATCAGTTTGAACTCTTATTGGTAATTAAGTTAATTTTTAAAGACAACTGAGGAATGTATTTACTATTTTGAGGGAAAAAAACTAGCAATATGGGAAACAGTCCGGAATTAGTTACAGAAGTACTCCAGGTTCCCAAACGGCTAAATGCCAAGCCAATTATCAACAGGTAAAATAAGCTTACCTTTTTGGGGGCAGACACGCTGAGAACGCCATCGGACGACAGAGACGAAACGATGGCGTTGGGGTCGATACTCTCAGGCAGCATGTAGCGACGTGTGAACTGTCTGGAGATAAAGCCGTGCTCGTCGCGGCGCTCCTCGTGTTTACCCTCAATCACCACGCTGTTGTCTACGACTTTAACATTGATTTCATCAGGTCGAAATTGCTGAACATCTAGGTTGACCTGAAATTACAAAAACATACCATTATGCTTAGTTGGCACATTTGTGAAGGCTATGCTATTTCTTGCTATGTTAAGTTAATGTGGTCCTTGGTAAGAGTAAAGCTCAAAATACACCCAATGTGGAAATAAAGACAATTTTATTTCTTTCTAGAAACTAGCCTAGACTATTTAGAAAAGAACTTTTATTTAAACAAATTTACTACAGTAAGCTCTTGGCTGACTTAGTAATTGAACTTGACAACTTGTACATGTATATATAGTACATAGATTGCCGCTTCCAAAAAATGGAAAGAAGAAAAGGAAATTGATTTTGGTCAAGTTCACATACAAATCAGTGCGTGACACATGGCTGAGTAAAAGGAAAACCGGACTTTCCAGCAACAATATAATATCAGGAAGTGACGACCAAAATATATACTTCAACGTGAACTTAACACCTGGAAAAAGAGAACTGTTCTATACGGCACGGTAGGAGAAGGTGATTCGGAAATATAGAAACTGTTGGGTCAACGCCTGGAAAAAGAGAACTGTTCTATACGGCACGGTAGGAGAAGGTGATTCGGAAATATAGAAACTGTTGGGTCAACGGTAAGGGGCAGATATGTATGAAGAAGTCGGATGATACTCCAATGCTTATCATACGATGTCATGAAGATCTAAAGGCACTGGCTGGAACGGCATGACTCATATTGTTTATCGAACTTTTCAGTGAACTGAGTAGTAGTAATAGGCCCTAGTAGTATTGGGTATTACTTTTGTTATTGGTTTGAATAATTTTGGTGTGTATTATCAGAATGCTGGAGGCATAACATCTAAACTAAGTGAATTTAAAATAAATGCATCGGTGGACAATCTAGACCATGATAGACTATATACTATATAGACAATCTAGACCATCTATATATTATGTTGTTCTGTGATCTAGACTGCATAGCTCTAACGGAGACTTGGCTCAAGGAAGGGATCTATGACTCAGAAATAATTGATGATAGATATACAATTTATAGAAAAGACCGGGATTTGTTGGCATCACGCAAAGAGGATGGAGGGGGGGGTATTACTGGCCATAAAAGATTGCTATAGGTCCGAAAGGTTAGAAACATTGGAAAGCAAGGACTGTGAATCAATTTGGGTAAAAATATATACGCACGATAAGTCTTATTTTCTAATGAGCGTGGTGTATTTTCCACCAAGATCAGCAAAGGAAGTTCATAAAAGCTACTTTAAAAAATTACAAGAACATGAGCACTTATTGTTAAATTGCAAGGTAATGATTTTAGGTGATTTTAACCTAATAACGCTAAGCAAATATTGGATCTGTAATGAGCAGACTCCTCTTCCCCCAACTGAACTGTATGTTCAGCTGGAAATAAATTACTTTAGTCTTGGCCAATACAATGATGCGAGGAATGTAAACATTTATTACTTAGACTATGTATTAACAGATATGCTATCATGTAAAGTAGTGGAAACGGATTATCCACTCTGACTACTTCCAGTTCTCGGCCATAAGAAGTGAGTTAAAGTGTGATATAAAATTAGCTTATGAAAATTACGTAGGCTTACAAGAAGAAGCTATTAATGAATGCCCACTAAACTTTTGGAAGTTTGTAAAGAAGAGAAAGTGTCATTCAAACATGAACCATGTTCTACTCTTCGAGAACGAAGCCTTGACCGATAAAACTGATATATGCGAAGCTTTCGTTAAACATTTTTCCTCAATATATTCGAGTAACGCCCTTAACATAGATATGGAAAGCATACTCAGTGAAAAAGTTATAGAAGGGATTGACATGTTTCATATTAAGGAAATAAGCCAGAATGATATAATCCAGGCCTTTAAGAACTTAAAGCCTAAAGACTAAAAGGGACATGATGGTATACCTCAAAGTTTTTTTAAAGATTATTCTCAATTTTTAATTGATCCATTATTATTTATTTATAACCTCTCTAAAAACTGGTGAATATCCGTCGCTCTGGAAAGAGGCCGTGGTTTGTCCTATTCCGAAAACCCCCATGACGAAAGAATTATAGACCACAGACCTATATCACTCCTATGTGTAGCGGGAAAAATATTTGAAGGAGTGCTCCATAGAATGATTATGTCACATGTCTTAGCATACATGTCTGAAAAGCAGTATGGCTTTTTATGTAACAAATCAACGGTGACCAATCTGGTAAATTTCAAAGAGCTTATTATTGATACATTTGATAAAAAATCCCAGTTAGACGTTCTGTACACCGATTTCAGTAAGGCGTTTGACAAAGTCGATTTTGAAATATTGCTAAAAAAGCTCCGTAGGTTTGGTTTCTCGGAAAACCTAATAAAGTACAAAGAGTTGGATATGAAGGTCAACTGTCAAGGGAGTTTAGTGTGAACTCTTCGGTGCAGCAAGGTTCAAAAATAGGTCCACTTTTATTGCTTTCCAATTTATACGTAGTATAAGGAAAGGTTTATTGTGATGGTCGAAATTTTCGATTCCGAGATTTCAACGGATTTACACGTTTTGAGGTCCCAGGAACCCAAAAAAGTGGTTTTTACGAAATGTCTGTCTGTCTGTCGCTCTGTTCATCGATTTCTGGGCAAACTACTCGGTAGATTTCGATGAAATTTGGCATGTAGGTTTATAAAAATCATGCCTCGGGACAATTTTTTTTTTTTTAGGGCTAACTCAATTTGGGGGGGGGGGGTTTATTCTCAAAAAACTCCCAAAAAACGTCTAAAACAAATTATTTCTCAAAAATGGCCCAACGATTTCTTTTAAATTCACATAGGCCTATATTATAGTCGTTATTAATGTTGATAAAATGCGGGGGGTCGCTTGCCCCTTGATAGTTTGCTTCTGGGGGTAAAAAAATTAAATTAAATAAATTTTAATGAAAAATGACTAAAAAATAATTTTTCTGCGAAACCTTTCTATCGATGATTTCTAATTTCTAATTTCAGGCATGTTTTAGGTGTCAAATTGAGTAACGAAACCGGACAGTTTGATTTTCCAAAAACCATTGGGTTTTGTGCAAAAAAATGTTTTTGAAATAATGAAAGCAAATTCACGCTCAAATGCATTGCGTGCCCTGCCATTTTTGCTGTGTGGGAATGAATTGGTCTTCTCCTTCTACTAATCGATAAATTGGAAAGCATGTTCGAGTAAACTCGGACCGGTTCTTTTTAATTATGATAAACGATCTCCCGGATGTCATTAAGCATTGTGAATGTCTTTTGTTTGCTGATGATTTTAAGTTATGTAGGGAAATACTAACTGTGATTGACTGCTATCTTGTACAAAGTGATATAGAAAATCTAGTAACATGGTGTAAAGAAAACAAATTGGAATTGAATAGGCTATTAGCAAATGCTCGGTTGTGACTTACACGCTTAAAATTGAATATATATATAATCTGTATAATATTAATGGGCATAACTTATCTAGGAATTACCTTATAAATGATCTGGGTGTTATATTCGATACTAAGCTATCTTTTGAATATCACATACATAAGAAAGTTAATGAAGCCTTACGTGTGTTAGGTTTCATTAAAAGGAGCTCAGTATACTTCAAAAACATTGCAACTGTAAAAAAAACTTTATTGCACTTTAACTAGGCCGAAGCTAGAATATGGCAGTATCGTATGGAATCCTTATCACATGAATAAAATTAGACACATTGAAAAGATACAAAAAAAGTTTTTGAAATATTGTGTCCGAAAGTTTGAAGAATTGAATTTATTGTTTATATTAGTTAAGTTATATTCTACTCTCAGAAGAATTTTTTTATGTTATTATTAATTTAGATTATTGTACAATGTATATGGTGAACACTGTTTTCGTACAATTAAAAACTTATTCTATTCTATTCTAAATACAAAACAACCAGACTATTCGGTTCTCTACTTACTTTTTCCTCGCTTTTGTCCCTCTCCATCAAATAAATAAAAAATATATTCGCCATAATGTTCAGATCAGCAGATCCTAACATGGTGGCCTAGAAGTTTTAAGAACTAGACACTTACGAGCTATTATACATGATAATACAAATAGTTTAGTTTATTTCTTAACTGTGACCCACCACTTACATCTGTGACCCACCAAGGCTACTGTTTCAGTCAGTATTTAAGTAAGGAGTAGCACTCACACACTTTGGTTTCACAATGTTGAACAAGTAGTGTCAGTACTGTCAAGACATTGTTTATGTTTGATTGCTTCTACTTACAGAGAAATTGTCGGTAGTTGTCTTGACGCTGGACACGCCACCGCTCCTGGCGCCCCGCGGCAGCTGCCACAGTCGCAAGTATTCGGGCTGCCTGGGCAGACGTCGGGGCAGGATCAGGTCATCTCCGTAAATGCCGAGCCCGAAGTCCTGGTCGTACAGGCTCGAGTTGGGGGAGCTCAGCTCGTCCAACAAACGGATCACTGGCAGAATCGACATCTGTTAAACAGAAACTAATTATATATCGAATGTTGCTGTGTGCCAAGCTTAGTTGTGCATATTCTGTAAATTAAATAAATAAACGTTTATTTGCAAACAGACAAAGTCCAATAATATGAAAATTAACTTAACTTACTTAACTATGCTTATCATAATTTAAATGTGTGATACATAACTATTGTACAATTATAATTATAAACAGTATATCGTACATCTATTTGACAATGTGAAGATTAAATAAATAAGTTGTATACAAGTTATCTAGTTGGTAAGTAATGATAAAAATAAAAGTAATATTATCTGCCAATACATATCATTCATATATATCTTAGGTGCCCACTCCACCGACCGGCTAGGGCTATTTATGAAAACGGTGACGTGGTAGCAGACATTCAAGACTTAAGCGGGGTTCCACCGACCTCGCATTGCAGAATTGACGGAAATGTTTATTTTCCTCTAGGCCATAGTTAAAATTGATCAATGATCATACAGTAAAATCACAAACAAACAAACTAAAATTAAAAAATGGCGTCATGGGATATGTTAAGTACAAACATTTTAATAGATTTCTATAATAAGAAAAACTATAATTTCCGTCAATGTCATTTGCATTCTGCAATGCGAGGTCGGTGGAAACGTCACCTAAGTCTTGAATGTCTGCTACCTAGCCCTAGCCGGTCAGTGGAATGGGCGCCATAACTAAGTCTTTATTATTTAAAAATGGTAATCTTATAAAAGAAAGGAGCCTGATGACCCCTTGTCCGATTACATGTCAACACTGACCACGACTACTTGCAAGCCCCCCCCCCCCCCAGCACCGCATTGCTCTTGCAGACATAGACAACTTGCAGATCAGCAGATGAGACCTGCACCTGCCCGCTATACAACGTCGGAGTCATGGACGGAGAGTCGGAGACCACCTGAACAAACACATCATAAATTCATAAAGCACAACTGAGAGGCTGGTTGAACCCAGACGGGCGTTGGATAAATTCCAGTAACAATATTCAGATTTAAATTAGATGTAGGAAAGACAGGTCCTGTATTTGTCTTGACTTGAAAAAAATAGCGTGAATACCCGGCTAGCAATCGTTGACATTAATGAATTTAATTAGCAAGAAAAGAACCTGCCCTTGTTATATCCATCAGTCCAATTAAAAGTTATTTTTAGACTTTAATTGAAACTTAAAAATTAAAATTTAGTACACACTGAAAATAACTAAATAAACTATAGAGCATTGAATGATTAACAATTTGTGAAATTTTAAAAGCTTGATGGTGTTGATGATGACTGATGAGATATTCAACAGGTACCGCAATGAAGTATGTCGAAATGGAAATGGGATGGGAAGGGATAACAGTTAAGACAGCTGCTCAAAAATTTGTTAACCAAATTAAAAATTGGGGGTGGCTTACCTTTAACTTCCACACAAAAAAAGTCAAAAACAGAAAAGAGAAAATGACAGAAAATTAGCGCGCACAATCACTTTACCCACTAATGCAACAGTTAAACTGATTCTGGAATCTGGGAGCCTAAGCGCCGGTAACCGGAATAAATAGTATGAATGAACTTTCTAGAAAACTCGTGAAGGTACCGGCAAATTCAAAGCGTCTCTTGCAGTTTGCATACAGCCAATAGCCAGTAGAGGTGGGTAGTATTTCCAGTAGCTGCTATTTGTAGCAGCTCCATAGTGAGGAGCAGTAGCAGTCTGCTCCTTAGTTGGAAATACTCCTGCGATTTTCTGTCACAGCACAATGCACAAGTCCGGATGAACCAGCGACCTGCTCCTTTTTTCTATGTTCAGCTTATGAAAACCTGCTCCGAGAGACCTAGCCTCCTGCTCCTGGTCTGGTTGCTACTTTCCAGTTATAGTTTACAATGAACTTAGTTTTTATTACTATTGCGTAGACGTAAATGGTTTTCTTAGGTTGGTCAAGCACATTTTTCTCTTGATTTATATGTTGAGGCTTTTAATAATTAGTCGCGCGTATTTTTACAACTTTTCTTATATTTTGCCTTTATTTTAGCTAGGTATTTATATAAACTAAACATGGAAACTTAGAAATCGCATGTTGCTGTGTTACCAATAAATAAATTATCAATTCGCCGCTAGGGGAGGCCCAACCCGCCAAACTTCAAATCCTAGGACACTGAAGCTTAATGTTTCATGATAATTTTAGAGAATAGGCTGCAATTAGGTATGGGATTGTTGCATAGATAGTTCTTCTTGGCATGTCTCCCAATTTTGTATGTTGTTTATTGTATATAGTCTGTGCCAATAGACTACATTTAGATCATATACCGTAACCAGCCTATTTATGTACCTGCATATGCCCAACTCTGTCATGAATGATATTTGAGAAATTCCACTGCAATGAGCAGCTCAATACGATAGAACGGTTCTATAGTGAACCCGTATAGGCCTATATGATTTCCAATTTATGAATTAGTATAGGTACCGGGATAGATAATATGAGTAGATCGTGGTAAATAATGGTCCTGCAGTAACATTTCGGTTGCCTCGACATTCCCTATACCAAAACACTTCCAGAACTAGCAGGCCAATACTGTATTACAACACAGTGTGGCAGGGTATACGGCCGGTACTTACGCAATGTATTTTGGAATGAATTACCCATAATTTATTCAAAAAATATTTTTATTTTATTCAAAACGAAAACGCTGCTTGGTGAAGCATCCTGTTTGGTTTTGTTACCCTGCTTAATACCTACAAGATGATAATGTTAACCAAACTATCAACTAACTATAACAACTGAAATATATGTAGTAGGCCTACCTACAGTTTTTCAATGTAAAGTAAAACGTTCCAGCCGTTTTTGAGGAAAAAAATTAAAACGATGTTTTGGAGGGTAAACCTCCCAAAATTGAGTTAGCCAAAATAAAATGTTCCCGAGATATGATTTTTGTGTGCCAAATTTCATCAAAGTACACCGAACAGTTTGACCACAAATCGACAAACAGACTTGATATAATAGCAGTAGCAGCACGAGTAAAAAACACAGCTGGATAAAAGTAGCAATGAGTAAAAATCGCAGCGTGGATAGCAGTAGCAGCACGAGGAGAAAACACAGCTGGACAAAAGTAGCAATGAGTAAAAATCGCAGGTATTTATACCTGCTACTTTTAAATCGCAGTAGCAGTTGGTCCTGCTCCTTGAAAACACAGTCGCAACCCACCTCTAATAGCCAGGGGCCAAGGTCACGGAATGTAGGAAATTGAACATTTAAGCTTAGCTTATGTAGCAAAAGAATTGACGATTTGGGGCCTTATGTTAGCCAATGAGATTGCTCAATTACAATTAGAAGAAAATAATAAGTTTAAATGTTTAAAAATCTTTTTTAATTAAAAATAAACAAATAATTATGTAAATTACACCGGAAAACAGTAAAACATATTTATTTTTTGGGTTAAAAAATTAATTTTATTTTTCTACTGAAACTTGTAGGCATTGAACTGGAAACACACCAGGAGCGCTAGGGATGTCGGCAACGGACAAAACCTGATATCTTGGATATTATGGCAGAAGCGTTCCATGCCATATACACTTACGTGTAAATTTGATGTATTTCAATAATTTTTTTAATACGATTTATTGACATTTTCTGCTTTTGTAATATTTTTTTATTTATTATAGACAATATTCTGTGGTCACACACCGGCATTTATGAAGATTTATTAATATTTAGCTAGGAATATGTTACTAAGAAAAATTGTGTCACGCAGCAATTTAACAAAATATAGCCAAACTATTTAGTCCGATCTAACCATGTTCGTCTATTTAATTTCATTGGGACTAAATCTGAAGTGTTCAACTTCCTAAATTTAGGCTCCTACCTATACCAGGAGTAGATCCAGCCCATTGGGGGCGGGGGGCGGGGATTTGGCTCAAAATATAATAAACATATGTAGTATCCTTTACATTATAACGTAATAAGTTAGGCAACTTACAACAGGCTAGCTTATAAGATTTTGGGGGCAGCTCCCCCCTTCATCTGTCCTTGATTACACTTCAACTAGAATAAGCAGAATATAAAAATAATAAGTAGTCACTCTGGCTAGATGGACGGATACAGGGAGGCAGGTTCCCCCCCTGGATCCACCCCATGGACGGAGACAGGGGCGGATATCCCCCCCCCCAAAAAAAAAATTCAGTAAATCTATTTTACAAGTTAATTTTTATAACGCTCTTATTTAATCGATACTACATAGGTTTTTCCTATTTTAACCCATAGATACCCCCCCCCCCCCCATGGTGAGCTGGATCCGTCCCTGATCCACCAACACCGGCATTCGAATTTTTAAATCTCATAGCCTACTTATTATGCTTACACGATGTGAATATTCTGTGTGCTATCATCGATGAAAAAATATTGCAGTGTAGTAGGCCAATGCTGTTGATTTCTAGACATTTTGCAGTACGTGTGATTTGCAAGAAAGCCACGAAATTCGCCCAAATGGGAAATAAAAACACCTTTTTCCTCTGTAAATTTGCCTTAAAGTGTTTCGCTATTTTTATTCACTAACAAAACTTAGGTTCTGCCGGACTAGGCCTACTTAGGCTGCTGGAATTATATCAGCTTCCTAAAATAATTTTAAACTTGATTAACTAAAAAATGCCTTGAGGTTGAAACAATAATAATAATAATAATAATAATAATAATAATAATAATAATAATAATTAGTATTAAAATTATGCAGGACAATCAAGGCCGTAGCCAGGATTTTTTTTTTTTTTGGGGGGTGCCCATTCCATTGACCGGCTAGGGCTATTTCCAACAATGGTGAAACTATGACGGTCGGTCCGCTGATTCTTCGGATTGGCTATACCGAAACCATAAGCGAAACATGGTATGATTAGGTCTAGCCACAGAGTTTTTACCATTTTACCATCGCGTGGCTGTAGACCGTTATCAATATGGCGGCTAGTGTAGCCTGCACAAGATAAATACGCAATTTCGCTGGGTAAATAGTCCTCATGGGCCAAGTACAGAGATTTGACCGGGTCCAGGTATCCGTTCTGCTATGCTGAAATGTGTAAGACTTCGAAATTTTTACGATTGGTACTTATCTCTGATAGTTGGCTTATAGTTAACAATTGTCCCGTAAGGGATATTATGGGTACCGCCGTCCCTGTTTATATATTTCTATGGTTTATACCAACAAATAACTCCCGCTAATTTTCAAATGCTAAAAAAATGGATTTTTTGTTATTGAATATTCAAGATTGCTTTCTCGCATTTTCTTTGTTCAAACTATATGAAATTATACGCAAATTATACGCATTTAACATTATACGCACGACGATACGCAAGCCTTCAAATTATACGCAAAATTGTATAATTATACGGCAAACGGCAGCCCTGGAGAGAAGTGAAGCAGTCGCCGTCGCAGTTCCGTCTCGAGACTGGCCACGACTACACTACCTCACTGTAGAGATGTCGACTCGATACTGGACCGATATCGAAGGAACGAAAGTAACGATACGGATATCGAGTCGAGTCGGTACTGAGAAAATGCTATCGTTCCTTCGTTCCTTTCGTTCCTCGTTACTCGCATGGCCAAATGCGTCAAATGCGAATCTGAAACCGTCGCATCTCTGATCCAGGGCTGCCAAATGACTTCTGCCGTATTCCTCGGAAATTGTTAAATAGTTCCTCAGAATACCCCGGAATTTTTTTTAAATGTTGGTCCCCTTTAGATGATTATTCCACCAACGTCAATAGTGATAGTAAATGTAGTATTGACGTGGTAGCAGACATTTTTAGACTGTCTTAATGTCTGCTACCACGTCAATACCACATTTACTATCACTATTGACGTTGGTCGAATAAGCGCCTTATATATGATTTTTTTTTCATTCACCAAGGATGTTACAAATTAAACTGGATATAAAGTTTGTTTTCATGTAGTATGCTAAGCATAGGCGGATTTTTATTATTTTTGAGAGTATCGACTGCTGTACGTCACCATGCCTACTTCACCAGTTTTCATCTTTTAATCTTGCTAATTTTCAGAAGCTAGAGCAGTATAGTCTAAGGCTCCTAAGCTACACCCACGTATACCATAAGTAGGTACCTTTAATTGTGGCAAATTCAAAATTGGCAGTTGACAATTAAAAATACTTGGAGCCCTGAGAAAAGCATTATAGGGGGCTGCGTAACCTTCTGGAGACTGGAGGGGGGGGGGGGCTAGGTTGTTTGGGTTGTCATTATCAGATCTAAGCTGTTCTCCGTGAATCCAAGCCATTAATGTTATGGTAAACCTGAATTAGTGAGGTTTTACACATTTTATCCCCTGGAGAAGGGGGCGCAGCAGTCTCCCCTGCAGAAAAACAATGATAAATGGGCCCAAATTAATGAGGTTTTTCGCATTGTATACCCTGGTGATAGGTGGGCCCGGGAGTCTCCCCCGTAGAAAAAATTGATAAATAGGCCCAAATTAGTGATGTTTTACGCATATTAAACCCTGGAGAATGGAGGGCCGGGGGTTTCCCCCGGAGAAGGAAAATTGATGTATATAGGTCCAAATTAGTGAGGTTTTACGAATTTTGCAAGCAGTACAGTTGAGATTGTACCGACAAATAAACCTACCACTGAGGGGGCCGGGGGTCTCCCCCGAAGAAAAAGCTTAAAAAAATAGGTCTGAAATAGGCCTATTGGGATCTTAAGCATTTTGAGTAATATATTTTTGTGAAAATAAGTCAATGTGTTGATTTTTTCATGATGTCTTTCATATAAAATAAGCATACCAGTATCAAGAATTAATTTCCCTTTCGTTATTGTGGATACTATGCCTTTCGCCTCCATAATCAGAATCAGAATCAGTATAATCCGTTTAAGTGCCAGGACATAGCTGGATTCACATCGTCAAAAATTGAAGTACAAAAAAAAATGACTATCACAATAATATTAGCCTACATTACTATCACAATAATATTAGCCTACACTACTATCACAATAATATTACATTAATAATAAATATTACATTAATATTACATTAATAATAAATATTACATTAATAATTTACCACGAGGGTTTCGTTATCAGTGCATAGGCCTATACCTAACTCCAAACTAGTTCATAAAATTCATTTATGGAATATATGGGATGTGTTTTTAATATGTACTCAACAGTTTTTCCAAATTGGGGCAGATTTTCTGTCTGGATTGACCTCGGTAGGGAGTTGTATAACTTAATGGCCAAATTTGGGAAACTACTCTTTGTTTTTGTTAATCTGCACTTAGGGATTTGTAGGTGATGAGCTGTTCTAGTGGGGTAATTGTGAACATCACATCTGTTGCTGAAGTTAACTAGATTTTCCTTTATATATATAAGGCTATTGAGTACATATTGTGCATATATTGTAAGAGTACCCAGGGTGGAAAAAATAGGCCTACAAGGCTCTCTAGATCTGCTGT
The DNA here is from genome assembly GCA_963971405.1 of Psococerastis gibbosa. Lineage (NCBI taxonomy): Eukaryota > Metazoa > Arthropoda > Insecta > Psocodea > Psocidae > Psococerastis > Psococerastis gibbosa. The sequence continues at coordinate 48,423,116 of OZ020487.1, forward strand.
TAGTTATTATTCGCAACACACGCTTCTGTAGTAGGAGTATATCCTTTGCAGCAGGAGCGTGCCCCCAGAGTAAAATACCATAATTTATATGGGAGTGGAATAATCCATAATATGTATTCAGAAGATGAGTTGAAGTAACTTGATTCCTCAACTTTCTGAAGAGGTATGTAATACGACATAACTTTTTACATATTTGATCAATATGGATATTCCAACTTAAAGTTGGATCTAAATGAAAGCCCAGGAACTTAACCGCTCTGTTGTTGTCTGGATATGCCTTTAGTGTCAAAACAAGATGCTGGGTTTTGTCTGCATTTAGTTGGAACTTATTATTAATGAACCAATCAGCTGTTTTTTCTAGAAGGGGGCGTCCTTCAGCAACAGCACCTTCAGGGGACGAGGCTCTTTTCTTCAGTGTGGTGTCATCCGCAAAGAGTATAGTGCTGTTTTTAAGATCATTTATCATTACGAGGAATAGTAGAGGACCCAGGACAGAGCCCTGAGGAACCCCATGTCTAACAGACTTAAGAGTGGAAGGTGCTCCCGCAACGGTTACTAACTGAGTTCTGTTTTCTAGATAAGACGTCAGTATTGTTAGTACTACGTTGCGTACACCATAGCGTTGTAGTTTACCTAATAATATTGGATGATATACACAGTCAAATGCTTTGCTTAGGTCGCAGAAAGATAGGCCCAAGGAGTCGCCTGCCTCGAAGCAGTCTAGAGCCTCCTGAACCATTTCTAAAGCAGCACTGAAAGTGGATTTACCTCTCCTGAAACCATGTTGACTTTCATTGAACAATTCATTTTTTTCAAAGTAGTTCACTAGTTGGATACACATAATTTTTTCTAGTACTTTACCGATAACTGGCACAATTGATATCGGTCTATAGTTTCCTGGAGAGTATACATCTCCTTTCTTATGTATGGGCACGGTTCTGGAAATCTTAAGCTCATCAGGGAAGATTCCCTCTTTCAGACTGATATTTAATAGAGTAGTAAGAGGCGTGGCAATAGTATCAATGATACTTTTAAGTATTAGCGACGAAAACCCATATGCGTCTGCACTCTGAGACGTCTTTAGGCCATTTACTATTTTGGTTACATCCTGACAACTTACAGGTGCCCAAGTGGAAAAAGATACATCTGTACTGGTAACTCCAAGTACAGGGTCCGTATTACTGGGTGGGAGGCTGTTTATTATTTTATCTGCCGCCTCAGAGAAATAGTTATTTAGTTCATCAGGGCTGATAGGACATAATGGAGTCTGTCGCTTTTTGGCCTGGGCGTTAACAAGGGCCCACATGGCTTTACATGGGTTTGCGGCTTAATTTATTGTTTCTACGTTATAATTTTTCTTAGCCTGCGTTAATTTGTATTTATAAATACTTTTAACTCGCAGGTATTTTCTATATAACGCTGATTTGGAATCAGTATCTAGGGTCTCTTTAAACCTATAGTTCAACGTTAGCAGATATTCCTTAATATTTCTGAGGTCTTGGGTATACCATGGATTTTTTGGCGGCTTATGATTTTTCTTTGTGACTAACTGAGGCGTGTGTATGTGTTTTTGGGGGAAGGTTTTATTAAAAATGTCGGTTAATACATTGAAAAAAGAAGTGAACTTACTAACAGCAGTTGGATGAGCATTTTCTATTACAATATCCCAGTTTATTTCATTGAGTCGCGAGATAAGAATATGAAAATTATTTTCGTCTACTTTCCTGGTTGTAGATATGTAATTGGCACACCAAGAAGGAACGCGTAACTCTGGTTTAAAGAAGTTTAATGACATTTCCACAGCTTTATGGTCTGCAACAGTAGGATCAGATACAGAAACAGTAAACTCAGTATGATTTGTAAAAATGTTGTCTATGCAATTATCCAGTCTTGTCGGCTCACGATTCGTCAAAAAAAGATTATAACTTCGGCATAAATTTGTGAGATCAATCTCGTGTCTACTGCAAGTGTTAAAGTGTACGTTAAAATCCCCCCCTAGGATTATAGTCTTGTGCTTACCACTTTGTGATGAGAGGAATGAGTCTAAGTTGCTTAAAAAAATTGGAAAAGATCCATTAGGTGACCTATACAGAGAAACAACCAGGGTTGACAAATCGGTTAATTCAATGGCTGACATTTCTAAGTTTTGCTCTGAACAAAAGCGGTTGGCGTCCAATTTCCTGACACATAGGTCGCTGCTTGCATAAATGGCCGTTCCACCTCTATCCTTTTCACTCCTGCACCATGCAGTGATTAGCTGCAGATTTGAAGTGGTTTGGTAGAAATCACACTCTTCACTCTTGAGCCAATGCTCACTAATACACAGCAGATTGTGGTTTTTGTTGCTTAAGTAATTTTCTACCAGATCAAATTTTGTTCTAAGGCATTGGACATTCAAAAAAACTAGGGTTAGTTTGGAATTAGGATTTAAATTGCGTTCTAGTCCCAAGATTTGTTGCGCAGTAGGCTTAATGAGTTTTTTAAAAACGCAGCAAATTTTCTAATGCCATCGGGGTTTAAGTGAACACCGTCGTTGTCACCAACGTCTTTGTCACCAGAAATCCTGGGGGGGGGGGGCCTGCGGGCTTAGCCTCCCCCCCAGGACCCCCTATTTACGCCAATGCATGTATGTATAAACTTACAAACCTTTCTTGAAATAGGTTTGTGATGGAAATAATGCAATAGGCTCCCATGATTTAATCATTTGATTTGACTTTTTTCTCACCCTCACACTTTTATAGGCTGATATGAAATTCCCGGCATCTCATTTCAGGTTCATCTAAGTTTTATTCATTATACAAAGCTGAAGCTACTCAAGCTAGTAAATTTTTAAAAACATGCAGAAATCTAGAATAATTTTTAGTGCGCTAGCGGCGGGAAATACACGACAGCTAAGTCGTAATAAATAACTGACAATTAACTGTCATAACTGCCATAAGATAACTATTGAGTTTCATTTGGCGCGAAAATTTTAGGCCAAAATATGGTGGACTTTCGATTGGTCCCCTGCTTCAGCATGCAAATCATATGGAGGTGTAGGGCTCGGGGTGGAAATAGTGTTTATATTTTTTGAATTTTTGCGAAAATTTTATGAAACCGCGAGAGAATCAATGGTCATTCGACAAAATTCTTAAAAAATAAAATAAAAACAAATTTCCCTAAAATCCCACAGAAAAACCTCAAAAATTGTTGACCCCGGAAATTTTTCGGAATAAAATTATTTCCCACGGAATTCCGAGGTAAACCACGGAATGTGGCAGCCCTGCTCTGATCTGTCTAATGCAGTGTCATGCGCATGCGCTTAGTGCCGCATCGGAGTCTTGCTGTTGTGAATATATCATCGTGTAGACGTGTGCATACACTCAATATTCACATTGAATGACACTCGCAAGGCAGGCAGTCTGGCAGACAACCAAACCAATCAAAAGCCATCTACGAGTAACTGACAAAATCATGATTCTTAGAAAAAAAGTTTTAGTTTTGAACTTTTCTTTTCTGATTTGACACTACCATATTGGCTTTAATAATGTTTTGGAATTGGATTTGTATGCTTTTTGGGTCCAGAAATTCATTTTTCATATTTTAAAATGTCAAAATTATCACTGAGCGGGCCGCAGTGTCCAATGGCCTCTTTTTTGATTTTCAAAACTCTGTTACATGATCTACGATTCACTTATCGGTTTGGCTTTTCATGACTTTTCCTAAGGTGGGGTTTCCATATACGTCAATCGTCAATGAAAAATATGGTTTTGACGTGGTAGCAGAATTTTTAGTATGTCTTTAATGTCTGCTAAACCTTCAATTTCATTTTTCTCAGTGACGATTGACGTATGTGGAAACCCCGCCTAAGAATGTGCATATTTTAAACCCATGGAATTTTTTTTAAAATTTAGTCAGCAGTTTCTCCAGAAACCGTATTGGCATACGTTGCCGGCCGCAGTGACCATTGGACACTTTATGGGGAATGTATTGCGTCGTTGTAGGTACATGTGCATACCTACATAACATAATCGTTGTTTCTGTAATAATATTATAATATTGTTGGCCTGCATGGAGCTACGTGTACGTAGGCTATATGAGCTAAAAAAACCTTTATTTAAAAAAATTTCTTAAAAAATAATCAAATAAATTGATGATAGCATATATTATACGTACTGTATTAGCCAATTTTGTTAAATTACAGGATTTCCTTTCTGGGTCTCATTTGTGTTATGCTTAAAAATTTGTTAGCTTTAAAAGTCTAGAGGTATGATGGTATTCCATAATATATCCCCCAACCGCCATTTAGGTTGTAACCTACCGTACTAGCTACCATGGCCGTAGCCAAGGGGGAGGGGTTCAACCCCCCCCCCCCCCCGAAATGAAATGGCTTCATACTAGATAGAATCGGATTTTGAGAGGAAAAATAAAAACCACTATGTAATACCCAATGAAATTTCTAACCCCCCCCCCCCCCACCCGAAAAAAAATCCTGGCTACAGCCTTGCTGGCTACAGTAGGTATGATAAGGGCAGGCTACCGTAATTAACATAATTATTACAGTCATTACAATCATCATGCTTTACTAGACAAGTCTGGTGCCAAATAGTCTACTGCAGTACAGCATTAGGTAGTTAACGAATCCAAAGCGAAGCAAATACGGTAACGAGTAACGATTCCAGTAGTAGGTACCCTGGACCGAAATACGAACGAATGGAACGATGCGGTTTAAACAATCACGCAGGCCTGAGTCCGGTATGCGAGTGTGGTGGGTTTAGCGTCAGTACTCAAAGGAACGATACGAAAGATACGGGTTCTCATGCGGATGATGCGGATTCGATGCGAGTCCTGAAATTCTCGTTCCTTTTACACCACAGAGGTGTGCCTGCAGGTCCTGCAGGCACACCTCTGCCAGTTCTTTCCCTTCTTTCGTCGGGGTGACTCAGATGTGTGTCCCCTCTGCTCCTCCGGGACCATGGTCGCAAGTCACCTACACACCTGCTCCAGACTCAAGCATCTACCTGCTGATCTAACAAAGAGATACTGGGAGCAGCGTTTCCACTTGCGATTTATCACATTTCCCCCAGCAGCAACTTCTAATTTCCCTCTTTTCCCTCGCTCGCCCAATTCGCTAATATTCCTATATTTTCTAAATTTCCAAAATTTCTGGAGGGGGGGGGGGAAGTCTGCCTAGCAAATTATATGACTTTTATTTTTTAAATTTTATTGTTTTTTAATGAGTATGAAATACGTTACATAAATTAAAATAAGTTCAGTAACACAAAAAAAAGTAAACTTTTGTTTCTGGAACGCCCAGCGACCTAGTCGTCTCATTCTACTACATAATATGCATGACGGCCAAATTGCTGAACCTGTTTTGAATGGTGGTACCAGACGCGGCCTATACATTCATCTTTCAAGTAGGGTATAAGTGACCAATACACATGATATACCCTGGAGGCAGGGGGGCCCGGGGGTCTCCCCCGGAGAAAAATTTGATAATTAATAGGCCCAAATCAGTGAGGTTTTTGCGCATGTTATACCCTGGAGAAAGGGGGCCCGGGGGTCTCCCCCGGAGGAAAAAAATTATAAATAGGCCCAAATTCGTTAGGTTTTACGCGTTTTGCAAGCAGTACAGTTGAGATTTTACCGACAAATAAACCTATCACTGCGGGGGGGGGGGGGGGGGGGGCGGTGGTCTCCCCCGGAGAAAAAGTCTGAAAAAATAGGTCTGAAGTATTGGGGTTTTAAGCTTTTTGAGTAATATTTTTTTTGTGAAAGTACTTGGTCAATGTTTATTTTTATTTTTGTTAAGTCTTTCAGGTGAAATAAGCACACCAAGAATTAATTTCCCTTTCGTTATTGTGGATACTACGCCTTTAGCCTCCATTTGTCAGCAGAAATCCTGGGGAGCACCCCCCTATTTACGCCAATGATTTTCCCTCGCTCTTTCAAAGAGTTTTCCTAAATTGGTGTAACCTCAATACAGTAGAATCCGTTTATTAAGACTCCGTCTATATTGAACATTGACCAACCGCCTATTATGACGAATTACGAAGATAGTTTGGTTTTCATTATATATACCTGTATTATATTTATAGTATATTGTATACTATACGTTTTGTATGACATCCATGTTTGTCAATTCCCTTCGATGTCATTATAACCGGATTCTACTGTATATTTAAAACTCCATTTTATCTAGTGTACGCTGCAATTATTTCGGGGGGAGGACCCAAAACACGTGCCTGTGCCTTTACCTTGTGTTGTCGGGTAGTTGTGCTGCTACAACTAGTCAAATCATCATATCATAAGCAAAGCACTGATGTACTCCTGTTTTTAAAATTCCCACCAAGCCATCAGTCGTGGCATCAGAATTGAGAATGCATAACATTCGCGCTAAAATTTGAAACCGTTATTTATTCATATTTATCAAATTTTATGATTTATTGTAACTTTTTCCATTTTCAGCTAGTTTATTTTAATTCCACCAGTTTTCCCTCAAATTTCCCTCAATATCTCTCTTATTTCTTCAAATTTCCCGCAAAATTCCCTTTTCCCTCCAATTTCCCTTTAGTGCAATGAATAAACCCGGATTTTCCCTAAAAAGGGAAATTTCCCTCAAAGTGGAAACGCTGACTGGGAGGCTCGGCGTCAAATGGCTCTACTGCCACAGACGGGCGTTGGCTAAACTAACTATGTTCTGTGGTCCATGAGCATGCGCAGTGCAAACAAATGGTGCAAACACAGGTGTTACGCTGACCGACTCGTTATCCATTATCCTACATTATAATCGAATGTTTTTGCAAAAATATATTTAAATTCATAAAAGAATTTTAAATAAAAAATTAAATTAGTTATGTGGCTAGTTGAAGGACGATGCAATTGAATAGGCAGTGTAGACTTGAATTGGTTTGTATTGCAGTGCTTCGACTCAAGTTAGAGTAATTTAACACTTTTTTTTTTTTTTTTTTGTTTCTGCGGAAGTGGAAAACTTGCAAACCAAGCACCTGTGCCTTTACTTGCCTCCTTTCAACACTGCCATGCTCCTGCATGAGTGAATCAGGATGGCATCCAGGTAGTGAGGGGTTAACTTAGCGTTCAACCTCGAGTAGGCCGCCAGCCGACCCTCTAAAAACCACTACCATCTCACGTCAGGTAGGTTCCTGTAGACGCTGAAATAAAACGTTCGTTACTTAAGGGATGGGATGGGTAATTTGGGAGGAACTCGGATAGAGGTGAGAGAGTGGAGAGGATTTTAATTGTAACAGTACGGCAACTGGAAAGGCGCGGTTTGCCGTACTGGGGTTGAGTTCGAGTATGTAGCGTTAGTTAGTTTGTTCGTATGGTAAAGTAGCTGAAAAATAAAATATAAAATTAGTTGGGCCGGGGGGGGGGGGGGCCTAGATTAGCTCGGTTTAAAAATAGAAGGCAAGCCACCAGTAGTCCGTCAAGCTGCAGAGCGGTGATCTGGAGACCGGTGGTCGCGGGTCGAAGGAATTAAGTGTTTTAACAACTGTGAACGAGCATAGTATTAAAGGGGGGTTACTGAACACTGGGGCATTCTATGGTTCAGACTCTCGTGACCGGATTGCCCACGAGCATGGCGCCAAGGGGGGACTAACGATCCAGGCTGGGTGGCCATATTTCAGGGTCCATCCGGATCTTCTCTGTAATTCCCTAGGCGAACCCGGTGGGCAAGCGGTCCCGGGAGGAACCTATGGAGAGAGAATGGAGATGGGATTAAGACTAGGCTGACCCGTCCGGGGGGACAGGGATTGGGGAGATCTTAAATTGGTTTGGGGGGTGGGGGGCTAAGTAGAGATCGCGTATTATATCGCGAGAGCTCTGGGCTGCCTTGGCATGATGGGAATCAGTCAAGGCTGTGAGAAAATCATGAAGGGGAGGTACGTCAAAGAATTGGAAGATTTGAGAATTTGGGACGCGATAGTGGAAGTTTCCAACGCGGCGAAGCGCCGCGTTGTGGCTCCCATGTAGCGCTTTGCGGGCAGATGGCGAAAGCATGGGGTACCATACTTGGGCTGCATAGATGAGTTGGGCTCGAATGATCGCTGTGAATATAAGGGCTTTCGAGCGGAAGCTGATTAGATCATTTCTAAAGAGTGGGAAAAGTTTGGAGGTTAGCCCGCGAATGCTGGCCATTCGCAGGTTTAGGTGGGCGCGAAAGGAAAGGCGACGATCAAGTGTTACACCAAGGTATTTAACTGATTGACGCCAGGGTAGGTTTGAACTGTTTAGGGTAAGAGCTGATGGCGGGGATTTTGGGGCAGCTTTGCCGAAGGCAATGGCTTCACACTTGGACGCGTTCACCATGACCTTCCAGGTGTTACACCAGTCTGCAAGGGCGTTAAGTTGAGGTTGTAGGAATTTTTTCGCGGCGAGTTTGGGGAAGTGAGTCCCCATGTAGTAGATAGCGTCATCCGCGTATAGGCCGACTGAAAGTCCGTCCAGTACCCGGATGTCATTTATATGGATAAGGTAAAGCAGAGGTCCGAGGACGGATCCCTGTGGGACACCGGCGGCCGCCGGTGTGGGACGGGAGAAAAAGGTACCTGATTTAGTGCGAAGGGTCGTACGGAAGTATCTGTCTGATAGATAGGAATCTATCAGACGTAACACTGGTGGTGGGACCATGTGAGAGAGCTTGTAGAGTAGGCCTAGGTGCCAAACTGTGTCAAACGCGGCGCGAAAGTCAATAAGGGCGGCAATAGTGTGCATGTTTTTGTTCATATTGTCGGTAATATGAGAGCAAAAACGCATTAGTTGAAGGGTGGTAGAAAGGCCTTTCCGGAAACCGAACTGTTCGGGTCTGAGATAGGGTTCTAGCATTGGGCCTAGACGCAAGAGGAATAGGCGCTCAAAAAGTTTGGATAAAATAGGGAGTAGGGAGATGGGGCGGTAACTAGCGGGATCGGTTGGAGGTTTTTGTTGCTTTAGTATGGTGATAATGTTGGAATTTTTCCAAGCCGGGGGGAAATATTGGGTGGCTAAAATGGCGTTAAACACCATTAGTAGGTGGGTTATAAGATTAACTGGGGCGTTTTTTATAGCTTTCCCCGAAATACCATCGGGGCCTGGGGCTTTTCTGACCTTGATTTTGCCTAGTGCTTGTGCCATTTCCAAAAGGGTAAAAGGCTGAATGGGCATGGGAGTTTGGGAGCTGAGGGCTGAGCGGACTGCTGTTGACGCCTCGCCTTCTACAGGAGAGGGCGTCGAGGGAACGGAAAACTGAGATTTAAAGTGATCGGCAAGAACTTGACAGCGAGTTTCTGGATCAAATACAAGGTTGTTATTTTGTTTTAAGGGAGATATTTGGGATTTTGTACGTAATAGGGCTTTAGTGGCGGGCCATGGCTTGGTTCCCTCAGAGGTGGCTTCAGTAATGAAGTCTTGCCACTGAGAGCTCCTGTCCTCATCTAGGAGAAGCTTACAGCGTTCTGCGGCTGCTAGGAACTCGCGTTTGTGAAGGGGGGCTTGTGTATCATGCCAGAGCTTGCGTAGCCGCCTCCGGGAACGGATAGCAGCGGCGATCTCTGGTGGGAGAGAACGAATGGTGCGGGGGCGCGACGGGACGGATGCTGCGGAAACAGCGGATTTAATTGAAGAAGAAAGGGTTTCTAGGTGCCGGTCTATGTCGGCCGAGAACATAGGGGCAACGGGAAAAGGGGGCAAGGTGTCGGATAAGATAGAGTGATAGTTACGCCAGTTTGTCCGTAACGGGCCTAAAGGCGTGGGGATGGTGTTTTGACGAGGGAAAGAGAAAAGAATGGGAAGATGATCGGATGTGAGGTCATCAAGTACTGTAATTTCAGGGTGAATGGGTACCTCGATGGATAGGCCAAAGTCGAGGGTTTCAGAGTAAAGAATGTTTCTGCGGGATATAATGAAAGTGGGGGCGGTTGGTATATGCAGATCGATGATACGTTCGGTGGAGTATATGTAACGGAGAAGAGAGGTACCACGACTACTGGTTTTCTGGCTGCCCAGTTCAGGGTGCTTGGAGTTCCAGTCGCCGGCAGCAAAGATCGCGGGGAAGCTCCCAAACAGAAGCTCGAGATCCTGCCTTGGGATCTGCCGGGGGCCAGGGGAGTAAATCGAGAAACAAGCAGTGGGTGTGCCGCATATGTTGGTGATGACACCAACACATTCGATGGACGGAATGTCAGGAAGGCTGATAGGTGCATGCGGTATATCCTTGTGGACAAGGATAGCTACACCGCCGTGGGCGTTAGGCCTATCTTTCCTGTAAACCAGATACGGGGGTAAGGAAAAGGACTTGTTTGGGGACAAACAAGTCTCTTGTAAAAAGCATATGTCCACCTTTTGCTCGGAAAGAAGGTTCCTGAGTTCAGTGGTCCTGGGCTTGAGACTTCGGGTGTTAAACGAGAGAAAGTTTACTGCCATAAGGCAACTAGGGTCGGGATGTGGGCCATTACGGCGGAGATAAGCGAGGGCGTGTCCTTGCATTTACAGAGGGCTGAGAAGAGTTGGCCTATCCAGGCAATAAATTGCGGGGAGGACAAGAGTTTAATGAGAAATGGGACGTCTTGGGTAACGGGAGAGTTTGATAGTAACGGGGGATTGAATGGTCTATGCTTGAGTGGGGGGGGGGGGAGAGGTGTGAGCTTTTGGTAGATCGGGAGGAGAATGTGAATATTGGGGTTTGAGTTTAAAAGATTTGGTTGGGTTTCTTTTGATGGGCTTAGTTGGTTTGACTTTGGGGGAATTAGTCGGTTTTTCCGCGGGCGGGTTAGTCGGTTTTTCAACCGCGGGAGTAGGAGTCTCTGGGGAGACCTGAACAGCGGGAGCTGAGCCTAAGGTCTGGGGGGAGGGTGAGATTTTAGGCTGAAAGGAGAGGGGGGGTTGCCAAGGGTTAATTTGCGGGGGAGGGGCAGGGACGTAGTTGGGCTTCGCTGGTTTGGACTGCGGAGGTTTGATAGTGATAGAGGATAGTCGGGCCTTAAGGACGGGACATCCGCTGTGGTTAGCAGCGTGCTTCCCCTGACAGTTGGGACAAAGAAGAAGGTCCTTAGGGATGTGTTTGCCACCCGGGCAGAGGGCGGCGCGGTGGTTCCCGCTGCATTTAATGCAGACGGCGGGTCTGAAACAATTTACGGAGCTATGGCCGAAAAGTTGGCAATTATAGCATTGCTGGATGGTATTTGAAGGTTTAAAGGGGACAATCGTAACGTCCAACATGAGAAGGACGGTGATGTTGTATACGGTTTTAGAGGTCGGAGTATTTTTAATTTTGGCGAGAAATAGGGATTTTTCTTGTTTCCTCTTATCCGTGAGGTTAGTCACGGCGGAGGTCTGAAAACCTAGGGCTGAGAGGGCGGACTTGATGTCGTCTAGTTGGGTGGTGTAATGGAGACCTCTAATGAGGATCTTGATTTCGCGGTCGGAGTCGGGAGTAAAAGTGTGGAAGGGAATGTTGAAGTCTCCGAGAAGAGCGCGAGCTTTCCTGTAGACTTCTGGGTCTTTGGTCTGAATCACGTAGTTATTTGTTCGGAGGCGGATATGGCTGTCAGTCTGCGCGAAGATGGCCTGAATTTTTGGGGCGATGGAGTTCCACTGCTTGGGGACAGGGAAAACCAACGGCGGAAGACGGGAGTTTCTTGGGTTTAAAGGTTTGGCGGTAGCTGGGGAGGACCCCGTTGGCGTTGAGGTAGAGGGCGAAGAAGGTCGAGGTCGCTTCTTGCTGACGGTAGTGAAATCGTCGTCGAGAACAGAGGAAAGAGAGGTTGAGGCGTCGCCAGTAGAGACTGGACGGGTGTCCATAGCCTCCTGGGACGGATCGGGGCTTAGTGGCGAGTCAGGAATCATAGACATAGCAGGATGCTTACCTACTCTCTGCAAAAAGGGTCCGGAAGTCGACCACCGTCAGCAAGGACAGCGGGGCGGACGGGTTTGGCTTGGAGAAGAACCGGTGGTTGCTCCGCGGCAGCAATACCACAGCAGCAGCACCTCGGCAGTACGGCAGCAGGAAGGGCAGGTCCGGGAGACTGCAGGCAGGTCACGCAGAGAAGCTTGTAGAGGGGAAAAAGGAGAGGGAAAGGTGAAAGCGTTTAAAAACACTGATGTAAGGGAAAAATATGGGAAAAAACTATTACAAACACGGTGTGGTGTAATGTAGGAATCTGAGACACGGTGTGGCGTAGTGAAAATGAAAAGTGAGAATGAGCACGTGGTAGCGCAACGGAAATTCAGCTTGGAACACCCGTTGAGTCACCACGGACACGAGAAGAAGGTTCGGTCAGAAAGCTCGGGCGGTCAGAACCAGGTCCTGCACGCACGAGAGTCCGGGTCCGAATTAATTTAACACACAGTGGTTACAATATGAGCTGTGAGACGAGAACGATACATGCTTACAATTAATATTGAATTTGATCCAGCCTGCTTCCATATAGAAAAACCAACTCTGTGTCCACAGCTAAAGGAGCCGATGAGACACAGAGGGTAGATTAAAGATATTATTGAATAAGAGAAATAAATACGTAAAAGGAAGATTGAGGAATATTGAATTATCTGAATGTGAACAGCGCCATCTACCGGGAAAAAGGTGAAGCTGGAAGCAGACTGGTTATTACACATGTGGGACTAAGTGGTCCCCACATTACCCCCCTCCTAAGACTGGAAGTCGGAGAAATGTCGTGGAACGTGGACGTGACGACCTGAGCGAGTGGTGCGAGTCGGTGGTGTCGGCACGACGTCAGTGGCAGGAAGTGGTGAGGAGACCTTCTCCTGAGGTTTATCTTGAGCAGGATGCTGATGCGGGGGGTTGATCGTAGACTGGTGAGACGGTTCGTCTGTACTGGCATTAATGTAGGCCGGCTTGACCCTGTCCATTGACACAGTAACCGCACGACTGCGGCTTGAAATCGTAACTGTTTTGTCGGTGCGACTTAACACAGGGAATGGTCCCGCATAAGGACGTTCGAGGGAAGCACGGACGTGGTCTTGTCTCACGAAAACGTGCGTGGCCTTGGCAAGGTCTTGTGGGATGAATGTTTGATGAGCCCCGTGTCTCTTGACGCGAGTGGGGCGTAGTGAGTCGAATTTCCTTCGAAGTGAGATGAGAGTGTCCGCCGGACTCTGATTTGAAGGAGGAGTTGTCAGCATCTGTCCTGGTAGTTTTAATGGTTCACCATAGACCAGATCTGCTGGAGAAGCTTGAAGATCTTTCTTAAGAGTGGCGCGCATGCCCAGTAAAACTAGCGGAAGGGCTTCCGTCCATTTGTCATTGGCATGACACATAATGGAGGCTTTGAGTGAGCGGTGCATACGCTCTACCATGCCGTTGGATGCAGGGTGTTAACTGGTAGTCCGTGCATGGTGAAATCCGCATAATCGGGCCAGGTCAGCAAACAAATGGCTCTCAAACTGTCGGCCGCGATCTGTAGTAATTGTCTCCGGGCACCCAAACCGGCTGATCCAGCAGGAAATGAGGGTTCTGGCGACGTTTTCGGCGGTGATGTTCACCATAGGAGCGGCTTCCGGCCATCGCGTGAAACGGTCAACGAGTGTTAGCAAATACGTGTAGCCTTCCGACGGTGGTAATGGGCCTACAATGTCGAGGTGTATGTGCTGAAACCGTCGGTCAGGCTGAGTAAAGGTAAAGCAGACGCTGCTATTCCTGGGTGATGTAGGCTGTGTAGGTGCTCGAAAAGTTGTCGACGTAATGGTTTGGGCACAAATGGGCGTTGTATGTCTTGACTAGAATCGCACGTAAGGACTGAATCAGAGCCCGGAATGGGAACATCAACGAGGATGAGGGACGTCTTTCTACTGGACCGAAGCTCTTTGAGTTCTCTGTCGTCTTTCTGAGCAGAAGAAAGTTGCTCAGGAGATACGGGAGTAGAGATTGCTTCGATTCTTGAGAATGCATCAGCGGCCAAGTTGTCCTGCCCAGCGATGTATTGGATGTCCGTGGTGAATTGAGAGACGAATTCCATTTGCCGCATTTGGCGAGGTGAGCAACTTGTTTTTGGATTCTGAAAAGCGTGCGTCAACGGTTTGTGATCGGTATACACGACAAAAGCGCGCGCTTCTAGCAAGTATCGGAAATGACGAATGGCGTCGTGTACCGCAAGCAATTCGCGATCGTAGGCGGACCATGTTCGTTGGTTTTCTTTAAGTTTCTGCGAGAAGAATGCCAATGGCTGCCAATGATCGTTGATCCGTTGTTGGACTGTAGCTCCGATACTGGTGTCTGATGCATCTGTGACTAGTGCAATCGGAGCCGTATGATCTGGATGCGCGAGTAGGGTGATGCGTGCCAGACTGTGTTTGCATGAGCTGAAAGCTTCGGTAAGCTTTGTTGTCCATGGTATCGTAGCGTTCCCTTTTACCTTGTCTCCAGATAACAACGTGTTGAGTGGTGCTTGTTCGTTGGCTGCATTTGGTAGGAACCGGCGGTAGTAGTTAATCATGCCAAGGAAACGGCGTAGATCTTTGAATGTCTTTGGAAGAGGGTATTCAGTGAGTGCCTTTACCCTGTCTGGTAGGGCTTGTGTGCCTTCTGCTGACACGAGGTAACCAAGAAAGCTGATTGACCCAACGCCGAGGGTACACTTGCTAGGATTAATGACCAGGCCATATTCTCGGAATCGTTGGAAGAGTTGACGTAGGTGTGATTCGTGCTCCTGCTTATCACTCGATGCAACCAGTACGTCGTCGATGTATGAATATGCCCACGGGAGGTCGCGTAGGATGTTATCCATGAAGCGTTGGAAGGTTTGAGCAGCGTTGCGAAGACCGAATGTCATGAATGGGAATTCGAAAAGGCCGAACGGAGTATTTATTGCTGTCTTTGGAATGTCACCATTGGAAACTGGTATCTGGGTGAATGCTTTGACCAGGTCTATTTTGCTGAATACGGTTTTTCCTCGCAATTCTGCACTGAAATCTGCGATGTGGCGGACTGGGTACGCGTCAGGAATTGTTCGAGCATTGAGCCGTCTGTAGTCCCCGCATGGGCGCCATGAATGGTCGCTTTTAGGTACTAGGTGTAATGGTGAGGCCCATGGGCTGTCGGACGGACGACATACGCCGGTCTGGATCATGTCGTTGAACTCCTTTTTGGCGATAATAAACTTGTCCGGGGCCAACCGGCGTGGGCGAGTGGAGACGGGAGGTCCGTCTGTCGTTCTAATGTAGTGGACCGTGGAGTGTTTGACCTGGTCTGTGGGTTGTCTCGGCCGCGTGAGGTCGCTAAACTCCTCAATTATTACTTTTAGACTGGCCGGGGTACTGTGCGGTATTGTTAAGGTAAAAAAATTGTTAAGGTTGAAACGCTAGGTTGCTTGGAGGGGCTTTGACACAGGTTCGCCTTGCGATGCTTTGTCCCGTCGATCAGCTTTGAGTTCTGGAGATCCACCAGCAAATTAGAGGTTGCGAGAAAGTCTGCACCGATGATGGGTTGCGTGACATCGGCAATGATGAAATTCCAACGGAAACTGCGTCGTAATCCCAGGTCAAGTTGTTGAGCTGTTGTTCCGTACGTATTGATGATTGTGCCATTGGCGGCAGTCAGCTCGAGTTGAGTACGACGGAGCGGTAGGTTGAGACGGGCACGTGGAAAAACGCAGATGTCGGACCCTGTGTCAATGAGATAACGTATCTTGGTGCACGGGTCCGTGATAAGAAGGTGATGTGAGGTTTTAAGCAGGTGTGTAGTGGCGCAGGCAGGCCCTGCCTTTACTGGCTGCGATCGTCGTTTTTCGGAAATCTGCATGGCTGCTGGCACTTTCTAGCCTTCCTCCCATAGGTTTGGTGGTAAAAACACCAAGTTGGGTCTTGTTTAGGCGCTGGTGAACGGAACTGGCGCTGGAACCGTGGCTGTGTGGCACGTTGTCCGTATCTGTCGGCGAACTGTGCCTGTAGAGCCGCGACGTTCTCTGTTAACGTCTTCAATAGGTCCACAGGGGCCATTGTGCACTCAAGAATCCGGTCACGTGTTGCTGAATTGATGGTGGCCATCTTGTCGGCGAGGTTCGCGACGTCACCTAGTGACAGGTGATCATGACCGATGATTGCCAATTGTATAGCGTGCGGGAGGCGAGACGTCCAAATGGTGCGTAAAACCGAGTCGGATATGGCTTTCTCTGCGAGGGCCCGCAGTCTCCGGAGAAAAGAGCTGGGAGTTTTGTCCCCTATGTCTTCCGACATTAGTAGCTGAATGCGACTGCTTGCTGGAAGACTCATTCGTTGGATTAATTGCGTTTTTAGCTCAGTGTATGGGTTTACTGGTACTGGGGCAGCTAACAAATCTGAGATCTCGCTGAGGGTACTTTGGTCGAGCGCTGAAAGGACGTGGTAATATTTCGTCGTTTCCATTGTGACCCCAGCAAGTGCGAACTGAGCCTCCGCTTGAGTGAACCACAGTGCCGGTGACAGGTTGGCCGACTGTGTCCAGAAGGGTGGAAGCTTGACCGAGACTGCCATCGTACTAGCAGGGCCTGTCATCTTGGTTGTAGCCGTGGGTGTCGGTGTTGTGGCTGTAGCAGTTGTAGCTGTAGCGGTTGTAGCTGTAGCAGTCGTAGCTGTAGCGGTTGTAGCTGTAGCGGTTGTAGCTGCAATGGTTGTGGCTGTGGTCTGCGGCATCTTGCAGGTTGTGGCTGTGCTGCTGCGATGAATGTAGCTGCTCCGGGGTGGTTTCCACCGCCTATGGCCGGATGAGACGTTCTGGAGGCTGGAACTGGAACTGGAACGGGCTGGAACTGGAACTGGCTGGAAGCTGGAACTGGAACTGGCTGGAACTGGAACTGGCTGGAACTGGAACTGGAAGGCTGCTTGTTCCGTTGTCGAGGGTCACCAATGTGGCTTGTCGAAGGACGGTGCAATTGAATAGGCAGTGTAGACTTGAATTGGTTTGTATTGCAGTGCTTCGACTCAAGTTAGAGTAATTTAACACACAGTGGTTACAATATGAGCTGTGAGACGAGAACGATACATGCTTACAATTAATATTGAATTTGATCCAGCCTGCTTCCATATAGAAAAACCAACTCTGTGTCCACAGCTAAAGGAGCCGATGAGACACAGAGGGTAGATTAAAGATATTATTGAATAAGAGAAATAAATACGTAAAAGGAAGATTGAGGAATATTGAATTATCTGAATGTGAACAGCGCCATCTACCGGGAAAAAGGTGAAGCTGGAAGCAGACTGGTTATTACACATGTGGGACTAAGTGGTCCCCACAGCTAAATATTTTTTCTTAAATTTAAATATGTAAAAATGTTGTTTTAGATTTACGTAGTCTTCAAGAACAGTTTCCGCTATTATGACGGGAAAAATTTTAAATAAAGTTTTTGTATACTTTTTTGAAAACCTTTGTTTTATTACAAAACTTAATAGGTATTTTCCCACATTTGGAATTTTTTCTTCATAAATGGATTATTAACTTATACAACTAATTTATCTAAACTTCTAAAATCTCTCTTCAGCTCCGCGTATGTCTTGACCCCTCCATCCTCCATCACTTGCTGCAGATATTCTTCTCTCGAGCGCCAGCTGACGTATTTCTCGTGTTGTAGCAAATGGCCGATCCAGCGAGCTCTTCTTATACAGTCATATGGATTCAACCAGAGTCTGCTTTCGCTTATTCTGGTTAGAACCTACTAATTGGTAATATGGGCTTGCCAAGTGTAATGTTTGTTGTTGCGTTGTATTTTAATTAATTTAGGTTCTTGAAAAAATAATACAATCTTGAAGTTTCCATGTTGAATTTATTACTTAAAACAAAATGGCCGCTTCCACTCGAAGCGCCTAGATTCAAACTACTTGACATCTCCTTTTCTTTCCCCAATGAACAAACAATAATAATACTACTATAGTACTAAAACTAATAGCTAAATGTACCCATTAATGCATTCAAGAAAAATTTGATAACAATACACTCTTAAACATACTCATTCAAAACAACCGGTCTTTTTATTTTCCTGCCGTATCTACTATACACCGGAGTTTCATTATTTGCCATAAGTTCATTATTTACCGGCGGTTCGTTATTTGCAGTCAGTTCACTTAGTCTTGGTGAACTTTCTGGCTCTTTGCCTTTTGAGTAATCACCCTGCATGTTCTTTATTTTCCTTAAAACTTGTATTCTTAGTTAAGAATTTTCTGTTTCTTTCCACCAGAGTTCCTCTCTCTGTTTTTATTTTATATGACCTAGGACGATTTGCAAAATTTACAATTTCACCAGCATACACGTGACCGTTGTCATTTACATATACAGGATCTTTCGGGATAAAATTTCTCATTAATCTTGTTTTTCTGTCATAAATTTTTTCTGTATCTTTTGCCTCTCTTCTAATTTAGCGCGAATGTTTTCATCAACATCTAACTCGCTTCCAAAAAAATCACTTACACTTGGCAGTATACCAGTCAATTTTCGATTGAATAACAATTCAGCTGGTGATTTTAAATTAGTGTCAATAGGAGTAGCTCTGTACTCTAACATAGCAATATAAGGATCTTTACTATCAGCAACACATTTCTTTAGTAATTTTTTTAACCGTTCCTATAGCACGCTCTACCATGCCATTAGATTGACTGTACAAAGGACTCGAAGTCTTATGCTCAAAACACCAATCTTTAGCAAATTTTCTAAATCGAAAACCCGAATATTGTGGTCCATTATCTGAATATACAATTTTTGGAATGCCATGACGGCTGAAAATGGATTTCAATTCATGAATAGTTGTCTCACAGGACAAATCAGTTAGCAACGCAAGTTCAACAAACTTAGAGTAATAATCAACTACCATCAAGTAATGTTTATTATTTAATTGAAATAAATCAGTACCAACTACTTCAAAAGGTTTGTAAGGAACTTCTCGTACAAGTAAAGGTTCGGATTGATTTTTCCTTTGAAATTTTAAGCACACTGAGCAATTCTCAATTATATCTGTAATTTGTTTGCTCATACCGGGCCAATACACCGATTCTCTGGCTCTACTCAGAGTTTTATTTATTCCCATGTGTGTATAATGAAGTTTCTTTAAAATATCCTTACGCAAATTTGTTGGCACTATTACTGATTTATTTTTGAACAGTAACCCTTTATATTCAAACAATTCATGATGAAAAGAATGGTATGGCTTAATACAATCAGGTAAAAACAATTTATTTTCTGGCCATCCATCTTTTAACATTGTAGCCAGTGTTTTCAGAGTTTCGTCAGTTTGAGTTTCTTTTATAAATTCAGCATATTTTCCTTTTGACATTGGCAATTCTATAACCGTAGAAACATACAACTCAATTTCACTGTGCGACAATAATGTATCAGAACCACTGTCACTATTATTACAATAATTTCTAGATAAAGCATCAGCTAATAATAGCTCTTTACCTGGTTTCCATTTAATTTTCAAATCATATGCCTGCAAACGCATTAACATTCTTTGCAATTTTGGTGGACATTGATATAATGGTTTTTCAGCAATAAATTGTAATGGACGATGATCAGTTTCTACTGTCACTAATTTATTTGCAAAAATATATTTGTGAAATCGTTCACACGCAAAAACAATAGCATATAATTCTTTCTCGATTTGTGCCCATTTTTGTTGGCTTTCATTTAAAGATGACGAAATATAAGCAACTGGTAAGTCATTTTGAAGCATTACCGCGCCTACTCCCGTACTTGAACTATCAACTGAGAGTTTCACAGGTAAGTTAGGATCATATAGTATTGCAAAACTGGAGAACTTGACAATTGTTCCCTGATCTCATTAAAAGCTTTTTCTTGTTCAAAATTCCATGACCAAGCTACATTTTTCTTTAATAACATTCTTATAGGTTCACTTATTTGACTTAAGTTAGGAACAAACTTGGATACATAGGCTAACATGCCCAACAGTGATTTACATTCAGAAACATTTTGTGGAGCTTTTAATTCTTTAATAGCTTTAATTTTATTTTCGTCAGTCATAAGACCATTCGCAGTAAATTTATGACCCAAGTATTTCACTTCACTTAAACCAAATTTACATTTGCTTTTATTTAAAGTAACATTGTACTCTTTTGCACGTTTTAGAACTTTTTCTAATAATTCAGCATGTTCTTTTTCATTTTTTTGAAAAACAAAGCACATCATCAATGAAAATTTGTACCCCTTCAATTCCTTCGAAAATCTTCGAATAATGCTTATGAAAAACTTCAGGAGCTGAATTGATACCATACGGTAAACGCTTGAAACAATATCTACCATAAGGAGTATTGAAAGTTGTGTATAATTGACTCTTTTCATTTAGCTGTCCACAGCGCCATTGATCGTCAGAGCTGGAGAGAGACGGCGCATGACCGAAAGAGATGGCGAGCTTGTGTGTACGCGGCGAAAGGTCCCCCCGGACCCACCCAGCCACCATAAGTCAAAGTAAGTAAGTCAACAGCGCCATGTAATGTTTGTTGTTGCGTTGTATTTTAATTAATTTAGGTTCTTGAAAAAATAATACAATCTTGAAGTTTCCATGTTGAATTTATTACTTAAAACAAAATGGCCGCTTCCACTCGAAGCGCCTAGATTCAAACTACTTGACACCAAGGTATTTGTCACTTTTATTACCTTCTTCTGAGTCACCACATCGGACGGCGTCCAGTTCTTCTTTGTATAGGGCCCATGTGATTTTTCTGTCTTTGTATTTTGGCCCGGCACTCCTCATGATCTCAAACAACTTTTTCCACGACACTTAATCGAATGCTTCTAAAATCTTAAGATCTAAAACTTGGAACTTGGGCTTGATACTCTATTTTTAAATACGGTACCTACTTAGCCAAAATAATATTATTAGAAGGATTTCTCTTGGTTACTTAATTATTGTTGATGCTATAATTATACATGCACTTGACCCACGGGTAGCGAGTTCAACAGAAAGAACCGGTACGAGTGAACCCGTACCGAGATAGATAGGCTAATATCGGTAGTTCTATGAATAATAATTATTGTCCTTGGGTTTAATTTCGGTTGCTTCGACTTTCCCTAGCCAAAAGTACTGAATTGGCTGATGGGACGATTGCATAGTCTAGAATGGGTAGACCAATACCTACCTGTGTATTACAACACAGTAATCATGGGAAGGGTATACAATGTATTGAAGAATGATTTATCCATAATTTCTTTAAAAAAATTTTTTTTTGTCAAAACCAAAACTTTGCTTGGGAAAGTGGCCTGTTCGGTTTAGCGAGCGACCTATTGAGTTTTGTTTAAATTACAATAACGACTGCAATTAACGTGAATTTAGAGACAATCGTTGAAGACATATTGAGAGAGAAAAAAATTAAGTAAATTTTCAGTTTTTGGAGGGTAGAACCCTCCCCACCCCCCAAATAAAAAAAATGGTCCCCAGGTATGATTTTTGTGGGACTAAATGCCAACTTTAATAAAAATCCACCGAGTAGTCGAGTAGTTTGCCACAAATAATCGACGAACAGACAATTTCAAAAATTTCGACCATCACAAAGTTTTCCTTATATTGTACTACTGTATATAAACAGGAAAGTGAAAATACTATTTTCTCTTCTTAATGATTTAATTGAAGAAAAGGGCTGCAGGGGTGTCTGACGTTCTCTTAAGTTTCTTAACATGCATGCAATTATCTGTGTTGTACGCAGGAAAAAATAATAGTAAGGGGTAGGCTATGTATGTAAGGCATTGCTCGGCAGCATACATGTACTGTGCATTAGCCAAATGATATATTAAACGCATTTACAATAATTAGCCTATAATGTAAAAAAATAAAATAAAAATAAAGGCATAAAGACTAGAATAATAATTGTCACATCCTTCAATTTTACAGTTATGCAACCGTGCGCACTGATCTTTTAACAAAATAATTCATTCCTTCAGAAGTGTTAATTTAATAATTAATAGGTTTGAAATGTAGGGCTACATTGTTAAGAACTTGTCATAATCATACGAATTATCTAAAGTAAAGTAAAGTAAATTGTATTTATCGAGGAATACATTCTACATACATTTCATTAGTGGTTCAGAGGGGCACCTTTGGGAATTCCCGTGATGGGCCCCTCGATCTAATAGATAACATTTATATTAAAACTTATTCTAAACACTTAATCTACAATACAAAATAAATTCTTTTAAAATTGTGTTACAAAACAATTAACTTCAGGTCGTGTTATTAAAAACAACGTACCAATTAAAATTATTAAAATTATTAAAGTTACTAAAATACATGTGTGTTATTAAAATACAAAAATAAAATATAATAAAATGAATTTTAAAATGAACATTAACTTTTAACATTAACTTTTTAGCAAGACAATATCTATGTTTCTTGTTTGACAATCTCAACGATTGATTGGCAGCAATTCCCTGCATATGATTCTGCAGGTCTCTCGGTCGGCTGCGCCTTCCTCTGCAGTTATCTATGATCAATCATACAACTCAATTTGTCGATGATAGTCTTCAGTCGCTGTCTCATGAAACACGCCCTTCAGCTTCTTGAGTGCATTTGTGACCTTTCCCTAAATAACTGTCAGCCTACATATTGGGACTGTCTAGGGAGAGCTGTTGTTCGATACTCATGTAAAACCTTGAACGGTATTGTAGCTCGCGATTATCAAATCAGTCGAACAGTAGTTGTTATAAGCCTTCATATTGTTGTGATGTTCAGCTGTTGCTACTCCAAGACACAGTTTGATAATATGTGATTTCCTGAACAAACTACGATCCTAATTAGGTGTTTTATGTAGGCCTATGCTAATTAACTTCCCTCAAACTGAGGATGTTTCCTTTCTCAGCATTACAATAACATAATAATCATGGGTATATTTAATCAAAAAACATTACACATTTTTATAATAACCGGTGCCACAGAGCCAAGAAAGGGGCGTTGGGATCACCGCACAATTTACTTTATTATATTAGTTTTTAATCTGTACCTGTGAGTAGACTTAAAATATAGTTCTTAATTACAGACAATATAACATTTTCATGGTATCCGACCCTGATCATTTCATTAACTCAACATAACATTGTTGTTTAATATTTCATTTTGCCACTCCTAAACGCACGGTAGCCTACGTATAATTACAAAGGCTTTCACGGCTGGAGTTACGTACCGAAGCAGTAGCATCCGGGATGATAGGCCGTGGTCGTCCAAGTACGCTTTCAGAACCGGCCGTGGAATAGGCCTACTTGGAAGTACGCTTTCAGAACGACCACGGCCTATGTATCATCCCGGATGCTACTGCTTCGGCACGGTACATACTCACTAAGTAACCTAGGTTCTGTATTTTAAACTGCCCCTCACGTTATAGCCTGTACAGGCTACGCCTCTGCTGGTTGCCCCCATGAATAAACATGCCCGTTTCCAACATTTGCCGCTTGGCGCTTACATAAACGAACGTGTCCGGTACTGTACCTGTACATTAGTACCTTAACTATACAAAACCACGTGCTCCGACGATGATGATGGAGATTTGACAGCTCTAAGACCATGAATGCTTCAGGACGATCCGCGATACCGGTCTGATCTGGTACCAACCGGTTTATCTCGACTGGCGAGTGTGGAATTTTGCACGGTGCATGAGTATAGTTGACGTTGGTCCGAGATCAACAACTATGAATTAAACAAATGACTTTGCACAATCTTCAAACTACGGCCTGGGCCCTGGGTTGGCTAAACAATAAAGAAAAATGGTGGGGAAGTCCCTCTTAAAGTAAATAATTGGGCATAACGGATCTGAGGAATGCCGCGTGCAAGACTAGCATAATGACTGTATGAGGAGATTTTTTCGATTTTCATTGCTCAAAGCAGAAATTTTAGCTATTGGGCAAGGTCTATAGCTAAGAGACACCAAACGCGGATCTCTAGGATTTTTTTTGAAGGGGGGGGGGGTCCAGTTTAAAAAAGTATTAGTACATTTAATAAAAAAAGACTGTACAATAGATACCTAATGAAAAAAAAAAACAAAAAAGTTCTTATCGTTTCCTGAAAAATAATACGTTTTTTGTAGTTAGGGCGATTTAGCTTTTCGCGTAAGGCAACTCAAATCATGTAACGTGTGTCAACTTGTTTCGCACGTCGCACACAGTACACTATAGCGAACAGGGAAAAATATATAGGAAAGCGCTTAAGCTTCCCTGCTTACTATACAGTACGTATTTGACGGTTCTATTAGCATATGCTCTATCGTTTTATTGCTCTTCAGTCAAAGCATATTGACAACTTGTGAGACCTGTACTACTGCCAAGGTCGATGATAATAATCTGTACCTACCTACAGTATATTCGTATATAGTCACAGATTGTTGCTGAAAATGCTCGCTTACAGTAGGGCCTACATGTTCATAATACACCTGCAGTATATTTTCTACTGGAAATGGATTGATTAATTTTTCATGAAATGCATTTTGTGGAGCGAAATCGAAGTATTTCAAATTACGGCACTCCTATAATTTCAGCTAGGTTTCTAAAAACAAATTCTCGGTGAGAAATACACGGCGACACCACCGAGTTGCAATAAATGGCGGTGCCATCCAGCAGTAACTGAGACATTGTGACCGATTGCTAGAGGAAACCTTTAGGCAACTTTCCGGGCTGTAGGCATACACGTGGTAATAGACCTACTTATTATGTGAAGAACCAGTAGAATCCGGGCTGATGGGCCGTGGTCGAATTGAAAGTGAACTTCCAAACGTTTCGTCAACATCTGTGGTCGACATTTTCAGTGGCGCTGCGTAGACTTCAAAGGTTGTACCTCGGTGGCTCCGTAGCGTGTGACTGGGTAGGGGGCTGCGCACTGACCTTTATACCTGGACGTTGTTGTTGTTGTTGTTGTGTTGAGAGTGAGGATTTGCTCGCTCTCAACACAACATGTTCCTCTGGGGAATTTCCATTACCTTGTTTTTCCCAATTGGCTGACGTCATCCTTTTTGTTGTTGTTTTGTTCAGCGCCGGATACTACAGTTTGTTCACCTTTAAGCCTTCTTGCTTTCTGTTGAAATTGTGTTGGTGCTTGTGTATTTCAATAGCTTCTCTGTGTAGTCTGGGGAAATATTGAGTAGCCCGGATTCTACTGGTTCTTCATTTGACTCCGGCCGTGAAAGCCTTTGCAGTTACACTACTTATTATGCGTCTGTTTTATGGGTGTCATCTTTACGTTCCATATAATAGAGGTAGACTAGCACATTAATATACGGTAAGTTGAGTCTGCAATTAATGATTTATGACGCAGTCTGACAACAAATGTCTGTAGCCTAGGCTCCCTTGAACCTTGAATTACAGTGACAATGTAGGCAAGCTTTAGGTTATGGACAGTTAAGCATCGGGTGCCGCACTTTATTACTCACTACGCTACATTGTTTCAAATACAATAGCTCGACTGCTCCGGAACCACATTTTATTGCTTTCCTGCTTACATACGTAAGTTTTCGAAAGTGTTTGTAAGCAGCGATTTTTAGCATATTTCATGTGGCCTGTAGATGGCCGGAACGTTCATAATCATACAACCTTACTAATAAATAGCAAGATTTACTCGTACCACTTGTTTATTTAACAATCATATCCCTAAACATTATATCATTAATAGATGCATATCAATAATGTAAATGTAATAGTCCAGATTGGACATGATTGCCATGCAGCTTCGATTTTGTGCCCCCTCCCCCCAAAAAAAACTTCTAAATCGAGATCTGACTATATTGTAGAATCATTTTTGACTCCACCCTACTGCACATAGGCCTAATGGCTAATAGACTACATTTCATACAAAAATTCAAGGTATAGACCGCAGGCTACCAAAATTACAGAAGTATTCGCAGAACTACAATAAGAGCGTGTGTCATGTAATGATTTAAAAAACAGCGCGGAGTGAGTGGCGGGGATACTTTGAAACTCGAAACGGAAATGAGTCGAAAGGGGAATAAATCGAGCATTAACCACGATTAAACACAATTGGGGGCGAGTCAAAATAATATATTGGGTTTTTTGGGGGGGTGAGGGTAACCACATGAAGTCAACTTGGGAGTTAAAAGGTGCCTAAAAGTGGCTAATATGACCGGATAAGGACGAAGTGAGCTGGCAAGTCTCAAACTTGCTCATTCTCTGACTTTCTTGGTGATGAGTTGCGTCGAGGTTGATTTTTTGTGGTAAGCCCCGTTTTTATTAATTTATGAAATTACGTACCGCCGTAGAACCGGTAGAAACCCCTGAAAAAGAAAAATAAGCATAAATATTATACACGAAACAAGTAGGAGCCTAGATAAATGCGTCCATGCGCGATGACGCATGCTTGCCGGCTCAAACCACGTCTGATCAGGAGGAAGTGGAATTTAAGATAATTTAAGGTAATTACGGTGTGGCTCGAGGAAAACACAAAATAAAAATAAATATAAAATTTGCTACTTAATCTTCACGTCGGATGTCGGAAAGACCGTCAAGGTCACAGGAAGGTCAGATTGGAGCTGCTCGGCCATATGCAGGGGAAGAAAGGAAGACAAGCTACCACTAAATAATCATTAATTGTTTCCTCCATAGCACTTGAAAACAGCCACCATGATGGGGTAGGAAAACTTGTCTGGGCCTAAAGCCGGTCGCTGGGGAGCCACAGCCCGGAGCCTGACCAACTAGGCTCCGGTAGCCGCCTGGTTTTCGGATAGACGAGATGGAGTGAGCCATGCATATTTCGACCTACCTACGGCCTGCCTAGGGCCTACTACACCCTGCGGAGTATGCACTCTCTGCGCCCTGCACCTACCAGTGGAAGCCGAGTACCCTGCCGTGAGCTCTGGTCCGTAAGCTTCTTTTCTTTTATATAATTTTCCAGTTCGTCAATTTTCCTAAGTTCTGGGCGCAATTTTGCTACCCCCTACATTTCTAAATCATTTAGTCCGTACGTAATTTTGATGAGCTGTCTGTCTTGTCATAATCAGCTGATGACACTCCTGGAGCTGTCAAACTTCGGGAGCCTGTTCATTCTTGTTCTAATTACAACATGGTGGTCTAAGAATAGGGACGCTGGGTGTTTGCAGCCACTTTTGGAACCGTAAAATTGAGGCGTGTGACCCGATCCTTGCCTACGGGAAAGGGGCACGTTTACCGGTCCTTGTTTGGCAGTAATCATTCCAAAATTGTAGGTTGGCGCCCCGGGTTCGTGTTTTGATTACATTTTAATATAGAGGTCTCTGTTTTGGCGCAAAAACGCAGCGTCTCTGTGCTTAGATCACCAGGTTGTCAATGTATTGTTTTCACTGTACTTACCGTAGTAATTTCGTTTGTCACTCTCACATTATTTTTGTTTTGTTGCTTTTGGAAAAAGCGGAAAAGTTTCCCGGCTGGGTTTTTTCGGTTAATTTTAAAATAAAATAAGAGCTCCTCTGGCTCGGTAATCTTGTTGACTATTTCGGCCATATTGGTTTCTATTGCCCCGTCTAAGACGTGGTTTTAGCTTAATGCACCCGCTACTGTTTGGCGCTGTTTTTCAATTTAAAAATTATTATTGCACTGTATATTTTGTTGCATTAGAAGAGAGAGATTGTTGTCGCAGATTTTGTCCAGGTTTCTTTCTGACCTTAACGCTCCCTGAGTTGAGTCTCCGCATGAGGAAGGATGCGGCTCTAGAGTATAGCGCCCCGCGATCTGGGTTTCTGTCGGATTCATCGGGAGCTTGACCTCGGTAGCGGCATGTTTCCCTAGTTGTGTTGAGTAGTTTGAAGCCGGAGTGGGATTAGCTTGGGTGTCGTCTGAGCTAGCCCGTTTTAATTTTCGTAACACCAATCCCAGGCTAATCAGGCTCCGGGCTTCAGTGTCTTATCAGGACCGGTCATCCGTTAGAAAACAGCTACCTTCTAGAGTAGCCCTAAGTAGTTTATTTCATTTCCCTAAGTTCCCGAATCTAACTTTCCTAAGTTAAGCAAGCATAAACATCACAAGCAGTTTTATTTAATAAGAATATAGCAGATGTACGAGTATGAGTAACAGAAATGAACATTAAAGTTTAATTTCACATTTGACATATATGAAGGAATTTTACAAGTGGCGCCTACGCGTTTGGGTGCCTGGACTCTATTCTGTGACAACTTTCCTCTCTACTGTTTTTTCCACTTGGTAGACACGTTTCGTATACAGGTTCATCATCAGGATTTCAAATTATCCGGAAAGGTGTCGCGGGAAGGGGGTTTTGTCCTTCCATCGCTGTTCCTTCCCGGATGATTCGCTGTTGTATTGGGTGCGCATCGGTGGAGTTCTGTCACCGACATGGCTCCTTACTGCTGTGATTTTATCCTGAACATTTTTCTTTTCTTTTTTTTCCCCATACGGTTACCGCCGGTGGTGGGAGTAGACATAGTTTCTGTATGTCGACGCTCTATCACAGGCTGTAATTTACAGGTTTTTAAGTAATAAACATGTAGGTAGGTGGTTGTATAATTTATAATACATACTGCTATTATTATAATGTTCTAGCATTAAGTATTACACAATGATTGTTAGTCGCGTTCTTCTTGCGACTGGTTGTTTTGGCTCCTCTTGAGATAGAGAATTTTGGCTTCCCGGTTTGGTGATTAAGCCCGGAATATTGTATGTAATTTGAGTGCGTCCAAGTTCTTGAATATTTTTATCTTTGGGATATACCTGGAAACAGGAAATTAATTTAGTGTTAATTACAATAAGTTATTTGTTACCTTAGTGAGATTTTATTATCAGTATCAATATGAAGACGTTTCGGTCTTTTCTACAACAGATCAATTATGACGCGTTGCTTGAGTTAGCAACAGAGTTGCAACAATTGCGCCCTGATTTTGCCTTTGATTTGACTGGGCCGTTCACGGCACTGCGGAGAGAAGTGTGGGATGCGGTCCGGGACAACCCCGACGTGCTCTTGCACATCTCAGGGATTGAAAACCTTCCACTGACAGATCCGGCCGACCACATCGTTTCTCTTTCAGCACCGACAGTAGAGCCACCTCAGACTCTGCTGGATTATGCAGGGGTGCCTGGGGCGGATTTACAGCCGGAGTTTGCAAACACCGCAGTGCTGCGAACGACCTTTTCTGCCGTTCCTGAGGTAGAGCAGGAAGGGTTAAACACCCTGTTGGCTGCGCTTAAACAGTGTGAGCGGCAGTTTGCGGCTTTGCAGCCGGGGAGTGATACCCTTCGTTCGCCGTTGTTTAGTGTCCATAAAAGGGTTCGGGAACAGAGGGTGCATACTTCTTATGCGCAAGGCCATACTTCGCTGTCTATGCAAGAGACGACGGAGCAAGCTGCCAGCCAAGGCCGGTCACCTTGGTCATTACGGGGATTGGCCCCCACCCAGCCTTTACCCCCACCCCAACCCTTCGACCCCCCTACGGTTGCATCTCAACAGCCTTCACAGCCGATGCCACCTGAGTGGAATGCTCCACTGCGGCAGCAGACTGCCCAACAGCCGCCTCGGGCGACAGTGCCCCAACCGCCGTCTCGGGCGACAGTGCCCCAACAGCCACTACCACAGTGGAATGTCCCACCTCAGCAACCGACTACTCAACAGCCGCCTCGGGCGACGGTTAGGCAACCGCCGCACCAACAACTGCCGCAAGATTGGCATGCACCACAGCAGCATCGGAGTACCCACCATCCGCCACCACAAATGCCGCCTTGGCCGCAGCAACCGCCGCCCTGGCAACAACAGGGGCCCTCGTCCGGTCGCCACAGCGCGTCCGACCCGTCGGGCAATTCGGCGGACTTAGGGGACTACAGGCGGACCCTAGTGAAGTTTCTGGGCGTTTGTAGGTCCCGAGAAATCGCTTTCTCTGGGAGGGGAGACCCGGAGGATTTTCTTGTAGATTTTGAGAGACAGGCACATTTGTTTGGCCTTCCCATGGAGTTGATCTATCCCTGTTTGGTAGATCTCCTCTCTGGGACGGCCAAGACATGGTTCGAAGTGCACCTACCGGATCTGACGAGTTGGAGTCAAGCCCGCGGGGAGTTCCTGGAGGCTTTTACGGTCGTCCGGGGGGACGCAGCGCGACTGCAAGAAATTCTGTCGGAGAAAATGACACCGGGGCAGCGATCGGTCGAATTTTTGGCGAATATTAGGAGTAGATTCAGGAAAGTGACCGTCCAATTTGACGAGGCGACGATGGTAAACCTTGTGCGTAACAACCTGTTGCCGCTGTACAGGGAGAAGCTGATTTTTGCGGACGTTTCCAGTTTCCGGCAACTCGAGGCAGCCTGTGCAAAAATAGAAGCAACAATGAACATGGGACAGCCGAAACTACAGTATGTCAGTGTGGCCGATACGGACGGCAAATTAGAGGCAGCAGCAGTGAATCTGTGCTTTAATTGTGATTCACCACACCATTTTTTTAAAGATTGTGGGGCCGCCCGCCGGGTTTTTTGCCGTTATTGTGGGAAAAAGGGTGTCGATGAACATCATGAGTGCCCGCAAAGTCAGAGGGCGAAACGGTGGAAGTCCGCTCAACGCGGATCCAGCGACAACACCGATCCAAAGGCGGACATGTTGGCCTTACAACGCGCCTTAGCAGCCCTTACGCTGAAGGTAGAGGCCTTAATGGCATTAAAAAACGATCAGGCCAAGCAGTGAGTCCTGACGGGTCCGGACCACTGCGCAGGCCCCTTGAAATGGACCCCCTACATCCCGAGTTTACTGAGTATATCAAGGACTATACCTTTCCGGCGCCAGAGCATATCGAGCTGGCATGTGTAGGGCCTGTGGAGCGACTTTTTTTACATATAAAAATAGGCGAAACGTTTTTTCCGACGTTGGTCGACACGGGCGCCAACTCTTCCTTAATAGCAGCCCCTTATTGGGACATTTTAGTGACAAGTGGTTTTCGGGTGACGCCTACGTCTGGCCGTGTCAAATTGGCAGATTCTTCTTCTCATGCAGAGCTTGTGGGAACCGCCTGGCTGCGGGTTCAAGTGGGTTCCCGTATGGTAAACCATCGCTTTTACCTCCTCAAGGGCCTACGGCAGCCGTGCCTCTTAGGCATTGATTTATTATTAAAATTAAAGGCCTCTATCGACGTGGCAGGTCGATTGTTGGTGCTACAACCTCTACCACCACAGACCCTACCAGAGGAAATTAGGTTGGTTACATACCCGGAGCTCACGTTGGCAGGTGTCGAGATTTGTGAGGCGGATTTGCAGCTGGCAACAGGCGACGACGAAGTGCGTATTGAGGCGGGTAGTTTTACGTACCCCATGACGCCAGAGCAGGTCTCAAGGGCCGTGGACTTGATTCAATATTGGCACGAAGCGTTCAAGTCGAGCACGGGGAAGACATCAGCTGGACAACTGAAGCTGTACCCGGACTTGAGTCTGCCACCAGTCCGCGTCCGCCAATTTCGCCTCCCACCGGAAAACGAAAAAAGAGCGGCTCAAATCTGCAAGGACCTAGAGTCAAGGGGCATTTTGGAGCGGGGCGAATCAGAGTGGAATTCACCAGCCTTTCTCCACATTAACTATGCCCGGAACAAGCAGAGGCTCCTCATAGATTATCGTCAGCTCAACGCGCGCCTACGGAGGACGTCAAGCATCTCTCCGGATATTAACCAGATAATTGAAAGCATCCAGGACGCGTTCGTGTTGTCTGTAATAGATTTGAGGGATGCTTACTATTCGGTCCCCATCAGTCCAGAGTCCCAGGACTATACAGCAATCACCGTCGCCGGAGTTCAATATAAGTGGAAATATTGCCCCCTGGGTCTTGCGGTGCTACCGGATAAGTTTAGCGAAATCATACATTCGATATTAGGCAAGTTTAAGCACCGCGGTCTTTACATTTATTTTGATGACTGCTTGGTAGCTACAAAGACCGTAGAGGAACACGCGGAGCTGTTACGGGACGTGTTTGCAGCCCTGCGAGAAAATAATCTCATTATCAACAAGAAAAAATGCCGGTACTTCCAGCAGTCGGTCAAATTTCTTGGGGTGAAGCTGGAGAATAACACCATCTCGCCGGACGAGGATAAAATTGAAGCCATCCGCAGTATAGTCCAGCCTCGTACTCAAAAACAAGTTCGCCAATTTATGGGTTGCATTAATTTTTTCCGGAGGTTTATCCCAAAGCTCGGGGAAGTGGCTCGGCCAATCAACGATTTGTTGAAGAAGGGAGTCACCTCTCTACAGTGGACGGATGAACGGGTTGCGGCTTTCCAACAAATCAAAGATGTATTGTGTTCGAGGCCAGTGTTGGGCACGCCAGATTTTAAGTTAGGTTTTCAAATTCGGACGGATGCTTCCAACGTAGGAATTTCTGCGGTGTGTACTCAAGTCCAAAACAACAGCATTGTGGTCATTAGCTACGCATCGAGGCCTCTCAAACCATCGGAGCAGAGGTATAGTGCGGTGATGCGCGAGTGCTTAGCGGCCATTTTTGGACTCGAAAAATTCCGGATCTACCTTTTGGGAAGTCCACCGGATCAACGCAATAAACTGATCACCGATCACAGCCCCATTCCGTGGCTTCTTGCTGTCACCAAGGGAGGAAGTGGCGGTTCAAAGTTGAACAAGGGAGAGGGGAATTCTTTACTGCAACGCTGGGTAGTGAGGCTGAGTAGCTTCATGTTCCACGTTCAGTTCACGCCAGGGGTGGAGAACGGGTTATGTGACCTGCTGTCTCGCAACCCTTACGAGATGGACGCGGAGGACGACGACCCCATTATGGCAAGCCTTGAAATCGATGAAACAAAGGCGCATGTTGACTCATGGTACGAGGAGCTCGTACGCAAGGTTACTGCCCACCCGGATTGCTACCCCAGTTTTCAGATCGCGAATGGTAAGCTGTTTAAGCAGATTACCGATCCGGTCACCAAAAGGGAAGTAATTAGGAGGGTGGTACCTGGCCACGAGCGCGCGCGTATTTTAAAAGCTTGTCATGATGAGGCCGGCCACATGGGAGCCAAAAAGACCGCGCACAGAATTCTGGAGGCATGGTATTGGCCGGGTGTTTTGTTGGACTGCAAGCGGTATTGCAAGCTGTGCCAGCAATGCGCTCGTTTCAAACCGAACTTGCAGGGTCCTGTGGGCGAGATGAAGCTCAAGCCACCCACGCCCAAACCGTTTGCCACAGTCAATGTTGACTTATTGGGTCCATATCCCACCACCCACCCTTATCGCCATAAGTACATCTTCGTATTGGTGGACCAGTTTACGAAATTTGCATACGTTCGTCCCATCAAAGCAGCAACGTCAGCAGCGTGCATCCAAATCCTGGAGCGTGACGTATTACCGGCGCATTCAGCACCAGAAATCCTAATTTCAGATGGTGGTTCGTGCTTCACATCCGCAGATTTCCAGCAGTGGTGCCAACAGCATTCGATCGCACATCACGTCACCCCTAGATTCGCCCCATGGGAGAACGGAGCCGTCGAAGTTCTGAACAAACCAATAAAAACGGCGTTGGCCATTTATATGAAGGGCAAACACAATGAATGGGACAAGTATTTACCCCTAATTGAGAGGGCCTTACGATCCGTCCCGCACTCCACGACAGGTTTCAGCCCCGCGAAGCTACTGTACGGCCACGAACTGCGTCCTCTTTTCCCATCATCTTCGCCATTGCAAGACGGAAACGGGCAGGATATTGAGCCTCACGTCTATTTCCAGGACAAACAGGAGGACCTAGAAAAAATTTACAACAAAGCTGTTCAGGTGGTTCTCAAGCACAAAGAGACGCAAGCTCGCGTCTACAACCTCAGGAGGAAGAAGTCTCCATACGTACCTGGGATGCTGGTCTGGGTCAAGGCCTTCCCACAGTCATCAAAGATCCAACAAATTGTAGGGTCGCTCCAACCGAAATATAAGGGTCCATATAAGATAGCTCAGCTGGCTGGAACCAATCAAGTAATCCTGGAGACATTAAAGGGGGTTAACGCTGGTCGTCACGAGATTAACAATTTAAAGCCTGCTTTCTTGTAATTTTCTGTGGGTTCGGTTATTTAACAAAAAAAAAAATGCTGTCTTGGGTTTTGTTGCGGGTTTCGCATTTTTTTTTTTGTATAGGGGGGGGCTATGTAATGATTTAAAAAACAGCGCGGAGTGAGTGGCGGGGATACTTTGAAACTCGAAACGGAAATGAGTCGAAAGGGGAATAAATCGAGCATTAACCACGATTAAACACAATTGGGGGCGAGTCAAAATAATATATTGGGTTTTTTGGGGGGGTGAGGGTAACCACATGAAGTCAACTTGGGAGTTAAAAGGTGCCTAAAAGTGGCTAATATGACCGGATAAGGACGAAGTGAGCTGGCAAGTCTCAAACTTGCTCATTCTCTGACTTTCTTGGTGATGAGTTGCGTCGAGGTTGATTTTTTGTGGTAAGCCCCGTTTTTATTAATTTATGAAATTACGTACCGCCGTAGAACCGGTAGAAACCCCTGAAAAAGAAAAATAAGCATAAATATTATACACGAAACAAGTAGGAGCCTAGATAAATGCGTCCATGCGCGATGACGCATGCTTGCCGGCTCAAACCACGTCTGATCAGGAGGAAGTGGAATTTAAGATAATTTAAGGTAATTACGGTGTGGCTCGAGGAAAACACAAAATAAAAATAAATATAAAATTTGCTACTTAATCTTCACGTCGGATGTCGGAAAGACCGTCAAGGTCACAGGAAGGTCAGATTGGAGCTGCTCGGCCATATGCAGGGGAAGAAAGGAAGACAAGCTACCACTAAATAATCATTAATTGTTTCCTCCATAGCACTTGAAAACAGCCACCATGATGGGGTAGGAAAACTTGTCTGGGCCTAAAGCCGGTCGCTGGGGAGCCACAGCCCGGAGCCTGACCAACTAGGCTCCGGTAGCCGCCTGGTTTTCGGATAGACGAGATGGAGTGAGCCATGCATATTTCGACCTACCTACGGCCTGCCTAGGGCCTACTACACCCTGCGGAGTATGCACTCTCTGCGCCCTGCACCTACCAGTGGAAGCCGAGTACCCTGCCGTGAGCTCTGGTCCGTAAGCTTCTTTTCTTTTATATAATTTTCCAGTTCGTCAATTTTCCTAAGTTCTGGGCGCAATTTTGCTACCCCCTACATTTCTAAATCATTTAGTCCGTACGTAATTTTGATGAGCTGTCTGTCTTGTCATAATCAGCTGATGACACTCCTGGAGCTGTCAAACTTCGGGAGCCTGTTCATTCTTGTTCTAATTACAACATGGTGGTCTAAGAATAGGGACGCTGGGTGTTTGCAGCCACTTTTGGAACCGTAAAATTGAGGCGTGTGACCCGATCCTTGCCTACGGGAAAGGGGCACGTTTACCGGTCCTTGTTTGGCAGTAATCATTCCAAAATTGTAGGTTGGCGCCCCGGGTTCGTGTTTTGATTACATTTTAATATAGAGGTCTCTGTTTTGGCGCAAAAACGCAGCGTCTCTGTGCTTAGATCACCAGGTTGTCAATGTATTGTTTTCACTGTACTTACCGTAGTAATTTCGTTTGTCACTCTCACATTATTTTTGTTTTGTTGCTTTTGGAAAAAGCGGAAAAGTTTCCCGGCTGGGTTTTTTCGGTTAATTTTAAAATAAAATAAGAGCTCCTCTGGCTCGGTAATCTTGTTGACTATTTCGGCCATATTGGTTTCTATTGCCCCGTCTAAGACGTGGTTTTAGCTTAATGCACCCGCTACTGTTTGGCGCTGTTTTTCAATTTAAAAATTATTATTGCACTGTATATTTTGTTGCATTAGAAGAGAGAGATTGTTGTCGCAGATTTTGTCCAGGTTTCTTTCTGACCTTAACGCTCCCTGAGTTGAGTCTCCGCATGAGGAAGGATGCGGCTCTAGAGTATAGCGCCCCGCGATCTGGGTTTCTGTCGGATTCATCGGGAGCTTGACCTCGGTAGCTGCATGTTTCCCTAGTTGTGTTGAGTAGTTTGAAGCCGGAGTGGGATTAGCTTGGGTGTCGTCTGAGCTAGCCCGTTTTAATTTTCGTAACACCAATCCCAGGCTAATCAGGCTCCGGGCTTCAGTGTCTTATCAGGACCGGTCATCCGTTAGAAAACAGCTACCTTCTAGAGTAGCCCTAAGTAGTTTATTTCATTTCCCTAAGTTCCCGAATCTAACTTTCCTAAGTTAAGCAAGCATAAACATCACAAGCAGTTTTATTTAATAAGAATATAGCAGATGTACGAGTATGAGTAACAGAAATGAACATTAAAGTTTAATTTCACATTTGACATATATGAAGGAATTTTACAGTCATAAGAATTAAAATCGCGTGCCTAAAAAATTAGTAGCACTCGTGTAATAAATGCTAACCACTCACCTGTTGACGCATCCTCTTAACGTGCAAAAATGGTTTCTACACAACGACAAACACTAAATAATACGAATTTCCCTGAACCAATTTAGGGCTGTTAAGTCCCGCTAAGGAGTATTGCAAAGCATTGCTAGGTGTTGATACTCTGCAAGCGATGGTTGGTAAACATCACAGCTTCCCCAAAGAAATGTATCCTGGCTCAGAGAATTCATTAATAGGCTCTTGGGGGCAGTGGCGGCTACAGAGGGGGGGGGGTCAGGGGGGTCATGCCCCCCCGAAGGGGCGGGGGCGGCATGCCGAAGGGGCGGCAAAATGACGATGAAAAATATTTCATTTATTAACATTTCAATAAAAAAACATATTCAATATATTTCTAAGTATAATACACAGAGCCGGCAACATGCAGATTTTAGGGGCGGCAAATTTGTGTGAAAATTTTGAGTATTTTGGAAGCGGCGCTGCTGGGTGGTGAGCGCGCAGTAAGATGCTAACGCACGAAGGCGGCGGCCGCTCAGCGCTGTGTGAGTGAGCTCTCAGAAAATTGTAATATTTTCTCAAAACCCCAAGCAAGGTTAGCAAAAGTTTTAGGAAGGGTTGTGTCTGGGGGCGTAGGGGCCGCAGCTTGTCATATGCCCATGGGCGGAGAAAACATAAATCCAGCCCTGATAATACACAAAAGTGAAAATTGAGCGCCAATTTTTGAATTTGTCTGTATAGGGTGCATGGTTAGAGAAATATTTATATTATATTTATAAGAAATGCTTCAGCCTGCAGCTGTATCAATTCTTTAATAGTTTTTTCTAGTGTCTGTAGAAAGTAGGTAAAGACCTAAACAGCTACCTGTTGCCGTATCAAGGCCGTAGCCATGGGGGGGGGGGGCGGTAACATGGATGTCTTCCTCAGTAAATTATAAACTTTACTGCTGTCAAAATCGTAAAACCTCACTATTTCAAACCAATTTTTTCATAAATTTTCCCCCGGTCCCTCTGTTTGGAGCAATACAAATATGCATTCCTTTGCAAGATTTCCTGCTGTAAAACCCCACTGTTTTGCACTTACATTTTCAAATTTTTCCCACCAGGGGAGACCCCCGGGCCCCTCTCTTTGTGTCAAATGCAATATTATTTTTATGAATCAGCATTCGTTTGTAAGATTTTTACAATCCATACTTTAGTGCTGTTAAATGCGTAACGACCATTCTCATGAAAGTGTGACCAAACGGTAATATGGATTAGGCTCAATTTAATTCGTACTTGACGTATTATATAACACAAATTTTTAATTTTATTATTATTTATTAAAATATTGCACTACGACTGAGCCTTTACAGACTTTGTCATACCCTGATGTTAGTTCGGTCCATTTCCCATAAAATCATATCAAATTTATCTAAAAATATTTGTCAAGTATTTTATTAAAGCTGTTTAAAGTAAAATACGCCGGATAACTTCGCTTGGTCAAGATCTGTCAAATTTCCGCGTAATAATAAAAAATGTTCGATTTGTAGCTCCAGTCCCCGTTATGCCAGTCCACTATTCGCAAGGACAGGGATACATTTTCAGGACTGCGGACAAATCTAAGCTTTTGCTTTCAAATGCAAGGAAAACATGGAAAAAGTGTAGGCAGAAAAAAATATGAACGAGATCAGCATGCCCCAACTGACAATCAGAAGAGCACTTCCACTCAAGTTTCACGAAACTGTTTTTTCTTCAGATACTTTAATTAGGCTTAGGGGAGCCTAGACGATCAAGACATGGTACCCGTTTAGTTCAGTCCCTTCAAAAGCTATCACCGGTCCTTTCTGAGACAGTTTGTGTTAGCCCAGTCCACTGAAAAGTTATACCCAGTCCTTTTTTCCAAATACTGCTTAAAATAAAATAAATTAAGCTACGCCAACCTATCTGGTATTTCTTGGAAAGTAAATTGAAGGTAAAAAAATTATTTTGAACGGATTTTGAGGTTTTATAACTTTGGTTCTATTTTCATGCTTATGGTCACACTTTCATGAGAATGAATTTCGCACTTGTATTTTGAAATTTTTCCCCCGGGGGAGACCCCCGGGCCCCCCTTTCCGGGCACATGCAATATAATTTCTGACATAATGAGGCGCGATCAGCCCAGGGGGACTTTAAGTCGCTCTGATGACAACTTCCCTCCATCTTTGTCGATCCTCAGCAGCCGCTGTCCAAACTGCTGCCTCGACGCCAACTGGAAGGAGGTCCTTCTATATTTCTATGCTATCTAAACCGTCGTAATGATGATATTACGATTTAGTCCGTATAACCGCAAAATGTTAGCCTGCGTTCGCACCGAAACTAAACCCTCCAATAAATTGACGTTTGATGTGCCTATGCTATCATATACACGAATAACACCATAACCTCTAAAGAATACACTAGATACAATTGTATTCTCAAAAAATAAATTTACAATAGATAGGATCACTGTCGCCATAGCCACCCCCGAAAAAAATCCTGGCTACGGGCTTGTGTATATGTATTGGGATGCCAATGGTCCACATTAAAGAACACTAGCGACAATACTATGGGGGGGGGGGAGCGGCAAAGTCGACCGTGACCCCCCCCCCCTTGGGGGTCAAAGTACATTAAATTGTTTTAACCCAAAGCCAACAAAAAAAAAAAAATCGACCGAGTAGTTTCCCCGGAAAGCGATGAACAGAAAGAGCGACAGACAGATATTTCGTAAATACCACCTTTTTGGGTTCCTGGGACCTCCAAACGTGTAAATCCTTTGAAATCTCGGAATCGAAAATTTGCACCATCACAAGGCTTTCCTTATACTACGTATAAATTGGAAAGCAGTAAACGGACTCATATTTGCCTTTTGTGATTCTTCTAAGTAACCTACACTTGTCATCAACATCCATCGAGTACCTCAACTAAAACGTTTCGGGTTTCTGGTTGGGAGACTTAAAAACGTCCAATTTATTCCAAAGCTTTTCTTAGTACGTGAACCTATCTAGATGTTAAAATCTATCCCTACCTTAAATGGACGAAACACATTAGAACCTTATCACACAGACTAAGAAAAACTGTTCATTTATTCAAAATTCTCCGTGACATATTACCAATTGGCACATTAAGAACAGTCTATTTTGCAATCGTACAGTCAATTCTTTCTTATGGTATAATTGCATGGGGCTCTGCTAAAAAAGTGGCTTTGAATCCACTATAGAAAAGACACAAAAACTAATATTAACGGTTATGCTGCGGAAACCTCGCCGCTACCCATCGGACGAACTTTTTGAGGAGGCGCGTATTCTGGACCTAAGGCAGCTATACACTAAAACTCTACCCATACGTTTCCAAACCCTCAAACACGTAGCACAAAAGAGAGACCACTGTCACGACACTCGGCAAAGAGACGCACTCCTACTACCAAAACAAAATCTCTGCTTGGCAAAACGTATCTACACATACCTGGCACCAAAAATATTTAACCTGATCCCCGTAGACATAAAAAGTTGTGCAATGAAAACTTCTTTTAAACACCTACTAAACTTATGGCTTCATGAGAAAAAAACAGAATTAGAAAACTTACTATTCCATATAGAACAATCAAAATATATTTTCATCAACATTTTTACTCAACTGAAAGAACAAAATTTATTTTTCTATTAACTCTTTTGTAACATATACACTTTTACATACGTAACACTAACACACACACACGTTGCCCACTGTCGTAACAAATCTGAGTTAAACTGAAATACTGTACCTACCGGCCCTAGCACGCAGAAACAAAGTTGGGCTGGTTATAATTCCTTGTATTGAATATAATATAACTTAATTGAATTTAGCGTATTTAAAGTTAATTCTAATTTTGTCATTTTAAGTATACTTGTCTAGTTGAAAAAAATTGGAGTAAATAATATATACTCGATATTTGTATTGACGTTTGACAAATGTAAAAAGTAACAAGTCTTACGTTTGAAATTAAATGAAAATGAAACGTTGGCTAAGCATTTTCCTTATTCCTTATTTAAAATCCCTTTATTATTTCTATATAGAAATGGATATTACATCCACGGAAGATACAGTGTTTCCTAAAATTGATATAGGCTACATACACACAAAATATATATAGTACCTTATGTAACATTTTGAACGGTGGGTGGGTTTTTCAGACTCAGGGGGTTATGAAATGAAAAGTTGTGGAAAATTTTCCGGAAGTCAAACATTGGTCGCCTTCTCAATAGGTAGATAAATCTCCATAAGAAGTGTCATCGCATTCAAAAAATTTAATAAATTTATCCAATTGACCTATTCAGATAGTGGAACCTATTCAGGAGCCTCACAAAGTAAATAGGTACTATTATCGAGTTACGATACATCTCCGATCACATGGTGTGTAGAAACTCGCACAACTACAAGTACCTTGTCACCGAAGCCGTCTGGTGTGGAAGAGCCCATGTCCGATGGAATATTAGCACAAATAAATTGAAGAGTGATTTAATGAGTGTCATCATTGACATTCAATTGATTTGGACAGCTTTCATCTCAGACTCATCAGCAGCCCATTGCACAACCATGCACTTCGGCTCAATACAGCATATAGTCTATGTACTGAGTACAAGGCACACATCAGGCCTCACAACTTGGGTTCATCACATACTGGAGGCTATGAGGTTCCCAAACTACAGGCCTAATTTATTAATTTACGAAAAAGTAATTGAGACAGTTTTAAACCCCAAGTTTTTGCAACATGTCTGGGTTGAAGACGAGAGGGCAGAGTTTCACTGGAAACGATGGATGGACCGACGGTGTATGGGAATGCGTTAGCGGACTCATGTCGTTGCGACAACCATAGGCTCAGTTGTTCAGTAGTGGCACAATAATGATAATATTAAGGGCTAATAGCTTAGTAGTCGTAATCAATAACGGAGCAGACCTGAGATATGGTGGAGAGTTCTCTTTCTTCACTACTGCGCTATTTGGGATATTGTAGTCAGCCTCGTTTTTCCCTACCGCCGAAGCTAAGGACATCGTACCCATTGGTTGGTTGGACCCGCGGCCTGCATGTCTGAGAGGCCTCGACCTTCCGGCGCGGAGGTTCTTAGTCCCGGCTACTACTGGACGATATAAAAACGCATCTTGGATAGTACAATAAGTCGGGACATTTAGAACAGTGGTACGGACTCTGACTTTCTCACGAAAGGTTGTTGGTTCGAGTCCCAAACTTGCTTTCGGAGGGCATGTGTTTATTATTACTATGGAAGGTCATATTATGGAGGTAGGCCAACTTGTAGAGTGGCCCATTAAACCTTGCCTGCCAACGACCCCAGAGGTTACAGGACATTATTGGCATTTCTGACCATTGGCAAACTGACTCACTCCCCGGTGTCTAATGGGCAACCTCAGACATGCTTGCCATTGCCATAGTAACAGGTGTTAGCTCTACGTAACCAATAAATAAATAAATATATATTTCTATAACCATAAGCCAAGTTTGGAACGAGTCTCGGAGGGCATGCAAGTAAATGCAATGGAGTCATGAGTGTAAAAGGGGGCTCTATAGCCGTAAACTCCGCCAGGGTGGCTAAATATTAGAACAAAAAGTCGTTATTTATTGGGGTATGCGACGGGAAACAAACTTGAGAGTCATGGAGTTGCTATCCAAAACCCATGTGGGCGTGAGGTACACTCCTGGCAGCACAGGCCTACGAGTATGTGTTAAAAACCGAGCCCAGCTTACGGTAAGTCGAGGTGCACGCCGCACGGTGCTGAGCTCACTCCTCGGCCATCACCGTTTACACACTCCATCATAATCATACCCCCGCCGACCTTTACCTCAGTCGCGAATTTGAGATTTGAATGTCTCCGACAAGGCGGGAATGGCGCTGATTGGTGAAGAACCGCGCGGTGGCTCGCTGTCATTCAGTCGCGACAGTTGTGGCGGTTCGGACGCGAATACAGTGATACAAAAGTGTTGATACCTAACTAATGTAACAATTATTTTGTAAGTACTATCTTATATCATTAATTTCCCAGGCTCTAGAACGCTCACGTCTAGTATACTATAATAATATATTATACAGTAGATATGCATGCTGATAATTAAAGTTCAGTGCTCAATGTTAGAACAACTTGTGGCCGGTTACAAAGAGGCTAGACGGCATGAGTTTGCCACCCATAGGATAGAGTTTATTCCCCCAGCCCCACCCCAACCAAAGGGGTTGTCACCCCACTGTAATCAGGAGGTCCACCTAGATCGACTTCGATGGCCAGGTGGTAACGTCCTTGCACTTGTGCGATTATTTACACGCCATGCGCCATGCGATCGGAGACGTGTTGTAACTCAACACGGGTACTAACCTACAGAGGCGACTGAAGAGGTCAATTGAATACATTCATTGAATT
This sequence comes from Psococerastis gibbosa, assembly GCA_963971405.1. Taxonomy (NCBI): domain Eukaryota; kingdom Metazoa; phylum Arthropoda; class Insecta; order Psocodea; family Psocidae; genus Psococerastis; species Psococerastis gibbosa. Next base: position 48,465,729 of record OZ020487.1, read on the forward strand.
GTATGTATGCGATTAAACTTAAAAAAAAAAAAAAAAATAGTCAGTTGATCAGACAGGAAAGACTCTTAAGCACCATAATAGAAGGCACAATCGAAGGCTCCAATGCAAGAGGGCGACCAAGGAAGGCGTACGCAGAAGACCTCAAGAAAGATATGAGATGCGGAACCTACTTGGAACTCAAGAGAACGGCCCAAGACAGGGAGGAGTGGAGAAGGAGGTGGAAAGATTTGCTGCAAACCAATTGCTAGATTGCAACTACAGAAGAAGAAGACCTAGTCAGTCAACGTCCTTTAAATAAATATAAATATATATTTCTGTTAAATTATTCAATCAAGTAATCGGCAAGAAAGTATAATGTAAAATCGTCAAAATCAGGTAGTTGTCATTGTCGATGTGCTAGTGCCTCAGTGACAGTGTACAAAGCTTTCTCTGAGAGAAGCTCCCTGGGGTCAAGGAGTCTGCCCTTAGGGTGTCTCAAGTTAACAAACAGACTCACTCCACCGCCAGGCTGACAGGGTTGCCTAAAGCAGAAATGTTGAAAGCAGACGTTCAAAATCAAACAAACAAGCGAACATTGCAACTGGCATATTTACCTAGGTACATATAGAGGATATACATACAATATGTACATAATATGCATCACCTATATATGGCAATGCTATCGAATTCATCAGTTTAGATGGTTTCAAACAAATATAATAATAATAATAATGGGAATTGGTAAAGAATAATCATTTTCAACCATATATTTTATATGGTATAGGCAACATGTACGTATCTACCTGTATAGGCTAATTACATGCAGTATCCTGTCATAGGCGCATATTTGGGATACCATAACAGTTATTGTACGTGACTCCTGTAGCCTACAAAATTTTAAGAATACCTCCATATGTTTCACTTACATGCTAAACTCAATTGTATTAAACTTATATAAAGTAAACAACTTAAGTAGCACTATATGTAGGTAAAATGGTGCCACGGTATAGTGCCAGCCGACATTGCTGCCCTAAACCATTGAATATATATAATAATATATATTCAATGCCTAAACTCATCTTATGTTTTTGCTTCAAATTAAGACAAAATTTGAAAGCGTAGGTATATAAGGTAAGTACTACGGGTATTCAGCATAGTACGGGACACAGGAGGAAAAGTCGAGGCCAGGTCGCAATCACCTGCCATAAGAGGGGGGTGTTGGGGTGGTAATTATGTGTTACTGACGTACAACTAATTGGTATGACGCGTATGATGCTTTAATTTAACTTTAATGACTAGCCTAGTCGTAATTTACTGAAACTTGACAAATCCAGTTTCAGCCAAGAAAATAAACTCTGTGGGGTAATTAAAAAGCTTCCAAATAATGAATGGCGGCACATCGGTTAGAGGCAAAGGCGAGGCGGTTACATCCTAAGCATGGGAGCCCTTTGCTCCATGCCAACACCCGGGCAACACCACAAATGCTCAACACCTCAATGCCAAACAATAGCGGCATGAAAAGAAACGTACCTAATCGTAAACAAAACTTTGGCGAAATAAATATTAACTAGGTACCACTGTGTTTGGGGCATTGTTTTACCCCTTGCCAATGCAGGGGAAGTCCACTACAAAAGATTGTCATTAATATTTTCGAGATATGGTTAGCTTTTGGCTAGATGGGAAACATAAAAATATAAAGGTAGGCTATAAGCCCTGATTACACACTCTAATATTTATTGGATTGAAGAAATATTTGGATTATTTGTTGAATGTACTAGGGCTCGGAATATGCCGTAGAATATATGATTCAATCTGAATTTTTGATATTCCACGTTCTAATTTTTCTTATTGGAACAATATGTGCGTAATGATGGTGATTCCATAGTTATATTAATCCTCTACTACCTAAACTATAGGTACCTATGCGCTCAACACTCAACAAAACAACTAATACCTACAATAAATAAAACGGCGGCTATAACTTATCATGTTTTGCGCTTTATAATTTATTAACGAAGACACAAGGCATTCAGGTTTAAAATGGAGGACGTGTGCCAAGTACTATAACATAATTAGATGCCGTTCGTGCCATGTCAGTGATTACTTTATGAGGGGGCTCTTACAGGAGGAGTGGGGGGGGGGGGTTATAGGTGTGGGGGGTGAAAAATTCTCGAACATAACCTTACTGCTAGATGTATGACAGATATATAGATATATGGAATCATTAGACTTGATTCCTTCATCTTTCGGCAAGGAAAAGACTTGCAAGCCGGGAGAATCCTCTGTATCTAGTCATCCAGTGTATTCGAATTAAAATAAGTTGAGACTTGGAGACTCTGGAGGACCAATCAACATGCGGACGGAAAAATGTCCCAAATTATGGCTCCATGACCTTGACTTGTTGCTAAAGAAAATACCGATCGAGGTAGGGGATCTCTAACAGTCCTCACGCCTCAACTAGCAATGTATTATTTGTCGTCTTTCTACCTTAAGCTAAGCATTGCAGTTTTCCCTAGGTCAGTGGTCGGCAAACTTTTTAGCCAAAGAGCCACATATGAACATTCCAACAATTATATAAGAAAAGTTGGGAGCTAAATCTACTTGTTTAGTAAAATTTTATTACACTAAATAAAACTAAATTTTAATTACCTATCTACCTTTTAACTTAAAGAAAAATTACACATGTTCTCGATTTATAGAAGAATTTTTTCTTGCAAATTAAAAAAAAAAAATGAAAATATCATTGCGCCTTCCGTGAATATTTGGGCGTAGTTTAGAAGCCAAAGGAACATGTTGCCGGCCACTGCCCTAGGTCACACGGAAATGTGTTTAAAAGTACACACAATTTTTATCAGAATTCTGAGTATGAACCTTTAAAGATGTTTTAAGTGGATATACTATGTAGAAAATTAAATAGGCTACTTTTCACTTTTATTTCATTAACTCAGCAAGTTAGTAAAGATTTGGCTCATTTAAGTTGTAGAAGACTGCTTCGTGAATAATTAAATAGGGTTTTTGTAACTTTCGGTGTTGTAGTTTTTCCATAAATTCTATTTTACTCCCCAATAATTTTTATGAAAAAACTAAGGTACCAAACATTAAAAATATTCTATTAGCCTACATAATCCACGAACAACATTCTATTGTACAACTAAAATGAGCCAAATATTCAATAACTTTACTTGCTTTTGTAAAACTAAATAAAGAACCGGTCCGAGTTTACTCGAACATGCTTTCCAATTTATCAAGTAGTAGCTAGAGAAAATGAGTAATTTCATTCATGGTAAATAATTTTCCAATAGTTAAATTTCGGGCATCTCGGAGGGGGGGGGGGGGGTGCCCACCTGACGGCACTGGAGGTGAGGTAAATTCTAGATAGGTCAGACCAACAAATTACACAGCAATAATGGCAGGGCACGCAATGCTGTGAATTTTCAATCATTTTTTCAAAAAAAAATTTTGGCACAAGACTAAATAGTTTTTTGGGAAAGCAATCTGTCCGGTTTCGTTACTCAGTTTAACAACTCAAACATGCCTGAAGGTAGAAATCATCGATGGAAAGGTTTCACAGAAAAATTATTTTATAGTCATTTTTCATTAAAATTTAGTTATTTTTATTTTTTACCCCCAGAAGCAAACTATCAAGGGGCAAGCGACCACCCCATTTTGTCAACATTAATAACGAATACAATATATGTGAATTTAAAAGAAATCGTTGGAGCCGTTTTTGAGAAATAATTTTTTTAGACGTTTTTTTGGAGTTTTTGAAAATAAAACCCCCCCAAATTGAGTTAGCCCAAATTAAAAAAAAAAAGGTCCCGAGGTATGATTTTTGTGAACCTATATGCCGAATTTCATCAAAATCGACCCAGTAGTTTGCCCGGAAATCGACGAACAGACAGACAGAGCGACAGACAGACAGATATTTCGTAAAAACCACTTTTTTGGGTTCCTGTGACCTCAAAACGTGTGAATCCGTTGAAATCTCGGAATCGAAAATTTCGACCATTACAAAGCTTTCCTTATACTACGTATAAATCGGAAAGCAAAAATAAAAAGTCGATTAAAACAACGAATTTTGAGGGCACCAATTATCTACGTAGCATGTCCTCTTAGTGGTTGTACGTTTATCGCTAATGAACTATATAAGGTAGGGACACGTAAATAACACAGTGCAGATAACTAGGTACGGTAGCACCTTGAATGACAAATTGGCCGACACCTGAGCCCCTTGACTTTGCTCCGTCAATGATGACCACATGTTTAAGTGTACCTGTCCACCATCAACACGAGAAGACCCAATAAACAAAGCCCAAGTGTTAAAGCCCGTCAATAAAGATGAAGGCGTCATAAACCTGGTTGTTGTAAAACTAAGCAGTAGGTAAACGTAAAGAAAAGTTTCGCAACTTTTACAATTTATCTAGAACGTTTATGACATTGAAGGCCTTGACTATATGGCTAGTGGTCTAAATCTGTGGAGGGATAGATAACCCGGCAGGTTGGTACACTAATTTAGTTCAATGTCAGATGAGCTTCTGGGGATTTTCCCAGAAGTCAAGGATGAAAATCTTTGGGATAGTCGCATTGCAATACCGCTTCTTCCAGTTGAATTCGAAACGAAACGATAACATAGCCAGTGGTCTTTCTGTCAAGGGACTAATTTAGATAACCCGATAGGTAGGAAAACTGGAAAAGCTCAATGGCTGTTGAGCTTCTGGGAAATTTTCCCAGCAGTCCAGTCAAGGATGATAATAAGCATGCCGATGGGATTGTTTTATACAGCTTCTTATTGCAGCAATCGAAAGCCTAGACAATTTGGCTAGTGTTCTATCTGTGAAGGACATGTTACGGAGAATTCATTTTCATACTCAAAGTTTCTCTTAGTAAAGCCACCTCCTCCTCAGTGGCGATGGGATGGAATAAAATACCTGGACTAACTGTTATAGGCCACCAACAAGTAAGCAACCAGTCGTGCAGGAGCCTAAAATGTACAACTTAGAAAGATATTTAGCTGCATGTCATATGAGCTTCTGGGAAATGTACTTAAAAGTAAAATAAACGTGACCGTGGGATAGCTGCATTATAGTATAATGCACATTTTTCTTCTGATTTTACAAAATATGAACCGTAGATCACACAGTTGAACACCTAAAAACTGATTTGGGTCTTAATTGTGGAAAAAAATGCTGCCAGGGAGTTGTGAATGAGAGCAGTGTGCACGGTTGCATAGCCACATTATTCCAGTGCTTACAAACCTAACAACACAAATAATTGATTTTATTGTCAATTGCCTTCATAGTAATTAAGACGAGCTTTAGCCCAGTAGCGCTACTCTTCCAGCTAACTCACTATTGGTATACGATATCTACAGTCAAACCCCCGCCCCCCCTGGACCCCCCTCTGGTAACGACCTTGAGTGCTATAATTATTAGCTGACCGCCATACCAAGTTGAATCCAGCGGACCAGAGCAGGTTCAAAGCTGCAGATAACTTGGTCGTGTGCACAGTGCCGGTAAGGAAACATGGTAGGACTTGTCCTGGTCACCTCCGAACTAATCGTGTGACTTCACTGTGTTTCCCAAGTGGTTTGGAATCCACTATAATCAGGAGGTCGACTGTCCTATGGGCTGGCATAGGACAGTCAAGTCGGAGTCGCTCTATGGGCCCAAATATGAGGCCTAAGTCGTTATTAACCCGACGAACACTACTACTACTATAATTATTAAGCATATATAAGAAATCATTGGTGCCATTTTTGAGAAAACTATTTTTAGTAGTTTCTTGGGGTACAAAGCCCCAAAAATGAAGATAAAAAAATGGCCCTGTTCAATATTTTTGTGAACCTACATGTCAAATTTCTTAAGTCTGTCGAGTAGTTTGGCCCCAAATTGAGTTACAGACAGACGGCAAACAGACATTTTGTAAAACTACTTTTTTGGTTCCAGGAACTTGAAAACGTGTATATCCGTTGGAATCGATAATTTCGACTATTAGAAAGCTTTCCGTTACCATAGCCATTTCTATAGGTTTTCGAAAAAGAGTGCCAGTAGCCCAACGAGGGGAGAAGGGTGGTCCACCCTGGGTGCCCCATCGCCTAGGGACACCAAATTGGACCAAGAATAGTCAACATGTATATTATTTAGCAAATAAAATTACAACATAAAACTAATTAAACCATTATTAATTTAAAATCCCAAAATATACTATACTATATGGATTTCATTATAGAATGGGGGTTTAAATTTTATCTGCATTTTACCTGCAATAACGCTGGTTTATAAACTTTAGACAATTTGTCTACAGTTGCGACGTCTTTCAATTAATGAAAATTAATAAACAAAACTATTTACGAACGACAATTTCTCAAGAGAGGCTGAGCTCCCTTTTGCCCAGGGGCGCCCCATCCACAGAGCAACATAATATGGCCCCATCTATCATGCGAATAAGGCGACCCATGCTTTTGCAGAAACTTACAAACAAAATTTCCGCGAGGCAGGCACCCGTTTCGTTAATGAAGTCTTTGCCTGCAAAATATAAAATTTTCTGCTGAAGTCTGAAGTAAAACGCCCCTATTGGCTATTTCAGCCTTCACGTCTTTTCAGGAACAAGAGTAGTAGCAGCAATAATACTCAGCAGAAGGTATACAATACGCCACAAGGCATAAGTCAATATCCAAAAACGTACCCCAAAATAACAAACAAAATTGCTAGCATCATACCCAGCAGTCAGGTTTTCGTTTTCCACCGCCGTACAGGTGAAAGTAACGGAACCAGAGGGGGGGGGGGGTGGAACAGGCGGATTTCTTCTGTTATTGTATACCAGGTAAAGTTTGAACTGATGCAACCAAGTGTTGTGTACCTGCCACCCGTTCTCCGGTCAGGCCCTACGGGCTACGGAGTCAGCCACATTATGATCGGGCTAGTGTGGACGCAGCTTTACGGATATCATAACCAGGTATATCCGGATTCCGCACTGTCTATAATACCGTATGTTTGCATATCTTGATTATCAAGCCTATATCAGCGCATTGGACGTTACTTGTAAAAGCTCCTGTATTGTAGCAGTGGTTTCCATTGGACTTGGCACACATACATATGTTTAAGTACTGTAGTTCTTCCAGCTACAAGCTTCATTCAAGTAAGCTCACAATGTAGTAATCTAATGCATATTTTTTTGTCCGTATTTGTTGTGTTAAACATCAGACTCTGTTTTCTATTTAACTGTAGAGTAGCGACATTTAATTCACCAGCTCGGCCATGGCAGGCAATTTTGAGAACTAAAATGAAGACCTCTTCCAGGGCAAGGCTTCAGGGGGGAGGACCGATCCCTTCACTACGGTAATGACATTTAGAGTAGTGATACGGACTCGGAAATTTCCCTAAAAGGTTGTTAGTTCGAATCCCTCGTTTATTGCAATTTTGTGGCCATGCTTCGGAGGACATGTCAATCAGGCGGTCCCGGGCCTTTCTAACTTTATAGTCCTAACTCTGTTAGGCTACTTCGGTAATAGAACTAAAAGTGATTATTTGTTTATTTGTTAAATAAGGTTCAAAGATTATATTGAGCGTGTTATCAAGTTGATGACTTTCCGCCTCAATAATATTGCACTTCGTCAAGAAAAACACGGTACGCCAAATTGGCCTATCAATAAGTTACGCATGGCTATTGTGATCGAATCCGCATATTGCTTATCTAATTATCAGGGATTTCCTCACAATCACAAACTACATAGCCTACCTACTGTATGTAAAGCCGTCTATGAGGTGCCTCACTTTACACTTGCACGTTCTGCTATACTGTACTCAGCAGCCTGCTCAAAACAAAAAACAGAAAGCAGAAAAAACTCGTAAGTTGCCCTTGTCTCCCGAGAAACACAAAAAGGTTGTGAATCACAATATTTCAAACCCTCACATAAGTTTCAATTTAAAAAAGGTAATTACCTCCATATAATAAAATATGTGATTCCTTGGTCTGAAAAGTATCAATAAGAACAATCCATAGCCTGCCAATCGAAATAAGCAGACTGGCATTCCTATGCTTATACATAGGATGCAGTATTTCATGGCTTTGTGATTTTTTTCATAAAATCACAGGATTGAAGTTACAAAATATTTGCGTCCCACTTTCGGATTTTGGCCACTTGGCAGCGCTTGGGTGTTTCCCGCACAAATTTAAAAATTGAAATGTAGTAGTCAATATCAATTTAATGAGTCATTTCATATTAATAAATCTATAATGACCCAAATTTAATGAAACCAACTAGTTTATTGTACCATTCGCACACCTAGGCCTATCTAAATCTAATATCTATATATATCTAACAATGGTCAATGCAATGAATATTAAAAAAAAAAAATGCCCATGGTATCCTACGCAGTATGTATTAATGTTTGGAAGTATCACATAAAATACTTCAAATTATGTTCCAACATGAGTTTAGAAAGAGTACCTACTGTACTTTACGTTACGGCAAGCATTCATTAGGGCCTTTTCGTACAGGTCACTGGGGGTTTGGCATTTTAAACCAAAACCCTGTATGGGGAAAGTGGCAAAAAGAGTCTTTGCATCGTGTTAGCATACTATCACAGTAGACCATGTATTGGACATTTTCACAACCCCTATTTATTCAGACAGGTAGTTCCTCACTAACGCAATATGGTGACACCCACCATGTTCCCTTCCTTTTGACTCTGTAAGCCATGGGTGACAAGTGAAAACTCAAGGTGAGTTAATTCCATGGAAAAGGCTTTTAAAATACAGGATAATGCAATAACATTAATGTAATAACAAATATACAGTAATTTACAGTGAAGAGGTAGGAACACAACTAATATTATTGAATTTTTTCCTTCTGGTAGAAATTGTCTTGCATTAACTTAAAGTTTCCACTCGAATTTCCTTGCTTCAACATTTTCAACAGATTTCGAGGAACAGGAGCAGAGGAGGCGTCTCGTCCCGCCACAGAAAATGTTGAAGCAAGGAAATTCGAGTGGAAACTTTAAGTTAATGCAAGACAATTTCTACCAGAAGGAAAAAATTCAATAATATTAGTTGTGTTCCTACCTCTTCACTGTAAATTACTGTATATTTGTTATTACATTAATGTTATTGCATTATCCTGTATTTTAAAAGCCTTTTCCATGGAATTAACTCACCTTGAGTTTTCACTTGTCACCCATGGCTTACAGAGTCAAAAGGAAGGGAACATGGTGGGTGTCACCATATTGCGTTAGTGAGGAACTACCTGTCTGAATAAATAGGGGTTGTGAAAATGTCCAATACATGGTCTACTGTGACAGTATGCTAACACGACGCAAATACTTTTTTTGCCACTTTCCCCATACAGGGTTTTGGTTTAAAATGCCAAACCCCCAGTGACCTGTACGAAAAGGCCCTATTGAATGCTTGCCGTAACGTAAAGTACAGTAGGTACTCTTTCTAAACTCATGTTGGAACATAATTTGAAGTATTTTATGTGATACTTCCATACATTAATACATACTGCGTAGGATACCATGGGTATTTTTTTTTTTTAATATTCATTGCATTGACCATTGTTATATATATATAGATATTAGATTTAGATAGGCCTAGGTGTGCGAATGATACAATAAACTAGTTGGTTTCATTAAATTTGGGTCATTATAGATTTATTAATATGAAATGACTCATTAAATTGATATTGACTACTACATTTCAATTTTTAAATTTGTGCGGGAAACACCCAAGCGCTACCAAGTGGCCAAAATCCGAAAGTGGGACGCAAATATTTTGTAACTTCAATCATGTGATACCATGAAAAAAAATCACAAAGCCCTGAAATACTGCATCCTATGTATAAGCATAGGAATGCCAGTCTGCTTATTTCGATTGGCAGGCTATGGTTAAAACTGGGACGCAAATATTTTGTGACTCGGCTCATGTGATTTTCCTATTTTGAATCACAGACGGCCCTATACCGACTAGCATTCTATAGTAAATATTATTCTATGGAACAATCAGAAGGCGAAGAAATACACCAGTTATTAGTATTACTATACTACTACTAATCTTATATTGATACAGCTCAAACTCAAGGTTCAAACAGAGCTACATACTTGATTAATTATTTTAATTTCACTACGTTATGTTTACCAGTATGTGGCATATTACGCTACCTTCCGAGTATACTTAGGTGTTTTATGATACCCCTGAGTCTGTTGGGGACGGGCCCGAGATTACTGCGCCTAGTGGTAAATCCAGCCCCTTCCCCCAACCCAAGACGTAGAAAAGCTGCAAGCTGTAAACTATTTGGCAAAAGGCATGTTGTTTTCCCATTGAACGATTATTGAATTGATAGGAAAAGTACACAGAGAGAGCGTCCATTGTTTGAACAATGTCAACAGAACGCGGGGAGCCTTGAACAGTCTGCGTTCGATAACAGAAATTGGTTTTGGTTTCAGGTGAACTTCATTATAAGTTGGTGACAAACTTCATTCATGGCTGCTTGACTACGGCAGTGTACCGTTTAAAACGCAAATATTACAGCTTTAAGTGGGAGTCTTGAAAGCCCCAGTCATCAATAAAATAAAATAAATGAGTTTTGCTTTCAGGTGAATAACAATCACTTCATTATGAGGAACTTCATTCACAGCTGCTCGACGTTGTGCCAGTGTACTGTCCAAGACGAAAATATTTGTTACCATCACGAGATTTTTTAGTCTTAGATTAGGAGGAAAAGCACTAATCAGTGACTTTTTAGTGCTTACTGGTACGTACAACTTTCTTTGACGGCCTTTCCGCGATCACCAACTATTGTCTTTCCTCTACAGACGCAGTACTGTCAGTAAAGAAGGGATCGTGTTAGGTCGATTTCAGGATATTCTGATAACCTGTACATCAGCTGTATTGTGACAGCCGTAATGTACAGCCGCAATAATAGTGGAGATGACTCAGAAGAAGAAAAGACAGCAGGTAGAGGAACCACCTTACAATGATCTGGACTGTTAGGGACCAGCCCTAGCCCAAAGTACACGTTTGTCAAGCCCAAGTGCATGTTTCGGCGCGCTCTGAACGTCTCCTTTTACCCTCATGCTGAATCGGGGTGAGGATTTATCTCGCGTTGCCACCGATTCTACGAGCCTTCATACGTTATTAAACAGCGTGTAAACTAGTATTCAATGTCCTTGCGTGTCGGGATAGGGCAATGTCATCGGCATACCATCCTTTGTAAATTCATAAACCATTTGAAACAACTACCCACGGTACATTGTACAATGGCAACACTGCCCGTCATAATTTATGTAGTCTTATTAGACATTTTATTGGAAGCATTCACTGCAATTTTAATACTACTGCCTCATTCGTTAATTTCAGAAATTGGAACGCAAATAAAACCAAAAAATGGACAAAAACAGATTTTCAGTGCGACGAGTTTCCAACTCGACGGTGCTGCCAATGCAAAATCTGACAGAGAACGGGGTGCTCAAGATGAACCCCAATGGCTACGACAACTACGCCTACGCTACTGACACCAAAAAACCGGACAGCCTCACCATCCCCTCTAATGGTGACCGCAAGAAGAGCTTCATACACTACACCAGGGAGGCGCTGCCGAAGGCCGACAACTACAAGAGTGGCATGGACGCCATGAAGAGGCCGTCCCTTGGGGAGCTCCACGGAGAAGAAAAAGACTTGGAGGTCAGTGTCGACAGGGATCTTTCATGTCGTAACTAGGCTAGTATGATTCCCACGAAATCGTAATTCAATATGTAGAATGAAAATTTCATTTTGTATTTAATTACAATGTATGTAGGTTACCCATTGCAATATACTAATATTGCATCAAACCTAACTTCTCATTATATTAAGCATCGATATCGTATGCAATAAGAAACAATCGTACCCCCCCCCCCTATTCGCTTTTTACACAGTCAATTTTCACAGAAAATCGTAAAGCTATCAATAATGTATCCCTCAATATTTTATGTAATATTATAGTACACAGTACCACAGTTTTGGAAGTAAAGAATAAATTAGAAGATTAGGCTCCAACTCTGCGGCTACATAGGTTTACTATGTATCGAAATGCGGAGGAACACGTTTTCTAAGGGATGTCACCTAATTGAGAGCCGCTCAATTTCCTGAGAAATATCCGATAGCCACGTTATGACATTTGATTGAAGACGGTGATTTGAGTCCCTTCAACTGGAAATTGCTGTTGTTTGCAGGAGGGCAATGAGCCAGCTCCAGCCCATTCAGAGCCCTCCAACCACGGCATCAAGCTAGGCTGGATACAGGGTGTGCTCATCCCCTGCCTACTCAACATATGGGGAGTGATGCTTTTCCTGCGGCTGGCCTGGGTGGTCGGCCAGGCTGGCATCGGCGAGTCCCTGCTTATCATCGCCATATCGGCCGTTGTCTGTGTCATCACGACCACGTCCATGTCGGCCATAAGTACAAACGGAGAAGTCAAGGGAGGTAAGTAAGTTCTCACGACGTTCACCAAAATCACCATATTTATCCAACCCGGAATCCCTCACCTCAGATACTGCTTCGGCCGTGAAAACGGTTATGATTTAATTGTTAATTTTTGCAGGTGGTATTTACTACATAATTTCACGCTCACTGGGGCCGGAGTTTGGTGCCTCGGTTGGCATTGTGTTTGCATTTGCAAATGCGGTCGCTGCTTCAATGAATACGATAGGGTTTTGTAACTCTCTCAATGATTTACTCAAGGAAAATGGCGCCAAAATAATCGATGGTGGTGTTAACGACGTCAGAATCGTCGGAGTGGTCGCCATACTCGTTATGATCGTCATCTGTGCGGTCGGCATGGAGTGGGAGTCAAAGGTATATACCGTATATTACTGGCCCTACAGCAAATAATACGATTCTCAGCTCAACATAGGGGTAAATTACTCCTACCGTACAAATTGAAAAAACCTGTGAATCGCTAGATGGGTCGCACTAACAAATAGTCACTAAATTTCGTCGCAACATAGCAAAGAGGAAATTTAGAACTAAGCACAAGTGTGCGATATCAATCAAGCAAGCAGCATGTTCAACGAATACGAAACAGAGAGGAGAGAGAAAGAAAGATGGAGACTCAAAATAATGTTCTGCAGAAAAGAATTCAACACCAGGTCGGCCCATCATGTCTTAGGTCCGGTTCACAAAGAAAGTTCTACTGCGACAGCACTCCCTCACAGACAAAAAGGGAGAAATAGATATGGCAGCCCAGTGTACGTCTTCTGGTACTTGAGCGTAGTCTACAATGCAGGCAACCACCAGAAGACGAAACCCCATTTACAATGGGATGCTATGTCTATTATTAATTTTTTTCGTCAATGACGGAGTAGCCTACTGTCGCAGTAGAACCTAACTATGCAACATAAGCCCCATTTAAACGATTGTTTTTTTTTTTTTTTTTTTGCTTACAGGCCCAAAATGTGTTAATAGTGATTATTGTGGGAGCAATCATCGACTTCATAGCAGGGTGTATTGTCGGGCCGTCTGATGATGACCCAAAGGCGAAAGGTTTCATGGGCTTGAGCGGTAAGTATACTACATAATCGACACGCACCATTTCTATATTGACAGAATAGGTTAATAGCATAAAGTCATAAAATTATAAACGTTCATCTCAACTTTCCATTACAGTAAACCATGTACGATGTGATATGAGATTTATAAAAATTCCGCAACTATTAAGTTATGCAACCAAGTAAGAGTCAATCTATTGCCATTAGTGACCAAAACTTTGGAGTCAATTACAAGTTTACAACACATGTTTAGAGTTTCATTGAATGTTCGTAGGGGATGTTTTTGAAAAGAATTGGGCCAGTGACTACCGGTTCAGTGAAGGCATGGACCAAACGTTTTTCTCAGTGTTTGCCATATTTTTTCCTTCCGTCACCGGTATTCAAGCAGGGGCAAACATTTCTGGCGATTTAAAGGTAAATATTACTCGATATTTTGTTTAAAAAAAACTGAGGGCCAAGTGGCAGGAGATAGGTTGTCCCCCGGTCAAAACATGGTTCCAACCAATCAAAACATTGGGATCGGACGTCATTTCGCTGTGGACTTGTATGCGAAAGATGTTCATTGTCGCTAAACGGGAGAATCGCCACGGAATAGAGAACATGTACGGTGTACACATAGCAAGACAGAGACAATTTCAATTTGAGGAATACTGGCAACATGCACCGCCGCAGCACAAACAAATTACTGCAGTCTTACTCTGCAGCGGCAGCTACAACGTCGGAAAACAGAATATTCTACTGTTTATTGTATTTGCAGGACCCTGCCTCTGCCATCCCCAAAGGCACCATGCTTTCTCTGCTCATCTCGATGGCCTCCTACGCGCTGTTTGTGCTGTTCGCCGGGGCCAGCGCATACCGCGACGCCAGCGGCAACATCACGCAACTCGCCAATGGAACCTTTGCAGACTGTGGACACCATTGCGAATTTGGCCTCGCCAACAGCTACACGGTCAGCATTTACGAATATCTATACAATTTCATTCATTAAATCCGTCTGTTTGCCCCGGCAAAAAGATACCAAGGGTCATAGCAACGCAACCTTCTAAATTAGACAACCAGGTACCCATCGGGTCGATTACTCCAGTCGTAGCATGGTCGTCTACCACCCCCTGCGTGGACTGGGTTTGAGTCCCGGTTGGATGTCGGTTCAATTTAATCAATTAGAAAATTACTTAGAACTGAAATAGTTGGAAGACGTCGTCTTAATGTTCAATAAATAAACAATATCGGTATTACCCGAAAAATCTATGGGTTCCTTGATATAGTATGGAGCAAGGCTCAAATATTTCACGGACCACTACAAATAGGCATGTGCCGATAAAAAGCCCTACAAAACACTGGAAACCTTAAAATAAATCGCTTCACAAGTTAAGTAACAAAATAACAATTTTGGCAGATAATGCAAATGATGTCACTTTGGGCGCCGTTTATCTACGCAGGCTGTTTCGCCGCCACTTTGTCGACCGCCCTGACCAACCTGCTGTCGGTGCCGCGGCTGTTGCAAGCCCTCGGCATCGATCGCATCTACCCAGGTTTCATATTCTTCTCCAAGGGGTACGGCAAGAACAACGAGCCCTACAGAGGATACATCCTCACATTCCTCATATCCTCTGCATTCGTTCTGATTGGTGAGTAGAGGCCCAAAGCAGAAAAGAAGGACCCGATTTTTGTGAGTCTGAGCCCTACATTCCGAATTTCATGGAAATCCATCGAGTATTTTGTATACAGTTTGCGTCTCACAAAAAGGATAACAATCCAGAATTCAAGACCCTCCAATAAGAAGTTACCTATACATCAAAAATTAACGGCTAGATGTTTTCTGGGTGTCAGAAGTTGAGAATTAAGAGGAAATGTCACTCGTCACGTAGTAATTAAATGAAATATTACGATGAAGCAGATTTAGTTCTAATTTATCTATTGTGACTTATTTCAGCGGAGTTGAATGCAATCGCACCTCTAATTTCCAACTTCTACCTGGCATCGTACGCCCTCATCAACTTCTGCACTTTCCATGCAGCTCTCATCAAACCCCTCGGATGGAGGCCTACCTACAGGGTCAGCAACCAAATATATCAATCATATTACCATAGGTCCCGGCACGATGCAATTCAACATATTTGCAGTAGAATAATGTGCATGGTGAAAGAATTTCAGCATAGGCCTAACTTGGGGATAGACAATTTTTCACTGTTTATCCAGACATGTTGCAAAGATTTTATTTGCAAGTCCTATTCTGGAAGTAATCTAATTGAAATAAGAAGGAACTACAAGGAGCTATTAAATGTTGTTGCTGTTGTGGTTTCACAACATGTGATGGGTCAACAGTCTAGTCAAATGAAATGTTGTTGTTTGTTGCAGTTTTACAACATGTGGGTCAGTCTAGTAGGTTTTTTCCTGTGCGTGGCCATTATGTTCCTGATAGATTGGCTTACGTCAGTCATTACCTTTGTGGTAATCTTCGCACTATATCTTATTGTGGTATACAGAAATCCAGGTATGTGTAAACTCTGCTAAAATACACCAATACGTTTAATGTGTATCAATAAAAACTTGTTGGCAGCCCACTACAGGACATAAGCAATGTGTGTAAGTAGGTACACGATTTCAATTAATATCAACGCAAATTGGGCAGTGTGGACTTAGTTGCTAGAGAAGGGACAAATTACAACGAACATACACCATTCATTCATAGAAGCAAATTATTATGGGGTCTTGACTAAGTAGTAAGCACAGTACATATCACCTTCATTGTGCGCTTATATTCACGCTTAAAGTTAAATTAATTCCCCATACGGGGTGATAACGCAAACCTTATTGGGCTACGCGTTTTCTGAAACAAATGGCGTGACTGGTTGTGGGACTTTCAGATGTGAATTGGGGCTCGTCGACGCAGGCGCAGACGTACAAGACAGCGCTGTCGTCGGCACACCGCCTGGTTAACGTAAACGAGCATGTCAAAAACTACCAGCCGCAGGTGTTGGTGCTGTGCGGGAAGCCGTGCGCCAGGCCGGCCCTGCTCGACCTCGCCAATCTCATCACCAAGAATAACTCACTGCTTATATGCGGTGACATAGTACAGGTACAATATCCCAATGAAATTGAAATTTGGAGGAACTCCTTAGGCCTCGTGTACAAATACCACTTCTACAAGGCAGAACCGCTGGAAGTTCCGATATTGCTGCAAAGTTATATACAAATTATAACAGGTTGGCTCGTGAATCGATATGCCACGTTTGATGAAAATTGGATTAATAGATCCAATGTAATCGTCACTTAATACTTTGAGTGTGACGTCATTCCAGGTTGAATAATAGCGGAGTACAATCATTAATGTGTATCAGTTTTATTTTATGTTCTTTAGTCTTTAATGCCTACTTACAACATTGTTTGAGGAAAGCAAGCTTTTCAGAGACGATGATGACCTGTAACCTTGAATAACTGAAGACGCTCCGATCGGATTTTCTTAGATCTGTAGGTAGAGAATGACATGAGGGATATTTATGTCACAAAACCGCGAGTTAGCACCAATTCCGAGGTTGACCTTGAATTAGTACGGTAATAAGCTTTTTTCCTTGAATGCATTGCAGAAACATTTATCATACAAATCGCGATATGCGCGAGGAAAATCGGGTTACATCTGGATGAAGCAAAGGAAAATCAGAGGCTTCTACACGGTCATGGACGACATGGACCTTGAGCAGGGCTCCAAGGCTCTCATACAGGCCTCCGGGGTCGGCAAACTCTACCCCAACGTCCTCATGATGGGCTTCAAGAATGACTGGAACACCTGTCCCACACCCGACCTGCTCCACTACTTCAATGCACTGCAGTAAGTTATACTACCGGACAATACGATTATTTTCTAAAACGTTGCCGTGATAACTCAACGCCACTTTTAAATTTTCAGCACAGCGTTCAGCAATAGAGTTTCAGTGGTGATTCTTCGACTTCCTGAAGGCTTGGACTACTCGTCCATCACCGATGAAGAGGAAATGAAAAACAGCCCCAATAATGAGCTTACCGCCAACAGTGCAGTCGTTCCTAACATGACCCATACCGACTCAACCTACAGGTACAGTCTCCAACATATAATAGTCAACAGCGTGAGATACCCGATGGAGAACTAATATGGAGAAATGGAGAAATAATACGTACGGATAGAACTAAAACTCAGACACAAAACGGCGGATGACAATACCTGTCCAGAAAATAGTAATCAGAGGTGACGAGTGTACCAACATGCGCGACTAATATCGAGGTTCTATTTCTATTTTGTTGGCAACTTCATTCTGTGAACTTTTTCTGTGAAATGCGCGCGCATCCTCAAAATTCACTCTCGATCGTAAAGAAGTATAACTTCAAAAATTAACTACTAGTATAATTTGTGGATAGCATATCACCTAACTGCATGTGTTATTTGGATTTTTCAGCTTGGCATTTACCTCAGCAATGAAGAAAGCAGAGTCCCTGAATTCCCTCAACGTTCTCCCCGTGGACAGTCCACAACTCGGAAGAAAGCAGAATTTTGCACCCCTGAGTCCCAGGGATATTTTGAAAAACAAAAAGAAGGCTTTTGCAGAACAAATCAAAGAGAAGTAAGAATTAATGTACTTTTTTATTGCATCATCGAGGAGCCTTCCAGCCACAAATTATGTAATATGTAACGGCAATTTTGCCGAAAGTACACAATTTCTCAATACAACTACCCTGAAATTGCTCCACAGCTACAGAATAAGTACGAGGGGTCAGCGGATATCTCGCGTCTTCAACCCTGACGTAGTATCATTCAGTAATGTCCATAAGTTGTGAATTGTACCCCTCTATCTCATCTAAACTCATTGGTATTAAATGCATATTTCAGCAACATGACTCTGACAGGACAGGAACTGTCGCAGGAGACGCTACACCAGCTGACGTACTTCTCGCGGAAGCAGGAGAAGGGCACGATAGACGTGTGGTGGCTGTACGACGACGGCGGCTTCACCATTCTCCTGCCTTACATCATCAGCAACCGCCACCACTGGTCCAACTGCGCCTTACGAGTCTTCGCCCTCGCCAACCGCAAACAGGAATTGGTGCTCGAGGAGCGGAAGTAAGTAACCTAGACACTACTGTTGTTTGATATTTACAATGTACAGCGCTAATGCGACGTTAGAATTGGGAGACAGTTGTCACGAACAACCGATACAAGTCAGTAAATTTCAAGTCGCAGATATGGCGTGTATAAGAACAACTCGCCAAGGACAAGGGATGTAACATCACGAATGAAGTGGTTTATACAGAGCTCGGGGTTAATAAACCAATGGGTAGAGAATAGCAAGCAATTGTTCCGGCACACACATCATATAAGGCAAAGCCTATTGCTGATCAGAATGAACGAATATACTCGTAGAACTAGCAGATGGTGTTACTTTAATAAAATTGGCCCAAAAAACTCAAATTAATAAAAATGTTTGTTTCAGCATGGCAAGTCTATTGTCAAAGTTTCGTATTGACTACAAAAGTTTGAAGATGGTTGAAGACATAACAGCCACTCCCAAGCCGGAGACACAGCTTTTCTTTGACGAAATTATCAAAAATTATACAGACACGACAGATCAAATTGATAAAGGTAAGCAGATCAATGTAAGCACAAAGGCAAAACCGGAGTCTGATAATTTTAGCCTAGACTTTTCTGTTCAAATATAAGAGAAAATCAAAAACAGTCAGATTTGACGGACGGAGTCAT
This sequence comes from Psococerastis gibbosa, assembly GCA_963971405.1. Lineage (NCBI taxonomy): Eukaryota > Metazoa > Arthropoda > Insecta > Psocodea > Psocidae > Psococerastis > Psococerastis gibbosa. The sequence goes on from OZ020487.1 coordinate 48,484,959, forward strand.
TCGCTTCGGAAAATCAGAAACCCATTGGACCAATCCGAAATTGGACGCAGTATTGTCAGGATTTATCAATAGCAACTATTGGAGTATTCAGTGTGGTTAAATAAATATGTCCCAACATAGAAATAGAGACTAAATTTCTGTTACAGATTGCAAAATCACTCAGGAGGAATTAGCTGTTTTGAAGGAAAAGACAAATCGTCATCTACGATTACGGGAGGTCATGCTCGAAAATTCCAAAGATGCTTCACTAATTGTCATGTAAGTTCCCCCGAATGTTCATCAGAAAGTGAAAATTCAATTTATGATAATAATATAATAACAACCAATTTTTGCATCTTGCGCCGCGTAATGAGCTCTAAGAAAAAGGTCAATATCAATTCGTAAGGTTTTACCGACTGTGTTCGAACTCAATTGAAGAACCAAAAAGGACGGTACAGCTGTTATTTAAATTTGTTTTTCAGGTCACTGCCGATGCCTAGGAAGGGCATGGTCTCCGCAGCTCTGTACATGGGCTGGCTGGAAGCCATCACATCAGACATGCCCCCCACCCTGCTCGTCCGCGGCAACCAATCTTCCGTCCTCACCTTCTACTCATAACCCAAATTGCAAATCACCACCTACTGCCTACTGTACCTACTTTCAGTTTGTTGGCCAATTCCAGCCTATTCGGTCCAGCGAAGAGACTAAATTCTAATTGAGAATGAGGAACGTCCAGGTCAGTGGGATAAACATGGATCGAGGGTAATAACAATGGCTTTCCGCCATGGAAAAATCAACATTTTGACTCGTCTCACTGGATTGCATTGCTTGTGAAAGGAGACCTACATTTTACGCTTGGAACGCAGCAGGAAATTTTATATACTATGTAGCCATTGTTTCAGTTTTACAATACTATTAGGCTGTTCCAAACCTAGTAAAAACCAACAGTATTTGTATTTATTCAGTTATAAGAATATGTCTCATTAGCCTCGTATATAAAATATTAAGTACTAGAGTAAGTACAGTATTATTTGTTATTATTTAAGAAAAGACGTCGTAGCTAAATTGGCTACCTAGCTACACCACTATTATTTATAATCTACAATATTTATTTGTATTATATTACGAAAATTAAAGTCAACTTTAATTTTTTTTGTTCCACTGTCGATTACAAGAACCACTCGTGGGCGACGATTGTCAACTCATTAGATGCAATTTATTTTGCAAACAAATATCATCTGAGCACTGATAAAGATGGTCAATGATAAATGTCTATCAAGAGAGCCGTATTCCCATCAAAGTCATTGAGATTGCGCTGTACAATGCAATGAGGGGTTACTGGAGGCAAACATAAACTTCTTCCAAAAATATAATTTTATTGATTCATGAAAAAACATATCAGTAAACAGTTAGTGTAACATTAATTAATTTTGTTCCCCAAAAAATTCCTCAAAAGCAGGCTGTATAAATTCAATTAGATTACTGGCAGTCATACTTCTTCGGTACTTTGCAAAAGCTAAATTACTGCAGCGCCTGGTCAGAGCAGAAGCCCCATACGCGGCTACTCCAAACCCCAGGGCGTTGTTGACCGGTTCTGCCATGCTTTGCCAAGCTACGAAAACCGCTGTAGACCCAGAGAGGACATCCCCCTGTCCCCCGCACCTCCGCCAGGAGCCCGGCTCAACATTGCAAACAGCTACCCCGTCCAATTCTCTACCATTAGCAACTGTATCAGTCTCACCTTTCTGCAGCACAACACAACCAAGCTTCTTGGCCATTTCAATGACAGTCAGTTGTGGACTGCCCAGAGCGGATGCCAGACGGCAGTATTCAATCTTGTTGGGCGTGAGGACGACGGGTGAGGTGTAGCCGTGGAAGATATCGGCGCATGTCGTGACGATGTGCAGCCCGTCGGCGTCTATTACTAGGGGTATCGGCCGCTTCCTGCATTCGCCAATCACAGCCTTAACAGTTTTTAAAATATCTGAAACAGTGCGATTGGCTACGTTGTAATGAGAAGACCGAAGGAAAAGCGGATTGAAAGCTTAACGGAGAAAGGCGGCGTAGAGAGAGGTAATTCAAGATGGTTAAGAGACAATAGGAGGGGCTACCAGAGGCGGTCCCAGACCTCATAAAAGGCCCATTTTTGTTGTTGAAAATCATGCGCACCCCCTGCATGGCCTGAAAGAGGAAGAATGGACGAAGACATGGGTATAATTAATTTAAATTGCGATAGGCCTTCTACATCTGCTGCAAACCCGCCCATGCCATTCAAATGGGATTGCTGGAAATGAAGTTTGTGTTCCACTTGTCCCCCAGGGAGAAATTTTTGAAAAATAGGGCCGAAATGGTGAGGTTTTACTCATTTTGAGAGTAATAAGGCTTATATATTGCAGAATCAATATAATTGTGGGTAAGGCAGCCCTGGGATCTTCCCCGGGAGAATTTTTTTGAAAAATCGGGATGAAATAGTGAGGTTTTGCGCATTTTGAGGGCAGTAACACTTAGATGTTAGAGGCAAAGAATGTAACTGCTGTCCAAAGGGGGGGGGGGCAATTGCCCGCAGTGCCGGTCACTGCGTCCGCCTCTGGGGACTACTTGATTGGTAAGAGCTACAGTAGGAGGTGAAGAAGTTACCTTCATTTCTGCCCAATCCAGGACCTATGACTAGAGAGTGCAGCCTTTCCAACCACGGAGCAATGTCTTCAACAGGTGTTTCCGAGTCCAGCAGCGGATGGACTATGAGCTCAGGGCTGTAACTCTTGATGACGGGGCCTGCTGCTTTAGAACAAAATACATGTACCAAATCAGCACCTGCTTTTAACGCAGATATCGCAGCAAAATACGGTGCGCCTGTATATTCCAGGGAACCACCGATCACACCAATCCGACCATTAGAGCCCTTGTGCTGACTGGGAGAGAGCTTAGGAATGAATTCATTGCACAATTTTAAAATTGAACTGTTGGCCATTTTTCCGGTTATTGATGAACAGTAGTGGAGAGTCACTAAGCTGCAATAGTTAGCCTAACTACTACACCACTATTTTACACATCTTCTCTAGTTCTAAAAGTCTATTGTATATTTTAGTATTTTACACTGTCACCCTGTTTGTTTATGTTTATGTCCCGACCATAGACAACAGATAACTAGACTCGTCACCGGGGTAGGGATTTAGTTCGCGATAGCAGCGCCACGCCGCGCAGCGGAAATTTTATCTCCGTCCACTTTCCTTGAACAACAGAGCTCAAGTTAAATTCTTTTGTAAATATTTAAATGTCAAATTAAATATTCATGGGAATAAAATGTATTTTAAAAATTATAATTATTTTTTTACAAATTCTGAAACTATCACTAAAATCTCAATTTGAAACATATTTTCAAAAAGATAGTCCAAAATCAAGGACTGTTCACTGAAGGACGCACGCCATCCAGCCAAACATCCAGCCTACCAGCCATTACTGAAATTGTTTTGTTTGCATTTTCAACTTGGCACTATTATATTTTAGATTTTAGTTTTAGTAGAAAAATGCCGAAAGCTAGCAAAAGAAGAGTCCGATATTGCTCGGTTGTGGGCTGTTTCAATTCAATTAATATGCCAGTCAAAAGGGTGATAAGTCCTAGGGATCGAGAAGGAATAGGTAGTAGTGGGACGACCGCGGATGCAATGGCTACAAGGCATCGGGGTAGCTGTGGCTTGCCTAGTAGACCAAGGTCGTTCATGGGTTTCAGTTTTGACTTGGTTAAGTCATTCATACGACTATGTACATTTTGTCCATGTTGAGCATGGCTCATTCTCTCATAGTGTCCATTATCCCTCGTATAGTAGATAGCATAAGTTGACATCGAAGACGTTTAACGGATTGCTAATGGAAAAAACAATCAATTTTGGTCGTTGGTATTAGGCATTCGACATAGGACGAATGGGTTACTAATAATAATCTAGAGTAATAAACAATGTGCTACGTACGGGCTATTAAAAAAAGTTTTTTAGGACATTACGGGCTCTAGACTGTAGCGCCAAAGAGTAAAAATAAACTACCGTATTAATGGGAATGTTCAGTACAGTATAAAAGTATATGAATAAAATTGAAATGTGGAAATTTAACGTTTGAACTGCAATTGACTAACGCTGCCTACTGTATTACCGATACTTATCTACTTATCATACGTAAGCTTATTAGACTTTACACTGACAATGGCACATTACATAATATAAGCGTTGAAATACAGTCAACTGTCATTATAATGGAATATAAAAAAAAAAAAATATTAATCTCCATTGGAATATGGCAACTAAAATGTTACAGACCACAATTTGAATTTAAGCGGGAACGCTGCAAGCGCCGCGGTGCGGAAAAAATAATCTCCGTCCACTTAGCAGAAGACGGTTCTTAGTGGAAGAAAGGCAAAATTCCATTTTATACAGCGTTGACAGCCCCCTGGTCCCGACTCCTGACCTAGTGACCTAGACCTACCTGACCCGGACCATTGACCTGGTCATTGTCAATGAGCATCCTTAAACACAAATATTATAATTATTTAATATAAAATTAAGTACTATTTTTAAATACTTAATTAATCAGCAGCTAATTACACATTTGTTTATTTTTAATAATTTGACGATCTGAAGATCTAATTCCACGTTAAAAGTAAACAAACTATTGAAAAAAAAGTTCGAAAGAAATAAAGTAGGCTATTAACACAATATTTTAAATGTATCTAGTGATTTACTACTAGTTCTGTAGTTCTCTAAATTATTGCTTATTGAAATTGAATTAGTGGAAATTATGGCAGAGGAAAGCTTTTCACAGCAAATGAGGAAGGCTACAAGAGATGTTCACGCTGTAAGCGATGCTTTAGTCAATGCAAAGCTTTTATTTGGTAAGATGGTCATTTCTCATTTTCTAATTAGGTAGGCACTCTAATGGCCTGTTGTCATTATGGTCTATTAGTTATTTGTCTATGGGCTAACACTTAATGCGAACTTGCAATCATTGAAATGCAGATACAAATACAAATGTTTAGATCTTTGACCGGCAGTATTTCAGTTGTGTGGCGAAAAGCTTCTTTTGGAAATTTTGCACAAAAAATAACTCATAACATATTGCACTACCGAAAATAGATTGGCAGATCGCTAAAGAAATTGACCAAATGTGTTGTCAAACCAAGAGTTCCAGTCGTATGTACTAGTTCTTATTATGTTCTTATTAGACTCTAACTTCGAACCAAGTATAAGCATTGAATAAGAACATAGATACCGTATTCATAATGTATGCATATAATTGTCTCTGGATTTATTGCTTTAGCTCTGTCAGATAATTCCGTTTGGGCAGAAGGATTGGTTGTTTTCTACGAAATATTTCGCTATCTCGAAGTTTCAATGAAGGAGGAGATAAATGGTAATTTAGGACAGCTGCTTCTTGATGGACTGGAGAGGACCGAAGCTTGGGAGAAGGACCTCAACTTTTATCTGGGCGAGAACTGGGAGGAAAATTACCAAGTTAGGGACGAGGTGGCCCAGTATCTCGTTCACCTGCAGCGGCTCCGCGCGGAGGATCCCGACCTTCTCATCGCATATGTCTACCATCTGTACATGGGTCTGTTATCAGGAGGCCAAATTTTGACCAGGAAGAGACAGATCCGAAACAGCTTATACAGGAGAAATAATGATAGTAGCGAAGGGTATGAAATAACTAATTTCGGAAGTGTCACTGTGTATTCATTAAAGAAATTAATGAAAGAACGGGTAAATGAAATTGCTTTAACTTTAAGCGAAGAGAAACGAGCGCGGTTGATTGATGAAAGTAAAAAGGTTTTTGAGCTAAATAATGTAATTATAAAAACTGTTAAAGGCACGGGTAGAGTTATTGTTGAGAAATTAGTCTATTTGGTTCTGTTAATGTTTATCGCGTATTATGCGTATTATCTATTAACGAATTAATTTCCTAAGTTCCCGACAATGTGTTGTATGTACCTTACTTTATCCAACGCCCATGTGTTGTATGTACCTGTACCTCAACTTACTTACACTCGTGTAGTATTATAGGCCTATTCCTGCTTTTAATGTTTATATTTTCGTATGTTGAATGTTGAGAATGTACTTCCACCGCTCGTGGACTGATACTACAGTACTTTAAAAATTAATAAAATGTCCTTTTCTATTTGGTATAAAAAATGCTGTATTACTTCTGTTGATTGTACCTTTCACAGAAATGTAATTATGGCATAGAAACTGCACTGCGGCATGTTAATTTCCCTGCAAATATTCGTTTATGCAACTGTGCAGTGGGGAAGCCTAGAAGTGTATCAAATTTCGAAATAGAAATAAATAGAAACAGAAATATATATATATTGTACAAATACAGGGTTGCCCCCAATTACAAAGTACAAAATAAAAGTGTGAATTGATTATATAGATACAGTGATTACTTGATCAGAAATGTAGGTACAGAGAAGAAAATTATTCAAAAAAGTTTTTCCTGACATGTATTTCAGAGTGTGCAAAGAAGTCAATGCTTGGGCAGCTATTGGCTTCTCTGCACACCCTGTCAATAGTAAAAAATAACGAAATATTTACTCTACCACCTGAAATAACAAAAGTGGCAGTTGAGCGGCTTACTCTAATTCTAGCATTATAACTAATTTTCTCCAAAAAGTAATTATTATCTTCTTTGAAATTTAAAACTTTCCAAAGGTATCAAATATAGCAATATTTCCTTCTCTTCTCGAGTGATACTAAATTAAATTTTTTCAATAAGGATATATAAAAATCTGGATTAAGATTCGAAAAATTTACATTAGCATTATTCAAAAACCTTTTTTCCAAGAATTTTGCTAATTTGATTTGAGCTTTTTCTAGTAATGCAATTTTAGTCGAATGGAAAGGATTCCAAATGATTCAGCAGTATTCTAAACGACTTCTTACGAGAGCATTAAATAGGTTTATAATTGTTTCTGGCATTCTAAAATGTACCGAGGTTCGTTTAATAAAGCCAAATAGACGAGAAGCTTTCTTTTTAATATTTTGGATGTGCCTATCAAAAGATAATTTTTTATCGAAAGTAACACCAAGGTCATCACATTCATCAACTCTTTTTAATTTGATACCTGTCATTGAATAGTCAAACACAGTCTCCAATCTTTTTAACGAGTAAGTCATACATTTACATTTTTCAATATTGAACTCCAGTTTGCTTAAATTACTCCATTGAACTAGCGCATTTAAATCAGTCTGTAGTAGTCTACAGTCTTGTTCGTTTGCAATAATTTTCCCCAGTTTTAGGTCGTCCGCAAAAAGATAAACGGTACTGTGGTTGATAATTTCAGGTAGGTCATTTATAACTATTAAAAAGAACAGTGGTCCTAGATTGGAACCTTGAGGCACAGATGAATTGACAGAGAAGTCCATTGAATCAAAGCCTTTGTACGTAACAAACTGTTTTCGATCCAGCAAGTACGTAGAGCAAAATTTTACCAGATTATCAGAGAAACCATACATTCTTAGCATTCTCAATAAGACTGTGAACTCAACCAGGTCGAATGCTTTCCTGAAATCAGTATAGATGACGTCAATTTGCTGGTTATTTTCAAAAGCTTGGGTAACTTTATCCGAAAAATTTATCAGGTTTGATGTTGTGGACCTTTTGGGTAGAAAACCAAATTGAGCGTCATTTATAATTGGTTTTACATGTTGAAAGAACTTTTTATATAGAATGTTTTCAAATAACTTACTGAAGGAACAAAACATGGGGATAGGCCTGTGTTCTATTATTAGTTTCGTTTGAGGCTTTTTAGGTAACGGCGTAACAACCGCTGTTTTCCAGGATGTAGGGTATTTCCCAGTTCTAAGTGAAAGACTAAAAATTATTTGTAAAGGTTTCAGTAATACTTCTCTAAAACCTTTCACCCAGTACTAAGGTATACCATCAACACCTTTACAAAATTTAGGTTTTAACTTAGAAAAACTATCCATCATATCTTCGTAAGAAACAACCGTAAACTGCAGTAAATCCATAATATTTGGCGATATTTCAGTTTTCAAAATTTCATCTAGAACAATATTAAGTTTATTTTGACAATAGACCGAGGAGAAATAATTTGCAAAAGCATTAGCCTTTTCCTGAGCTGTGATAAGAGGTTTATCATTGTGCAATAGAACTATATTGTGGACGTCATTTTTCCTGTTTGAATTCACAAAATTCCAGAAGGATTGTGGATTACGTTTAATATCATTCTCTACTTTCCAGTTATAATTCTTGTAAGCTGTTTCCATAGCTTTTTTCAATTTTGATCTCACTTTAGAAAATTCAAAAGTTTTTTTTAAGTTCCTATGTAGTCGCCCCCTTTAATTTAAGCATTTCTATGATTTCTTTAGAGTGCCAGACTGGGTACGTATTTGAAGACTGCACTATTTTCTGAATAGGTACGTAGTCTTTGAAAATTGAGTCAAGAACATTATAAAAATAATTAACTGCATCATCAATTTCAACAAAGGAAGCTAAATTTTCCCAATTAACAGCGTTAAGAGCATGAAACAATAATATATTGTTAGCTTTCTTAAAGTTGTAAAAATACTTTACTGGCGATTGAACAACCACCAGCTTAAAAATATGTATATTTATACTGTGACACGGATGGTGCGGATCTGTAGGAAGCAATTCAAAATCGCTCCGTGTGACGTCACATTTTGGTAGATCTGTTAAAACAAAATCTAAAAAATAACTATTGAATTTCTTATTTCATTTTTCTGAGTAAGCTTTCTCGCTTTCCAAAATAAGTCTTTGTTCATTGGAGAAAGGTTTATGTTTATATAGATATTTTGATCGTCACTACCTTCAATTATATTGTTAGAGACTAGGCCTGATTTGCGATGTGCTACCCACTCGACTTGAATTGAACCACAATAGGGCAACGTTTTTTCTTGTTCATGGTTGGAACCCGGTGCACCGCTTCCACGTCGTTTTCCTCCCCGGCGATTATCAACTTCTTTTGGATCTCGGTGACAATTTCATTTAGATTCTCACCTTCGCGTTGTTGCACTCCGTGAATTTCGATGTTTTTGTTTCTGCTGAATTGTTCTTGGTGGTTTAGTTTGCTCCTGAGAAAGTGCATTTGGTTGCTTAAAATGTGATTGGTACGTTCCAGCTCAGTGATACGTTCCTCCTGCTTCTTCATTAGCTCATTTTGTTTCGCGAAATTTTCCTCTTGGGCTATCATTTTTGTCATCACCTCATCAAATTTACATGATTGGAATTGCACCGACGTAACTAGACCACCAATGCATCCACACAGCTCAGCTAGTTTAGCACTAATGCACTCGATCGAAGTGGTTTTCGGGTCAAAAATAGGCTGCTCGAGCTGAATTTGAGGGCTACTAAGAGTACTGGCTCCACCTGCAGCCTTCCGACAAGCGATAGAGCGTTTCCAGCTTTTTTGCTTCTCAACCGTCCATTTTCTGAAGACCACTTCTGAAGTCCCGGCACAAGAAAAATGGAACGACCCCTTACATTGCTCGCAAACCACCACATCTTGGCCATATGGGGCCATGCATTTTGCGCACTCACTCATAGGAAAGCTGATTACCGTAATATATGCAATAGTTGACAGTTCAAGTAAGACTCATCGGTCACAGTTATCTCTTTCTCTATGAAATTATGAATAATCCAAGCTAAAAAACTTGCTAAAAACTTATCAAATAACTAAAATTCGCTCTGTCTGTAAGACACGACCATACCATTTTTTTTTTTTTTTTTTTTTTTTTTTTTTTAAGGTTAATCCCATACAAACAATTCAATGAATGTATCAGATTGACCTCTTCAGTCGCCTAACTAAGTTACCTAATAGGAACTTGTGTCGAGTAACGACACGTCTCCGATTGTATGGCGTGCAGAGACTCGCACATGTACACGCACGCTACCGCACCTGGCCATTGAAGTCGATAAATGACTGCTTATACTTTGGAACAGAGGTACGGGGTTAGAATGTGTCAGGTGCCTACGTTAATGCTGCCACGAGTGTCCCCAAAGTGTCTCAGCATGGCCTGGGGACCAGGACAGGATAACCAAAATCAAATTACGTATTACGTTTGCATTGGTTGACTTCGAGGACCTGTAAAAAAAATCAATCGGAAACAATATCCGAGTTTACTCACTACCAATTCAATATATTAAAAACCCCTTAAAACTCAATTGCATATTCTGGAACGAACCGACCAATACATTGTAACAGTAGTAACAAGGTACGCAATGTATTGGAACGTGAATTTTCCATAATTTCTTCAAAAAAAAATTTTTTTTGCACAGAACCAAATATTTTTTTTGGAAAACAACCTATTTGATTTTGTTACTCTATTGAACACCTAAAACATATCTGAAGGTAGAAATCATCGATAGAAAGGTTCCACAGAAAAGTTATTTTTTAGTCATTTTTCATGAAAATTGAGTTATTATTATTTTTTTACCCCCAGAAGCAAACTATGAAGGGGCAAGCGACCCATTGCATTTTGTTGACATTACTAACGACTACAATATATGTGAATTTAAAAGGAATCGTTACAGCCGTTTTTGAGAAATAATTTTTTTAGATGTTTTTTGATAATGAAACCCCCCAAATTGAGTTAGCCCAAAATAAAAATAAAATGGTCTCGAGGCATGATTTTTGTGAACCTACAAGCAAAATTTCATCAAAATCGGCCGAGTAGTTTGCTCGGAAATAGATGGACAGAGCGACAGACAGACATTTCGTAAAAACCACTATTTTGGGTTCCTGGGACCTCAAAACGTATATTTCCGTTGAAATCTCGGAACCGAAAATTTGGGCCATCACAAAGCTTTCCTTATATAGGCTAGTACTACGTATAAATTGGAAAGCAAAAACCAGTACGAGTGAACTCATGTATACATTTTTTTTTTTTTTTTGGCGTCGGCGATGGGGAGCCATTCAGCCACTAATGTGCGGCAGTCTTAAATAGCTTTTTTACTGTTTTTTTAAAAATTATGAAGAGCAAAATATATTATTGTTGGGCTGGATGTTTCTAAAATTGAATTTATGAATTAGTATAGGTATCAAGATAGATAATATGAGTAGTTCTATGGCAAATAATTGGCCTAGGGTTAAATTTCGGTTGCCTTGACCTTCCTTATCTCAAAGCTCTGAAATTTATTGATTGACGGGACGATTGCACGATTGCATAACTATGGAATTGCAGGTAAGGGTGACAATCCATCTCTTTATTATTAAGCAAGAAGGTGTTTCAAGTAAAATATTCTCCTGCGTGATCCGGCAACACAAGTCCTCTTGGGGAACTTAGGGCCGGGATAACTGATGTTTTTTAATTGTAGTTTTTTTTTCAATTAAATATTCATTCATTCATTCAATATAAACAAATCGGGTACTCAATAATGTCCTGAAGGAGTTTTCATGAACCTAGGCCTAGGTCCATGGGACCCTGTCCAATGCCAAATGAACCCATGGATTTCGGACACTATTTTATATTGTTTCCCTTTGAATTTTTGGCCATAAACAAAATGTACGTCCCCTATATCAACCTACACTGACTATAAGCGATAATGGACATGCTGAGACAAACTTACCATTGATTCAATGTAGCAGGCGAAACCATGACTTAACCAAGTACAGATACGAGTCAGATAGGTACTGGTACTTATTTTAACTTTACGATTCTTCCGTTCCTGATTATAAGGAAAGCTTTGTGATACGAAATTCGAAATTTTTGACTACAAGGTGAGATCCCAGGAACAAAAAAAGTAGCGTAACGAAATATCTGTCTCTGTCTGTCCCTCGCATTGTGAACAAACTACACCATGGATTTTGATGAAATTCGGGATGTAGGTTCATAAAAATCTTATCACGGGACTATTTTTTCCAATTTTAAGCTTTTTAAGCCCCCCCAAACGTGGTTTTTAATACATAGGCCTAGGTAGCGGACCATGCTATTACAATTATTGTGTAACCTATATTGGATTGTCCATTGTAGTATACATAATGCAATTGTCTTGGCGATCAATCATGTCGCTGCAGCCAAAATTAAACATTAGGACAATTATTTACCATAATAATAATAATAAATAAATAATATATACGTGTTTTTACAATATCTAATTTTTACAATTTTTGTAATAAAGAACTAATTATCAATTTCGATCGGTACCTAATATACTAATAGATAATTAGGAAGTCATGTACGGGTGCTATAGTAGCGGATCTTTTTAAGGGCTTTTTGCAAGCCTGGATGTAGTCTGCCATAATGAACTCTCCCCTTTAACAAGGAACCCATTAAGTTTTCGGAAATTTCTGGTAAGCTGCGTCCAGACTGTGCATTGCATTGCGGCCGCAATGTTTTTTCGTAGTGTGGATGCAACAATCGGCACGAAAAGGCGAAACGCAATGCATTAGGGAACAGGGATTAAGGGTTAAAGTTAAGGTAAAGTCAAGGCGATCGGCATGCTGTGGCCTGTAGTCTGGACAGAGTGCGATCCCTATTCCCGAATCACGATGCATTCGAAAGCTCTCTGCACCCACGTGGTTTCGCCTCACTCATCTGCTGCTGTTGTATTGAGTCTTGTCTTCTATCTGCTATTGTCGAAAAAAAAATTCAAAACCCCATATCACATCGATATTACATGTTCAGTTCGTTGTCGTCGTCGTCCAAAATCAAATCATTCAAGAAATCACTGGTCCTGCTTTTTAGACTGGGTCAAACCGAAAATATTTTCTTCCTGTGCATACTCGTAGGTACACAAGCCCAAATCACGCCGAAGCACATCTTCTTCTTCAAGCATCGCAAGCGAAATGAAATGAAATGAAATGAAATATAATAGGCCATTATTACCACATACAGTACAATATAGATATAAAGGTACAGTATGTGCTCGGCACCGTCAAAAATACAATTAGGTCTACCATGTAGGCTACATAATATCAAAACATCAAGTCTAGACTATAAACATTTTGACTATTTATGAGTCAATAATTTGAAAAAAAAAAAAAAAAACAATGAGAGAAAAGTCCATATCAATAGTTTTAGTTTGACATTCTAATGTTTAATAGGTTTAACTAAAACTTTTCCCATTGGCTCTTTAAATTATCAGTGATAAGATTGGACTTAATATTTTGCCAAAAAGACTAGTTTTGATAAAACAGGCGAAAATATTTTGTCGAGTTCCTATATTCAAATTAATAAATTTACTGATTTCAAAATAATAATTGATTAATGTTAAAATTTTATTTAACATTATATTTAAATAAATTATTTGATATACATGGCATCGCATATGCAACTGTTATTCATAGGTGTTTGACAACAGACAATAGGCACTTATAAGTATGAAGAGAATGTCAGCAGGGAGGGAGGTTGGTCGCTAGGAATTCATTGACGGAGTAAGGGCAACAACTCACCAGGAGTCCCTTCACCTTGCTCTTGAAAGCGTTTAGGCTAATATCTTCTCTTTTTAGACCCTGTGGGAGCTTATTAAACAGTCTGGAACCGAGTTGGAAGGGTCCCTTTAGTACCTTAGAGAGTCTGACTGCTCCCAGGTGAATGTCACCCCTTCTCCGTGTGTGATGGTGGTGAATTTCATAATTTTTAAGCCCCAGTCCCTCCCTCCTGATATAAATTATCAGTTCTAATATAAATAGAGCAGGGAGAGTGAGGATACCCAAACGAGGGAATAGTGATCGGCATGACACACGCTGGTCCAATATTCCTGCCAGAAGTCGCACAGCCTTTTTTTGCAGGCGGAAAGCCCTAGTGCAGTCTGAGGAATTTCCCCATAGGGCTACGCCATACGACAGGTGAGATTGCATGAGACTATAGTATATTACCTTTAGAATGTCATTGCCAGCGACAAAGGATAGGTTTCTCATAAGGAACACCGTTGATGAGAGTTTCCCACATAATATGTCAATATGTCGTCGCCAATTAAGGTTGGAATCGAAGGTGATGCCTAGGAACCGGACGTCAGCCGCTTCGGTAATGTCGAGACCATTTGTAGTAAGTACTCTAGGAGTTGGGTGGCCGTGCTTGGTGCAACTTGGGATAATGAGTTCGGTTTTAACCGCGTTGAGGACCAACTTATTCGCTGCGAGCCACCGGTGAGCTTGCTCAAGAGTCTCACCAGCTCCGGACAAAGCTAACTGGGTATTGGGCAATAGTAGGGTAAGCACAGCGTCGTCCGCGTAGAGTCCCACATGGGGTTCCAGGGAGGTAGTTGACATAAAGGAGGCGAACTCGTTTATATAGATAAGGAACAGGGAGGGACCCAGGATACTGCCCTGAGGGACACCTGTACTGAGAGGGCACCAGTCTGATGACGCCTGGGAGCCGCCAGATCCAATTACTACTTTTTACTGTCTGTCCTTAAGATAGCTGCTGAACCATTTAAGGGCTACACCTCTGATGCCTGCCCTTTGCAGTTTTTCCAGAAGTATGCCATGGTCGAGCGTATCAAATGCCTTAGATAGGTCTAAGAGCAGGCTAAGGGGAGCTTTTCTACAGTCAATGCCATCAAGGATAGTGTTATAAAGCTTGAGGCAGGCGTCGCCAGTAGATTTGCCAGGTAGGAACCCAAACTGGACTGGAGAGAGTACCTTATGTTTTTTTAGAAAATCAATAAGTCTCTTATTTACTATTTTTTCTATAATTTTAGATACAGATGGTAAGAGACTAATGGGACGATAACTTTGTACCTGATCACGGGCCCCTTTCTTAAACACAGGTTTAACTATGGCCTTTTTAAAACAATTTGGAAAGACCCCATCGTCAAAGCTCCTGTTTATCAGAAGAACTAAAGGTCCAATGAGGTGAGGGCAGGAATCTTTAAGTAGCTTAGAGGGTATTTTGTCAACCCCGGCAGACGACGTGCGCCTCAGGGATTTAATCGCAGCGCGAACTTCCCCGGCATCTACCGGGGCAAGGAAGAACGTGTCACTTACTGGCCATCCCACGTTGTTAACACTCGCATGGGGAATGCGACTAATGAGATTCTCAATGGTGTTTCTGAAATAGCAGCTAAATTCATCAGCAATTAATTGAGGTGACGAGATCGATTCACCATTAACAGTTAATTTAACAATAGCTGGTTTGGATGATAACTGCCTACGTTCGTTTATAACCTCCCACGCAGCTTTAGCCTTATTGTTGGAGTTAGAGATTCGAGCACACACATCATCTTTCTCCAGCCTATGACATTCTAATTTTAGACACTTAAGAGCTTGGCTATGGTGAATTTTTAACATGGGGTCACCAGAGCTTTGGTGTAGGACTTTAATGTCACGGAGTTGGTCAAACTTATCTTTAAGAGTGGTCCTCTTTGTAGTTTTTCTTTTATCTTTAACCATCTTAAGTGGGAAGGATAAGTCGTAAAAAGAGGTTAAGGTACCTGAGAACGCTTCAAAACCAGAGTGAGCGTTTGTAGTATCAAAAATGGAATCCCAGGTACAATTTGACAGCAGGGCATTGAATTTATTAACATTACCTTTAGTATAGGCTCTCTGAAATTGGGGACATTTGACCTCATTAGTGGGATAAGGCAGGAATTGGGGATCAGAGATGCACAATATCTGGGCGTCATGGTCTGAGAAGCCAACTGAGTGGGAGAGTGCATGGCAAATGTCTGGGCTTTGATCAATATTAACAAATATATTGTCAATACAGGTTGCAGATTTATCAGTAATTCTCGTTGGCACTGATATAAAGGGGTTATAGTTATAACACTTAAAGGCGTCCAAAATTTTCAGGATTCTGTCATTAGTCAATAAAAAGTTTTCATTAAAATCACCGGCCAGTACACCTATTCTATTATCACGCTCTAGTTTGTCTAATAGAGCTAGCATTATACTGAGAAAGTTATCGATGTCACTGCTATCGGGAACTCTATATAAACAGACAATTGTTATACGTGAATTGCATAGGTCAATAGCGGTGAGTTCTAAACTGTTTTCTACAGATAAGGTCTGGATGTCTGGTCGCTCCACAAACCGAATATTTTCCCTAACATAGATGCAGGACCCACCATGACCAACAGCTTTGGTAGACCGACAATAAATGCTAGCAAGAGAGTAATCTTTTAGTGGCACAATTTCATTAGGTTGCAACCAGTGTTCGCTGAAACAGGCTATGTCCACGTCTTCCAGTTGAAGAACATGAGAGAGTAGATGCGTTTTGCATCTGAGACTTTGGACATTTAGATGGAAAACAACTAGCTTGCCCCTACTAGACGTACGGGAGGAGGCAACTTGTTTGACTTGGTCTGAAGTAGGCTGGCTCCTTAAGTTAGGTGGAGTAAGCACCGTACACTCCCTAAGAAATGGTTTCTCTGAGATCGCCGCTGGCGAAAGAGAGAGACTGGGCGGGGATCAGGACGCCTAGTCATTAGAACAGGAATGGGCCTTACAAGCTTGACCTCATGTCTCAATATACTAGAACTCATAGAGAGAATTTGAGTTTTTAAGTTATCAGCTAAAAACTTCTTTCCCTGGGCATTTAATAATCCGCTGGATGAGAACAGATTTGGTTGCATGGCTACGGTATTCAATACGTTGAAACATGTCACCAAACCGCTAAAACATTTGTGAGATCTCCCATTTCTGGGAATATATTTCCCACCGCTAATAGCGGGACCTACTTGAGAGACAATAAGGTGGCATCTCGTGCCCAGCTCTGTTAAAATTTTATAATTAGTAGCAATCGCACCGTCGTCAGCAGCCGACCCTCTCCAAAGCAAAATTACAGTCACATTTTTGCTCAAAGATTTATGTTTCATAGCGACATCAATTAAATGGTCCAGTTTTGCGTTAGGCAGGCAAGTACCAGAGACAGTGTATGTGGTAGGTAAAATCATATTAAGTTTCTCCGCCAAACCAATGGCATTACCATCACCAATTATGAGGATCCTTCCCGCTACAGGCAAAATCATGTTTTTTCCTGGGGTTGGCGGGGTAACAATAATTCTAGGATTACAGTTTTTAGCCCTCGGGGGGGTCGGTGGGGTAACAATAACTTCGGGCTTTGAAACGGTCACATCTGAAGAACATTTAGGCTCACAAGTAAAGATTTGTATCGGAATCTGAGTCAAAACCTTTTTTATAGGCCTAGATCTATTTAATTCAGAACTATCCAGTTGCTCACTGAGAGAATGCTCAGTCAGAGTTGCCTTGGTTAGGGCCACTCCAACCTTATCGCATGCGGAAATGGGCGCAAGGGGTGGAGGGAGTGCACGAAGTTGAGATTGAATGTCCATCGAATCGTTTAAGAGTGTAAGATTTTCCATACGTAGCTTATTGTTTTTTTCTTTTTCCACATCTAATAGCCCCCTCAACGCCTCCACTGAGCTCCTAAGCTCACTTAGTTCGCTCTGGCGAGCGTCTCTTTCTTTTCTAAGTTTAGAACATTCAAACAACCTAGCTTTGTAGTCATGTTCAATGTCATCGTAGAGCTCATTCCGTTTTAAAAGTAGCTCTTCTAAGCGTATGTTGCCCCTAATTGTATCATTGTATTCATCCATTATAGCTGAAATGAGCTCAACCAAGCCATTTAGACAATATCTGTCATTCACAATACCTTTCAAAATTTTTAAGTGCCTAAATAATTCTCGGGCGTTTCCTTCAACCTCAGACTCCAGCATAGATAAATCAAACTCATCTCCCATTGTTCAGATACTTGCATAAAATAGGAACACGTATAAAATACAAATAAGGCTGCAATATAGTCCAAGTCTGAAAATGCAGTTATTTAGCAGTAAATGAGTAAATGTAAAATCACATTCGTTGATCCGTAAATAAACAGACTGCAGACGACAGTGGACGACACAGTGGAACCAGAAAGAGGAGTCGTACCTTTAGAGAGGTCACTATACACAGTCGATGACTCCCTCAAGTCGCAGCACCAGCAAAGAGGTCATCCATAGGTTAAGTATGGGGACACTCTCAAACAGACGGATAATGGTCGTTGAAAATTCCTTCCTTTAAAATGGCCGCTATACACAGTCGAATCACTCCTACGTGTCGCAACTCGTAGCACTAGCTAAGGCGTCATCCATAAGTTAAGTATAGGAATACTCACGAACAGACGTAAAGACGGTTAATGACCGTTAGAGATTCCTTCCTTCAGATTTAAAAATTACAGTATATATAGTTATCTAGAGAATTCCACTACTCACGAATTGTGGATGCAATGTACTTCCACTTTTCGATATACTTTTCACGTCACTACAACCTCTCGATAATGTAGATAAAATAAAAAATCGAGGAGCACTTTGCAGTAAACTTTATCACTCTACGCATGCGCATGAATGGTTATTATATGATTATAATGACCGCGATATCACACGTCCATGCTGCAACTGTAGGGTGGACGGAGGCCTTGATGCAAAGCACTGCGGCTTTGCCGAAATGCAATGCGTTAATGCACCAGTCTGGACACGGCTGTAGGCC
This sequence comes from Psococerastis gibbosa, assembly GCA_963971405.1. Classification (NCBI taxonomy): domain Eukaryota; kingdom Metazoa; phylum Arthropoda; class Insecta; order Psocodea; family Psocidae; genus Psococerastis; species Psococerastis gibbosa. The sequence goes on from OZ020487.1 coordinate 48,503,389, forward strand.
AAAAGTTATTTTTTCCCCGCATCGGTTTTGGTTGCTGCGCACATGCCGTACCGTATGTCCTCGAATTTGTCCGAAACCGCGGCTGCTTTCCAGTTAAATCTTGTACTTACTTACTTACTACTAACTTAAGTAACCAAGCCATTGTGTGCGTTAAGTCATTTCAACTCAGGCAAAATCTAATTAATATTTCTATACTTTCTGCAGCCATCCGCCCTTGACTGATGAGGAGTATCAACGCCATACCGACACCGTACCGTAACTAATTCAGGCGCGAAAGAATTTCATAAAGCTGCGACAAAGTGTCCAGTTACGTAAGTTAATGAAGTCTGGTGCATGGAATATACACGCTGTAGTCTGAGACAAATTGTGTGGACTGTGAAATGCGGAAAGGGCGACTCCCCAGCAGTGGCCGGGCACTATAAAATATGAAGTGTCAGGTGAGAATAAGCATTGGTTGAGAGCCGTGAAGGACGGTATCATACATCACTATTATAACACCGGGTTTGATTTACAACGACTGATAACAGGCCTCGTCGGCTGCTCGTCCTATTAGCTAGCCATAGGCCTATTAAGATAATATTACCACTCGTAATTACCACTGTAATAGACGCACCACTGTCCTCTACCATATCGATGGCGTCGTAAATTGGCACAACCTCGAAAAACACGCCGTATGGCCATACTGCGATTACTGAGATTAGGCCTGTGGATGGTTGGAGGATCCCATGGTAGAATTATATTTACGGTAGTGCCATTTTCCTTTACTTATTGTAATTTCATGGTTCTGCGCCATCACCATAAATTTATTCTTCGGGCAGTTCATATAATATTCAGTCTAGGGGCTGAGGCATATACTAATCTATGGCTTATTATAGCATGGATTCCCCCAAAAACTTCCAAGAACTTCCTCTAATTCCCAAACCTAAAGATAACATTTTTCTTTGTGATAATAATTAGGTAGTGGTTACTACTATTCTAAGGCAGACAGACCTACACAGCGGTACCTACTAGATATACTATACATTGTACTTACTACTTAGCTTACTTATCTATTTACCTACCTGTTTAATGTGTGGCACTAAGCGAACATCATATAAACCGTGAAACCAGCAACACCCCCTTCAGTTTATTTTTAGTTGCGATGCACCTTTAAGTTTTTCCCAAGGTCGTTCGGTGCACCTGATCAACTGAATTGATTCACAAAAGTTCGAAACCGGTGCTGTCGCTGGTAGTACTAATAAAATACCGTAGAAGCGTGGAGTAAACACGGGAACATGTAACTTACCTATACCATTAACCGTAGGAACTCCACCTTAAGTAGACTACCTGTATGTGGCTTGTGAGGAGAACCACCGACTTAGGCTGGGTTACAGCTGCGGAATCATTGATTGTCTGAGCTGTGGGTGGCCATCTTACGGCCCAAAATAGAAGTTTAATCAGACTATAATGAGGCATTGCATTATGATTAATAGCATTATCTATCGTATATTATACAGAACTTAAGAAAGTCTGCAGAAGAAAATATAGTAGGCTAGTCATATACTGTTATTTTAGAGAATTTCCCATAGCATTCCATTAAGGGCCGAAAGTTATACTTTGGCTCACAAGAAATAAATAAATAAATAAACAGAAAGATATGTGTGGAGGTATTGTGTAAGTAAACAAGTGAGCGACACTTATAACACGGTGGTCCCTCCACCAACTTCAACTTCAACTCTACTTGACCTGCCTAAACCTCTCCTTTTTCATAGGTACTTGTACTTACCCATAAGTGCTACCGCGTTTGCTACAATACTGTATATTAGGCCACGATTGAGTAAAAACACCACTATGCAGTAGCCACAACCAACGTATTGAGAGTATAGAAGATCCCCTTTCTTAGCCATTGCTCGATTTGGTACTTCCTGTTTAGCAACATGTCCGGCAGCCGTGTTTTCCTCTACCTTTGGAGATACTTATTAGGATTTAGTGGAACCAGGCTGGAAAATTTATCTTTTTATGCTCAAGTCCACCGCTCTTCTAAATCCACTACATTGATGCAATGAAATGTTTTTCATAAACCATTTCAATTTGTATAAATTTTAATTCACTCCAGCGAGGAAAACGTTATGGGCTGACCCTACCACGCTTGTAAATGTCTCATGTTCCAGATATCCGATAATAATCTTTTTTTTCTGACCTAGGCTTAACACCCATAGGCCCAGGTGCAAACATTAGGCTACATTGTAAGTCAAACAAAAACAAAGCTAAACATAGCCTATAATAATGATAATAATACAATAAAGAACCGGTACGAGTGAACCCGTACATGCTTTCCAATTATCAATAAGATAGACTGTGCCGTAATAGTTCCTGCTAAATAGTTTTCCTGGGGTTACATTTCGGTTTAGGCTTACATTTCTAGTTTTCCTATTCCAAAGCACTGAATTTAGCGTTGGGATGGTTGCATAGTCTAGAATGGGCAGACTACCTAAATTTAGTATAATATGATACAAAACAGTAGTAGTGGCACATGCGCTGTGACCTATAGGTACCGATATAGATAGCATGAGTAGGCCTAGTTTCATGGCAAATAACTGTGCTACTGGATTAAATTTCGGTTGCCTCAATTTCCTCTGTCCTAAAGCACTGGATTGATCAATAGGACGCAGTACTGGTACCGGTAATGTAATAGCAATATTTGAAGGACTTTTTCTGGACCCAGGCCTACTTAGGTCCCTTCTCCAATGCCAACGACCCCGTTTCCGTATGAATTTTTGGCCATTGGCAAACTCGATGTCATCCTACACCGACTACAAGCGATAATGACAAGCTGAGACAAGCTTACAGTAACAGGCGAAAGCATGACTTATCCAAGACCAGATACGAGTCATTGGTACCGGTAGTTTTTTTTTCTTGAACAAAGTTGAACAAATCGTGGAAATCTCGAGAGCAACTTACTAACTAGTGAATGACATGGACCCCTACTGGTCCCCGACGTATTGACGAGGTGGTCTGTTCTCATGATGGCCACAGTAAATCATTAGTCTACACCTTAATGACCGAAATTTGCATGCAAATATGCGAGGAGTCACCAGCCAACCAAAATATCATCGTCCGGGCATATAAAGTTGGTTTAACACATTTATTATTATTACCTTGTCGCAAACGGCGATGTCAGGCGGATTAGGCTTAATGCCCAATCTGAGTCCACCACCATCGGCACTAGTTTTTCTACAAATTTGAAGTTCGCAGTAAATATTTATTGTATGCCTAGATCTAGAAAAAAGATCTTAGGCACGAGAAAACATATTTCAGGACATTTTGATACTTGATATAATATGTTGTCGTCACTAACACAATCGTCATGTATAAAAAAGGTTGGTTTACCTTGAACAGGTATACTATAGGTACTAAACTGCAGATTTAAAATCACGTTACGATACCACCCCCAAAAACGAAATGACTACTTCTGCCGCTGGTTTATGGATACATATTTTTATTCTGCTACTAGCTAATGCAACATCATAGCTACTGGACTAATAACTCTAGGAACAATGTCGAAATCAAAGATAAAATTAATAGACGGGCCGGCCCATGCTGCCCCTGTCAGATGAAGAGGGTGCCACTTTCAAGTACTTCCCCACATTTTTCCCAGGAGACATCATTTCCAAAATATATTTTTTGCTTTCGTAAACTAATATTCAAGTCTATTGTATTCCAGCCAACGATCGTTTGTAGCCTTATATTGGCAAGCGTACAGTTATGAATTTGGCTCACTTTAGGCCTAATACCTATAGCCTACTGTTATGACGGAAGTAATAGGCTATGTAAAAATTGAAATTTAGGAGGGAGTTTGAGGTAATTTTTGGTAGGCTAAATCTAGCACAGGCGAATGAAGTACAGTACTGTAGAATATCGTACTAGAAAGGGAGCCTAGAAATGTGTATATACCTATGCAATTATTAGCTTCTGGGTTAATTTCATAATGTACACGTACAGTACATAGTACTCATGGTAACCAATGTTGGCCATCAGGGTGCTAGCTCATGAGACCGAAAACAAGAAATTAGGAACCGTGAATCATGTGAAACAGCCAGAATCATTGCATTGGCGTGACGGGGGGGGGGGGGGGGGGGAGGGGATATATCATTAATGAGGAGCAAACTTTCAAAACGGCACAAATCCATTTTCGTAAAATGTTCAGGAAACACGAAAAACATATTTCGGCTTAATTATAACACATTTTTGTAATACCATAGCTTGATTATATTTTAATAACCACAATAAGTAGGGCCAGCATAATATATGATAGATTTTCGCTCACAGGTACCTAATGAAGATAGCGCCATTTTTGTTTTGGACTTGTGTCGTTTTGAAAAAAATCAATGGATTTGTGCACTTTTGAAAAGAAAAAAATTGAAAATTTGAAATGAAATTAAGAAAGAAAATAATCCAGAGTATTTAAAAAAGGATAAGAAAACCTCTTATAAATTATTTGTTGATTTTCTGCGGAAAAAACCACCTTCAAAGCCGCTTTACCACAATTATTTTGGAAATGTGCCTTTTTGAAAGAAATTCGCTAGTAGTAATAGAGAGTAACATTGGATATGTTCACTTTTGATCGGATCATATTGAAGGATTTGTTAAGTGATGGATTTGTTCCGTTTTGACGGGAATATAAGATTTTAACCCTGCAGAAGACTGGGTTAAATTTTTTTGTTTTTGTTTTGATTAGCAATCCTGATTCAACTCATCTTCAAGATGGAAAATCAATTTTTAATTTTCATGGATTTGTGCCGTTTTGAAAGTTGGCTCCCCCTTTTAATAATATTGTAGAAAAGGGGAAAATCCGTGCTCATGGATGTACGCAGCTTTTAAATTATATGTAAAATGGTGCGTATGCGTTCTGCTCACGCATACCTACAATACAAGCAGTGGCCCCTAATAGTTTTAACAGGCACAATGAGTTCGTATATGTGTGGTTGCAAGCTGCTATCGGGAACACATTGAATGGGCAAACTAGGTTACCCAAGGACCGTCTCAAACTGTTTGCCCTTGCTTGCTTCGAAAAAGTGTTCGAATTTTGCATAATCGTATCACATTCTTAGGTATACCAAGCGGATATGTAGACTTCGTTAAAATTAATAACTTTTCCATTATTTATTGAGTATTGAGACTATTGAGAGAATTTGACTTTAAGTCGACTGCAAGAGAAAAGGAAGATTGGTTAATGGGTACTCATACGGACAGTGGCTAGCAGAGCAGTGCTTTGTTTAGTCAAGTAATGTTTGTTTCCATCATAACACATCGTCAGTGGGCTGAAGGTATAATATATACTGGGTGCTCGACTAGGCGCCACTGCATTTGTTGGCGTCAAGAGTGCTACTGCCACCTCCTACAGGCCAGAAGAGGTCGTAGTGTGTGGCCGTCACTTGACTGCACTGCCAAACATACTGCTAATGTAAACGCTTGCAGATGATGTACCAGTATAATCCGGGCTGATGGGCCATGGTCCATATGAAAGCGTACTTCCCAACGTTTCGTCGAACATCTGTCAACATCTTTAGACTTCAAATATTGCATCGGAGGCTCAGCAGTACCTATTTGGACAAGGGGTGTAGGAGCTATGGGTTCATGATACCTAGTAATAAACGAATAAAAAGCCTTCCTTTATTTATTTAAGGAAACTTGGCGCCACTATTTCTGATTTGACATGTCGAGTGCTACAGAGTCGCCTTCCAACAACCGAATTGACACTTGAATGGCGATGTTGTATTATTTGCAGAGCGAGTGGGTGGTCACCCAACCTTGGCCATAGCTAGGCCTACGGTATCCGGATGGCTCGCGATTTAGATGAAGTCCCGTGGAATTGGAGTTGAGCAGAGGACCACAGGTCATGGCCAGTTATGACCGATGACATTTGGAGACCTCTCACCATATTATGTGTAGAGCCTAGCCTATAATATATAGGCGACCTACAGTCCGATGGAGGAATAGAACGGAATTCGAGTTGATAAGTTTAAGTAGGTGCCTTGAGCCATAGTAACACAAGACAATCCACTATCAACAGCCGAAATAGTATGAATGTATAGTATGATGTAGTAGAATGAAGCTGCGGGAAACAAGTGCTATACCTAGTTCCTAAAGGTACTGAGGTCCTCACAGATTGCTGCTCGTTAAAAAAAAAAAAAAAATAAGCGCTAGCAAATGGAACTGCCAACTAAAATGGAACTAGAAAGTAGCTATACTAGAAAGTACCTATACTAGAAAGTAGCTATACTAGAAAGTAGCTATACTAGAAAGCACCTATACTAGAAAGTACCTATTCTAGAGTGTACCTTTACTAAAAATTACCTATGCTAGAAAGTACGACTGAAGTAACTATCACTTTCTATGAACAATGTTTTGGGCTGTAAAGGAAGCTTTGTGATGGTAGAAATTTCCAATTTCGATATTTCAGTGGATTTGCACGTTTTGAGCTACTATAGGAACCCAAAAAAGTGTTTTTGACAATTTGTCTGTCAATTTGTGGGCAAACTATATAGTCGCGGTGGATCTTGAAGAAATTTGGCATTTAGGTTGAGAAAAATCATATCTGAGGATTTATTTTGAGTTAACTCAATTTGGAGGTGGGGTTACCCTCTAAATACTAAAAGCAGGTTAAACTTTATTCCTCAAAAAAAGGGTCCAATTATTTTCTTTTTTTAATTCACATACGGTACATAGCCATGTTCCAATACAGGGGGTGTGCCGTTGATTATTAGTTAGGGTGACTCCAAGCAACTGCAAGAGCATACAGGACCAGCAGAATCTCATGCATAAACCATAAATTTGATGCAAGTTTGGCAATTTCCATGGGCTTTGGGCCGCGGAATCTATCGGGAATAACTACGAACACTTTTTATGCTGGCATCACCGTGAAGCTAATTTTTTCTCTTTTCCTTTTTAACAGTGTAGCCATACTGCAATAGCAATTCAGCAAACAGTAGCAAACAACATGTACAACCCCAGGATTGGAGTAATTACCACTGGGACATAAAGATATTGTAGGGGAAGCGGCTATAATTCAGTTGAGAATGACTAGCACCACATTAATAGCCGCAGTGAACACTCCATAAAACGCATTTACGACCCGTATCATGTCGACACTTTTATGGACTTTTTTGTCAAAAGTGGTCATGGATTTATCGGGCTCATAGCAAAACACTTTATATTGGAAACAAATAGATTTTAACTCTCCTCGCTTGCCACATTGACGCGCGGGCCTGTTTTATAGCTTTCCTGGGATTTTTTTAAACGTCCTGGGAGGTTCCTAGGTATGCCTACAAGCTGGATATCTCCCCCTCCCAGAACCATTGTCTCTCCATGCACATGAGTATCCATCCATCCATCAGCTGTGCCCGGAATAGGAAAATCTCGACAGACTCGAACCCGTACTTAGTGAAGCCGAAGTCAATCGACCGAGAGTTGTTTCCCCGGAAGTCGATCAACAGACAGACAAAACCACTTTGTTGGCTCCTGTGTAACTCCGTGTAAATCCGTTGAAATCTCCGAGTCGAAAATTTTTACCATCACAAAGCTTTCCTTATACTACATACGGAAAGCAAAAAACCTTGTGTTATCATCAATTTAAGACACCAAAACAGTTCATAGCCCGAGGTTATAGGATTATGATAAGGAAGTTGAGTCATAAGGACGTCCAGCGTTTATGGTATTTAACATCATACAGTTCAATACTTAAATGCGACAGGGCGGTAGATGAGTTTGTTTGCAACCTTCTTTTACCCTATCCCTAAGCATTGAGCGGTACATCGGAAGTATTTACTGTATGTAGTTTTCCGTTAAAGCCGCTGAAAATCGAAGTTTTATCACCAAAAGAAATACCCAACATTCTCCATGGGGTACAATCTAAAATGAGTCTGACATGTGAATATGATAAGTTGTGAAATTGAATATTTTATATTTCCAGTGAAAAATGTAATATGCCGCACTAGCCAACCTGTGTTGAATAATATAGGTGAGGCCAGGCCGTTTATTGAGCCGCATGGCCAGTGAACGTCATATCATTACCGCGGCCGCTTGAGCGATGGCCCCCTACAATAAAGATTGAGGAAAATATTTGGCCGTCGGTGCGCACACCCACGTCGGCGGCCCATTGTCTTTGGTGACGGATGGCCTGCCCCATCCCCGGCCCATTCACCGAGTATTCCTTTCCTGGCCCCAATTCATGGACCACCTTTTATTACATTTATTGTATTTTTGGGTTTATAAGGATATCAGCAGATGTTCCACATGATCGAACTACCCCTTGGGCACGGGCCTTATATTGCAAGTTCGGTGCAAAGACTAGGCTCAGCCTATTCATAGTTCGTGATGCATCATGTTGCTGATGACAGGTCTGTTGCAACTTGCAAGTGTTAGAAGCTGTTCAAGTAGAGGGCTTCAGGCGTAATACCCAGGCATGCGTCTTGAAAATAGCTGATGGATACACAGCAAGGAAGAATCGATACTGAGATACTGAGATATATCTCAGTAGCACTGAACTCTGAAATACGGTTTCACATCGACCGGATACTACCCCAGCGATAGAAGTCTCAATTAGAGAACGTCTTAGTGCTAGGGATGACATTTTAAATGTAAAATATACCTACTTATTCCATTCATCATGAAAACCTTTGTAATTACAACGGGTGACTTTTTAGAAAGAATTATAAATTAGGAATTTATATAATACTCCTTCATAGGAAAGGCAGAAGACAGATCCTTCCACCTACAACTATATAGTATTACAGTTGCCCTGATTTATTGTAGTAATTGAGGTTTTTTCAATCGGAGGAATGTTTATCTGGTTGAATTGTGGAGTAATCACGGTAATTTGTCAGCTAGGAGTCGCCAGCAGGGCTTGCGCCCGAGCCCTATTAATAAGGCCTGGTTTCGGAGGCACCCGCTCTGTAATAAAGGGAAATCGGATGCCCAAGGGAGCTGTGGTGCCCGGCAAGGCCTGTACATGCACACCACCTTCTTTCTCTTTCTATCTTGATAAAAATGTACTCCATGTTGACCATTTCTATGTTTCTGGTCATATTTAATTGAGATTCCCATGATCCTCTTGTAGAGCTCCTACTTAACAAAATGATAGCCCTACTGGTGGTTATTATGCAGCCTACTGCAGGTGCTTACTGTGTATGGATATTGGATACCTCGACAGGTGTTCTAGGTATATCTCCGGGCTCTGCTGAATTATTGTATAAACACGACAGTAATGTCAACTTACAGTCCGAGAATTTATTTACGCTATTTAATAGCCTAAATATATATATATTTCTGTTCAATTATGCAATCAAGTAATCAACAAGTAATCGACAAAAAAGTTTAACGTAAAATCGTCAAAATATCGTTAAAATCAGGTAGTTCTGTCATTGTCGTTGTGCTGCTATTGAGCCATTCAGCGATTTTTAAAAAGACTAATTGCTAGATTGGAAATAAAAGAAGGAGGGCCCATCATATAGATTATTGAGGCCAGAGTGATCATTTTCCAAGCAGAAACTTAACTACCTATCACGGGCGGATTTTGCCTCCAATTTAGGGGGGGGGGGGGGTTCAGCGGGCAGATTCAGTGGATTATAACATTAAAAACATCATTATTTTTAATTCCCACTGTAAACCCTTATTATCTAGTGTAAGTTCATTTAATTAATTAATACATTTTTTGGGGGGGGGGGCAAGGGCGGATCCACCGGAAAATTTAAGGGGTCATAATTTTTTTGTATGTTTAAAAGATAATTTTTTGGTTGAAAAGTTGAGTTTTATCCTTTTTTTAAACCAGGTATCTTATGTATTTACTATGAATTTACTCTTTTAGGGGGTCATGACCCCCCTGACCCCCCCCCCCCCTAAAATCCTCCCTTGCTACCTATATACTAGTAGTAGTAGGTAAATAATTATAGGTCGCGTTAAAAATACAACTGATTGGACGGACCAGTAGGCTATTTTCAAGTTCCTAGAGGCAATCATCAGCGAAGATTTGCTGGGGACACAAATGTCTACATGGCTGCTGGGCATGGGCGTAGGGTGGTGGCCGATGGGGTGGGTGCAGGGGGTGCCCTTGACAATTTACAAACTTATTTTACACGAGATAACGTGAGTGAAGATAATATGGTGCCGTGCATTCCACAAAATCGCCTTAATGGCCTGTGTAAGCTCAGTCTGAACAGAAAACTTATTAAAATTGATACCGTACTGAAAAATTCAAACAAAGTGCGCTTAAAGTATTTTCTCAAATGAAGAGGCCAAATTGTGCGTGTGTGTGTGTGTGTATATGTCTAGCTGCACTTGACGAGTAGCTAAATTAATACCTAATGATTTCAATTATAGTTGAATATATAAATCAAAAGTACGCCATCCGTGTAAATCCACACCAATTTAATCCAAACAATATAGGTATTATTTTGAATTTTTTATTTGTTCATTTGTACCCAGTAGGTAGACGATACCTTTACAGTTAAAAAAAATGGCAACCCCCTTAATCCAATCCTAGCTACGCCCATGGTCCTGGGTCATGGCACCGCAGCCACCGTTTCACACCGTGTTATTCTGTTATATATATATCTAAGACAGCTGTCGGGTGGGCCACTTCTCAAGGCAGACGGCACGACCCCTAAGACAACTGCCAAGAAGACGATGGGCTCATCGAAAGGGACATGTTAGTATGATTAAAAGTCCTTGATGGCTGAGTGCGTCAAGATATACAACCAAGAGTAGTTGACTTCAAATCCCCTTTGTTTTGGCCAATACGTGCTGTTGCTATACTCGTGAAACTCGTGAACCACCCCCCCCCCCCCCACACTAAAATTACTACAGTTGACATAGCCTACATGACAGTAGCCTACATTTGAAAAGAACAGTGTAAAGCCGGTTCGCAGACCCATAGACACCCTTTGAAGGTGGCGTGATTTTGTTAGGCATCATTCATAACGGACTCGTCGGAGCAGCGTCAGTGTTGCGGGCCGCCACATCAATGGTCGTTATTAGCAGTAGACACAACTGACCTTATCAAGGTTTCAATTAGTCCATGAATAATTGATTGGCCGGGTTTTTGGCCAGGTTCTGCGTATTTATGAACCTGTCTCACGCCGTCACATGCCTTCTCCATCCAGTCCCATTCGGGTGACGTACCGTCCCACCTCGGGTCTAGGGCAGGGCCACCGAGTTGGGGGGGGGGGAGTGGAAAGGGGCACCTTCAAAGGGGGAGGCGACTCCAGGGGCCTTTTACTATCTGTAGCCTACAAACCAGCCATAAGCTGTGTTCGCGATGTTTCCTGCAAAAAAATACTTCATTTCCCAATGGCCGAATTCGTAAGTGTAAGAAGCGCCCTTTGACATGAGGTAGGTAAGATTTATTTTAATTCAGCAATGAAGACTACTTTTGACATACCTCGTGTTACAGTATGTCTCCCCCACTTCTCGACCCTCAACCTACAGTCTGGGTCTATACGCCAATACACTATGAATAAACAGCAGGCGTTCAGTGAGAACTCTATTTTGGGCGGTGAAATGGTCCGTTAGGCAGTGCGCCGAGCTCTGTAGAAGCGAAAAGCTTTTTTCATTGCAAAATACACCTCATTTCAAAGGGAGCTTTTAAAAGGCCTGCCAAATCAGCCATTGGAAAATGCTTATTTTTTTCTTCAGATAACTAGACAAACACAGTTTATGGCTGAAATGGTCCCGGGCCTAGTTCAATAAACAGCCTCAAAAGGTACCTTATTGGCCTACAACGAAAGGGTGCAGTGCGTTGTTTTGTTAGGAATTTATAACTGTTCGGAGAAGCATGGAAAACCTGCGTCCGGTAATAAGCTACTTACAATTTGAATGTAGACGATATACTGGGCACCGGGCACCTTGTTCCAGGTAAAGACCTGCTTCGAAAATAATAGACCACGCGTGTCAAACCCACAAAAAACGGGCAGATAATTCCCTCTCACGGCGATTCTGATAATGTTTGACTTTTCTCATACTCAGCCCCACACCATTAATCCCCGTCTCGTTATGCCTTCCTTCCACCCTTATTTCTCCAAGGAGCTTCATTTAAGGGCGGCTCCGACCACCCCCTGAAAATCATTTGTCGGGAATCACACTGAATCTAATATGGATTGGCCATCTTGTTGGTGATCCTAGGCGCTACAGCTCGGGGTGTGCACGCACCACCTCTCCAGACGTGTTTGATCTTCCCCTGCCAAGCCGTCACTCCCATCTTTTGCAGGTCACATTCCTCGTCCACTTCTTTAGGTCCTCAAACTGTGGCCCAACGGCGTTCAAAGTGACGGTAACCTACCATACTTTATACCCAAATTTAGGGCAACATTTCTTAAATTCTACTCTATGACATCCTTTTGGATTGGCATTGACGGCTGGCTCTACGTTGGAAATCCTAGTGAAATTTGATTTTGTGAACAAAAAACTGATCTGATAGTGTAGTACCTACGGTAGTGATAGTAATTTGCTCCTCAAAACTGAACTTGAATTTTAATTTCAGAAAGCAACAACAGTAACGCTAACCTCCGGTCCAGAAAGCACAAGATACAGAACGAGGAGGGCCTGAGGGCATAGCAAATAATCAAACGTTTCAGCATGGGATTCGCCGCTGAGATACAGATAAATAAAATTCAGAGTGTCATAAAGCAAAACACCGACTCTACTTAGCTTATGCCTATAGACGCCCCAACTTTAGGGCTAATTATTTTGACGTTTACACACAGTACTAAGGTGAGGAAGCCGGCGGCCAACTCCTGACTCAATCCAGAGCTTTCACAGCACTCATCTCCCTCTGCTCAAACGGATAAGCAACAACTAAGACTTGGCGGCCCATCCAACGTTATGAAAGTGTGGTTTATATTAATGTTTATTACCGATTTGAATCGACTTTGAGTATGAATGTTGTGGTTTGGAGATGTCGAGACTTGGTAGCGGAGCAAGTCTGGATAGTCTACGTTATCAGGGCTTAGTCGTGGCTGGGGGTTAGCCGGGACACGAATACAATTTTAATTCGGGGGTGGTATCAGCCAAGTGCTTTTAAACAAAATCACAACGTCTTTGTCAGCGCGCGCACTCTCGCGTGGTCCGGCTTTTGTTGGTCACTTTGTGCTTTAGTACCTACCTAACTATGTTTTTAACTAAATAGCAATATTTTGTAGTTTCCGTCGTCTAATAACGAAGCCCGTTGTGCTACAGCCTAAAATGGAACTAAAGTAAGTATACAGATTTTTTGTTTGTAGACTAATTAAGTACATACAGTAGGTATACTAAGGACCGGTACGAGCGAACTAGTGTTCCTATTTATCAATTAGTGTACAAGTACCGCAACAGTTCTATGGTAAATAATTGGGCCCATGAGTAAATTTTGGCTGCCTATAGATTTTCCCTATCCTAAAGCACTGGATTGATCGGTGGGACAATTGCATAATAATATAGAATAGACAGGCCATAATATAAACAAATAAATATCGACTTTTTTTGTTCTATTGCTAAGCCAACCTAGCGGAGTTAGGGTTATAAGCCCTCTCTTACACTCAGATAGGAAAGCCCGGGACCGCCTGCTTTACATGCCCTCCAAAGCATGGCCAGAAATTGTAGCAAGTGCGGGACTCGAACCAACAACCTTTCGGGTGAAAGTTGGAGTCCGTTCCACTATTCTACATCTCCTAACCTAACCTAAAGTAAATGGTATGGTGTGCAATGCATTGGGGCTCGGATTATCCATAATATCTTCAAAAAATAAGCAAACCATGCTTTGGAAAGCCCCCTGTTCTGTTTTCTTACTAAATTTAGCACCTAACATGCCTGAAGTTAGAAGGCACCGATAGAATGGTTCCTCAGATTTTTTCAAAGCCATTTTTTTACAAATCAAGGTTTTTTTTTTTAATTGTTTAACCCCTAAACCAAACTATCAAGGGGCATGTGACCTAGTTTTTTTTTAATTATTAAGTACTACATATAATATAATATGTGAATTTAAATGAAACCGTCGGTGCTGATTTTGAAAGAAAAATTTTTTTGTTACTTTTTTGGGGGGTTTTCGGGATATAACACAACACCGCCAAATGAAGTTATTCGGAATGTAAAAAAAAATTGGACAATATATTGGTGAACGGACAGTAGGTATATGCAAAATTTCATCAAAGTCTATTAAGTAGTTAGTTTGGCCCAAATCTAGTTGCAGACAGACAAATAAACAAACAAAAACAACCAAGAGGCAGCCATTTCGTAAAACCGTTTTTTTTTTTGGTTCCCGGGACATCAAAACGTGGAAATCCGTTGGAATCTCAACGTCGATAATTTGGACCATCACAAAGATTTCCCGATACCAAACTCTGCATCAGCTCTTTATTTGCTTCCCGGTACGGCCCTTCTGTCAGTTCGAAAAAAATATAACCTGCAGGTATAAAATAATATTTTCATGTTAATGTTCAGTACTTGTCTTTTGATATTTGATGGGGGGGGGGGGGGGGGGGTTTACATCATGAAACACAATTAAAAAAAAAAAAATCTTGTGTGGCCCTTCGAAACGACCCTCCTTCTGTGTTTGGTAAGGACATTTTGGCCCACCTTACCCAAGTAGTTCGCGACCCCTGCCTAACGTATAAGGTGCCCACTCCATTGGCCGGCTAGGGCTATTTCCAAAAACAGTGACGTGGTAGCAGACAGTCAGGACTTAGGTTGCGTTTCCAACGATCTCGCATTGCAGAATGCAAATGACATTGACGGAAATTAGAATTTTTCTTTTTATAGAAATCTATTAAAATGTTTGTACTTAACATATCCCGCATGACGCCATTTTTTAATTTTAGTTTGTTTGTTTATGATTTTACTGTATGATCATTGTTCAATTTTAACTATGGCATAGAGGAAAATAAACATTTCCGTCAATTCTGCAATGCGAGGTCGGTGGAAAGGCCACCTAAGTCTTGAATGTCTGCTACCACGTCACCGTTTCTGGAAATAGCCCTAGCCGGTCAATGGAATGGGCACCTAAATAGGAATTGTATTATGCTTTACTAGTCATTAATTTCTCTATCATGGTGCCTGGCGAGACTACTGGAGAAGCATGCTGGAGAACAATATGAATGTTGTATACCCTGAGCAAGGGTGGATTTTGCCTCCAATCTAGGGGGGGGGGGGGTCAGCGGGCAGATTCAGGGGATTATAACATTAAAAAACATTATTATTTTTAATTCCCACTGTAAACCCATGTTATCTAGTGTAAGTTCCCCCCTAAAATCCCCCCTTGACCCTGAGGGGCTATGTTGCGTGTTCATTCCTGTGTTCGCCGATATCCCGCCAGAACGTGCAACTTCTTAGGTTCCGATTAGCAGGCAGATGGCAGAAATGCATGGGGTGGTTATTGAATTTTAGTATCTGCCACACGGGTACGAATCACCAACGATCTCACTACTTGAATATAGCTAGAGGCCTGAAAAATAATACTACAAGACAAATGAAATAAAATATATTTTTTGGGACGTTGGGCTTAAAACTACTGAATTTGTGGCATGTAGAGTACCTATTACTGGACTTTCGGGGTTTGTGGTCCAGCGGTTAAGACGACGCCCCGGTTGGTTAGATTTAATGTCAGTGTTTTTTTATATTTTTTTTTTAGGCGCGGGACTCTTTCGAGTATTTGCGCCGGTCTGTGTGTGTGTGCAGAAGTCATGGGTGGTTTAGAATGGTTTTCCTGAGTTTATCTACAGGTGGGGCATGACTCCAGTCTTGCTTAGAAAGCTTAACGTTGCCGTGACCGGCAGTGTTATATATACCATATATTACTACAATGTATACTGTATATGGCGTGCAAACGTAAGGTACACGTTCTGCAAGAGTTTGCATTTGGTTGGCATCTTCTGTTGGCGTATTATCGCTCGCCTGCTAATTTGCCCAAAGGTGATAATATTGCTCTGCATAGTTTTGGAGATGAAACACTTGCGTCTGGCAGCTGCGCACTCCGACTTGCGGGACTTTTGGTCGCAACCCAAGTGCTCTACGACTAATTTGCCTATAATTAATTGTAAGATACCAAAATTCGCTCACATGGAAAATAAAGACAATTTTCTTTCTTCTTTCTTTCTATTACCGCACAGCCCTAACCCTGCCGGTGTAATCATTTTAAAGTATCATGCTCTTTTATTTCTTCTCTATTATACATGGTGATGGGCCAAAATCCTGGGCTTGCGTTGTATTGGCCCATTGCTCATGGATCTTTTTAATACATGGTTTGTTGGGGGTTCATTACAATATGAGGTGTTATTCCCGTCCTTTCAATTTCTTCATAATAATTACGTTGGTAGCCGCCAAACAGAAGAATAGTCCCTTTCATCGAGCTGGTTATGGCTGGCTACTTAAATAATTTTACGCCAATCAATTAATCAGGAAATACTAAAAAAAAACAATTTAATTCATTCATTATTTGTGCTAAAAAATTAAGGAACACTCGCTAGTACCTACGTGAAACCCAGTGAATTGATCAATTTGAACCTACTTTTTCTAAATAATTTTGACCAACTCTATGCTCATGGGCAGCTATGCCTTCCTAGCTAACACATGTTGTACACCCCTTGTCATTTCGGAAGAACCAAAAACTCCACTTACCTATTTAAGGTACTTTCAATGCGGACTATGTACACTAATTCCCATATTCATGACGGATTATAGAAACAACATAAAAACAAACTTTTAAAGCAGTATATAGTAGGCCTATAGGTATGTACCGGTAGTGGTAGCTGATGTAATTTTTGTCTAACTGTGTCAGTCAGGCCCGGGGTGGGAGGAGGCCGTGGAAGCCGTGAAGGCAGCCCGGCAGTGCGGAACCAACCACCGAGGCTGCAGGTACCGAATACCGAATACTACCCGTTTTCCACATGTTTTCGAGAAAACTGTACGCCATTTCTTTGCTAAATCAGTGAGCAGTGTGTGCTAGTGGTGTTTATGGGATGATTACATAACTGGATTTAGGATAGCGTAATAGGGGTAAGTAACTTTAGCTTCATTCCGAAAAGTTATTAATTGAGGTAAGTTATGGGGTAGCCTGATTCCGGGGAGGAAACATAGCACATGTCCGTCCAGGGGGGGGGGGATAGTAATCTTATGCTCTTTTTTTCCCATTGGACTGAATATAGGCGCAACTGCTATTAGGAGGTTGCGCTCACTTGAAATGGGCATGTTTTAAAAAGAAAATTATTAAGATTAAGAATGTCCAATTGTATACATTTAAATGTACCTGTGGAAAACTGTAATCATTTTATTAAAAATATCTTTGAGAAAGGGGTGAATTACTTTAAAACCTAAAAAAATAGTATATTTCCTAAATTAAAACCTTTAAAAAATAGGCACCTAGACACATCTGCTAAAAAGAAAGAAAAAAAAGAGTGAACCCGACGCGACCCGAAAAGGAATATTGTGGTCTAAACAGGGTGGTACCAAAGGAGTTGAGGAACACAATATACCAACCAGTCATTCTGCCCTACATAAAGTGAAGGAGGACGAAGACAAATACTTAATATGCTCCAAAACTAAAAAATTCTCATGATTTCTGTGGTAGATAGTATTATATATTTACTTTGGTTGGTACGTACCTATTATAGGCCATACAATATACATACAATATTGTATCTTAGTCCCGTAGGTAATCAAATTCTGTACCTATCATATTAATCACCCAAAAGCCACTGTTTTGGCTTCCTTTCATAATTACTATATAAAAGACGTCAAATTTGAATTTACCAAAGTTCCCCCGACTGTGCCCCTCATAATTGAACCTTCACTAATTTAGTTTACTTTGAAAATTTGGTCTTTATGTTTTTTACAAGACAAGGAAACTGCGGATGATACCTTGAGATGATTCGCAAAACAGGTACTAAAACCGTAGCGAAAGAATACAGCAATCAAATACATGTCCAGCTCACATGCATTAGTTGTATTGCCTATACTTCAAGCAAGTGACCAAATGTATGCAGGGCGTTTAACTAGGTGTTGGCCATTTTCATAAAAATTTAGAAGAAGACAAGAGAAGGACCGTTCTCAAGGGCATGGACATGGACAGTTCTTTAATTAGGAGCTGGCATGACCTTAGTGATAGTGTCCCTTACGTAAGAAGGACCATAGCCCCAAGGGTGCGGGAGGCCGAAAGGGGGGAGGGGCGTGGGGGTCTTCTCGGGGGAATCGTTACGTTACCGATTTATTCACATTATCTATAGGATTTTGGTCAGGAAAGGGATTTGACAGTTTTTACTGCATTTTTCAGATAGTTTGATATTGGCACCACCATTGTCCATTCCTGATATGCAGCAGTCCAGGGCACTGGAAGGGGAAAATTTTTAGTTGAGAGTAGTAATGCTGTCTGCACTGCAGTATACTCTGCATTCTAGTAGACAGGTTACAGTAAATATGGACATAAGCCATGTCATACAACTGTGGTAGTTAGAATACAAAAGTATTACCTCACATAGGCAATATTGCCTTAAATAGTAATGTACGAAGTAGGAACTGTAGTCTTGCTTGCATGTTTTCTTTTGAAAAATGTTATAATCCCCAATGGGAAGGATTATGCTTGATAGTCAATAAGATAAGATAAGATACGAAATTGAGGCTATTTCTCCAACTAAGATCCGCCACTGCGGATTCATAAGACAGGGCCTACAGGATACAGGGTGACGTGAGGTGATGGGGACCGTGCGCCTGCTGTGCCTGGTGGGCTTTGAACCTCTTCCTGGAAAGGAGCCTTTGTACACCGCGGACATGGGTGGCTCCATTCGATTTTATACCTGTTGGATTGTTTTCATGTGATGTAGTCTGTAGCTGTATCTATCTAGCCTATGTACATAACACAATGTCACAAGCCAGAATGGTTGATATTGCGGACAATACGGACTTTGACGTATACCTTAACTCTGTGTCATTTCACAGAATATGTTGGTCATTTACTATTTCACTACTGCTATATGACTATATATAGGATAGAAAAGCGCTCCTGTTACATTTTGACAATTTGACACTTATTCCAAATTGTCAATAATATTTCAGCAGCTTTAGAATATTCTCTTATTGTAGTTATGGCTTTATTTAGCAGTAAGTCATACCTAATGTGACTTTCCGAATTTATAATTTCCATGAAAATGGGACAGTTGGTTTTAGTATCGCTACCAACATCTCCCATCCCGCCTTTGTAAATGTACACTATTTAAATATTTAATGGGCTACACTATATTTTTATATACTATGTTTAATTATTATTATTATATATTACATTTAATACACTGTCTAATAAAGGCACATTTTATTGTAGTTATTCATGTATTTTATATTTTAATAGCTTTGCCATTTGGAGGCCTTTCCGGGAAATGGGGGCATTGTATAATAAGTAAAACACACTGCTTAAATCATGCCTTAATCATGTCCTCCATACATAGCCTACTTCCATATTTCCAATTGGCATATCCTACCCCTTTCATGAACGTAATATAGTCTTATTAATATACAAGCAGTCTAGGCCTATAAGTTAAATTGTTGTAGACTGTTGTAATGCCGAATGCGCAATAATGATAATAGCTATAAGTTATATTTGAATAGGTAACCTTGTTGGTGTTAGAGTTGGTAATTTGGTGTATCCCCCGACCCTTCGCTACGCCTTTGAATTTGTTTCTGCGGGGACTGTAAGCCGGGGAAACTCAGGCTATTGACGTAATGTTTGCATTAGCAATTACATTTTCCGTCCGGTTTAATGACTCACCTGGTCAGCCATAAAAATATTGTACTACCTACAAGCGGAACATGTAGGCATATTATGGCGTTGGGTTCCTCGCACGACAGTTAACAGCACTAACCCTAAATGCTGAAATACACGGAAATCCAACCCTAGTAGTTTTCATTGATTGGCTGCGTGCAGTTGCTACGTAGAGTATGCTGTAATGTTAATTATTACAAAATCAGCATATCTATTGTGGTATTAAACATTAGCCCCAATTATATTGGATTTTCTGTTAAAAATTGCATTAAGTTTATAGCTAACCCTAGACTTCTCTGGCTGCTTTTGTTTTACAACGTGCAGGTGGACATTAAAATTTTCTGCAAGGTCGGATCAAAACCTCATTTTCTAAAAAAATTGAGTTGGCCCCGTTTGTAACCACCTCATTTACTCTCCTCTCTGGCCCACAGAATATTGAGCTTCCCAAAAACGCCATTCCTGCATAATTTTCATACTGGTACAGTACAGTACAGCACCAGGTATGTGCGACATATTAGGATTTTCCTTGGCCTGAAGCCGGCACTGAGGTTTATTGCCGGTTGAAGGTATTTTTAATTAGTCTCGTTGGGAGTGCATTTTCATATAGAGCCTGGTTTTGTTTTAAATATTCGTACCTGTTAATTCGATTATCCTCCGACCAGGATGTTACATGATGTCACTCCTCAGCACAGCACCGTATTCCTCCCATAGACCAGGCTTACAAGTTATAGTATAAGGCTATGCAGTATGGCTTGCTTATATAGTATATCATATATGATCTGCCTATCAAGATACTGCATGACTTCCAGAGTCTCAGCTGCGTATTTGCAACTACTAACGCAGAAGCCTAAATTTTTTATCTAAACTTTTAGCAGTTTTGAGGGGCGTCGAGGGTTATTTGTGCGTAATGTAATGTTTGAGTATCAGAAAACACCTCTTCCGTTTCATAATCCTTTTCAATGTACCGTAAATTAATAAAGAACCCGAACATGGAACATGCTTTCCTATTTATCAATCACGATAGGTACTGTAATAGTTCCCTAATAAATAATTCTCATAGTGTTCAATTTTGGAAACAGTGAATTCATCAATGGGACGATTGCAGTCTCAAGAATATAATGCAACACAGTTAATAGTGGCAAGGTACGAATACGATATGCTACGTCATACGTATTGATACGTATTGGGTCGTGAATTATCCATAGTTTCTTTGAAAACAACTATTTTAAATTAAAAACCAAAACTATTCTTGGGAAAGCAACCAGTTCGGTTTTGTTACTCCATTTAACATCTAAAACATACATGATCTCTGAAGTTAAAAAGCATCGATTGAAAGGTTCTTAGTTTGGCAGGTTATTTTGACAGTCTCTGCCATTCTACAGCCATTGAGACAGACCATCTAATATATAACAGCAGGAGAATGAGTTCAAATTGTTCCCTTGGCCAAGTTGCTGCAAGTCAGAGATTCCAAGAAGAAGCACTTTGCCTTCACAAGCTATGCCAGTTATAAACGCTTATGTTTGTACAGGCGCCCGATGGCCATCATATAAAATCGCCGGTTAATCATGAAAACAAACAGAAAGTTGTCTGTACAACACCACGGAGTAATCTGACAGAGAATTCCCGCCATGAGCGACTTGTGATGCCTCTCGCTGATAAACTACATCTTAATTCCGCCGTTTATTATTGATTTTTCACGGCACTTTAGCCGTACAACCCCCAAACTATAAATGATTATAGGGCAGGGCGGGGTATCTACTTAAAAAATATCTTACCGGCAGGTGTTAGCTTGACTAATCTTGTATGCATTATATTTCAAACGATATAATGCCTCAGGGGTTCCGAATTGGTGAAGTAGGAAAACTTATTGCTTATTATTTTGATATAGTCAGGGTAGGTTCGAAGTATGTCTATGGTGAACTGTCCTTGCCAGTTCAATCATAACCGAGAATGCCTCCTGCCCCTTCTGGCAGCGGTGTATTTTTTACGATTGTAACTACATAACGGAACTCTACCAGAAATCTGAGGCACATCAAAACTTACGTGAGGAGTACGATGGAGAAAGAGAGAAAGAAGGAGCGTCAGCACATGCAAGAAATTATTAAGAAATGTCATGTCGAATTCCTTGAGAAGACATTGTTCGCTTCACAAGAGCTCAACGAATCGTATGGAATGGCATGAGCACCAAATGACACTACTGCGGTCCGTGTACAGAGCGAGGCACGGAACCACTGCCCTGGAAGGATCAGGTGTGATCTGATCTGATACTGATCTGAAGAGAGGAACATGTCGGGGACGGGGACCGGGAGGTGTCATAGCCCATTCCGGCTGAGGGAGGAAATGGTAGTCTGATATTTTCCCTGTTGTACTCTACGCGAAAATTTGTGATGTGAACGTGACGAGTTCCCTCGTTCAGTCCTATCTCATTGGAAGAGCAAGACATTGTATAGGCTGCAAAGTATGAGTCAGGTCCATCGAAAAGTGACAGAGGCGCTGCGTTGTTTAAATAAAGGAAGGGCGTTGCCACATGCTTCACTAATAAACGGCCCACAGCTCTGCACTCTTTAATTATCTGCGATTTGCTCATCCACAGAATTTCATAGTGTGCATCAGGTGTTGTCATCATCAGGTACGGCTTTGCCCTCTCTCCAAATACCTGTGAATTTAATTTTTGAATATTGTACCCCGATCCAGCATCAAGTGAATAAATGGAAGAAGGCAAGAAGGGAGAGCGTGAACAATGAACAATGAATGGGATGGCCTCTAAAAGTTAGCACGCTGCCCTACTTCTGTAGGTGTGACTGGTGAATGCAAACTGACGCACTCAAAGAATTACCCCCTTTGGTTTCAGTTTCAGCCCCACTCTAACGTTGGAATTGATAACGTAAATGCAATTGAAAGAGCATAGAAAGTGTAGAGATTAAGACATTTGACCGTACGTTGCAACCCGTTTACGACTTCATTTTATTATGTCGTGCAGCATGTACATTTATTGTTTCCCTGTCCAATTTGAATGAAAGTTATATTTCCTGTGCATGGATTTCACCAAAATGATATTTTCTGCTTGTATAAATACGAAGGTGGTAGTAATGTACAATAATGTAATGTAGTAATAAGAATTTGTCTGTGGCGGCACGTTTTTTTGGAATAAGTATTTCTGAAACAGGAACCTTGCTTTTTTGTGTGCAAAAACTGAAGCGACTTAAGGTGACTCTAATAATAGTTTGTAAAGCGACGGAAGTGGAGTCCGACGTGTATAAAACTTGAAAATGCAGGTAGGCCTATACGTGGAACCCCCTTAAAATGGTTTGATAGTTATTTATCAAACCGGTCTCAAAAAGTAAGCGTTTCAGACCAAACAAGTGACTCTCTATCAGTCACCTTCGGAGTACCCCAAGGATCTATATTAGGCCCTGTTGTGTTTCAATTAAATATAAGCCCTCTTTGCAATCTAGCCAGTGATGGGAAAATTATTACTTTCGCTGATGATACTGTCATTCTCTTTCATGGAAATAACTGGGCAGAGGCTTTGAGCTCTGTTGAAGCAAGTCTCAGACTAGTAAAATCTTGGTTGGATTCAAACCTATACTAACACTTAACCTAAGTAAAACACATCTTATGACTTATTTTTCACCCAAAAAAGACCCAAACGTAAATATTGAGGAGCTGACAATACACGAATGCACAAACGGCATCTGTAATTGCGGAAAAGTCCAAAAAGCTAATGAAACAACATATCTTGGTGTTAAAATCGATCCCTACCTTAAATGGACGGAACACATTAGAACCTTATCACACAGACTAAGAAAAACTGTTTATTTATTCAAAATTCTCCGTGACATATTACCAATTGGCACATTAAAAACAGTCTATTTTGCAATCGTACAGTCAATTCTTTCTTATAGTATAATTGCATGGGGCTCTGCTCGAAAAGTTGCACAGAATCCACTAGAAAAGACACAAAAACTATAATATTAAAGGTTATGCTGCGGATACCTCGCCGCTACCCATCGGACGAATTTTTTTGAGGAGGCGCGTATTCTGGACCTAAGGCAGCTATACACTAAAACTCTACTCATACGCTTCCAAAACCTCAAAGACGCAGCAAAAAAGAGAGACCACTGTCACGACACTACCAAAACTATATCTCATCTTGGCAAAACGTAGCTACACATACCTGGCACCAAAAATATTTAATCTGATCCCCGTAGACATAAAAATTTGTACAATCAAAACTTCTTTTAAACACCTACTAAACTTATGGCTTCATGAGAAAGAAAACAGATTTAGAAAACTTACTATTCCATGTAGAAAATAAAAATATATTTTCATCATCATTTTTTTTTACTCAACTTAAAGAACAAAATTTATATTTTCTATTAACTCTTTTCTAACTTATACATTTTTACATATACGTAACACATACCTGCACTCTGTCGTAACAAATCTGAGTTAAACCAAAATGCTGTACCGGCCCTAGAACGTGGAAACACAGTTGGGCTGGTTATAATTCCTTGTAAAGTATTGAATGTAATATAACTTAATTTAATTTAGCGTTTTTAAAGTTAATTTTAATTTTGCCATTTTATGTATACTTGTCTTGTTGGAAAAATTGGAATAAATATATTTGATTGATTGATTCCTACGCACAGAGGCTTCCCGAGTATTCAACTATCCAGTCTCCTTAGCTTGCCTATTCTATACCTATACGTAGTATCAGAGCGTTCAAATTAACTTTCTGATTTAAACTGTCTTTTACGAAGTCTCAACCGACAGAAAAAAATTACTCTGTAGCCTCTAGGTATAATAGGGTACCTCTAACACATTTTAAGACCTATACGGGAGTTAATTAAATGTACGGTAGGTGTAACCTGTACTTTTCTCTTGCGATTAAATTATTTTGAATTACACCGTAGTTGCTACTTAACCTCAACAAATTAGGCTTGTACTCATCACGTTCGAAAATCACTATAATTCCAATGAACGTGTCGCGAGTTTAATATTTATAATTAATTCGGTATGGAGTGAGGCGTATAACTTTTTCAATGGTCTTGAGGTACGGACTGCGTTAAAAGTTTTCTGTGGTTGAGATCTTGTTATTCGTAGGCTACCTGCATGTGGACAAGGAAAAGTACTGCCAAAGATATTAATTACAGCAGATTTCCGCTGTCCGTGTTTACCTTATGAGCCCAAGTATCGCATTTGCTTTGATCTCAACACAAAAAGTAGACAACTGGTCGGAAATGCTTACAATTAAGCAATGATAGTTTGATACTGAGTTAATTCATAAATCATGGATAGGTAGGCCCAAAATTCGCACAGTGGAGACCAAAAATTATTTTCACTATGCCACCCTCACAAGCTTCGACTTAAAGGGGCACAGCTTTGTAATTCACGTTAAAAAAATAAAATAACAATAATAAATATACCGATTTTCTATCTACTGTATTTTTCTTACTTCTACTGTACTTTTTTTTATACGTACGCGGATTTTCTATGCCTTCTTATAATGTTCGAGTAACCAGTCTATGGCAACACAAACTGGCGAGTTGTAAGTACTGTACGTCCAGTACGATAAACTAACTGTCAGGCCAACTATTGCGATAATCAATGAGCTTGCTGACGCCATCAGGCATTGTTGTCACTATATTTAGTATTTGGCGGTGATTATAATATATCTCATTTACTGCAAACTGATGGTCGAAATATCCAGTACACCTGTAGGTACCTAATTGGTAAGCAGTACCTGACAAGGGTAACTAGCCTAGATGAAAATCAATTTTGAATGTTGCCTGTTGTGGCTCTACCGTATCGTCCAAGAATGCAAGCTTCATTTGGAGCGATGGGTCATATGCTGTACGCTAGTTTTGTTCTCCCCAAAAATACGTTAAATTCCTTCAGTGATGGGCAGACCCGTCCTCATTACGATGGCCCCTTTCACCGCGGTGGGCAGTTCGCAGGCACCCCAGCAGTGCGTGCCCAATCGCAGCCTTTCGAGCTTGGACAAGTCCAACGAGCCGTCCCGCGTCCGGACGTCCGACAAAGCACCTCATAAACCCGCCTGACATGCAGGGGCGGCCTGACCAACAGCTGTGTATGTCATTAAGGTATATATTTAGGTTGGTGGTTTGGTTTTTCCAACGCCTGCTTCCAGCATTTAAACTGTAAGCAACCCTGTCAGCAGGGACGGAAGGGGGGGGGATATAGTTGGGGGTCAAAATAGAAGAAACATAATATGTAGTATCGATGAAATAAGACCGTAATAAATTAACTTCAAACAGATTTACTAAATTTCGGGGGGGGGGGAGAACATGGTAAAATCAGACGATTAATTGGACTTGGACTTGACACGCACTTAGACTGACTGGTAGTCTCAGCGCGTTATATTGTCCCACTACGTTCCCCTGCCAACGCTATACACACTACCAAGTTTGTTACAATTTGGAACAGGCTCTGCTCTGGTGGATTCATTTTGGTATGGTTCATATATTTTTTGTCAGAAACTCCCCAGTCGGGAAACATAAGTTTAAAATCACCAATTTATTGTGTACCTAAAGATGTGCACAGCTATACCTATTGGTACTTTAAAATTAGCTTCTATGTAATTTAAACGGAAGCCTGTGAACTTAATCATCCCCCTACTCCTCCTGAAGGCTGAATGTGATACATATAGACTGTATGTGATGTAAGTTCCGCAGAACAACTAAGGGATGTTGGCACCAGTTTCTTGACTATGCTTCAGCCGGCGTACTAACGGCTACTCCAATCATGTCGACAACCATTTCTGGTAGATTGCAAATGCTTTGAGATAGGGTAAAGAGTCGGAGTAGGCAAATTTGTCCACCAGACTTACAAGTACCTGTCCGGCAGTAGGTTGGACTCGAAGTCAAGGGGGGCCAGTCCGGTTCTGCTGCAGTGTGCCTATTTACCGCTTGCACTATAGACTTATGGTCGTTTGTCACGAGCGTGGATGGTCTGCCGCAAAGGGTGTGCAGATTATGGGCCTGTCAACCTCTCTGTTCCCGAACAAGACTTTAATATGTTAAGTTATGAGTCATGCGAGGAGCTTGTAACATTAGTGAAAATATGTAGGCCCTGGTGGTTTGAGAATGCGGTCGGACTGCTGATCACAGACGCTTACCGCTGCTACAAATTGCTGTTTTGGTGTGCCACCCTGCTGATCAACACTCTTTTCCGAATCTAGGTGTAGTAGGCTATATGTCCTCTCTTGATATTCCCACTAGGCAACTAGTTTTCTATGGCAATCAAGTTCTGTAGCTTTGGACAAACGGTTGTGGTGATAACCAGATAATCCTAAACTCTGCATCTACCAGTTAGCCTACTCGCAGCTTTACCCAACTTTATTCCATGCTGTCGTACAATCTACCATGTGTAAATCACAAGTAATAGAGCAGCCAATTGTATGCATGTAAATTGTGTTTGTGTGACATCCTGACATGGTCTCCCACGCCAAATTACATGGCGGCGCCGCCTTGGGTCAACACGCATGCGCAGTCGTAACGACAAAAAGATGTCTCAATTAGCACCCTGCCGGGGCCGGTGGCGCCCGCGCCTGTACCCACCACTTAGGTACAGCGGACCCGGCGTCCGCAGTGAAAAAATTTACACATGCTGTTCCAAAATATAATACATACAGTTATTACACGGTATATACTAGAAATAGGAACATCCAACTATTTTCGTATACATTCGAAGGTTTTCCCCAGGCCCCCCACACCGGTTGTTTAACTCATGCCCACGTTTACTACGAATATGAAAAAAACAATCATAAAATTCTCTGTGCTGAAAGGAGTGAAATATAGATACCGTAATATACCTGTGCATTTCCCGCGTCTGCCATAATTAGGATACTGCATGGGGCTACCGACGACCATATAATAATATATATATCAAAATGTAGATGAACATTTCTTCTATGAGCATGTTGGTTGATCTCTCCACGAGTAATATTTCCGGTGAAATGGGGTTTTGTATAAATAATACAGATGTTAGATGTTAGGCTCCATTTTCACACTAAATATCGACTGAAATGTCATAAATGGGAATCAATGGTCCTCTACATTATAATTGTTATTGTGCAGTACGTGTCAGTCATTATCACTGTTTAGGTGCCCATTCCATTGACCGGCTAGGGCTATTTCCAACAACGTTGACGTGGTAGCAGACATTCAAGACTTAGGTGGCGTTTCCACCGACCTCGCATTGCAGAACTGACGGAAATGTTTATTTTCCTCTATGCCATAGTTAAAATTGATCAATGATCATACAGTAAAATCACAAACAAATAAGCTAATATTAAAAAATGGCGTCATGGGATATGTTAAGTACCAACATTTTAATAGATTTCTATAAAAAGAAAAATCCTAATTTCCGTCAATGTCATTTGCATTCTGCAATGCGAGGTCGGTGGAAACGCTACCTAAGTCTTGAATGTCTGCTACCACGTCACCGTTGTTGGAAATAGCCCTAGCCGGTCAATGGAATGGGCGCCTTAGCTGCAGTTAATTAATATACTAGTATGCTATCAAATAACTACAATTACAGGTACAGGTACTTCTTCTTCTTTTATCGAAGATTGGCGATCATCATGTCAACCGTAGACACCGTACTTAGAACTCCCCAAAGGGAAGTGAAGAATGTAGTGTATTGAATGTACTTAGTCATGACGACTGTACTAGGGAATTGTAATGCAGTGGTTTCCCGTTGCCTTCTGCATCCTTATGCCGTTGATTCTTCATTGAGTTCCTCCGCCTTCGGGGCCCAACCCCAAGACAAGAGAGTGCCCTAGTAGGGGTTGCTTATTTAGTGCCGGCATTTATTCGCCCCGTCATATATACTCATCCTCGGGCTACTCTGGCTTTTTTAGACAAGCCTGCACCGCCAGACTCCGATTTAGCCGCTGCTTTGTCGGAGACTGCTTATTCGTTATATTTGCGGCTAACCTCCGTACCTGGTGGTCTTTTCGCTTCACCTGTGACACCGCTAGTAATCTGCAGCTTATCCCTAGCTCTTTCTAAACTGGTCGAACGTTTTTAGTATTTTTTAGTATCTATATTTTGGTGTACGAAATATTACGTTACCGTCACTAGCACTGATCGGCCACACTGATTTGTAAAAAAAGAAAAAAATAACGGACACTGAGGTTGGCAGGTCGGACGGGTTACAAAATTGGTGCTATAGTGACAGCCACAGCCACATAGTACAATATGTACGAGGTATGTATATATAAATTTTGCGGAACATTCTTCCACTTTTTAGTATCTCATTGATGACTCAGTAGATATAAAAGGGGGTTCCTGGGACACTTTTAGGCCACTCTTGCTTTTTACCTCCGGGCATGGGGGTTCCTGGGACACTTTTAGGCCACTCTTGCTTTTTACCTCCGGGCATCATTATTGTTCTAATTGTACATTGTCAGCCTCCGGCTATCACTTATTTTATACTACTTCTATGCTAACCTTGTAGCCTATAAAACCACAACACATCATATCACAGGGGGTTTCTGGGACACTTTTAGGCCACTCTTGCTTTTTACCTCCGGGCATCATTTATGTTCTTATTGTACGTTGTCAGCCTCCGGCTATCAATTATTTTATACTACTTATATGCTAACCTTGTAGCCTATAAAACCACAACACATCATATCACAGGGGGTTTCTGGGACACTTTTAGGCCACTCTTGCTTTCTACCTCCGGGCATCATTATTGTTCTTATTCTACGTTGTCAGCCTCCGGCTACCACTTATTTTATACTATACTTATATGCTAACCTTGTAGCCTTTCTTCTTCTTCCCTTCTCTTCTTCTTCTTCTTCTTCTTCACACAGTGTAAGGGGGTCGCCCCCTCCTGTTATCGGACATCATTCTCATTGTTTAAATAAATAAATAAATAAGGACTTTTTGTTCTATTACTAAGCCAACCTAGCGGAGTTAGGGCTATAAAGCCCTCTCTTACACTCAACTAGGAAGGCCCGGGACCGCCTGCTTTACATGCCCTCCGAAGCATGACCAGAAAATGTAGCAAGTGTAGGACTCGAACCAACAACCTTTCGGGTGAAAGTTGGAGTCCGTACCACCACTCTACATGTCCATTCTCATTGTTTCTTCTTCTTCTTCACGTAGCCTACATACCGTATTTCGGGCGATTTCGCCTCCGCAATGATTATTTATTTGATTTACATCATTTCATAGTCTATGATTAAGATAATCTTTCACCTTCACCATTATTATTGAAGCAATAGTATGTTTCTTTCAACCATTGGTTTTTAATAATCATTATCTAATTATAAGCTTAAAACTAGTTATGTAATTAATAAAACAAAAACAGAAATATTTAAAGAAATTATTCATATATTTACATTTCATATTATTGGTGTAGTTAACATAATACTTCAGTACATAATGAAATCTTCATTCTAGGATCTGTATGTTGACACTATTTTTTCCCCTATGGCTTGGAACGATGAGATACATCTCAGCTCCTGGAGTGACTTTGCTTCCTTGAAAGGCTGACAGGTATAGTTGAGGTATAAAACACTCCACAACTTCTTTTTCCGGTCCTCGCAGTATCACTTTCACAGCTGGCCCATATTCTGTTTTGTCTATCTGCACTATTTTCAGTATTTGGTACTTAGCTCCAATCACCAGTTTTCGCATTGACATGGTGGGCCCGGCTTCTTGGTTGATGGCATTAACTTTATCACATAGAGATGCCATGTTCTAAGATTACACAAATTCACTTGTAAAGTTGGCGTAGTATTACTTGAATGAAGGTTTGGTCTCAACTAAGCCCCTCAACTGAGATGAGGGTGTATATCAGGTAAAATCATGTTGTGAGGGCCACAGCCGGAGGGGGGATAGTTAAGTAATTTCTCCATTGCACCATATTTGTTAATGTAGGAATCGTTTCTTAATGTTGATCTCTCATACACATCGGTGTATTATAGGCAGCTTACAACCTTAAATCAAATGACTGATTTGTCCTTCTGTACCTAAGGCACTACATTTATGGTACCCCACCTAGTTCTAAATCGATTGTGTCTCATTATCTCTCTTTAATGACCATAATTAACCGGGTTGTATATGTAACATGTGTGAAATAGCATCAGTTGCAATTGAAAATGAAGGGTGTCTTGACCACATATTATCCACTTCGTGATGGACTAAGCATTATTGTTGGTTTGCAATTCAAAGCATCAGCATTCGAAGTATACATCATAGTTGGTGATAAGGATCATGAAATTATATTCAATATGATCGAATGGCAGTCATGGTGTGCAACATTACAATCCTTTCGTTTATATCTACATAAGAAAACAATGTGTGGAAATATGATATGGACTCCTAATTTCATCAAATCAAACCTGACGATGATGTTAACGAATGATAATGAATTGGAAATGAAGTCCTCATCATCACATATTAAACTATCTAAAATAAATATTGAGAACATACAAGCGTTGAAAGCAATTCTTCATATTGTTTGCCATGAGTTGGAAAAGAAGAAGAGGTTGGCTAATTTCCATCTAAAAAATATTATGGAAGAGATATTTATAGAGTTGGAAACAGATGATGTTTCAATGGAAGCTCTTTTACAGTTTGCCCAATCTCCAGCTCCAATAGTAGCTACTATCGAGGATGTTCGCAGTAAACTATTGTGGAAGAAGCATCAAAATCAATCAAATCGTATGTATTTAGAAATTATAACCATCTATGAAAATGAGTTGTGCTATGAGATACTTAAGCGCTGGTTGGAGCGAGCTAAAGTCATTATCAATCAGACTGTTGAACACGATGGAACCGCTGGGGATAATTGAGTTTCAAGGTTTCAAAGATAATGAAAATAATTTCATCATCAAAGAATTGGCTATGGGCCCTGCATGCAAGAACCAGTATGAACATTGGTTTTTCCGTCCACCCTTTCCATTCACCAATCTTACAAATCAAGTAAAAAGCAACAACACATGGTGCACAAATAATCTCCATAAGCTTCGTTGGGAAGAGGGGAACGTGGACTACATTCATTTAAAGAATATTTTACTAGAGTTTGCTAACCAATATGTTAGAATTGCTACTAAAGGAAAGGAGAAACAAGTTTGGCTTGCAGGAATACTAGAATGTGTTGTGTATGACTTGGACTCTGTGCTTCTGAGGAGTTTTGAGAAGTTACCTCATCTAGAAGCTAAGAAATGTATTCATACAGGAAACTGTGCAATGATCAATTTGAGGAAACTACAGAAATGGTTTCAAGATGTCAATTGTTTAATTGATGATGATGTTGATTAAAATAAAGTTATGTTTATAAAATTTCCGTTTTATTAATCCATGTAGGTTTCGGGAAACCAAGCCACTTCACATACAATTTATCCTTAGACTTTTTCAACACTTTCTCCACCAAATATACATCTGTGTGCTTGGTTTTCTGCAACTCTTCCATATACCACGACCCTAATATAGGTTCACCATCCATAGCCTCAAGGAGATAGGTAGTAGGTCGAGTAGGTTGTACAAGACGCACACGAAATACTTCTGTAGACCAGTTCGGTTGGTAACCCTTCTCAAATAAGGCTTTCTGCTTGCTGATTCTGACGGGATCACCCTCTCGAAATTTCTGTTTGGTACTACCTTTCTCATCAACAGCTCTATACATAGATAATAATTTTGCTTCATGTTCTTCTCCCACATCGGCAGGACACATCTTAATGGTCCTATGCTTCGTAGTGTTGTATTGTTGCACTAAGCGAGGTACTAAATGTAACCACTTATAACCACCCTGCAAGCTGAATTCCTTCCACATTCGATTTTTCAGAGTGCGATTCCAACGTTCAATAATTGAAGCTTTCAGTGTAGAATAAGTAGCATAATGATTAATGTTATATTGTTTTAGAATACATTTCATTTGTATATTGAAAAATTCCAGTCCCATATCTGTCTGAAGGTGGGCAGGAGCTTGAGGAGCTCTATCGAGAATTTTTACAAAAGCTTCAGTTACATCCTTCATAGATTTAGTTTTAACTGCTTCTGCATGGCCGAACTTTGTGAATGCATTTATCACTGTTAGAATATATTTATATCCTTTATTAATCCTTGAATATGGAATCATTTCCACCAGATCTGCTTGCCATAAATCATGCATTCCTTTAACAGTCACATGGCGTCGGGGATAATTCCGTCGAGCAGGTCGATGAATTTCATCAACCAAAGCTTGTTTCATTGAATAATAATATTTGCTTCTCGCAATTCGTTGATAATATTAATGATTTCGTTTTGATGGCTTGTATGTCCTGCGGCATGTGATGCATTAAGTAAGCGTAATCGTTCAACTAATTCATTTGGATCATTCCAATATTGATATTCACCACCAGATTTTATTCCAAAAAGCGGTTTAACAATATTTTTATATTTATAACGTTGACTGCTCCTAAGACGACCACTAGTGGTTAAATGAGCTCCAGTTCTTTCCAATATATCTTTATAGGCTTGTAAATCTTCCAAAGTATAGTTTTCAGGTTTGTTCAATGTTAATAATTGATACAAACCCAATGTGCCTTGCCATGTTTTATCTTCGATTGTGATCGAATCATCATCAGCATTAAAATGTACAGGGTATGAACCTAGCATAAATACACCTTCATTACTTCGTGTTACTCCATAGTATGTATCAATGGTTTTCCTATTATATTGATTAGGCATTAATAAGTCTAAATATTTGCTAACTCCAGGTTTATGAATTGCTCTTGCTATCGCTGTTTGTTTGTTCAGCTCAATTAATTCTTGTAGAGGTTTCAAGACAGGTTTTAACTTCCGCTCTTGCTGAGAAGCCTCATTGTGTAGATCACGTTTAAGATTAAGGTACTTTTGTTGCAGAGCTTTGCGTATGTTGATAATATTCTTGATAACTTTGGTATCCATATCTACTACACCGTGTTATAGTCGAATGAATAATGATGAGTTACGTGTTAAGCAGAGTTATTTATATCTTTGAAATAGTGATCGAATCCCTGCCGATATCGTCCATCATTTAATCCAAAATCTTTTGCAATAACTAGGAATGTATGTGACTCTTTCCATGCTTCCGCACAGAGTTTCATGAATGTCGCTAAATTCATATCTCCCGCAACATGGTCTCTATACACATTCTTTATATTAAGCAAATCCTGTTTGAATAATACGATAAAATTCAAATTATCTCGCAGCAAATGTTTCGGAATGGAGGTATAGGTCTGAGTGAGATAGAAGCAATCAACCCCTTTATGACGACCCATAGAGTAGACATTTCGAATTTCCCCTTGAGATTCACATGAAACATCATCGAATATTAGCACAGAGTTAGGTTTGATGTCAGAGAGTGGTGTAACTGAATCGCCTGACCCTGTAAAAGTCATCCCACGAATAGAATTGATATTTTTCTCAAGCTGCTGGTATTTATGTTGAAACAATGTCTTGCAGAATAAGTACACATTTTCAAATCGTAGACCAAACGGATGATATATCATGCTGCATAGTAGGCTTGTTTTACCACAACCTGATGGACCGCAGATTGTACCACGAATCGATGCAGGAAGTAAAGGCCCATTCTTTCTATTACTCCGTACATTTTCATCTTCTTGACTTAGAATCACACTGAACTTATGTCTTTGTGGTACAAGCTTCATTATATGAGTGATTAAAAAAGCTATAAATACCACTGTATATACAAACATTTTACTCATTCGCATTTGAGAATACCTATGTTGAACAACATAATTAATAAGTTACCAATTGAAGCACATATCCCCGGCTATCAATTTTGCGGACCAGGCACTAAGTTAGAAAAACGATTACTTCGTGGAGATCGAGGGAGAAACAAACTTGATCAAGCTTGTCGTGAACATGATATAGCCTATTCACAATCATCAGATATAACTAGTCGACACGTGGCTGATAAAAATTTGGCAGATCAAGCGTGGCAACGTGTAAAAGCAAAAGATTCGTCTGTAGGGGAAAAAATCGTTGCTTTAGGTGTAGCAGCTGCAATGAAAGTTAAACGAAAGCTGGGATTTGGGTTGAAGCGGAAAGTGTCTTTCAGATCACTATTGACTTCAGCTAAGAAAGCGATAAAGCTTACAAAACCACCCACTGTGGCGGATGCAATCAAGATCGCATATAAATCTGTGAAAAATTTAAAGGGAGATAAAAGGAAACCTCCTCGAATCATACCTATTGCCAAGACAGGTGGTATATTACCACTTATCCCGATATTTGCGGGGCTTTCTGCCCTAGGTGCTCTCTCTGGTGGTGCTGCAGGAATTGCATCGGCTGCTAATAAAGCCCATAGTGCACAGAAAAAGTATGAAGAAATGAAACGTCATAATCAAACTATGGAATCTATAGCCATTGGAAAAGGCTTATATTTAGCACCATACAAGAATGGGAGTGGACTCTACTTACATCCTTATTCAAAAAACTAAGTTGCATGCCTCGGAACCGTCCACTGACTAATGTGGAACTTATAAAATTCGCCGCTAATGTTCCTCATTTTCGTGGTGTGTTCATGCGAAATGCACTACCTCACATACCATGGCAACATTATGAAGCTGGAATAATTAATTTAGATGATGCTATGGGACCCGGCACACATTGGGTTGCTTACCGCAAGATTAGAAACCAAGTTATATACTTCGATAGCTTTGGAGACTTGAAACCACCTTTAGAATTGAAACAATATTTTCACAACTGTGCAATATACTACAACTATCAATCATATCAAACCTATTCAACATCAAATTGTGGGCAGTTATGCCTAAAATTTCTCTACATGAAAGATCCATTTTCCATGATATTAAAAGTTATATAAGCTATGCATATGTTTGATTTATTATATTATGTCGCTAACATTGACACTAAGTGGTAACAAGTCATTCCTAGGTAGCAATTACTTCCCTCCAATTATACTTGAAGGTGTATGGGAAATCGGCTTGCTTGACCTTGAAACATATAATTCAATACCTAATCTCTCAAAGGGTGTGATTAAAATTATAAACGATTCAAAACCTCTGGAGGCTACAATAATTGAATTACCAATAGGATCTTACGAATTATCAGACATAGCTAAATATATAAATGAAGAGTGGGGTACTGAAATCGTATCGATAAGCGCGAATCGGAACACCATGCATTCCGTAGTTTGGATAATACTTGATGGCTTCACGATTGAAGTAAATGAAGAACTAGGATACCTGCTAGGCTTTGGTTATGATGGGGTGACATTTCTCACAAGTGGAATATATAAATCAACAGATAGCATTAAAATATCTAAAGTCAATGCAATTCGAATTAATTGTAATATTACAAGAGGATCATATTTGAATGGTAGACCATCACATGCTGTTCATGAATTTTATCCTAATGTACCACCTGGTTATCGGATTGTTGAAGCACCACATACAATCGTCTACCATGCTATAAATACAAATATACTTACAAGTCTAACATTAGACATTGTCGATCAAGACAACAACACGGTCGATTTCCGAGGGGAAACTATTACTTTACGTCTTCATTTACGTAAACAATCATGAGAGTATATATTTCACAGCGGTATACACCATACAACATTCCAACTCGAGCTTCCACACAAGTACGCTGTGTTAAGCTCACTAATGAGAACAGACGATATTTACAATCAATAGGTTTTAAAATCCACGATGACATCAATGCTAAACGTGAAGGAGTCCATTCTCGTGGATGAAAGTTTAACACGTTATGAATACCATAAGATTGCACCCTATTCATCAAGCAGTCTAAATAATAATGATGAAATTCGCATACCAATCCATCAACAAGATATACTTACTCTACCATGTGAAAGCCGACTGTATATTGAAGGTGTGTTAGAAAAAGGTGTGAAAACAATTGCTTATGAGGATGATGATGGGCTTAGTGCTAATGCTATGGCACACTTATTCTCTGAAATACGCTATGAACTCAATGGAATAACTATTGATCATGTGCGAAATCCTGGTATTACCACTCAGCTTAAAGGGTTAGTATCATTCACCGCTCAAGATGCACAACGTCTTACAAACAACTCATTTTATACAGATACAAATAAAACTGAGAGGAACTTTAATTTCTGTTTGCCATTGAAAATGTTGTTTGGATTTTGCGAGGATTTCCGACGAGTTCTACTCAACGTTAAACAAGAGCTTGTCTTAGTACGATCACGCAGCAATACGAATGCCATGCGGGATATTTCAAACACTAAAGACTTGACATTGAAACTGACTACTGTGATGTGGGAAATACCTTTCGTAAGTGTGAGTGATAGTCAGCGCCTTGAATTGTTGAGTGTACTAAGGGAAAATATTCGGTTGCCGATTGGCTTCCGAACATGGCAACTGTATGAATATCCCAACATTCCCTCATCAACATCATCAATTAATTGGCCTGTGCGAATGATTTCTTCAAGTGAAAAACCACGGTTTGCTATTATTGGCTTCCAAGCAGCACGCACAGATGATGTTAAGGAAGATGCTAGTGTTTTTGATCAATGCGCTATACGACAAATACAACTATTCCTCGGCTCAGAATGCTATCCATACCATCCGCTACAGGCGAACTTCAGCAAAAATACTGTTGCTGTATTATATGAAAATTTTCTCAATTTCCGGAAACACTACTACATGCAGGATGAAGCAACTCCAAACGTTTCCCGTAGTGAATTTCTAAAATCATACCCCATTTGGGTTATCGATTGCTCACGACAGAATGAGCTCATGAAAACTAGTGGTGTTGATATACGTTTGGAAATTCACTGTCAAACTAATTTCCCTGATAAAATGAGTGCCTACTGTCTACTCATTAGTGACTGCTTATATGAATATGTACCTTTAACAGGTATTGTACATCAACTACAGTAGAACCCTTGATATCCGGTAAATGAATGTAAACCATTTAATGATATAACAATTTTATAATACATGTATTTTAATAGAAATCAATGTCGTTATAATCACTTAAGATAAACCTCCAACACAAGGTTAGTTAGGTTATTAATGTTTGCTGGTAATTAGTTCTAAGAGCCTTACAATCATTTACAATTAGGGTGAGGTATTTTAAAAGAAATCAATGTCATTATAATCACTTAGTTAGATTATTTGTGTTTGTTCTGCTGGTAATTAGCTCCAGGGTTGCGATACAATTAGAGTGAAATGCGATAATGACCGTGAGCTAAACTATCAATTCCATTACGACACACATACCGTTTATCATCATAAGGGCTGAGAGTGAGTTTTTGTTGTTTAATTGTAAAAAGTTTATGATCAATACTTTGAATACGGTACATTGGTTTACACGAGTCTTTTACACTGTAGGACTTAAATAGGGTATTGTAATAGTCTTGATGGGAAATATGATGTTTGAGTGTTGAGCGAACTATACCTTTGCCCACTTTCTTTTCTTTTCCCTCCTCAAACAAGGAATACAATTTGGGGCGTAAAGCAACACATTGTAAAATGTGAGAATGAGCATTCTCATCTTTAAACGTCCCCACTTTCTTTTTATTTTCAATATTGTATAAGAGATGGTTTGAGGGATATACTGAGTTATCAAATAAATGGGGGTATGGCTTTAAATCAACATATAAATCATCACTCTCAACCTCATAAACCAGAGAATCTGTATCTGTTAAAATCAGTGTAGCTTTATCACCATACCTTTGTTTTACAAAGTTATAATGAAATTCATACATAACGACCTTAGATAGTTCCAGAACGGTTAGACCAACAAATATTGGCTTATTAAGTAAAATATTAGTTTTTTTTGAGCGGACTGCAATTAAGTCTTTTGAAAAAATCTGAAAATCTTTAAATGCGGGGGATGAGATAAGTTTGCTAGCTCGTTTGGTAGTGTTAACTAACTCTAATTTTGTGTGTTTTCTAACATTCTCCATTGTCTTCCCAAACATACTATTAATTTTCAATTTGTAAAAATCCTTCTCGAAATCATTACAAGCTAATTTTCGTTTTTCTGTGTTAAAATCGATAAAGGGTCGCATCCAAGCGCTTTGTTTAAAAGCTAAAATTTTATGTGTATTTTTTAATTTTAAACCCAATTCTAAACATTGCTTCAAATTTCGATAGTGTATAACATAGTTGTGTTTATCGTTTAAGTTGGGAATAAGCTTTGAGATTGTGGATGATAAAGATATATTATTTTCAGCAAGAAATTCCTTACAATAGGGGGAAATCATGTTTGAAGTAACAACACAATGTTCGGCTGCCAGTGGGTATTCATTATGTAAGTCGTGCAATTTTTGTGGATATTCCAAGTCCACCTGCAATATAAACCCATCATCCCCCTCGTCAGGTATGAGCATTACATCAAAGTTTTTAATTTCTTCCATATCCATCCAACGAAACCCACTGACAGGCAAAAATTGGCGCATCGCATGTCCGTACAAGTTAGTACAATCCCAATATACTATAAATTTGGATGGTTTATTTGATTCAAATTTTTTTAAGTATTTATTGTTACTTTCAGCAAATCTTTTTGAAATCATACTTATACCCCCGCGAATCCCAGCCTCACAAAACAAATGCATATTAGGATCAGTCAACAGCTCAATTTCTACTCTTGTCATTTTTAAGCAGCTTTGAAGAGCTAGTCCTGGTGCTGTGTACATGTGACAAATTTCAAGGTTATCGTTTTCGAAACATAAGGCTCTGAAGGCTTCAAAAACATCACAAAGAAGAAGGGTGTCTGTTAATACATATAAGTCTTGGTATTCCCCTAAATTCTTTATGTTAAAAACATTCCACACTTTTTGAGCGTGTTCATATTGTTCTTGTGAAATCTCCTCTTGAGTTAATCGACTAAAAAATGCTTCGATTGGAGGCAAATGCTCATCATTAAATTTTGATTCATGCGTCATATATTCATAGGGGAAGACACCTTTCCTCAACATTAAGTCTAACTTTTCACCCACAAAACATGTTTTCATAATTTGAAATTTATCTTTACCCACATCAACAAGATTTTTTACTAAAGAGTCTAATGAGGTGGCCATAAATTGGTATGTATCTAAAAAGCGTAACTCCCCAATACTGAAGGCTATATATTCCTCCATAGTTTTAGCTATACATGTAATTTTTATATTTTTTAGCTTCCCAACCCCTTGCATGATAAGATGTCCATCATAATGTCTCAAGTTATGCATAAAAACGGGGATATGTTTTGGAGTTCGAAAATTGCTCATATTACAGACATTATGTAATGCTTGTCTATATTTCCCCGTTATATGGCAGTGGTCTATTACTCGATCAGCTCCTAGTGGCTTTTGACAAACATTACAAATGATAGAGTTTTTAAAATTTTCTCTATCCTCATCAGTCATAATTACCGGTTTAATATTTTTATAAATTTCTAAAATTTCATCCTTAACATTTAATAGGGATTTCAAAAATACATCAACAGCATCGGTTCCCCTGTAAACTACCGGTTCTTTAAACTTATTCCCATTGATATCCACAACAACGTAGGAAAACCCTGATGGTATATGCATTGATAATTTTTCAGTGTTACAACTGGTCCCTTCAATGGGACTGAGAATGCTCTCGAAATCGGCATATATTCTATATGCTACAGGGATCATATATTGTGGCTTATCGAATTTCATAATACTTTTCTCCTTAGTTGGAAATGTGGTTTTTTGCGGATCATGTGTTGAGCAGAGTGGTTTATGTTCGTGTAAGCGTTCAGCACTACTGAAGGGGTGTATACACCAACGGCAATAAAACTTTTGTTCCTTATGTTTCGTGATTGAGAAATTAAGTTTGTTGAAATTTTTAATAAGACAATAATGTGAATTTTTACCTTCAGTTATGTAAAGCAGATCTACTAGCTTATTATAATGTTGACTTTGTGATAAATA
Organism: Psococerastis gibbosa; assembly: GCA_963971405.1. Classification (NCBI taxonomy): domain Eukaryota; kingdom Metazoa; phylum Arthropoda; class Insecta; order Psocodea; family Psocidae; genus Psococerastis; species Psococerastis gibbosa. The sequence continues at coordinate 48,544,070 of OZ020487.1, forward strand.
TAATGGAAACAATCTTTGTTCATAACCAAACACATTTACTCCGATATTATTCATTTTTTCAAATTTTGGAATGACTTGTAAAGATACTGGGTATGTTATACCTTTCATATTTAACTCCTTCTCACACTTTTTATAATTATGAACTCGCTCAGCGTGTATCTTTACTGGATGCAAGTATGCTAAAATTGACCATATAAAACATTTAAGGTCTTCATTTTTAATATTGATTACTGCTTTGGTGTTATATATTTTTTTAGGTAAAGGAATGTAACTACTACCACTGCATGGATTATATTCAGCAATATAGATACTAAAACTTTTTAAACATTTCAACACCCACCCGCTTCCCATTGCTTGAAATTTATCTATTTTTATTAGAATTTGTTCAATCATTTGTTGATATTTTATTGTGGGGTTATCACTTAGGAGAAGTTGTTCGTTTTTAGCACGAAACCACGCCTTAGTATAATTTTTATCGCTGTCGGGTCCACGTTCAAATTCAATATGTAGAGCTACATGCCATTTAATAGCTTTTAAAAGTTTTATGTTTTCAGTTGTAATGGTGTCAACCTCGCCTGTCATATTATTTAGATAAACAACTGGATCATGTATGGTCATGTTTTTATAATTATATTGTTTTACAACACCATCTAGAGCTGTAGATGTTTTACATGCAAAGTTCTCATCGGTAGATAGCTCTCCCCCGCTCATAATTGTGCAATTATTTATATGATTAGTAAAATAGTCTCTCATAAATAATTCGTTGCAATTGAAACAATTAATAATATGTATGCTTAATATGTGGGTTTTCAAATTATACTTTCGAGTAAAAGGTGCTGAACAGAATTCACAAATAAATTTATGTTCAGGGATTTTAACAGATTCAAGATTCTTGTACTCACATGGAAAGATGGATATGCATTCTTTACATAGAACTGTTTCAGTAGTGTTGATGATTTCACCTCCGCAACTCTTGCATTTCCCTCCATTCCCAGTCGATGTTGGTTTAGGTGTGATTTCATATGGAAAGATGGATGTGCATTCTTCGCACAGAACTGTTTGAGCAGTGTTGATAATTTTCCCTCCGCAACCCTGACATTTCTCTCCATTCATAGTAGATGTTGGTATTGGGGCAATTTCGACAGGTTCAGAATTCTCGTACTCACATTTAAAGATGGATGTGCATTCTTCACATAGAACTGTTTGACCGGTGTTGATGATTTCACTCCCGCAACCATCACATATTCCACATTTATATTCACCCTCGTTCAGTTTCCTTTTCTTCATTGGGGGTGTCATGTTGAAAGATCACACAAATTTAAAGTGGTATTACTTGGAAGAAGGTTTGATTTCAACTATGCTCCTCAACCAATGTGTTACAGTTTTATGCAAGTTTCGAAATTAACTATTATTAATAACCATGAGTCAAGTACAATTGGCTTAAGGTTAGCATATAACTTGAAGTATATAATAAGTGATAGCCGGAGGCTGACAAATTATGATAGCTAGTTACACTATTCTGAGTTTAGACCAAACCCTCATTCAAATAATACTAGGCCTACTTTACAAGTGAATTTGTGAAATCTTAGAACATGGCATGTCTATGTGATAAAGTTAATACCAACTATGAAATGATGTAAATCAAATAAATAATCATTGCGGAGGCGAAATCGCCCGAAATATGGTATGTAGGCTACGTGAAGAAGAAGAAGAAACAATGAGAATGGACATGTAGAGTGGTGGTACGGACTCCAACTTTCACCCGAAAGGTTGTTGGTTCGAGTCCTACACTTGCTACATTTTCTGGTCATGCTTCGGAGGGCATGTAAAGCAGGCGGTCCCAGGCCTTCCTAGTTGAGTGTAAGAGAGGGCTTTATAGCCCTAACTCCGCTAGGTTGGCTTAGTAATAGAACAAAAAGTCCTTATTTATTTATTTATTTAAACAATGAGAATGATGTCCGATAACAGGAGGGGGCGACCCTGAAGAAGAAGAAGAAACAATGAGAATGGACATGTAGAGTGGTGGTACGGACTCCAACTTTCACCCGAAAGGTTGTTGGTTCGAGTCCTACACTTGCTACATTTTCTGGTCATGCTTCGGAGGGCATGTAAAGCAGGCGGTCCCGGGTCTTCCTAGTTGAGTGTAAGAGAGGGCTTTATAGCCCTAACTCCGCTAGGTTGGCTTAGTAATAGAACAAAAAGTCCTTATTTATTTATTTATTTAAACGATGAGAATGATGTCCGATAACAGGAGGGGGCGACCCCCCTTACACTGTGTGAAGAAGAAGAAGAAGAAGAAGAGAAGGGAAGAAGAAGAAAGGCTACAAGGTTAGCATATAAGTATAGTATAAAATAAGTGGTAGCCGGAGGCTGACAACGTAGAATAAGAACAATAATGATGCCCGGAGGTAGAAAGCAAGAGTGGCCTAAAAGTGTCCCAGAAACCCCCTGTGATATGATGTGTTGTGGTTTTATAGGCTACAAGGTTAGCATATAAGTAGTATAAAATAATTGATAGCCGGAGGCTGACAACGTACAATAAGAACATAAATGATGCCCGGAGGTAAAAAGCAAGAGTGGCCTAAAAGTGTCCCAGAAACCCCCTGTGATATGATGTGTTGTGGTTTTATAGGCTACAAGGTTAGCATAGAAGTAGTATAAAATAAGTGATAGCCGGAGGCTGACAATGTACAATTAGAACAATAATGATGCCCGGAGGTAAAAAGCAAGAGTGGCCTAAAAGTGTCCCAGGAACCCCCATGCCCGGAGGTAAAAAGCAAGAGTGGCCTAAAAGTGTCCCAGGAACCCCCTTTTATATCTACTTGACTCTACGATCGATAAATTAGTGTGAAATGTGACTTTGTGCAAAGAGCGGATGGTGGAGGGGTAGGGTGGCCGGATCCCATGAGATTCTGCTGCAAGTCCCGAGTGTAGGCTATAAAGCCTTCATCAGAATATTAAGATGGTGCGCATATCTTCCTGAAAAAATATGGTGTACTTGAGTTTGACTAATATTATGCTAGTTAGCCACTTGTACAGGCCCCTGGCAACTTGCCGACAGGTTCAAGATAAAAATGCATTAGGTAAACACACATGGAGCGTGACTTCGCAACTTGCTTGCCCCTTACACACTCGAGGGCCACAGGGAAACCATGGGCTCCGATTGTAGTCCCAAGCTTCAAATAGTTTTCATATCAAATTATACGTCTTTCACACATAGTTGGGCCCAACAATGGCTCAACAGGACTACGATGGCGTCAATTCAGTTTCGATTTATATAGTCCATTGTAAATGTTGATGTGTTAACATATGATAATTATTTATTGGATCAATCAAACTGGGCCATACCTTACAGTTAAGTGCTACAATAGTATCACTGTAGCGTAAAGTATTTTCTATTAAAATATCTATGCGAATAGGATAAGGCCGTGTCCATGGGGTTGTATGAGGCTCACTAAGTGAATTGACGTATCCTTAAATGGGCGCAAACTTAGCCATAAAAACAGATTTGGCAATTTTTTTGTTTTCCTATTTATATACGTTAGTATAATGCAAGCTTTGTGATGGTCAAAATACAGTAATTAATGTTCGAAATCCAAAATCATTGCGCGTATTGTTATGGGCCACTATAAGTAGACCTAGTCCGTATTTGTTCAGGACATAATTATTATATGAGGGGTGAGATAAAAGAACATGTGGGAAAATGGACGGCAACCGGAATTGAACTCGAGTCTCCACCTTGTCGGGGGGTGCGTTAAATATCTATGCTGAATCTGCGGCCACGAGGACAGCAAGGGTACTGATGGAGACAACTTCCAGAATGCAGAAATATAAACGATTAAGAAAGAACACAAGAACAAGGAGAGGAGGAAAACCAAAAAGTAATTGATGTTACAAGGGAAGAGTAGAATGAACCAGTGATGACGAGATTACTCATAGATTAAGAAAAAATATTTAGCTCAATGATTTAGAAATAGCGGATAAAAAAGGACAAGAGGAAAATGAAGAAGTTGATGAGAGTAGTGATTGCAAGGAAGAAAAAGAAGACGAAGAACTAGGCCTAAGGTGTTACAAGGGAGAGTAGAAACACGACAAGGTTACTCATGGACGGTGACAAATAGAAGTGAGCTCTCGAGCTGACTGCTCAAACAATGGTTCCAATATTTAAATGTTCTTCGGTATCGGTACCAATATTTGTTAAAATACTCGGCGGGTGTCAGCGTGTTTGCCCAACACCTCATCCTATGCGATCATCTCATGAGAAAAATAGCTTTTGTATTATCATTTCGGTCCCTAAAAGGTCAAACTATGCTGCAGGTTTTCATCAAGTCTTTCTCGTTCCGTTAAGCGGTTCGTACAATATCAATAAAATCAATACGTGTATCATAAGACCTCCCATCATTCCTGAATCGCACACATTATATACTTATTAAGAATTGCAGAGTTTCTGGAAATGCATCAATATACGTTTCCGCAGAACACGTTCTTGTATCAAAAAGCAATATTAGTGTTGGTGCTATTGTATATCTTAGATCTCGACAGTTACTGCTGATTTTCTCTACTAAATCTGGTGAGAGATACGAGAGATAACTCAAAATACGGTGGAATACTCTTCACAATCAGTGCTTAACTTAGGAATTTTAGGTTAACTGACGTAGGTGTCGTGTTTATACTACTTGAAATGATGATAACATACCAAAACCACATTGTGTTTGGTGTATTATGGATTGGTTCATGGACAAAGTTCTTAAAAAAATGCCTTAATGTAATAAATTACAGTATACCTATTGTATGCCTACATAATATTAAATAGACCTATATTGCGATCGGCTTTTGTCTGTCAACTGGCACTGTTGTATTTGGGATGTTGCTGACAGTAACATGACCGACAGTCCTGCTGGTGATGGTAAGGCAGCCATGACGGTTGATTCACTTGATTGGCATTTTTCCTCTTTTGAGGTCGACCTTGTGGTTCATAGTCTAGTTGTCTACCAACTTGACTAGTATACGCTACTTCAAATATATACCGTCAATATCTCCTCTTACTTTATCCCATTGTTTAAGAAAGATACCCAACAAGTTTGTAAACATGTAACCACTACCAGCGAACAGCCCCATAAACTCAACATTGGGCAATATCCATAACAAAGATAACGCCTAAAACAATGTCCCATTAACACACTAGCTGGTCGTGATTAACTCCCAAAATTAGGTTTAGACCTCCATGCTAGAGTTATAGCCTAACTAACGCTCACTAACTAGACACATTTACGTAAACATCATAAATGAAATTAGCGTTGAAAAATGATTATGATTATCGAGAAAACTATAGCAAGTAGGCGTTCCAGCAAAATTACGCGAAATTGGCCATCACTTCAGGCTATTATCGTTAGTTTTGTATGAACTTGTTGTAATAGCTAATTACTATAGCTACGCGTTCGATGTATATAGCCGTGTCCCCCATAAAATTCTTCTGAACTAGGTCAACAATAATTTGGGTTTGGCAGTGCGGCAACAAAGTTTTTAGGACTGTCCTAATTTCCAAAAGTGAATGGGAAATAATAAATAGGCTACCTTCATTGCAATGGCAGGAACGTTTCCGTTATTGGAATTCACAATACCATTATGGCCTGTATATGCAACCCAAGGTAAAATGGCAACACTGTAACTGATTCAAATTGGGCAACACACTCCATGTATGGGCTGTGCATACCGTACCTCTTACGAATTTTCCAAGGAGGGTTTGATGAACAATCATCCTAATAAATATACATCACATTACTATTGTTTTATTTAGAAAAAACCAAAAGGTAACGTACACAGTCAGCGTCCACACCGATTTTCATATTTATACCCCGTGCGATTAGTCCACAACCAGATAAATTATTTACAGTTTATTATGCGTTACAGTTTACAAAATACGGACAGGAATACCGCACAGGAAAGCATTTCAAAAAAATAATATACAAAATACGTACGTATGAATTGATGAACATCATGTAATAATAATAAAAATTGTAAGTGAGATAACGATATATGGCCTGTTTTTTTTTTTTTTTTTTTTTTTTTTTTTTTGCTTGGAAGACATTCAGCCATGAACGAAGTTACATTCATTTATACGTCGAAATTGCAATCAGTAATAAATTCATCAAGGATGCTTAACACAGAGACGTCACTTAGGGGGCCTGGTCTTGTTTTTAATTACAAAGGTTTCCCCGGCCTGACCAGGAAGTCAGCAAACTGTACTAGATGTTGAAATAGCTGAGTCTGGACTGATGGGCTCTGAAGCACCATGACAATACAGATCGACCACGGCCCATCAGCCCGGACTCTTCCGGCTGGTTTCATCATCTAGTCAGGTTTGTTTACAAGTGAAACAGATGCAAAGCATTGCGACAGTGTCAACAAACACAGTCTGTTTTGCGCCAAAATAACTGTTGACAGGGTAGTATTGGAGTATATTGTAGTATTATAGTAAATTCATTAATTTATTGCAGTGTGTAAATTATTATTTGTAACTGATGACAACTTGCCTCTTTCTCGACTGTGCTTTGCAAGTCTGTAAGACGTAAGTTGATGAGTATCCTGTCTGTATAACACATTTAACAGTTAAATTGTAGTTGGAGCCCAATTTTTTAATAGCCATCAAAATAGTATCCCACAAGTGAGTAGTAACCATATGTGAGGAGTAATTTTTATTATTGTATGCGTTTTTACTTAGTAGGTTGTGGAGGGGGCCATTGTGCGACGTTTATGATCGAATTTGAGAGGCAGGTGTGAATTAATCAAGGTAAAATTCCCAGCCGCCAACTCCCCCCTTCCCACCTAAATTTACCAATTCTCCATGTTCCTTGTACAGTTTTCCCGTATGAATCTATAAAGTCATCTATTTGTTTATTTTACAATCGTTTATAAAGCAGGCTTACTAAGGCGCGAAGTGCTGAGCTTTCTAAGGCACACCATAGGGTATCTGCCATCCCCAGTGTCTACATACATATATGTATAACATTGGTAATGACATCTCGTTCATGGCTCAACTATTGATATTTCCCGTGTAATTTGATTTGTTGCATCCGTAAGATCGTATAAGGATTAACTATTTTGAATACCATTTGGCCAGTGATATGTATGCCCATAAAACTATCGATCCGTTTAGATCATGAATAAATTCAACCTACTGTATGCATAAGAAGAACAGGACCGTTGAGTGAGAGAAGCTAGGGCCAAAAAGAAATTTGGGTCCTCCCCCTAGAATTCTTTAGGGAGGCCAAACATTTAGGGACCTAACCGGACCCTGCCCAAGCTTCCTTCCCTCAAGACAAACTTGTTCTGATGACCTCGAGTGACCTTGCCACCTTCTCCTCGGAATACGTAGTGACAGGACATGCTTCTTCGGCGTAAATCCTCTTCAATTTCGACATGATTTGAGTTATTTTATGACTCTCCATTTTTTAACAGTCATAGCTATGTTCATCGGAATTTTGTCAAGAGGTTATTCAAATGCAGGTAAACGCCACGTTGACCAACTAAACAACTAACCAGTAATTTCCGTGAGAATCCATGAAGATGGAAGCAAAATTACAAGAATTCAAGGCAGACAAGGCTAGGGAAGTCAGTCATTTTGGCATTCAGTTGTAATCCTTTGGTTCTTTCGGTAATTTAATTATGATGCGCGGGCAATAAGCAGTCTGCTGCGGGTCTAGCCAATAAGTGGGGAAAATATAAAAACTACAAAGAAGTGAAGAAAGGTGGAAAAAGGTTCGATCGTTGAGGCAGGTAGCTAAGCGACGCGGCTTGCACAAATGCCCAATTTTTTATTGGTATATCGATATGGAGAGATTGTTGAGCGGCAAGTTGCGTTGACGTGTTAGGTTAAATGTGCCTGGGGCCACGGCTTGTCTCTAGTTATCGACGCCGAAACTTGCAGTGGCGGCTCGTCTTTATACAAGTATACATGCTAATATCTCACCTCACAAGATAACTTTAAGCAATAAGGTGGAGTGAAAGGGCACAGCAATGCACTTGAACATTTATAGTTTAGGAGTCTCAGATTGATTGTCTCAGTTCAATAGATTAGTCTACACTCTGGCAGTGGTGATGACCGAGTCAAGGTCCTAGGACACTTTTCTTCATAATTTTACACTCTGAAACCAGCCAGAACACAGCTTTTTCTTTTTCTTTGTATTACCAATAGCCTACTTTCGAATTTGGAACACCTTCTCCGATGCTACCCCAGCAATATTAGCTTTTACTTTTAAGAATTTTACAGCGCCTGCGCCCACGAAGTTTTAACAACTAGAGTACGTTTGGCTTATTGCTGGGGTTATAACGAAAGTGCATATACCCTACATGAGTAGTTTGGTGCACGTAAGACTCTATTTACAAAACCGCCCAGCGGTGATATGTGCTATTGTACATACATAATTATATGCCCTGGAAAACTAACTAAGTGAATTGACATTTAGTTTTTAGTGTGAGGTGGCATTTGCACCAGGTCATTTTGACTGTCCCTTCTGCCGCCATTGCACAATTATCCATTCCCTTGGCATTATTTAATCTCGCCACATTGTTTTCCAGTAGTTGGTGGATTCTCTGCACTATTGTCTCTCCTCCGTACTTAAATAATTCGGCCGGTAAAGCATCCTCGCTTTGTGAAATAATTACTGCTCCTACTTCTGCTGCGTCTGCCAGTCCGTCGTTCAGGAGCTCTAAAAAAAATTACACGGTCTTGATGGCAGAATATCGAAAAGTTGCATCAAATCAATGCAATTTCCAGAATCTTCAACTCGGCTTGTTGTTCCCGGTGACTCATTCCTCCACATTTGACGATTGACTCGGCCATGAACCGCAGGACTGCATGGCAGTGCATGGGAACATTGGGGGTGGCAGGAGCCGCCACTGGAGCCTGGAGGCACATTCGCGCCTCGATTCACTCGCTGCGAGCACGCCACCGCATTTAATTATCTCAATCAGACTCGAGTCGACACGAGAGATACGAGTCCATCAAGGACGTCAATCAGGGGTGCTGTCTGTAACGGAAGATCTGTCCCAGCCGGGAACGGACCTTCACCAATTTACATGAGAATTAGCATTTAAGGGTCACTCTAAATAACATCCGGTGCACTATTTAACAAAGGTTTTTTTTTTATATAAAAAGATTAATCGCATATACAAACAATTTTATGAATGTATCCGATTGACCTCTTCAGTCGCCTCTGTAGGTTAGTAGGCTACCCGTGTTGAGTTACGACACGCCTCTGATCGCATGGCGTGTAACGACTCGCACAAGTGCAAGCACGTTACCACCAGGCCATCGAAGTCGATATTTAATTGAACATATGAGTACATTGCCTGCTGTGTTAGGCGGGTATTCCACATACGTACATAGTCAATGAAAATTATGAAATTGAAGGACATTTCAATTTTACTCTATGCCATTGTTAAAATTGATCAATGATCAATTGATCATAGAGCAAAATATTAGAATAAGTCATTAGAAGTTCTTTGGTAAAATCACAAACAAACAAACTAAAATTAAAAAATGGCGTCATGGGATATGACAAGTACAACTATTTTAATCGATTTCTTTAAAAAGAACTCATTTCTGTATAAAAATTATAAAAATTATAATAAGGATTAAATAATAAGGCGACGAAGAAAACAAATACAATTTCAAGAAACAAATGCAAACAAATTTCAAAAATTTGGCGCATACGTTTCAATAGACAATTGTCAATTTTTGAAAAAACATGTGGAATGGCTGCCATCAATGAAAAATTGTAATGTCTTTCAATTTCATAATTTTCATTGACGATGTACGTATGTGGAATACCCGCCTTAAGAGTCATTAGACTCATGGACCTCTTAGTCATCGAACTAGGGCGGAGCCCATTGTCAGGGGAAGGGAAGAAGTTTTAGAATGATAGCGGGGGCAAAACTAAGTAGACCTTATGACGTCATCAGGCAGAATAACGAAAAATTTAAAGTATAACTGAGCAAAATAGTAGTTAAGTATATCTGTAGATTTTACAAAGCTAAAAAAGGAATGCCTATATTCATATTGCTGCAAAGGGGACCATGAAGTATGAACCACGTCTTCCAATGCTCGAGGCTGGGGGGAAGCCCCCCCCCAAGAAGGAGCCGGGGGGGGGGGGCAAGTTGGACTGTGCCCCCCCCAACTTTACGCCCCTGATTAACACAGCAGGCAATGTAAGTCCAACTAACCCTTAGTTAAATAGTATTACACCATTGCCATTAACCTATACCAATAGATCCGGTGCATCTTTATGATTCTTCATAGTGAGCTTTTGGAGCTTATATTATTTATAATGTATGCACTGCATAAAGAAAATAAGTCCCTAGGTCGTTATCTCAAAATTCGTCTTTATATTTGAAAATTAGAATTTTCTAATTCTCAAGGTCATGGTGGAAAGGGATGAAGTGAGTTGGTCATGGAGAATTTAGAGAATTGGACGGACTCGGGTTTGGGTACAACACTACGGTCCATTAAAAGATAGAATTACATTAGAAATTACTGGGTTCACATAATTCAGAGGGACATATTAGATGGCGATAACGTCGAGTGTTTAAACTCTAATGTTTACAACACATTGAGCCGCCATGACACTTACACTAACCATTGATCCGATTCAGGCATACTTCCGAACCACCCAGGTACTGGCACTATTTCTCAGCTAATTTAGGGCGTTTGAGAACAAGGTCCGTGTCATAGCTTTCCCCGCGGGGTTCTCCATGTCCTGGGCTTCCTTTACATTTTTATTGTTATTGAATTGGAAAACTTGACCAATAATACAGACTTGTATGGGCATTGACTCCATTGAGCTACCTAAACAAATTGGGTAGTTAAGTGTTAGGTGTTTACATCTACGGTTCTATTCTGGCTGGTGAGTCAGGGTGAACTTGTTGAAAAGTTTCCGATGTATCTAGAGAATATATGTACTACATGTGTGAGGCGACCACGGCTGTGTCAGAAGTCTGACCGATGGTCTGTCGACACTTTGGGATAGGATAAAACAGCGCAGACTTATTAGTAAAATTTATGTCTAGCCACTAGACTGTAGTGTCCAAGTAGTAAGTACATCCCATATATTGCACAGTAAGGTAATTACCGGGTCGTTGCCGTAAAAGCAATATATTGTACCAGTGTAAATATTAATACACGAGAGAGTCAGATTAATGAGTCCTGGTACCGTAACCAACCTTAAATTAATTGCTGCTAAATGTTACCTACTTAAATGTATAGGTACGGAATAATACCGAATAATAATTCAGAATTTAACAGCTGCTGTTAAGATCATAGATGGATCGTTGGTTGGACAGTTTCACATTTACAACTAGCTTACAAATGGGAACTTGGTTGCAGTCTGAGGCCAGTAGCGTAAATAACTTTTGCTGCCCCCCCCCCCCCGCAAGACCTTTGGTGCGTCCTACCTTGTCTTATTATTTCATCTTTGTTATGAGTGATTGTCAATAGTGGGGAATGCAAGGCCGTAGCCACGATTTTTTTCGAGGGTGCCTGTGATCCAATCTAGTATATTCTTAAAAGGTCATGCTGGTTATGGTGTTACTCGTAGGCTATTTATGATAGCATAGGTACATAAAATAAATGCTAATTTAGTGGGGACACAGCCAGACAACATTTTGTAGATATGCGGACTAAATCGTTATGTTACCATTACGACGGCTTAGATTTTACAGAAACAATATTGCACGTAATCCAAAGAGGGGGGCCCGGGAGTCACCCCCGGAGAAAAAAACTGAAAATATAAGTGTGATATAGTGGGGTGTTACGCATTTTAACAGCAGTAAAAAAGTATAGATTTTTACTAAACTTACAAAGGAATGCTTATTCATATTGCAGCAAACAGAGGGGCCCGGGGGTCTCCCCCGGAGGAAAATTTTTGTAAAAATAGGCCCGAAATAGTGTGGTTTTACGGTTTTATTAGCAGTAACGCTTATGATTTACAGAGGAAGACGTATTCATGTTACCATACTAGATGCATTTAATTCTCAACTTTTCATTGGGGGGGGGGGGGGGGAGGCTGCAGCCCAATAAGCCCCGCTTGCCTAAGGTCTTGGTGGAATGGGAAGAAAAAGTTTGTAGAATAAATAATAAAATAGTAATGGAAAACGTCCCAGCCGCTGTCCGGTTTTACTGGTACGTAGTGAATTCTGCTGCCCCTGGTGAACCGAAGTACTGGCGAGAAAGAAAATTTTTAGTTTTAAATGAGATGAAGTTCATAATTTCATAATAATTATAGTCAACTTCGAAAACAAATGGATATTTAATATTTTTATTAATTACGTAGATTATCTTATTATTTTTGGGAACCGAAGTGCGCGAAATGCTGCGCCCCCCCCCCCGCCGCGGGGGCGTTAGTTACGCCACTGTCTGAGGCCCACTCCGATAGTCCGATCAACTACCATCATATGAGTAAATCCGACTGTTACATTTTTCTGGGGCAACTGTTTATCGGGTTTCATATGAACGATCCATAAAAGAAATTATTGTGTGTAACCAATATCAAAAGAGAAATTCGCGTCACCTCTTCGGAGTCGTTGCCTATCGACATTCATCATGAAAACAAAAAAAAGTTTTGGGTTTAGGGTTGACCTGGTACCTGGGCTGAAGCGGGTCACTATGCCCTTTCTCCTCAATCATTAGTTAGTACTTGCATTATAATAATGAATAAGTAGGCCTATAGGCTTTAACTTTAAATGGCTGAGTGATCCGATGACATGGTGGGCAGTCAGTCGGCTGATGAGAACATGCATCACAATAGTAAATTCCATAATGACCGTTTTATACACAAACCACAGAGTAATCATGAATGAAACGTCAAGAATGTCGATAACCTGTTTATCCAACACAGATTAACTATCTCACTGAGCACCAACAACAGGTAAAGCACATTCCTTTCCGTATCGAGAATAACTTGGACAGCTATTTCCATGCTAACCTTACGCTCTGCAAATAATGAGCTATTTTTAATAGTTGTGGGTGAGAATGAGTGGCAGTGCTGACGGATTCAGTAGCTTACACGATGGCAATTACACCAGCTATCTCCTCATATGTCCCATGTTCTTTATTTGGCCAACATTTGAAATGTCCTGCTCATGGCGCTTAGTTTTTAACATTAGATTGACTTGACTTGACATTTTATAGAGAATAAGAGGGCACTATGCCTTCCGCAACACGAGTCCCACATCTTCCGTTGTTGCTTTCCTATTTATACGTTTGTATAAGGAAGTTTTGCGATGTTCGAAATTTCAACGGGTTTACACGTTTAGAGGTCCCAGGAACAAACAAACAGTTGATTTTACAACATTTCGGTCTGTCTGTCTGTCTGTTTGTCGATTTGTGGGCAATCCACTCTGTGGGTTTTAATTAAATTTTGCATGCAGGCTGAAAAGAAATCATATTGGTTTTTTATTTTGGGCTAACCCACATTCGGGGAGCTTTACTTAAACTTAAAAAAAAACTGATAGAAAATGGTTTCTCTTACTTTACTTTACTTTTTCGTGTCCAAGCGCGTCCAAAACTGGGCGAAATTCATAGCCGCCACATTGGCCTCCCACAGGTTTTCAGGTGTGCAGCGGTGGGGGCAAAGGCTGCACAGGAACAGATGTTCTAAATCTTGGCGCTGGCCGCATGCGCAGAGGGTGTCATTTTCATCGAGCTGACCCCATCTAGCCCTGCTGGCCGCCTCAAACGACAGGTACCAATCTCGACTGGCGGACATGGGCGACCCTAAACTAAATACGCTCTGGTGCGGCCCGTACGAATGGTTTCTCTAAAGCTGCTCCAACTACAACCCCGAGACATTGAAGTTGTATTTTCTTTAAATTCACATAAAAAATTCAAATAAAAAATAAAAGACTAAATTTTCTTGAGAAATGACTAAAAAATAATTTTTCCGCGGAAATTTTCTATATATAGGTATGCTTTCGGTGTTAAATAGATCAATAAAACCAAATGAGTTGCTTTTCCAAGCAAAGTCATGGTTTTGAATAAAACATTATTTTTGAAATTCATGTCCCAACAAGTTGCCATTATTAATAATTATAAATATATTTTACCTTGGACAATTATTTGCCATATTATCTATCTCGGTACCTATACTAATTCATAAATAGGAAGGCATGTACGAGTTCACTCGTACCGGTTATTGTTATATTGTGCACGTATGCCTGCGATATCATCATAAAGCTCCCACATCTAGTGCAATCCAAAATATTTAGTGGAGGGGGGGGGGGAGGTCGTAAATTAAAATGAAACCGTATTTTGTTGTTGATAAAACACCCTAAAATGTTTCAGGACATGCATATATAGTAGTAGTGGAACGGACTCTAGCTGTCCCCCAAAAGGTTATTGGTTCGAGTCCCACACTTGCTTCATTTTCTGGCCATGCTTCTGGGGGCCTTCCTAGTTGATTTTAAGAGAGAGAGCTTTATAGCCCTAACTCCACTAGATTGACCTAGGAATAGAACAAAAAGTCATGATTCATGATCCAAGTTAAGACGTAAAAAACAGGTTTTGTATCTAAATACGCGTAAAAATCCACTGAAATCGAAAATGTCGACGATGAGAATTAAGGTATAAATAGGAAGGCAATAACTTGATAATGCTTAACGCTGCCCTGCCACCCTTGCATGATAATATTCGTTCAACACACCAGCCATAGCCAGCCATAAGTTGACCAGCCGACTTTGCATTAATTCCACAATTTAATAAAGTGGCAAGACTTGCTGTAAAATGTAATAATCTCATTTTGAAGCCATCTGTCGCTTTCATTTTGTAAAATACACCCAATTAGAGAATATCTTCAACTTTATGGCGCTTGTACAGTTGGCGGCCATAAGATTTATGGCAGACTACTTGAGCATTGCATTAGGTACCGTACCTACTACAATATTTATCTCAAATCAGTTACAGCCGTCTACTATGTCCATTTTTAGCGAACATATTTAAATACCTGATGGGATTTTCAATGGCTGCTTTTCTTATTGCAATGGTGAGGTGATCATTAAAGTCGGCTAATTAGGGACGCTCCGACCACCCTTGGCCTATCAAATTTATCATTTAGACAATTTACCACAAGGCATGGCCTCATTATTGATTGTCTCCTGCATGGCAAGTCTGTGCATTATTTATAAATATTTTGCTGGACAACCCGGCTACAAGGGTAAAAAAAATAACATTTCACATAAAATATCGTCAAGCTCTTAGATCCAGCCCCATTTTGGTCTACATTACGGCCCTTTTATAGAAACCGTAGTGGGTGCCGGGACGCGTGCGGGTGCGGGTCGAATATATAGAATTGCCATTCCGTGTTTACAATTGGCAAAGTGTTTCCTTCTTGTGAAACTTATTGTATTTTAAAAAGAGATTAAGTTCTATGTAAATAAACAAGCTGCAACTTTTTGTGTGTTATTTTTTGCATGACCCACTCCCGCACCCGAATGCTATACAAGGGCTCTTATGTGGCCCTTATGTGGCCTTACACCAGGCCAGTTGGTGTATTTAATTGGTAAAAAATAACATAAACACTGTTGATGTCAGGTCAAAACAATTAAAAAACTGTGGCCAATTACTGTTAGTGTACATCAAAATGTAGAGGAACAGGGGTTCTAGAGAATTTTGCACTTTATTGCTCGACGATTGATTTTATATGTGAAATTGGACTTGGTTAAAAACAGATAGTGCCTTCACGTCTAGGAAAACTGTTGATGCCAAACGGTGTGTATATTAGTGGTGAGGTAAGTGATCTCATTAATATGTCCTGTCAAATTTGGTTTTGTAAAAAAGGTCCGATAGTCTCTTTAGTGGGTGTTTGAATACAAAACAAAAAATGGTCAAGCTAACAAGTACCAAGTTAAGCGCCACTAGGAGTTTTTTTTTTATCGCCAACAACAAATTTTGTAACCCTTTCCTAATAATAAGGACGTACGTAGTTCTTACTCGATACGTTTAATCAATATCATGCATAGTGATTGATAGGTGCGAGATGATAGGTGTAGAGACGCATGCGTGAATGCGTTCTCACCAGTTAGTAAACAATGGACTTTCCCACAGGTTGTTGTTGTTTACATAGTGGTTGGCACCGATGGGGCGGCGGCCCTTTCAGACCTGGCCCACCATTGTTTTCATTGGCCGTTATCAACTTCTACTCCCGCATGCCCCCATACACCCCTTCTGAAGGATAAGTCGAATAGTGCAAAAAAATTAACTTTACGTTACAGTAGTGAGTAGTCCTAATCCTACTCTTCAATCGCAGATGATTTAATCAAATTAATTTGGGCCCACTTTTAAATTTTTAACTATATTAAACGCATTTTTAAACTAGCTGCTTTAAATTAGCTGCCGAATAATTGAGAAAATATCGTAGCAAGGCTGTACTTCATTTACAGCCGAAATAACTTGTTTTTCCTACACCGGCCGAGATTTACGCTCCAGCTGCTGCCAATCAAGTAACAACGGCTGCCCGCGAGTTAGGTGAGTTCAGGATGTTGACTATGGAGCAGAAACCAATTCTGAATGGGAACATTAATCTGAATACAAGATACCAGTGAGATACGACAAACATGCAATAACAAAAGTGTACCATTGTGGCTAAATAACATTTTCATCCATCGATAGGGTTCCTAAATTAATTTTTTCAATATTTTTTTTTAATGAAAATATTTGGTACACTGCATAAATTTATTTGTCATTTGTAATCCTAAAGATATTAATATCATAATATAGCATCACGTATCCCTGAAAATATATGCGCGAACGGCGAAAGAGTAAGTTCTTACGCATTTCAGCAACTGTACAGTGTTTATTTTAAGATGAACAAATATTGTCTCAACATTGCTGAAAACAGGGAGGCCAGGAGTTCTCCAATGGGGAATTTTTTTACTTGAAAAATATACTACAGTAGTAATACTATAGTAGGTTTTTACCCATTTCAACAGTACAACTTATTTATTTACTAATACTCAAATAATGTATTATTAATTTACCTTTAAAATCATGTAGGCTACAGATATTGAATTTGACCTGAAAATTTACATTACAATAATGTACGTGTGGTTCAGTTAGTACAGGTAAATGCGGAACCATACTGCTAATCATCAGTGAGCAGATTGAACTTAATATTATACCAAAAATACATGTTTTTGATAAACAAGTCAACTAATTTTTTGTCAAGTCTCTATATCCAAATGTTTAAATTTACTAATTTTGAAATAACAAATATTAAATACATTTAATATTATTAACTACCGTACCTTTTCCTTCAAACAATTTAACAATTTGCATTATCGTAGGGTACTGTTCAAAAATTTGTATTAATCTGAATAAACTCAGAACCAGTAAAAATGGCTGACTCCATAAACTCAAGATCATACTATACTACTATTAATTAATAAGCAGTGCTGATAATAAGCCTACTGACCTGGCTGTTCCAAATATCGTAATGACTCAGTCCTGCAGAACTGGTTTTGGCCAGTTGAGTAGTTATGGGAAAGCACGAGCAAGTATGAACGTGTAATTAGTAGCAGTGTGGCAACTCAATGAGACCGTGACTGGCAGCATGTCCGGATCGAGCTCAAAATACCTCAAAACAGAACAGATCAGCACAATGTACAGCGCATTTGGTAGGTAATAGGCTACTTGCTAATTTTTGAAAACCTATTTTAATGCTTTCGTAGATTTATTTTATCCAACTTGAAATTATTTTTTCCCTAAAAAACTTTAATTGGCTTAAGCTTGAAAAGCTTATTGCTGGGTGTTGCTGATTTTTCTTATTTTTCCCTATCTAATAGCTTATAACTGCAAATACACATATAGGTACAGTATGTAAGGTATATGGCACCCTCAGGCAAAGGACAGTGCAATTCCACATGAATTGGCTGCTTGACTGTCGGCCACCATCTCAGTATAGACTCACATTAGAAAGTAGCAACCGGCAACCAGCAAAGTCTGCAAAGTGTTACAGATAATAATTTTCAATTTGTTTGTAATTTGTAAAATAATTTGTTTGAATGGTTAGGAAGGTGTCGTACGGCCACTGCCTTGCGACTGCCGCGTCAACACCCCAATAATGTCAATCATTTGTCAGATTATTCTGTTTCATTAAAGATGTACACTATTTTTAGCCTTCTTTCTTATCCGATCATTTTAAATGAGTAAAAAGTATCATGCATTTTCTATAAGCTTGGTGCACTCCCTGTCTGCCCCTCCTACCCCTTTTAAATAAATTTTGCTCTACATTCCTATAATATGTAGTACCTGTATTGATTATATGGCTTAACATGTCCCATCAATGCATTGCGTACAATGCACTATGTGGTATCATGTGTATGTCATGTGTATTCCAAAATGTTGACAAATATTTCACCTATCCCATTCAACCTCAACGATATACGCTCTACAATATATTATTCTTTTCTTCTTCTTCTTCGGCCGGTACTCCCCTGCACCAAAGTAATAATATATTGTAAAATAAGTATTTACGAACATTCATACAGAAACCGGTTGGTTTCCAAGTTAAATAACTTGTGGAGGGGGGGGGGGGCTCACACATTAAGGCTTCTTGGTATGATTAATTTTGTGATTGTGGTTCATACCTGTCACAGCCTTGCGACACGTCTAATAGCTGGGGAAATATTATAAATGGATTTGCGCGTATAGCCTTCAAGATTGGCCGCTACAGTGTACTAAACTTTGAACGTTAGTTTATAACCAAAGCGAGCGAATAAAAGGCTAAAAGGCATTCCCCGGAGTTGAGCGAGTGGCCGTAAAGCATGTGCACTGGAGGTGTGCTGGACAATTCACGTCAATTTAATAATAAATTAATTCATGCCCTTCATTTTATTACAGAGCTACATGTGCCTTTATTGAGGCCCCCTCCCTGCAGATGCGCATTCTTCCTGTTAGACTGCACACTGCACGGCACAACATATTTTATTGAGCGCTGGATTTGCATAGACGCGCAGTCGTCTCAGGTTATGAACCACAGCAGTTAGTTCATTACATACTGGTACCTACTGCCTGATATATATTTTTGGAAAACAGTTCTTACTGGGCTCCACTGATAACTATTTTTGTAGCCGGCTGGTTACCGTTATACCAAAGGCATATCAGCGTAGGCGCTTAAAGCTTTGGAAAATTACCCTAAAAGACTTCTTAGGAGTGGCAACTTCTTTTGAAAACTTCGGCATATCGTTGAACTAGTGATAAATTGTTAAGGTCTTGACAACCTTCCCAGTACAGTAATTATAAGACCTTTGTCTAATTACTACTAGTGCTTTGAAAATCCCTCCGTTGGAAATTGGAAAACATTATCGTGGAATTAATGAACAAATGGTATACTACCAAGTGCTTTTCTTAGAATGGAAAATTACCGCCCGTGTATACCTTATGCCACAATGCAAGAGATGTTCGGGGACAGACAACCAGGCTTAGTGAATTAATAAATAGGGACAATACATTATTATCCACGGGTTGAGAGTTATTGGGTGGGTATTATACTATATAAATGGATAGTGCAAATCGGGCAGAAAGTAGGGGAGAAGGAGGGAGAAGCCATGTTCGCTCTGCCATTGTTCTCCCATTTAATTATGAATTAGTAGTAGTAGTAGGGTTCGTCGGGGTAATAACGACTTAGGCCTCATATTTGGGCCCATAGAGCGACCCCGACTTGACTGTCCTACGCCAGCCTATAGGACAGTGGACCTCCTGATTATAGTGGATTCCGAACCACTTGGGAAACACAGTCAAGTCACACTATTAGTTCGGAGGTGACCAGGACAAGTCCTACCATGTTTCCCTACCAGCACTGTGCACACGACCAAGTTATCTGCAGTTTTCAACCTGCTCTACTCCGCTGATTCAACTTGGTATGGCGGCCGGTAAGTTGGTACCTTACATTCAGGGCTAAATATTCACCAGATTACAGGCCCTTGAATCTAGTTATCTTTCAAAGCCCCCTCGAAATCTCATATAAAAAATTAACTTGAAATGATATTCACGCAATGGTGTTTGGGGCAGTGGCGTATTATCATGTTCGGTGCTTTAGAAACTCTTACCGTCTCGCTCCCCCCCTCCCCATTGTTTGTTCCTAAATAAAGGGGTCTAACAATTTTCAAAATTGGTAAGCTTGGGTTTCCAGGGCTTATTGAGTAAAATTCCAGATTAGCAAAATCATAATTTCGTTGCTCCCATGTGCTTTAAAATTAGTTTCGATGGCCAAATAATTATACAGCAGAAGAGCAAAGACAGGTTCTCCAAATGCCCCGAAAAAACACACAGAACTACCCACAGCATATGGCAAGAGAACATCTAATGCAGTAGTAGTAGTAGTAGTAGTAGTAGTCCCCACTGAGTTTAGAAAAACAATAGTTGGGGATGTTAGCGAAGAGCCAGTAACGTTAACAATGTGTTTGACGATAACATTGAGAATGGTCTTGTTCAAATCATTACAATTCTATTTTAGCTCCTCATCGCTTTTAGTTGCCGCGCTTTCCTACCACAACCATTCCTACCAGTACTTCCAGCGTAGATATCCCAAGGGTTTGACGAGTTAACGACATTGTGAAAGCGTCGTAAACATTTCATTTTATTATTGTTACAGACACGACAAGTTTAACCCTTTGTTTATTTTCGACTTTTATTTTATTTCGTTGTGTGCAATGATTCTTATGATTTGACTCCTATATACATTTTTAGGTATTGACGTATTGTATCTACTTTGAGACATGGTTTACGTCAAAATTGGTCTTCCGTGGTTGTTGATAGCACCGGCAGCGGCATTCGTTCAAGATGTCCATCCTGCTCGTATCACTGCTACCAGTACTATTTGTGTTTTGTATCGAGTTTCAAATCTCGACCTTCCACTTGCGGCTGACAACTCAATTTCTCTACAGTCTGGTCTGGGTCTGGCCGTAGATTTCATACATTACTGAAATCGAAGTAACATTGTATCGTGATGGCCAGATTGTAGACTTTTATGAGTAAGCAATGCATGGTAATATTGAAATACATGTGTAAGCGTCTTCAAGAGAGAGTTAAAAAGGGGCGCTGGAGGAGACTTGCACTCGGAGGCCATTGATCATGTTGTCATGTGATGAAGTGTCTCACCCCCCGGCCCGGGAGGGGGAGGGGGTGCATTTCACACACGATTACACCCCATTATCGTACTCAATGGCCCAATCAATTCATCCCCACGGTTATTTATTCTGGACTGACAAATTTCAGGCGATATTTCATATTTACAACCCTTATTAGGAGCCATGATGTATCCATTTGCTTTGGAATGTTTTCACGGGATTATAAATCAAACAACTACCACGAATACATTCTTGTTTCTGGTGTTGTGCGGCTGCGACTGCAAGTCATTCATTACGATTTCCGAGTCGGGGGGGATTGGCATTATTTGAGAAAGATTTTTATATTTTCTATGCGTGAATCTGACCACTCGTGAAACACCAGATATTTTTATGATTATGGGCATTTTCAAAACACAATCGGTTTTTTCACCAACTCACACATTTGAGACAATCGGGTCGAACGGGCACCTTAAGACCGACTCAAAAATTAATACCGTACATATAAATTTCGATGCTTTCATTTCAATGTTCTAACCGTACCTTCCACAAAATACTTTGGTCGATTGGTCCTCACTTAGTTATTTAAAAAAAAATCCCCAAGATTTTGAAATTTTCCCTTGATAACCGGGAAAAAAGTCTCCCCCTGTATAATTAGGGCAGAGACTAAGGGAAAATGTAGCATATTGAGGTTTTCGCAGGGCAGCATGCATTTGCGAGAAAGTAAATAATTCTGTAAATAATTTGTTGCATCACACTTCCTACAAGACTTTAATGGGAAGTGATGGCAGTTGGGACTAGACGAATGATGACAGTAATAAGATTTTTAATTTTTTTATAAGGTTAATCGCATACAAACAATTTAATGAATGTATCCAATTGACCTCTTCAGTCGCCTCAGTAGGTTAGTACTCGTGTTGAGCTACGACACGTCTCCGGTCGCATGGTTTTGGTAAAAATTCGGCATGGAATTAACAATGCTAATCGTGGGAGTGGGACTGAAAACCTGTTGATGGTAAGCGCCTAAACTTTGCAGGGTTCAGATGGTCGTGAAATCTTGAATGTGATATTAGTGCAAAAAACTACAGTAGATAATTAATTGGCGATCTCGATATCAAAACAAGCAAACAAACTCGTAAATTTAATTGAGAGAAAAAGACCGACTGAGCTGAATGAGGCTGCAGGCATCTCATTATAGTGTCGGATTTCAACAAGTTGCAACTCAGCTACAGATCGCTCGTTCACAAATCGCGGCAAAAAAGAACTGGATGCCATTACTCCTCATTTGGCGCTAAATCAGTCGTTATCTGCACAGCGTCATTCATAAACCACGTTTGCGGGACCAAATTCTTAGTCTACTTTTCAGGCTATACCCGCTTTCTAACTCCACGCCATTTTTATATCTACAGAGGGATTTTGCGACTGTCTGTCTGCCGAGGTGGCTGACCCTTTTATGGGGTTCCTCACATTTCACCGTAAGGACTGGTAGCCAAGGCTGGTTCCCACCATCGCAATCGCTTGAAAAGCCTCGGTAAGAAATATTCCACGGCACTCGTATTCATTGCAGTGAGTGCAAGGATCTTATACATTGGTACATGGCTGTGCCGTCCAGTATTCCTTCCTTATACTTTTCAAGGGATTGCGGTGGTGGCAATTGCCACCCTTATGAGTCACCAAACATGATGGAGATTGAAACATTTTCGGTACTCATAAAAGAAAAATTGCTGTTTACGGTATACCTATACCTAGGCAGGGCCGTAAAGAGAATCGTAGCCTACTAGGATTTTATTTTGGGGAGTCACAACATTTTGGAGACCTGACCGTATCCATGACAAATTGACAAATGTACATAATAGTTTCACTCGCCCCGAACACTTTATGGTGTAGTTACTTTATCGCATCGTGGGAGTGCCTCCCCCCCCCCCCCCGGCTCTCCCCGGGGGTTAAAAATTTAAAATTTAAGTGTAAATGTTGCACGCGTTTTATTTAGCATTTGTTGCTCATGCATTTCAAGAGTAGGCTACATTTAAATTTTAAAAACTAGAAGTATATTACTGTATATATTTAAAATTTGAAATATTTATTTATTACCACGCATAGTGTATCCCAACCTCACTCATGGGTGACGGTCCACCGTGTTTTGACGACCCTATTCCAGTAGACCTGTACCGGGTACCCTGTACGTACGCAGTAGGTTAACCAGTGTTGTTGAGTTTCAGAGTAATTTGGTGCTGCTGAAAACCTTGTTTAAAGCCTCTATATTGTATGACGGATCGGCTCCAGCTTCAATTGTACAATGAGGAATGAGTTTGTACTTTGTATTGCGTTTAGTGTTATGTAGGGCTGTGGGCTTGCTCAGCAGTAGACACGGCCGAGTATGTATTACAGTATAGCTTGGAGTCATCACCTGCATAACATATAGTAGAAAATGTATGAAGAACCAGTAGAATCCGGGCTGATGGGCCGTGGTAGAAATGAATGGAAACTTCCAAACGTTTCGTCAACATCTGCGGTCGACATTTTCAGTGGAATTGCGTAGACTTCTAAGATTGTATCTCGGAGGCTCAGTAGCGACTGTGAAGATGTCGACCGCAGATGTTGACGAAACGTTTGAAAGTTCGTTTTCATTTCGACCACGGCCCATCAGCCCGGATTCTACTGGTTCTTCATTCGACTCCGGCCGTGAAAGCCTTTGCTGTTACAGTAGAAAATGTGTTAGTAATGGTAACGTAGTAAAATGCGATAACTAAATAAATCAATGCAACAGGTAATTAATTATGTTGTTTGATAGTTGGGGTTTTACAGCCAGTATTGAAAAGCCCACAATGCCCGCCCATCACATACCGACAACAAAAGGCTATTGTTACCTATAATTGCTTGAATTTTAACCAATAACTTCATTTTAAAATCAATATTTGGTTTTCTTCTCAACTTCTTATTGGGCGTTGCTATATGACTGACGTACATTTCTCAGTTGTTTAGTGTAAGGGCGGAGTGTCAGATTTATTAGGATAAGAAAACCAACTAGCGCCCGCACAAGAGTAGACTGTGTTACTCTAGAATTGCGATAAGAGCAGGGTAAAAGCATTGAATATTTTATTAAATTGAACTGTCGATTTCTGGTTATCATTAGCTGCCGATGCTATTTAATATTTCATACTGTTGTATAATTTTATATTTCTAAATTATGATTTTATTTCAACTTATTAATTAAAACCAGACTAAAGTGACGAATCCCAATTTGTTAACCTATGGAAGGGTGTACTTGCTAGCTCAGATCCATTAGAAACTTAAGGGCTTTGTCCCAAGTTACAATACTTATCAGGCAGGTGAATCCTAAATTCATACCTTTAAATGTAGGTTGAAACAAAAAAAGGAAAAGAGATAGATTTACAATTCTTACCTACTTATTTATTAATTCGAGCCAACTCAGTATACAATAGGCCGATGCACTTTACATCGCTTCGTATGTTTTGTTAAATAGAAAATTTTATATAATTATAATGGGCGCAAAATAGTGAGTTTCTACAAAAGTGCCTAATGTTCATAACATATAAGAACTACATTGAGTCACAATGGAACAATAGTCGTTAAACATGAACAACAACTAATACAACTAACTTATAGCCAGAGATTTAGAGAAGGACCTCTCACATTAACAAATTTTCAAAAAGTTTATACACCAGCCTTATTGCTGGTAAGCCAATGTAAACCCCCCCCCCCCCCCTGGTCAGTACGCTGCTACCTGGATCTATATTTTGTATGCTGCATTTATTTATTATTAAGGCGCCCATTCCATCGACCGGCTAGGGCTATTTACAAAAACGGTGACGTGGTAGCAGACATTCAAGACTTAGGTGGCGTTTCCACCGACCTCGCATTGCAGAATGCAAATGACATTGACGGAAATTAGAATTTTTCTTTTTATATAAATATATTAAAATGTTTGTACTTAACATATCTCATGACGCCATTTTTTAATTTTAGTTTGTTTGTTTGAGATTTTACTGTATGATCATTGATCAATTTTAACTATGGCATAGAGGAAAATAAACGTTTCCGTCAATTCTGCAATGCGAGGTCGGTGGAAACGCCACCTAAGTCTTGAATGTCTGCTACCACGTCATCGTTTTTGGAAATAGCCCTAGCCGGTCAATGGAATGGGCACCTTATTCAGGGCTAGGCGGGCTAGCCGATAACAGTATGCAATACGGTACATCCTGCTGCATTGATACAGATCGATGTGGAGCGGCTAATTTGTCTAGTCGTTTTTTGTTGAATGATTGTCAGTCTGTACAGAGCGCATGCCATCTGTTGCTCAGCTCAACCCAGACGGAGCATCCGCATGCACTAGGCTATATATATAAGCTCAAAAATCTTGTATTGATAATTGATCCTCTGCTCTGGTTCCGCAATTTCTCCAATTTTGCCAGCTGGTTCCGAGACAGTTACTTATGGGTAGGCTAACTCAGACTAGCCTGTCTGATGTGATGGGTCAATTAAATCTGGAGGAACTTCCAATTTTGATTTTTCTGCTGCCACGTGTTGCTCTGCCTCAAAGCACTTGGCTATGCCTCCATTGTTCACAATATTTCAATCTTATAACAAAAAAACAAAAAGTCAGGACATGTACAGTTGTGGTACATACCCCGACTTTCACCCGAAACGTTGTTGGTTCGAGTCTCACACTTGCAACATTTTGTGGCCATGCTTCGGAGGGCATGTAAAGCAGGCGGTCTCGGGTCTTCCTAATTGAGTGTAAGAGAGGGCTTTATAGCCTTAACTCCATTGGGTTGGCTTATTAATAGAACAAAAAGTCAATATTTATTTTTTATTAAAAAATACCGGTGTGTCACAAAACTATCTACTTTAAAAAAAAAATTCCACTTCATCAGGTGACTTTTTTTTTTTTTTTTTTCCCCTTCGTGGGGCCTACTCGTT
The DNA here is from genome assembly GCA_963971405.1 of Psococerastis gibbosa. Classification (NCBI taxonomy): domain Eukaryota; kingdom Metazoa; phylum Arthropoda; class Insecta; order Psocodea; family Psocidae; genus Psococerastis; species Psococerastis gibbosa. The sequence continues at coordinate 48,570,125 of OZ020487.1, forward strand.
CCTCGACCTAGAAGGTCTTTTGCTTCCACGTTTGCCGTCTACGCCCATCTTATAACACCAGTCTTTTTGATAAATTCTAGTGTTTTTGTGATGGGATTAGATCGGATGGTTTCCTCTTCAGACCTAGGGTGGCCAAGAGTTTGGTATCGAGTTTGTCCCAGCGCTTCACATTCAAAGAGAATGTGTTCAGCTGTTTCTTCTTCAACTTCACACAGTCTGCATCTACTGTCGTTTTTCACGCCAACCCTATGCATGTGTTTGTTGAAGTGGCCGTGGCCCGTAAGCGTGCCATCAGGTGACTTAATGCTTCGATGCATGAAATATTCAATATATAATATAATTCGACATGTAAAATACATATAGCCAACATGAACATCAAATCACATATAAATCAAGTCAGTGAAGTTTTCTAATACGTTTTTCTAAGGAGAAATTCTCCCAGAAACAACAATATGACTGTCGCCGTGCTTGAATTCTTGTTCAGTTTATAAAAACGAGAAACAACAACTTGAAAATTATTCCTGAACGCAATCGGCCACGCCGAAAGATGTTTTTCACCTCGAGTGCTACAAACTAGACAAACTAGAGCAGAGGAATCTTTTAAGTTGTCAATACAATGATTTGTAGCGGAATAACCTACAACACAAACTACCATATGAATCATGGCTAATAATTAATATTATAACTAACTCATAATGCGCATTGTGGTTGAAGCCCCACTGACACCAATATTGGGCCTGTATTGACAAGCAGGCGGCCTTTGTACGGCGGCCATTTGCATAAACACTTATCTAATTAAAACAAGACAAGTCGGTTGTTGGTACTGTGAGTGCCCTCGCAATGACCTGGCTATGACCAGTTTTGGAGAAATGCTGCAAGGGAGGATGCCAGGTTCTGGAATCAACGCCAGCCTCTGGGTTTTCACATCAACTTGCGTGGCAGCGTCAGACCCATGTTCCCTGACGAATCCATCAAACAAATTAGTGACCTACATTATATTGTATATTGTAATTAGGTCTGCCTGTTTTATGCAGTTGTGCACATTGACAAATTCATCTTCTGCAAAATAATCGTCAGAGTAAGACACCAAACATTTCATAACATAAATTAGAATATATTGAGTGGAGCTGAGCTTCTGGGAAAGATGTCTGGGGCTGCTTGGGGCACAATGCTTAATTTGCTAGTGAAACAAGCTACTGTACGTGTATGCACAAACTCCAATTAGACAGCGTAAAACTGCGTAAAGGTGCGGGAATGGCTGCGACTATCGGTTGTCATTGAACGGTTATCCCTGCACTTTCATAGTGACAGAACATATCACACTGTATGTAACGCACTGACATACAAATAAATTGTGACGTGTGTTCTATTGCTCTTAAACTCGACTGGAAATGGCCAGAAAATGGGACAACCTTTTGAGTTAGTCACTAGTAAGTGTACGCTGACACTTGCGGGATGCGGGGTACAGCCAAGTCCATTGACCTAAAAAAGGAGAAAAAAAGAGAGCACTCTGTTATAAAAGCTAACAGTGCCTATGATAATTAAACATGAGCAGTGATCGCGGCGGGTCCGCTCGCTCTAGCGATAAATTAACTTACAAATTTGAGTGTCAGTGGGAATTCTCGTATAGCACCTTGCCCGTTCCGATCTGCTTTCATCAAGCATTACACAATACACATCTCTTAAGTGGATTACCATTCTAGGAATCCCGTCCCGAATTTTATGGAGCCTGTCTGCACTCGTACAACATCACTCACATAATCCTATTTTAGGTAACGCGTTTATCAAAACTTGTCGCTATATCATGACATCTGTTTTTGATTACTGTAAGCCAAAATCTTGGTTTGAGCCGGTTGTAAAATTCGTAAAGCCGCGCTACTTTGCTTCCATGGCATGACATTTTATGAATCCGAAGTAACCATAAACTTAGCCATCATATATAATGCATTCTCTCGTTTCCCAATAACATACACCTGTTGCTGTAGAAAGGCATTGGATTGCTGAAGCCAAGTACAAACGATCCATCTATCTTAAGGCAGAGATGTCAAAAGATTTTGTAAACAAAGAATCAGCTTTGCTAAATTAATTAGTTCCTCGTTCGGTCTGTCTATCGCTTGTTTGGAATATAGGTTACTTAACGGACTGACCAGAGTACATATTTCGAAGGCAAACTAAGTTATAACTAAGAAAACATTAATATTGATCGTAAAGATTACAACCCCTAACGTTCGAAGCATTACACTAACTGAAGCAGCTTAAAACGAAAACCTACAGATTGTTGTTTGCATCCCTATTTTTAGTATATGCCAGTAAAGTCATCCATCTGCAGAAAAGGGAATTGTCTTTTATAGGCTGCTTACGGGTATATATCACTTCTAAGCTTGCACCAGGGTGGAAGAAAGAGAAGAAACGGATGCAATGCGACCCGCCATAACTCGTGTAAAATCAACATGGAAAATGCTAATTAAAACATTAGGCAACTAAACTGCGACAATTGAGCGGGATTAAAGGTTCATTAGAGGTGCAGGGCTTAGCAGATGGTATCTCGTCGCAGCATTCCTCGGCACTAATTCCGGTACAGTAATTAGTCCCTGCTATCTGCCTCTGCCTCCGAGAAAAATTGGACCTTGCGACACTTCCCACTCCAACACATCAATTTCGTATACCCTTCTATACATAACACCTCACCAATTTCTTTATCAGTTTTTGTGCTAAATAACAAGAAATTAGAAGAAATGTTCCCATACGTCATGATACCATAGAAAAAGGGTAGGTATATTCGTTCTCTCTGTAACTGAGGCCAAGCGGTCTTGTATCCAAAAGGTTGAGGAGTATTTCATGTAATTCGCTTAATCTACAACCAATATCTCTTTTGAAAATGTACGAAAACAGATATAATATGATACGTAGATATGGAAATACAATACACATTGTGGGTATACGCATAGTGACCCAAAAAAGCGACGAGGTAATCCGCCGCAGTTAAAGGTCCCGTGTCAGCATTGCCCGACAACTGCATGTGCCTGTCAGCTCATTTAAATATATTTGCATATCAAAATAAAGAGGAACGTCCGTTAGCAGGCCTCGGGCTCGTGCCTGTACGAGGTACGTACGAGGACTAATCTCAAAGTTCCAGACCGCTGGGCTGACATAAGATGGCAGTAGGTCCACAATGTGTCGCTCGACTTACCTTTATACACAAGGGTACTGGCAGAGAATTCAAAGGCCATGAAACAACACAAGCATATCCAAGGCCGTAGCCAAGGGGGGTTCATGGGGGCTCAAACCCCCCCCCCCTCCCCCGAAATGAAATGGCTTGATACTACAGTAGATAGAATCGGATTTTGAGAGGAAAAATAAAAACCACTATGTAACACACAATGAAATTTCTAACCCCCCCCCCCAAAAAAAAAAAAAATACTGGCTTCGGCCTTGAGTATATCGACTGTTTCAAACCGGAAGGACGGCAAAGTTCTTTTTTCACTCAATTAAGTTATTTGAAATTAGGAACGGGAGCTTTATTTAAAACTTCAACATAGTTATTGTGTCAAAACTTAAATTATACTATTGTATAAATACAATAAAACTTTAAGGTCGCTTTTCCCGAAAATCGAAACTGTAAATTAGTAAAATTGCCTTTGCACCCTTTTAGCTCAAAATAGGCTTCCTACGTACTAACTTATCACAGATAGAAAAGGCTGAATAATTGCTCGTAGTAGCCTACCTGCAGGCTACCGTACATAAGACTATTCGGCAAAACCTATGGATCTCTCCTCGTAACTTAGCTTACTAATAATTTCTGTTGAGTTTTGGGCTCTTTTCTTGCCATTGGTGTAATTTGATAACGGCTCAGAAATGATTGAGACAAAATAATCGGCAGTAGAAAACAATTGTTGTATATAACGGGCCTCAATCATCCAAAAACGTTGGTGTCAAATTTCAACGAAATTAAATGATTGAATTGAGTATAGACGCGCTCAATGTTACTGCCGTACGTCGGTACTGGTGGCTGCGCTCCACATCGGCTTTCAAGTATTAACCAATTAATAGTCAATATTTTTTATCGATGTTTTTTTATTGTCGTAACATTATCACACCCAATCGCGTCACATTCTTTGTTCCTCCGATGTACATGTTAATTTAGAGCCATCTATTGATCGCATTCTATGCCTCAGGAAGGCCACGACTAATGGAAAGTTTAACCTCCGGGACAAGCTTCTTTGGGAATGTTTGCTTAGGCAATCACCTTATTTAAGCATCATTGTATATATTTGGGGGATGGGGGTGCATTTTACTATTTAAGTGAACCGTTAATCGTGACGCATCTCACAGAATAAGGGAGTTGGCGTAAACGACTTAAATTGTAGAGTGACATGATGACTTGGTGAGTCAATTTTGAATTTATCAAATATAACATGCGTTGTAAATTTATAAATTATATTTAAATTAGCCCATATATATATAGTCACTACGACCACCCAGCCATGGTGAAAATAAAGAAGTCATACATAAGCTCTTTCTATATCCTTTTTAAAAAAAACTCCAGTTATCCGAATATTTACTTATCCGAAGGAGGTCCCGTCGCATTTCATTCGTTCTAGTTCTATATACTATTCTTGAATCAGTTGAATTTTCCGTAAAATGTTCGATTTTCGACTTAAAAAAAACCTGCAGAAGTTTGCAAGCAGTGGTGTAGCTGAGGTGGGGCAAGTAGGGCTGTTCTGCCAGGGGCGCCAAATTGGCTGGCTGTTATTATTAAAAGTGTATTAATTAATCTAAAATATCATTCAAATTTAATTATTCGTACTCTAATTCATCGTCCAATACGGCGATGAGGGTGTCTTTCCCAATGTCCGCATATCCATATCTGGATATTAAGTATCTGGGTAGCACCCTTGAACAAAACGGTGAATGTGAAGAAGACGTGAAAGGAAGAATAAACGCAGGCTGGGGGAAATTTCATGACATGGCACCAATCCTCACAGACAGAAAAATGCCAAAGAAGCTCAAGGGCCGAATATATAAGCAAGTGATCCGACCATGCATGCTGTACGGTGCGGAGTGTTGGGTGGTCAGGAAGCGAGATGAACACAAAATCCACGTGGTGGAGATGAGAATGCTACGAAGAGCGTGTGGACTGACCCTGCAAGACCGGCGCCGAAATGAGGACATAAGGTTGGAGATGAAAACTGGTGATGTCGCACTGAAGCTAAGGGAAAGAAGACTCAGTTGGTGGGGCCACGTCCAGAGGAGGGAGGAAACATCCCTCCTAAAGCGTATACAGAACATGACACTCCTGGACCCCACCCCCGGGGAAGACCGAAAATGACACTCCCCAGAAAAATCGAAGAAGACATAAGGACTCTCGCCCTGAACAAGGAAGACGCTCTAAACAGAGTTGTTTGGAAACGCCGCTGCCGTGCCGCCGACCCTCCCTGAGGACAAAGGGGATGTAAAAGTAAAAGTAAGTATCCGCAAAATATTATAAGCCTGTGTTTGCACCGAATCTAAATCCTCCAATAAATTTACGTTTGATTTGCCTATGCTATCTTGTATACGAGTAACACCATAACCTCTAAAGAATACACTAGATGCAATTGCGTTCTCAAGAAATAAATTTACGCTAGATAGGATCACAGTAGCCACAGCCACCCCCGATAAAAATCCTGGCTAGGGGCTTGTAATCTACCTAGATGCATTAATTCTCCAACTATAATGGTATACTAATTAATGCCCATAGTTTGTATAGCTACACCTAAAATAGTCTACCATGGTACCTACTACAAATAAAATAAGCTTAATAGGTATAAGAAAATGAACGATATGAAAAACAAAAATGCCAAAATTTTATCGGACGGGGGAGGGGGGGCTAAAGCTTGCACTAGGCGCATTCCACCCTAGATACGCCACTGTTTGCCAAAGGAAAATGAGTCAGTAAGATCTTTGAACGTTGGCCCTGCCTGTCTATATAACAATTATAACAATTCCATCACATATCTGACGCGAGTGATCAATAGCTAATATAAGAACCGGTCCGAGTTTACTCGAACATGCTTTCCAATTTATAAAGTAGTAGATGGACATAATGGTTCATTTCATTGTAAATAATTTCCCTATGGTTAAATTTCAGATCCCTTGGGGGGGGGGGGGGAGGGGGAGGGGGTCCACCTCAATATATTAAAAACCCCTTAAACTCAATTGCATATTCTGGAACGAACAGACCAATATATTGTAATAGTAGTAACAATGACAGGGGAGGCCATGTATTTTCCATAATATCTTCAAAAAATAATTTTTTGCCCAGAACCAAATATTTTTTTGGGAAAACAACCTGTTTGATTTTGTTACTCTATTGAACACCTAAAACATATCTGAAGGTAGAAATCATCGATAGGAAGGTTCTACAGAAAACTTATTTTTTAGTCATTTTTCATGAAAATTTAGTTATTTTAATTTTTTTACCCCCAGAAGCAAACTATCAAGGGGCACGCGACGCATCGCATTTTGTTGACATTAATAACGACTACAATATATGTGAATTTAAAAGAAATAGTTGGAGCCGTTTTTGAGAAATAAATTGTTTAGACGTTTTTTTGGAGTTTTTTGAGAATAAAACCCCCCGAAATTGAGTTTGCCCCAAATAAAAAAAAATGGTCTCGAGGTATGATTTTTGTGAACCTACATGCCAAATTTCACCTAAATCGACCGAGCAGTTTGCCCGGAAATCGACGCACAGACAGAGCGACAGACAGACATTTCGAAAAAAACACTTTTTTGGTTCCTGGTACCTGAAAACGTGTAAATCCATTGAAATCTCGGAATCGAAAATTTGTACCATCCTCGCTGTGACAAAGTCAACCGACACCGGCTACAAGTGATACTGGACAAGCTGAGTCAAGCTTTCTGCAGTAACAGGCTTAACTTAACCAAGTACAGATATGCTTACGAGTTGACGAATAGCTCAATACAAGTCATCTCAGCCATTAATTATTATTGCATAGGTAGTGGTGACATGTTCTGCGGTTACTTATTGTTAGATTGTTGGAGCAGCAGAGAGAAAAGCCGAGATTAAAGCTGTTGCTAACAGGTTGACTTTGAAAATAGAAGGGGAGGACTGTACAGCAGGAGACATAAACAGACAATCCCTTGCCGTAGCTGACAGCTATCTACCAGATAAGTCTTAGCTAATAATAACTCGAGGGTCGTTATACGTGACCAGCAACCAAACCCATCAGCTGAGCCAACAATTATCGTAAAGTAAAATCGTCGACAAAAGTTTTGAATGTTATTGTACATCCAGCAGTGACAATATATTGTGTGCTCAAACTAGGATTTACGTTGTATCCTTACGAGTTACGCTAACGGTGTTCCTTACTAAGTGTACTTTCGCAGATGAGTTTCAAATCAATAATAGTCGAAAGGAGATGGCGGGGGGGGGGGGGGGTTAGTATCCAATAACTTGATGAAGTATGAATTGCTGTTTCGAACCGTACATGCTTCCCTATTCATGAATTAGTTCCTTCTTCTGCGGTCACAATCTCAACGATTGGTTGACAACTCCCTGCACATGATCGTCCAGCTCGTCCTTCCTCTCCAGTTCTTGGTACGTTGGAGCTCCTGCGTCCTCCTTCAGGTGATCCATGAATTCCTTCTTTGGCCACCCTCTTCCACTGGGCGCTCAATGATGATGATCAATTAGTGTAGGTAAATAATTGCCCCATGGTTGAATATCGGTTACCAGTTGATTTTCTCTATCCTATAAAGGACAGAATTGAACAATGGGACGATTGCATACTGTATTCGAGAATGGGCACACGGGCGCACAGCAATAATAAAATACTAAACAGAAATAATGATCTATATTATCTACGTAATATCTATTTTAAAAAAAATCTTCAAAACTAAAGTCTTGCTTGGGAAAGGAACCGAACCTGTTCGGTTTTATTACTCTATAACACCCAAAACATACCTAAAGTTTGGAAATAAGAAGGTTCCTCAGGAAATGTAATTTTTTAGTCATTTTTCATGATAATAAAGTTTTATTTTTTGTAACCTGAAACAAACAATCAAGAGAAATGTGACCTAATTGGTTTGGTTTACATTAATAAGTAAGTACCTACTAATATACCGTTTTTCAGAAAACCTTATTTAGTAGTTTTTGGGGTATAAGACCTCCAAAATGAAGTTATCCAAAAAATGAAGCAAAAATCCCCTGGACAATATTTTTGTGAACCTACATGCCAAATATCATCAAATTCTATATAATAGTTTGGCCCCAAATCGAGTTACATTATTTACATTTCGTTGCTGGGACCTCAAAACGTGTAAATAAATTGAAATCAAAAATTTCGTCCATCACAATGCTTTCCTTATAATAGCGTATAAATATGAAAGCAATTAATAACTAGAATACAACGATATGTAGGTACTTTCAAAATCTATTGTATGGGACCTATTCCTCGTTTTGTAAGAGCTTTGGAAATTTGGATCATCATGATCATCTATATTGGGCTCTCGCGTAGCCGGTTGTGATGTATGAACCTTCGCTATTCATTGCTGCCCCTCCACTTGTGGCTGTTCAGCTCCGGTTCCATTTCTGGCTCCACCCAGTAAACCCTCAACCTAGATTCCTTTATTTTAAATTTTGGGTTCAGCTAAAACATTTGACGTACCGCTTTGTACACCCCTGATTGGATTTGTCTGGAGCAGCCAGTTCAGTCGCACCAGACGCTAATAGCAAGTGTTGAAGTGAATGCGACACATGCATACATAGACGTCTCAAAGTCACTGAACAGGTTCATCATTATGCTGCACAAACGTTTCGTGTAGATGCAAAACAAAGATTGATGAAAGGAAAAACAAGCAGGGACCAAAGTCGGTTCCCTGCGGTACTCTTCCTCACTATCACTTGTCGCTTCCTTAACAAACATGAACGGATGAAAACTCGCGATAGTTGCTCGTCTCGCCTCTGTCTCAGATTAATCAAATTCAAGGCTAATTGAAGGACAGGTTGGGAAATAGATTGGGATTCCACGTCTGCACTGCACACAGCCTACCATTTTTAGTTCGCCAAAGCCTTTGAGGATTTCATGGCAGCTACGAAAGTGCAAGGCATACAATATTATTTATTTCGTTAAATACTTTGTATAAAATATTAATAACTATAAAGAAAGAAGGCACAGCGGAGTCCGGATGGAGTCGTGGAATTTTCCCACAGTTTATCCCCATGTTGGCTCACCCATTAACACCTCCAATGTGATTTTCATTTGTTAGGTACATACCAGGCCCTCCTACTTGGTCTACTTTTTATTTTAATAACATGGCATTGCCCCAGGCCGCCCGGTTATAAACACATTGAATCCCAATTGTAAGTACCTTAGTACCTTATAGGTCCAACAGTCAAATTTATACAGCCAAGCTTATTCTTGTACATCCGTTTACCCTTAATTTCGGTAAGAGAGCTTGTAGGGCAATTTTATATTTGTTTTTAAGCTTCTATGCTCCATAGCTTCCGCCTATACTATACATAGTTATCCTTAGTCGGTAAACTGACAGCGTACGGGATGAGGTACGATTCCGTCTTCGCGAGGTGCCTACCAAAATGTAACGGACAAAGTCAATACCGTACAAAGAACAATCCTAAAAATTATACATAAAAAGGGGACATTATATCCAACAAAAGACCTATACATTTTAGCGGATGTCCTAGACATTAAACAATTATATATAAAAAACTCAATAATATTAGTACGCAATCAAAAACAAAACTTAAAATCTGTACAACACTCACACAACACAAGATGGCTCCACACACATCCTTTCACACAACAAACTGTTCGAACCACAAGATCTCAACACCAATCTGAATATATAGGCATATCCTATTACAATAAACTACCAATCCAAATAAAGTCATTAAAAAACTTCAATTGTTTCAAAAGAGCAGTTACACAATGGATAAAGACCGAACTACCATCAACATAAAAGTATACCACCCCGTAAACACCCCCCCCCCCCTCTATAGCCAGATAGTATAAGTCGCACACGGGCCCTTGCCTTGCGATATGGACTTAATAAGAAAACGCTGTAACATGGCATTATTGTATTGAATTATTATATATTATATTATTAAATTAATTGCTCTACCTATTGAGCTGCAGTATTGCACACTATTATTACACTTACAGGTACATGACTAACAGTGGCTATATATGAAATGTCAGGACCATTTACTCTGCGAATGAGGTGACCACTTAAGGCCATGCACTTCGGTTTAACGTTTTGTATCAAGAAATGAAAAAAAAAACACTAACTTATTTTGCTCCTACTTATTGACAATGTTCCCCCGGGCTACCTTGTTGGCAGTTAATAAGTCTCTAAAATCTAAAAGCTAAATTGCTGGCAAAATACGTATAATAAAACCCCGCTATGTTACACCTATATTTAAAAACATTTCCCCCGGGGGAGATCCGTGAGATCTCTGTTCTGTTCCAAAAGTTGGGTTTTAATAGTTTGGAACTGAATTTTTGAAAGCTTTTACTGTAGTATATTATCCCATGAAGAGTCTGTTCCTGGGTGTACCTATTAATTATGACATTACAGCGAAGAGGTTACCCGGCCGAAGAGGTTCCCCATGAGAATTAGCTCTCTTAAATCAAACATGTCTGAATTCCTTGAGCCTTGATTTCCGGAGCAAACAAGTGAGTGCTCACCTGTACTGGAACGTCAATGAGACCGCCGCCATGTGCAATGGACGAGGTGTCATAATTGATCATTCGAATGCATTTGACAGGCAGACAGGTTTTCGCAACCTCGTCTAACCGCGTTAATCTTCTTCCGTGGGAGAATGTAGCAGATAGAAACATGCAAATCAGGGGAAATTGGCACGCCGCACATATCGTCATGACTCATCATGGGATTTTGGAGCGTTTGTGTTTTTTCATGTCTCTCCCTTCATAGCTCTTCTTCTTCTTGAAGGCCTAGAGAGAGTGTAGTTTAAAGGCTTTAGATATTGTCATAGTACTGGTAGGCCTAGGTAGACCTACTGTACATTAGCCTAAAGAATCTAACGCCTAACGAGTTTTTAGCAATGATTATTTTCTGAAAGAAATGGAGACCCCCATTATCATACATATTACATCATACATCAGGACATGTAGACAGGCTTTCACCCGAAAGGTTGTTGGTTCGAGTCCTACGCTTGCTACATTTTCTGGCCATGCTTCGGAAGGCATGTAAAGCAGGCGGTCCCGGGGCCTCCCTAGTTGAGTGTAAGAGAGGGTTTTATAGCCCTAACTCCGCTAGGTTGGCTTAGTAATAGAACAAAAAAAGCCCTTAATTATTTATTATTTATTATTAAGTACCATTAAGGCCATAAATGAAATTGTAATTTCCACAATTAATCAGCAGTTGATTTTCATAGGCTAGGCCTTATAAGATTTCTATAAACTTTCTATTTTAATATGCGTGAAAATGAGCTACATCGTTTGGGGAAATTACAAGTGAAAATCCATTTGATTACGGTATATCTACACCCAAGTAATTGGCTAATTGTCCAATAAATCTATTAATGTTAGTTTACTTCATTATAATTCAAATGATTAAGAATGCCAACTGCTATAAGTATTTCATCGTGGAATGAATGAAATAAAATAACAAGTAATACTGTGTGCCTCTTTCTCCATAAGTAAACTATGGGCGCTATAATGGAGAATTGACCCCCCAATCAGAGGAGGGCATTTCGCCACATTGCTTTTATTTTATTTTGTTTTATTTCTATAGGCAAGTTGCCATATAAGGGGCGCCATTTCCTTGTCTTGCCTCACTCTGAGAAAGTCCACCCCCACCATGAGAACTTTTGTTAGAACTGCCATAATATTTTACTCTGTAATTGTTAAGAGTCTATCAACTGCATTCAACAATGAAATTGAAGAATAAAAAAAAGCAATCAATAACAGCGGAGGCATGTGCAGTATGTTCAATGTTGATTGCTCACGGAAATAATTACAACTGCATTTACCAATGCAATGTCACTGCAAATAAAGTCATTACTGATTAATACGCCAATCGTGACCTACGACAACTATACGTAATCAGAGCTATTGATCGCAGCAACGGGTTGCCCATTTTGATTTGCTATCAATGGATGCTAATTGAAAATTATCCAGCCAGGCTATTTTTGCTATCTCGCATTTTTTGCCAAAGCCGAAGGCCATTCCTCATTTGCCTGTGAAGGGCATGCCCAGTTGCTACCCTGGGGGTCCTTTGATTCGTTATTTATAGATGTGGGTTTTGCATTGTACGACTCGTATGTTGAGATGTAAAACAATGTGAGTAGTGTGTAGGTGGTAAGTTGGGCCCATGTATTATTTTAGCAATTTATCATAATATTATTTGCTAGTGGCTAGTGGACACTGGACATCTGTATGATATATTTCCGTTGGAGCATGCAGATTGTCTTCTTATTATTAGCTAGTCGTCGACTGGAAGAATTGCGCGAGTTTCCTTAAAATAGTAGTTAATCTCTAACAGAAGCTTTTTTTTTGGGGGGGGGGAGGTATTTTTTAAATTTGGGAAGGGACCTTATTTTACAAGAAAAAAGTGGCATTGCCTGCTCTAATAATCACTAATCTTTAATAAATTTGATTTATTAAATACAACCCCTGCATGCTACAAGTGCATGACTTCAACTTACATGGAACAAAGTTTTATTGGTTTTTTTCAGCAAAGCAGTTTACTACCTTCTCGTGCTCAGATGATTTATGAGCCGAGCGTCAGCAGTTGTCCCCCCTGCCTCCTCCGAAGAGGTGCCCGAAAAAAACACTGATCCCAAGGACCCAATCCTGTAGACCAATGTCTCCATCACAGTATTCAGAATGCCGAATTTTTCACCACTATAATATAATTTTCCACTGCTAATATGGCAGATATGTAGGAAAAAGAGCGCGGATGCCCTGGCTAGGACACACTGTTTATATATGCGGCAGATATACGAATAGATAATATGGCAAGATTTCTGCACACAAATTGAAACTTCAAGAATAATGATTTCTGTTTAGGTCTTTGCAACCGTGCCCAATTTTTTAAAAACCTTAACCTTGCTCATAAAAATAGCACAAGACCGGTTAATAACCTAAGAGCGGACTAGACACACAAATTGAGGCGATGACAGTCAAGTTGCGGGCTCAAATGTGTCGCCAAGGTGATAAGGCAACCATTTATAATTATCATGTACTTTATTTTAGCATTTGGACAGATTTATGTCCAGTAATAACATGTATGCTTACTTTAAATTAACGGATTTTAAAATACATCATTGGCTTATCTGAATTATCGCGTATTAGGATTAATTATGTCATTTATAGTCGCATACTCGCATATATACTGTAGTAGGTACTTAATGAAGGCCTGTAGGTCAACTTGTCGCTTATTGAACGTGTGCTTCGTTGCATCGTATATTAACTAGGAAAAATAGAAAGGTCATATTAAAATTGTTTTCCGATGCAGTCCTATACTATGCCGTTTATAGATTGACTTGTGGAACTCCGAGAATAGGATGCAATTATTCTCAGTAATCTTATTAAAATTAAGGCATGAATTATCCATCATTTCTTCAAAAATAAATTTTTGTACGAATTTGGAAAAGCATCTACCGGTTCACTCGGTTTCGGTTCTTTTAATAAATATTTACCTTTAGTCAGTAGCAGCACGCGAAGTTGCGAGTTGTGTTACTATGGCGGGGTTTCCATTGACCTTGTTTGCGAAAGCAACCGTGCTATTGACGTGGTAGCAGACATTAAAGACAGTCTAAAAATGTCTGCTATCACGGCAGCTTTAGCAAACAATGTCAATGGAAACCCCGCCTATGCAAAGTGAGGAGAATGCCTCGTTTTGCATTTTGGAAATTTATCAACAGTGTTGAAGTATTGAATAGACTCTTTGTAGCCAATTCCATACAAATTATTTTATTACACGTACTGGTTCTCCCTTCCTAGGCGACTCCATCCAACATCTGACAGGTAAATCCATCAGAAAATAATGTCAATAAGATTTTCTACACATGGTCTTGCTTAGTCTTTGCTTTGGCGCCCACAACCATAGTCCGGTCATAGTTTGTGTTGTGATCTAGTTAATCCACCCCTATGCGGTATGCCAAATCCAAGACAGTCACCCTACCACAGTACATGCTGTAGTGTCGAGTTGCATCAGTGATATGCCCAGCAAAGGAGCAGCTACTCCTCGCCTAGGGTTGGCCAATAGACTATTTTCGCTGCAAATGACCATTCTATTTTCAAGTCAAATGCGATATTACAAGGACTTTAGTTCTGTCAGGACAGAGGAATCTGAGACTCTGTGGAAGCATTTTCCGATAAACTGTCAGTAAGCACCTATCTGTTCGTTCATTTTCAAAAAAATCCGTTAAAATGGCAAGGCATAAGTAGGCACGTGGTTGGCATTCTACTAATAAAATCTAGGCTAACAAGAGAAATAAAAGAATGGGGAGAATGGAAACAAAAAAACATAAATATTATTATAAAAAATTACCAAAATATATTATATTATATTTATAGTTTTATGAAAATGAGGGGGGGGGGGCGCCAAATGGAACACCGCCCCCCTTCGGAAATCATGTCGTTACACCACTGTTCAGTTTCACTAATTATGCTATAATATGACTAACATTTAGGTATGCAGCAGCAGTGCATGGGGGACCGAAGTACAGATACATTTAGTGGTTTCATAATACGCGCAGGAAGAAGAAGAAGAAGAAGACTAATAGCCACGATGCCTTCATCAAAATCGGATAGTCGTGGGCTCCTGGCCACGGACAGTACTGGGAGGAAGTTCCAAGTCATAAACATACTGTAGTTGAGACAGCAAATATAATGGTCCAAATTTATGGAACAAATTAGCATTGTCAATTTTTTTGGAACATCCTCAAAGGTCAAAATTGAAGCGCATGACTATTACTACAGTGACGCGACATCCTTGCGGAACTCAGTCTAAGCCGGGCAATAAGTCTCCAAACTTGGCATTTACTGTATAATTTCGCGAGGGATTAAATCATAATCCTAGATTTTTATACAGTCGGTTAAATAAGAAAGAGACATAGTCGGCGTTGGATTCGGCAACGCATTGTGAGGCAACTCCCAACCGTTTTTGCGGCTTAGCAGATTTACAGATTACTAAAATGTGTTTTTACACGTGGTGCCAAAATAAGCCACCACTCTATTCAGAGATTACTGTCACACCTCACCCTGCAAGTTTCTAAGTAAATTGAGTTACACATAGGAGAGGGGGGGGGGGGCATTGTCGAGGTTGTGTAGCTCCTCAGGTAAAAGATACATCTAAATAATAATAAAAAATAATAGATTCATAATCATCGGAGCATTAGGAAGAGAGGTTTAAAGACTATCACCCGAAAAGTTATTGGTTATTCGACTGTTTGAACAGCCCCACCCCATATGCTATATATCCCTGTTTACCATATAGTACGGTGCATGCTATGTTGAGCAAATGGGAGTACCTACCCCCACTAGGCGAGTTTTGTAAAAAATCAATTTACACAGGAAATGCCGGAAGGACCGGATGATATAACGTCGTATAGTATCTAGCCGTTAAATTAGCAAAAATGCTCCTCTATATTTGGATGTAATATGACAGCACCCAATGCTCACAGTTGTTGAACTCCTTCCTCGTTTTCATTTTTTTATAATTCTAATTGAATAATTGTGGCCAATTTGTGTACATATCAGGTATATCCCCCTCCGACTGCCTCATAAGCACTCTGAGGAGTTGACCAAAATGTTTGGCGTTTAATGAACAAGAGGCCTTACTAAGCGATATTTCTTGTGAAATTGGATCTTGCTGAAAAGGCGGACAGTTTTTGCTTTTACAGATTGTCTCTTAACAGCCCGGAATAGATAGTTATGAATGCCAAGAATGCTCCTAATAAACAATCAAGTTCAAAATCTTTATTATGATAAGGTGAGATGAGAATGAACAGTGGTGTGGAACGTGCGGCCCAAATTTGCCAGTACAGGCTGTTTATCTGATAGCGCGTACTCAACTGATGACGTACAAGTATGGCGTCACATATTACGTCACTCATTCCATTCAAACTCCTACCGATCTAACAAATTCTAAAGCTCATTCGGCACTGCATCCAAAGACGAGACACACAGTATACCTCACAATATTGTCAATGTTGCAGTTGCAAAGTTTCCTCGTTTGCAGTCAATAGTAATGAAGGGGGAAGTTTTAAAATTACTATAAAATCATCGCATCTAACGTTAACGTAAGTTAATTTATGGTCAAATATCATGCACACTGGCCAGACCAGTGCCAATGACTAAGTCGAATTTAACAAGTCCATTCAAGACAGAAAAAATACCAAAGGCATTAATTTATTAGAAAAGGCACTTTCCTACATTTTGATGTTCTGCCGTCGATTGACCACAATTTTCAAATTCCCTTAGTAATAGCTTTTGAATATTGTGGCCATTCGGTGTTAGTGACGGCCACTTTTCATGTATCAAAATTATACAGAAATACTTCTTCTAGTGCCTATAGAAATTTAGCAATATTTAAAAAACATGTAGACAAATGGTTGCGAACAGAAAGTTAAGAAGTGATTTACCACTACTACAAGCTCTCTTATAAGTTTTAATTCCCCATACGATCCCCCCCCTCCAATTTAAAAGTCCTTGTCTACATTGTGCTTTTGTTTTTATTTTAGCTTTTAATATTTGATACTGCATTTTATGCGTTTTTATTTGTTTAGATAGGTAACCAACACGTCAAACCGCACACGGGCCATTGCCTTGCGGTATTTGTATTATTAGTATTAAGTTGTAATTGCTGTTGGTATGAATATAATGACATATACAAGGGGGGCGGCAGCTCGCCCCTTCGTCGTCTCGCATGGTTCCGCATGACACACCTTCAATTTCCAGAATTTTCTACTTTTCTAATTTTCCGCGCAATTTTTTTAGGCGTTTTTTTGGAGTTATTTGAGAATAAAACCCCCAAAATTGATTTAACCAAAAATAAAAAAATAGTCCCGAGGTATGATTTTTGTAAACCTACATGCCAAATTTCATCAAAATCGACCGAGTGATTTGACCGAAAATCGATGAACAGACAGACAGAGCGACAGACAGAGAGACAGATAGAGCGACAGACAGAGAGACAGATAGAGCGACAGACAGACATTTCGTAAAGACCACTTTTTTGGGTTTCTGGTACTTCGAAACGTGTAAATCCGTTGAAATTTCGGAACCGAAAATTTTGACCATCACAAAGCTTTCCTTATACTACGTATACATTGGAAAGCAACAAATGGTGAAATCGGTCCAGCCGTTCACGCGTGATGCCGGGACCAAGGGAAATAGGGATTCATTTTTATGTATAAATATAGAGATTATATTCTTTTAGCTCTACAATGAATATTTCTTGTTAAATGCGGCTTTGTAAAAAAACGAGTGGCATGGGTGTTCGATTCGCCCTTAATATAGTAAATTAAGTGGGGGGGGGGGGGTACAGTGGTAGAAAGAAAGACGGAAATAGCAGACTTTATGGAAGCAATTGAAGCGTATAAATCGCTCTAGCCTAAGTTTCAATTCAATGTTGCCCTGAATGGGGTGTGGATTGGGGAAAGTTATAAAATACCTACAAAGCTTGGATAATTTTGGTCCGTTTATTCTGAACTCTGGAATTCCATATGGTACACCCGTACCATATGGAATTCCAGAGTTAACATGCCTATGTGCAATATAAGGCAAATTGGTGCGTATGCCATGCACTTACCGTAGGGGCTGTATTGTTGATTGAGCTTGCCCCAGGCGTCCAAGTCTAAGCCTACAGACTGTCTAATAGATTTTTCAACAATGGACATAATTGAATAACACACCCATTACGATTAGAGCCTCGTCGCCATCGACAAGTCCTTGTACGAGAAAAAACCATGGCGCCTGGCGCTCTCAGTCTCCGGCAATTAACGTTATAAAATAATACAGCACTATCACTGCCTATGTTTTTTGCATCTTTGGAATGTACACGCATACTCAAGTACGACATAGTTGTTATTTTGCTGGAGTGATTTGTACAGTACAAGAAAGTACATGCACACTCAACGCTCATTGGCTCAAACCCGGGGGAGGGGTTCACCGACCAATTTTGCCCCACTCTAGTTTGGCAGCCCCAAATTTAAAAGGTAACAAAATTCCTAGTATGTAATTAGCTTTTTATACCTTTCCTCCCTTGAAACGACGGGGCACGCGAAGGCTTTGGGGTCTAGGCCTGAGGACTGGTAGCGGTTCTTCTTTGTTCGCCACTGATCTATGTTTGGGACGTTCTTGTCAACAATATGACGGGCAGCCGCAGCCACAGTGCAAGCGGGTCATTTCAATGTTTGTAATGGTGGCAATGGGGTTATGTGGAAAGTTGAAATGAAAATAGAAATGCATGGACACTAGCTATATTCATTGACTATTTATTTTCTTCCGTTAGATCGGGTTCTGTAGCCGTTACTGCTGCCTTTAGCTTGTTGCAACCCGATTAGCCTAATTTTTGTAACTTGAGGTTTCACATTGTGTCCCTCTGGTTACACCTTTCTTTAGATCCGGTCGTCCGGTGGCCTCTCTATGTAGGTATTATATATATATAAATTATGCTGTGTGGTGTGGCATTTGTTATGAATGGAACCATGAAGAGGTGGTGAGTTTAAATAATTGTGTGACAGTGGGCCATTATACGCTGTACTTATCAGATGACACTTGCCAGCACCATTAGCGGTTTAAACATGTGTTTCATAAACCCGCGGTGTTTTGCACTTCATTAAATCCAGACGAGACAATCAACATGTCACATTTTTAAGGAAAAATTAAACATGCAAATATTTGCATAATATTGGGATTGGCGAAAGAGTAGGTATTCTAAGAACTGTCAATATTTTATTTTTAAAAAAATGTTGATGTGTAATCATTGTGTAGATATCTTGATCACCCCTTTCTCACAAATATCTCTTGGAACTTGGAAGTCTTTCCTCAGGCTGGACTAAAAGTACTTAAATCAATTTACATGAATAATTAATTGATGGGCGCATTTAAGGGCTGTCGTGACATACTAGGCAGTCCTATTAATTAGATGTGTGCCAAGCGACTGAAAATTTGCATACGTACTGCACGGCACCGATACCTTGCTACATACGGTGTCATTTTTGTGCTAAAAGTAGTTGCTTTCCACTACTGATGCATAATTGTTGACGTGTTCCAAATCTCAGGCACGATGCAGTGCTATTATGCTGTTTCTGCGGTGACAATGAATAATTTTTAGATCATAAGTTTGTCGGGACATGTAGAGTAGTGGTACAGAGTCTGACTTTCACCGAAAAGGTTGTTGGTGCGAGTCCCACATTTGCTACATTTTCTGGCCATACTTCGGAGGGCATGTAAAGCAGGCGGTCCCGGGCTTTTCTAGTTGAGTGTAAGAGAGCTTCGCTAGGTTTGTAATAGAACAAAAAGAGGCAATATTTATTTATTTATTGAAACAGCTTATTCGCCTTTCCCATCCATCAGCATAAAGCTTGTATATAGAAACCCTGTACTTTTTGTTGGAAATATTGATTTGCAGCAACCTTTGTAAACTATATCTCTTCTATGCTCAAGGGTCTCAAATGATGACCGTGGACTAAGAGATTACCCATCCAGAAAACCTGTGAGAATCACTGGTCTGATTGGAGTTGGCGACATCCCAAAGCGTCATAGCGAACCAAAAGTCGGACTTAGTTCAACTGCCTGAGCTTAGGAAAGTGTAACCTGAATTCCAGCAAGATCCTAGCCTTTAATTAATGAGGACGGGTTTGAGGGAAAAATTATTATTACTACTTATTCAGCAGCAGGCACAATTGATCACAAGGCTCAAAACAACGATACTTACTTCAAAATAATACTGCCACTTACAAAGAGTACACTATCATTTGAACGTTATTTTTTATACAATTACTGTAGAATATGGTACATTGGTTGAAAAGGGAAGCCAATAAAATTTGTTTCTAAGTTGACCTTTCCCAAATATTTTATCTCCTTTAGGGGAAGGGGGTATATTTAAATCCCAATTTTATCATATCACAATGAAGATATCTATTTTTATTTTAACCCATTCTGCGGCTTTTTTGGCACCGAATCATTTTTGTTTACACTTCTCTGGTGACGTCAATGATATCGGATATCGGCGGATTGTGTTGGAATAAGTATGGCCCGTTCTGAAACATCCCGAACTTACTTATACCTCACGTATTAATTAATTTAATTAATGTTATTTTTTGTTTATTAATGTACCTGTATAATGCAAATGCAACGAACCAAGAACTCAAGTCTACAGTCTACCCATAACCGATGGTTGTCTTGAGAGGATATTTGCATTGAACTGGCTGCATGTGATGTTAGCTGCGAAACCGTGTTGGGTTTACAATTCATAATAATCAATGATGCAGACATACAAAAACAGCAATTTTATTCATAATAATGCAGTAAACCTTGTTGTTGGAATAGTAACATAACCTTTCATACCTCGTTAATGCCCGAAGAAGTGGCTATAAAGGTATAGGCTCGTATTAAGCTGAACAAGACGTAAGACGGTATAATTAGCGCTGTAGGCTATGGTGGTAAGGTAGTACGCTAGATATTTATGGCTTAACAAATTACTATACGGGTAATTACACCGATACCCCCGCGTAACGACCTTTTCACACGGGTGCCGTCTTCTCGACTCAAATAACGCGGTTTTAGCACCAAGCACAAAAATATCGACTTCGTGATACCAAATTGTAATTCTGAGTTACTAGTAACAAGCGATTACAATTTTACAGCGCCTGTGTGCAAGGGCGTCTGCAGGCAAGGCCGTAGCCAGACCGTCCGGACCTCTCCCCAAATATTGCAGTGAACACTAGATAGAATGTAGTTTTAAATAATATATTGATATATTGAGGTTACCTCATCTCCTATGACGTCAGATCGACCCCTACCGAAAGAAAATTCTGGCTACGGCCTTGTCTTGTACAGGCAAAATCTTTACTGGGCATGGAATGGGCAAGATTTACAAGATCTAAGGCAGGGCATCTTTGGGGCCCACTCGAAAATAAAATTTAAATTACGCGTTTGTATCGGATCCGACACTTTACGAACAAAAGTAATGTTAATAAAATGGAGCACATTAATTTTTCGATCTTCTACTAAAAGGAGAGAGAAAAATTATATGGTCTAAAAGGAGTAAGTACGGTAACCCTAGACATGAGTATGTTTGGCGTATGGATGGGGTTCTAAGGAAAGTATAGATACCCCATATGCAGAGGCGGCTCGTCCATAAGGGCACTGGGGCTACAGCCCTCCCATAATTTTACAGGCAAACAAAGCAATTTCCTTTTAATAATAATAATAATAAAATAATAATATACTATTCTGAAGAAAAATGCAACTGCTACAATTCGGCTATGCTATGTGCGTGCTCTGGGCAACTTGGGGCAATTTTCAATTTAGCCCCGGGTCGCCATGACAACCGAGTCAGGCAAAAGTTAAGAAGATCGTTCGCACCATTGAAAAGGTGTACACAACTTTTCTCTTATGGACCTTGCAATGCAATTCATGCCATATGCATTTATACATGGGCAGCGGGGCAGCGCCCCAAAAATGACTTTAAATGTTTCGTATTAATAATATCGTTGAATATTGGTATTTTTTTAAAATCATAATTATAAGAGTTATTTTTGAGAAGAATTTCACTATTTTGTCATGACTTATGATTATTATAAAATTTTTAAAAGAAGAATTTTTGACTAGGGAAGTCAGGTTCTGCCCAACGGCCAGGCAGGGTAATGTAAACAAATATTACAAAAATGTAAACAGCGAGTGATAGACTTGTTTGCCACATCGAAATGCCGAAGAATCTATTTGATATTCAAGTAGTGGTAAGTTATATGCTATTACTTTATTACAATTCGTTGCCCCACCATTTTGATACACCACGAGCCGCCACTGCCCATATGTGCAGTTGAGGTTACGGTACGGAACCACCCAGCGGTCTTAGCGGAATAATACACAATGCAAAAATAATGTAATCGCAATACGTGTATAATTACACAGTATATATTAAATCTATACGCGTCTTTACCATTTAGTGAGAAAAGCCTTTAATTCACCGTCCGATTAGGCTTTTATTATGGTGAAACTGTGGAAGACTCGATAACAGCCGTTTAAATGAATTACCGCAGGTACTATGTTTAATTTATGGCATCAAGTGCCGTTACCCAGGACGTTGCTGCAAGTTTGTCCTCTACATACCTGGGGGGGGGGGGGGGTGTTCTCTAACGAAATCAACATGGCTTCAATTTAAGAACATGCACTTTTAATAAAGTCTGTATTAATTTATCATGAAATTACAATCTATAAATGAGTTGGCACAAAGTATAAGAATGTTGCTCTACCTTTTGTGTTATGCATTTGCAGACCACACTACACCCATTTATCTAATTAATTATAAGAAATTTCGAAATGCGGCAAAACATTTGATAACAAAAGTCGGGGCACCTAAACTTATAGGTTCAAGTATAATTAGCACAAACGTAGATATTCTTAATGAATTTAAGACGCATAGAGTCTGATCTACCGTGAATTAGAAATGTTTTTATGATATTTTCATGATCCCGGCTTCTAATAATAATAATAATAATAAAGTCTTTATTAAAAAAATAATAAAAGAACCGGTCCGAGTTTACTCGAACATGCTTTCCAATTTATCAACATTAGTAGATCTTCTTCTTCTTCTTCAGCCAACGCCCGTCCTTGGCTGGTTGCATGACCATTTGACGCACATTAGTAGATAGAGAATATGAGTAATTTCATGGTAAATAATTTTCCAGTGGTTAAATTTCCGTTATTTCGGGGGGGGGGGGGGGTTGTCCACCTGACGTCACTGGAAGTGAGATAATTCCAGAAAGGTCAGACCAACACATTAATTACCACACAGCAATAATTGCAGGGCACACAATGCATTTGAGCGCGAATTTTCTAACATTTTTTCAAAAAATAATTTTTTGTGCAAGCCAAATATTTTTTGGGAAAGCAACCTATCCGCTTTCGTTACTCAATTTAATAACTAAAACATACCTGAAGGTAGAAATCATCGATAGAAAGGTTTCGCAGAAAAATAAGTTTTTGGTCATTTTTCATTAAAATTTACATATTTTTATTTTTTTACCCCCCGAAGCAAACTATCAAGGGGCAAGCGACCCCCCGCATTTTATCAACATTAATAACAACTACAATATATGCGAATTTAAAAGAAATCGTTGGCGCCGTTTTCGGGAAATAATTTTTTTAGACGTTTTTTGGAGTTTTTTAAGAATAAAACCCCTCCAAATTGAGTTGGCCCCAAATAAAAAAAATGGTATGATTTTTGTGAACCTACATGCCGAATTTCATCAAAATCGACCGAGTAGTTTGCCCAGAAATCAACGAACAGACAGACAGACATTTCGTAAAAACCACTTTTTTGGGTTTCTGGGACCTTAAAACGTGTAAATCCATTGAAATCGAAAATTTCGACCGTCACAAAGCTTTCCTTATACTACGTATAAATTGGAAAGCAAAAATATGTAGATACAGCGAGGTTAGGGCCTATGGCCCTCTCTTACACCTAAGTACATTTCAACGATATAAAGTAGTATATCAAGTAAAAGGTCTAAAAAATAGCTTTAATTTGATGTGTAATATGCCATATACAATATATACATATATACATTTTTAAATTATGTAATTTGTAATATGTAATTTATTGTAAAAGTTCACCATATTATATTGTATCCAAAATGAATGACCTTTCTTCATTCACAAATAAAAGCTGTAGCTGAACGAATGAAACGGCAACAGGTGCTTTGTAAGAGCATCTGTTCGGCCCCTTTTATTCCCTGAAGGGCTAGGCCGCCAAAAAACAAGTGTTTACTCTTGTAAGCCGTTGTAAATGCTTACCGCAACTTGTTACATTAAGGTTACTTTAACATTGACTCCTACGCTTAAAACTTAGGAAATTACTAGTTTTAGAGGAATAGCGAGGCTTAACTCGTTAATGGGCAAACGGACCTCAGCAATTAGGCATACACTAACGAGTGCAAGTAGAGAACAGAGTTTTGAAAATCGCACTAGTATAAAGTCAGCTTTCACATAGGAGGCACTGTTATTTAATGAGCAGTGAATGAGCCGGAAAATGGGGGGGGGGGGGGGGTTGGCAGTATTTGAAGCTTGGACCGTTACCAGTGGTAATACTTTTCAATTGTATCTCGGAATCTGATGAAATTAGTCATCAGTGTCAATCACACACTCATTAATATATTTTGTACTGCATGTACAAAAATATGTGGACTTTGTCACCTGTCCATCACACCAGTGCGTGGGAAAGCTAACTTCTTGATGAAATTAAATAATATGCGAGGAGCTTAGTTCTTAATATTGCATCATCGTGCTCACTTGTTCTATCAATAATTATGATTCGATTCTGCGGCAAATCTGTTGAGATTGTACAATAATTATTGCTTACAAAATAACTTGCAAACCTGAAAATTTAAAAACAAAATGGAAAGTCGATTTGCTTAGCATTGTAGCTGGATTTTTAGTGGAAGCTGGACGAGAGGTAGTATTTAAACGGTGTCGAGATGTGTTGGTTGGAGGAGTGGCTTCCTTCACCTTACAATCCTGTAAACTGCTAATTATTGTCTCAGTTGACTGTTTTCTTGTGCCCCAATTAGTCGGGGTCCATAACATTTGTCGGGTGTTGTGACTGTGTTACCTGACAGGTTAGTGTACTGTTACTGTATGCATTATTGATGCGATACGAATGGGGAAGGTAGCTAAAAATCCAAAACGGCTATAGACAACTCAACTGGTTATAGGCATTATACAGTATATATTTATAGCTTTCTGTCTAACATTTATAAAATTAAAAAAATGAACATGGGCCGTGGCACGTGATGAATGATCAATGAACTCATGGAAGGCTGTATTTCTTTGCCTGTGCTTTATTGGATGATGTTGTGGTCAGCAATATGGCCGGCACCGTGTTTTTCTCTTACTGGGTGATGATATCGTCACCATAAAGTCAGAAAAACCAACATTTTTGGGGAAATTGAGTTATGATCAGATTTTAGTTGCTTTGTTTCTAACTTTGCATACACTGAAAAATTCAATTTTGAAAAACAACAGATGGCATATCTGACTGTTAGTTGCATACTAGGTTATACAGACACGGAAACGCAATTATCTCGAAAAGTTTCCTTTGCTCGTACGCCCTTCTGACTTTAGGGTGATGATCTGGTTACCTTTTATATGGAGTCTCCAACGTTCACTTTGCCTTTCATAAATAAATAAATACATATTGACTTTTTTTCTATTACTAAGAGAATCTAGCGGAGCTATACAGGTAGCTGTAAAGCCCTCTCTTACTCTTAACTATGAAGCCCCGGGACCGTCCAAGACTAGGGGAAATTCCGTTTTATTGAAATGTTTAGACTTTAATTACAAGAGTCTGCTAGTCATGACTACTCGGTCCTCAATAAATACCTTACCTTGCCATAAGCGCGATCAGAAAGCCACGATAACGGTATTTAGACACACCAGAAGTTGGAACCAAAGCAATGAAAAGACGGCAATAGCTTAATAAAGCAATGTTGTCCAAATGGTTGGATAATTGTGTCCTTCAACAGCTTATTACGTTTAAGCCTTCCTACTCCTAACGGCCAACTTATCAACTTTTAAGTATGAGTTACCTATAGACTTATACCGTAGAGTAACAAAAATATATACTGAGTGTACATTGTGTGTTGTCGAATCATTAACTGGATTATTGATTCTTCATAGACGCTTTAATTGAGTTACCATGTACCAATTTTCATATTACTTTAACAAGAAACGGTGCTTAATAGAATAGCGGTGGCGCAGGTATATGTTTAGTAGCCATGTAACAGGTATTGGTGGTAATAAAACAGGTGCAGAGGTGGTTCTCGCGAATCGTTTTAATAATCTGGCTAATAACTTAGTTATCTGTACTGTACATGCCCCGTGGGAGGCAGCAATGCATTTTCATCAGTAATGAGCCTATACTTAGTGGTCGATCAAGGGCGTTTTTATAGTTTCTACCGACAAAAGGCTAATAAATTCCAGTAAGGGGGTCACCCATATGGAAAGCCTAATCGGAAATGAGTGGGCTGGCAGGACCGAGGGCCGAGGCACTCCAGTTGATAGAGAGCTGCACATTAATTTAGTGGGCGCGGTTCCAACCCCTACCAACTATAAGTTAGCAGTATTTTTGCAGGGTCAAGGTATTTTATGGTTGGCAGCTTATGGAGCGGTTTCTAAATATTATTGTGCACTATACTGTATACTTAATTCAGTATGTTGTCATATGCTTTGGGGATAGGAAGTGGCGCACTGTGATTGTTACCTCCAACATTTTAATGGTGACGCATCCGAAATGTACCTGTACCCAGAGCCGTAAAGTTTTAGAGTGATGGCGGGGGCAAAACTAAGTAGACCTTATGACGTCATCAGGCAGAATTTAAGGAAAAATTGAAAATATAAGAGCAAAATAATTAGTAGGGTTTTACGCGAAGCCCCCCCCCCCAACTTTACGCCCCTGCCTGCACCTACCAAAGAAACTAGCACTACAATGCAGTATACCTGTTTTTCTTGGATGAACCTTTTTTCGATGTAACTGCAAAGGCTTTCATGGCCGGAGTCGAATAAGAACCTCTTTCGTATAGAAAAATGCATGCGGCCAACCAATCGAAATTTGGCTCCTTATTAACTTTGTAACACTCGAATGGGGCGGTGCATAATTTGGCATCCCCCCTTTCATAAAAAGAGGAAAACCGTTCTTTTAAATGAATTATCTTACTGTCCTTTGCGCCGGAGGGTTCTGGAATCGGGAGACCTGAAGGGGGACCCGGGGGTCTCCCCCGGTTGCAATTTTTGATAATTTGGCATACAATATTGGGATTTTACGCATTTTGATAGTACAATAGTAACGTTTTGATTTCACTGGGCATAAGGGGGCCCGGGGGTCTCCCCCGAGTGAAAAAATTTGAAAAATAGGCCTGAAATATTGGCGTATTACGCATTTTGAGAGCATGTAACAGTTAGATTTTAAAGGCGAAGAATATATTGCAAACACAGGGACCCGAGAGAATTTCTTCGAGATAATTGGCTTGAAATAATGCGGTTTCACGCATTCTACTAGCAAAATATTTTAGATTTTGCTTTAAGGCTTTAAGTGGTCACTTCATTCGATTAATGGATGCAGCGCCCCCGGACAAAAGAGAGTTCACCCTCTATTGAGAAATTGCCGTTCTTAAATAGTTTTTTAAATTAATATTCATGCAATCAGGGAAATACCTCTCACATGTGGCATCGATGGAGAAAATGTCATAATGCAGCGTTATTGCAGCCAATAAAAACCCCCAATCTGTAATGGATTCCAAATAATTTCAGCATGTTCAGTTATTTTTATTTTTAATGTTTAATCAGTTTCATGCTGTAATTTTTTTGTTATGCAACATTTATTATTTTTGTCCGATTATGTGCTCCTGGCGATGTGGCACCCGGGATGGACCGCCCCCCCCCCCTCCCCTCGTTACACTACTGGCAGTACTAAAAAGCAACTAAAAAAACATTAGGCTACATAATTTATGAGATCCGGTGTGAGTGAATCCTCACATGCTTTCTTTCCTATTTATAAGTTCTATATGTACCGTGCGAGTAATATAGTTCTACGAGTTCTACTCGTATAGTAATTAATTGCCAAAGGGTAAAATTTCGGCTCTCTCAATTTATCCTATCCAACAGCACTGGATTCACATATCAATTTTTATCATTATTTAGGACCGCGGGGAGGGGGCAGGGCCAGACAATTGCCGATGGTTGTGTGTTTTTTATAATTGTATTACGTAAAACTTTACTAAGTGTTATTATGGGCTAAATGTATGGCCGGAATTTGTCTAGCCTGAAGGATGCTGTGCCTATACGTATTTGTATTGTTGCAGGTAGTGTGTTTGTGGTGCGTGGCAGTCGCAGTGGCAGTGGCAGTGGTGCGTGAGTGGTGGTCCCCTCCAGCTATGACGTCATCGTCGTGACGTCACCCTTGCCGGTCCCACTGACTGGCCCTTTTCATGCCGGAGGATCGACTATGCGCATAGACATTCACAGGATCATTGCGGTAAGC
The DNA here is from genome assembly GCA_963971405.1 of Psococerastis gibbosa. Classification (NCBI taxonomy): domain Eukaryota; kingdom Metazoa; phylum Arthropoda; class Insecta; order Psocodea; family Psocidae; genus Psococerastis; species Psococerastis gibbosa. The sequence goes on from OZ020487.1 coordinate 48,598,388, forward strand.
TTGGTAGCGTCCGTACGGCCGTTGCGACAGGCAGAGAGCTCCCCCTCGCACTATATGGATACTTAGTCCAGTAAAGATAAGTTATTATATAGTGGATTTACATATTCCGCAATGACAATGTTGAATGTGTTGCATGCACATGAAGAATATACGTGAAAATATATGTACTGTTCACCCAGAAAAGTTTGCAAATGTCCATGAAAATATCCCTTAATGCTTTACCAAGTCGGGGACAAGCCCCGCCTCTCCATGTAAATTCCCTATGCTGCATTTTCAAATCAGATAGAACTACTTTGCATGTGTTTGTATACACAAAACTTACGGGGGTTCCATTCCAAATTCAATGCATAAAGGTCACAAGTGGACATTGCTTATTTTTTTAGCTATAATTGTCGCTCTGTTGCACTTTTTACGAATTCACGACTCCAATGTCAAAATTAAAATTAAAATTTTCTGAATGTTAGTTAATTGTCTTCAACTACTGTAGCAACGTTAGTGGAACGGTTTTAGGATCATCATAGAGCAAAATCAAAGCAATATTTATTGTTATAAATATTATTAGTAATGCGTTTCTTGAATTTGAGACATTTATAAAATTTTCATCTTACCATACTGTGTTATAAAATGGATCAACTTGAAAGTAGACAGTTAATATCGAAGTAAAGGGCATTCAGACCACAGAAAAGAGTGGTAAGTCTTACCAAAGGAAGCAGGCCTAGTAAGAGGAAGCAACTGAAGCAACATTTCCGCATGAACCGTTTGGTAAGGCAAGCAAATTCACTAGGAGGCATGAATGATGATCTTAAACCTTTGCGAACTATCTAAGGAAGTTGAAAGTTATATTTAAGATATATTATATATATATATATAGCCTATATACAGAGTCTAGGAGTCCGCCGAGGTATAAAATCAACAAAAATATCAAGGAAAGAAAACGTCAAAAATACTACAATAATCTTGACGAATGTGATGAAAGTTTGATAAGGAACCCCATAATTATGTATATTCATCCTAGGATCATTGCTGACTGTTAAGCTTGGACACCTTGCGACAAGAAATATTAGAGCTTGATGGTCGTTACCAAATGCCCAAGGAGAGCCTCCGCGTATTTATCACTAGGCGCCTTCATTTCAGGTAAAATAAAAAACACAACCAGTCGGTTGAGGAGACTATTATAAATACACGTATCAGAAGTGCAGCAGAAACAAAGAAGTCACAATTTAAATGCTGTGCAGATTTAAGATGTTTGACAAAATACAACGTCTTGGTCGAGTCGCCACGCACGCTTTCTTGGCGTTATAGGTATTTACAAGGAATCCGAAACGCCAGGTCTGAAGGAAATCGCATTGTATACCTTGACGAGACCCTTATTGGTGTGATACACAGAAACTCTATTCTGTGGCCTGAACGCTCTTAAGTTAACTTCCTACTTTCAAGTTGATCCATTTTATAACACAGTATGGTAAGATGAAAATTTTATAAATTTCTCAAATTCAAGAAACGCATCACTAATAATATTTATAACAATAAATATTGCTTTGATTTTGTTCTATGATGATCCTAAAACCGTTCCACTAACGTTGCTACAGTAGTTAAAGACAATTAACTAACATTCAGAAAATTTTAATTTTAATTTTGACATTGGAGTCGTGAATTCGTAAAAAGTGCAACAGATCGACAATTTTAGCTAAAAAAATAAGCAATGTCCACTTGTGACCTTAATGCATTAAATTTGGAATGGAACCCCCGTAAGTTTTGTGTATACAAACACATGCAAAGTAGTTCTATCTGATTTGAAAATGCAGCATAGGGAATTTACATGGAGAGGCGGGGCTTGTCCCCGACTTGGTAAAGCATTAAGGGATATTTTCATGGACATTTGCAAACTTTTTTGGGCGAACAGTAAGTGACATACCAAATTTAACATCTCAAGAAGGGCTTTTATTTGGTGTAAGTCATAATATGTACAACTGTAAGGAAAACTATTGTACTGCTATCTTGCCATGGATCGAGCAGATTCTGACTGACAGATGAGTCAAAAATCTGAACCTTGAACCTGGTGGAGACCCACAAAAGTTGGTTAATGAAAACACCTCGTATCTCAAAGCCGCGCCGAAACTCACAGCTAGTTTGCTTATGTAACTGACAACTCAAACTAAAATTATGAGCCCGGGGCATCCTTGACCCTCCATTTGGGGACTGCTCCCATAGTTAGTGTGCTCGACCGGAATTGGTCTTCTTCTGGTGACAAATGGAGCTTTCCTCCAGTTGTGTCACTACCACCAGCTATCTGTGGACACATCGCCTTACCGCTTGCCCAGTGCCCACCACATGATACCACTCTCGACAGTATAGAAAGTCTTTACGAACGTTAAAGAGTCTTTTACATGATTTTATTATTTTTCATACTGTTACTTTGCCGATAACAAATGGGTCGGTAGACCTAGTATTCAATTTGTTGTATAATTCCTAAAAATGTTTATACAATATATAGGCATATAGCCCAGGCACCAACCACTGCGGTGGTTAACAACAATTTTAGAAAATACGGATTTGAGGCAGTTATAAACAACATTGATGCGGATGTTAATCTTGTTTATTATTGTTGTACAAGAAGTGTAAATATATATATATATATATATATATATTGGAATTAGGTTTTTATTGTTTCTAGAGCTGGATAATTTATATATAGGACGTATTTGCAGGTCATTTTTCCGTAAACAGAGCCAGTAGATATAGCCTAATATTATTGCTTTCCAATTTATACGTAGTATAAGGAAAGCTTTGTGATGGTCGAAATTTTCGATTCCGAGATTTCAACGGATTTACACGTTTTGAAGTCCCAGGAACCCAAAAAGTGGTTTTTACGAAGTGTCTGTCTGTAGCTCTGTCTGTCTGTCTGTCTGTCTGTCTGTCTGTTCATCGATTTCTGGGCAAACGACTCAGCCGATTTTGATGAAATTTGGCATGTAGGTTTACAAAAATCATATCTCGGGACCACTTCTTTTATTTTGGGCCAACTCAATTTGGGGGGTTTTATTCTCAAAAAACTCCAAAAAAACGTCTAAAAAACTTATTTCTCCAAGACGGCTCCAACGATTTCTTTTAAATTCACATATGTTGTAGTCGTTATTAATATTGACAAATGCGGGGGGGGGGGGGGTCGCTTGCCCGTTGATAGTTTGCTTCTGGGGGTAATAAAATAAAAATAACTAAATTTTAATGAAAAATGACTAAAAAACCTTTCTATCGATGATTTCTACCTTCAGGCATGTTTTAGCCTAGGTGTTAAATTGATTAACGGAACCGGACAGGTTGCTTTCCCAAAAAACTATTTGGCTTTGTGCAAAAAATTATTTTTTTGAAAAAATGATAGAAAATTAGCGTTCAAATGCATTGCGTGTCCTGCCATTATTGCTTTGTGATAATGTGTTGGTCTGACCGATCTAGAATTTATCTCACCTCCAGTGACGTCAGGTGGACAATTTACCATGAAATTACTCATTTTCTCTATCTACTAATGTTGATAAATTGGAAAGCATGTTCGAGTAAACTCGGACCGGTCCTTTAACAGCTGACATTTGCTAATGTTGTTGACGTCTACCTTATGTGAAAAGCGCTACCGCCAACTTATCGGCACTCCAGATGCAGACACTCGGCTGGGGATCTACAACGGTACAATACGATACACTGCTATTAATGTATTAGAGGAATATCTGCCGGCTGAAACTTGCCTTTACCATTGTCCGATCGCATGACATATATTGTAGGTAGCTTCACCGCCAAATAATATCATAATGCTGCACTGACCGTCCATATATTGATTAAGAGTTAACTTCCTTGAAATAGAAGAAACGGGAAAAAGTAGTTATGAGGGAATCACTATTGCATAGTGCCGATCAGTGGCGGACTTAGGGTTTCGCGGACACAAGCATAAGAAATTTTGCGGACATTTAGGCTATATTGGCGACCTTTGTAGTTGGTATAGGTTATTCATTTATTATGACCTATACATTATTTATTTATTTAAATGGGAACGGAACATAAAATACAATTTTCTTTAAATAAACTTAAACGTTTTTGAAAATCACCACAAAAATATACCTCAAGCATCTGCGCGTGCGCGGTCCGCCTTGTGGTTAATCCGCCACTGGTGCCGATGATGCCTCGACACAAATTTCAAATACATTACTCAAATAATTCATGATACACTTATATATATCTCTATTATCAAAAATTTCCTTCTGGCGTGGCCTCCTCTTGGGAGTGCCCATTCCTAATTTATAGTAGCCTATATTTGTGTGTACATTTTATAAACCACCAGTTAGTCATTTATGGTATACTCATTTCCTGTTGAGGGGGGGCAGGGGGTCTGGACCCCCCGAAATATTTTCAGCGTACACTAGATAGAATGGAGTTTTAAACATATTGAGTTTACCTCACTTCCGGTGAAGTCAGATGGACGGGGGGGGGGGGGGGCGAAGGAATTTCTGGCTACGGCCTTACAAGCCACCCCTCCCCCTCATATGGCTACGGCCATGGGCCAAAACCTGAAACCGCCCTGGCGGTGAGATGCCAATAGCAGCAGTGTAAAATGCCGAAATGGCAAAGAAATCAACAGAACGTATGAATATTGTAGTATATGTCGGCTAAAAAGGACAAAAAGGCCAATAAATTTCTGGATTCGTACATCATAAGTCATTGAATTCACTTAAGTTTTCATAGCTATTGATAACAGAATATAAGAATGAAAAATGACGCCCGGTTCGCGGCGTTTTGCTGTTAAATTCCGCATCGCCACCATCAAATAAAAATAGCGCGAAAATTTTTAAATTATTAGGCTCTTAATGTGATAGCCTTTATAAATCATAAAATTGAATGGAATTCGGTTATTTTGGACCATCAGTAGTTTCAGTACCCGACTGCCTTGAGACAAGAAGAAAGATGAACCTTTGCCAACTCTGACAAAGTGACAATATACAATTTGGAAACGGGCAGTGGAGGAGAGATTGCTTTGTGGACAAAAGAAGTCAAGAGCTCAAGAAATCAGCTACAGTAGTTGATGGATACAACAAACTTATTGCGAGATATCATAACATTTTCATTTTCTCGTGGCAACGTCTAATAAATCGATGAACGCCGGCTGGAAATCTGGGTGCATGCACGAAAAAGTGTTACGCTCATTGTCTGCTACTCCGCATCTTAGTGTGGTTTTCATTGCTGACTACAACCAAAATTTATTTATTTAATACTATTTTTTTAAAAAGTGAAACTTCTTTATCGACGTAGGGAGAAAAATCGTGGTTACGCGCCATCTTGTTACGCCACCCTGATTTCTGTAATCATGGATGACGCTCATTTTTGGGCAGATGTAGAAGGCCTATCTCAATTTAAATTAGACCCATGTCTCTTGTTAGCTCAATCCACTTGACCCAGCGGGCCAAGTGAATCGTGCATTTAATAGGAGACTATTTTGAATTACAGACAGCATGGGGCCATTTACTCAGAAGCCAGAAAATTGTGTCATCGGATCGAATCGAAACCGAGACACCCGCTTGTGAGGCGGGCATTGTTCCTCGGCACTACCGAGACAATTGTTCCGTTTTATAAGTTTGCCAATCCTTCAATCAGCTCCAACCCTACCGTAACCTAAGATGTCGACTATGCCCGTTAAATCAGCATTTATAGACCAGTCTTAAGAATTTACTGATTTATTTTATTTATTGTTTTCCAATTTATACGTAGTATAAGGAAAGCTTTGTGATGGTCGAAATTTTCGATTCCGAGATTTCAACGGATTTACACGTTTTGAGGTCCCAGGAACCAAAAAAAGCGGTTTTTACGAAATGTCTGTCTGTCGCTCTGTCTGTCTGTCTGTTTGTTCGCCGATTTCCGGGCAAACTACTCGGTCGATTTTGATGAAATTCGGCATGCAGGTTCACAAAAATCATACCTCGGGACCATTTTTTTTATTTTTGGGCTAACTCAATTTGGGGGGGTTTTATTTTCAAAAAACTCATAAAAACGTCTAAAAAAATTATTTCTCGAAAACGGCTCCAACGATTTCTTTTAAATTCACATATATTGTAGTCGTTATTAATGTTGACAAAATACGGGGGGTCGCTTGCCCCTTGATAGTTTTCTTCTGGGGGTAAAAAATAAAAATAACTCAAATTTTGATTAAAAATGGCTAAAAAAGAATTTTTCTGTGAAACCTTTCCATCGATGATTTCTACCTTCAGGCATGTTTTAGGTGTTAAATTGAGTAACGAAACCGGACAGGTTGGTTTCCCAAAAAATTATTTGGTTTTGTGCAAAAAAAATGTTTTTGAAAAAATTCACGTTCAAAATGCATTGCGTGCCCTGCCATTATTGCTGTGTGGTAATTTGTTGGTCTGACCTGTCTAGAATTTACCTCACCTCCAGTGACGTCAGGTGGACAACCCCCCACCCCCCTCCCCCAGATGCCCGAAATTTAACATTAGGACAATTATTTACCATGAAATTACTCATTTTCTCAAGCTACTACTTGATAAATTGGAAATCATGTTCGAGTAAACTCGGACCGGCTCTTACTCTAATTTTTACTTCTATCGGTTTGGTCTCAAGCACACACCAATTTTTCAAGACCTATCTTAATTTAAATTATACCCATGTCTTTGTCTATTCTTCCTCTTTCAATCCATACTATATTTGTGGTGATCGAGCAAGGGGTTTGGCTTTAGAGGTGTGAAACGTCAGGGGGTGCGCACCCTTTTCAACGAAAATATGCCTCTTTCGGCCGCGTTATTAGACTATCTATTTAAAAAATTCAAACTACTTAAAGCTCTTAAGTTAAGGGCTTTTCAATATTTCTTTCTCTTTCCAGCCATATATTATGTAAGTGAAATTTAGTAATTTAGGCGTTGTCACGTTAAACTATCGTCTGTAAACCGACTTTACAACCGACTTACAGACAACCAATATAAAATTAATGAAATGAAATGAAAAATTATAATCTTAGCAACAATAAAGTAAAATAAAATAATTGAATTATTTGTATACTGTGCATGTTTATAATAATAAAAGCTTTTTGCTGAAAATGTATCTAATTTAGCTTTACTGAACCAATTTCTGTAAAATTGTAAATATATTGTAGTAGATAATTTTTCGCAAAATGATGTCATATAAGGAAGTTTCACTTCTTACGTGTGTACACCTATACACGCACGATAATTTTTAGAAAGAACCCAATGGCTGATAAACCTGGCGAGCCTATGGGTCAATTAAATTGTAGATTTCATTTCACTAATTCTTACAGAATTATGATAATTCAATAAGAACCGGTCCGAGTTTACTCGAACAAATTATCAACATTAGTAGATATGGTAAATAATTTTCCGATGGCTAGATTTCCAATACCTCGGGGGGGGGGGGGGGGGTTTGTTCACCTGACGTCACTGGAGCTGAGATAAATTCTAGGCAAACTACTCGGGCAAACTACTTGGGCAAACTACTCGGTCGATTTAGATGAAATTTGGCATGTAGGTTCACAAAAATCATGCCTCAGCAGAATTTTTTTTATATTTTGGGCTAACTCAATTTCTCAAAAAACTCCAAAAAGAAACATCTAAAAAAATTATTTCTCAAAAACGGCTCCAACGATTTCTTTTAAATTCAAAAATTCACATATATTGTAGTCGTTATTAATGTCAAAAAATGCAGTGAGTCGCTTGATAGTTTGCTTCAGGGGGTAAAAAAATAAAAATAACTCAAATTTCATGAAAAATGACTAAACAATAACTTTTCTGCGGAACCTTTCTCTCGATGATTTCTACCTTCAGCAGTCTGATCGAGGCATTTATAATACCGGGGTTAAATAAATACCCTAGGATTATAACTGTAAATAAACAAATTTTGAATAGCACTTTCCATTATAAAATTATCTTGTTTACATTTTTATTACCAGGGGATTAAATAAATACCGGTATTATAATCGCCTCGATCAGGCTGCAGATATGTTTTAGGTATTTAATAGAGTAACAGAACCAAATAAGTTGTTTTCCAAAAAAATATTTGGTTCTGTGCAAAAAATGCTTTTTTGAAGAAATTATGGAAAATTCACTTTCCAATGCATTGCGTGCCTTGTTATTGTTACTACTGTTACAATGTATTGGTCTGTTCGTTCCAGAATATGCAATTGAGTTTTAAGGGGTTTTTAATATATTGAGGTGGACCCCCCCCCCCCCCCCCCCCCCGAGGGATCCGAAAAATTTGACGCTGCCTCGACTCCCTATCCCAAAGCACTCGGTAAGTTGATCGATGTGAAGATTGAACAGTAGATGCATAGCAGACCAATATGGAACTACCTACACAGTGATAATGGCAGGGTATGCAATGTATTGGGGCATGAATTAGCCATAATTTCTAAAAAAAAAAAAAATTGTAATTGAAAACCGAAGCTTTGCTTGAGAAAGGAAACTATTCGGTTCGGTTACTCTATTTAACACCTTTAACATACCTAACATACCACAAGTTACTAAGCAACGATAGATTCTTCAAAAAAAAGATTTTTTTTCAAATGTTGAATATTTTTTTCTTTTGCATCCTGATCCAAACTCTCAAGGGGGGAGTGACCTAGTGGATTTAGTTCGCATTAACAATAACTATTGTACATTTTGTGATTTAAAAAAAATATAGGTATGCAGTTTTTGAGAAATAATATGTTTTGCTGTTTTCGGGCGTAAAATCCCCCATATTTGAATTATCCCAAGAAAAAAAAAGTGTCTCGAGATATGATTTTTGTGAACCTACATGCCGAATTTCATCAAGATTCATCGAGTAGTTTTCCTAAAAATCGACGAACCGACAACAGACTGACAGACAGAAATTTCTTGAAAACCACTTTTTTGGTTCCTCTGACCTTAAAACGTGTAAATACCTACACTGAAATCTCGAAAATCTCGAACAACTCAAAGCTTTCCTACTTATAAATGGGGAAGTAAAAACAAACAGGTTGCTTTCCCAAACAAAGTTTGGTTTGTAGAATAAATGATTAAAATGATAATCCATGCCCAAACACATTGAAACACATATTTAGTATAGTATATTTATAGTATATAGTATTATTATTGTGGAGTGTTACATTGAACGTCCTAGGAAACAAATAAATTTTCTTTCGAAATGTCTGTACGTCACTCTGCCAGTTTGTTCGTCAATTTTTGTACCAACTACTCTATGGATTTTTATGAAATTCGGCATGCTGGTTCATAAAAATCTCGGGACAATTGTTTTTTTTTCATTTTGGGCTAATACATTCACAATTGGGGGGGGGGGGGGGGCGTTGGATTGCGGGGTGAGTGCAGGTATAGAAGGAGAAATTTGTTTCCAAATGTTAAGAAAAATTTCACCTTATGACTTGACATACAGTACCTAATTATGTATAGGTTTGGTTTATGACTCTGAATTTGGGGTTACTGGTTTGCCTTGGGCTAGGTTGACATGTACCTGTTTCTGATGGCGACATGTCTTTAGTTAATTTATGTTAAATGTTGTAAAATATGGCGATAGCTTTGGGTGAGCTAACATGGCCACTGATAACGTTCTTCCTCTAACCATCCCGTTTGAATTGATATTAGGTTTGCATATATAGCAGCCTAAATAATAGTTCTAACTTAGGCTGTAAGTTGTTCGCTTGAACGTCAAGGAAGCATAAAAAAATGACAAATATTAAACAAGTTGAAGTGGTGTGTTATCTGACATGGTCATCACACTCCTTCGTATGAATATGAATATTTGGTAATTTTGACACGGAGGTGAGAATAATTTGTTTATCTCGAGACGATGCGTATCGTAAAGATGGACAAGGCGCCACATAACCACGACTTAATAAACACATGCCTTTGCGCAACGGACTCGTGTCGTTTTCCACGAATAAACCCTGTCGGTAGCCCCCGTACTGGTACCTATGCTGCAGTTCGCGCTGTTACACATTCTTGCGAAACCCACCATAATAAGCCCAACAAACTGCTTCCTTAACCGCATTATTTACAATGGAAGGCCTGCAGCTGGACTCCAGTAGGCGCATTCTCAGCCGGGTCGCTGTTGCCAAAAACATGGTTAACTTAGCCCAGTAAGCTGCGCTGCGCGCACACTGCAATAGAATCGCGACTAATGTGAGGTGTTTCCTTCATTTCTCTAGTTAGAACACGCATAAATGTCGCCGTCATCACTGTGCCCGGGTGGCCTTTTACGTAGTCTTAATAAAGACATGCGGTTCGCGGCAGACATGTCTTGTCCTACGCACCCAGTCGGTGGTCTGATGTCTGTCCTTCAGCCCGGGACACATTCCTCTGCGCAAAACCCACCCTAAGCAGCTCGCTGTGCCACCCAGGAGTCGCACTGTCGGAAGATTTATGGCCATGTTCCCGCCAGTAGATTGGGGCAGAGATAAAGGATGAATGGGTAAAATAGAGCTGAGTGAGAAAGAAACTTTTTGCCGCCCAGTCTGCGGGTGACAAGTAGGCGAAATGGTGCATGCGTAACTATGTAGAGCAGACAATGGCTTGTCCGCAACTCCCACTGAACATTTTTGATAAGCTATGAACATTGACCTAGTTAATATATGTTAAGTGAAAGTGTCAGTGAGTCAGGCCTACTGTGTACATGTATATTGTATCTACAGTATATATTCAAAAACAAATCCAGCTTTTTGGATTTCCTCGATGAGTTCCGAAGCCACTGATCAGATTGTCAATTTTTATACGTACATTACAGTCCAGTCAATTTAGGAAATTCCGAAGATACTGAAACTAAGTAGTACGATGGTAGTTTTGGGCCCAGAAGTTTACTTAATGCAGCGATAACTATGAAAGGAGAAAGTAAATGAGCAATAACCAATGTAGAAAAAGTCAACAACGAGCCATAAAATGAAATCAATAAACTTTTGAACGAGGCCATCAAACTCATTAAGGGTTCCGATTCCCTTGAAACTATAAAATGAGTTATGGCGCGTGCTTGGAAGACGCGTGGCCGCCATTTACGCCGCCCTCTATACCAACTCGTAAAAATCCGACAACGTTTCAAACAACGGTGCTTAAGGATTCGTCCTGGGTCGAGGTTGAACGAGCCTGAATTCTTCATTGGTAAGTAACCTGAAAGGAGACTTGTCGACAGGTTTTATCGTAGTTTTATAGGGTCTCACGGACTTTACTGCAGTATTAACGGGGAACCCATGCTTGTCAAGTACATTTAGATGATGGGGAGATGTGCAGAGCTGGCTCAGACAAGTCTGTGGGGGTTCAATAGCTTTTTATTAATTTAATATTTAATCAATAGGTAGGTACTTATTTTTAGGACCATCGCGTACATAGGCAAGACTGGTTACAAGGCCGTAGCCAAGTGGGGGTTCATGGGGGTTCAAACCCCCCCCCCCCCTAAATGAAATGGCTTCATACTAGATAGAATCGGATTATGAGAGAAAAAATGAAAGCCAATATGTAAGATCCAATGAAATTTCTGAAACCCCCCCCCCCCCCCCGAAAAAATTCTGGCTACGGCCTCGACTGGTTAGTAACAATTTGCTTTGGGGCGGGCTACAAGCAATAATTGGTTGGTAGAATTTAAATTATGTCGGGAAGAAGTTGATAGCTTGAGGTGATCCGGCCTTGCTTCCCCTCCCGAAAAAAAATATATAGGTACATAACGCCACTAATTAACGGTATCGCCAAGTGAAGGAATAAGCAGATATTTGAGGATACAGAAAAACTGGGCTTGGCGGGATTCGAACCCAAGATCTGCGCCTAACCGCTGGACCACATTTCGGTTATAACGAGAAGGTTACCTATTCAACCAAAGTTGATTTACGATAATGTCAGTGTTATTTGTGTATATACCATATAATCAGTGGCGGCGCCCGAGGGTGCCCGAGGGGGCCTGGCCCCCCAACAGTTTCTCCAGCCCCTCCGTGCCCCCCCCCCCACTTTTCAGATATTTTACATGTTGTTAAATTGGAGAATTATTGAACCGTATACCTACTCCCAATGAAAAATGTTTCGTTTTTTCATTGGCCCCCCCGGATAGAAGTCATGCCCCCCCCGCCTTAAAATTTCTAGCGCCGCCACTGCATATAATACTGCAATATAAGGAGTAAGGAGATGAAAATTATGGGTAGGCCTACTAACGTATTCTAGCTAGACAACAAACAAACGGGGGATGTGGAATTGAATGTGTTATTTGCCGCAACGAGCTACGACTGTGAAACCGGTGTTCTATCCGACAAATTTAAAGAAGATCGCGGAAACAAGCCCGAGCTAGCCAGCCCCCAGATGTTACAATGGCCGTAAATCTGAGCGCCGCCGTGATATCACGACCCACAAATTGCTCTTTTATGTTTTCATTTACTCGGTCATTCAACATTTCATCAAATAGTTTATCACCGGTGTCGCTTATTTTCGCATATTTAGCATAAGTTTCCTCGGCGATTGCACATGGCAGCTATATACGACATTAATAACGTTATCCTTACGACTGGAAAGTCTCACGCTTGTATCGAGTGAATTTTGTTGTTCTTGTACAACTGCGGTACTTTATCCGTTTTGTGCATTTGTTGGTATCTTTGTTTGTGTTGTTTATAATATCGCATAGGTGTTATATCCAAAACAACGGTGACAAAATAATCTTTATTGTGTTATTTTTCTTTGGTGTAATTGACGGTTTAAGTTCTGCATTTTTATAATGCACTCAGCAAGCATGGCAAGAGCGTTGACCTGAGGGGGCACGAGTTGACCTATTGGAGTTTCATCAAGTTCCGTTACAATGACAGTGGGATTATAAGTTTGTGAGAAAAAAATACAATTTGGTTTAGAGGAACCATCGTACAAGGCACACTTACTAAAAGTAGCTAGTAGGTGTTGTCTAGGCTTCTTTCAAAGAAGCCGAATTGCTCTAGTTTTCTTGTTTCGGGGGCTTACAACCATAAAGATAAGATAAGGAATCACCAAGATTTTGTGATTGTGTAATGGAGCAAGCCAAGTGAAAAATGATGTTCGCCCCCTGCGGAAACGATTACACCGTTTTGCCGCCTTCCATTTGATTGTTTGTCTCTATACTATGCATGTCTAGTCCACCTCCCTATCGTCTATCGTCTGGTTCGACGGTGCCTGTGAGATCACATGGTTCCATGTTTGGCTTCATTAAATACCCACTACCCACGAACAAAGTGCATACTGCATTTCACAATTGTTTTAAAATAGGCTCAGGATGCAAAATCCCCCCATGAGAAATACAGATTACGTCCAGTATGCTGATGATACAGACAAAAACGTATTAAAATATTACCGAAACAGGGCCTCTCCTATATAAACTCCTCTAGGTACTACAAAACGTAGCTTAAGGACCACGATTGATCAACATGAACGAAACCGCCGTCTTCTACAGTCGGAGAAGTCTCCAATCGCTGAGCATGTCAGCGGTCAAATAATAAAGTTTCAAAATGCAACAGTATACTTTCTACAACTTTTTCATACCACCCCCGGTTACACAGAGAGGCTATAGAGATCTACAAAGGTCAATAGAATTTGGTATCCAGCCTTAAAGAAGACTATAACAAATAAACTGGGGTCATCATCCGGAAATTAGGTTGAGGTAGTAGGGAGCCAATCAGGGGCGAGGAAGACTCCGCCTCCACCCCCCACCACCCCGCAGATTAGTATAAATATCAGAGCACATCACCCTGCCCACCTGCCCTCTTCAACACGTCTATCAACCGTTAGGACCTTTACTATCGTCCCATATTTCTTGCTTACCTATTTCGCACTACTAACCACTAACACCCACACACATAAATCATAGAGACACATGAGAAGGTTTTTTAGCCTTTGGGCGTGTGCCCATTGGGTGTTTTCTTTCTCCCTGTTCAGTACACAATAAACGTTAAGCTCTCATATTCAGATAAATGCCCTCGGCCAGATCCTTCTCCCTTCCCTTCATGATTTTCGGGAGGTGGCACCGGTACCCGAAACCGGATTGGTTTCGATACCAGGTCGGCCATCACCATTTCCAGAACGAGGCTGGGACTCTATTAAAAAAAAAAAAAACCTGCCCACAAAGTTGCTGCTGAGCCTCTAAGATACAATTTTAGAAGTCTACGCAGCTCCACTGAAGATGTCGACCTCAGATGTTGACGAAACGTTTGAAAGTTCGCTTTCATTTCGATCACGGCCCATCAGCCCGGATTCTACCGGTTTTTCATTCGACTCCAGCCGTGAAAGCCTTTGCTCCTAGCGGTTATGTTGCAATTAGTGCGATTTTTGCTTTCCAATTTATACGTAGTATAAGTAAAGCTTTGTGATGGTCGAAATTTTCGATTCCGAGATTTCAACGGATTTACACGTTTTGAGGTCCCAGGAACCAAAAAAAGTGGTTTTTACAAAATGTCTGTCTGTCGGTCGGTCTGTCTGTTCGTCAATTTCCGGGCAAACTACTCAGTGGATTTGAGTGAAATTTGGCATGTAGGTTCACAAAAATCATACCTCGGGACCATTTTTTTTTTTTTGGCTAACTCAATTTGGGGGGGTTTTATTTTCAAAAAACTCCAAAAAAACGTCTAAAAAAATTATTTCTCAAAAACGGCTCCAACGATTTCTTTTAAATTCTCGTAGATTCAGTGGCGGCTCGTCCATAAGGGCACTGGGGCTACAGTCCTCCCATAATTTTACAGGCAAACAAAGCAATTTCCTTTTAATAATTTTTTTTTTTTCTTCTTCTTCGGCCGGTACTCCCCTGCGCCGAAGGAATATATTTATAAATTCACAATTATACCCTTATAATACAAATAACCTGTGGGCCCCCAAGTTAATCAACTTGTCGGGGGCTCGCACAGTAAACGCTGTAGATGATGCAACAACATGTTTTCTATTTCACGTCTGTGTTAGCAAAAAAAACTTAGTTTTAATTTCAAATCAGTTTAATTCATACCATTTAAAATTGTAAGTTAACGTAAAGAGCAATTATAGTAAAGTAAAATAATTAAAGTAAAAAGTAAAATAATTAAAGTAAAAAGTAAAGTAAGTTTTAAAGCGAAGTATTTTAATTCAAAAGCCATTTTTTAATTTTCGTTTTTATCTCTCCTATTTTAGTTAATTTTTTAAGTTGTATGGGCAATTCATTAAAAATTTTCGTTATACTATTTAATCTATTCCCGTATTTGTTGTAGGCTGGTTTCCAATTGACGTTTCTTGGATTTCGAGTAATGTGAATTGTTTTCTGTTTCTATGTTAAAATTCTTGTCAAAGAAGTTATATTTAATTACTTTAAATGTATAGAGTTGTTTTAGATTTAATATTTCGAGGTACTTATATTTATCATCAATGTGGTTAAATTTTTTGTTTAGTTTGTTTGACAATATATTCTTAATTATTCTATTTTGGGCATTTTGCACTTTATTTACATAAGTGTTTTCGTCCCTGCACCAAGATGTTATTCCGTAAGTTATTACAGACTCTATCAGGGCGTGATAAACATTTTTTATTACTTTCCTTGGCATCCCGTATTTTAATTTATGGAGAGCTGCACTCCCAGATCGCAGTCTTTTACACAATGACTCTATATGCGATTGCCAGTTTAGATGGCTGTCAATGGTTAATCCCAAATATTTGTGCTCTTCTACCATGTCTATATATTGTGTGCAATTGCAGGTATTGCTGGAGTGCAGACATCCATGTTTGTGGAATATGTATTTGCTTTCAATTTGTTTGGGTCCTCTATTCCTCATGTGCATGATTTTTGTCTTTTTGAAGTTAATTGCCCGACCGAGGTCATGGGTCAGTTGTTGAATTTCTCTGATTGCAGAGTTCATTTTCTTGCTAGCTGCTTTGACATCTTTGTTTGCAATTACGAGTGCCATATCATCTGCGTACATAAATACCTGCAAACCTTTTAAGTAGTCTATTAATTTATTAATCGTTAATATATATAAATACGGTCCCAACAAACTGCCTTGTGGGACACCGCTGTCCCATGCGCCTAATTTACAATTTTGCTCATTTAGTCTGACTGTTGCTTTTCTGTTTTTTAGGTAATTTTTGAACCATTCAAGCTCGATGCCGCTAATTCCTATTTCCTGCAGTTGTTTTGTTATTACCAAGTGGGGCATTACGTCAAACGCTTTGGAAAAATCTAAAAAGAGGATTAAAATGTTGTTGTTTAGGTGAAGTTGGTGATTGCAATAATCACTAAAATCTCCAAGGCATTGTTCAGCACTTTTCGCTTTCTGAAAACCATATTGTCTGCTATGTATAATTTTATTTTTTATTAAGTATGTTGTTAGTTGTTTATGAACTATTTTCTCTAATATTTTCTCAGACGAGTTCAGAATACTTATTGGCCTATAGTTTTTTGGGTCATCGTGCTTGCCATTTTTATATATAGGTCTTATTATCGCTTCTTTCATTTGCTTCGGGATAGTTCCATCGCTTAGAGAACCGTTTATTATTTTTGATAATATTGGTATAAACTGTTTGTTTGATGCTATGTCCCTCATCCTGATTTCGTCCGTTCCTGGTGACTTTTTTGTGTTCATTTTTTTAATAGTTGCTCCCACCTCTTCGGAGGATACACTTTTCCATTTAAATATTGGCTTGTGAACAGTATCTGTTTTTTTATTTATATCTGTCAACTGCACCTTACACGATGTTTTTACAAGGTTTATTTCTGTTATAAATGATTTAAGGAAGTCTGTTGCTATATTAATTGACCTCATTTTTTCTCGGTTAATTAGGAAAAATCGGTTTATAGTTTCATCCACAGAGTTCAAAATATTTCTTCCTGTGATTCTGTTTATGATTTCCCAGGTTTTCTTTTGATCATTCTTTGCTTTTTTTATTTCCGAGAAAATAAATTTAATTTTTGCTGAGTTTATAAGTTTTGTTGTTAAGTTTCTTTGTCTGTTGTACTTTTCTCTTAATTTAGCATTGGCTTTGTTCTTCTTTAGTTTTTGGAATAGTTCATCCCTTTTACCCATTTCGTGTTTTAGTTTCTGGTTTACCCATAAACATTCAGTGTTTTTTTGACACTTATTGGCTGAATGCTTAAAACGAGATTTTTCATATATGGTTTTCATTATTTTTGTTATTGTATCGTATAAGCAGGATGCATTTTTTGTGTCGTCTGCTAAAATTGCCCAGTTTTCTTCATTTATTAATTTGTATATTAATTTTTCATCATATCTAATTATTTTTTTCTTGGGTTCCTTGAAGATAAATTTTTCTTTTAACTTTAGATCGACTATGATCGGGTAATGATCGGAAAATTTTCTTTGTAGAACCACTGAGTCAATCACCATAAAGTTTTTGACAAAGCAATGGTCTATACAGGATATTTGCAATTCATTATCTTTAAAATGCTCTCGAGTTGGTGTCGTTATACATTTTTGATATCCGCTGTTAACCATCAAGTCTAAATAATCTTCTTTTTGCTGTGATTTTTTTAAAAGGTTAATATTTACATCCCCTATGACTATAGATTTTTTTGCCATACTATTAATTGTTCCTTCCAGCTCATTGACGAAACAATTTGCGTTTTTATGTAGCCTATATACTGCAAGTACGTCAAAGCATAGGTTAGGGCTTACAGTAACGTTAATTAGAATATTTTCCATTGACATAAAATTAATTTTCAATTTTTTTTCATGGCATATAATTTTTTTCTTAACATATACAAGTATTCCCCCTCCCTGTTCATTATTTGGTCGGCAAAAGGAGAATTGCTTATAATTTTTAATACTGTACAGGTTTACTTCATTTATTTTTAAAAACGTTTCACATAAAACAATTAAATCTGGCTCTAATTCAGTTATTAAGATTAAAAGTTCATTGAAATATTTATTCATGCTTCTTATGTTTAAATGAATAATTCGTAAGTCCTTAATGGATGTGAATAATTTTTCATCAGCTGTAATAGAAATAACATTTCTGCTATACGGTTTGTTGTAAAATGTAAAGTTATCTATTTTAGTACGGGGGGGGGGGGGGGGGGGGGTGTTGCATCACCTTTACAATCCTATATTAGGTTTAAAATATCTTGCTTATTCTTAATCTGAATTATTCTTCCTCCTTCTTCCTTTTTTGACTAGAATTCTTCCTTCTTTTGTCCATACGTACTTGAAATCCGCTGCGTGTTTCTTCGTTTCATATAGCAACTGTTTGTTCATCTGGGTTAGGCTCTCGTTAATAAACACTTTTTCTCTTGATCCGTTCTTAATAAGGTTGTCTTGGTTGAGTTGTTTGTTTCTGCGTCCTGCCAGAATCATGTTCCTTTTTCTTCGTGAGCTAAGTTGCGTTATAATTGGCTTAGGCTTATTTTTATTCCTTGTGGGGATTCTGTGTATTGATTCTATGTCATCTTCTTGTATTTTTACTCCCGTTATTTCAGCAACGTTGATTAACATTTTTTGCAGGTCCGCCTGGGTTTCGCCATTTATTTCCGGTAAATTGTGAATTTCCATAAAGGTGCTCCTGTACTGTTGCTGGAAATTGTTAAGTTCTTCTTGTATTTGCTTTATGGTTTCATCTTTTTCCTTAATTTCATCGGTCAATTTCGCCACAGTGTTTTGAAAGCTCAATATAAGTTCATTTGTTTTTCTTTGTCCGTTTATGAGCATATCTATTTTCGCTTCAAGTGTTAACTCTTCATCACCCTCACTGTTTTCGCCATCACCACCTGCTGTTTTTTTCTTTTGTCGGCATGTTGTACAAATCCACTTTTTTTTTGTTCTTCTGATTTGGCTCTATAAGTCCTTGCAGACAAGCCACTGCAATCTATGTGGTACATTCCTTTACATGGACCATAGCATGCCACTTCAATAGAGTCTGCGTGTATTACATCATTGCATCGCTTGCATGTAGACATGATTAGATTCTATGCCACAATTTAGAAATACTGTATGACAATATGCGAAAATTGTAATATGCGCCGAAATAATAATAATAATAATAATATACTATTCTGAAGAAAAATGCAACTGCTACAATTCGGCTATGCTATGTGCGTGCTCTGGGCAACTTGGGGCAATTTTCAATTTAGCCCCGGGTCGCCATGGCAACCAAGTCAGGCAAAAGTTAAGAAGATCGTTCGCACCATTGAAAAGGTGTACACAACTTTTCTCTTATGGACCTTGCAATGCAATTCATGTCATATGCATTTATACATGGGCAGCGGGGCAGCGCCCCAAAAATGACTTTAAATGTTTCGTATTAATAATATCGTTGAATATTGGTATTTATTTAAAATCATAATTATAAGAGTTATTTTTGAGAAGAGTTTCACTATTTTGTCATGACTGATGATTATTATAAAAATTTTCTAAGCAGAATTTTTGACTAGGGAAGTCAGGTTCTGCCCAACGGCCAGGCAGGGTAATGTAAACAAATATTACAGAAATGTAAACAGCGAGTGATAGACTTGTTTGCCACATCGAAATGCCGAAGAATCTATTTGATATTCAAGTAGTGGTAAGTTATATGCTATTACTTTATTACAATTCGTTGCCCCACCACTTTGATACACCACGAGCCGCCACTGCGTAGATTGTAGTCGTTATTAATGTTGACAAAATGCGGGGGGTCGCTTGCCCCTTGATAGTTTGCTTCTGGGGGTAAAAAAATAGAAATAACTAAATTTTAATGAAAAAATGACTAAAAAATGCGAAACCTTTCTATCGATGATTTCTACCTTCAAGCATGTTTTAGGTGTTAAATTGAGTAACGAAACCGGATAGGTTGCTTTCCCAAAAAAATATTTGGTTTTGCCCAAAAAATTATTTTTTGAAAAAAATGATAGAAAATTCGCGCTCAAATGCATTGCATGCCCTGCCATTATTGCTGTGTGGTAATTAATGTGTTTGTTTGACCTATCGAGAATTTACCTCACTTCCAGTGACGTCAGGTGGACAACCGCCCCCCCCCCCCCCCCCCCGAGATATCGGAAATTTAACCATAGGAAAAATATTTGCCATAAAATTACTAATTTTCTCTATCTAATAATTTTGATAAATTGGAAAGCATGTTCGAGTGAACTCGGACCGGTTCTTTTCATAGTTGTATTTAGCAACACATTGTTTTCTTTTAGGAACAATAGTTGATGCCATTCAATTGACGAACTGACTAAAGATTTTAAGCCATCAACTGAAGAGATTGTAAGGCCGTAAGGTACTGTATAAAAATTAGTGATTTATGATGTACTGTATGTATATTTCTCTGCCTCCCCCTGAAGTTGCCCGAAGCATTCAAGTAGACAGAAGAATGCATTTTACCCTTGTAACAATGATGGTCCTATTATGTCTCCCTGCGGCTAACATTTTAATATGCATCTTTAACACCGTTTTTTATCAAGACCAGCCAAAGGACATTTTATATTATCTTGTAAACATGGCGCCCAACACGTCAAGAATTATATTATTTCCGATTAGTTGCACAACTTGAACGTATACAGACACAGAACAAGCCATAACAAAGCTCATTTCAAAGTATTTCTTTTGTGTCTAGGACTCCAGGCAAGCCTGCGTCTGAGTAAGTATTTATTACTTTCACAGAATGACTGCACTTTATGGGTGCAAATAGGTCTACATCTTTTCATTTAATTTCTATTATCACACAGCTGAAGAAATGTTATACGAATACTGCAAATCATGACACATATTGATTGTTAAATAAGTTAACACTTAAATATGGAGAAGTGTTTAACCTGCTGGATAGTGATAACAAGGTAGGCTAACGGTCTTGGTTCAGTACAGCCCCATAACCAAGTTATGTAGGCCAACAGGATAACTGAAACCAAAAACCTACATACCTGTCAACGTCTCTAACAAAAGACAACCAAAACTTGTTAATTAAACGGACGTGACAAAAGAAACCAAGTTAATGAAATCACAAGTTGATGATGGCTCAAAAATTAATTTTAATCCATTAACATATTAATTTACCCTTCATTCACGTTTGAATTAATTTTCATGATATGAGCGGTTGGAATTGAGCAACCTGCAACACAAACTTGTTCTTCTGCCACGTTTTTATGAAGTGGATCGAAACCGCGCGGTTATTTGGTGACAAAGTTGACGGTGCGCAGCCACCCAACTCGATTGTCATTATACTGGCTGGCTAGCGTGGGAATCGTACAACTTAAACAAACAATAAACATTTATATGTAATGTCGCACTGCCTCCCATGTCATAACCAGTTTCATGGAAACAGATTCCGCGCCTGTTTTATGACTTTCGGAGAGTGTTTTACATTAGCAATGGGCAGCTTACTGCTGCATGTCTTGCTGATTTGCTTGTAATGTCGCTTGTTTGAATTGCAGTATAATAGTAATAATAAACGTCAGGACATGTAGAGTAGTGGTACTGGAAAGGTTGATGGTTCAATTCCCACACTTGCTACATTTTCTGGCCATGCATCAGAGCTAGGGCATGTAACGCAGGCGGTCTCGGGCCTTTCTAGTTGATTACAAGAGAGGACTTTAAAGCCCTAACTCCGCTAGGTTGGCTTAGTAATGGAACAAATAGTCAATATTTATTTATTTATTTAAACGTATTTTATTTAAGGTGCGGGACTTATGAATACAAAGTCTTTTTCTCTCCAACCCACGTCCAAAAAATCAATACAATTTCGAAAATTCAGTACGGTACATACAGAAGAACCGGTCCGAGTTTACTCGCACATGTTTTCCAATTTATCGAAATTAGTAGATAAAGAAAATGAGTAATTTCACGTTAACAATTTTCTTATGTCAAAAAAAAACATTTTTTTGCACAAAACCAAATAGTTTTTTGGGAAAGCAACCGTTCGTTACTCAATTTAACACCTAAAACATGCCTGAAGGTAGAAATCGTCGATAGAAAGGTTTCGCAAAAAAAAATTATTTTTTATTAATTTTTCATTGAAATTTAGTAATTTTTATTTTTTACCCCCTGAAGCAAACTATCAAGGGGCAAGCGACCCCCCGCATTTTGTCAATATTAATAACGACTACAATATATGTGAATTTAAAAGAAATTGTTGCAGCCGTTTTTGAGAAATAATATTTTTAGACGTTTTTTTGGAGTTGTATGAGAATAAACCCCCCCCCCCCTCCAAATTGTGTTATCCCAAAATAAAAAAAAGATCTTGAGGCATGATTTTTTTTAACCTACATGCCGAATTTTATCATAATCGACCAAGTAGTTTGCCCGGAAATCGATGAACAGACCGACAGAACGACAGACATTTCGTAAAAATCACTTTTTTGGGTTCCTGGGACCTCAAAACGTGTAATTCCGTTGAAATCTCGGAATTGAAAATTACGACCGTCACTAAGGTTTCCTTGTACTACGTATTAATTGGAAAGCAGAAACCGAGTGTGTGCTTAAGACCGCACGGCAGAAGTGAGAACTTCATTGGCAATCGCAATCAATTTATATGTATATAATATAGTAAATAATATTATGTGTTATGTAGTGGGTATTAATGTATTATTAGGGACCGTGTTCGTAGATTGAATGAGAAACAAGTCAGAAATTAAAGTTAATAGGCCAATTTATTAAATTCTTAATAAATCAAATTATTATTTAAGATTTTTTATGTTATATATTTTTTTAATTTTTAAGCATGCATTCATTATTAGCTCATTTTCTCTTTCGTTTTAATTCGTCATCAAGTTTGTTGTTTTGATCCATCGTCGATTTTCCAATCTGAAAAAAGTAGTATTTCATATCTCATATACTAATTATAACTCATGGAAATGAAAATAATTGTTAAAATAATTATCATTACGTATCAATTATAACTCCAGGTTTTAATTTAATAAAGACAATCAAGACGTAAGAATTGAATATAGTACTAAATAAATTGGAAAGCAAAAATAATTTGATTTATGTAGAATTTAATAAATATTAACTTTAATTTCTGACTTATTTCTCATTCAAAAAGAGACGGATATTAAAACTGAATATATGTCTGGAAAGAGTAAGAAAGGTGTAAAAGAACGAAAATAGTTTGAAATTTTCAAATTGATATTAACACCTCCTAAAACGCGGCTGAAAAGGCCTATTTTCGCTGAAAATCGGCAAATTTGGGCGCAGTCCATCATGTTTCTACCCCCAAAGTCGAACCCCTGGCCCTATCACATCAAGTATAGCATGACCAGAAAGAGAAAGAATAGACGAAGACATGGGTATAATTTAAATTGAGATAGGCTTTCTACATCTGCCCAAAAAATTGTTGTATGTGGTGCGCCTAAAGAATTTTTCACTTCAAAAACAAAAAATCCTTTCGGCTCTGACCGATCTGCGGGCCAATCATGGCGATTATGATACCGTGGTTAATATATTACCCTCTTTGTTTTCAGTTTTAACCCCAGGAGTAAGTTAATACTAATCGCCATAATCGGCCCACAGGTATAGGGAGATTACGTAAAAGTGGGGCGGCGGTTTCTCTTTCCCTTATAATTGTTAACCTATTGCACTATTAAAGTACACTAGAACATTTTTTTCCAACAATCGATCCCGCTTTTGCCTTTTGAAGGGCCAAGGTAGCCAAGGCATTGGCAGTCGACCCGTGTTTGCACGATGGAATACCTTCTTGCAATCGAGCATAGTAGCCTCTTATAGCAGCAGCTCATGTAGGCAGCAGTGCCAGTTAACAATAGTAGGGGCGCAACCCTGGCTGGCCTAATCAGCTAATCAGGTAAAGAACCCGTTCCCGAAATTGGTTGGCGGTTGCCCAGAGTAGCAGCCCTTGTTTGTCGGAACCTTGGGGCTGACGGGGAGCTCAGGTACCCCACAAACGAAAGCCGCGAAAACACAATCCATCTGACACATGTTAAAACACTGTCCGACAACACACCAGTAATTGTACCTTTTTAATACAGCCTCCTCAAGTTTTTCTCAAAGTCGGCCGATTTAAATAAGTTCACACCGTACGGTCAGTTGGGGTTTTGATGATGCGTGTTTGTTTTATATCGTCGTTATCTCAAGAGTTGAGTGTAATGCCGCCCAGACCATAAGTCACGAGTCGTTTACTAATTGTGTAGAGGATGTGTTTTGAAACAGATCCTTCTCGTGGTCCTACTTAAAATGCTAATGAATAATAGACTGTAGTGTTGATTGGGCTACGACAGGACTTCGGGGTGATATGGCTTTTTACCAAGATGGGTTAGAGGGGGGGGGGGGGGGTTGAACGAACGTGGTGCCAGGAGAAGGAGAACAAATATCGAGACTGACGAGATCCTGCAAAAAAGAGAGGTGGAACGAGTGGCTCAACACCGAACTCCAAACTCGGTATACACTGTACAGTGCGAGAGAGGAAGGCACGAGGCGGTGAGGGAGGTCACGGAACTGATGGAGAGACGAGATGGTCAGTAATGTCACTGGTGGCTTGGCAGAGGAAGACCAACGATCGGGATGTTTAGAGAGCGGTGGTGCGAGCTGTAGCGCCAAAGAAGGCGAGAAGGGGTAGAGTTACGTGGTAGTAGTAGTATTTGTAGTCGGGACCCAGGCCACAATTTGGGCCCCAAGGTTATTACGTGGTAAGTCTCACTGCGGCGGCACGGAGGTCTGAAGATCGTTGCCTTAGCAACGGCCACCTGAGGTCACCGTCACCATGTGTCGGTAAACATGCGAATTCCACCATGTATTGGAATAGGAGGAGACATGGAGCCACAAGTATGGGGTGAGTGCCCTTATAGTTTCGGCTCCTCAATTCTTAACGTAACCGGCGGACATTAATTTTGATCGCGGCCCTATTAGGTCGTCCGAAGTCTGTACGACAATACAAATAATACAATATGTGTATGTCTCTGTCAGTGTATGATGTATGGTAGGCTAATTCAACAACTAAATTGCGCTAACCAATGAGCAACAGGAATGGCAGCCGACGTCAGCATGCATTCTGCCGCTCTTTGCTTATCGCATTTTAGTAATTGACAGCTAGCCTATAATTCACTTTTTCGCGCTTACTTCGAACACCCCTTAATACTTTTATAATTTCTCCCAGTCCCCAGTGCTTGCCCTGGTGTTGAGGTAGGCCCACCCGCTCAGTTGGTATTTGTTTTGAATAGGCTTACAATACAAAGACAAGTTGGAGATTGGTGTGACACGTCATGGGTGAGTTCCCAATGGCATAATGATGGGTGCGCCCTGAGTGTCACACCACACCTCCCCCGCCGTGTAATGCAATGCAGGGGGTGGATAGTACCCGTCATACCAGGGCCGCCTTCAAGTATAAGCCTAATGCGATAAGCCTTCGATAAAATCTTTGAAATCTACTATCAGCAATAGGGGAGGGGAGGGGGTGGCCCACAATGTAATGCGTGAAATGTTTTCTTGAGCCTGAAAAGGAGGAGGTCAGTGGCGGATCCAAAATCCAGATAACTTGTGTGGGTGTACCTTACATACATATATGTATAACCATTGAATATATAACACAAAGTTACCTTCCTTCCATTTATCTCATAAAACTATTAAATGTCCCCGTACTATCTATTTTATATCTCATATTTATCCCATTCATAGTTTACAGTATTCGTTATATACCAAACAGAATAAAAAATGAGAATGAGCTAATACGTAAGTAATAACTTTTTGTTTTGTTTTCCAACGCCTGCTTTCAGCATTTATGCTTGAAGCAACCCTGTCAGCCTGGCGGGGGGAGTGAGTCTGTTGATTAACTTGAGACATCCTTAGGTGCCCATTCCATTGACCGGCTAGGGCTATTTCCAAAAACGGTGACGTGGTAGCAGACATTCAAGACTTAGGTGCAGAATTGACGGAAATGTTTATTTTCCTCTATGCCATAGTTAAAGTTGATCAATGATCATACAGTAAAATCACAAACAAACAAACTAAAATTAAAAAATGGCGTCATGGGATATGTTAAGTACAAACATTTTGATAGATTTCTATAAAAAGAAAAATTCTAATTTCCGTCAATGTCATTTCCATTCTGCAATGCGAGATCGGTGGAAACGTAACCTTAGTCTTGAAAGTCTGCTACCACGTCACTGTTTTTGGAAATAGCCCTAGCCGGTCAATGGAATGGGCGCCTAAAGGGAGATTCCTTCACCTCATATTAGTGAGAAGGGGAGTTCACTAACAAGGTGGACCTGTTTATAGTGGATTCCGAACCACTTGGGGAACATACCCTTAATTCGGAGGTGATCAGGACTCGACACGCCCTTAGACTGACTGGTATAGTCTCAGCCACCATGTTCCCCTGCCAACGCTGGACACACTACCAAGTTTGCCGCAGTTTGGAACAGGCTCTGTTCTCGTGGACCCAACTTGGTATGGCCGGGTATATAAAACAGCACAATGTAATGAATTAAGGTGTGAGGAATGAATAAAATTTTGAATTGGTGTAGTAAATGACGACAGATAATTTTAGTGATCAGTTTTAGTAATGAGGCGTGGGCATTGTTGTCAGGCCTAGCTAGCCTGGTCTCCTCTGCACATGCTAAGGCAATCGCTAGAAGTCTCTTCTTAATTTAAATTAGGTTTTTCAAAATTTCGGGACAAATTCACCAAGACATGCAGGATAGGCAGATATAAGTTAAAAATGTTTAAATAAATGAAGAGTGAGCCTTTAGTCACCTGCAGTGCTGGAATTTTTAGTTTGCTTACTTTGGCAATCGTTCAGCTATTTCATTGAATTCCAATCTTGACAAAACATGAGTGAATGCTTTATGTCTTCACCAAAAATTTGTGTTATCGTAATGTTGATTCATTGATGTCGATGCATGCCAACAATTTGTTTACTTCAACGTCCTTTTCAGCTTGGTAACCCCCCCCCCCCCCCCCCCCCCTAGAAGGTCCGCACACGTCACTTAGAACATTTTCTGAACATTCTACCCTTGTCGGAATTGGTAGGTAGACACCGAACTAGCACGAATTCATAACTATGAGAGAGGATGATTTTGCCTTACATTATTGGTACCTACCCCCGAGTTGATGAGCAGACTACTGTGTACATATACATCCCAACAAAAACACTCCGTGTAAAAAACAGGCCAAGTTCCGAACACCGATCTTGCAAAAAGTTTAGCCATTCAAAGTAATGAGATCTTAAATTTGGCCAAGTTCTTTGGCCATTTAAAGTTATGAGATAGGGATGAGGGCCAAGTTCATAGGTCACAGGATTTTTCAAAATATATGGCTGCGTTTTAGATAACTTGGCCTGGGTCTTAACCTAAAAAATAGCACAACTTCACCAGGAGCGTCTTATTCTCATACGAATAGGCAACCCAGTAATTGTATTCTAGCCTTAATGACGGTATCGAAATATTGGCTCACACTGAATTCATGAGACTGCTTTTGAATAGAACAGTCCTAAAACATCATTTGCCAGGCCAATTTATCTAAAACGCAGCCGTATATTTTGAAAAATCCTGTGACCTATGAATATGGCCCTCATCCCTATCTCATAACTTTAAATGGCCAAAGAACTTGGCCAAATTTAAGATCTCTTTACTTTCAATGGCTAAACCTTTTGCAAGATCGGTGTTAGGAACTTGGCCTGTTTTTACACGGAGTGTTTTTGTTGGGATCTCATAACTTTTTGCAGTAGGTCTACTTGTGACATCATACTTTTATTATAACACACGTAATGTACAATTGGACATAGGCGAACTGCTAGACGGACGCTGCTGTTTGTATGTTAAGTGGTGGCACAGTGGTGTACACTGCCTGAGGACTCAATCTCTAATGCAAAGTCAGAAA